>CM022404.1:24416049-26916049 GCA_011833715.1 Carcinoscorpius rotundicauda
GTAACTGATTGAGATACACTGCAAGCCAAAATCTTAAGGCCAATAAACATAAAGAAAAAATATGCATTTTGCGTTGTTAAACTCAACCACTTATTTGAGTAGAGCTTCGAAAGATGAAAATAAGAAAAGGGAAAATTAAAATAAAAAAGTGTTTTAGCATTTAATAGGTTAAATGTGAGCACTATGAAATTAGCCTAAATACCAGCTTGTCAAAAGTTTAAGACCATACCAAGAAAAAAGTCCTAAACAGGGTAAGAAATGCCCAACAAGAGATCTCAGGAGTGAATTGCAAGGCCGTCATTGCGAATAACTTCAAACACTCGCTTTGGCGTAGTTGATATAAGTGTTTGCAGAAAGCTGGCTGGAATGTTATTCCAAGTGGTGAGGATGGCTTCACGAAGATCATACACTGTTTGGAATTGACGTCCACTTCTATAGACTTCCCTTGCCATCCACTCCAAAACATTTTCAGTGAGGTTCAGTTCGGGCGAACACGCTGGATGGTAAAAAAGATTCACGTTATTCACCATGAAAAAGTCCTTTGTCCTGCGTGCATTGTGGATTGCAGCGTTGTCCTGCTGAAGGCTCCAGTCATTTCCACACAAGTAAGGACCTTCAGTCAATAAGGATGCTCTCTCTAATACACCAATGTAGTCAGCTGCTGTTTGACGCCCCTGTATAACTTGAAGCTCTATTGTTCCACGGAAGAAGAAAGCACCTCAGATCATGATGGAACCTCCTTCTCTGTGTCGTGTAGAAAATATCTCCGATGGGATATCCTTATTGTTCCGGTAACGTTGGAAGCCATCTGGACCATCCAGGTTAAATTTTTTCTCATCAAAGAACAAAATCTTCTTCCACTTTTTTACGTCCCATGTTTGATACTTTTCAACAAAGTTTAACCGAGCTGTTTCGTGATGTAGAAGGAGGCGTGGTCTTTAAAGACGTTTACGGTTTTTAAAGACTTCCTCTCGTAGATGCTGTCTTATTGTTCTTGAGCTGCATTCTGCGTCCGTAAGGGCTTTAATTTGGTTAGAAAATCGGCTGGTGTCTTGCCGGATAACCCGTCGAATCCTCCTGCTCAACGTCGGCGAAATTTTCTTGGGACGACCACTTGAAATTCTCGTTCCGTATTCTTCAGCAGTTTTACTAGGCCCAATCTCACTAGCGCTGGTACGTTGAGAGAGACCTTGCTTTTGCAGCTCGACATTCTGCCACGTTCAAACTCTGTCAACTTTTTAGCCTTTGCTATGTTTTTACCCAATGTAACACAAGAGATGTCAGTGGGAGATGTTGACAACGTAAATGCTTGGAAATAAATTACTAAATTTCGTTACGTGTTTGCCGATTAACGCTTTGTTTTAGTATGGTCTTAAACTTTTGACCAGCTAGTATTTAGTCTATTTTCATAGTGTTCACATTTTCACTATTAAATGTTAAAAAGTTTTTTTATTTTTATTTTTCTCTTTTCTTATTTTCATCATTCGAAGCTCTACTCAAATAAGTGGTTGAGTCTAACAACGCAAAAGGCGTATTTTTTCTTTATGTTCGTTGGCCTTAAGATTTTGGCCAGCTGTGTATGAGGGTAGACTGACAGAGTTGCCTAACACTTGTTACGTATCATATTCGTCTCAGACGAGTTTCCGGTTTATTACTTTACGTATTACTATTTCACATAACCGGAAATTTTAATTTGGGAGTTGATTAAATTTTAATGTGCATTAAATTTATGGGATTTGCCAAAAAGATTGATGCACACAATTTTTTTATCATAAATATATTTTAATACACAAACAAAACAAAAACAATTTATAACAACGGTTATTGCTAATAGTTATTATAAATTGTGGTTTACATACAACAGTTTTACAAACGTACAGACAACAGAGTCTTATATCCGGCCTAGAACTGAATATTTTATCCAAGTCCACAACGAGCAAATTAATGCTGAATTGATATTGTCGTACCTCACTTAAGCTAGTTGAGTTGGTTCTTATTTGATTTCACACCCTTACAAGCTGACTTTTCCCGGCAAAGATATTTAAAGTCTTCTTAGAAAAATAATGTCCGAAGCGATTCACTGAAGTTGAGCAGTTTGTAACATTCGAAATCTATGAATGTTCCTGAACCAGTTCTATAGTCACAATGACTGTAACTGATCAATAATATTATTCATCTCCCTTGGAGCGTTGCTTTTATTCGAATCATGCGAGACTCTAGAACATTCACCAAAGTTAGCTTAGTAACAATTACTGTCAAGCACCAGCATTATACACACCATTAGTACTTTGATGATTCTTACATTCATGAATCTTCTACAGATTTCGAGAACAGGCGGGATTTATGCAACATACAACCAACAATGTATCTCAGGACGGTGATAAGGGTATTAACACTTTTAACAAAATAAAACAGGGAACAACGTTTCGCCCTTCTTAGGTCATCTTCAGGTTAACAAATAATCGAAACGTTGTTGTCTATTTTTTGTTGGTAGAATTGTTAATACCCATACTAGCTGTTCTTAGATACTTTTTTACTTCAACTGAGTTTCTTGTCATCATGAAACACAGGCAACAACAAGTGGAAAAACCCAAATAAACTGAAACAAACGTAGGCACTAAAATAAATATACAGCAGAAACCCTGTTACACTCCACAGACTCAATTTCACCCATATTTCTAGTTAATCCAAGAAAGAATATAATATAATAAGATCACATACAAGATAGACTAATTTATCTATTATATTATATGGAAAATACTGTTTATTGGAAATTAACTTAGTGTTTCAAATATTATTTTACATTGTTATAAGTTTTATTTAGTTATTTAGTTTACGACAACAAGATGGTTTAATGCAGACAGTATCCATGAATTATTCGGGTTTCGACCAGACATAATACTTTCAAAATAACTTCACAATTATTAAAGTTACGAACACAAAACTTTGTTGATATAATGACCAGACTTAGGGGACACTCTAACATAAAATTGTGTCTTCTAATTTGTTTGTTTTGAGTGTTATGTATATGTGTAAATATTTTGTAAACGACAACATGTCGTGTTGTGTTTGAATTTTCATTTTCTATTATTCATTTTTACATATTGATATTATTGTTTCGAAGTTTCAACTAATATTTTGTTATTTATTTAGGGTAACATTTAGAACTTTCTTGAATTAAGTAGACCAATCATATGTTTGTAAATGAGTGCTGGTGACTTCGTGTCTAGACGTGTAGTCTCGTGCAAGAACGGACACGCGCGGATTGCTCTAGAGTTGTATGGAAATTGCGAGATTGTTCGAGAAATAGGCCTATCGGTATAAAAGACGGTGACGCGAGAGAGATTCGTTCGTCATCAGTTTTTATTCGAAAAAAGAAGATAGATTCAGTCATTAGTTTTATTCGAAGAAAAAGAGTGAGATTCAGACATCAGTTTTATTTCAAAAGAAGAGAGTTAGTTATTTGAGAAAGATTAAGTGTTTGCTGTGATTATTCAACTTGGATTTGTGATTGAAGTTAGATCTACGGAAGCTGTGATTTTATTTCGTTAATCTCTACGATACATCTGAATTACTGCTTGTGCTGAGAGACGGCGAATTTATTGAACTGTGAACTGTTTCGGAATTTCTTCGTGGGATCAAATTCACACCCTAGACTGGAATTTGAGACTTTAATTTTAGATCATTATATTAGATACAGGCCAGTACCATTTTGTATTGTGATTAATTTTGAAGTTTGAAACTAGTTTTATTTTGTTTTGTAATTAATTTCGAATGTTGTAACTGTTATTATATAATTCATGTTATATCTGTTATATTTGTTAATAGTTTAGTTTAATAAATTATACAAGCTGTTATCTGTGTTTTTCTGTTGCGTTTAGTCTACGAAGAACATAAAACATAAAAAATACGTAACATGAGACACAAGAATGTAAAAATTGTCGTATGAAATTTTATGTGATAGTCTTTTACAAATGTACAATTAACATGAATTTTCAAGTACCTTGACCTCACTTGCTGTATCTATTGAATACGTTTATGCTATTATTCTTATAGCAACTGTAGTTGTTTTATAGGATATGTTGTACGTTATGACATTACGTTTGTCAGCAGAATATTTCTAAACACTGACGAAGCACTCAGTAACTTGTGCAATTTGCCACACAATGTTACACCCAACATTTGTGATGGTGTTAACATTGGTTATGTTGTTCTTATACCTTATGATGCACCCAGATAAGGTATTAGATATTATAGGAAACAAATTCAGTATCCTTGAGATAAAAACCTTACCCAACCAGGAAACAGAATAAACTAGAATCATCGACACAGACAAATTCTGGAAGACAAGAAAAATCAAAGAATTATTTTATATTAACAGAATCAAACCTTCACTAAACGGAGATTCCGGATTGGAAGTGAGTGGCCTGTGGCTGCCATTGGTTGAATGTACAGGAAATCTCTCCTCCAATCAGAAATAATGATAATCCAACCAATCATAACACAATCTCTACAATCTTCCAGGACACTTTTAAAGATCGACATCACCTACACACACACTGAGGCTGATATCTCGGCCATTTCGCCGTTCAAGATGCAAGGATGAACTATGCCAGTTACACCGCCGGTATTGCCGGCAATTGTTGATGGTCTACCGTCACACCTTACGCCGCTACAAATTGCCACTTTCATCACCAAAGCCAAGCTAGGGGTAACCATCGAACCCTCCAGGACCCGAATCCTTCGCCAGGGCGGAATTCTCATCTAGCCTGCTACTCCTGCTGATCAAGTTTATCTATATCAACCATGGAACACTGAAATTAAACACTGTCAGCCTTTCCTTAGGAAAGTCGACCTAACCATCCAACCAGAAGAAATCAAACAAGCGATAGAATACCAAATTTAGACCAAGCTACATGCCTTACATCGAATTTTCTCCAGACACACCAACCTACCTACGTACTTTATGAAGATAGTGACAACGTCGAAGTACAGTGCTGACTGTATTTTATGTGACGGGTGTTACTATCACATATTTCACTTTATAGTCAAATGCTCGCATTGCTGACCCTTCAACTCATGGTCAAACAAAGTGCTCAGACAACACAGACAATCAACGAGCAATTTTCATTGGAAAACTACAGAAATACCGACGAGTCCAGAACCACCCAGAAGAACACGAATACAGGTTCAGGCGACTCAACTCCGAAGACAACAACTCCCTCTGTTAACAACAGGTCAAGACTTAACAATCCAAGGAAGATAAGTGATCGTTCCTGACAGACCTCAATTTCAGTTTCACAGAATACTACCACCAGCTACACTTTTAGACCATTCACATGACAACTATCGACGCAACAGAGAAACAGATCACAATCGCTCAGAAGACATAAACGAAAATTACAAAATGAAACAAAGCATCCGACACTAATGAAGAACAATTCACTAAAGAAGAACAGCCAGTCGATTCACCACCAAGTAAGTCAGGTTTTTCTCCATTACCACTGGGCATCAGATGTGAACACAAGTTCAACCTAAAGTTCTTACCTGTTCTACAAGACCGCAGTTAGCAGTTTTCCTAGTCACCAGCTACATATACTATTGCTACCATCCAATAGTTTTCTTCTTCATTGCGCTCGTAATACGAGGGTCGCGGGTTCGCGCCCGCGTCGCGCTAAACATGCTTGCCCTCCCAGCCGTGGGGGTGTATAATGTGACGGTCAATCCCATTATTCGTTGGTAAAAGAGTAGCC
The DNA here is from genome assembly GCA_011833715.1 of Carcinoscorpius rotundicauda. Lineage (NCBI taxonomy): Eukaryota > Metazoa > Arthropoda > Merostomata > Xiphosura > Limulidae > Carcinoscorpius > Carcinoscorpius rotundicauda. The sequence continues at coordinate 24,421,803 of CM022404.1, forward strand.
CAAGAGTTGGCGGTGGGTGGTGATGACTAGCTGCCTTCCCTCTAGTCTTACATTGCTAAATTAGGGACGGCTAGCACAGATAGCCCTCGAGTAGCTTTGTGCGAAATTCCAAAACAAACAAACAAAACAAATATTCTTCATTCCAATATGCATTAATAGCCATGATTTTCTTCCCAGCTACTTCCGGGCACGGTCTGGGTAGATTTTTCGATGCCCAGGCGTGAATGTGGGGTTTCTTGGGGCATTCTCGTTTTCCCCCACACCTAAATCTCTGGCATTGAATCTCTAGATCCAAGCCAAGGCAACATTCTGAAAGGAGCCGTTTAAGTAAATTTTAAGTCAATCTCATGCTAATTTTTAGTAATAGCCAGCCGTCAGATTAGTCATGTACCTACAATATCAAGTATTTATAAATATCTATAAAAATTAGTTTTGCAAAATCCATTAATATCCATGTAAAAATGGTTTCCGATTTTTTTCGTCAAACGATTAATCTAAAACTATTTAAACAAATAAATGTTCATAAAACCACTCATCTGTGAAGTTTCTGCTTACTTGGTGCCTATTTTTTGCCTTATATTAGTCAACATGCTTTGTTTGTCAAAAATATCTCCATACCCATCTCCACAGAATATAACCATATACACAATCAAGATTCATTTTTAGCCAGAATGCTATATACAGAATTATTTACATTTAAAGATAGAATGTCATCAACGAAAATGCAATATGACATATAACGAATAGTTTTCTTTATTTGTAAGCAGACCCCAAAATCCACGTAAGTCCAACTCATGATTTACTGCTAAAGCTATAATTAGTAACAGCAGTTTTCTTAATTTGAAGTTATAAGTGTCTCATAATTTGTCCACAATAAAATATTCATCATTTAAATACATGAGCTATTACAGTGTAACATCTGTTGTTATGCATGTTGAGATAGAGTAACGGATAAGAGAAAAGTGGACAAACAAATATTTTAGAAAAATAGAAATAAAAGTTTTATGTATTTACTATATCACAATGTTTAATAAAAAATAGTAATAAATATTATGAAATTTGTATATTAAAATATTTTAAACGTTGAAATAGTATTTCTCCAAGTAGCGTTAAATATATTTACTTCAAAAGAAAGAGCTGAAGACCTTGTGTTTAAAGGAAACATAAACATCAGGATGACTTGAAATGAGCTTAAGGCGTAGACACATTCTGACAAAATCTGCAAATAATTTGATAATTCCTGTTTTATGACCTACCACAGAGATATTTGCTTCCTTTTAACAAACATGTTGAAATGTCTGTGTTACAAAAGTTGTAATTTTGTCAACTTCATTTTTTTCAGTGTCCGGTTTCTTTTCAACTTGATTAATAAAATCAAATTAATCTCAATATAGCCAAAAGAAATTTTCTCAGAACCTCACTTGTAAAAAGCTAATGAAGTTTTCTGTGAATAAACATATCACACGTTAAAACTTTACATTTTGATAACTGATGTACAAGGTAAATATTGAAAACCTCGTTAATTTTAACGAGTCGTAAAACTAGATTTTTATCATACCACAAAGATTCAAAGCCCTAGATTAATTTTATTGAACCGTTTTTATTTGTACTTGAATTACTGTGAATCCAAATTTCGTCGTTCGTGTCCATTTACTAGAAAACGCACTCCGCACTTCGGTCCTAAGTACGCGTTGACTGTGAAATTGACTATGAAATCCCATTGTTTCTTAAGATAAATTATCCCAAGTACGAAATTACATGAAGCTTTCCTTGTCGTATAAAAATATCTAGAAAATAAGCAAATTAAAACGCTATATAAAAATGTAGCCCAAAGTAATTTGTGTGATTTAGGCTTAACTTGTATTATTCACTTGTATTATAACGACATGAATTATGAAAATAAAATCATTTAATATTTAAATTCTGCAATCAGAATTAGTATAATTTTTTCGTCAAAAACTTTGATTTCTTTTTTTTTTGTTGCTTCTCACGTTTAACAGACGTAATCATAAATAAGTATTTTCTTTTTTATAACCTTTACTAATAGAAGTTTAAGTATTAGCATCATTCCAAGTTCAAAGCTTTAAAATATTAAGTACGAGTGCCAATAAAACAACAAAAACTATATTTGTAGAATTATCTAATTAAACTTTGAAAATAATCTTTATTAAATTATCAAGTTGCATTTAAGGAAATAAAAGAATCGTTGCTGCTTAATAACATTCTAATTTAAAAACTGTGCAGTAATTTATTTGTGAGCACAGTCTCTACAGTTTTTAATATTAATATAGAATAAATTCTGAAATAAGAATGATGTACAAGCAAAGTTTGAATATTTTATTGTCACAATATTATGATACGTTAGTGAAATTTTATCAGACATGAATCGTCAATGGCTATAATGCAATTCCTCCCACCGAAGGGAAGTGAACCCCTGATTTTAGCTTTGTAAATTCGTGTATATACCGCTGTACTATAAAGGTTAGTAAATACAGCCTCAATACCTTACTAACACAGTAGACTACTAACAAACGTAAATTTTTGAATTTCTTTAAAAAGTTTTAAACCGTCCTACAAGTGTATATATTATTAATATAATTATTAAAAACATCCACTATATAACATGACTATTCGAGGCGTGATTGTAAATTCCAATATTTTATATCATGGCTTAATGGATATCCAGTAAGAAGGAATGTTCATTGATGTGAGAAAATGTTTATATGATGCAAATATGCTGAAAACTGCTGCGATGTTTAAGTTATGAAATGCTTTGTAAGTTACTTATACCGATATAAACTTCCATTAGAAAAAATCCAGTAAGACTGGTATTTCACTGAAGAGAGAAAGTATTTTTTCAGTAAAATTCAAATCTGAAGGAAACATCTGTATTCTAGAAAATGTTTAAGCAGTTTTTTAAAATTCGATAGTAGAAGCAATTTTTTGCACAAATGAAACAATTTTAAGAACGGATGTATTAATGGAAGCAGCAATATATATATATGTCCAGGAAAGTTTTCTAGATTATATCTTGGGAGATTAAATTCAATTAGAAAAGAAAAACCGATATTATGAAGGGTAGAGAAGAAATTGTGTTCCGATAAAAAGTCTAAGTTACATTTAGGAGATACAATTAGATGAGAAAGAAACTTCAACGAAAAGGGAAGGTCTTTATAGAGAAGAACAAGCAGAATAAAACTGTTAAATTTGTGTAAAATTAAGCACAAAGCTTAACAAATAGCTCTGTCCACAACGGGTATCGAAATCCGGTTTTCAGCTGGTTGAGTTCGCATACATACCGCTGTGCCACTAGAGGGCTTTCTCTAAAATATCGTATAACCTTTATACAGGGAGAAAAGTTCAATAAAACATTTGTTTTGTGAAAGTTGCTTATATCAACCTAGAGAGATAAATTCCAACAATAACATAAGTTCATAGAAGAATTAGCACATTGAAAAAAAAAAAGCTGTACGTTGCTAGTGTATTGATGGAAATTTGCCTTGGAGCTTACTTTCAAGAACTAATCATAGAGGCTCAATCACATTTACATTAAATGACTATGGCGCCCAGTCACTTCGTATTTTATGAAGCGATCTTTTTACACTTGAGAAGTATAACTCGTGTTTGACAAATTCACCAAGCTCAGTTTAAAAATAAAGTGTCCATCATAAGACAGACCTTGTCAGTTATACGATTTAAATAATCACTTGTTTTATTTTGTTTTTCAGTGAGATCACAGGCCCGAACTACTATAACGAAAAAGTTGTTCATACGTGAAAGTTTCAACCATGTTTAACTTATGGTACAAGATATTCAGATTTGTAACGTTCTTTTGAATTTTCACCACATATTATCACGTTCGTTTGAGGATAAAAGTGTAAAAGTTTATTCACCTGTTAAAACGAGATTCACCCATAATTTTCCCACTTTTGATGCTACTTATATTTCTGATACTGTTCTTTTGGCTACATTCAGTATTTTATGTGTTGTGTCACTGAAGATCCAACTAGTCATTCACCTGTAATCATGCTTTTTTAGAAACCTGATATTTTATAACTTTTTAGTGATAAACAGTAACTTAGTATTTATATAGAGACATATTCAAATACACAGAATAGTGTAAGGCGTTGTTATATTATTACGTGGCTTTAACTTCGTTTATCTATACCATATATTTCTATATCTAGGATGAAATGTTTTTTTTTTATCTTTTCGGAATAGTAGTGAAAGTGTATACACCCAATTCGTTGTCATCAAAATCATATTAAATGAAGTTAATGTTTTTTAACACAGATAGTATTGATAACTGGTACTTGGTTGTTCCAGCCGCTCACATTGTTGTAAACCTTCGCTGAAATGCATTTAAAATGATAGTAGATCTGCTTGTTTTTAAATCTAGCAAATGCTTCGAAGATTATGTGTGCTTTAATAGTTTTATGCTACGAAAATCCAACGAAGAGAAATTATTTAAGGTTCTTGATTGATCTTGTCGTGTTCCTTATCACAGGAAAACTTGAATAAAAAAAATGGAAAGTGACTTTTTTATTTATTTTGCGAAACAGGCCACGAACATTCAGTGGAACATTTTTTCAACACAACATAAGCCGAGTGACAGACCTTGGGGTTGGATGACGTAAAACATTATGAAGGTATGAACTGATGTACTTATATAATTCCATTGAGAATATTTCTTACAGAAAGAATTACACAAGTAATATATCTAGAACAGTATTTTAATTTAATTCCAACTTCCATTATTCTATTTCTTTATAAAAAATAGTTCTTATAAGGCTCTCTATCATCTCTAGAATATCTAAATTAATTTATCTTTACATATTTTGTTTTTTTTAAATTATGCTTTGAGTTGCATCGTATCAAATTATTGTTATCATACTATTATCCTGAGGCCTGGCATGGCCTAGCGTGTTAAGGTGTGCGACTCATAATCTGAGGGTTCGTGGGTTCGCATATCGGTCGCGCCGAACATGCTCGCCCTTTCAGCTTTGGGAACGTTATAATGTGACGGTCAATCCCAGTATTCGTTGGTAAAAGAGTAGCTCAAGAGTTGGCGGTGGGCGGTGATGACTAGATGCCTTCCTTCTAGTCTTACACTGCTAAATTAGGGACAGCTAGCACAGATAGCCCTCGAGTAGCTTTGTGCGAAATTAAAAACAAACAAACAAACAAACAAACTATTTTTCTTTAACACTAGGAAGTTTGTATGTTTTTCTTATAGCAAAGCCACATCAGGCTATCGGCTGAGCTGTACTAGGGGAGGGGGCTAATACTAGGAACACGATTTTTCACAAAATGTTCAGGCTATACTGTTTGTGACTAATTTTATTTTGTTTATAGTTACTACTATTGTATTTCTCAAAAAATGACCATGTCAGTGTTAAATACTATGTGAAAACACTATTGTTAAAATTCTAATATCTTTATTTGTTTTGTTCCTTTTTGAAACTTGTAATCTATCTGGACAAACTTGAGTATGTTTATTATTAGTAATCTTTCATTATATACAACATTTAGGACACTATGTAACTTGTTTAGAACCTGACTACATATTTCGTCAAAAAAAATAAGTTTATGTGTACTTGTTTAATACAGGAAATTCTATATTAATTCAATCCATGAAAGGTTCTTATATTCTGTAGCTTTCTTTTATTCTCACTTGACGAAAAGTTCCGATTCTGTATATTCTATTGGCTGTTTTTGAAGACCTGCTACGATAATAGTCGTTTTATTACTGGAACGTTTCGCTTGGGGTCTGGAGATGTTTACGTTAACAAGTCTGGCTCCTATTGTATGAAACCTGAAGGCCGTATTTGCGTTGTAACTGATGCTACTGGTTTCCAATTTAAGACAGAGTTCGTGTTATTCTCTTATTTTAGATTTTCACAATTAAATATTTAATAGTAGAGCACTTATCTTCTGCTTAAGAGCTGTTTTTCAAGCATGATGGTAAGGGATTCTAGTATTCTAATGTAGAATTGTATCTGGGAACGAAGAATGATGCGGGACAAAATGGTGGGAGATACAACATGATATCAGTTTAGATGTGCCGAATCTGAATAAGATGAATTAACTTTGCATGAAGTATGGAAAGAAATATATGTGCATTGAAGTTTACCATTGTATTTTTAATGCTTAAGCATTTCTTTCCATGCGTGAGACAGTCTATATGGTATGGAGGACCAAGTCCCTGCAATTAACCGTGTAGAATTTTCCTGTAAGATTTGGCTTATGGTAACTTCTTAGTGTAGTACGAAACAAGTTATGGTGAATCAAATTGTTATACATAACCGATCTATTATAACAAAAAAACGCCATTATTTTAGTGTTGTGTAGGATCGGAATTTTTTCATGTGTCGAGTTATGCATATTATGCAAAATAGCAGTTCTTCGAAGAACAAGCAAAACTCATAAAACCCAAGAGTAACTTTTGAATTATGGAGATATGAAATGCATTTTATCACAAAAAATGAATCAGAAATGAAAATAATTTCAAAATATTGTAATGTAATACATTATTACCTTAATTTTGATAACGACAAATTATTTCAGTAATTTTCAGTCACTGGTATTTAGAGTTTGGTAATGTAAGTGATTATATTGAAACTGAAAAAACGGAAAATAAAAATAGCGATTTTACTAATTTCTCAGTTTATTATATGAATGCAAGAAGTTTACGAAAGAATGATGATGAAACTCTACAAGAATTATAATGTATAAAATTAGATTTTACTTGTTTGGCATTTGATAAATGTGCCTTACAGATGATGATTTAATGTTTATTAAATTTGCAAATATTTGTGGCATTAAAACGTAATTTTAATTTAGACTTTCTCTGTAGGCCACTTGAAGGTGACTTAAGAATATTCATTAAAAACTTATACAATATATTTATGTCAAAAAAGGGACAATCACCATTTATTATACAAGATTTTTTTTTTTTCAGTTAGCAGTTAAAGCATGATTTGGTGTGTTGTAATCAAAGTAAAATTATAACCAACCTTAATTTGCCAACAAGGGTTACAAAAAAGTCAATATATTAATTATTTATGCTCTCTTAGAATTTGAAATGGAAGTTGTCTGGTTATTACTATCATTATGTTATTTTTTTACTTAGTTAATTCTTGCAATATCCAGGACAAGAAATAAATAATTCATAGAAAGATCAATGACATAAATGTAGATAAATCATAAACTAAGCTAAATATAATTAATTGGGATACCTTGTATTGTATACTTGATGTAACTGAAGCGCCTGAATATTCAAAAAATATGTTTGGAGTTATTACAATAGTTATTTACTTGTAATAACAAGGCGTTACATCAAGAAACGGTATTAGAATTAAAATAAACCTTTAGTAAACAATTACATAAAATATTAATAAGGATAAAAAAGTTAGAAATAAGCATATTCAGTTTAGAATTACATCATTAGCTTACATGAGAAATAGAAATAAATGCTATGATGATATCGGTATTTTTACTTTTATACAATGATGCAAGCTGTGAAAAATAATATATTGTTAAATAACACATACTTTAAATATTCTACTGGTGATATAAGGCTAATAATGTTATAATAACAGATTTACTAAGTAAATACACTTAAAATTGATTTTTTAATTTTTTGTTAAGGGAAAAGAATAATTAGTAAAATACATTATTCACACACAAGGATAATGCAAATGAATTATACTGTGAAACAAATAACCACTAGTAAAATAAACGGTACTGTGTAAAACTGAAAATACTAAAGTATTTGGACGGGACAATAATTTTCAGTATTTACAAAAATTCATTGAGCCTATTGCTCTTTTATTGCAACAAGTATTTAATTCAAATATTGAAAAAGAAATATTTTCAGATTATTTGAAAGTACCAAAATAACAAAAATATTTAAAATGGAAATAAAAACAATTTGATACTTATAGACTGGTAAGTGTATTACACATTTTGTTTATAAATCTTATTCATTTATAAATATTACTATAGTTTTTGTAAGGGCAAATCAACTTAATACGCTATTAAAATTTCATGTGAAAGTATTATTGATAAACTGAAATTTGTCCTAGCAGTGTTTTTAAACTTACCTAGAGCATCTGATGTGCCGAACATGGGTACTATTTTAAATATATTTATATAAGTACATTAAAAAGTATAATTGGTTAGAAAATTCTTTAAATCTTGATATTGTGACAGATTTACTATTATATACCTAATATAATATTGACGGGTTTTGTTAGATGTATATTTAGAGATTCAGGTGCGAAATTCACACCTATTCATTAAAGTTATAGAAGATTATCAAGTGTAAAAATCAACAATGTACGTGTGTATATAAATGCTCGTGTATCATCAGTATTATTATGCAGGCTGAAATTTCCTCGCGCCTATAAAGTTAACTATCGTGATGTGTCAATGGTTTAGTAGGGTGGTATACTTTATTCCTCGGAAGCTATAAGTAATACTTATTAATCCAGGACTTCATATTTTTGAACTGGAACGTTTATACATTTTAAACATTACAAACCATTTAACTTCAACGGATTAAGATATTACTTTAGTATATATTTTTAAAGGGACATTATGTAACTCTTGCTGTGAAAAAACTCGCGTATGATCAGCAAAGAGCAAGCTAGCTAGATCCCCGTAAAGTGAATTGTACCTATATGAGCTCGAAATCAGGTTATTCATCGTGAACTCTCGAAAGAAGTTCCGGATCAGATGGAAAAATCAGTGTTGTTTGTAAGTTTGAACTATTATTTGTAATAACTTATATTATAAATTCTATTATTATTTGTATATAAAAATATATTTTTATTAAAAAAGAAGGAAAACTGTTTTAATCAATGTTTTTGTTAAATATTATCAATTTGATATATATATCAACATAAAATTAACTTTTAAATGTAAATGGTCATTTAACTTTGGTTTCAGGCTATTTCGAATTCTAATATGTAACAATAGATAATATTGATAATAAATGTTCTGATGAATTTATAAATGCAAGATGTGTTTCTCAGACAGTTTTGATCAATGTTGTTTTTATTTTATGTTAATGATATTCCAGCTTTATTATTTGATATTCTGTTGCAGATTTTATTTCTAGTTCATATTAATTACATAGGGCCTTTAGTTAAATTGGTTAATTTGTCATTATGTGTGTTAAATTATTGGATTAATAAAAGTTATTTATTTGTAAATCTTGAAAATACAAAATTTATATTTTTCAACAAAAATAAAAATATTCGTAGTAACGAAGTATATATATATATATATATATATATATACATACATATGTATTTATAAATGAAGTCCATCGGCAAAGTTTTGAAGGGTTATAATTGATGATAAATTAAATTAGAAAACTATTTACAAGAAAATATTTGCTAATATTATAGCTTTATTTATTGATATTTAACATACCCAAATACTTGTTGCGAAGTGTACCAGAATATGATATAAACACAGGGTGGTCGCTAGAAAAGCGGAAAATTTGTCAAACAGCTATTTATTTTTACAAAGAATAACTTTTACAAAGTTTTTTAAAGGCATATGTTATATTACACTCATAGATGCTCAAAATGCATTTTATGATATTAAAATCATGCATTTTATTCATGATGTAAAGAAATCAAAATAAAAATGAGTAAGCACACATTTTATTCATGATCTCATCTGACCCTCAAATTTTCCGCTTTTCTAGCGACCACCCTGTACTTTGTTGTTTCTTTAAAAAAATTGTAAGAATAACACCATGTAACAAAACTTTTACTTTTTCTTGTTTTTGGGCAGAAAGTGTTAGTTCCCAATTGCATATGCCTAAAGTAAGTGGAAAAAGACATATTTTTCTCTTCAAACTTTGCTTTTGTGACCAAGGAGCATATAACGAGAACACTGATGGGAAACTATTTTGGGGTCTGACATGTGAAAGCGATTTACATTACAGTCGAAAATCTCGAAAAACTACTCACTTTTAAATATTTTTGTTCATTTTTGTACAACTTTAGTATAAATACATGTACATTTTGATTCATATGTTGTTTTATTCAGACCTTATGCAGATGAAAATGTGCAAATTTGCCCGTTTCTACATAGAAAATAGTTTAATTTTTAAATTTCATCATCCGGGTCACAAAAGCAAAGTTTGAAGGGAATAATGGCCATTTTCTGTACTTTTATAATAAAAGCAATTAAGAAATAACACGTACTATCCAGGAACAAAATTTGTGTTACATGGTGTAATTAAAGTTCAAACTATCGGGATTTTGTACATCAGCTATTTTGTAAATACACAACGTTAAATATTTAAAAGATGAATAGTTATTTAGTAGATAATGTCATGTTTATGATAGGAAATAAATAAATTAATTACCCAGATTTCAAGTCTTTGAAAATAACAAGAATATCCATTGCCTTTGTTTAATTTTCTGTTTGTTTTGAAAAATTATGTTCTGAATACATTGTTACAACATATATAATTAATTTCGTAATTTGTAAGTTGGTTAGAGGATGCATAATTTTACAATAGGTCTTAAAAGCTTAAGAAGTTTTAAGATAACATCAAGTCTTCCTTGTAAATTTAAGCTAGTTTATAAATACGATGTAGTTTATCAAAATAGAATTAGTTGAAAGATAGTCAAAGAAATCGACAGAATATGTTTTCGAGATAAAGCTTTCAATCATAAAGTATTTGAATCTGTGTTTGCTATTGCATTTAATGAGATACTTTGTACAGGTAGGTTGATTTTACGATAATTTTAACACTGTTAAGGAGGCTTGAATTCATATACCTACAACAGTTGTTCAAGGTTCTAGAAACGATAAAGGAGAAATAATCTACTTAGTGTCAGTAGTGGGACATTATTTTACGGAAAATAAAATAGGATTTATACTAAACTTCAACCATAGTTTATAACTACCACAAGGGAAGAGAGTGAGATAGGAGATCTTCCAGGCATAATAAAACAATGGAAAGAAAGAAAATCAGAAAGAGATAAAAATTAAAGTAAATGAAATAGAAAATTATAAGAAAAACAAAGAAAACTATAAGGGAGAAGAATTTAAGATAGGAGTTAAATGAATAGATGCACTATTTAAATAAGAATGAAAAATAAAAAACAAATCTGATTTAAAACACGATAAATGTAAGCTTTGAAAATGTACAAAACAGTCAAATTAAAGAAATATGGAAAGGCTATAGTGACAAAACTGATGAAAAATAAAAGAGCATGAACCGGAAAATTAAACATTTGGATAATAAATTATTAAATGAAAAGATTAATCCATCTACAGAACTCTTTCTGCACAAGTTTGGAAGTTCTAGTCTGGAATGCCATTTACCACAAAATTTGGAATAGGAGGACGAGAAATCTACTTGCAAACTTTCTCTTTCTTAACCTGAAGATGATCTAGGAAGGTCGAAATGTTGTTTTTCCTTATCAATAAAAGTGTTAATGCCCATACCAGTCGTTCTGAGATATATTGGTCCTCACCTGTTACCACAACCACTGTACCATCTGTATTTTAAGAACCTTCTTGGAATATTCAAGTCACGACACAACCAAATACAGTTCCAAAATTTAGTTGGTCAGTTCAACATTAGTCACGCAAGAATTCAAGAATTGTTTATTTGTTTAGGGTTAAGCTCAAAGCTGCAGAATGGGCTATCTGTGCTCTGCCCACCAAGAGCATCGAAAACCAGTTTTAGTAGTATGAGACCGCTGACATATCGCTGTGCCACTGGGAGCGCAACTCGGAAAACCAACAAACTATGATAGAAATGTGCTGTCAGAGCCATACCAATTTCAATTCAAAATCATTTCCAGAGTGCAAAAGGGAAATAGTGAATAAAGTTACTCGTCTTGCTTCCCAATTAACAGGAACATCTTTGGTGACAATAAGTAAACTTCCACGTCAGAGTCATAATAATCATCAAACATTGATAACCATTTTATCGAAAAGGCTTAATATCACACGAATAAGAAGTATCCAGTGTAAAAGTTTCAGAATAGGATATGGAAGAAAGAAGAGACTTAAGTTAAACTTGTGAAATATTTAGAAAGGCTTGTTTCGTTTACGTACCTGGATAGTTTTCGTGAAATAATGGGTTCGTTGTCATGTGTATTACAATTAGAATTTTGCTGAAGCAGAATAGGTGTATATCATTATAAAAAACTCTGCAGTTAGAATCCTGCAAGGTAGTCAGGCTTGTTTCAGTTAATTTCATACTCTATAACATGGAAATTTATGTATACTGTATGATAATCATTACATTGGATTTCGACATCAAGTAGAAATACAGGTAGTGGTCATTCTAACACCAAAAAGTTAGATACTCATATCACGAATTAATAGCAATAATTATTCATCCAATGAATGGAACATAATTGAACCAAATAGCATGGCACGTGGGATTGGTAGTTGAAAGTACTCTCTTGAATGTGAAGAATAAAAATGTTACACATGATGTTACTGAAAAATAGACTTAAATCAGCTTATGATGAAACGAAAGCTATCTGTGTTCTAAATTTCTATAAAACTAGATACTATCGAGGTTAGATGGTAAGGCTGAACAGTTCTTGTCACGAGAAAAGATAAACTCTAAAGTTCAATAGAAGTTTAAAGAGAAGCAACCAAAGCCAAAGGTCAACCATCATGATTGTATTTGGAAGTATTTCACTGAGAGAATGGTCAACTGGTAAATCCAAAAAGTACTTGTCATCTGGAATGCAAAATTCTGAGGAACCTGGAAACCTTTTCAAGATTAATCCCAGAGGATCATCATGGTTGGATTTTGCTAGTATATTGCCATCCTATTTGTATACAGTGGTCCTCGAATGAGACAAACAAAGACTTTAGATGATTGACAGTTTAGTGTAAATTTTACTAGGATTGTTCAAGATAATTCACCAGTGCTGTAAGTTGTATGTTATCCAATTTTTAATTCTCTAAGAAGAGAGCTATTACAGATTTAACTGTATATATTTATTATACTACCTACGCTTTATTTGATTGTTTTCTTTTTTGTCTATGACGTATATTGTTGGCTGTGTATTGCTCAAATCCCGCTGTTCTCGGGATTTGTAGAAAGTTTTTGAAAGTAACAATAATCAATATACTTACACGTGTATTTATGTCTCGTGAATGACAGTTTTGCTAGCAAGTGAACATTCGAGAAACTTGCGTGATTTGTATAAAAGAAACACGTCAAGAGAGATTATTATTATTAAACAGCTACAGTCAGAAGCTATAATTGTGATTAATGCCTATTAATCGGAAAACTACATAATTTGACCAGGAAAGTTTAAAGATTTTGAACATCACAAACCGTTCAACTTTAGTGAATTACTTTAGACGTTATTATTTCTACGAGGATATTAAATATCTTTGAACAGGTGTGAAGCTATTCAAGAAAAGGCATCGTTAGCTTGGGTGAAGTGTAACAAAATCAAATCAGCATTAGTTTGCTCATCATGTGAATTATTTATAAACATCATTACAGATAAGGGTACAAAAATTATGCTGAAGCAGAATAGGTATACATCATTATAAAATCGTCGAATAAAATGTTCAATTTTAGACCAGATATAAAACTTAGTATTGTTTGTAAGTTTGTGAAACCCTTATACAAAAATCACGATTTGTAATAATTATTATTGTAAATTGTATTTCTTGTTTGTTTGTATATTAAAATATATTTGTGTTAAAACATTGCGTGTGTATCAATCTTCTTAGCAAATAGCATAAATTTAATGCACATTGACATTTATTAAGTATTAAATTCAAGTTCAAATGTTCTATCACACATAACATAATAAATTGAAGACTCGTCCGAGATGAATTATAATACTTAGCAATGCCAAGCAATTTTTAAGTTAACGCCAAGTTTTACGCGTACATCATAGTTAAATTATAAATATGGGATAGTTATTTTAAGATTTGTTTGTTTGTTTGTTTTGGAATTTCGCACAAAGCAACTCGAGGGCTATCTGTGCTAGCCGTCCCTAATTTAGCAGTGTAAGACCAGAGGGAAGGCGTCTAGTCATCACCACCCACAGTCAACTCTTGGGCTACTCTTTTACCAACGAAAAGTGGGATTGACCGAAACATTACAACGCCCCCAAGGCTGGGAGGGCGAGCATGTTTGGCGCGAACCCGCGACTCTCAAATTAAGAAGCGCACGCCTTAACGCGCTAGGCCATGCCGGACCCTTATTTTAAGATAGAGCTTATTTTCAAGATAGAAAGTCGAATTAGTCAATCTATTTTTATGAAGTATTATTTGGATCTGTATTTGCTATTATGCTTATTAAGGTACTTTGTACAAGTAAATTGATTTTACTTTAATCCTAGTATTGGTAGGTAATTTTGAACTTCATTTTTAATGTAGACCTACAACAAAGTATGACAGTGTACAAGTGTTTAAGCTTGTAGAAACGTCTAAGAAGGAAATAAATTAATTTATGATTGATAAGTGGACTGGACATTGAATTTTATTTGTCAGACAAAAAATCAATGTTACAAGAATAACACAGAGTTTAACCTGTAGATTCCTCTTCTAAAATCTTACTTTGCAGTTCATTGCTGTCTAAAATAAAATATTTTATTTTGGTTTTGTATAAGGTTAATTGTAAAACCTATCACGTTTTCAATTTAACTTCTTAAAGATCCCAGTATTCATAACTTAAACAATTATAAACTACGTTTCAAGTTTAGTTTTTTAATATGTTTTTAGTTTTTTACGATATTTAAGAAAGTTGGATGGTCTGTTTTCCATCATTCCATTTTTGGTGTGACAACTGAATATACGAGAAGCTTCTATAGGAGTTTTTGTCTTATCACATGTGTAAGCATAAAATGTTCTTTTTGTTAAATTTCACAGGATAGAAATAGTTTTTCTAGGCTCATTTTGATATAGTTATCATCCCAGTTAAAATTCAATAGAATGAAAATCATGCTGATAAATTATGTTATTTCTTGCTGATAAGTATGTCTATTTTCACTCCCACTTTTATATTCAAATTTTAAAAAGCTCTGAGACCATATTATGACTAAGTGGAAGAGTTAGTCGGTCGCTGAGGGAGAAAGATAGTGTAAAGGTGTATGAATTCCATCTCGTTGAAGTGTACAACCCAAAAATGAGAGGTGTCGATATGTGTGGTGCACCTGCAACAATTGTTCGCACTCTTCTCCTGAGAGTCGGCCTCACTGTGAGAGAAGTATGGCTAATTTAGAATAACCAACATAGTATGACGTTTTGTGAGTTTGAGACTGAGTGAGATGATTTGTCTAGAACTCCCAGACTTTCGGTGCCAGAGTATTACAACTCCAGATCCGGTCGAAATAACCTGAGAATTATTAGAAGAAACTGGAGGTGTCGTTAATGAATTATGTCTCCTACGTGCAGTTATTTAACCAGAAAGTGAGATGGCAGGCACCAAAATGTGAAACAAGCAAAATACGTTTTACTTTAGATACAATATAAGAGTAATTAGACCTATAAAAATAATTCAAGATCCTGCCAGTTTTAATGTACAACAAAAGCTTTTGAACACTTTTGAATAGAAATTTAAAAATGAAAACCAAACCGCGATTAAGAAAAAGTAGAAAAATTCAGGAGATAAATTAGTAGCATCAATATCCACATATTCTTAACATTCTTATATAATTACAGGTTTGTTCTGTGATTAAAATCATTTCAAAATAAAAAATACTACACATATTCATAACTATAAGTATTTTGCTTAGTTTTCTTTTCGTTCATTTTTTGTGCAAAATATAAAATTACTTGCTGTATACGCACGATTTAATGTATCAATGTTTTTATATAATATTTGTTCTTCTGCGAGTCAACTGCTGTGAATCTTAAGTAACTAACAATTATAATTTATTTCTAGGGACTTCACCTGTCCTTTAGGATTATGGGGAGACGTAAATGAAGTAATCTCACCCTTTACTAAATAGCAAGTTAAATTTGATAACAGGTAGAATATCGTAAAGATGTTATAGAGATAAAATTGAATTAGTATTCAACGAGTAGTTTCTTTACACAATAACTTCTTTCACTACAAACAAATAAATCTGCATTTAGAAAAAAGACTTAGAGTCGTACATCATGTTATTGAAGTGAAAAAAATTAAATCTTGAATTTAATGATAATGAAGCATACAGCCATAAATTGACAATACCATAATAATATAATGCATCCTTCCCCCCTTAAACTATTGAAATAACTATTGTCTACTTAATTTTAATTCATCTCGTTTGACGCTAATAATATGGGAAAGAAGTTTTATTTAAACCTATAATAATAACTTAATACCATAACAGCAAATATCGTTCTGTCGTTAAAATAAAAATCATCAATCATAGTTACTATCTCAAAATAGTGTATGAAAACTGACTTTGAAGGCATTGTTTGCTGATATTACGATGATGTATCATTAAACTTATTAAGAAAAATCCTCGTTCATTCGTTTACACTTTCCCATATATGATTTCAAGGTCGACGTAAAAAGGCCACAAAGTAAATTAATACTCAATATCAGAGAGATTTCTATCATTAACTGTACGAGAAACAACCAATGTCAAGGCTGTTTAATTCTTTATATACGTATCAAATCTTTGGTGAGAAAATGCAAAGATTATACTCAAATATTAGATAATTTTTTACGAAACAACGAAGAAGCGTCCTTTTTAATGACATCTTGTTTTTATTGTTACTTCATGTACGTTCTGGCCTCGCTCATTAGGAAGAACAAAAAGAAATCTATTGTCACATTATCAACACAGCACCCTCGGTTAATGTATATATACCTGCATTAGAGACTAGTCTTTTCTGAATCCTTTGTAACCACCCCAGTTCCATATCACGTAGAATGGAGGTAAATACTTAGTTGTTACTTCCCTTAGTTTTATACATAAAATATATTTTAAGTTATCTATATAAATAATAAAGTGACTATTTTGCTTAACACGTGAATTTCAAATACCTATACATGTTCAATTTGAGCACTTGTATTTTTGTGTTAGGTTCTCGCTCTTGATTAATTCGTGTTAGTGAAGACTACAACGGAAAATAACATGTAATACTGATTTCCATATTCTAGGATTTCATTAAATATGTGAATGTTTGAATCCAGGTTTCAGAGTATTTTCAAACATGTGGATATTTTATTTCTATTTTAAGATGTAATATTCCTAGTGAATGTTTGATTCCTTATTTTGAAACATTATTGAACGTTTAAATATTTTAAGCATTTTATATCCGACTTCACAATCTGATAAAAGAAATACATGCTTGATTATTTATTACATACTATGATTAAACATGTGGATGTTTATCCTTCCAATAAACGTTTGTCTCTTGTGATGAAACGTAAGAATCTGTGAGTTCAGGGCTGATAATATTATCAACAAATGCTAAGACACTTCATCTCTAGTTGTAAAATATGATAAAACTTGGATATTTTGTTTATTGTTTATAATATTAAACCACGTGTTAACCACTCAACTTTATTTCATGTATCACAGCTTTATATAGCCAAAAAAAAGAAAAAAAGGGAAGTTTATAAGCGCTGTGGTAATTAGAAAGAACAACTTGATACTTAAAACATTCTTATAGATACAACTGACATAAAGAATATCTTTAAAACTTCTTTGACTATTTTGTTACAATCAGCAGTATCCAGTATATAAGATGTATTAAGCTGTTTTTGGCTAGGATAACAAAGTTTTCTAATGATGAACAAATTGATTTTTCTCATGCATGAACATGTCCATTGCTGCCAAAGCCATATTCTCAGGTTTTGACCTACTATTTTTTATACATTCAATTTGATTTTATGACTCTTGCTACTCATATTAAGCTTTCATGTTTTGACATGCTATTGAGAACCAGGTCAAGCTTTCATGTGTTAACATGACTGGTGCTATCCAAGCAAAGCTTTCTTATTTTTATTAGTATTGTTCGAGTCAGACTTTTATGTTTCAACATGATTAATACTATTCAAGCCAAACTTTTCTGTTTTGGCATGACTTGCTATCTAAATCAAACTTTTTACGTTTCGACACGACTAGTTATATCGAAGCCAAATATTTACACGTTTTTGCGTGGTAATTATTATCCAAATTATATTTTGTTATACATTTCTAAGGTCAGATAACCTTGTATTGATTTTTATAAGTTGACTATTTTCAAGCAAATTACGTATTCTAGCCTTTTGATTACTGTTAGCTGCTGTTGTAATCAAAACGATTTCATAGAAGTTCAAACAACTTTAATAACTACGCAGTATTGAATTTACTTATGTTGACTATTATGAATTTTTAAATGATTATGCTTTATTTTCTTTCTACAGTTGCTATTCTTATGTACATTGGTGACCCTTACACTTGCTTCAGCTCCTGTGCACGTCCACGAGGACGCTTCCGCGCAAGGAACTGATTTCCAATATCGTAACCAAGATGTAAGTAAGCCAAATTGTTAAAAATAGGTATTTCTGCTAAAATTTTATCTCGATTAAAAATGCATGCTGTGTTTCAATCTCTTTCAAGTTATATATATAGACCAAGATACAGTAATATTATATATTTTGCAATTCTTCACAAAATCGTGCAAATTTCATGTCTTTGTATATTTTTGGGTGCCTCTGAATTTCAATACATCATCAGTTGTTTTTTTTAAATTATGGATAAAAATATTATATAGAGCTTTTACTGTATTGTTAAAACATACCGCAGACACACTTTTGATGAATTTATTATTATTGAATTTTGTATGTTAAATAAAAAGAATAATAAAGTAAAGTTATTAAACCCTTTCGGTGCGTGACACTGTGCCTCATCCACAAGTTTACATGCATATGTATATACTGTTGCTACGAAAATTTGTACGTGTTATTTGTTGTCAGTAAATAATCAGTTTACAGTTTAGGAAGAAAAGAAAGATACCCGTTGAGTATTGTTCTAAAAAGGAAACAATTTCAAATTCGTAATAAAAGCGTTTATAACATATAAATTACTATTAAATCAAAGGTTTATATATGTGTCGTATTCCTAATATCTAGGGGTCAGGTAATTACAAATTCGGCTACGAAGTAAATCACTTCACCGGCGAATCCTTCCATAAGGAGACCGGCGATGCCTATGGTAACAAGGCTGGTTCCTACGGTGTTAGAGACGCTGATGGTCGAGTCCATACCGTTAACTATGTCGCTGATGCTACTGGCTACCATCCAGACGTGAAAACCTACGAGTCCGACGTAGAGATCAAGGACGTAGTGCATGCCATCACCAATAAGCTTAAGCCAGAAGCTGGTTTAATAGCCCCTGAAAATTATCACAATAATAAAAAGGCTTCAGATTCCCACATTTTTTCTGTTGAGAGTTATCCTTTCCCTTCACCTTTTGTTAAGCGTTTCAACGTGAGGCCTGTCCCAAGCTATCAGAACCTTCAACACGTGTATGGTACAGCTGGTAATAAGGAGCTTTATCCTTTTTCTTCGAACGGAATAAATGCAGATGGGTCATACAGAGATTACAGTCACGCTTCTGCTGCCTTGGCACATGGTGAAACTCTATCGAGTAATCTTCCTACCATCTACAATAATGCTGATCTCAGTAAAAGCTCTACTTTTCCATACTATATTAAAAACCCAGTTTTAAATCACCTCACCACTAGACCTCTTTTCGGTTATTTTGGTAAAAATCATAATTCAAATTATCCCAGTGAATATTACACTGCTTCAAGTGTTTGGAAATATCCTTCATTATCTTACCATGGAAAAATCCCCCCTTTCCTCTAACTATGGCAAGATGTCTTTGTCTTCTCACTTCATTGCTTTATCTCACCTCGGTGCTGATCATAATTCACCTTTCTCTGACACACTTGGGGCATTAGCCAACTTTGGTAAGAGTACAAATTTAACTTACTATCGCAAATAATCAGGTTTTTTGGACAACTTTCCAATAACTAAAAAAAAAATCCAGTTTTTACCCTCTTAACCTGAATTATCAAGAACATGTTTGAGTGATATATAACCTTGCAATTACTCTTAAAAATATAAACTACTTTCATGTATTTTTCTTGTTACACCTGAAAACTATAAACCACTGATCTTGTAGTCCTATAGATGCTACATAAAGCCTTATAACTCTTAATCAGTATTCTTACCATGCATCATACATTTCTTTACCTTTTCTGCAAAATTCAACATTACTTAGCTTTTAATGCTTTTTCTTACCTTCTAAAACGTAAATACTCTTCTACTCCTTTACTTACCCCTACCCCTTACCCGTAAAGCTTTACTTACTCGGTTCAACTAAAGCTTATTAGCGCTTTTGTCCCTGCGAAACTTCAGAACTCATGGTTGTACTCCTGTAACTATTGCTTAAAATACTAGTAAACAAGCTCCACAGGTTTCTCGTTTATTTTGTAATCCTGTTAGCATTAAACATGTGCAATCCCATTAACGTATAATAATTATTTTAGCACGTTTTCGTTTGTTCTATTGCTTTTATGCATAAGTAAATAAAATTTAACTCTGAAAACAAATTTTGGTTTGTAACGTTTATTTTCTCATTATTTTTGGTGATTGTTTCAGTATTAAACTTCTTAATATTTTATTTAGTCTAATAAGAGAAATGAGGATATAATAAGCAAAAGGTGAGAAAAATATTTTATCGAGTAAATGATGTTCGTTTTAGAAATTTATTATACTATGTTGCATCATAATCTTGCTTTATATCCAAAGGTTTCAGATTTCTATGTCAAATAACAATAATTATTTCACCGACATTTACGTGAAAATCTCAGCAGATACAATGTTGCATTGGAATAAACCAAAAGTATGTATATATATATATATATATATATGTTCTTTCTAATAATTATACATTTCTTAAACGAATGGTTAAATCCCTTATCCAAAGAAAATAATATCTCTTTAATCTAATAATCATAATATGTTATAGTGATAAACATCGAGGAAACAAAACAATCTTTCTTGCTTAAATAAATATTTGGAAATTCTTGAATTGTATTTGTGGATGACAGTTATTCTTGTAGATGTTTCATATATATGCAAAAACAAAATCCGCTTATAACGGTTGTTTCAATTCCAGTATTAAAATATACATGATATTTTACTTTGCTATCTTCAATTTATATTAAATATAATAATTCATCCCTAGGAATAAGTTGAATTTTTAGAATAAAAGTCATGTTTCCTTCAATACATTTTTATTTAAAAGATATATAAATGAATACATTTCAGGTTGTGAAACATCAACCATGTGAGGTTTAAACCAGCCTCATTAATACAATTGATTATGTAATCTCAAGACGGTTCGTATCGGTTTTAAAATAAACTCTCTTTATTATCTTGAAGATGACCTAAGAAGGTGGAAATGTTTTTCTGTATTTTATTTTTATTAAAGTTTTAATACCTTTACCAGCAGTCTCGAGAATACATTTTTACTTCAAGTGGGTTTCTCGTCATCACGGAATACAAGTGATTATATTTCACAATTAAGCTCAATATAAAATCTGCACTTTAAGATAAAGTATTGCTTTTGTTTTGCGAGAGATCATATATATACTTTTATCTCTTGGTTATTTACTAGTTATTTTTTTTTTAGTTTCCTCAAAATTCTGTGTCTGCTGAAAGCAAATCCCAATAGGAAATGAATTATATAAGCAAAAAACCTTAAAAATTATTTTCGGTATTCACTTATGACTTATTGATAAGTACAATACGCAACCGCTCCAACCTCCTGGTAGAATAAAGCAGATAAGACCTTGTATAATTTTTGCGTTAAATTAAACAGACAAATTTAATTTCATTTTTTCTCTCGTTTTAGCTTTTGGCGAATATCTTTAGTATTCTTTATAGAAGCCTTACTTTATTTGAAGTTTGCTCTTGTAAAATAACAATACATCATTGGACATGATTTCATTTAAGGTTTATCATTTATAAGGTATAAATCATTCTTCGTTGGGTAAATAAATAGTTACTAGGTAGTAGCAAGAGAGACATCTATTGACAAATGTTTGATGTTATATCTCGTATAGAAAATTGAATTTCGTGTGTATTTAGAACGTGTAAGTGTTGACAAATTAATTTTTTGGCTGTCTAGTGACTCCTCTTGTGCTATAAGCTTTTAACTATTTAGTTATAATGATACACATACTGGCAGAAGAGAAACAGATACAATACAATTTTTACAAGAAAAACATATAAACAGACGGCCATTTGCTATATACGATCTAACATCTACCACTGATAAATTACTCCTAGAATTTTGTAACAATGTTATTTACAACTAGTTACGTAAGTTTAACTATTAGGAGGAAGTCAACAGCAGGGAAAATGTTAAAGAAGTGACTGAATTTATTTTGAACATGTGTTGACATTTACAGCTATGCATAAGTCAAAACTGCGGTGCTATTACACATGGTGCTTTAAAAAACTGTTAACACCTCCATATGGGACTGCTATCTCCCCTTGAAATGACAAAAAATTGATTTTGCAGCCAAGAAGGAAGGTTGTTGCATGGATGAACATCTTTCAGTCAACTGCAAGAAGAAGAAAAATTCTCAAATGTGTTAGCATTTTTTTTGAAGCAACCTGTATCATTATTCACGTAAAGAAGTATTTCATTCCCTTTTTTTATGGAAGCTAACTTTAAGATTATTGATGACGACAAACCCACTTGAAATAAAAATGTATCTTAGAACAGCTGGTATGGGTATTAACACTTATATTGATAAGGAGAAATGTTAACCTGAATTTGACCAAAGAAGGTCGAAACATTTTTTTCTCCTTATCAATAAAAGTGTTAATACTCATACAAGCCGTTCTGAGATACATAGCTTACATATTATGTTCAACATATTACATAAATAAGCAAACGTATTTTAAAATAAAATTTAGATCATACTGATGATCAATTTTTGACTAAAAACTAGAAAAAATTAACAGCTATACGGAATGAAAACAACACTCTAGAAAATAATTTAGTTTAAAGGTCTTTGCTAAGGTTCGTATCACGTACCAGTAAGAATCTCGTGAATCCATTACTCAAATTTGGAAACTGAACAAACACTGTTCTAGAGCACCACTGACATAAATTATTATGTAAGTTAATAAAATGTTCGAGTAAACGAAATTTTCGTTTAATCGAAAGTTGTATAGATTTTTTAAAAACTATGATATAGAAAGTCAATCGTTACTGCTGCTTACTCTGGTGTTGCTCGAACTACAAATTGAGAAACAGTCAGTTATCTAGCTTCATACTTATTTAAATTTAATAGTTTCGTTTTGAACTTACATATTGTTTATAAGCATTATTTTACTACAAGTTACAACTTTCACATTGAAGAAGAACATTTCAAAAACAGATACGAATTTTGTATTTGAAAACGGTCGCACCAATGATCAATACACTGCACCTGTTTTTAAAATATTGTTCCGTATTGTAAAAGGTTCAGTTTGTAATAACATAATAGTTAATTTTTGCTGATGCAGTGACATACGTAAAAATTAACAACACACTAAGTGAACCTTTTATCGAAAAAAAAATATTGCTGAGCTAAATTTCAGTGAGCTCACAAAATACCCACACAGCGCCCTCCTCTAGTACAGATGTAATTCTACGGATTTACAATGCTAAAATCAGCGGTTCCATTCCCCTCGGTGGGCCCAGTTGATAGCCCAATGTGGCTTTGCTATAAGAAAACACACACATGCAAACACAGTCATATTTTGGTTAGCCGAGTTTTTATAATTCTTCAGAGTGAGAATTGTACCAAATGGTAAGAGCAAACTAATAACAAAAGTTAAAACAATTATGAATAATATATATGCAAAAACGGCTCGTTTGGGTTGAGAAAATATTTTACGTAGAAAGTTGAAACGTTGTTCGCTCTTCTACGTAAAATATTTTCTCAACCCAAACGAGCCGTTTTTACATATATATTTCTCCACAAGTGGCTTTTCTCGACATCACTAATTATGATTAATATTTATTTCGTTTGCTGTTCTTGAGTGTACAATTTACGTATAGTTGCTATTCAATGAATACAGTTTACAAAATTAAAAGATTGGTTTAAGTGTGTTAGTCATTTTAAATATTGAGTGTAATTAGTCCATTGAAGTTTTAACAAAGTAGTGTAACGGATTTACTGTTATTAGTTGATTTTAATACCTACGCTTGTTTTTGTATAGTTTTCGTTTTTGCACGTGACGTATGTTCTTGACTTTATATTGTACGAGTCCTGCCTGTTCTCGAAATTCGTAAAAGATTTTAAAGAGTCAACAATGTACTAGGTGTGTATGTAATACTAGCAATTGTTAGTATTGTTGCCAAACGAACTTTGTTGAACACTCTACAGTCTCACGTGATTGAAATTTAAAAACCGGCGCAGTGTACTATAGACTTAGAAAGTTATAATTGTGATTAATGCCTATTACTCGGAAGATTAATGAATTTGACCAGGAGACTTTAGAGTTAGAAAATTACAAAACATTCAAGTTCAGTGAATTATCTTCGGATAATATCTTCACCGATAAAAGTTAGCTTGTAAGGATATGAGGCCAATCAAGCTAGCCAGTTTAACTACAAGCTGACTTATAAGCGAGGTGTGACAATATGAATTCAGAATTAATTTGCTCGTCGTGGACCTGGATAAAGTATCACGTTCTAGACCGAATATAAAACTTAGTACTGTCTGTAAGTTTGTAAAACTCTTATATATGAACCATCATTTATGATAAGTATTAGTAATAATCGTTATAATAAACTGTATTGTTTTTATGTTTGTACATTTGAAATATATTTGTGTTAAGAAAGAAAATTGTGTGTATCAATCTTGTTGGCAAATGTCATAAATTTTATACATATTGACATTTAATTCATTTCTAAAGTTCCGGTTATTTGTAATAGTAATACGTAACGTACGTAATATAATAAATTGGAAACTTGTCCGGAATAAAGTATAATACGTAACATAATAATAGATTTTTGTATATTTGGTCAATCATTTTTGCGCCACATTAATAGAGGCAGTTTGGTATGGACTGTTGGTTATGGTGCTCGACTCCCAAATGGATAGAAACTCGTCGTTTAGCATACTTACTCTGTCGTGAGGGGTTTTATAATGTGGTAATTCTCACTCTTCATTGATAAAGAGTAGCTAGAAAGTTGGCAATGGATGGTGTTGAATAGTTGCCTTCTCTTAAGTATGTTGATGAGAAATTCAACAATTAAATAAGCAAATGTTAAGCTCCGAGGCTAAATTACCCGCAGTGGACAGAATGCAGATAGTCCACTGTGTGGTTTTTCCACTTTAAATCGTGACAATGACAATAGCCTTTACTCATGAAAGTTATGGTATTTGCAAAATGTATATATTTTATGTAGTATGTAAAAACAAGAGAACGCTATAGATACGACAACAAGAGAAATATTCAATGAGCCAAGGAGTGAATCAGTTCTATATCAGTCAGATAATATATCTGCTATTGATTATTAGCCAGAGAAATTTTAGCATTAACAATTAAACCAGTTAGTCTCAGTTAAACCATTGTTTATGAAGTTAAGCTTAAAAGTGAAGTAGCTGTTATGTAAATGTGTAAATATTTTGTAAGCGACAACATGTCGTGTTGTGTTTAAATTTTCATTTCTGTTATTCATTTTTCCATATTTATATTATTGTTTCGAAGTTTAAACTAATATTTTGTTATTCATTTAGGGTAACATTTTAGAATTTTCTTGAATTAAGTAGACCAATCATATGTTTGTAAATGAGTGCTGGTGACTTCGTGTCTAGACGTGTAGTCTCGTGCAAGAACGGACACGCGCGGATTGCTCTAGAGTTGTATGGAAATTGCAAGATTGTTCGAGAAATAGGCCTATCGGTATAAAAGACGGTGACGAGAAATAGATTCAGTCATCAGTTTTTATTCGAAAAAGGAAGATAGATTCAGTCATTAGTTTTATTCGAAGAAAAAGAGTGAGATTCAGACATCAGTTTTATTTCAAAAGAAGAGAGTTAGTTATTTGAGAAAGATTAAGTGTTTGCTGTGATTATTCAACTTGGATTTGTGATTGAAGTTAGATCTACGGAAGCTGTGATTTTATTTTGTCAATCTCTACGATACATCTGAATTACTGCTTGAGCTGTATTCAAATATTATGCAAATGTCGAAAGAGACAAAAAAGAGCAAACTTCTAATTCTCAAACGAAGACTCCATCTTATTCTCAAAGCTCGTCATCTACCCAAAACGTGTCATTCTCATCCAAAACATGTGCTTATTGTAAGAAACCTGGCCATCTGATTTCTGAGTGCTATAAGCTCAAAAACAAGCCATCACCCAATAGTTTCATTTCGCCCTTGTTTGATATATCATTGGTTCCCAATGATTTTGACCCTGTCTAAGCCCAATATTATTGATGTACCTGAAGATATTGTTGAGGACAAGTTTAAGCCTTTCATGACTGAAGGTTTTGTTTCTTTTGTTGGCGATTCACGTCTACGACCAATTAAAATCCTGCGGGATACTGGAGCTTTTCAGAGTTTGGTTTTGGAAAGTGTACTTCCGTTTTCTGAAAAGTCATCCATTGGGCCAGTGTGCTCATTTCTGGTGTAGAAGGTGGCGTCGTTTCTATTCCTCTTCATAGATTAGATTTACATTCGGACTCAGTCTCAGGCCCAGTGACTGTGGGTATGAAAGCTTCATTGCCTGTTGAAGGTGTGTCTATGCTTTTGGGGAATGATTTGGCTGGTAGTAAGGTGGTACCAGAGGTTCGTGTTGTTGAAGCACCTGTTATTACTCCCAGTACAGAGCAACTCGTTGAAGAGTTTCCTGATGTTTTTCCCGCCTGTGCTGTTACTCGTTCTCAAACACGTTTTCAGGAGTCCAAAGAGGATTTCCCTTTATCTGATACATTCATGTCTCACATCGATGAGATTTCTGACTCAACTTTAAGTTCTACTGATGACTCTAAGACATTTTCGACTCTCTTCATCGAAACAAACTTATTGAGGAACAGGACAATGATCTTCAAACTCGTTCTCTTCTACAACTGGCCGTTGATGAAAATGAAATAGGAACTGTCCCTATTTGTTACTACCAGAAGTCAGGTGTGTTAATGAGAAAATACAGACCTCCTGACGTTGCTGCTGATGAAGAGTGGAATGTTATTCACCAAATCGTCATTCCAAAATGCTATCGGAATGATATTCTTAGTCTTGCTCATGATCATGTGTTGTCAGGACACTTAGGTGTAAGAAGGACCCTAGATCGTATCCGACGACATTTCTATTGGCCAAAGATGCGCCAAGATGTTGTTGACTTTTGTAAGACATGCCATTCTTGCCAAATGACAGGAAAACCAAATCAGGGGATTCCAAAAGCACCACTGCAGCCTATTCCTGCCTTTGAAGAACCGTTCTCAAGGGTCATTATCGACTGTGCTGGCCAGATGTCAAAAAGCAAAGCAGGAAATGAATACCTCTTGACGATCATGTGTGCTTCTACACGTTTCCCTGAGGCAATCCCTTTGAGAAAAATCACTGCTCTTGTTAAATCCTTTACCATGTTCAGAATTCCAAAAGTTGTGCAATCAGATCAAGACACAAATTTTATGTCCAAGCTATTTGAACAAGCCATACATGAATTAAGAGTCCATCAAATTTCATCCAGTGCCTACCATCCTGAATCACAAGGTGTCTTTGATCGTTTCCACCAAATTACTGCCACAAACACTCAAAGAACTGGGTTGAAGGTTTTCCCTTGTTACTGTTTGAAGTTCGTGAGGTTATTTCAGAATCAACTGGATTTAATCCTTTTAAGTTGGTTTAAAAAACAAATAAGCTAAAAAAAAGTTTTCACAAGCTCAAACTTTTTTTTTTACTTTTAAGGGGGAGAGTGTTATGTATATGTGTAAATATTTTGTAAACGACAACATGTCGTGTTGTGTTTAAATTTTCATTTCTATTATTCATTTTTCCATATTGATATTATTGTTTCGAAGTTTAAACTAATATTTTGTTATTTATTTAGGGTAACATTTAGAACTTTCTTCAATTAAGTAAACCAATCATATGTTTGTAAATGAGTGCTGGTGACTTTGTGTCTCGACGTGTAGTCTCGTGCAAGAAAGGACACGCGCGGATTGCTCTATAGTTGTATGGAAATTGCAAGATTGTTCGAGAAGTAGGCCTATCGGTATAAAAGACGGTGACGCGAGATAGATTGGGTCAGCAGTTTTATTCGAAGAAAAAGAGAGAGATTCAGTCATCAGTTTTTATCCGAAAAAAGAAGATAGATTCAGTCATCAGTTTTTATTCGAAAGATAGATTCAGTCAATAGTTTTATTCGAAGAACAAGTGAGAGATTCAGTCATCAGTTTTTATTCGAAAAAAGAAGATAGATTCAGTCATTAGTTTTATTCGAAGAATAACAGTGAGATTCAGGCATCAGTTTTAGTTATTTGAGAAAGATTAAGTGTTTGCTGTGAATATTCAACTTGGATTTGTGATTGAAGTTAGATCTACGGAAGTTGTGATTTTATTTCGTCAATCTCTACGATACATCTGAATTACTGCTTGTGCTGAGAGACGGCGATTTCATTGAACTGTGAACTGTTTTGGAATTTCTTCGTGGGACCAAATTCACACCCTAGACTGGAATTTGAGACTTTAATTTTAGATCATTACATTAGATACAGGCCAGTACCGTTTTGTATTGTGATTTATTTTGAAGTTTGAAACTAATATTATTTTATTTTGTAATTAATTTCGAATGTTGTAACTTAATATCTGTCACTATTATTATATAATTCATGTTATATCTGTTATATTTGTTAATAGTTTAGTGTAATAAATTATACAAGCTGTTATCGGCCTGGCATGGCCGAGCGCGTTAAGGCGTGCACTCGTAATCCGAGGGTCGCGGGTTCGCGCCCGCGTCGCGCTAAACATGCTCATCCTCCCAGCCGTGGGGGTGTATAATGTGACGGTCAATCCCACTATTCGTTGGTAAAAGAGTAGCCCAAGAGTTGGCGGTGGGTGGTGATGACTAGCTGCCTTCCCTCTAGTCTTACACTCCAAAATTAGGGACGGCTAGCACAGATAGCCCTCGAGTAGCTTTGTGCGAAATTCCAAAACAAATACCAAACAAGCTGTTATCTGCGTTTTTCTGTTGCGTTTAGTCTACGAAGAACTTAAAACATCAAAAAATACGTAACACATGGGAACAATGTAATCAGATTGTGTGAGCACAGATAGCCCTCGAGTAGCTTTGTGCGAAATTCCAAAACAAACAGATTGTGTGTTTGATTTTTATTTTAACAAAACTATATATATTGAGTCATAATCATGATTTTCTAAGCTTTTATTCTAGATTTTGACTCTTCTCTCTATTTCGAGGTGGGTATTACTACAGCACTCTTAATCATTGTATATCATTATAAAAAGTCTATTTTGCCTATATAAAAATGGAATGCTTTGCAGGTATCTATGTGTGTTCTGTTACGTATTATAATTTCATTCTAACGGGTCTCCGATTCATTATGTTACGTACATTAAGTATTACGATCTTAAACAGCTGGAAATTTTAATTTTAATTTAGCAATTAATTGAATTTTGATATGTATCAAATTTACGATATTTCCCAACAAGATTGATACACACAATTTTCTTTCTCAATATAAATATATTTTAATATACAAATAATAATACAATTTATAGTAACGGTTATCAGAAATAATTATTACAAATGTTGATTCATATAGAAGAATTTCACAAACTATACTAAGTCTTCTATCTGATCTAGAACTGAATATTTTATCGTCGGTTCAGATCCACGACGGGTAAACTAATTCTAAGTTGATATTCTTACACCCGCTTAAGCTAGCGCTGTCTTTTCTTGACTGGCTTCGCATCGCTTGCAAGCTGACTTTTTATCGTGGAAAATATTTAATGTCCTTGTACAAATACTAACGTCCAAAGTTAATTCACTGAAGTTGGACGGCTCGTAATGTTCGAAATCTATAAACGTTCCTGGTCAAATTCTGTAGTTTTCCGTTAACCACATAGCTTCCAAGTCTTGTAGTGTAACTGACTGTAGTTGACAAAAAGATAATAGTTGTCTTTTAGCGTTTTGTTATGGCTTGTTTTCATGTACTCACGAGATTCTCCAACGTTTAACAATATTAGAAAACATGTAAACCACATATTGCAGATTTTTGCTTTTTAGAATCTTCTAAAATTTAGAGATCAAGCGGGACTTGCACAATACAATCAGACAATATTAGTCACATGCTATGGTGTTACAAAATTAATTACTTCATATGTACAGTATTATTCATCTGCCAAAATTGATTTTTATATGTTTGGATGTAGCTTCATTGGTCTTAGGCCATACTCCTTTCAGTCTTTTCTTATTACATGAGCCAAATTAGAAACTTCTCACTCCCACACTATTATTTTAAAGTTTAGTCTCAGTAGCAACCCGACTTTACATCGTTTCTGTATTATCGAAAGATACGCCTAAAATATATAAAAATTACATGAAATATCTTGCCGAAAAAAAATCTTTGTCATTATCTTTCCAAATATGATGCTTAACACTTCAAATAACCTTCTGTGATATCCTTTGACATTTTGAATGATATTCCTGGCAACAGTAACATAAAATATAGGATTGGGAATGATATTTACTCCAATACCTTTGTAGTAAGTGTCTTTACAATTAGTAAAGGAACAGGGAAGAGGTTTTAATTAATATTCTAGCTCCTCTGTAATGATTAGCTTGCAACTTTATAGTCACAGCTATGTGGTTAAACAAGTTCCTGTCATTAAGTTTCTATTAAGTATTTACTCTTAATCCTACTTGCTGAAGTTGTATTGAGATAAGAGAATGTTTTAAAGTTCAGCAATGACAGACAATTCTGGAACATTTCTGCTGGATTTGTTAACATTCTTTTCTGAATGATTTGCATGTTTGTAAACTTACTGAGCATGACGTTAAGTTATTAAAAATTGAAGTTAGTGCCAAGAGGATTTATCAACTTATTTTGGAGTATAGCTAGCAACAGCTTACACCTGACTTTTCTCAAGATCCTATTATATGTCATATTAGAAGGACTAAATGTTTCTTTAGTTTCACTGATCATTTCTCTGAGCTGCTGAATATAGGAACTTTGGTAGCTCAAAGTCATACAATATTTCCTAATATAGATTACTCAAGGACTGAAACTCTTAGTGCTTCCTTGGTTTGTGTATCCTTATTAACAGTTTTCTTGATAATTTGTGTTCTTTGCAAATGATTTATAACTTACACTATGTAACGGAAAACTATTTGTTTTGAGTTGTTTATTTGTGGATACTCTTTTGCAGACTCAACGTATTGTCTGTATACTAAGAAAATACTGCGCATAGTGGAATGGGTCACATACAAAGTATTGTAGTATAAAATGGTCGAACAGATTCTTGGTACTAAGAACATGTTTAAGAGGATTTTAACAAGATAATTATATGACATTCAAAATGGTGGCGTTTTGCTATTTCATAACAAAGATCTTTTACGTTTTTGTGTGTAAAATATATTTGATATGGATAGAAACAAGTCCGTTAATAATGCTTGAGCACTAATCAGTACTCACATCACCTATCAAGAAAGCGATGTCAGTTATGAGGACATCCAATTGCTGACTTTCCACAAGGTGGCTTACATGAACGAAGGATATATACATATCCAATTTAACTTCATAAATGTCTCTTATAATAGTTTATAGAGTGTTATAACATAAATGTATTGATGATATTTAACCATGGCAGAAACAATTCTTCTTCAAGTACCTCTTGTTGCTATGCCGAAGTTCGTTAATCTAGTATCAGCAAAGAATGCTTTAATAAGGTTCAAAAATATACATGCTGTGTGAAATCACAAAGTTGCTGATAAACGTTTAACTTTGGTTGCTGTTATACTGCTGTGGTTCATTCAAGCACGCATGCCTTGATCAAATACACACCATACTATTAAAATCAAGCCATCCTTAACTTGATTACCTGATACTAATTCTTGAAATATAAATGGTGTGTAAGTAGTTTACTGTAGCTTTCACCACTGACGTGTTTTTGAAGCTGTCTAGTCGCTTTCTGTTTTATCTGGTGAGTTTGAATTTTTTTTTGCACTTTTTACATTAGATGCTTTAAATTATTTCCCCCTCATTCAACATTTTAAGTATTCCGTCTCTTAACTACTTGAAGGAAGGTATCTAGAGTCTAAATGTTGTATTGCCACAGAAGTAGCCATATATGTGCAGTACTATTCGGCTGTTTGGAACAGCCTTTGTATGCTTTAACGTGGTTGCGTTGGCCTCAGACCACATTTCTTCATCACTTGTCAATTTGACATGGTTATTTACTTCTGAAAATAGCTATGATACAACTAGAAATCATCTTCACTTGCTCATAAACACAAATTTTCACGTATTAATACGGTTCCACTTATAAATTATTGGATGGTTTTAAACATCCCAGTATATTGGTTAAAACAATTATTATGACAGACTGAAGAATATTACTTATTATCAAGTCTTTCAATTGTAAAGGTATTGATTTTTGGGCATTGTCATGTTGGCCTATTTGATATTTAAAAACACGAAAAATCGATAAATTGTAGTAAAGAATGTTGTAATAGAAAGTTATATTTTTTATGATTTTGCATGATGTTAATGTAGTTTTGTAAAGCTACGAATCCAGCATTGTTACTGAGAATGTTACATTACATTAAATAATTTCACATGCAATGAGATCACGAGTTGCCTGCTCAAGTCCTTCCAAGTGTTATCTCTTATCTACACTACCATGCATATAAATACGCCTTATGCACACATAAAATCGTTTAGAGTTTACTGTCTGAATATGGATCATTAATGTAAATTATTAATAATAAAACTACCCTTAAGCAATTGAATTGAGCGATAAAAGCGTTTAAACTTAAAATCTAGGAGAATATATATAAATATACATATCCATACACTTACAAGAATATTGCGACAAAGATTTTTAATATGTAAGTTCGTTATTTATCCAGCAGAATTATGCACCTTGCAAGAAAACATTTACTACTCGGCATAGCTCATTAAACATTCAGATCTTAAACACATATAATATCTCTGGAGCCACGTGGAGGAGTTAGTTAGGTTAAATTACGGCTGTTTTTAAGCGTTTAAATAAAGAACTATGCAAACAAATTGTTGCAGACACATCCCAGAGCATGCCTTACAGAATTATAATAGTTTCATAAGCTAACAGTAGTTGAAAACTATGTTACAACAATGCTCACCAGTAGTTACTATGTAATATTATATGTATAACATTAAGGCCAACACATATTTTTCTATTTATAATAAAAGTGTAATACGAAACTTATGTATCGCAAGCATAATGTCATATAAATATATAAAATATAAAAGTCAATATTCATAATAATGTTATAAATTAAAGGCCAGAAGAAGTAGAGATTTTTAACATCTAACACACAAGTGTTTGTGATAAAACCTTCAACTCTGAATGAAACATTTAATTTCGGGATAATAAAGGTCAGGTGTATTGTAAATGATAGAACGATGAAGCGACGAACTTTACAGAATGCAATTTTAATGAGTTCGTCTCAGTTTGCTTTTGTATCATAACGACATTGTTTTTCCAATTTCGATATTCATGTTAAGAATTATATCGTAGCTTAAAACTACACGTAAAATTTCGGAAGATCCACTGTGCTACTTAATTATTTTCCCTGCAAATCCATGTAACGCATATGCTTACTTTTTCAACGAAAATAAACCAAAAAAATCTTTTCTACTTTTTGGAATGTAATTGCAACTCAAGTTTGTAGTATATAAAAGCTATAAATGGCAGCATGTTAACTGGAGTGTTTAGAAGTATGAAATAATTAATGAGAAAATAAACATGACCTTTTCAACGAGAAAGTCGCCCCCCCAGTGGCTCGGCGATATGTCTGCGGACTCACAACCCTAAAATCCGGATTTGGATACCTGTGGTGGGCAGAGCACAAATAGCCCGTTGTGTAGCTTTGTACTTAATTAAAAACAACCGAGAAAGTCTGTGTACCCACTATAGAGAAACTGGCACTTAATAAAGTAGTATATAATATACAATTTGGCCTGTTTTAAAATTAAAACGTTTTTTTTTTTTGCATAAAGTTATTATCACACAATCAAAAACATTTATTTTGTGTATTCTTTCTTAAAAGTACACGAGATAAAGTATATCATGATTACTTTAATTACGTAATATGCAAAAGTGAAAGATCGTCTGGATTTCAAATGTTAAAATGAGGGATTAATTTCCAAGTTTTGGACATAACTCAGATAGCCCATGTGTTGATTTGTGTTTAAATAAAAAGAACTTCATTCAGTTTTATAAAATATTCAATAATAATTAAAAGTTGTTTACACAAATCTATGTTGAAATACCCATTCAGGAACAAGAATGGTAATCGATATACATATATGAATTTGTTTTTTTAATGTCAAGAAATTAGTTAAAATTATTTTAAGTATCTTAGCTTTATTCAAGTTGAGTTAAATGCATTTATGTAATTGATGTTAAGAGAAAACTGTTCAACGATCGAAATAAATTTAGCTTGTAAGTTTGAATCCCAGGATGCAACGACAGATGTATTAGATGCACTTCGAGAAATATCTATTGGGCATAAAAATCAAACGATGGATGTATAAGGTACACTTCTAGAGTTATCTAGTGAGTAATATTATTTAAATTATTTAGTAACTATTTGTAAAAAGTATAATTTAGTAACCCAGTCACTTCAAAAAAAATCAGAAATGAGTCTTATCATTTCTTAAAGGCTATACTCTCACTCTAAAATATCTTTTATCTTAAACATCATTTCTGTTAACAGTTACAATTTCATTTAACTTTATTTTCCTATGCCATTATCGATTTCCTATTTGATAAACGATCTTCTTTATCAATGGTACTCTAAGTCTCCCATTATAACAATCAATTTAATTTTTTTTGAATTTTATATTTTACACCATTCTGAGCCAACTTTTCCTTTACTTGCAGCCACATTTATGTTTTTAAATATATGAGGAACGAGTCTATCTTGAATATTTAAAAATTATTAATTTTCCATACTAAATCAATATGTTCAGTTAAATCAGTTGCTCAGTTTACAACTGGTAATTCATGTCACATCTTTCCAAAATTAGCTTTTATGAAATTTGTAACAAGTGAAATGCCACATCTAATAGCGTAGTGATCACTTCCACCAAGATATTGCTTAATCTACACTCTCTAAACGATGTCTTTATTAGAAGTTAACAACAAGCCGAAAATATTATTGTTTCTCTTAGTTACTTAACAAACTGTGAAAATAAAAACTGTCTCCCGCAGGATTTAACTCTAATATTTCCTAATCTACATGTCAGTCTCCCAGTAAGTATAACTTAACAGTTGAAATAGTCATTTTATTGTGCGATTTTGCACTAATTTTAAGATTCACCTAGTTGTATGTAACATTATAATTTAGTTCGTACTTCTAGCCATAATACTATTTCTGACTTCCTGAAAGTCATCACTAGCTACTTTGTCCTTTGGATGTAAAAGCTTAAGTTTTTCTTTAAATTCTGCTGCCATTTCCCTAATTTATAGCTCTCTTTATCTATCATCTCTATTTTGTATAGGACAGTCTCTGATTTATCTTTCAACCTGCACTCTTTACAAACAAATTATGTATTTTCACTACAATTTTCTTTAGAAGTGCAGGCCAGTCTGCGGATCCCAAATAAAATCCTCTTCTTGTACTTACCGCTCTCAACATACTTAACACTTACCACTGTAGTCTGAGATGGGGAATAAATAATAAACACTAAATACAAGTGGCCTATACACCAAAGATAGAGTTTCTTTTCAGTTTGGTGCAAAGTTAATCGAAGCTTGTATGCACTAGCCTTCTCTAATTTAAAGTAAACTTAACAAAGTTAGCACACAGGATCACATACAAAAGTTGTAATGATTTCAGAACATGGCCCAAAACTCCAGCTTTTTCGAATCTTTTACTGTTCTTACTAAGGAGAACAAAGGGTTATGCTCTATTGATGGAAATACACACGTAGTTGGGCACAAGATATTTATTTACATCCAAAGTTGTCAGTGTCAGATTTAGTTCAGTATAATCAGTGATGTCGAGAAACCCACTTGTTGAGAATTTTATATGCAAAAACGGCTCTTTTGGGTTCAGAAAATATTTTAAATAGAAGAGCGAACAACGTTTCGACCTTCTTCGGTCATCGTCAGGTTCACAAGAAGGTCGAAACGTTGTTCGCTCTTCTATTTAAAATATTTTCTGAACCCAAAAGAGCCGTTTTTGCATATAAAATTAGTTCAGTATAGTTTAGTTTATAATTGGTTTGTTCTAAAGACTAACTTTTATAGAATATATGGTTTAAGTGACGTCGACATCTGTGTCTATATATTTCATTACATTCATTAAACATAATCCTTTATTCATCTGAAAAAGAATAGTGAATTTTCTGAAAGCACTCTAGTTTATGTCTTGTTAGAAAACTTTAATATAAAGCAATAGCCTGAAAGGAAAGCAACGTTACCGACTTCCAACATTCGGGTTACTCTTTTGTCAATAAAAAGTGGAACTCATTGTCACATTATAATGTCCCTATGTTTTGAAAGGGCGAGCATATTCAGTGACGGGGCGAACACTATGGTGACAAGAGTGGAGATGGAGTAGAGAGTATGAGGTAGAGATAGTTATGTTTGTGTCAAGGTTTGATAAGAGTAATCGTACGAGGTAGAGATAGACTACTTTGTGTCATGATTTGTGAAGAATATCGTATGAGGTAGAGATTGACCTGTTTTTGTCAAGGATTGACAAGAGTAATCGTATGAGATAGAAATTGAATTATTTATGTCGAAGATTGACAAGAGTAATCGTTCGAGGTAGTTACAGAACTGTTTGTGTCATAGTTTGAAAAGAGGAACCATACGAGATAGAGATAGATCTGTTTGTGTGGAGGTTTGACAAGAGTAACTACACGAAGTAGAGATTGATCTTTTCGTATCAGGGTTTGATAAGAGTAATCTTATGAGTTACAGTAGTACCTGTGTGTGTCAAGGTTTGATAGGACTAATCATATGTGGCTCATATTGACCTGCTTTTGTCAAGGTTTGATAAGAGTAATCTACGTGGAAGAGATCGACTTTTTTGTTTTGAAGTTTGATAAGAGTAATCATATGTTATGTATTTTTTGATGTTTTAAGTTCTTCGTAGATTAAACGCAACAGAAAAATACAGATAACAGCTTGTATAATTTATTACACTAAACTATTAACAAATATAACAGATATAACATGAATTATATAATAATAGTGACAGATATTAAGTTACAACATTCGAAATTAATTACAAAATAAAATAATATTAGTTTCAAACTTCAAAATAAATCACAATACAAAACGGTACTGGCCTGTATCTAATGTAATGATCTAAAATTAAAGTCTCAAATTCCAGTCTAGGGTGTGAATTTGGTCCCACGAAGTAATTCCGAAACAGTTCACAGTTCAATGAATTCGCCGACTCTCAGCACAAGCAGTAATTCAGATGTATCGTAGAGATTGACGAAGTAATATCACAGCTTCCGTAGATCTAACTTCAATCACAAATCCAAGTTGAATATTCACAGCAAACACTTAATCTTTCTCAAATAACTAACTCTCTTCTTTTGAAATGAAATTGGTGTCTGAATCTCACTCTTTGTCTTCGAATAAAACTAATGACTGAATCTCTCTCCCTCGAATAAAACTGATGACTGAATATCTCTCACGTCACCGTCTTTTTTATACCGATAGGCCTATTTCTCGAACAATCTCGCAATTTCCATACAACTCCAGAGCTATACACGCATATCCGTTCTTGCACGAGACTACACATCTAGACAGGAAGTCACCAGCACTCATTTACAAACATGTGATTGGTCTACTTAATTCGAGAAAGTTCTAAAATGTTACCCTAAATAAATAACATATTTTAGTTTAAACTTCGAAACAATAATATCAATATGGAAAAATGAATAATACAAATGAAAATTCAAACACAACACGACATGTTGTCGTTCACAAAATATTTACACATATACATAACATCATACTAGGTGGAAACTGGCATATTTGTGTCAAGGTTTGACAAGAATAATCGTACGAGGAAGAGATAGTCCTGACTGTAACAAGATTTGACAAGAGTAATGGTACGAGTTAGGGATTGACATGTTTGTGTCAATTTTTTACAAGAGATAGAGGTAGACTGTTTTGCATCAAAGTATGACAAAAGTAATCATACGAGTTAGGGACAAACTTGTTTGTATCTAGGTTTGACAAGAGCAATCATTCGAGGTAAAAACAAACCTGATTGTGTAAGGTTTGACAAGAGTAATCGTACGAGGTAGTTATTGACCCTTTCGTGTCAGATTGTATCCAGAGTAATCATAAGACATGGAGATAAGCATGTTTGTATCAAGCATTGACCAGCGTAATCTTATGAGGTAGAGATAGATCTGTTTGTGTCATGGTTTGAGAAGAGTAATTACATGAAATAGATATTGACCTGTGTGTGCCAATGTTTCACAACAATAATCGTATAAGATAGAGACAGACCTGTTTGTGTCAAGATTTAGCAAAAGTAATCTTACGAGATTGAGATAGACTTGTTTGTGTTGAGGTTTGACAACAATTCTCGTAGGAGATAGAGTTAGAGCTGTTTGTGTCAAGGTTTTACAAAAGTAATGTTACGAGATAGAGATATACTTGTTTGGGTTGAGGTTTGACAAGAGTAATCGTATGAGGCAGAGACTGACCTGTTTGTGTCAAGGTTTGACAAGAGTAGTCATACGAAACAGAGATTCACTTGTTTGTGTTAATGTTTGACAAGTGTAATACGAGATAGAAATCGACCTGCTTGTATTAAGGTTTGAGAAGTGTAATCATACAAGGTACAGATATATCTGTTTATGTCAAGGTTTGACAAGAGTAATCATATGAGGTTGAGAAAGAGGTGTTGGTTTGAAAGTTTGTTAAAAGTAGTCATACGAGGTAGAGATAGATCTTGTGTCGAGGTTTAAAAAGATTAGAATAAAAGGTCGAGATAGAGCTGTTTGTGTGAATGTTTCACAAGAGTACTCAAACGATGTAGAGATTTACCTATTTTTGTCATGGTTTGACAAGAGTAATCGTACTAGGTAGAGATAGACGTGTTTGTGCCAAAGTTTGACGAGATTATTCATGTAAGGGTGAGATTAACCTGTCTGTGTGAAGGTTAACAAGAGTAGTAATACGAGGTAGAGATTGACTTGTTTGTGTCA
This sequence comes from Carcinoscorpius rotundicauda, assembly GCA_011833715.1. NCBI lineage: Eukaryota > Metazoa > Arthropoda > Merostomata > Xiphosura > Limulidae > Carcinoscorpius > Carcinoscorpius rotundicauda. The sequence goes on from CM022404.1 coordinate 24,461,253, forward strand.
AAGTTTGAAAAGTGTTATCATGCGAGGGAAAGACTGACGTGTCTGTGTAAGGGTTTGAGAAGAGTAATCATACGTGGTAGATATATAACTCTTTTTGTCAAGGTTAAAAGAGTAATTATATGAGGTACATATACAGCTGTTTATTTCAAGGTTTGACAAGAGTAATCATATGAGATCGAGATCGACCTCCCTGTTTCAAATTTTAACGAGAATAATCATATGCGGTACAGTTGTATCTGTTTTTTGTCATGGTTTGACAAAAGTAATCATATGAGGTAGAGATTGACCAGTGTGTGTCAAGATTTTACAAGAGTAATCGTATGAGATAGAGATAGACTTGATTGGGTGAAGGTTTGACAAAATAGTAATACGAGATAGGGATAGACCTGTGTGTATCGAGGTTTGACAAGAGTAATCATTCGAGGTTGAGATTGACCTGTTTATGTTAACGTTTGTCAAGAGTAGTCATTCGAAGCCGAGATTGACTTGTTTCTGTGAAAATTTCACAGTTGTTCTCGTAGGAGATAGAGTTAGATCTGTTTATGTCAAAGTTTGACAAAAGTAATGTTGCGAGATAGAGATAGACTTGTTTATTTTTAGGTTTGACAAGAGTAATAGTCAAGATAGAGACTGACCTGTTTCTGTAAAGGATCGACTAGAGTAATCATATACCAGTTTGTATAAAGGTTTGACAAGAGTAATTATATGAGATAGAGACTGACATGTTTGTGTCAAGGTTTGACAAGAGTAGTCCTATGAGACAGAGATCGACCTGTTTGTGTCAAGGTTTCAGAAGTGTAATCGTAAGAGTTAGAGATTGACGTGTTTGTGTCAAGTTTCCCCATGAATAATCGTTTGAGATAGAGGTACTCTGTTTTATGTGAAGGTTTGACAAAAATATTCATACGAGATAGAGACAGACCTGTTTGAGTACAGGTTTGACAAGAGCAATTATCCGAGGTAGAGATTGACCTGTTTGTGTCAAGGTTTGACTAGAGTAGTCATTGACATAGAGATGAATCTCTTTGTATCAAGATTTGACAAGAGTAGTCGTACAAGGTAGAGTTTGTTTTGTTTTGGTTAATGTTTGACAAGAGAAGTCGTACAAGGTAGAGTTTGTTTTGTTTTGGTTAATGTTTGACAAGAATAGTCGTACAAGGTAGAGATTGTTCTGTTTGGTCAATCTTTGAGAAAAGTAATCGTGCTAAGATAGAGATAGACATGTTTTTGTTAAAGTTTGACAAGATTATTCGTAGAAGATAGAGATTGACCTGTCTGTGTGAAGCTTTAACAAGAGTAGTCATACGAGGTAGAGATTGCCTTGTTTGTGTCAAAGTTTACAAGTGTAATCATGCGAGGAAGAGATTGACGTGTTTGTGTCAGGATTTGAGAAGAGTAATCATACGTGGTACAGATATAACTCTTTTTGTCAAGGTTAAAAGAGTAATTATATGAGGTACATATACAGCTGTTTATTTCGAGGTTTGACAAGAGTAATCATATGAGTTCAAGATCGACCTCCCTGTTTCAAATTTTAACGAGAATAATCATATGCGATACAGATGTATCTGTTTCTGTCATGGTTTGACAAAAGTAATCATATGAGGTAGAGATTGAATTGTGTGTGTTAAGGATTCACAAGGGTAATCATATAAGATAGAGATAGACTTGATTGTGTTAAGATTTGACAAAGTAGTCATAGAGATAGGGAAAGACCTGTGTGTATCGAGGTTTGACAAGAGTAATTGTTCGAGGTTGAGATTGACCTGTTTGTGTTAAGATTTGTCAAGAGTTATCATTGGAGGCCGAGATTGACTTGTATCTGTGAAGGTTTGAAAATAGTTCTCGTAGGAGGTAGTGTTAGACCTGTTTGTTTCAAGGTTTGACGAAAGTAATGTTACGAGATAGAGATATAGCTTTTTGTGTTGAGGTTTGACAAGAGTAGTCGTAGGAGGTAGAGATTGACTTGTTTCTGTCAAGGATTGACAAGAGTAATCATACGTGATTCCCATACACCAATTTGTGTCAAGGTTTTACAAGAGTAATCGTATGAGGTAGATCTCTTATTATCAAGGTTTGACAACAGTATTCGTATCAGGTAGAAATTGACCTGTTTGTGTTAAGGTTTAAGAAGAGTAATCATAAGACATAGAGATAAATATATTTTTGTCAAGGTTTGACAAGATTAATTGTGCGAGTTAGAGGTAGAACTCTTTGTGTTAAGGTTTAACAGGGTTAAACATACGAAATAGAGATTGACCTGTTTGTGTCAAGCTTTGAGATTTGTAAACATACGTTGTAGAGAGTGTGCTGTTTGGATCCAGGTTTGACAAGAATAATCGTACGAGGTACAGATTGACCTGTTTGTGTCAGGGTTTGAGAAAATTAATCATTTTGACAAAATATTGTCCTGTTATGTTAAATCTTGACGAAACTGTTATCCGCTATGTTTGCGACAATACCTAAACCCTTAGCAATGTAACTGTAATTACGATATTTACAGGAAAACTGCTAGTATTTAGACTAAAATTTAATAATATCCAGAACTGTTTGTTTTGGAATTTCGCACAAAGCAACTCGAGCGCTATCTGTGCTAGCCGTCCCTAATTTAGCAGTGTAAGGCAGCTAGTCATCACCACCCACCGCCAGCTCTTGGGCTACTCTTTTACCAACGAAAAGTGGGATTGACCGAACATTATAACGCCCCCACGGCTTTGAGGGCGAGCATGTTTGGCGTGACTCGGGCGCGAACTCGCGACCATCAGATTACGAAGCGCACGCCTTAACGCGCTAGGCCATGCCAGGCCCTACCCAGAACTTTAGAAATGTTATTGTAATCAAAATGATATCAGGAAAACGTTTACCAATTGGACTAAAATATAATTACAGTCAGCACTTTAGCAAAGCAATTGTAATCACGATTATATTCAGGAAAACTTCTAGCAATTAGGCTAAAATGTAATAACACCCAGAAATCTAGCAATGTAATTATAATCACAATGATAACAGAAAGCGTTCTAGTAATTAGACTAAAATGTAATAACACCCAGAAATTTAGGAATGTAATTATAATCACAATGATAACAGAAAACGTTCTAGTAATTAGACTAAAATGTAATAACACCCAGAACTTTAGTAATGTAATTATAATCACAATGATAACAGGAAAACCTTTTTTACTATTTCACTTCATACATAATATGGGAGTTGGCTTATAAAGGACACCAATTATATAGTGTATGAAGCTTTGAGTGTTATACATATTGCAGTCATCTGCTGCTCATCTACTATTGTTTGGTGATGACTGTTTCATCCTGTACTTAAGCTTAGTACTTTGGAACACTAAATATCAGTAAAAACGCTAACTTCGAAAAATAATGATTACATCATTTTGCACGAGAATTATGATTTAAAAAATTACTACTAATTATTATGACCAAACAATGGCATTATGCACTGCTCAGGAACACATAAAAAGGATTTAGCTTCAAACTAACATAGTGATAAGTAAGAGTAAAGTTATCTCTACCGAAACAAGTCCAAGAAAAATGAAAAAAATTTGATGGGCTGGACACTTTCTGATTTGGTATCTTAGTGACGGTTTCTTGTTTTATTTTAGGCTTAATAGGTAGATAAATAAATGAAAGTGAATGGAAATAATTTTTACTGTAAAACTTTCTGCCATTGTTGATTTTGTAGCATGCGTAGTTGTAATATGTCTATTGAGTATCTTCATATAGAATCTACCGACTCTATCAAAGAACGATACAATATTTGTTGAAACATACGATTTCCGCTTTGATATTAAAAGCCGTTATAAAACAAGGTTCCTTGGGAAATATTTTGAAGGAGTGTTTGTATCTAGCGTGCTGACAACTAATAATGAAAAGCACAATATTACCCCTGTCTTGATATTGGAACAGGCAGATGAATGTTTTGACTTATGCGAACAAACATCATATATCCGAAGTAAAGAAGACGTTCATTGCATAGGTACTGGAAGAATCACGAATAATTCTTAACGTTGTTTGTTCGTTTTTTTAATTTCGCGCAGAGCTACTCGAGGGCTATCTGCGCTTGTCGTCCCTAATTTGGCAGTGTAAGACTAGAGGGAAGGCAGCTAGTCATCACCACCCACCGCCAACTCTTGGGCTACTCTTTTACCAACGAATAGTGGGATTGACCGTCACATTATAACACTCCCACGGCTGAAAGGGCAAACATGTTTGGCGCGAAGGGGATGCGAACCCGCGACCCTCAGATTACGAAGCGCACGCCTTAACGCGCTAGGGCATGCCAGGCCATTGAATACAAGAAAGGAAACAACACTTCTGTAGTCACAAAGGATATGAAAGAATTTTATGGAAATATTTTAGCCCCCCAGTGGCTCAGCGGTATGTCTGCGGACTTACACGCTAAAATCCGGGTTTCGATACCCGTGGTGGGCAGAGCACAGATAGCCCATTGTGCAGCTTTGTGCTTAATTCGAAAACAACAACAACAAGGAAATATTTTAAACGTTTACAAGGGTCAGTGATGGTTCAGCAAATTTCATTCACGAGCCTTTAGCCTTAAAAACCGTAAGAGTAGTACCTCACCCGTTGGAATTTGTATTGATGATTTGAAGACGTTTGTTAAGTCTAACCCAAGGCAACACATTCGTGAAATGGCTTTGAAATTATATGTCTCTCATGGATCAGTACATAAACTTCTAAGAAAAATTGGAAAACACCATAACGAAGATATTTAGGTGCCTCAGGAAATCAAAACCATTTCCGACCCGAAAACCTGGATTTCATACACAAAAACTGATGCTTTGCATTTTGTGTGACATTAAAGGGGTAATTTATTTGAAACTCCTCAATCCACAGTAAGATGTCAATGAAGAGGTCTATAGTCAACAACTGGAATGTTTAAATCAATTTCTTCATCAGATACGTCCTTCATTCGTCAATCTGAAAGATGTTTTTCTACTCCACAACAATACACATCCACATGTGGCAAGTTGGATGCAATAAAATATTATGTAGTATGGATTGGAAAGTTCAACCACACCCACCGTATTTTCTAAGTACGGCTCCATCATATTGTTATCTTTTTATTTCACTGCAGCACCATATTAATGGGAAAACGTATGCAAATTTGAAAAGTATTACAAAGGACATCAACATGTTTTTTTTGCTTCAAAACCAAGTGATTTCTTTAATTAGGGCGTCAAGAAAAGATAGAAAAGCATCATCGATAAGAATGGAGACTATTTGATTTAATACTTTTTGTTTTGATATATAAGTTGTTCGGAAAGATAGCTAGTCATAGTCACTCACCGTCAACTTTCAGGTTATTGTAATCAACTACTTCGGAGTTTGACGATCACTCTAATGACATCCATGATTTCTAAGTGCGAAACTTGATTTTCTTCCAACGGACCGTTAACCATGCACTTTGACTTACTGGCCACGTTTGGCCTAAAATTAAGAAATACTCACACTACTAGTACTTATTTTTGAATTAGATGAGAACGTTCGGTTGGACATCAGTTTTTTTCCCTCTTCACATAACCATTCGTAATTTTGAACTAATGTAGGTTTGCGTGAAATTTATAAACGAGAAAAAAGAATTAGTCAGTGACATCCAACCAAAGTTATAAAATAGCATTGTTTAATAATTGAATTTAAATGAGAAAAATTTAGTTTTTGTCTTACTTTCAAATTTATAGCTTCCCACATAAAATTATGCTCTTTCAAATATGAGGGTATTCATATTATTAATAATATATATTCAATTTTATCGAATGCGTGTATTTTATATCCTTAATTAATTAAATCAACGGGTTATTCGTCATATTGAAAGAGAACAAATATAATGGAGAAATTAAATCTCTAAATTGTCAATTAATATTATGAAGAAGATGAGAACCTTATACTTGATCATCGTTTCGATTGTTCACACATTTTTATTTATTTATTTTTCGAATAGGGTCAATAAGAGAAGTCCCGGAAGAAGAAGACACAAACCCTGAAGATATTGGATATTTTATATATTTATTTAGTATACATCCATTGTCTTAGCTACACGTCAACATTTGAAACTTTAATTTCTGTTCCAGCGGCATTTTTATTTTCCGGGTCGAACGTGGTCTATAAGTTAAGTATTTAGGCAACGTTGTGGAACATGATGTTCGAGATGTGATGCTGATGAACACTACTTTGTACCTTCATTTGTGAATGTGTTATAAAAGTAACAATCAATCGTGTGTTTCAATTTACAGTATCTCATGAAGCTCTTTTATGGGTGTTAGCTAGTATTCTTCGATGTATTTGAACTATTCCTTGGGATATTTGTCTTGGCAGCTTTGCCCACGTTATCATAATATGCTTATCAGTCTTTTAGTTTCTTTTTGCAGAGATATTTTAGCTTTATTTAAACTTAATTACAATGCTTTAACCGTTCTGTAAGTATCAGCTGCTAGTATGCACGTTCTTGTCTTTTTGTGCTAAACTAGAAGATTAAAAGAGCTTCAAATAGAATATAATTAAATATCATAAATAACAGTTTAGGAAGAAGTGTCCAAGTAAATCAAGTAAGAATACTAAATAAAAAATAGCAGGTAAAGAATAATAATTCAACAGTTAAATGCTTCCTTGTTTACAAAAAAATGTTTAAAACTGTTCAGAATCCAATAAAAAAGAGAAAAGTTAAAAATGCGTTATAATTAACTGACTTGGCATAGTAATATAGCATTAAAGATTTTTCAATTAGCTTAGAAACTAAGCGTTTCAAAAGCAAGTCACAGTTGTTAAAATATTTGTAGCTAGCTTTAATTAATTTGTTTCAAGATTGTGTAATTATAATGGGACATGGTACAAGGGTGGAGAAGAGCTTCCTACTCGAAAAAGCTGCTTTAGTTGTAAATGTAAAGCAGGGTTGAAAGAACCTAATCGTTACGACTGTTCATGGGATATTTATAGTGAAAAGTACCCTTGTTGTTCAGCTGTTTACTCTGACGACGAATGTTGTCCTGTTGACTGGAACTGTCTAGGTAACAATAACCAAAATTTATAAACATATTTAGCAGATATGTAGGATACAGAGTCAGTTTTAAGCCACTGGTAGAATACAGTATCGGTTTTTAGTGGTCTGGCAGGACACAACATCAGTTTTTAGTGGTCGGGTAGGATACAATGCCAGTTTTTCGTAAATTTGTAGAATATAGTGTCAGTTTATATAGGATGCAGTGTTAGGTTTTATTGGATTTGTAGAACACTGTTATTTTTAGTAGATTTCTTGGACATGGCGTCAGTTTTTAGTGTATTTGAAAGGTATTTTCGGGTTTTTAGTACTCCTTTAAGATAAAGTGTCATTAATTTTGGTGTATTTCTAGCTTAAGTAGGTTTTTAAAATAGTATAAGGTTTTGTAAGGTTTGTTATAGTGGTATCTGGAGTGCACGCTATTAGTTTCTTATAGTAGTTTCAAACTTTTGATGGTGTACCATTTAATTTGTCGTAGTTTCTTTAGTACACCGTAAAATCTCCGTTAAAGTTTACATACTACAATTTCACTGTATTATTTGAAGAAGTTTCTTCACCGTGTTGTAAAATTTCCTTCAAAGTTTCATTTCTTGCAGTAGCTTCTCGAAAACAACAATAAAAAACGTTTATTCTCAACTCATTTAATAATTAATTATCTTCCTTCTGCTTTTGTCCACTTAACAAGTTGTTAGTTATTTATCGGTTAAACAATGGGCTATTAGATGATTTGTTGTAGAACCTAAGGATGAAGCTAATACACGTGGTAAGTAATATCTAATATTTAAGATTTCACAGAAAATAAACTCTAATCTTTCATTGTAGTCTCAAGTTTTAGTTTACTGTGCAAGATTTCTTAATGTACTTCGACATAAATGTGAATTTGGACTAGTGCTATGAATTTTTTTGTCTTTATGATTTAGTTATGTTAACGAAGCAGCAAAAAGGTTTTGAATAGTCGAAATAACAATGAGTTATTCGAAATAGTTGTAGGATTTAATTTGTTAGTTACAAATAACTTAAAATTATAAACTATTTATTGCGAGTGTTCATTTTTTCTTATGTTTAATTTCATCTATTATTTTTAAATAGGAAGAATGTTCTCTCAATGAAAAGTTAAAGTGCAGAAAGAAAAGAATAAAAAATTAATTATTAGTAACAAAGTTATAATTGCGATGATGTTATGTATAAAGCGTTTGGAATTCCATGTTGTTGTTTATATTATTGTTTTGAAATTTAAACCAATAAAATACGTTGTTATTCATGTAGAAATTTCTAGAATTAGGTAGAACGATCATTTGTCTGTAAATAAAATGTATGGCGGCGTGGTGTCTAGACGAGTCTCGTGCAAAAACAGATTACTCTGGAATTATGTGGAAGTTACGCGATTGTTGGAGAACACAGTTAGCCTACTAGTATAAAAACAGACGGCAACGCGAGGAGAAAGAAGAGTCAGTCATTCGTTTGAGAAAGTTTAAACGTTTGCTGTGTGTTCATTTAAGTTGGATTTGTGACCAATGCTAGATCTACAGAAGCTGTGATTTCATTTCGTCAATCTTTACGATTCATTCGAATTACTGGTTATACTGAAGGTCAACACGTACAGGACTGTTTCAGGAAGACCGGAAAAGTTGGATAACGACATATCTGAGACATTCATAAAAAACATCGTAAAAAGAACTTCGTCAAATTTATTGAACTGTGAATTGTTTCTGGACTTTTCCATTCAAACTTTGAAATTTCTTCGTGGGACCAAATTCACACCCTAGACTGGAATTTTGGATTTCTGATCTAGACTTTTGGAATTTCATTCTGAATCATTATATTGGACACAGGCTAGTACCATTTTGTATTGTAATTAATTTTAAACTGAATATCTGTTATTGTTATTATATAATTTATGTTATATCTGTTACATATATAATTGTTTTATTGTAATAAATTATATAAGCTGTTATCTGTGTTTTTCTGTTGCGTTCAGTCTACATACATAAAAAACGTAACAGAAAATTTTATTGGACAATATTACTTCACTGTTCTCAAAGATAAAGCTCAGGAAGTATTTTACAAACTCACGGCCGAGCAGAGTTACGATTACGAGCACGTCAAAAAATGCATTTTGAATGCTTATGAATTGGTGCCAGAGGCATACAGACAAATATTTCGTGGTTACAAAAAGTTTGACAGCCAAACGTATGTCGAATTTGCTCGTGAAAAAAAACTGTTCAACAGGTGGTGTGATTCCAAAGAAATCAAAGATGATTATACAAAACTCAGAAAACTCATGTTAGTTGAAGAGTTTAAAAGATGTATTCCCGTAGAGCTCAAAACTTACATTGATGAACAAAAAGCTTTCAAAATTCATGATGCTGCTGACTTGGCAGACGAGTATGCTTTGACTCACAAAGATTTCTCATACAAAAGCAAAACAAATCACACAGCAAAGAAACCCAATGACTCATTCAAGCATTATGCAAATGTCGACAGAGACAAAAAAGAGCAAACTTCTAATTCTCAAACAAAGACTTCATCTCATTCTCAAAGCTCATCATCTACCAAAAACGAGTCATTCTCATCCAAAACGTGCTTATTGTAAGAAACCTGGCCATCTGATTTCTGAGTGCTATAAGCTCAAAAACAAGCCATCACCCCATAGTTTCATTTCACCCTCGTTGGATACATCATTGGTTCCCAATGATTTCGACCCTGTCCAGTCCACTGTGGATTCCAAGTCCAATATTCTTGATGTACCTGAAGATCTTGTTGAGGACAAATTTAAGCCTTTCATGACTGAAGGTTTTGTTTCTTTTGTTGGCGATTCACATCTACAGTCAATTAAGATCCTGCGGGATACTGGAGCTTTTCAGAGTTTGATTTTGGAAAGTGTACTTCCGTTTTCTGAAAAGTCATCCGTTGGGGCCAATGTGCTCATTTCTGGTGTAGAAGGTGGTGTCGTTTCTATCCCTCTTCATAGATTGGATTTACATTCGGACTTAGTTTCGGGCACAGTGACTTTGGGTATTAAATCTTCATTGCCTGTTGAAGGTGTGTCTATGCTTTCGGGAATGATTTGGCTGGTAGTAAGGTGGTACCAGAGGTTCGTGTTGTTGAAGCACCTGTTGTTAGTCCCAGTACAGAGCAACTCGTTGAAGAGTTTCCTGATGTTTTCCCCGCCTGTGCTGTTACTCGTTCTCAAACACGTTTTCAGGAGTCCAAAGAGGATTTTCCTTTATCTGATACGTTCATGTTTCACATCGATGAGATTTCTGATTCAACTTTGAGTTCTACTGATGACTCCAAGTCATTTTTCAACTCTCTTCGTCGTAACAAACTTGTTGAGGAACAGGACAATGATCCTGAGACTCGTTCTCTTCTACAACTGGTCGTTGAGGAAAATGAAATAGTAACTGTCCCTATTTTTGTTACTACCAGAAGTCAGGTGTGTTAATGAGAAAATACAGACCTCCTGACGTCGCTGCTTATGAAGAGTGGAATGTTATTCACCAAATCGTCATTCCAAAATGCTATCGGAATGATATTCTTAGTCTTGCTCATGATCATGTGTTGTCAGGACACTTAGGTGTAAGAAAGACCCTAGATCGTATCCGACGACATTTCTATTGGCTAAAGATGCGCCAAGATGTTGTTGACTATTGTAAGACATGCCTTTCTTGCCAAATGACCGGAAAACCAAATCAGGGGATTCTCAAAGCACCACTGCAGCCTATTCCTGCCTTTGAAGAACCGTTCTCAAGGGTCATTATCGACTGTGTTGGCCCAATGCCAAAAAGCAAAGCAGGAAATGAATACCTCTTGACAATCATGTGTGCTTCTACACGTTTCCCCGAGGCTATTCCTTTGAGAAAAATCACTGCTCCCAACAATGTCAAGGCTCTTGTCAACTTCTTCACCATGTTCGGGATTCCAAAAGTTGTGTAATCAGATCAAGACTCAAATTTTATGTCCAAGCTATTTCAACAAGCCATTCATGAACTAAACATCCATCAAATTTCATCCAGTGCATACCATCCTGAGTCACAAGGTGTCCTTGAACGTTTTCACCAAACTCTGAAAGCCATGCTTAAGAATTACTGCCATGAGCACTCGAATGACTGGGATGAGGGTGTTCCCTTGTTGTTGTTTGCAGTTCGTGAGGTTGTTCAAGAGTCAACTGGATTTAGCCCTTTTGAGTTGGTTTATGGTCACTCAGTTCGCGGTTTATTGAAGTTGGTTAAGGAGAAATGGTTGGAGGATAATAACTCACAAATTAGCTTGTTGAACTATGTCTCTGATTTCAAAACCAGATTACACAATGCTTTTAATGTTGCCAGGGAAAACCTGAAGTCTTCTCAGGAAGAGATGAAAACCTGGTATGACAAAAGGGCCAGAAAGCGATCTTTTAATGTTGGTGGCCAAGTACTAGTCTTGTTGCCCATATCAGGCTCTTTACTTCAAGCTAAATATTTTGGACCTTATTCAGTTGAAAAGAAAATCAATGATCTAAACTATGTAATCACTACCCCTGATCGGAGGAAAAGCAAACAGCTTTGCCATATCAATATGTTGAAACCCTATCATGTGCGAAAGAAAATGAATGTGTCAAATGCTATTCCTGTGAATGTGACAAGTGGTGTGAATGAAGATCACGATCCTCCTCCTTCTCCTCCTGAAATTATATAAAATAGCATTCCAGACACTCACGTTAAACTAAAAAACTCACAAGTATTAGCAAACTTAGATGAGAAACAATCATTTAACCCAACAACAAAGTCAAGAGTTGAAAGGTTTGATTTTAGAGTTTGCTCATTTGTTCCCTGATGTGCCTGGTAGAACCAATGTCATAGAACATGATGTCATTATTGAGAACGCTCAACCAATAAAACAACATCCATATCGGGCAAATCCTGTGAAATTGTCAAAAATCAGGTCAGAGGTACAATACATGCTTGAAAATGATTTCATTGAGTTGTCAAAAAGTAATTGGAGTTCACCTTGTATATTGGTACCAAAGCCTAATGGTTCAGTTAGGTTTTGTACAGATTTCAGAAAGGTTAATGATGTGACCAAGACTGATTCATTTCCTATTCCCAGGATGGATGATTGTATTGACCGTATAGGTAACTCAAAGTACCTTACCAAATTTGACCTACTCAAAGGTTATTGGCAAGTACCTTTAATTTCTCAAGCAAGAGAAATTTCAGCTTTATAACACCCGATGGTTTGTACCAATACAAAGTTATGCCATTTGGCATGAAAATCTCTGGTGCAACATTTCAAAGGTTGATGAATCACGTCATTGCAGGATTAAAAAATGTGTATGCTTACATTGATGATGTACTTGTAGTAAGCAGTGACTGATCTGAGCATTTAAGTCACATTCGTGCATTCTTTGAGAGGTGTTCCGAGGCTCAGTTGACTATCAACCTGTTAAAAATGACTTCTGTAAAGCAACAATTGTGTACTTAGGCCATGAAATTGGTCAGGGTAAAATGAAGCCTATCCAAGCTAAGTTACAGGCAATAGCGGAGTATCCAGAGCCGACGAACAAAAGAGGTGTTACGAGATTCTTGGGCATGGCAGGATATTATAGGAAATTTTGTCCAAATTTTTTGATGTGGCTGCACCTTTAACAGCCTTACTGAAAAAGGATGTAAAATTTTCCTAGAATGAAAATTGCCAAACTGCCTTTGAAAGGATCAAGGTCATGCTCATGAATGCTCCAATCCTCAAAGCTCCTTTTGACAAATGTTTAAGCTTGCTATATATGTGAGTGACATTGGTGTTAGTGCTGTGTTGTTGCAAGAGCAAAATGGTGTTGACCACCCTGTGTGTTACTTTTCAAGAAAACTTGATTAGCACCAAAGAAACTATTCAACAATTGAGAAAGAAGTACTTGCATTGTTGTTAGCTTTACAACATTTTGATGTTTATTTGTGTTCTTCACCATAGATTGTTAATGTTTACACCGACCACAATCCACTCGTGTTCGTGAACAGAATGAAAAACAAAAATCAAAGGTTACTCAGGTGGAGTATTATTTTGCAGCAATACAATGTGTCCATTAATCATATCCGTGGTTCGTACAATGTCATTGCGGATGCGTTGTCACGGTAATTAACTTGTTTAGTGTTTTGTTATAATTATCGGTTGACTAAAATTTGTTTCTTAGTTCAGTGTTATGTATAATAAGTTAAAAAAAAGTTTTCACAAGTTCAATTTTTTTTTTTGCGTTTAAGGGGGAGAGTGTTATGTATAAAGCGTTTGGAATTCCATGTTGTTGTTTATATTATTGTTTTGAAATTTAAACCAATAAAATACGTTGTTATTCATGTAGAAATTTCTAGAATTAGGTAGAACGATCATTTGAGAAAGTTTAAACGTTTGCTGTGTGTTCATTTAAGTTGGATTTGTGACCAATGCTAGATCTACAGAAGCTGTGATTTCATTTCGTCAATCTTTACGATTCATTCGAATTACTGGTTATACTGAAGGTCAACACGTACAGGACTGTTTCAGGAAGACCGGAAAAGTTGGATAACGACAAATCTGAGACATTCATAAAAAACATCGTAAAAAGAACTTCGTCAAATTTATTGAACTGTGAATTGTTTCTGGACTTTTCCATTCAAACTTTGAAATTTCTTCGTGGGACCAAATTCACACCCTAGACTGGAATTTTGGATTTCTGATCTAGACTTTTGGACTTTCATTCTGAATCATTATATTGGACACAGGCCAGTACCATTTTGTATTGTAATTAATTTTAAACTGAATATCTGTTATTGTTATTATATAATTTATGTTATATCTGTTACATATATAATTGTTTTATTGTAATAAATTATATAAGCTGTTATCTGTGTCTTTCTGTTGCGTTCAGTCTACATACATAAAAAACGCAACAGATGAACATTAAAAATATGTTCACTCTCTAATACCACTGGTATTTATCAAATACACAACTCTCTAATAGCGCCGATCTTTATCAACTGCACAATCTTCTTTTCAAACATATCTTAATAACAAACGAAAATATTCATGCATAAATTCTCGTGTTGTGTTTAAAAAGTTAATTTTTCGAGTGTGTAAGTTTAAATGCTTATAAGGATTTGAATGAAGATATATTTCTTTAAATAAATTTCACACTAAATGTATATGCATTTTAATCTACACGGCGTTGCGTTTCTGGTGTAGAAGTGAAAAAGTTCATATTCTGTGACGTTTTTTCTAATATCAGGCATTTAAGTAATTCTAATCCAATTGTATGTTTGTGATAAATCTCTGTGTCCAGAGAAAGATAGGCCTTCTTTCTATGAAAAGCCGTATAATTCATTTCAGTGTACAGCAGCTAAAAATAGATTTTTACTACGATCCTCAGTCAACTGAGTGTAAGCCTTTTGTATACGGTTGAGTTGGTATCGCAGGGAATACATTTAATACCCTGGAAGAGTGCAAGCAAGTATGTTGAAGTGAAGATTAGTATAGTACCGGCGTTTTATATTTCAAAGGTACTAGCAACTATATGTATGTAGATGAAGGCTAGTACAATACCGTACCGGCAGTTTTATGTTTGAAGGGTACTAGCAACGATAAGTAGACAAATGTTAGTATAATACCGGTAATTTTATGTTTTAAGGGTACAAGCAACCATGTGTAGATCAAGGTTTGTATAATACCAACAGTTTTATGTTTAAAGAGTACGAGCAAGTATGTGAAGGCTGGGCCAGCAAGATAATAGTAACTTTATGTTCATGTGAATTACAAAAAATAATAGAAATGTTTATTTATTTTGAAGTATGCACAAAGCTACACAATGGGCTGTCTGTGTTCTGCCCACCACGGGTGTTGAAACTCGGTTTCTAGCGGTGTGAGTCTGCAGACATATCGCTGTGCCACTGGGGGGGGCGAATAATACAAACTTATCACCTTATGTTTGAACAGTATATGTGTAAAAACAGCTAGTTTGTATAGAGAAAGCACTATGGAGAGGAGCGAACAGCGTTTCGACCTTTTTTTTGGTCATCATCAGGTTCACAAAGAAAGAAAGAGATAACTGACCGATAGCTGACCATATGTTTGAAGGCGGTTGTGTAATTGAGTGTAGGAATGTAGAGGGCGTGCTAGATGTTAAATTATATTTATTAATATAGATGTAAAGGTGTTCCTTTGTATTTGTTTATTTTGGGCTTGAGTTTTTGTATGAGTGGGGCTTCTTTGATTTTGCGTTTGTTTATGTTTGTTTCTTTATTTAGTATCTGGGTATTTTCTATGGTTATGTTGTGTTTATTTGATTTGCAGTGTTCGAAAATGTGTGAGGGTGACTTTTTGTGTTCTTTGAATCTGGTTTCCATTTCTCGACTTGTTTTTCCAAGTAGGTTTGTGTAGGTCATAGTAGGTGCATCAAATGTTCAGTGGATCAAGAATAGTGCAGGAAAACTCTCGTAATAGATAGCTATTCTATACAGTCCAAACACAAATGTATACTGGGCACGATGGAATTCATTATGTTTAGACGAGAATTTATTATATCGGAAATAAGAAGACACTAGTGGATAGAAGCAATAACTACTGTTAGTACTACATTCTGTAGATTTTATATTTGAAAATGCAGCACCTTGTTACCTCCACAACCTTCCATCAGCTGGCACTTAGTATAAAGAATAACAATGTGTTATAAAAGAAAATTATTGTATTGGCTTTGGTGTCAAGGATTTGCAGAAAATTCGTGTAACACATTGCAGCTGCGTTGTGTTCGTAAAGGTCGACTAAAGAAACACCATGAGTAACTACGACAGTAATGTATTGAAGCACCTTTTCAGAGAGTTACTGTCGAGGTAGTTTAGCCAATGTAAACTCGACAAGATGCACAAGGATTTCTATAAATCTTACGTTTATCTACTTCAATGAAACAATATAAATTTAAAAACAAAGATATTGTACTGAATTAAGTATTGTGCACATGTTTTATGAATTATTTAAGTCTATATGACACCAATTGTTTTCAAATTATTGTATAGCTATTTAAGTCTTGATCAAACTTCAGCTTTTACTTCTGAAGATGGTAACGTAAGAACACCGAATGACGTAAATGTTTTTAAGGCTGGTTGCTATTTTGATTAATTTATTTATTGTGCAATTATTTGAACATTGCACTTTTTATGTGTGTATATAAACGTATATTGCACACGTACGTTTTGATCTGATGAATGGTTCTGTCTCGGGAAACAATAAAAGCTTTGGATTGACTTCATGCACACTGGATGGCTATTGTTTCTGGTATCATTCCCACAATGTTGTTATTGATAGCGATACTACATGTATCATCACAATGATACATTGTGTCAACATATCACATTATATATATTCTTGTTAAATATATTTATAGCTGCTATATTTATACCCTGTATCTGCATGGGAATCTGTAAACACTGGATTGAAGGTACTACTGAACTATACTGCAATAGATTTTGTAGTCCTACGAGTTTTATACGTGCATGAACATGCAATGCATATTGAGTAGTATCCATCTTTATGTATCTACATATACATATATACAGGTTTTATTGTTTTAAAGTTGTAAAACTGTATATATGTAGATAGCTATATGAATTTTGAAGTTGTATCGATGCATGCATGTATATTCAACATAAAACAATGTGTCGTAGTATAATAGCTTATGTATACAAATAAACATTTCAAATATTTCTTAGAGTTGTTTTGATGGCCATCGTAATTCCAGTTATGGTTTTGTTAAAACTTCCAGATTTATTTTTATATTAATATTCTACATATTTTAAAGGTTGAAAAAGTTTTAATTTACAAATAGGATCTGATTATATTATTATACCTCCCCCCTCCGATTTTGATGTAGTCATTTCTAAAACTTTCTTCTGCTCTGGCGAGCAATCACTTTTCTACACTTTATCTGAAGTTAATTATTTTCTAATGAAATGTATAACTACAAAATTTCTGCTTGACTTTCGCCTAGAATATCCATCATTTTTCGTCATTTTTTGCTCGCATGATTTTTGCCACTTCTTATAGGCAGCTTCAAAGATGAATACTTTATTTGTATTAGCTATAAAATTCGCAATCACACAGTGTTGACTATAATCTAATATATGAAATTAACATATATTGATTACGCACTCTGAACACTACAATCCACTTTATCACCATTGTACTTGAAACAAATATGATATGTTAATTGTACTTTTTTTATTTTGTTTTGCAAAAGATAGTTTTTGTTCGTTTTCATGGCCAATAGATAATTTTAAAAAATAAGTAAATGGTAACACCTACATAGTCATTTCAGGAGAATACTGTAAATAATTGAAAACACATAAACAACAAAGAACATGGCGTGCAATGTGAACAATTATTTTCATGTAATTGTAATTTCCAATTTAAAATATATTGTGGCTTGCTTTTTTTATGGCTGAAAGACAAAACTTCAGTTTGCATTTTGTGAACACGACTTTTAAATAAAATTATTTGTAACTGTCTACAATGATATGCATGAATTTGGTAAACACGTCGCGAGAGCTGTACTTACTGTACAGAAATAGATTTATGAGCTGATTATTGTAAGAATATAAAATGCAATTTACTGTACTGTAATTAAACACAAATTGTTTTCTTGTTGTAACAAACTGATCCAATCATCTGTAACCTACTAAAGTGTTATGAAATTTTGATTTTAGAAAATATCGAAAAGCCAGAAGAGAATATTGACGTTGACACTGTAATATAATTATTGGACCACCCCCTGAAGAAGACCCTTGTGAGAGCTTTGATAACCTCTTTATTCTTGCTGTCTTTTATTAATTTTTAATATTAACATATTTTAAACGACAGCTGTAGTTTTCTGCTCAGATTTGTCCTGAGTGTTTTGCAAAGTAGGCATGTTTTTAACGTCAGTTTATAATATTCTAGGCTTACTTTCTTGATTTTTGCGCCATGCGCCCTTTATCAAACAAATTACGAGGGCTGTTCAAAAAAATTCGCGAACTGACGTCATAAAACAAAATGTGCTTTATTTAGAAGTTACAGGTCTGGGACCCCTTCAAAGTACTCTCCTCCCCAACGCACACACTTATCCCAACGGTGTTTCCACTTGTTGAAACAGTTCTGGTACGCTTCTTTTGTAATGTCCTTCGTCGCATTTGCTTTAATCTCGGGAATCCTCTCAAATCATCTTTCTTTCAAGGGTCTCTTGAGTTTGGGGAAAAAAAATCGCAAGGAGCAAGGTCAGGTGAGTAGGGGGTGGGGAAGAACAGTGATCGAGTGTTTGGCCAAAAACTCACGAGTTCTGAAGCATAAATTTCGCAGCAACGCGGTGCATCTTCAATTTTTTGGTCAAAACTCGTAACAAGATCCAACTGATATCCCACACTCTTCAGCAAGCTCCCTGACAGTCAGACGTCGATTTGCCCGCACCAGGGTGTTGATTTTGTACGCTTCATAGCAACATCACCGTAAGCCGTTTTAAGATTAGCAAAAGTTTCAGTCGCAGATTTTCCAAGTTTAACACAAAATTTCACAGCAAGTCGTTGCTCCTTCAGGTCATTCATTCTGAAATCCGCCAAAAAAAAAAATTGCACTTCACTTAAAACTGCGTAGCTAATACATAAATGAAGATATCTGCAATCGGGTAATGGCGTCGTAATCAGCTGATCTGTGCAAACCTAGCGATACCAAGCGGATTCCCTTGGAATTAACTGGAGCCGCGCAATTCAAACAGTCCGCGTATTTTTTGAACAGACCTCGTACAACCATAAAAATATAATTATTAATCATAAAAATGATCCAGTTTTAAATACATGTTTATTACCTTTTTATTTTTTAATATTTGGATTTGTCATATAACAACAACTTATCATAAATTGAGGTGAATATCTAGAAACAGTAGATGAAAAAGAGAGTTTATACCCCTCTTAAATAATTTTTTGTTGTTTCTTCTAGGTTTAAAATACTTCTTTGAACTTTATTTAAAGTATTATTTAAATACTTTGAAACGAGTCAGTAGAAAGAGAGAAGTATGTACGAAGAGTGTTTTAAATTATATTATTATAATTATTAGTATATTATTATTACATCCTTAATATCAATTTATGAAGTATGCCAGTGGGACAATGGTTAGTTAGTATATGCAGTGGCATATTTAAGTAGGCGTTAGAAGGAGCTCAACCCCAGGACCCATGGACTTAATGGGGGTTCGATGATAATTTTATTCTATATAAAATTATATGGGATGTAGAACTTACAAAAATTATTAACCCCGCGGCCCACACAATCTTAAGTTCTCCACTGAATCTATGGATTTACAACAACAAAATTCGTGGTCCGATTATCCGCAGTGGAGCAGCATATAGCTTTATAGTGACATTCCTTAATCAACACCATTGAGTTTTATGAAGTTTATAACGTATTCAAAATGAGTTTTTATTGACAATGTCAGAAAAGTGGTACAGTGAAGGTTAAAAGATGCTTGAAGAAGCTTCGCATTCCCAAATTAATTACTTCTCAGGTATCATTATTCTCGCCAACTCAAAGTATTATACAGTATAGAGATCGATAGAGGGCGAATGTGTATCACTAAAGTGACTCTACTAGTTCACTGATTCTTTCCAGTTGTGCGAGATGCTCCAACATGACAGAGCAGTTTATCCAAACAAAACACACACTCACCATCTTTGGACATAATAAAAGTTAACCTTAAAACTAACCAAGGATAAATGTCTAGTAACCAAGTAAAATTTTAGTCAGGTTCGTGGTATGATTCTGAAAACTTTCGTTTGACACTTGATTCAGGAGGTATATCCCATACATCTATCATTTTTGATGGATCTCAGAAAATTGTTAAAATAATTAGTCAGGTACCGAATTTTTTTTTAAGCCGGAAAACTGCATGCAAAAACTTTTTTTGTGTATTTTGTAAAATACTGTGACATGCAACTTAGATATTTTAGATTAATTTTAAAGTTATAATAATATTCTAAACTGGTAAAATATAGAAAATAAGATATTTTAAACATGGTAAAACTGCTTGCATAAAATCATAGCAGTAAAACAGGGCTTGAACTTATCAAAATAATCTGTGCATTTTTCTTAAAATCAGAATTAATAAGCGACAGAAGACTAATGTAATTAAAGTAGATAGGGTGGTTAATATATCGCCACAGTAAATGGATATAAGACGTAAGTTACAGTTTGAAACCAAGTCACTTTTCACAGTGACATTCACTAAATAGAAAATATAGTAATAAATAATATGAACGTAAAAATTGCTTCCATAAACACCACGCCCCTTTCCTATTTGATGCATTCGAGTATTAATCAAAACTTTTAAGTTTCTTTTGAATAGAATTCACGTGCTGCATTCTATCATCAGATATAATATAGCCTCTTATCCGCACATAAATTATACTAATATTACTAAAAGTAACTAGTTATAGAGTGTAAATATTAGATTAAGTCACATGCAGGAAATTTATGGCATAAACTAGTCTTGGGAGAAAAAACAGACGGGATTTAATCCTCGAATCCGGCAGCATATTATAATAATATAATAATAAGTGGTCAAACAATAGGAAGACAGACCAATGTTTTATCGAAACATATAGTACGTTCCACTATGAATACAACTTTTTTGTTTATAAATTATTAAGAACTTAATTCTGCTTTAATGAAGGCTCAACCATCTTTAACCCTACCTTATATTATATTCCAGTGAACTTTATACAAGAATTCACTTTCAAGAGCATATGCCAAAAGAAAAAAAAGTTGTTTAGATGAGATCATGAACTAAATATCTAGAGCTTTATTTCAGAATAACTATAAAGCTATAATATTAGCAAAATATATATGCTTTTAAGGTCTAAAAATGCATGTGAAAGCAAATAAAACCTTCCAATTACACAATAACTTGGACACTACGGCTATAATATAGAACAGAAAATGTGGAACATATCAAATTGGATACGACTTCTTTTTTCCTTTTCATTATTGATTAATTAATGGCATATCCTTGCAGGACTTAATATGCGCAGGAGATAACAGTGTGTTATGTACGAAGTCTGGTGCGTAAAGGCTTCATGTTCACCTCTTTCTACTTGTGAGTGGAAAAATGTTTCTTAAAATTATATAAAAAACACTATATGATCAAGCATTTTATGTAATCTTCTGTTTTATAGGTTAATTTCTTTTTGTGAAATAAAAAATAGCCCAATTTTTCCTGTACGTGAAATATTTTGTTCTCTTCATAATTTAATATAAAAAGGAAATGTAGCTGAAAGATCTAATTTTTACTTACTATATCTAATTTTAATATATTGAATTTGTTTCTAATGAAACGAATTACTTTTTATTTAATTTCTTATGAAAATATATAGTTTTAATGGATTTAACTTTCTGGACTGCGAAGTTTTCATATTCTGTGTTTAATTACCACACAAACAGATATTTTCCCCTCCACTTTGCAACTGCTCGAGTTGATAAGAGAAGACAGTGGGTGGTGTTAGCTAGCCGTCTTCCCATTGTGTGTAATTTAAATTAGGAACAGCTATCGTACATAACCCTCGTGTAGCTTTGCACAAAATCCAATAAACAAACCTTTATGCATTTATGGATTGCGGTCTCATTTTATTTAATATTACATAATTGATTAATGGGCCACAGCTGTATATAATTAATATTGGAATATATTAAGTTAGTGAATCATAGATATGACTACTTTAACTCTTTTTTATTGTTTCATACTATTGTTTACAATGTAAATGTCTGATGGTTAAATATTTAACACATGGAAATGTAAAACTAAAAGTGTCTGAAACCGCAGATGTTAAGGTCAGTCTGAACTGCCCAATTCCCAACTGTTCACCAGGTTGTGTTGTGAAAGTCATGGATGAAAATCACTGTCCTACATGTGTATGTTGATCACCTTCTGACCCAAGTAGGTGTTATTTTCAACATTCTTTTACGTGACCTTAGTATTTAGAATATTCCTCATTAAAATAATTTTGAGTTTAACCATATTCTCAGTTTGATCTTTGGTTCCTTCTAACGTATGAACAAATAATTCTAACTGAAAGGTCCCTTCTTATTGGATCCAGGAAGGTGATTCCAATTATGACATGAAGCAGACAGGACAGCAATAGCCTTTCTAGAATATTTCACAATTAATACAGATTTCAGCCACAGTATACGCTAAGCCCACTACTTTAAGGTATTCATACTGGAATTTAATAACATACGCATGCAAGAAAACCATTCAAAGCATATTATACAATCACTCATTAATTCCCAAAGCTTAACGGGGAAGTTTTATATGCAGGCACTAGTTGAAGCTCTTGCGACGTGAATGCTTTTCTTTCTAAGGTGGACAGAATAGCACACGAAAGCCAAAGGTATGAAATAAAAGAAAATACGTTTTGTGTTCTGTAGATTTCCATCAATACTGGTAGATGACATTAATGGCTATGCCCTCCTTGTTAATTTTACAAGATATGTTATTCATATTATAGTGTTTTTACTGTTCCAGATAGATGACCTCGATTGTACAGTTTCTGTTCATTACTGTATTATTGACGATAAGGCTTCTAGGTTTCTACGGGTAAGTAGTGATGATGATAAAGAGTTCTTCATGAAAGAATAGTGTTGATGATAAAATGCCCTTCACGGGTGAGAAGTGTTGAGGATAAAGAGTTCCTCATGGGTGAGTGGTATTGATGATAAAGAATTATTTATAGATGAGAGGTGTTGGTTGATAAACAGTTCTTCCTGGGTAGAGTAGTGTTGATGATAAATAGTCACTCATGGATGAGTAGTGATGATGTTAAAGAGTTCCATATCATCCATGATGATAAATAGTTCTTCATGGATAAGTGTTGTTGAAGATAAAGAGTTTTTCATTGGTAAGTAGTGTTGATGACAAAGAACTTCTATTGGATAAGTAGTGTTGACGATGAAGAGTTCTTTGTGGGTGAGTCGTGTTGATGATAAAGAATTCTTCATTTGTAAGTAGTGATAATAAGAAAAATAGTTTTCTGTTTTTTTGTTTTTCACTAAATATGCATTTTTCGATTAAAAATTAATACCTCTTTATGAAGATGGAGAAGTAATAGGGATATTTTACTGTAGTAAGTTTTACTGATTTTAATAAGACGTTGAAACTGAAGACAAGTTTTTCCTTCGTTTTCTTTGCTTCTTAATCTTCTTTGAATGATTTAGATAAATACATTAGAAATGTATATTTGTGTTTAGTAAATTTAGAAAAAGAACGATGCCCAGTTCCTTTGTACGATGGCTTCGACTGTGTATTGATTGATGGAGACAATGGGTGTAAAGTATGCCTCTGCATATTAGCATGTGACATTGTGGATTGTGAAGAAGGATGTCAAATGGTTAAAGGCACTCATGAAAGCCAGTGTCTAACCTGCATTTGTACTGCTGTTACCCCAAGCCTTTTACGTGAGATATTTTTTCTCTGTACATGTTTATTTTCTGTTATGTGAATATATTTTTCACTGAAAAGTAAATTTGTTCAATTTAGATTAGAATTTCAAGATTTAACTTTTACAGTAGTAGTTGACTTTTCCAATTTTATGAACCTTTCAGAAAGGTCATTATCAGCTTATTAAGAAAATTTATAAAATAAATTTGGGTTTGACACAAATTCAACTGTGCAGGTGATGGCTGATAGGTCACGAAGAAAGTTAAAATTTAAGACCAAGAAGAGCTGTAGTAATATATATGATATGAAACAGCCCCTCAAATACTCTTTGTTTAAGACGAAATTGCAATCTCTCATCAGTATATGCCAATAGTTGTGAAACTTGCATTTGTAGTTATTCGTGTCTTGAAATCCTGTGTGCCAATCTTCGTTCTGAATTAAATATACCGTTGTTTAACAGCAGCAAAACGAAATTCCATCATCATATATTAGTAAAATATTTAATGAATTATGATTTTTCCTGTGTATGATAAGTATTCTGTCTGTAGTTATTTGTTTGTTTGAGCTCAAAGCTACTAATAAGCTAATGCGCATTGTCAATACCGAAGTATCAATTCTGTGGTTTTAGCGTTATAAGTTCATAAACTTTCCGCTGACCTATCGGGAAACAAGCATGTACTGAATTTATTTTCGGCATAGATACATATTTATTAAAGGATATAGAAAAAAAGTCATTAATAAGTTATTTAAGATTAAAATACCATCATCAACTTCATATCACTAAGATACACATAAATCAAATAGATATGTGAGTCAATTTTAACTTTGTTTTTATCATTTGCTCAATTTTATGTACATTTCTCGTTCCAGTTGTGAATATTAATGTAATATACGTTGTTGTTTTGAATGAACCATAAAGCTACACAATGGGCTATCTGTGCTCTGCTAACCACGGGTATCGAAACACGGTTTTTAGCGTTGTAAATTCGCAGACATACCGCTGAGCCACTGAGAGGCATGTAATATTATAGATTTATTATTTTAAGAAGTGCATATTTTAATTAATCATGATAAAATTTGAATATTTCAAAATATAGTAACAACGTTTTTGAAAATATTTTTTAAGAATAGGAAAATAGTTTGAAAGATCAAATAGAAAATCTGTGGGAGAAATTGGCCAGTAAAAAATGTTGATATTAAGAAAAGACTTTGCTCTTTTCCAAAAACAGATGATTTAGGACAAAAGTATTAGTTTAACACTAAATGAAAATTTTTAAGACAATATAGTATATTAACCTTACAAACGAAAGTTCAATGCACCCTTAATGACATTGAATACTTATTAAATAGCCTAGGACATAATGTGACACTGATCGCTCGACAAAAATATTGAGAACACAATAGAACAGTAATAATTCGAGCATAGCTGAGAAAAGCGACAAAAAGAAGACTGAAAAACTAGTCTTTTGGGAAGATATTATTGAGCATTCAAAATTGACACTCTCTCGAACTGAAAGTCAAAAGCCGTGATTAGAGACAAATAATGGGTACTTCTCGTTAATTTCTACTTAAAGCAAGTCTTTTAGTGAAATAAAAAAGACTTCAAACCGGTAACAAGCACAACTATTAAAATATTTCGTTTCTGCTTACAAAGGTAATAATACGTTATTTCATCCTTTGAGTTCTTTCTCTTAACGATATTTTCATAACACTTTACGCAATTGAAGATAAAAATAAGAAATGAAACTACATGAACTTTAATAACTGTGGGGTAAAAGTGTTATAGATACGTGAATTTGTCGACAAAACATGAAATTATAGATCTACACAGATATGGTCAAAGCCAGTTGAACCATTTATGTTTCTATCTTAATGAGAAATAATGATTTTGAATATTTTAAGACAAACTTGTGGAAATTATATGCGCACTATTTCTCAGTATGTATAGAAAACAATTTGAATTTTATTTATAAAATACGAGAATTTAGACTTGAAAGAAAAGAAAATTTTGTTTAGCAATTCTAGTCGTAATACAAGGTTAGTTCAAATTTCTAAGGAACAACTTTGAAATTGACGAATATTAACTTACTGAACTGATTTCCACCGACAACGACAATACATTTTGTAATGCTTCAAAACAGAAAAACGTAATGGAAGAAGTAAATGAAAATGAACGTGCTACGAACCCATGTTGTCCCACATTGAGCTGAATAGGGTACAACAGTGAAATTGACACAAATGACGATAGTTGTCTGATGTGTACGTGTGAAAGTCGTTGTCCACCACTACCAAATTGTTCTCCTGAATGTGTGGTTCAATCAAACGTTGAAGGTGATCAGTGCCCTAACTGCCAGTGTTAAGTAAATC
Source organism: Carcinoscorpius rotundicauda (assembly GCA_011833715.1). Classification (NCBI taxonomy): domain Eukaryota; kingdom Metazoa; phylum Arthropoda; class Merostomata; order Xiphosura; family Limulidae; genus Carcinoscorpius; species Carcinoscorpius rotundicauda. The sequence continues at coordinate 24,487,099 of CM022404.1, forward strand.
TGTTCAAAGGTCAGTGATTTGCTTTATTTTTACTTATAGAAGAAATGCTTTATAGCTCTATTTTTATAAAATAATGATAGTAATAATAATAATAATTAGCTAGCTGGTGTTGTACTAAATTAGTATTGTGTACATTTCCAGCATACTTTCCTCGAATCGAAAACATTTTTATCAAAATACGACGGATTAGTTCGTTATACATCAGCTGTATACCACGATTTTCTATAGGTAGTCTGGCGATAGTCTAGAAAAATGCTAAAATATTCAATATTTTATTAATAGATTTAAGCACTGTGAAAAAAATAAAATATTGTACTAACATTTTGGATAAATATCTTGACCTTAGATAAATATATTGGATGGATAAAAGAATGATTGTTTCTTTGTTTGAAGTTAATCTGCTCTGCCCAATATAAGTATCGAAACTTGGCTTCTAGCTTCTAGCTTTGCAAGTCCACAAACATAGCACTGGGAGGGCTAAAAAGAAAGAGTATTCTGCATAACATATGACTCCTTTTCAGTTTAATATATGAAGTGTTTTTTTAAACTGACTTTTTGGGTTTTTTCTTCATCTTCATCGGGGTTCGTATATGTTTTCGACCAGGGAAGTACAGTATAGATTACTTCCTCCCTCTCAGGCATTATTATTATATTTACACTTACTGAATTCTAGGTAATAACCTTGTTTTCCGTTCCTGTTGCGTTACTCACAGTATATTATATTTTGTCCATTGTCCGCAGTTATAATAGCATATCTTTCTCGTGTCATGTCCAATTCATAGGGTATTATTTGAGAGTTTTGCTTATTATACTAAAATATTTAGTTTGATCTCAGCGACAGACAATGAACAAATGACAAATTGTATTACACTGTGCTAAAAACAACAAGAAATATCCTTTATAAATTCAAAATTAAACTGTAAAGGAAGCCTCTAAAGAAGCCGTCATAGGGAAATGTTAGATCTAAAAATGAAAAGTCAAATCTCTAGAAATAGTGACTGTAAAAACATAAAAAATTCCTTTATGTTACGTATTTTTTATGTTTTATGGTTTTCGTAGACTAAACGCAACAGAAAAACACAGATAACAGCTTGTATAATTTATTACACTAAACTATTATATGTATGTAACAGATATAACATAAATTATATAATAACAATGACATATATTAAGTTTAAACCTTCAAATTAATTACAAAACAAAATGGTACTAGTTTCAACCTTCAAAATTAATCACAATACAAAATGGTACTGGCCTGTGTTCGATATAATTATCTGGAATGAAAGTCTCAAATTCCAGTCTAGGGAGTGAATTTGGTCCCATGAAGAAATTCCGAAGCTTAAATGAAGAAGTTCAGAAACAATTCACAGTTCAATAAATTCAACGAAGTTCTTTTCACGATGCCTCCGATGAACGTCACAAACTTGTCGCCATCAATTTTTCCGATCTCCCGTAAATAGTTCTACACGTGTTGACTTTCAGTATAACCACTAATTTGAATGAATCGTAGAGATTGACGAAGTAAAATCACAGCTTCCGTAGATCTAGCTTCAGTCACAAATCCAAGTTGAATAATCACAGCAAACACTTAATCTTTCTCAAACGAATGACTAACTCTCTTCTTTTGAAATAAAACTAATGTCTGACTCTTTTCTCTTTTCTTCGAATAAAAACTAATGACTCTTCTCGCGTCACCGTCCTTTTATACCAGTAGGCCTAATACTCGAACAATCGCGAAACTTCCATAGAACTCCAGAGCAATCCACGCATGTCCGTTCTTGCACGAGACTCAACGTCTAGACAAGAGGCCGTCAACATTTCATTTAAAAAGATATGATTGGTCTACCTAATTCTAGAAAATTCTAAATGTTATTTTAAATGAATGACAACATATTTTATTAGTTTAAACCTTGAAACAATAATATAAATAAGGAAATATAAATAATAGAAATGAAAATTTAAATACAACACGACATGTTGTCGTTTACAAAACATTTACACAACATTTACATAACACTCTCCCCCTTAAAAGTAAAAAAAAGTTTGAACTCGTGAAAACCTTTTTTTGTTTAAACCAACTCAAAAGGGTTAAATTTAATGGATTCTTTAATACCCTCACGAACTGCAAACAATAACAAGGGAACACCCTCATCCCAGTTCTTTGAGTGTTCGTGGCAGTAATTTGGTGGAAACGATCAAAAACACCTTGTGACTCAGGATGGTATGCACTGGATGAAATTTGATGGATATTTAGTTCATGTATGGCTTGTTGAAATATCTTGGACATGTTGAGTCTTGATCTGATTGTACAACTTTTTGAATCCCGAACATGGTAAAGAATTTGACAAGAGCCTTGACAATGTTGGGAGCAGTGATTTTTCTCAAAGGGATAGCCTTAGGGAAATGTGTAGAAGCACACATGATTGTCAAGAGGTATTCATTTCCTGCTTTGCTTTTTGGCATTGGGCCAACACAGTCGATAATGACCCTTGAGAACGGTTCTTCAAAGGCAGGAATAGGGTGCAGTGGTGCTTTGGGAATCCCCTGATTTGGTTTTCCAGTCATTTGGCAAGAATGGCATGTCTTACAAAAGTCAACAACATCTTGGCGCATCTTTGGCCAATAGAAATGTCGTCGGATACGATCTAGGGTCTTTCTTACACCTAAGTGTCCAGACAACAAATGGTCATGAGCAAGACTAAGAATATCATTCCGATAGCATTTTGGAATGACGATTTGGTGAATAACATTCCACTCTTCATCAGCAGCAACGTCAGGAGGTCTGTATTTTCTCATTAACACACCTGACTTCTGGTAGTAACAAATAGGGACAGTTCCTATTTCATTTTCCTCAACGGCCAGTTGTAGAAGGGAACGAGTCTCAGGATCATTGTCCTGTTCCTCAACAAGTTTGTTACGACGAAGAGAGTTGAAAAATGACTTGGAGTCATCAGTAGAACTCGAAGTTGAGTCAGAAATCTCATCAATGTGAGACATGAACGTATCAGATAAAGGAAAATCCTCTTTGGACTCCTGAAAACGTGTTTGAGAACGAGTAACAGCACAGGCGGGAAAAACATCAGGAAACTCTTCAACGAGTTGCTCTGTACTGGGAGTAATAACAGGTGCTTCAACAACACGAACCTCTGGTACCACCTTACTACCAGCCAAATCATTCCCCAAAAGCATAGACACACCTTCAACGGGCAATGAGGCTTTCATACCCACAGTCACTGGGCCCGAAACTAAGTCCGAATGTAAATCCAATCTATGAAGAGGGATAGAAACGATGCCACCTTCTACACCAGAAATGAGCACATTGGCACCAATGGATGACTTTTCAGAAAACGGAAGTACACTTTCCAAAATCAAATTCTGAAAAGCTCCAGTATCCCGCAGGATTTTAATTGGTTGTAGATGTGAATCGCCAACAAAAGAAACAAAACCTTCAGTGATGAAAGGCTTAAATTTGTCCTCAAAAAGATCTTCAGGTACATTAAGAATATTGGACTTGGAATCCACAGTGGACTGGACAGGGTCAAAATCATTGGGAACCAATGGTGTATCTAACGAGGGCGAAATGAAACTATGGGGTGATGGCTTGTTTTTTATCTTATAGCACTCAGAAATCAGATGGCCAGGTTTCTTACAATAAGCACATGTTTTGGATGAGAATGACACGTTTTTTGTAGATGATGAGCTTTGAGAATAAGATGAAGTATCTGTTTGAGAATCAGCAGTTTGCTCTTTTTTGTCTTTGTCGACATTTGCATAACATTTTAATGAGTCATTGGGTTTCTTTGCTGTGTGATTTGTTTTGCTTTTGTATATATATATATATGAAATCTTTGTGAGTCAAAGCATACTCGTCTTTCAAGACAGCAGCATCGTGAATTTTGAAGCTTTTTGTTCATCAATATAAGTTTTTAGCTCTTCGGGAATACATCTCTTAAATTCTTCAACTAACATGAGTTCTCTGAGTTTTGTATAATCATCTTTGATTTCTTGGGAATCACACCACCTGTCGAACAGAGTTTCTTTTTCACGAGCAAATTCGACATAAGTTTGGCTGTCAAACTTTTTGTAACCACGAAATATTTATCTGTATGCCTCTGGCACCAATTCATAAGATTTCAAAATGCATTTTTTGACGTGCTCGTAATCATAACTTTGCTCAGCCGTGAGTTTGGAAAATGCTTCCTGAGCTTTACCTTTGAGAACACTCTGAAGTAATACTGTCCAATATTCGGTAGGCCATTTTAGCCTAAGGGCCAATTTTTCAAATTGTTGAAAATATTTATCTATAGCACTTTCATTGAATGGAGGCAGTAAACGAATTTGTTTGGAAGCATCAAAATTATCCAACCGCATTTGGACAACCTTTTCTTCTGTCTGTGCCTTTCTCATACTGATTTCTTTATAAGCTTTAATTCGTTCTAATTGTATTTCGGCATCAAGGCGTTTGTTTTCTTGTTCTGTCTCAATACGTTTTTGTTCTGCCTCAAGTCGTTTGGTTTCTTTTTCTGCCTCAAGGCGTTTGCTATCAATTTCTAAACGAAATTTCATTTCCATTCCCATTCTTTTGAATTCAAAATATGGGTCAAAATGAGCGGCGGGCAATGGTTGTGCAACTTTTTGAGGTAAAACGTTTTGGCTGACCAAATGTTCAACAACAATTCGTTTGATATCTGCTTTCTTCATTTGCTTGCTTCACTTCCAAATTAAAATGTTTACCAACATCAAGCAATTCAGATTTTTTTAATTCACTGATCAATTCGAAAGAGTGATTCTGATTAAATTTGTTTATAAAATCTTCAAAATTAATCACAATACAAAATGGTACTGGCCTGTGTTCGATATAATTATCTGGAATGAAAGTCTCAAATTCCAGTCTAGGGAGTAAATTTGGTCCCACGAAGAAATTCCGAAGCTTAAATGAAGAAGTTCAGAAACAATTCACAGTTCAATAAATTCAACGAAGTTCTTTTTACGATGCCTCCGATGAACGTCACAAACTTGTCGCCATCAATTTTTCCGATCTCCCGTAAATAGTTCCACATGTGTTGACTTTCAGTATAACCACTAATTTGAATGAATCGTAGAGATTGACGAAGTAAAATCACAGCTTCCGTAGATCTAGCTTCAGTCACAAATCCAAGTTGAATAATCACAGCAAACACTTAATCTTTCTCAAACGAATGACTAACTCTCTTCTTTTGAAATAAAACTAATGTCTGACTCTTTTCTCTTTTCTTCGAATAAAAACTAATGACTCTTCTCGCGTCACCGTCCTTTTATACCAGTAGGCCTACAACTCGAACAATCGCGAAACTTCCATAGAACTCCAGAGCAATCCATGCATGTCCGTTCTTGCACGAGACTCAACGTCTAGATACGAGGCCGCCAACATTTTATTTAAATACATATGATTGGTCTACCTAATTCTAGAAAATTCTAAATGTTATTTTAAATGAATGACAACATATTTTATTAGTTTAAACCTTGAAACAATAATATAAATATGGAAATATAAATAATAGAAATAAAAATTTAAATACAACACGACATGTTGTCGTTTACAGGCATTTACACAACATTTACATAACATTTATATTTTTACGTTTTCGCTGCTGTGGAACTTAATACATGTTCTGGTTAAAAATAATTATGCAAGTGTCATTATCTGTAACACTAGCTGTAACGAGTAGTAACAACCTTTATTGAGCAGAAAAAGTTTTAAAATGATAGTCAAGTACTCAGATGATTGAGTAATTCTCTGTGGTATTATATCAAAGTATGTTCAGCATTTTGAAATATCAACGATCCCATTTAAACTCTATGGAATGAGCGTCAAGCTGACTTACCACTTCTCATGGAGTTAACTGGATTTCGGGAAATTCCATCATACATTAGTAACCTTTGACATGAGTAAATGGAAACCAATAAAAATATGGCAGGGATTTTTTGTTTAAAATCATTTGACCCCAAGTCAAAGCTTGGGGTTAAATATAACCGGGGGTGTTCAAGAAATTTCCTTTCTCTTCGTCCCCCTGCGATTTTAATGTCCTGGTGAGCATAATGATAACAGACAAAATGAAATTAAAAAAAAACAACACCGATGAAGTTAAAATTAACTTGAAGCAAGCAAATAAAGGCAGAATAAACCAACGACGGACAGCACAAAAGCAACGGCCGATATGAGACTTTGGGTTCTTCAGGGCGGTGGGAGATCTGTGGATCCTATGCCAAGATGTGAATATAGTGAGAAATGAGAAGACTTCGAGAAAACCCACTTTCATTATCCAAGTAGTGAGTGCCCTGTGAGTCTTGATGTGGAGAGAAAGCAAGGACTCAGTGATTGGAATTATTATTATTTTTAATTTAATAGTGGTGTACACGTCCTTGAGGCAAGTCTGGGTTGGTTGTGTGGCGAGTCGTTTTCATTATCAGAGGACGTGGGTTGATGAAAGAAAGAAAACGTGGGAAGCAAATGGAAAGAGTAAGACTATGTTTCACATAGTGGTGGAGTATGCATCACATACTAATCCTACAATTATATGGAAATTTTAAAAATATTCAGCATTGACAGTACGAATTTATCCCAGTAAACTAATCAGCCGATAATGTTTAAAGTAATATAAATATGAAGTGCAGTGTATCATTCAATTTTACCACCTCTCACTGAGTTATACCTGTTTCATGGTGTATAATCTATCAAAGCCGGTATAACTCTGTGACAAATAACAAGTCGAATGATAAATTGAACTTCAAATTCATTTTTTAGTATTTATACATCTTTTCGGCTTAATAATTTGGAAAAATAAATTAGTAGTATCAATGCTGCATGTTCTTGAAGTTAACATAAATATAGTACCAAAGTGTGAATAAAAGATATACGACATCAACATATAACCGCTAGAAGTTTTCTGTTGATCAAAAATCAATTAGCCTCTGTTAACCTAATTTTAATTTTGCAATGCTTGTGAACAGTTCAGGCGATAACAATGAAATATCAGTCCATTTCAGTCTTACAAAGTTATGACATAGTGAATACCACACAAAGTTCAAATAGGTACACAATTTAAAACGTTCAAATTAAGGTCAAAATGTGACTACTGAAAAGTTGACTTTACATGTTTCAACATCATCTTCGCGAGTGAGTTGCAAGACATACTCGTGTCTTATTTATAATTTTTATGATCTTTAAATAGATCATTTGATTTATGTACAGGTTTAAATTCCAGAGTGAACATTTTTGCATAAATATTCGCCGGATCTTCGTCTCTATTCAGTAATACACAACATTTTTCATATTTATTTATTTCCAAGGATTCTCAAATATTATTAGCTAAAATAGATTTTGGTTGAGCTAATATCACAATATCTTCTCACAGTACCGTGTGTTATGTTTCATGTACATGTTCTGATATAGCTCAGTTTTCAATTTTATCACTTCTTAAGTATCCTTTATGGTCTATTAATTGATATTTTAAATTACGTTTAGTTTGCCCAAAATAAATATTTCTACACACACATTCAATTATACAGATTCTTGTTGTTGTTGTTTGCATAAACTGTTTGTTATCTTTTGTATTACCTAAATTTTGCTTTATCTCATTGATTGGTTTCAATATAAGATAAAATATTTGTGTTTTCTAAACAATTTAAAGAAATACTTAGTTGAACTTAGGATATATAACAATAATACTAACATTATAAGAATACAATACTGAAACTCTTACTTTTGCTATTCTTATTATTATAAAGTAAAACTGATAGTCACTTGATATGGGTGATATTTAACAATCCTTCTTAGTACAGCGATAAACCTATGAATTTATAACGCTAAAATCAGCGGTTCGATTTCCCTTGGTGGATGAAGCAGGTATCCCGATGTGCCTTTGCTATATGAAAAACACATACACACTATTTAGTAGGATATTAATCTTATATAAAGTGTAGTGTATATCTTTTTGAAAGAGAATAAATAACTTTGAATTATAAAAAAACATTGTATGTTATTTTACTGGAATATTTATGTTTTACTTCACTGACACTATCGCTAAACTTTAATTAGATGCTAGGTATGGTTATTTTTTGTTTACTGAACTTTTTTCATATCTTTATTACTTAAGTTTTCATTTTTCTTTGGATGTTTATTTTCTTTTTCTTTTTTCTAGAGATACCAAAAAAGTGAGGAAGATATTAAAGAAATATATTTGTTTTTATTTTGTTGCAACTGTGTTACGTAAAAGCTAAATACAGTTTTAAATTTTAGAGGATACTTGATATTATTGGATAAACGTACACGAGGCAGATGAAGTTAGGAAATATTAAGTCTCTGTTCTCTTTATTTAGAAAATAATAAAAATATCTTGAATTATTAAATAAATGTTTTTTATTGATTTCAATGATAAAAGCATTAATTACTTAGCTACGTTATTTTTTATTGAAACAGAATACATCTTTTTGGATTTATACTTTCGTTCTATATATAATATTATTTATATAGAAGTATAGAACAACTTTGAGAAATGTCGTGACAACAAAAAATTTGGCTTTTTGAATAATTAATGTAACTTCGGAAGAATATAACGGAAACTGGTTGTTTTATTGGAAAAAAAGTGCTAATAAGTGTCTAGTATGTGATGTAGAATTATCTGTTCAAAGTGGAACAATTTTAGTAGATATTATTCACCCTTGTACTCTTGTCTGCAGTACTGAGCTTAATACACATATGTTTACACATTAGAAACCCATGTTGAAATTTACAAAGAATTTTTATGAAGATAAATATCATTCAAAAGTCAATGACACCTTTTAACTGGAAGCGACTTATGACATGCAATTATTGGATTTCTTTGCTTTTGCAATGACCAATTTCTGTAATAAAGAAAGTTACATGTTACTTTACATAAATGTTTTAAATCTTGTGTCGTGGTGTTAAACACCAAGATGGGAACAATGTGTCACTGGATGGTGCTATTAACTTAATCCAAGCTACAATTTGTTAAGCATTTCAGATTGAAAAAAAATGAAATGTAACGTATATCTCAAAGTTCTGAGTTATAAATTTTTCAATATTTTTAATTATTATATCTTTTTGTTGTGCACCAATAACTATTTCAATTTTCGTTATACTTGCTCAGATCTTACAATGATGCTTTAAACATCCTATCATTCTTCATTTCTGTCTTTCTCTTAAGACAAACGGGTATTCAACACTCCAAAGCATTTCTGAAGTTTAAAGGCAAGTTGCAAAACTTAATAGAAAATGCTATAGATTTTCCATTAATTTTCTGGTTGATGAAAATAAACATGTTTTTTTTCATGTTTTATTCCTTAAACATCATAATATTTTAACTTAAAATAATTTTAGTATAACAAGCTATTCTAATAAATATGTATGTATACGTGTAGTTTTAAGTTACCTCGTAATACTTTAATAAACCTCAAAAATTAATTGATCTCGTATAACCAAATTGTGTTTAAGGTATAATAAACCCTTATTTGTTGTCCATACTGCATGCTTACTTTACTTTAAAAATATATGATACAAAGTGAGGACCAGTTTAGTACAGTGTGTGTGTGTGAATTTTTAATCTAAGAACTTGGAACAGAGAATTATATATTTAGTATAAAATTAAGTACAATTACTCCAGTTATCATTTACTTGTTTGATTTATTTCTCATTATTTTATGTAAATGATAAAATATATCTACTTTCCTAGAGGTTATAAAATAAGTCTACTGAGCTAATAAATTAGTGAATTTGTATTTTACGTGAAAGTAAAATATAAAAAAACAAAACAAGATTATCCTAAGTGAGCGTCCCCTAGGGAAAGAAAATCCAACGAAAAATATTTTTGTTTGGAAATTATACCTGCTTTCATTCTAAGAATACAAGCGCATGTTGTTTCGTTATCCTGGAAGTCATTAATGATGTCAATATGACCAAAGATTATTCAGAAGGTAAGATGTAAACTATTTTTTATTTTAATACATTTAACAGTTAAAAACCTACAGAGTCTTTAACACAACTTTTAACTGAGTTTTCAAAGCACTAAAACATTTTGCAAGGAAAAATATAATGAAGACAGATTTATTGATTTAAGTTGCCCGGCAACATTAAAATACACAAAAGAGACATCAGAGAACTCTCGATGTATTTAGTGCTGATTTTGTTCTTGATTCAAACAACAGTTATGTATCCATTCATCTTTGTGTAAAAATAATCATATAAACGTTTTCTCAAAGACTTGTTTAGAATTAAAAATAAAAGTAATCACAAATAACTTTATTGAGATGAAAAATATATATAATAAAGTATCTGATAAAATGTTATATAATTGTAATTAATAATATATGCGAGAAACCCCGAAAAATAAACATATATCATTCATTTTAGCTCCATCTGGCAGCTTAGCAGTAAGTCGAAGGACTTATAACGCTAAAAATCGGGTTTCAATACCTGCGAAGGGCATAAAACAAATAACCCGTTGCTTAAGTTTTGGTTAACAACACAAAGAAACATTTATTTTCAAAATTAAAAAAAATATAAGATTACTTTCGGATTACTGTTTAAAAACGCACAAAAATAAATTACAACATTTTAAAATTTATAACAGATGTCTATTAAATAAATGAGAAAATAGGATTAGCTTTAAACAGAGTTGTAGAAACATGAAAAAAGAAAAAATGGTAATTAAAATTAATAATAGTCCGATATGTGTTTATATATTTCTCTTTTTTTCATGTGTTAAACCAATAAAAATTAAATATTCATTATATAGTTTAATAACTATGGATTTGCCGCACACAGAAACTCGCCAGTTTCCACCAAGACGAAGATCAATCCCAAATGGTAGGTATATTGATATTAGTGAACTAAATTATTTCCATTTTTCTTGCAAACAAAACTGTCTAACATATAAACATATATTCAGCCTAACAACTAGTATGTGAATAGTGAAAGGAGCTGTATCTAAGAGTTTTCATGACTTTATCAATAACCTTAGAAATTTTATGTTAAAAAAATTGAGGTGATTAAGACATTTTTGTTTATTTACTGTTTTCAAAATAACTCGAAAAGGTTACAATCTTTCGAGTGATAGAATAACCCTAAAGGTATAATATTGTAAGAAATTAGAGCAAGTAAATGTTCAAATAAGTCTATAATTACGTGCATATATTTTTCACTTTTATTTGTTTATTCGTTTCTTCGGTTATTTGCTGTAACAAGTGTTAAACTTGTAGACAAGAGGGAAACAACTAGTTAACAGCATTCATCGCCAAATTTTGCGTTACTCGAGTCTAGTAGTGGGATTTGATTATCACTCCTTAACACAATCATTTTTAACTTTTTTCTATCTCTTATTTAATTCCAACCGAATAAAGCTGATGGATCATCAGCAGGATATCGCTTCCCTTTGATCACGAGGTTTAACTCTCAGAGCGGAGTGGTGATGGATAATGGATAAACAAACGTAAGTGTTACTGTGAAGGAAAGAGTTCCAATACGGAAGTAGAATGGTATGAAATAAAGCTCGTGAAGGATACCAACTTTTATTTAATCACTTGTGCAGGTAAGTGAGACAGAGAAAAGGAAAGACCTTTAAGCAAGAAAAAATATACGGAGGCAAATTTTTCACAGTGGAAACACGTTCTGGATTATCCACTGAAAGAGGCATTTTATAGATGTTGAAAAAATATCAACATGTTCTAGGTTATTCGCTGAAAAGGTATCTCATATATGTTGAGTCCCCCTCTGGGATAGCGGTTTGTCTACAGATTTACAACGCTAAAATTAGGGGTTCGATTCACCTCGGTGGACCCAGCAGATAGCATGATGTGATTTTGCTATAAGAAAACACACATATACATGTTGAAGAAATAACAACAGGATCTGCATTATTCACTGGAAGAATATCTACATGTTGAAGAAAAAGCAACATGTTCTGGATCATTTACTAAAAAAGGCATCTTTTTCTTGTTAAAGAGATAACAATATGTCCTTGTGGTCCGCTAAAAGAAACATCTCATACATGCTAAAGAGATAACATCTCCTGAATCATCGCATCTTAAAATTATGATAAAGTAGAGTATTAAATAAATGGGCAAAATTACTTTTGGCTTAACTCTGCAATATTACCTGTAAAAAAGTCGAATAACTCATATCAATTAATAAAGGTTTAAGGTGTTCTGAATAATATAAAATAATTTCAGAAATCCTACCGAACACAGATAAAATATAAGAAATGACTGTTATCATTATTTTCACGCATTTCAGGTTTTGATTTTGACTTAGAAGAAGTTTGGTGGCCAAAAACTCAGCGAAAGAACAGTCGTGGTATGACGGATAAGAAAACGTACGACTTAGATCGGACCGTACCAACAGAATATTACTCCAGACATCGAATGTTACCGACCGCAAGTGAGTCAGAACGTAGGTGTTTACAGATCAGATGCAAATCGTACTGTAAATATAAATTACAAGTTAGTCGGTATGTGAATTAATTGTTACTAAACGTGGGTGCTGTAAGTTAATTGGAGAGTGTTTAAAAATTGCAGATAAATCAGGATTTCTATTCACTAAAGATTGCAAGAGAGTTAGAAAAAATATGTTTACCGAGTACAAGAGTCAAGATGTAAATGTTCACAGATTCCACTAAAGAGTCAGAACACAGGTTGTAATAGGTTAGTCAAAGCCGGACCTAAATGCTTAGTTCACAAATAAATTAGGACAAAGATTTTTAAATTACAAGTAAGTGAACAAAAAGAGTTTATAAGATACTTTATTCTTGTAATTTCTTTGTCCATTTTGGTAAAATATGCAGAATACTAAGATACAATTTAAACTTTCAAGGTAACTAAGTTGCAGTTCAGCTTCTCGAAACCTAATACTTCTGTACGTTAGTTGGTTAACAGGCAACAAATGATTATTTTGGGCAACTGTCAGTTATTAAAGTATGCACGTTCTGTAAGGACGTTACACATTTTACGGGAAAATGTGCAATAAAACTGTATATATACGTTTCTTATAGGTTTGCCCGATGTTACAATAACAAAGAAACAGCGTAAAGGTAAGAACAATTTAAATCGTGTGAAGTTTAGTTTGTGCATTTTTATATTCCTTTACAAATATCTAAGTTGGTGTCATACATAATATCTAAGTAATGCGAGAGATATCAGTTTTGTTTTGTTTTTATATTTCTGCGTTAGTGTGACGATGCCTTTCGCGTTGTTTTGGTAACCTCATCATTCGGCTTGCTAGATAACCAACACAAACTTTCTTACGACCAAAGACTCCAAAGAAGCATGGGTTTGTGATAACGCCTAATGAATCTTCAAACACAAAGTGCAAGAAAGATAACCGCTAACCCATCTCCTCGTAGAAAAATCTAAAACTAAAAGCAGACAAAATTGTATTCTTCTTTATGCGTATATCCACATACAGAGGAGTAATCGAATGTATAAAAGCGATTAACGGTACACAAATGAGTGGTGTGTTGACTCAGGCCATAATGCTTTTCACGATATACCTGTATATTTGATTCACAGCGAACTCCTGACTTTCACCAATGTTTTTTTAAAGTTATTTCTAAATCGAGATTACTAAACAATATTGAATTAAGGAACACCACACATTAAATAAGATACATATTCCAGCTTTTTATAGCAGAAAGATCTAGTAAAGCAAAACGTTTATGAAACAACGAATTCCAAAACAGTGACCTTATCCATGAAGTAAAAGCCAAGATTATGCAGTGTAATCATCTAATTGAATAAGACATTGTAATAAGGCTTGCCCTATTTCTTTGCACCGTTAATAAGGTAATAAACAGGATTTGAAATTGTTAAAGACTCAAAAGTAAAAAGTTCATAATTTATCAGATGCATCTCGAAGTCAGCAGCTGTTTTCGCAAGAAAGGTACCTGAAGAAACTAGAATAATCACAGAAATACCATTAAACCACATACCTGTCAAATACACAAATGTAACTGCAATAGAATTTTGTACGCATCTGTACCTAGTTTTGAGAACCAACGTTTACGTGTAGCAAAGTTGTATGAGCTAAAACTGTAATTAAGCACAAAGCTGCACAATAGGATATCTATCCTCTGCCAACCACGGGTATCAAAACCCGGAATCTAGCGATGTAAGACCTTAAACATCCCGTTGTCCTTAGGGTGCGACCTAAGACTGACCTCAACATTCTTAGTCAAAGTTTATAACATGAATTACAGTGTTAAACAATAGTGTCTAATCATCATGTACACCCGGCAAACCGGATAGTAGCCTAATCAATATTTTATCATAGTAACTGTAATGTTTTTTTTAAATTTTAACTAGCACTTCAAAATTTTTACTAGGTAAATAGATAGACCTATAGTAGTATGTATGACAATGGATAATAAATTACATACATACATAATATGAAAGTGTACGTGCCTGTACTTGCTTATAGCTATGGTGAGTATAAATGCCAATGAGCTTCTATTTTTGTGAATGCTTGCAATAGGTTAATGTTTTTTAAAAAATTCTGATAAAATTAGCACAGAATTCAATCCCACAGCACTTGTTTCTCAAAATTTTCTTGGGTGAACACGCCTCCAGACTATCCTAGAACTAGCATGTTTTTCATTCTGAATTATGCCTTGCACACTGTTTTGAGTTACTTGATCAAACAAAAGGTGCTTTCTTCACATCATCATAATAATCCAACTGGTTACGATTAATGATGAAGGAATTAGCTTCAAGGCAGTATGTAAACTAGAACATCGTATTAATAAATTTAATTAACCCTTAATAGATAAAGAAAAGTGTTGTGTGCAAAGTTTATAAACCTTTCTCTGTGTACCGGCTTTGTAGTTTAACTTCTAAGGATGCTGTGTCTTTTACAATAGACAAACAAAAAATTAACTGAAAAATAAAACAAAACACATGAATCTACTGATAAGCATCGAACAATGACGTAAACCTTCATCGTTTAGAGAAAAAAAAACATCATTATCAGTGATGTCGAGAAAACCCACTTGTAGAGAAAAAATATATATGTAAAATCGACTCGTTTGGGTTGAGAAAATATTTTACGTAGAGGAGCAAACAACGTTTCGACCTTCTTCGATCATCATCAGGTTCACAAAGAAAGAAAAGAGGTAACTGACCACATGTTTGAAAGGGGGTGTGTGAATGAGTGTCGGAATGTAGAGGGCGGTGTTAGATGTTGGAATATATAATTTTATATTATTTATCATATTATTTTTAATATAAGTATAAAGGTGTTCCTTTGTATTGGTTTATTTTAGGTTTAAGTTGTTGTATAAGTAAGGTATAGAGAAAGCTCTATGTAGAGGAGGGAACAACGTTTCAACCTTCTTTGGTCATCTTCAGGTTCACAAAGAAAGAAAGAGGTAACTGACCGATAGCTGACCACATGTAGAGAGCATGCTTAAATGTTGGATCATATTTATTAATATAGATATAAAGGTGTTCCTTTGTATTGGTTTATTTTGGGCTTAAGTTGTTGTATGAGTAAGGCTTCTTTAATTTTGCGTTTGTTTCGTTATTTAGTATTTGGGTGTTTTCAATGGTTATGTTGTGTTTATTTGACTTGCAGTGTTCGAAAACGTGTGAATGTGACTTTTTATGTTCTTTGAATCTGGTTTCCATTTTTCTACTTGTTTCTTCAATATAGAAGTCGTGGTAATTATTATACTGTATTTTATAAATAATGTTGGTGTGGTGTTTGTCAGTGTAGTTTTTACATTATATAGACCTCCTTTTTGTGCCTGGTTTTTGAATAAATTTAGTATTAACTGGAATGTCATATTTTGTTACTAGTTTTTGCCAAATGTTGGTTATTTTTCTGCTGATGTCGGGAATATATGGTATGCAGCAGTATAAGGTTTTGTGAGATATATTTACTTTTGTTGGTTGATTTTGCTTTATGTCTAGGTATGTGCGTATAATGTTTTTCATGGTTTGTGGAGGAAACTTATTGATGTTGGTGAAGTATTGTTTTATTTTGCCTCATTCATCGTTAATTTTATCTGGTGAGCATAGTTTTATGGCTGTGTTTATTTGGTTTTTTAGTCTGTTGAGTTTTTGTTTTGTTTCATGTGCTGAGTCCTAAGGAATGTATAGTCCAGTATGGGTGATTTTTTGGTGGATTTCTGTTGTGAATTGTTTGTCGGTTCTTGTAATTTTGAGGTTAAGAAATGTTATTTGATTGCTTTCTTCCTGTTCACATGTGAAGTTAATGTTGGGATGTATAGAGTTAATGTGATTGAAAAATTAAGTAGGTGTTCTGTAGATCTGAATCCCGCAACAGTGTCATTTACATATCTGTACCAATATAGTGGTGGATGTAATGCTGTGTTAATTGCTTGTGTCATAAAAATATTGGCTAGAACTGGTGATACTGGGTTGCCCATGCTTAGGCCATGAACGTACGACTTTCACAGAACTTATGTGATACAGTTGTCTTGAGCAAAATCCTAAATGAGTAATATTATGAAAGATTATTAATTTAAAAAGAAGGAATTGGGATTTCCAAATAGTTGAAGAATTAAAATAGGTAGTTTAAAGTGAAAACGCAATCGCAAAAAAGGAAAACAAAAAAAGCTTAAGGTTTGAAAAATAATGTTGACATAATCTAATCAAGCTGCAAGTCCATATTTTGACTTTCCTAAATATTACAGCGTTTAGATGCGAAGTCACTAGGGATTTGTAGCTATATGAAATAATGTCAACACTGTTTTAAGCTTTAAGCTTCTTTGTTTAATTTTCTTGGTATTGCAGTTTTACTTTATGTTATATATATTGTTTCTGTAATTAAATAAAATATATAGATGCAAACTTTCTGTTTCAACTTCGCCTAGAATCATCATCAATGCTTACATGATTCTTGTCATTCCTTGCTTCATCTGCGGTATCTAAAACATTTGCGATCATGCATTATTTGTTATAATTCGATCCTTACCATCAACTATAACATTAATTGCCAACTTAATTCTGGAAACTAGGCTTGGTGATATGTTTTAAACTATGGCTTAAAGATCACTGTTGTGGGAAATAACATAGACATTTATGTAACATGGCCCAAACCGAGAATGTAATAGTAACAAAACAAAACTGTTATCCTGTCAGTAGTGTAGTGTTTGAAAGGGCAGGAACCATATGTATATAAACAAATAATATGCAAATTCAATTTTGTCACAACAACTTCATAATCGTTACGACACATGTGTCATGCATGGCATATAAACACTAAATTACATACACGGCCTCACGTGTATATGTAAGTATGTAGTAGAGTATGAAGTTCCATATAAACTACATACTTCATTAAAACAATTGAATTTCAACTATTATTCAGTTGCTGTTTTTTGTGAGGTAGTCAAATAAAACTACCCTACATAATATGTACGGATGTGCAGACTAGTGGAGTCATATTAAATAATGTGAAAAATGGACGACTCCTATTATGAACCATTGTCGTATTTCGTGATATATATTTATAATGTTTAAGGTTTCCATTGGCTAGGATTATTACTGATCAACTCGCCAATTTAGCTACCGTTCTGTATCGAATGATCATGGAATAATTCATGTAAAATATAATATGTAAAATAGCTAATTACAGAGACATTCTTTGTAAAATGTTCCTTACAAATATTGAATTACTGCTTCTGAAATTTGAATAAGCTTGATGCAGTAAGTAAAAATGAAAATATGTAAAATATAATGAGGAGTTGAATATAAACTGGAGTATGTTATTCCTAAAATTAAAATATTATTCAAATCTTAACTTCAAATAACATTACGTTTTGTCCTCCATGAGTAAAAAAAACCAAAATAACCTGGGAGTGGCCTGGTGGTTGTGTCCTGTTGATCGAAATTCTTTCTCTCTCTGCGTCATAGTAAAAGTAACAGTCAAAACTCATTATTCTATCAGAGTAGTTTAAGAGTTAATACAAATCAAAATTAGTGAGAGCTAAAGTAAATGGTCCTTTCGTAGCTTTGCACGATATTCGAAATAAACAAACTTTTTAAAAAAGAAGTTCCCGAAAGTCCGATAAGCCCTCAATGGCACATTGATATGTCTGCAGACTCATACCGCTAAAATCCGGGTTTTCACACTTGTGATGGGCAGAGCACACATAGCTTAATTCTAAACAAAAAAGTAGGATAAAATGTTCATAGGAGAGAGAAAGAAACTGTGTATTACATATATTTAATTTTTAATCCTTCTCCATTGTTTGTTTCTTCTGTTACTTTATATCAATTGCTACTGGTTTCATGTAGGTAGAAAATTTCAAATGTTTTTTTCATGCTAGCTGTAGAAATATATATGAATGCCATTTGTTTGTTCGTTTTTTAATTCCGCGCAAAGCTACTCGAGGGCTATCTGCGCTAGCCGTACCTAATTTAGCAGTGTAAGACTAGAGGGAAGGCAGCTATACATTACCACCCACCGCCAACTCTTGGGCTATTATTTTACCAACAAATAATGAGATTGATCGTCACATTATAACGCCCTTACGGCTGAAAAGGCGAGCAAATCTGGTATGAAAGGATTCGAACCCGCAACTCTCAGATTACGAATCGAGTGTCTTAACCACCTGGACATGCCATTTGATTCTATACTATTAATGAGAACGTAAATTGTTATTCATAATTGCAATAAATTACAAACATTTTACAAAATTTGTTGAATTAAATAATTGTTAAATATTGTTGCGAGTTAGAAGTGTTTTATGTTCTTTTCAAGTTTTCGTCTGAAATCAAGGGTTATTAGATCAGTAAATATTGATGACTATGTCACACCGTAGGTAGTTTGAACCTGAACCAGAAATTAGAGGCTGCAATCAATGGTGCACATTGCAACACATCGGTTAGAAATTTTAAACCCGAAAATATGCCTGGTCGAGCTCATGATGGTAGCGCTATCTATTCACTCAATCAACTTGAAAGTAAGAGGAATGATTCGATTTGTTCTCTGACTTCTGAAGAATTCGATTTTTAAGTTACTGCAAAAATGTATGGATTTCCTTTTATATAGCTCTGCCGCTTCTCGAATCACCAAGTTTTGAAGTGATTGTTATATCTTTCTTCCAAAATTTGAAGACTTAAAGAAATTTAAATACGCCTTTGGTGAACTCGTGTATTATGCTGAATAACAATTCAGATTAATAGTAAATAAACAATCCTCTCTCAGTGATAATTCTCACGCTAACAGTCATTTAGTAATAATCCAATGATATGCTATAATTACTTATTTTGTTGTGTTAGATAATGAGTGTTAGTAGACTGTGTGATAATTTAGAAAATAAAAAAGAATGTTCAAAATTGTATGATTGTTTGTTTGGTTGTTTTGGAATTTCGCACAAAGCTATTCGAGAGCTATCTGTGCTAGCCGTCCCTAATTTAGCAGTGTAAGAATAGAGGGAAGGCAGCTGTACATATAAATACTCAGTTAAATAATGAATCATGCAGCTTCAGTAAAATAAAAACAAGTATTATCAGCACAGGTTGCAAGTCGATCAGCTAACAAGTCAAATAATGTTAACGTTTTTCTGCACTGCACATGCATTTCCGACGGATACTCATCCCTCTTGTTTATAGCTTTCTCGAAATTTTTCGTTTCTCACTTGCCTTGAGGCTCCCACTTAAATTCACGTGATACTACTGCTTTATGACATGCACATAAATACGAACGGAACACTATCACCATTCAGTCTACTAAGCTGAACTTGCAACAGCTGCTAGGAAATTGTTATTCGCAAGGACTTTCATTGACAGAAAAGGGGGAACGCACTGTGGGTCATAAATAGTCAAGAATCATCTGGTCACTTTACTCATGAAAAGTGGGTATGGTCTGGATCGAGCCATATATAAGAGAATGATCACAGTGAAGATATCTTTAGTAATCTTGTAGAGCATCCCATTTTATGAGTGAGGTCTATATCAGGCTATGGATGGCCCTACACTGTGTAAATTTTGTTTAAGTATACCCTGGCAAGCAACACCTACTATTGGGTAGGATCAAGTATGGCATAAGTAAAATTAAGATAAGGAAATCTCCACCAATAAATGATGGACGAAGCCAAAGATTGTATAAGGTACCTGATTTGATATGAGAACAGCTGCATGCATCAACTAGCATCCTCATTCAAACAATGGTATACAAAACAGATAAGTTAATAATAATAAAAAAGCACGGGGAGAAGAAAGATTAAAATGCATGAAGAGAAAGGAGTATGAATGACAAAAAAGAACAAGTGTGGTTTAAAGAACTACAGACCAAAGGGATAGAATAGAGTAGGCGATATCGAAATTTGAATGAAATAAGGATGAGAAACAGAGGAAAGAGATTGAGGAATGACTGTGCTGTCATACACTTGTGCTATAGACGAGTTGAGGAAAGCATGATCGGGATTGAGAAAAGAATCGATGGCATAACATCAGAACGTTAACGTCCACATACAAAAAGGAAAAAAAATGGATAGTAAAGAAGATGGTACAAAAAACAGGAAGTCAAAAGTTTAAAGGTGGAATTTGGGGGAGGGTAATGGCATGGAGAACAGTGTTCAGGGGTCCAAGTCGGGAAGGCAAGAAATACATGAAGTTAAAAGGAATGGAAAAGCAGAGTTAGAAACACGAAAGAAAAATGATGATGATAACTGGAAACAAGAAAGTAGTAGAAAGAAATGCCCAATAACCAATCGAAAAGCCACACCAAGAACTGAGAGAGAATGGAAATAGGAGAATGTAAAGGGGAGATAGAATCGCGTCATAACCAATGGTGAAAAATTGACTATTTCCACTGGTAGATAAGGAGAAAGGATAGTCTAACAAAACTGCTAAAATTCCACACGCAAAGAAAGTCTGGAATATACAGCAATGGGTTAAATAAATCTAATGCATGAAGTTTTCAAGTTACAGTATGTCTGCATGACAAGGTTGAAGAAGAGAGTGGGAGAGAGAAAGCGGACTGTGAAAGACTAAACCAAGGAAACGACATTTGAGACAATGATTGATTGATTTAGTGTTTTATGGCACAAAGCAACGAGGCTATCTGCGCCAAACAACCGGTAAAAATGTAGTAAAAGACATAAATGGAAATGAAGGTAAAACAAAAAAGTATAAAACCAATGTTGACACCTAGTCTACAAGGTTAAGATAGAAGGCAGAGTGTTTGTTTGTTTGTTTTGGAATTTCGCACAAAGCTACTCGAGGGCTATCTATGCTAGCCGTCCCTAATTTAGCAGTGTAAGACTAGAGGGAAGGCAGCTAATCATCACCACCCACCGCCAACTCTTGGGCTACTCTTTTACCAACGAAAAGTGGGATTGACCGTCACATTATACACCCTCACGGCTGGGAGGGCGAGCATGTTTAGCGCGACGCGGGCGCGAACCCGCGACCCTCGGATTACGAGCGCACGCCTTAACGCGCTCGGCCATGCCAGGCCTAAAGGCAGAGTGTAAAAAGTTGTAAGGTATTTACTCTAGCAAAAAGGTATAATCATAACCCGCCAGGAAGACTAACAGGCAGGTTCAAGACCCACCGTCAGTCACCTGAAGTTGGTCTATCCAGTCCTGGTTCTGGGTTATGTGTCATAGCAACCAGTATCAAAATGTAAAAGAATAGAAGTATTAAAAGACACGCAGCAAAATCGCAACAATGAGTAGCCAAATGTTCAGTAAAAAAAGTCACGTTAATGGAGTAAAATTTGTAAAAGTAAATGAAGGTAAAAACAAAACAGCAATTAAAAGAGAAAATGGTGTAAAAACCAATGGTGACATACAGTCTTCAAAGTTATAAACTATTTACTCTAGCAAAATAATAATGATCATAACCCGCCAAAAAGACTAACGAGTAAGTTCAAGAACCACAGTCAGTCACCTGAAGTTGGATTTTCCAGTCCTGGTTCCGAGTTATGTGTCATAATAGCTATTATCAAAATGTAATGGAACGAAAGTTTTAAAAGACACTCAGCAAAATCGTAATAAAGAGTAGCCAAATGTCCAGTAAAAAGATAAAAGTCAAGTAAATAGAGTAAAATGTGTAAAGGTAATTGAAGATAAAAGCAAAATAGCAATTAAAACAGGAAATGGTGCAAAAACCAATGTCGACATCCAGTCAACAAAGTTGTAAAGGACAACCTGTAGCAGAATGGGAATGATCAAACCCGCCAGGAAGATTAACAGGTGGTATATAAACCACCGTCAGTCACCTGAAGTTTGTCTTTCCGTCCTGGTTCCGGGTTATGAGTCAATATGGCCAGTACAAAAAGGTTGTAAAAGTGTGAAATGATATGCAGCAAAAGTATAAGAGTAACTCCCAAGGAAGACTAACGAGTAGTTCAAACAGAAGCGTTAGTCACCTGAATTTGGCCTTTCCAGTCCTGGTGTCGAGTTATTTAATGTTCTGGCCATTGTTTAATGTCACATTGAATGAGAGAGATTAGAACAGTAAAAAAGGAGCCACAATTTAAAAGGTGTAATGAATAAATATACCACATTTAAATGAGATTAAAAAGATTAATGGCCATTAAAAAATTAAAAACGTTATTAAGGTGGACAGAGTCACCATCACCAATAACTCTGTCTAATGTTACAGACTGACCCTGGGAAAAATATGTTTAAAGTATTGCCGTCGTTGAGAATTGTAACGATGGCAAGAAAGTAAAACGTGGCTGATAGTGATTTGAGTGTTACACAAACTACACATTGGTGCATCAGTTCCAGATAAAAGAAAATTATGAGTTAGAAAACTGTGACCAATGCATAGCCTAGTGAGAACAACTTCCTCCCTCCGAACTTTACGGAAGCTAGATGGCCAACTCCAATTTTGGGTTTGATTTGAAAAAGTTTATTGTCGCGTTGTTTACTCCAAGTGGACTGCCAACTGGCACGGAGCCGAGCCTTGAAGACAACACCATAGTCCATGTACGGAATAGGCATAGGGGTGATGGTGCTGAAGCAGACATATTTAGCTGCCATGTCTGCAAGCTCGTTCCCATGAATACCAACATGGCCTGGTATCCAGAAAAACTGGATTGAAGTAGCTGCTAATGAGAAATGGGCCAGTCGGTTTCGAATACCTGCGAGAATAGGATGTGAGCTAATGTGAAGTGATTCCAAGGCAAGTATAGAACTAAGCGAGTCAGTATAAATAGTGCAGTTGGAGTACTGCTCAGCTGCAATATGATCCAGTGCAAGAGATATGGCATACAGTTCAGCAGTGAACACAGAAGCTGTAGAGGGGATTCTGCGTGCAACTACTGACCCATAGCAAACCATAGCAGAGCCCACTGAATTACCTGATTTGGAACCATCTGTATAAATGGGAACTGAATGATTGTTTGAAAGATATTCATTGAATAAAAGATGGTACTTTTAGTCTGAATTATCCGCCTTTTTTAGGTGACTGAAAGAAAGGTCACACTTGGGGGCTGTAATAAGCCATAGTGGGATGCGTCGACCTGTGGAATCTGCAATGTTATCCAAGGACAGACCCAATTCATCCAATTGCGCCCGGATGCGAAGGCCAAATGGAGCAATGACAGATCGTCTGTTCTGAAAAAGTACTGCCCACCGAGTAAGGAAAACACATTCCCAGGTGGGATGCTTTGGTAAGGAACGAAATTTCGAAGTATATTGAAAAGATAGTTGCAAACGGGGAAGGTGTAGAGGAGGTTCATGAGATTCAATGTATATGCTTTGAACTGGAGAGGTACGGAAAGCCCCAGTGCAGAGTCGAAGTCCTTGGTGATGAATGGGGTCTAGCATCTTTAAGGCCGAGGGTCTGGCAGAGCCATAGACCTTTGATCCATAGTCAAGTTTCGATCTAATAAGAGCACAATATATCTTTAACATTGAACAGCGATCTTCCCCCTAACTGGTAGAAGAGAGGACACGGAGGATGTTCAGTGCTCTTGTGCATTTGACCCGAAGCTGCTTTAAGTGTGGTATAAAGGTCAGTTTACGATCAAAGATAAGCCCCAAGAACTTTGTCTCCGGGACCACGGGCAGCAAAACTTCACCGATATGAAGTTCAGGATCAGGGTGAATACCTCGTCGACGGCAAAAGGGCATGCATACAGTTTTGGAAAGAGAGAAATTAAAGCCATTCGCCAGAGTCCACTTCCGTACACGATTGAGGGCAGTTTGTAGTTGCCACTCAATATATCTCATGTTTGACGAATGACATGAAATGTGAAAGTCGCCAACATACAGCACATTCGTAACGGTGAGAGGGAGTTGTTCAGTGATGGCATTTATCTTTATACTGAAGAGTGTGACACTCAATATACAGACTTGAGGGACTCCAAGTTCCTGTACAAAAGAACGTGAAAGTGCCGAACCTACACGAACTTGGAATCTCCTGTCCATTAAAATTTTCTTTAATAAACATGGGTAGATGGCCAAGTAACCCATATGTATGGAGGTCTCGCAAAACGCCATACCTCCATGTTGTGTCGTAAGCCTTCTCTATGTCAAAGAATATCGATACAAGATGTTGGCGGTTGAGAAAGGCCTCTCTGATAGATGTTTCAAGACGAATTAGGTGGTCTGTGGTGGAGTGCTGTCGACGGAACCCACACTGGGTGGGCGAGAGGATGTTGTTTGATTCAAGGAACCAAACAAGATGAGCATTAACCATCCTTTCTAAGGTCTTACAGAGACAGCTCGTCAAAGCAATTGGACGATAGTTTGAAGGAATCTTCGGATCTTTCCCTGGCTTAGAGAAAGGTAAAATAATAGCCTGGCACCAGGCATCAGGAAAAACATTCTCCTGCCAAATCCGGTTGAAGATAATCAGAAGGACATCAAGAGAAGCAGGAGATAGATGGTGCAGCATGTCATAATGAATATCATCAGGTCCAACAGATGTACTGGCAGACCGATGAAGGGCCATTTTTAGTTCCACCAGGGTAAAGGGACAATTACAGTCAAAGAAACAGTCAGTTTGAAAGGAAAGAGGTGATCGCTCTGCCCGAGTCTTGATGGACAGGAAAGGTGGAGGAACAAGCAGAAGTGCTAGATACCCGGCAAAAGCTTTTACCTAGAGTGTTAGCGATGTACCGGACATCATTCAGTAAGATCGAAAGGGGAACAGAATTGTAGTGCCCATTAACCTTTCAAATCTTGTCCCATATGATCTTGGAACTGGTGGTAGAAGATATGCTGGTTGTGAACTTAATCCAAGATTCCTTCTGGCTTTGACGTCTTACCCATCTAGCATGTGCTCGGGCCCGTTGGAAAGCAACCCGATTTGAAAGTGTGGGATATCTACGAAAAGTATCCCAGGCCCGTTTTTGAGCCTTCCGTGCTAAGTGGCAAGCAGAATTCCACTATGGACGAGGATATCGTGGAAAACGTGTCGAGGTTTTAGGAATACACTGAGCAGCTGCATATATAATACAATCAGTTACCGCTGCAACACAGTCGTCTATTGATGGCTGATCTACGACGGCAGGATCAAGTTCTGCGAGAGCAGTGAAAGTGGACCACTCTGCCTGATCCAGCTTCCACCGGGGCACGCGGGTAGGGTGCCAGTCTCTCTCAAAAGAATCGGAAAATGACCACTGCCTAGTGGATTACTGTCAACCCTCCATGAAAAATGGGAGAATAATGAAGGAGAGCAAACTGAGAGATCAATAGCGGTAAAGGACTGACTTGGTGCATGAAAGTAAGTGGAAGAACCAGTATTGAAAAGAGTAAGATTGTGATCAGAGAGCATCTGCTCTACAGATCGACCCCTCCCATCAATAACAGCACTTCCCCAGAGGGGATGGTGTCCATTAAAGTCTGCCAGGATTAAAAAGGGAGACAGTAACAGTTCAATGAGAGCATCAAGGTCTGATTGATCATATGTCTCTCCAGGGGACTGGTACAGAGAACAAACAGTGATGGTATGACCAAAGGAAACACGGATGGCTACAGCCTCCAAGGGTGTGTTGAGTGACAAAGACAGGGTGGGCACATGTTGATCAACCAACAGTGCCACCCCTCCATGTACTCGACCATCACACAACTTATCATTTTTGTACAGAGAAAACTGCCGAATGGAGAATGTATCAGCAGATTTGAGAAATGTTTCTTGTAAAGAAAGACAAACAGACTGGTAGGAAGCAATCAGCGTTTTGATATCATCCAGATTAGAACGTAAACCTCAACAGTTCCATTGTATCAAGGTGGCCATTTTTAAGAACGGGTAGGTGAAGTGGCTGGAGAACCCTTCGGTTTACGACCACGTCTTTTTTCTTTACTGTTTTTCTTCGGAAGAGGTCTATCAACCTCCATGGATCCTGCTCTGGGTCGAGTGGGCAGGTTTTTGTTATTGGAAGAGGAATCCAGTGACTGAGGACGCGGACGAATAATTGTTTTGTCTATTGTGGTGGGAGAAAATGATGTATCAGAAGAAATGCCTGTATTTGAAACTGAGGGACGTGGATCTTGAGGTTTGTTGGAAGGTATGGGAGGAAAAGAGATGGGTGTGGAAGTCGATTCATCTACTTTTTTAACCACGAAAGTCAAAAGGCTTTTCATTTCTTTTGAAAACGATTCTCTTGGAGGCACAGAGAGATCTGTCTGCACTTCCACTGTAGTTGTGGAACGGAGCAGCAGCATATGTCCGAGATGGCATTGTGGACAGCAATTTCCGAGCCTCAGGATAACTAATGTTATGTGTCGTTTTCAAACGCTGCACCTCTTTTTCTCCAATCATTTTGGGCCAGAATGAAAGTGAGAGGGGTGAGAACCATTGCAGTTGACGCAATGTGGGTTTATGTCACAATCATAGGCATCGTGGTCCTTGCCTCCACACTGAACACATGTCAGGGAACCACGACAAGATGTCTTTGAGTGGCCGAATCTCTGACATTGGAAACATCGAAGAGGGTTTGGAATGTATGGCCGAACCCTGCACATGAGATAACCTGCTTTGATGGTGGCGGGTGCACGTGGTGAAGTAAATGTTAAAACGAGGGTATTTGTTGGCAGTGTAACTCCATCTTTGCGAGTGGAGATGCACCTCACTGCAGAAACTCCTTGAGTGGAGAGACCAGCGAGAATCTCTGATTCGGGAACATCCTTCAAATCCCTTTCAACAGTAACTCCTCGTGAAGAATTCAAAGTAGCATGGGGTGTAACCTCAATAGGTATATCCCCAATTGCCTTTGATTTCAAGAGGAGTTCACTGTGTTGGGATGTGGATGTTTCAACCAATATGTCACCAGATCGAAGCTTCTTTACTCACTTTGGAGAGCCAGCAAGTCCCTCTAGTCCCTTTTGAATAAAAAAATGGGACATTTGCTTTAAAGGTTTTTCTGAAAGAGAATGCAATATCAGAAAATGAGGTACGTGTGTTACTGATGTTGGAGATTGCTGTTCTGAGTATTCAAGACTTGGTCGCTTACCCACTGACTGTTTTTTTACAATTTTATTTAAATTTTTTGGAGGATCCATAGGAAAGAGGAAAAGTTTCGGTACCCACTGACCCCACCCACCATGGAGTCCTACAAGGGGACGCACTACAAAGTCATGCAAGGACAATGCAGCAACGCCAGGGTTTCGTGAGCACTATACCCAAACACCAGCATCAGGCACAATGTCCACAACACCCGTTGAGAACTTCCAACACTGGTACTTGGTTGGCTCTAGCCCAGGTGGACCAGCCGATTGACCCAAGGGCCGCCCGTCTACAGGAATTCGAGGCCAAAGTGGTGTATTAGGGTTGGACCCCTCAACCACCAGAATCCTCTCTTCCCCTTCACGGGACGCCACGCACGGCAAACACGTGGGTGGATGTTTAGATCCCAGAGAAGGTAACCAGACAGAATAGAACCTTCCCTGGGAGGTTCCCTCATCACGTACAGGAATCCCCTCCGAGGGGCATTTGAGACAATCATTATGGTGTTACAAGACCAGACAAGGATTGTCCCAAATTTTTGAGTGAACATTAAAAAATTGAACCATTCCTGACTGAATGCAGTCACTGCCAAATGTGATGGAAGAGAAATAGGGGGCTAGAAAAGAAGAAGTTTGATATTCTTAGAAGTGGCAAAAGCATAAAGAGAAGAATTGAGAGATTACTCCTTTAGAAAAATTTTGTTCGGCTTCAAGATACAACCTGCAACACAATATAGATCCCATGGAACATGTGAAGCTGCCAGTCAAACTTATAAGGAATAGCTAAACTGAGAAGAATGAAGGTAGGAAAACAGCAAGACCAAGTGTCCAATGATGGGTGATATAATTGTAGTGTAACAAAATTATCCATGGGAAATCGATGTAGGTCAAAAAATTGAAATGTGAAAGATCTATGATTAGATACAAATCCCCAGTTTACTTGGGAACAACAAATTGATAGAAATAAAATCCTCCTGAAGGATGAGAAATTAAAGAATACGTCCATATCAACCAGATAATAAGCAGATGCAAGATGCAATTTCTCTAGTTGTCTAAAGATATACTACTTCTTCAAAGAAAACAATGGTCATTGAGATGAGGCTAAAATAGCCAGTCATCTATATAACGGTGGAACCATAATCTCTAGCTATATCGCATAAATGATACAAGGATCACTGGATGTGAAAAAATTCAGTACTTACGTTTCCAAATATTCTATATATTTCAATATGCTGTAATGCATGTGTTTAATGAGTCCTTACATTTCGCTCAGTGCGTAATGTATTATACCACATTCTTCAATTACATGCATCAAATAGTTACAATTTGTTGAAGATTGCAATATAGTTTCATAAGTTACATCAAAAAACAATTGGTATAATGACTGGTAATATTTGCATACTTACTATACAGAGTATCAAAACGGCAACAATGTATGCACAACTGTCTTTCTTGTTGTTATGCTGGATGTAAATAAACTAGTCATTTTTTTACTGTAATTTACAATTTTAAAGTTAAAATTCAATACACATTTCAATATAAAACACATGAATGTTCATATGCTCAATTCCTTGAATTACTGATATTTTCACACCTCTCTGGTTTAAACCCTGCAATGAATTGACTAAATTATATCATTTTATTTAATAACACATATATTGCTATTTGTTTCTGGTGTTTTATATGCTTATATTTTTCATTGTTTTCTGAACAATAATGTTGAATTTCAATATAAAGTAACTAACAACAACATTTAAATTAATGCACCATCTGAGAGTAGAACCAATCTTGAATACTATAAAATAAAATTGTTTTTGATTTTAATGACTGGTTTGAAACTTTACATTGAAATATTATCATCTCACACCTGTATTTTCAAAAAATATGAAACAATTTATCTAGTCTTATTCCTGATATCACTACTGAATTTTTCTTGTCAATTTTAATAAAAAACATTAAGCCAGGGTTTCATTACATACATGGAGCACGGCTATAATTCACACACACAAAAAACAGTAGATGGGTAAAATAAATATTTTTGGATAGATTATCAGATTTTATTTGTTGTTACACAAACAGTTGCATAATAGGCTGTGCTCTGCCAACTTCAGGTTTGAAAACTTCATTTTTTACATTATGAGTTTTCAAAAAGCCACCATGGGGCATCATTAATTGAACATAACCAACTTAAAATAGGAAACAATATTAGATAACATGATAAAATGCAAATACTTATCTACTACTTGTGACCTCAATACGATCTTGAATTTTTGACACAGATAATATTGTTCAATATTTAACAAATAGCTCTGACTGTCTCAAGACAGAAAACAAGTAGTGCTCTTAGTGAAAAAAATTTTCAATAATATTAAGTTTCTAAACATGCACACCCATGGTACATGTTGTTTCATTAGTAAATAAACCATCATAATGTTTTAGTAGTTCACCCAAGACAATAAGACAGTAACAATACAATTTATTCAGATATATGCAGGTACTCATAGTCATCCAACATCCGAGAGTACTACTATTTTCCCATAGTTCTTTACACATGCCAAAACAATCATCACTTATTCACTGTTTTACCAAACAATTCCATGATAAAATATTTAACATATAAATATAACATTTCACAAAGACTACAATAATACATTAAAAGAAAATTAAAAACTACTGAAAATATATAAACAAAGCAGGTACCATTCATACATAAAAGCATATTAACTTACAAGAATTGCAAAAAACAATACTATTCAAAACAAATTATTAAACAATAAAATACTTTCCATATAAAGTTTGATATAGCAAGGACATCAAAAATTGAAAATATTTCTTGAACTGTTTTTCACATATTAAACATGAACTATAACACTGGTGTTACTTTCTAATTAAAAGAAGACACACAATCCACCTGTCTACATTACTATTTCTATAAATTGAATGTTCTTTCGAAGAAAGACTTTTGCTGAACAAAGATTTTAGCCTAACAAAATTTCAAAACATTCCAAGCCAAACTTTCCTATATTTTATTTAATTTTAAAACAATTTTTTTTTTAGAATTGGATTTTAACCATCAGATTACTTACACATACAATAAAGCCATCAACATTTAAAATACATAATAACTTGAAACACTGTTCATTGTACATAAATTTTTGTTTCAGTAAATATTTTTTATTCAAATAACATGTTTGAATAGTTCTAATAACAGAGAAATTTTATTTATTAGGTGAATCAAAATAAATAATGCTATGTATGCATTCAAATGGTAAACTAATTTCAAATTTTTAAGATCCTTATTTGAAAATTTCAGCCCTTAGAACTCAAAACAAACAAATATTTACAACCTAAAAAGAGTCTGAAAGAGTAACAAACTTGTTACAACTATCACAATCTTTGAGGAAATTAATAAGAAAAAAGGAAGATATTCTAGCAGTGATATCCAATTCAATTAGAATTTATGTAAGCTATATGTAGCTTATACACTCAATATATTTCAACATTTTTGCCATAAAATTCCTTGAGAAATAAAACACCAGTTATCTTACCTGATTTGTAACACTGCAATCATAATTAAAAAAACAGAAAGCATATCAGAAAACATATAGTACTAAATGTACACAAAGATATTTATTTTGTGCTTTTCCTGTCCAACAATATCTGACACCACATATTGTTATTTGTAATAACAACTTCAAAGTAAATAAATGCTGTAATGAGCTATATGTTTTGGGAACTTGTATTTAACAATCTGAGACATGCAGATTTTTACTGTTATTTAAAGATGAAAAGAAAAAGTCCACTAAATGACCTTAGAATTAATTTCAATACAGATTCTATCTTCCAAATAGGACAAGATATTCCCAGGATTTTAGGAGTACCAATACTAGCTGTAAATACAAAAAAATATGGAAGTACATCTTTCAAAACCTTTATAAGCATATATTTAATATTCAAACATTTTACTGTGATGTGGTATTAACTTGAAAGATACACCCATTTTAGTCACTTTGTTTTCACAACTAAAAAGAGAAAATACATCATTCTAGTTAAAAGTGAAAGGAAAAAATCACAGAAATATGCTAAGTTTCAATTACCATGATAAACATTTTTGTACATGGTCTACAAATATAAATTTGAAAACAAACAAAGGTCATATTCTCTGCTTTAACAAAATTATACAGATGGTGGAACATAAAAATTTCATTGCTTATTTGTGTGTTTTCTATCATTTATATCTTCTAAAAACATGCTGAAACATTACAATACTATGACAAATATACAAATGATAATTATGATATATTTAGTTGTTAATAACAAAATTTCAATAAATTTCTAGAAACATTTAATGTATTGAAAGTGTAAAAAAATTATCATTATGTAAAAAGATGTAGAACCATATAAATTCTGTTAACATATGTTGTTCACTTGATTCATACTTTGTAATACCAGATAACCTACTTACAAAAGATTAAATAAATAAAACATTTTCACAATATTTATGGAGGTCAACATTTTTAGTTTTTTTCCATTGAGATTCTTGCAAGGCTATATGATATTATCAAACCTTAACAACTGAGCTAGAAGAATTTAACTTCTTACTGGTATGTGAAATGCATTTCAAGTAATTAATAAGAAAAGTTTTTCATGTTTATTTCTGAAATTATATCAACACCTTAACTGACATAAACACCAGTTAATTTGTTTGAAGAAAAGACATAACATAAATAATTTTTTATACTTTCCTTATTTTAACTAAAACAAACATATTTGATACTGAAAGGCATCTCTGCAGTAATATATATTTATGAGATAAAAACAACACACGAAAATTGAAAATAATTCTTTGATATTCACTCTTTTACAAAAGACTTGGATAGTTTAAATTAAGATATTTCTTTGAACACATCAACATCTTGAAAATATTATTCAAGAATAAAAAAAAATTAATTTACAAAAACCTTAAAAAATAGCAAACTCTTCCTTTTATTTAAGGACCCAAGTTGTTTTATTTTACTGACCATACTAGTTCAGATATTAAATACTATTATCTCTATTTCATCTACTGACACACTGAATAATTTAAAATAACTTATTACATATCTAATAACACTATACAATATTTACCATGCAGAATTTTTTTCCCTGTAACTTTTAAGATTTTACAACACTGACTTATGCCTAGTTCTAAACTATAAACTAGAAGGAAAACACTTCAGCAGATTCGAATATTACCATCCTCAGCTCACTTTAAATAAAATAAGTCTGTATTATTCAATAACTTTCTTAAGTGCATATGAAGTATAACTTTACAGGCACAAGAAGAAGAAAGTTTACAATTAATAATTCAAATTATGCATAAGGATTTCACAGCTTTCCATACTGAATTATTTCACTTTATATCTAGTTTTTTCTAAAATATTAGTTTACAACTTCTACATACTTTTTAACTACTCTTTAGAAAATTTAATGAGAATAAAGAAGTTGAAAATTAAACTTAAGATTATTTTTACCCTTTTATTTTAAAGTTTTTCATCAGATTTATTACATATTTAAAATTATGTTCAAGTAACATAATATAAAACTTTCATGTAACTGAGAGCTGAAAACTTGCCAACATTGAAGTACTCATTTAACCCTAACTCTAATCTAAAAGTCAATATAACTTAATCTCCTTTAATCAGTAGAGGTTTGAGGAGACGGGCTCTCCATCTCATTAAGAGAAGCTGTTTTTCCAGGATGTCGTGTCTGAACAATTTTGAGTTTGGGTTGTGTTTTATCTTTTTTCTGTTCACAAACATGGACTACTATTCCAGGGTGAGAAGTAGATGGAGGGTGAAGTTCATGTACTCCACCTGGAAAATGTCACACAGTTTCTTTTTAAATTTGCATTATAAATTATGTAATTTGAACAATATCAAAAGTGAAAATAGCAACATGCAGACATTATATATTACAAGCTATAACAGATAACATTACCTCAAAAGAAAACAAACTGCACAAAATGAACACTATCATTTTTCTGAGCAGTTACATCTAAAGTTGCATTAAAACTGAACATGCACTGTATAATTGACAATATTACACAGACTTTGAAAGAGTACCTTACCTGCCCATGGATCTGGTTTCATTACAATATATATCTATTAACTAGTGATAAAATGGGATACTTAGCAGTCAGTAGATTCACAAGTTTATAAACAACTAGACATGATACTTTCCAAATATTTAAAAACTTTACTGTTACAAAATAAATAGAACAAAAAATCTGAGCCCTTTCACAAAAAATACCATTAAAACATTTTTTTCAATATTCATTATAGAAATACTGCACTTTTTTTTTAAAGACATAAGTGAAAAATTCTAAATTTCTGAGTGAGCACTGAAAACATACCAAAATTTTATAAACTATACATTTAATACAGATTTCCATCATGTAGAAATGGTAAATAATAAATATAAAATATTTTCTACTTACAAAACCCCACTCTCAAATACTAGGTAAAAGTATGGTATTGAAATACAAAATAAATATTTTGATAGAAATGAATAAAAAAGCTCATTTAAGCATACCAGGTGTTAGGTCAGCAATTGCAGATAACAGGTCATAATTAATGGCAGGTTGAGCTTCACCAACTGGTTCCCACCCAGGAGGGGGTGACGCAGGTGGGGAAATGAGGAACTGTTTCTCTGGAGTTGGGGGTTGTAAATGTGTGTCTGAAATATCAGGTTCTTTACTGCTACTTTGCTGGAAAAAAAAGTTTGTAGTCCATTACCCAAAAGAACAAGCTCAACTGAAAAAAATTTGTTTAGTAGATTTAAGTCAGTAGTCATGAAAAGACATTCAAATATTCAAATAGAAAATATGATGCTGTATTTTACTGGCTTATCAATTCAGAATCTTTTGATAACAATAACAATTATTTAGGTAAACAGTAAAATATTTTTGAAACAATATTCAATTATATATTGCTTAACTGTATAACAGTATAACAAATGGATTCCCTGTATACTTAACTCTTAAATATTTTCCTTCTAAATATATTTTATAGGATTTTTAACTCCAATATGACACTGAATATTTATATGTTAGGTTTTTATCCATATGATTGTCTTTAAATTAGTCAAAAACCTTAAAGTATAATTTCTTATGTGATGATTATTTATTGTGAGACAATTAACAACCTTGAACAATTGCATCTTATGTAAGAATATTTAATCAGATATAATACAAATGAATGAATATTCAGTGCCAATGAAAGACAAAAAGAACAGGTACAACTTTATACTGTTTTTCATTACACTTGAAGAAGCATTGTACTAAAATATTTAGGCTAATAACTGTCTAACATTAAAAAACACAGGGTTTAGCAGTAGTTTAACAAAATAATTACAGATATGTGATTAGTGAAATAAGTTAATCAACTGATTGTTGAGCTCATTAACTGATTTCTTTCAAAGGATTAAAATACTTTGTTAATTATAAACTGTTGTACATGAAAATGTAATGTAGTATTAAACCTGTAACAAACTGAAAATACAATTAATACCATTCTGTATGTCTCTTCCTGCAAATATTCATAAAAATACTCTACTAAAACTTAACTATTTCATCTTTAACATGTTGGCTGCCACAGAACCCACAAATGAGTCAAGTTCGATTTTCTTTATTGGCTGGGGTACAATGGCTACATATAAACTCTTCCTAAAAAGTAATTAAAAAATGACCAGTGGGACCTTGGAAAATATTGGCAAAATAGGTTTGGGAGCCAATGTGTTAAATATAATTGCCTTCAGATTGTATATGGTAGACAGTAAGATTCTTAATTAACAGTGTGTGGTTACCTCCAATCCTAGAAAAATGAAGATAGTACAATGCTTGCTATTTGGCAAGAAAACCTGTGATGATACAACACTCTCTATAGAGAATGAAATAATTCTTAAGATGTAAACTGAAGTATCACAATATATATTAAAATCATGGTGTTATACAAAAATGATTTAGGAATACATTTTATATTCTCTACTTCAGCACGAAATTTTTTAAAAGTAATTAAACTTAAAATAAACTTTTTAGCAAAAAGATTAGCATTTTCCAGCACTGAAAATTTTTTTTCAGATACTTTCCTATTTCACAAAATAGATTTTCTCAATTTGGGCTGCCCTCTACTTGTACAAAATTTTAATACAGTTAGCCTTCCACCTTGCAAATAATCATGTAACAGCTTTCCACCAATAGCAGTACAACACCACTCCTATCATAAGCATCTGTATCTTCATATTTGCACTCATTAATCACTGAGGTTGGTTAGAAGACCTACTCTATATATATCATCAGAAATGAGGAAGCTAGGAGAGAAATGCGAGAATAAGTATACATCTATTGTAAATACATTTTCAGTTTAGGAAAATGCTAACTTCCTGTATGACATCTTACCTCTTCTCACAAAAGAGCTAAATTCCACCTTGAACTAGTGGAGGGCCTTCAAAAAATTGGATCCTCTTTTAGGAAACAACAAGAAGGGACCATGATAAGTGGAATCAAAATAGGAAATATAACACCTTAATGAGTGACCACATTACATCTGATCTAGGTATACTCTTGACTTTTTTATGATAGTGTCAGGAACATAAAAAGGAGAAAACATAAAGGAATCCCAGAATATGTATGACTTATAAATACTTACGATACAGTAGTTACATTTTCACAGAAGAACAGCAACCATCTCATACTGAGGAAGAGGAGAATCTGCATGAGGGAACAACAGAAATACCCCTGAAAACATCCAAAGGATATCCCTTACAATGAAAAAAATAGATCCAAAGAGAAGAAGAGAGAAACTGCACCACTTCTGAGCCAGGTATACTCTTCACCCATGTGTAAAATGTGTAGTATACAAGGATGAAAATTGAGGCAGAGAAAGGCTAGGGCATGATACACAGTACTTAGTAAGTCAACCACACTAAAACCTCTTAACAGGATACCAACATCCATGTGAAAGTAAAATGAGGATCATACTGTCTTCACCTCAAATCCAAGAATTGGGAATTATTACCTACACCAATTTATGGGTACAATACAAGCATCACCACTGATCTACTGATGAAAAAACTGTCATCTGGTATTAAAAGGATGTCTGTCACATCGAATCAGCTCCACAACTGTGGCACAGACCAGCATCACCCAAAGTTAATAACATTCCCATAAAAAGTGAATGAGGAACAATCAAGGACAGAGCTAGTGCAATCTCATGCACCACCAGATGGAGAAACTGGGGAAGTAAGATAGACAACCCAAACTCATGTAAAGACTTATGGTGGGTGGTTCCTCAAATCCAAAACCTCAATGCTGGGAAATTGCTTTTATACAAAAGTAGGACCAAGACTTCCAGTGAAAGGGGTTAAATGCTATTCTAACACCTCAACTCCAGTGTGTATATAATGTATAATGAAAGGCCATGTCACCCAGTAAGGCAAAATGTTTGTACAAAAGGAATCTGAAAACCACATCATCCCATAACGTGATGGCTTAACTGCAGCAGTTGTGTAAATGGTGTCTTCTGAAGGCTACACTGTATCTACATCAGCAGCAATAAACAGTGAGATGACTTACCCATACAACCCATACCTAAAGGGAAGTATCCATAAAAAGATGTAGATCCAGACACAAGAGAGAAAGCATTACATCCTCCAACATACAGTAATTAATGCACATAGTCTCAAATGGAAAAAGAAAGAGAAATGGAGGTGAAAAATGATCCTGATCAAGGTTCTATCCTTCGATAAATGCCCTATGAAGGATCATAAATGCGCATGCCCTAGGGTGTACCATTGGTGTCATGGGAGACCAAAACTCAAAGCAACACAGAACTTTGCAAACAGTAAGAGACTGAGCCAAAAGCGTCTGGTGAACTGAATTCCATTAAACCAAGGTGTGAAGGAAAAAATAAAATTCAATGGATATTCGAGTAAAAAAATCCTCACTTGTACAAGATAGTGAGAGGGTTGGAGAAAGGGCTTTTAACTTATCACCAACCAGCCCATCCAAGCTTCCAAGTAAGTGTGACCAATTCCAGTTCAGACAAAGACAAACAGCCAAATAATAATGAAATTGCAGTCCCAGAGCCTGAAGGTGTGTAAAAGTACAGACAATTTGAACAAACAAGATGCCAAAGCAATGCCTGACACTGATTAACCAACCGAGAGTGACAAACCAAAGAGGACAAAAAAAAGAGGCAATATCATCATTTGAGGTAAGCATATGAGACATCCACAGAGGATGTCCACAACCCAGAAGAAAACAATCATCTTAAGAAAAGGACCTTAAAGTGAGCATGAATATTAAGAAACCTAAGAATTACCAGCTGGTTGATTTGGTGTTTTATGGCACAAAAAAGCCAGATTATCTGCGCCAAACATCCAGGAAAAAGTTAAAATTAAAGTAAATTTAGTAAAATTCATAAAAGAAAAGTAAGGTGAAACAAAACAAAGTTTAATGAAAAAAACATAAATAGCATAAAATCAATGTTTACATCTAGTCTACAACGTTAAGAGAAAAACTACAGTAATATAAGTTGAAAAGGACTTTCTGTAGCATAATTGTAATTATCATAACTCACCAGAAAGACTAGCAGATAAGTACAAAAACCACCATCAGTCACCTGAAGTTGGCCTGTCAAGTCCTGGTTCAGAGTTATTTAATGTTATGGCCATTTTCAAAAAGTTACAAAAAATTTTAAAAGATTTGCAGCAAAATTTGAATAATAAATTGCCAGGATAATCAATAGGTAGTTTAAACAGCAGTGTTAGTTGCACAAAGTTGGTCTTTCCAGTCTTGGTTTCGAGTTATTTCACGTCACAGCCATTTTCTAATTTCAAATCCAACTAGATGAACTTTGGTTCTTAAAAGGGAATCACATTAAAAAAGGTCTAATGTATAAATTAAAAATACTTAATTAGCATTAAAAAGATAAATGGCCTATAAAATAATACATTACCAAAGTGGACAGTGTTACCATCACCAATAACACAGTCTAACGTTATGGATAAACAATGGGACAGAACATGTTTAAAATGAAGCCGTTGTTGAGAGTCATAACGATAAAAAGAAAGTAAAATGTGGCTCATTATGAAATGAGTGTTACATAGACTACACATTGGTGCATCACTTCCAGATAAAAGAAAATGATGAGTTAAAAAACTGTGACCAATGGGTGGTCTAGTTAGAACAATTTCCTCCTCATATCCTTAATGAAGCAAGACAGCCAAAGTCCAATATAGGGTTTTATTTCAAAAAGTAGTTTTCACATTGCTCACTCCAAATCAACTGCTTACTGGCATGGAGCCAACCTTTAAATATAGGACCATAGTTCGTGTATGGAACAAGTACAGTAGTGATTGTGCCAAAGCAGATAAATTTAGCTGTGGTGTCAGCGAGCTTATTCCCACAAATACTAACGAGGCCCAGTATCCAGAAAAACTGGATAGAAGTAGATGTTAAAGAGAAATGGGCCAGTCAGTTTTGAATATTAGTGAGTACAGGGTGTGAACTAATATGAAGCGATTCCAGGACCAGTAGAGAACTAAGTGTGTCAGTATAAACAGTGCAGTTTGAGTACTGCTTAGCTTCTATGTGATCCAGGGCAAAAGAAATGGTGTACAGTTCAGCAATGAACACAAAAGATGTAGAGGGGATTCTGCATTCAACCACCTGATTTTGAACCATCAGTATAAATGGGAATGGAAGGATGGTTTGAAAGATGTTCAGCAAACAGCAGACAGTATTTTCAATTGGGAGTGCCTGCTTTTCTCAGATGTCTTAAAAACAGGTCACAATCGGGGACTGTAAGAAGCCATGGTGGAATGGGCTGACCAATGGATACAGCAATACTATCCAAGGACAGACCCAATTCATCCAACTGCATCTGGATATGAAGGCCAAAAGAAGCAATGGCTGACCATCTGGTTTGAAAAAGTAATGCCCACTGAGGAAGGTAAACACAACCCCAGATGAGATGTTTTAGTAAGGACTGAAGTTTTGAAGAATGTAGTAAAGACAGCTGCAAATGGCAAAGGGGCAAAGAAGGTTCATGAGATTATATAGAAGTTCTGAACTGGGGTACTTTGAAAAACCACAATATAGAGCTAAAGTCCTTCATGATGAATGGGGTCCAGCATCTTTAAGGCCAAGGTCCTGGCAGAGCCATAGACAGGTGGTCCATAGTCGAGTTTTGATCTGATAAGAGTGGGATATATTTTTAGCATAGAACATCGATCCCCTCCCAAAGTGGTGGAAGAAAAGACATGGAGAATGTTCAGTGCTCTTGAACATTTGATGCGTGGTATAAAGGTCAGCTTAAGATAAGCCCAAAGATCTTTGTCTTAAGGACCACAAGCAGTATAACTTAACAGATACAGAGTTCAAGATCAAAATGAATACCCTGTTGGTGGCAAAACTAGATGCAAACGGTTTAGAGAGAGAGAAGTTAAAGTCATTTATTGTGGTCCATTTGAGTAAATGACTGAGGACAGTCTGTAGCTACTGCTCAATATATTTCCTGCTCGACAACTGACATGAGATGTGAAAGTCATTGACATACAGCCCATTTTCAACAGTTCAGTTGTTCAGTGATGGCATTACTTTTTATATTGAAAAGTGTGACACTCATAACCCAGCCCTGAGAAACTCCAAGTTCCTGTAGAAAAGAATAGTAAAGTGTCGAATTCATAAGAACTTGGAATCTCCTGTCTATTGAAAATTTTTTAAATAAAAATAGGCAAATGGCCACATAAACCACAAATATGGAGATCTGGCAAAATGCTATACTTACATGTTGTATCATAAGCTTTCTTAATATTAAAGAATATTGCTACAAGATGTTGTCATTTGAGAAAGGCTTCTCTAATTGACATTTCAAGTCAAATCAGGTGGTTCATGGTGGAGTACTGACCTTAGAACAAACACTGGGAGCACGAAAGGAGGTTGTTTGATTCAAGGAACCAAACAAGACAAGCATTAACCATCCTCTCCAAGGTCTTACAGAGACAGCTCATCAAAGCAATTGGGCAGTAGTTTGAAGGAATCTTGGGATCCTTCCCAAGCTGGGAAAAAAACGGAGGACAATAGCTTGGCACCAGGCATCAGGAAAAACATTTTCCTGCCAGATCCAGTTAAAAACAATTAGAAGAATAGCAGGAGATATATGGCACAGAACTTCATAGTGTACATCACCAGGTCCAACTGATGTACTGCCAGACCAATGAAGGGCCAGTTTGAGTTACACAAGTGTAAAAGGACAATTATAGTTGTAGAGACAATCAGCTTAAAAGGAAAGAGGTGATCATTCTGCCTGAGTCTTGATGGCCAAGAAGGCAGAGGAAGAAGCAAAAGTGCTAGGTACCTAGCAAAAGCATTCACCTAGAGTTTTGTCAATGCTCTGGTATCAGCTACTTCCTGGATATTAGAGAGCAAGATCGAGAGGGGGACAGAATTATACTGCCCACTGACCTTTCGAATTTTGTTTCATGTAACTTTGGAACTGGTGATAAATGATATGCTGGTTGTGAAGTTAATCCAAAATTCCTTCTGACTTCAACATCTTATCTATGGGCCTGCTGGAAAGTGATGGAGTTTGAAAGATATCTACAGAATGTATTCCAGGCTCACTTTTGAGCCTTCCATGCCATGTGGCAGGCAGAACATCACCATAGACAAGGATATAGTGGAAAACATGTTGAGGTTTTAGCAATACATTGAGCAGCTGCTTGTATAATACAGTCAGCTACTCCTGCCACACAGTTGTCTATTGATGGCTTATAGATGATGGCAGGATCATGTTCTGCAAGCTGAAGCCTCAGCCAATTACTTCTAAATGAATACAATGATATGTATAATTGTAAAATGTATGATATTGTAAACTCATTTTAAATTTTGATAAGACTCACATTTAAAAATAAATACCTGTGCATAGTAGCAATTGATTAAGTTTTCTCCACATTGAGACTGATGGCAATGCACCTTTGCTTTCACAGCAGATTCTTGGTTCTGATAGTTAACTCTTGCTCTTCTGAAACTCTTGAAATATTGGAACGTTGTTTCTTCTTCATATTTCTTAAACAGTTCTTCAAAACTGGCCTTAAATGAGAATTAAGTGTTACACTTAAATTATCTCCTACTGGAATAACAAACAGAAATAAAAAACAATAGAACAACCAGTCATTCAAAGTAATCACCAAATTTTTCCTTATCCTCAAGACACAGAAAACAAAACTTTGACCTTACCTTAAAAATGCCTCTTAGAATGATAAGAGCACTTATAAAAAATTTGACAAAATCCAAGCCATATCAACACAGGTTGCAAAAAAGCATTTTTGAGAACATATCCAAAATCATAAAATAGAGAATAATTTCTAAAATTTTGAGATTTTAAGCAAAGGTATTATGCCCAAACATTTAAAGGATTTTTATTTCATAAAGTATCTGACAAGATGCCATGTAAAAGGCTTGTCATGAGGAACACACTGACTGAATGAATAGAAAATTGGATGTATGAAAAAAACTGTTATTTCAAATAGAGTTTAGTCCAACATAATTAATGTAACAAGTACCTTAGAACTCAGTTGTAGAACTTTGTTTTTTATTTACATCAATGACAAACTTGAAGGAATTATCAATAAATTATCTAAATTTGCTAATGATATCAATGTCTTGAGTGTTGCTAACTGTGAAGAGGATGCTGCTGCTTTACAAAAGAATTTAGATCACTTCGTGAGTTGGGCAAATAAATGGGTTTTTTACTGTACTAAATGCCAGATAATGCATATGGGTTATCATAATTTAACTTATCATTTGTATGGAAAAAACCTTAAGAGAAGGATCTTGGTATAATTCTTGATCAGTCTCTTAAGCCAAACATGGCAAATAGGATTTTTAGGTTGTATCTACAGAAAGCTAAATACAAATCAATATAGGTTATAATTTTATTGTGTAGGTTATTGGTTAGGCCACGTTTGAGATATTGTGTTCAATCTTGGGCTCCTTACCTTAGAAAAGACACTGAATTATTGGAAATGGTTTACAAGAGTGACTAGAATGGTGCCTGGAATGAAGGGAATGTCATGAAGGAGACGCTTAAATCTCTCAATTTGTTTTCTCTTGAAAAAAAAAAAGAAGTTAGATTGAGGTATGAGATTGTAAAGGAAACAGAGTGTTGATACATCATCTTTTCTTCACAATTAACAGCGAGTCAAGTAGCACTAGAGAACACAAGTATAAATTTTCGCAGGGAATTTTATTTTTCTAACAGGGTGGTTAACCTTTGGAATAAATTGCCTTCTGTGTTGTAGAAGCAGTAAATTGAACTGATTTTAAGAAAAGGCTTGATAAGTATATAAATTATAAAGCTTGAAAAATATACTATTGTGCCTATCAATAAGGTCAACTGTTATTTTGATTTTATCTGTGAACATTTTTATACACAACTTGTAACTAATGAAACATAAATACCACAAAAAACATTTCAGTTACAAAATAAGTCTAAGGATGCTATTATTAACAATTTGTTCAAAGCTATAAAAAAAATTGATGTTAAAGTAAATTGACATTCAGAATTACCATACCTATATGCTGTTCGTGAGCTATATAAATTTCCTATTAACCCTAAAATGTGTTCAGGTTTTAAAAAGCACAAAACTTTGAGCAAACTAAAAATACCACTTACTTCCTTGAAATCTTGGTTTTAAAAAATGTGCAAGCATTTTCAAAGTTTAAAATGGCTGAGAAAACCACTAGAAAATATTCTAAGCACTTGGTTGGTTATTCACTTCATATACTAAAGTAAGTGTACATAAGGGACCATTTTCAAAAATGGAGAGGTGAAAGGGGACACTATTTGATTCAGTACATAAGCTATATCTTGGCAAACTAAAAAGATACAAGGATTTAATTTAATTATAACTTGTTAACATTAGTAATTTGAGTTACTAATTTGTTCTAAACTACTGACTTAGTTTTAACATTACAAGCATCTAATTTTAAATAGTATTAAAATGTACATTTAGGGATGTTCTTTCAATATTTAAAATAAAAATTAACTCATATATAATATTAAACTTTGAATTAAAATCTACAATTTGATTCCAAAGTTATCAACATAAATTTGAAAATAGTGCCCCCAGTGGCTCAGCAGTATGTCTGCGGAATTACAACGCTAAAATCCGGATTTGGATACCTGTGGTGGGCAGAGCACAGATAGCCCATTGTGTAGCTTCATGCTTAATTCAAAACAACATCAGAAATAGTAGTTCAATAAAATTTTGAATGCAAGTCAAGAAATGTAATGACATGACATTTGACCTATGACTCATCATGGAAGGGTTAAATTTCATTTTATTTCTAGTTCAGTACAAACCATATTAAAACAGCCTTAAGTTTCATTAAAGAAATTAATGGATCAGTTACTTCTTAAATTACTTATAAAACCTAAGTACTACACATGAATTCTCTAGATAATTAAAAATAATGTAATAATGTAACCATCTTAAAAAAAGAAAATTTATAGAAAAACAATCAAAAGATATAATACAAACTCATGATTTTACTATTTTATTTATACCTATACCACTTAATGATTTGTTAATGGTGATTAATTCATTAATAGATCAATTAATAGATCTACCATGAAAATAGAAAATATTTTCTGGTAACAATTTCAAAAATGTCCAGTTTTGCACACATAACTACATTCATTTGATAAGCATATTTATAAACAAATAGTAGGTATACCAATGGTGCCAACTATTCCAGCAATGTTGCCAGTTTATATTTTTATTATTATGAAAACAAGGTTATATTTTTCAAATCTCAAATTATGTCATTTAACTTACATATACTGATGATTTAATTAGCATCAATAATCAAAAGCATCTCTATATAGAATAACAAAGAACATTATTTAAATTTGAATATTAAGATAATAAATAATATTTATGACAAAACATGATTTTACATTCAAATGATTGGACTTC
Source organism: Carcinoscorpius rotundicauda (assembly GCA_011833715.1). Taxonomy (NCBI): domain Eukaryota; kingdom Metazoa; phylum Arthropoda; class Merostomata; order Xiphosura; family Limulidae; genus Carcinoscorpius; species Carcinoscorpius rotundicauda. The sequence continues at coordinate 24,531,549 of CM022404.1, forward strand.
TGTTCCCAAACATTAATGTATCAAATAATGCCACATAGAGCAACCTACATTCATAGCTACACAGGTATTGTAGGATTTGTAACAATGAGTAGTTCTGAGGTACTTTATTCCAATTATTTCTTTTTGTGTGTAAACAACCACCTTCCCACAGCTGGCTGCAGACAGTAAAATGTGGTAAGGACATAGGATGTTGGGGACCAGAAAACTCACATCTGCTCTTCTGAAAATGAGGTTAAACTGGATAGACAGTGCACCCATAAAGCAATTTGGATCTTACCACCAGAACCTCTAAAATCATGGTACACTGCATACCTACCCACCTTCTGGTGTGGGATAAGTTGATACACGTCTGATTTGTAGCTGCATTGTTTCTTTTCTGATTTGTAGCTGCATTGTTTCTTTTCTTTGTTTTGCATAATATTACAATTTTATATATACATATACAGGGTGGTTGCTAGAAAAGTGGAAAATCTGTCAAACAGCTATTTATTTTTACAAAGAATAACTTTTACAAAGTTTTTTAAAGGCATATGTTATATTACACTCATAGATGCTCAAAATGCATTTTATTCATGATGTAAAGAAATCAAAATAGAAACGAGTAAGCACACATTTTATTCATGATCTCATCAGACCCTCAAATTTTCCGCTTTTCTAGCGACCACCCTGTATATCATAATGTGACTTATGAGCATAAACTTAAAGTGAATCCCTAAAAAGTATTATGGAAAATAAAGATCTCATTGTTCAAGTAGATTGGCTGTTTAAGCCATCAAAGCAATACACTGGAGATAGAAGCTGAGCAAATAGGATATTAAGTTGTGTCAACAAAAATGTTGAATGCACATTTAAAGAGATAATTTCATTGCACAGGTTATTAGTTTGGCCAGATTTGAAATACTATGTTTAGTCTTTGGATTTTTAACTGAGGAAGGATGCTGAATTGTTGGAAACTGTTTTCACTTAATAAAAGGAGAGGTATTGGAAATCTTGTTAATGTCACAGACAGAGTTAATGCATCATCTTTTATTGTACTTAAGGGTGAGAATACTAAAAGTAGAAGACACAAATATCAATTTTAGTAAAGTAGAAGTCACCTTAAGTTAAAACAGCTATATTTTCTAAGAGATTGGTTGGCTTTGAAATGAGTTACCTTCAGACACAGATGCAACTGATCTTTAGGAAAAGTCTAATAAGAAAGTGAATGATAAGGGCTATCTTTTAAGTTATTTCAGTAGATAGGATGGTTTAGTTGAACCAATGGGTTCCTTGCCAGTCTTAAATTACAAGTAAATAATGTTAAAAATTACTCAAAATTATTGTGCTTAACCTCTGTATAGTTTTGTAGCACGAAAGAGGGATGAAAATTGTTTTTTTTTAAATAAACTGTCATATGAGCTTCAACTGTTAGCAATCCATATCATTAATCAGTAGAATAATTATAAGTCTATTGCATCAGCAGTCAAATGAGTATGCATTCTAAATGTTTTCTGCTAATACAATCTATTTACCAAAGTTTAACAAGATTAGTACCAAATGAATTTTGTAATGATATTCTGTGATATATAAGCATGACTAAGTCAGCATCAATTTTCCATGTGCTGCCAAGAAACATATTCCAATAAAGGACTGTCTAAAATACCTGGGTCTTGTAGAAAATATAATTTAAAAGTTTTTTAAAAAAATGTGAGAGGAATTTGTTTCAAATTTTATTTTTTTAGTGCTCTCCCATACTGATGCATGTTACAGTAAGCCTAATTTTGTTGTAAGGTGCACTTAAACACAGGCATAAAATAAAATCACACAACTTGCCGAGGCTTGCTTTGAACAATGAGAATTAAGAACATGTGAACTATACATAGCCCAGTTTAGTACTATATATTTCACTGATAAATTTGACTTCTTAATATTTCCTAGATGGATAAATTTTATTTAAAAGTATGTCAGTCTCACCTTATTCCTGAAGTAATTTTTAAATGGTTTTTACCATCTTATTAACAAAATGCCAAACTTAAATCATTCACTACATGTCTTTTAATATTATCTAAAAAACTGTTCAGTTCTAAACAAACTGCCTAAATCATACAATTAAAGTCTGAATTGGGATAACACAAACATTTGGCAGGACATGCTGAATTAACAAAGTACTACTTTTGCAGCCCTCTACTTTAGCAATATACATTAGTATACATTTTGTACACAATGGATCTTTCTTACAAATTACTTTGCAGTTTATACATATAACAATAGACTTGGGTAGATGACATTTCTTTGTGAGTGACTTAAGTGGAAGAATAGTTTGATGTAAGCAATGTTTGATTTTGTGGCTCTAACTTTCACCAAGTATTTGTGATTCTTCTATACCAGGTTTTTATTATCAGAAGAAACAATAAGCATATAAAATTTCAGGATAGAAAAATCACTCTCAAGCCTATCAAGCTGCAAATAATAAGTATAAATTAAAAGACGTAGGTATTATTTTACCAAAATAGCTTTGAGTAGACAGCTTGTAGCAAGTTTCAAGTTTCTGCTGAAACAAGTTTAATGTTGCATTATTCTAAATCATTTAAATTTTTCATATCAAACCTTTACTAAACTAACATAAAAACCTTCAAAGGTATTCCAGTATCCAGAACAAGCACATTTAGTAATCATATGCAACATAAAAAATACTAAAACACAGAAAACCATATTAAATTTTACAATGTATTAGCTGGAAAATAACACTAAGCTTAAACTGCATATAACTTTATATAACTAGTTTTCTTGAGCTTATAAAAAAACAAGTGAAATTTCAAAACACTTTGAACACACGGTAAACTTGCCATCATTCTGAAATGCAAGTAAGCCATAAGTAATGGTGAAAGTACAGGTACACTATTATCAGATATTATAAGTATTACTTTCTGAAATGAGAAATATTTTGTCATTTTGAAATGTTATATATCCCTATCCAGACATCTGGAATATATTTATGGTAGGGTTATCATTATATAATACAAGACTTTGGTAATACCTAATTTGAAATATTATGATTAATTTTAGTACATTGTTACAAAAAATATATTATTGAGGTTCAACAAAAATGATTCTTTCTAAAACAATAATTAGACTTTGAAGAGTCACAAATATTTCAATGGAACATGAACTGAAAATGACCTGCTTCAAGCAGGTGTTTAAAACTGTTAGGGGCTTGAATAAAATTCCCAAACAAAGTGTGTTGGATTGATGGAGAAAAGGCTAGGGAAAAATTAATTTGGTTTGTTTTAAATTTCACACAAAGGTACATGAAGGCTATATGCCCTAACATAAGCAGTGACAGACAAGATGGAAAGCAGCTAAACAATATCCCCCCCCCACTGCCAACTCATGGGCTACTCTTTTACCAACAAATACTGGGATTGACCACCATATTATAACATTCTCACGGCTTAAAAGGCAAGTGCAATCAGTGATAGGGATACAAACTTGTGATTAACAGGTTGAGAGTCGTGCTAGGACAGGGTTGGAGATTAACAGAGGTATGTGTATTTAATTATACTCATTATTGGGTTGATCTTTTAACGTCACTCCAAAAGGGTAGCTTGTTCTGCTTAGAAACAAATATTAAAAACATTTAAAGATGACAAGGAGTCTGGTAGGCCATCAAGGCTGTCTCGTCCACTAAACTAAATTCAATAAAAAACACATACAACAACACTGCTAAAACACTAATATATTAAAATGTTTAAAGTGTACATTTGTTTAGTATCTCAAAATCATCCAGTTTGTGAATTCACAACAGATAATTCTTGTCACAACCATTCTAAGCCTGCAAACATAATTGAGCAATGACTACTTCCATCCAAATGATTCACAAATTCCACTCACTTAACCATTACCAAAATGGAAGATTACCAATAGATTTAAAATAGCAATGCTCCCAGTAGTTTACCTGATCATCTGGTAAAGAAAACCAACCTGAAAAGTTTCTAAAAATCTGATTCCCTTATGGCTCAATTTGAAAATTTACCAGTCTATATGTACTTGGTGTCAGTAATTAAAAACTCTCATTTTGGACCTCATTAATCTTAATCTACATACACTGCTGGTCAAAATCTTAAGGCCAATGAACATTAAGAAAAAATATTTTGCATTGTTAGACTCAAACACTTATTTGAGTACAGCTTTGAAAGATGAAAATAAGAAAAGGGGAAATAAAAAATTTTTTTAGCATTTAATAAGGAAAATGTGAACACTATGATATTAGCCTAAATACTAGTTGGTCTAAAGTTTAAAAGCACACCAAAAAGAAGTCCTAAACAGGGTAGCAAATGCCCAAAAAGATGTCTCAGTAGTGAGTTGCACAAATGTCATTGCGAATAATTTCAAACATTTGCTTTGGCATGGTCGATATAAGTGTTTGCAGAAGGCTGGCTGAAATGTTATTCCAAGTGGTGAAGACAGCTTCATGAAGATAATGCACTGTTTGGAATTGATGTCCATTTCTATAGACTTCCCTTGCCATCCACCCCCAAACATTTTCAGTAGGGTTCAGTTCAGGCGAAAACACTGGATGGTCCAAAAGAATCACGTTATTCACCTTGAAAAAGTCCTTTATCCTGCAGGCATTGTGGATTGCAGTGTTTTCCTGCTGAGAGCTCCAGTCATTTCCTCACAAGTGAAAGCCTTCAGTCAATAAGGGTGCTCTCTCTCCAATACGCCAATGTAGCCAGCTGCTGTTTGATGCCCTTGTGTAACCTGAAGCTCCATTGTTCCATGGAAGAAGAAAGCACCTCAGATCATGAGGAAACCTTTTCCATTGTGTCATGTAAAAATGTCTTCAGTGAGATATCCTTATTGTGCTGGTAACGTTGGAAGCCATTTGGGCCATCCAGGTTAAATTGTTTCTCATCAGAGAACAAAACCTTTGTCTGCTTTCTACGTCCCATGTTTGGTGCTTCTCAGCAAAGTTTAACCTAGCTGTTTTTTGGTGTGGAAGAAGGCATGGCCTTTGAAGATGTTTATGGTTTTTAAAGCCTTTCTCTCGTAGATGCTGTCTTGTTCTTTAGCTACATTCTGCATTCATAAGGGCCATAATCTGGTGACATCTTGCTGCACAACTCGTCAAATCCTCCTAATCAATGCCAACAAAATATTCTTGGGCTGACCGCTTGAAATTTTTTCTGTATCCCTTAGGGTCTTTTAATAAATTAACAACAGCAGTTTTACTACACCCAATCTCACCAGTGATGGCATGTTGAGAGAGACCTTGCTTTTGCAGCTCGACAATTCTGCCACGTTCAAACTCTGTTAACTTTTAAGCCTATAATATATTTTTACCCAATGTAACAAGATAGATGTTGGTGGGAGATGTTGACAATGCTAATACTTGAACACAAATGACTAAATTTCGTTATGTGCTTACCGATTAACGTTTTGTTTCAGTATGGTCTTAAAGTTTTGACCAACTAGTATTTAGGATAATTTCACAGCATTCACATTTTCCTTATTAAATGTTAAAAAGGATTTTTATTTTTATTTTCCCTTTTTTATTTTTATCTTTCGGAGCTCTACTTATACAAGTGATCGAGTCTGACAATGCAAAATGCATTTTTTTTCTGTATATTCATTGGCCTTAAGATTTTGGCCAGCAGTGCATAAAGTTTCTCATTAATTTCATTTGTAGCATTTCATACTTAAACAACCTACAGTCCTGTATTTTAAAAAAGTTTCAGCTATAAAAACTGTTTACATTTAATAAAGTTTAAGTTAATCTATTCCAACAAGTACTCAAAAGTATTTATTTTGTTTCTTATATTTCTAGCATTACAATATAGAACAGTAATTCAACGTACCCTTAAAACTACTTCTGTATTTTGTTTTTACCCTACACGTTTCTTTACATCTTTTTCAGCATTTAGTTTATCTTCACTTTCACAACTGTCAAGTCCTAGTTTAAGCTGCTTTTACAGCTAAATTACAATTAATAGTTCTTGCAAACAAGATAATTCTTTGCCTATTTAAGTATAAACATCAACTCCAAAAAATTTTATTTACCCATTGAACTCATCCAACAAGTCCAATTAATCTGTTTGTCTGTACATATTAACCTAAACCTGGTATTCAGACCCAGTGACTTATTTATCTCATTCCCACAATTAAGTTTCATTGCTAATCCTGACAGAATGAGATTCCAGCCCTCTTCTTTAAATACCTTTATAAATCCTCTATACTTATCATTTAGCTTGTTCAATCAACCTGTTCTTACCTCTTTAATTCTTTCATGCACAACAAAGACTGCATAATCTCTAGTGCTTTTTAATATTATTTGTTCTATCAATTATATGATCCATCTCTAACCCTGAATAGTGTAATTTTTTCTCTGTTTATCCATAGATTATGCCAAAGAATCATCTACAAATATACAATTTTTAAGTTAAGCATTACCATTCTTATCTGCTTTTTTTGTTTTCCTTCTTTTCTCTGGTTCACCTTAATAATCTAAAGGATAAAACCTGTTATTTAATAGAACCTGCTTATAACAAATGAATTAGCTATTCAAATCCTTAAACATAGGTAATTTGCTTCATGATATTGTAATGATTCAACAATTTTTACAAGAATAAAAATATGACTTGTGAAGTATGTAAATATTTTCAAAAGCTCTTGTAAACTTTTACAATGTTAACTTACCTGAAAACATATTACTCATCATTTGACCACTAAAATGTAAGGATCCAGACAAATGTCATGTTTTCAAAATATTAAATTTCAAAAATAATTCTATCTAATTTCTCACTATATCAATATTTGATAATTTAATGCATGTGAATACAAATACAGAGCTCATATAAAATAATAATTTCTGAAGAATAAATAAATACAATTCTTGTCGTTTTTTTATCACATGAAATAAATAAAGGGTAGATTTCAGACACGCAAATCTAAATTTAAACATCTTGGTTATTTATTAGTGCTATTTTCTAGAATGCATCAGTGGCATTCATTTATAAAGGCAAAAACTATAATAATTTACAAAGTTATATAATCTAAATTTATTAAAATAATCACAGGATAAAAACAACTAAACCCTAAATATAACATTAAAACCATGAAATTTGAAGCTGTATGATCATGAAATCATTACTTAAATGTAAAGAGTAAAAAGTAAGTGTATCATGACTAAAGTCTCAAGGCATAAAATAACACTATGTAAAACAAATTTTGTTCCTTGATAGTATGTGTTATTTCTTAGTTGTTTATGTTGTAAAAGTACACAAAATGACCATTATTCCTTTCAAACTTTATTTTGTGACCTGGATAATGAAATTTAGAAATTAACCTATTTTCTATGTAAAAATATGCAAATTTGCACATCTTGAGTGAAAAAGCTTGAAAAATACTGGCAATGCTTCCTTTGACTTGCAACTTACACACTTTCATCTAACAAATCCCACTCCTTGAGCCCAGGTGTCAAAAGCTTGGCATTCGACTTTGTTAGGCCAAGATAAGTATTTGAGGTATCTTTCGTTGGAGTTGTATGGTTTCTCTCATCAGCTGCACTTCTGAAATCGTAATCTAGATCTTCAATGTCTACCTCCTCTTCTGGTTTGCTGCTCTCTATCTGGCGAAATGGGTACAGGGAGCTCAGGGCAGTGTGGCACTGGGGCAATAGATGATGGAAGGTCCAAGTACACAATAACAAATGCATTCTTGCCAGCCCAACATTTAGAAGGGTCCACCATGTATAAGCATCAATTGCTTGAGTAGTCAGTGGGTTCATGCCAAATTCTTGGAATAACAAGCTTCATGGTTCTCTTTTCCCCTCTGTCCCATCCTACAAAAGAGCAAAATAAAATTTATTTCATTCACAAATAATGAGGTTCATGCAAAATATTTTATATGTGGTATTTTTTCTATACTATTGGAAATTAAAAAAATAAATTAAAAGATATTTAAATTTTAAAAGTTCTAAAATTTGTATAATATAAAAGCTTACTGTTCATGCAAGCAAAAATTGCCCATCTTACCTTCTAGGGTTTTTCCAGTGCTCGTAAGTAAAATGAGGTGCCCAGTGTTTGTCTTGATTCCCAACAGGTGTGCTGAAATGTGCCTTGTGGGCTTCACACATTTTAGCAGATGCTGTTACAGAGTTCATTTTCACTCTTGTCTTGATAAATTGGCCACATACATAGCAGAATGCATTTGGAGAATGCTTGCAGCTTTTGGATGCTATCTATGTGTTAACTTAGGCAGCTAGAACTAAACTAAAGTGGAGAGTGGCGAGCCCTTGTATATACATTGCTATGGAATGTTTTAGAAAATTCTCATAAGTTCCACAACATTTTAGAAAATTCTTGTAAATTCTACAACATTCTGGAAAATTCTCTATCAGCTACTCAGCACTGAATCTACTTGGAATATTCTGGAAAATGGGTAAATTTGAAAATTTCACTACCCACGTTACAAAAGCAAAGTTTGAAGAGAAGAATAGGTCTTTTCCATTTACTTTAGGCATAAGCAATTGGGAAATAACATTTTCTTTCCAGGAACAATAAAAAAAAAGTGACAGTGTTATTATTATCATTATACTTAATCATTAAGTTCATGGTAATCATATTTAAAAGTAAATCATGTAAAATTATAACGCACGCCGAATTTTCATGATCACACTAACACTTGGACTTTACCTACGTCCAAAGTAAGTTTAGTTGGATTTTGAGCAAAACTACACAAGGTGTATATGCACTAGCAATCCTACTAACTCTGAGAATGTAATAAGCATAAGTCTTACCAATAGTTTAAAAGTATACATTTGATATTAATAATAGTAGCATTCTTGTCACACTGGTAACAGTATGTGTTAGATTAGTCATATTCCTGTTCATTTTACTCGATAATTAAAAATTACGTTCTTAACATGTTCATAATACATATACACTATTCTAATACCTTTAAATCTGCATCTGAAAAAACCCTGACATCAATATTTGTTACAATTAACGATGATGGCAAGTCCGAAGAAGAATCTTCAGAACATAAGCTTTCCTCTTCTAAATTTAAGACAGACTGACTTTCAGGTTCAGGAGTATTATCCTGTCTAAGTGAGGATGACGGAGGTGAAGTACAATTCATAGTGGCTTTATCTTTTCTTAACACTTGCTCAGATTTTACCATACTTAAAAACAAATCACACTCTAAAATTTTAACAAAAGTTAACTTAAAAATTATTAGCTTTTCACTTCACTATCCATTATTTCTTACTAACTAAGCATAATCAAAATTCCCTACTACCTTATTACCTCATCGCTTAACAGTGACATCTAAAACGAAAATTAAAATATAACTGGGATAATGCTATTCTAATATTTTTTAAAACAATAATTATATTCTACCAGAAGGGAAGAGGGGTATACCTATAACTCAATACTTTCTGATCCCGATCTAGATGTCAGATTTCTACCAGAATAATAAAAATTTATAGTAAATACTAAAATGTTGTAGTTGGTTTTAGAGATTAAAGAATGATGGTTTTAATTTAGAAAATGAAAATCACGAACTAAAAATATAAATGTTAGATATACTGCAATAATAAATACTAACATAATATTAATATACAACGTGGTGTTCTTATATACACCTATTATATCTTGAATATTATTTGTTTTAAGTTAAGCACAAAAGACTATCAATGCTTTGTCCATCCCGGATATCGAAACGAGGTTCTAGCGTTCTAAGTAAAGGCATTCCGTTGTGCCATTTAGATAATCGAATATGGACAACAGAATAATTAGAGGCCTGGCATGGCCAAACGCGTAAGGTGTGTGACTCGTAATCCGAGGGTCGCGGGTTCGCGCTAAACATGTCGCCCTCCCAGATGTGAGGGTGTATAATGTGACGGTCAATCCTACTATTCGTTGGTAAAAGAGTAGCCCAAGAGTTGGCGGTGGGGGGTAATGACTAGCTGCCTTCCCTCTAGTCTTACATTGCTAAATTAGGGACGGCTAGCACAGATAGCCCTCGAAATTCCAAAACAAATAAACAGAGTAATAAGAATTTCTAAAAAAAAAAAAAAATTGCAAAGCAGTTGTGTGAATTTCTTTGACGCTGACATAAAAATGAAAGAAACTACACAAAAATTTATACATAGTAATACGATATATATATATAAATTCAAGATAAAAAACACTTCTTATTGCAAAGTGAGACGCAAGTTTTGCCATAGAATAATTGTTATCACAGGCTGACTTAAATCTTGTTCCGTACTTGGAAATCATGGTATTATAAAGGAAAATGAAATAACTTGTTTCGGGTTTGATTGTTTTGGAATTTCGCACAAAGCTACTCGAGGGCTATCTGCGCTAGCCGTCCCTAATTTAGCAGTGAAAGACTAGAGGGAAGGCAGCTAGTCATCACCACCCACCGCCAACTCTTGGGCTACTCTTTTACCAACGAATAGTGGGATTGACCGTCACATTATATCGCCCCCACGGCTGGGAGGGTGAGCATGTTTAGATAATTTTGGTTTTTGTTATTGTATAAGCATGCCCGTGATAATTTTTAATAGCAGACTGCCATTTATTATCATTATTCTGAATTATTTTAAATGAAACAGCTTTAGGAGTTATATACAGTTATTCACAAGAAATAAAATGATTCAGTTAGTAATAATAATAATAATAATAGACTTTTTTAAAGAAAAAGGAGGAGTCATCTTGCTTATTTACGTTTATTCATTGTTTTACTTTTAACAATTACTTTTGTGAAATAATACGATTGGGATCATGCTATGTAACATAAATAAAAAACAAGGAAGGGAAACTAAGCATGTTTTACTCTTATAAAAGATATTTTCAGATTTGTATTTGGTTGTTTTGAGAGCTATGAATGCAGCACTAGTTTTATCAGCAAGCCTCTTTCTGAAATTGCACTTAATAAAATTAATCACTGAAAATAATGACTCGTATAAATATGTTGATTAAAATACTGTTAATACTGCTATTGAGACATTGTTCAGGCTGTTGAAAATTTCATAAAAAGAATTCCAGAGTTTCAGAACATCATTTTCTGCGTTACTGCAATTACTAATCGATCTCTTTCAGTACTTTCTAGTTAGGCTCTTAAGTCAACAAATTTTTACCTCCAAACTGAACTGCTTTGTAAATCAGTCAGTTGCTTTCTTAAAATTATTTAAGTCAATGCGCTGCAACATTTCCAAATACAGTTTGTTTAACATTAAACTGTCTGCATATTTTATAAATTTTGCAGTTTTTTCAAATAACCTGAACTTACTAAATCTTAAAGAAAGTTGTTCAAAAGATGAATTTTTGATGCCTGAAAATTGCATTTGCAAGCTCCGAATGTATATTTTCTCATTAATTTCGGGATCTCTCATGTGTTTTTTAGGTTTAGTAAATATTTAAAAGTGTCATTCTAAACATCACGTTTAAAAATTTCCAGTTTGATTTCAAAAGCTTTTATGTTTTCACATATAACATCAAGTGTTTTGCCAGATCATTGCAACTTGGTGTTCAAGTCATTTAATATGAGGAGAAATCTGTTAAAAACTCAGGCTACAAATATCAGATCATTCTCGACAAGAAAACTTTTCATTTGTCAAAAAGAGAAAATTTCATCCAAACACTCAGTAAATCGTTTAAGGACAGAACCTCTACTTAGCCAACAAACATTGTCATAATTCAGTAGTTCTGTGCATACTGAATTCGTCTCTCTCAGTACATTCTGAAATTGTCTTTTTTAAAAGCATGAACAGTAATAAAATTAACTACTTCAGTTACAATTTCCATCACTTTTACAAGCTCCTTAACGCAAACTTTTACACACAAAGCCTCCTCCTGTATACTACAATGAAAGCTTATCTGTGGATATCGAACATATTTTCCTTGTTTGTTTTAAAATTTCGCACAAAGCTACTCGAAGGCTATCTGTGCTAGCCGTCCCTAATTTAGCAGTGTAAGACTAGAGGGAAGGCGTATAGTCATCACCACCCACCGCCAACTCTTTTACCAACGAATAGTGAGATTGACCGTAACAGTATACGCCCCCACGGCTGAAAGGGCGAGCATATTTGACGCGACGGGGATGTGAACCCGAGACCCTCAGATTACGAGTCGCACGCCTTAACGCGCTTGGCCATGCCGGGCCCACATATTTACAAAATATACCTCTTTGTTAATAATGCTGGGAGCACCATCTATTATCACAAAGACTATTTTTGAAAGGTCAATTTGTCGTTTGGATGATTGGTTTACATCCTTACATATTTCAGCGCTTGTGGTGTATTAAGTGATGTTACTAAGTTAACAAGTTCTTCGCAAGGAATGTACATGAACCAATATCTTTTGTTAGTTGTTTTGCTATGTTTTTTTTCCATCTTTAATATTTTATTTTTTACTGTATAACTTCTCATTGGCAATTCTTCAATGCGCTGAATAATTTTTATTTTTCTGAAAAAGCGTCAAAAAGGTAAGGAACATATTAAAGCTACGATTCTTTAATATACTTCCTTTCACTAAGTAGTTTTCCATGTTCAGCAATAACCTCTGAAGTCTCAAAACAAGCAGCAGCAAAGTTAGAACTACCTGAAACAAATTTCATCAAAATATTTGACTACATGTGTTTGTTGCGGATTTCTTGAGAAATGTTCTTGTCCACCTTTATCACGAAGTCATTTATAAACAGTTTCATATTGCCACTTTATCTATAGATTATGTGCTGCTTACTTGTTTTCTGATCTAATTTCAAAAGTAGATCTTAGTTTAATTGTACTAAATATATTATTAATTGCAAGATTTCGTTATGAACCAAAAATAAAGAAACAAGTTTTGATGATCCCATTGATGCTTTTTACTTTCATTGTTATCCAGTTTGTTTTGCTTTTCCCTTCAAGTTTGGTCCGAAAATCCACAAAACATTATTAAGATCATTCGGATTAAATTTCTCGCAAAACTATATGAGGGCTATGTTCTCTAACTAGTATTATAAGAGTAGAGGGAAGGTAGTTAGTCATCACCACCCAATGCACCGCCAATTCTTGGACTACACTTTTACCTCCAAATAGTAGAATTGATAATCACATTATAACTTTAAAAGGCGAGCATATTTACTGGGACAGGGATTAGAACCAATGGCCTTCAGATTATGAGTCAAGCACCCTAACCAAAGACTCGTTGAAGTCATGAAACCTCCCCTTGAGTGTTTTTTATCAATAAAATAGTGTCGTAAAACTTCACCTCTGCTGTTTTATATCAATAGCAAAGTGTTGTAAAATCTCTCCTTGACTGTTTCATATAAATAATAGTGCCACAAGTGTTTTATACCAGTAATTGGACAAAATGAATTCTCACCTTGAGTGTTTCATCTCAACTATAGTGTTGTGAAACTTTCGCTTAAGTATTTCATATTACTTGTATACCATCGTAAAAATACGACTTGGGTATTTCATATCAGAAATAGAGTGTCATAAAACCTCGGCTTGAGTGTTTCATATCAATAAATAGTGTCATTAAACAAAAATTCGAATGTTTCATATCAGCAGTAGGGTGTCGGAAAACTGGGTTTGAATGTATTATATTAACAATGGGGTATCATGTAACGCTACCTTGAGTATTTCATTCTACTAATAGGGTGTCATGAAACTTTACCTTGAGTGTTTACATACTAATATAAAAGTGTTTTATATTAGCTATAGAACGTTGTGAAACTTCAGCTTAATGGCGTAATATCAACAAAGTAACATGTAGAAAACAATGATGATAGTAGCTTTTGTTTGTTTGTTTTGGAATTTCGCACAAAGCTATTCGAGGGCTATCTGTGCTAGCCATCCCTAATTTAGCAGTGTAAGACTAGAGGGAAGGCAGCTAGTCATCACCACCTACCGCCAACTCTTGGGCTACTCTTTTACCAATAAAAAGTGGGATTGACCGTGACATTATAACGCCCCCACGGCTGGGAGGGCGAGCATGTTTGGCGCAACTCTCAGATTACGAAGCGCACGCCTTAACGCGCTTGGCCATGCCAAGCTCCAATGATAGTCACTGGATAATGTTTGTTTCTCAGAAAATGTCATAATTTTATGTAAGGGTTTTTATAACACAAGTTAAACTTTTTTTTTTTTAAACTCGAGCTATTTTTCATCTTTCCAGAAGAAGTTTCTCAGCAAATTTTGTTGCAAGCAATTATTAATATTTAAATATACTTTGGTATATTTAGAGGACTGTACTTTGTTAAAAGCAATATTCACAAGAAACATATATTGACTATTCTACTCATAGCAACTCAACATGCCTGTATTTTACAGTGCAATTATTACGTTTTCACATATTTCTATGCCTGTTTGTTGTACATTAGAAATATAAATTAAATTAACTACTTTAGCAAGCATATTTGTAAAACGAGCCTTCTTTTTTTAGTCACTCATTATGAAATACTTGGTTAAAAATAGTCTTTTCGTATTTTAAACATAATATTTTATAGTTTTGAAGGCCACAGTTTATTTAAAAAAACGTATTTTAAACAATATAAATAATTGGGCAGTTAAAAACCAACAAATAGGAATTGTAAAAAATAAGCAAACAAGGCTGAAGATACTCTAGATGTTTACTTCCTCAAATTAAATCCCTATTTTGGCTTCATGCTGTTGCCTAACATTGGATTTGGTTCAGTCAAAATAGTAATTTGTAGTTTGAATAAATAATGTTTACAATATTTCCAGTCTTGTTTCCAATTTTCTTTTTATGATCGATATTGACATATTTTAACATTTTTATTTATCTTATTTCGTGGTTTTTATGCTCAACTGTGGACAAAATATTATTTGATACAGAAGCTAACTTTATGTATTGTATCTGTAATAAGCATAGTTGATAGCTGATTCGCTCTACTATAATTTACTTCAGCTAAGAATATCGTAAGCCTTTACAATTTCTGTGAAACCAAATTCTCACTATTTATGATGCATAGCTATGGGCAAATGTATGTCTAGACTAAAATAAAACCCGAATTAGGCTTGTATAAAATTTTACCAATAGAAAAGCAGCAATTTCAAATAAAACTCATATATGTCTAAAACATAATTTTAAATAAACCTTCTGTCTTTCAAAGTAATTATTCTACGAGTGTGTATAATAAGTTAAATATTATGTATGTAGGTTTTTAACTCTTTCACTTCATACATAATATAGAAGGTTGGCACATAAAGACAACAATTGTATAATGTACAAAGCATTGAGTATCTACATGTTACAGTCATCTAATGTTCATCCATTAATGGCTGTTAATTCCTTTTCCCCCATGAATATAAGTTATTTAATGGAACACTAGATTTTATGTTATAAAATCTAAAATAAAAAGTTATGTCATTGATATAAAAATAAATCTGTAATTAACTAACTGGCCCCCCGCTAGTACAGCGGTAAGTCTCCGGATTTACAACGCTAAAATCCGGGGTTCAATTACCCTCGGTGGGCTCAGCAGATTTCCTGATGTGGCTTTGCTATAAGAAAAACACAATTAATTAACTGATCAAAAATATAAGCATGCCACGTCAAATGGTATAATTTTAACAATATAATCTATATTTACTGCGAAAAAATAAATACATACTTACCGCTATTATTATACCAGTATTCACTCAGAAACAACAGAAGAAGAATATAAGCAGAGCGAAGCCAATACTAACAATTTACTTCTATTTTTTATTCAAATACTGATGTGTGCATTGGGTCTGTGTGGAATTCAAAGCTTGTCATCTGATTTTATTTTATGTTCCCGCAACCACAAAGCTGAGTCAAGAGGGCGTGAGACGTTTCTTGTGAACATTTCTCACTGCTGCTGGGTTAGAAAAATCATTCGCTGTTGCATGTGGCAATAATGATTATCATTACACACACACACACACACACATATATATATATATATATATATATATATATTAGGGGTTAGCATTAGGGTTTAAAAAATCAAGAGGCACCACTGCATGTCGCATGCCAGCAAAAGTTTTTCGTGTGGCACAGGTTTGCCATAATCGCCCTAACATTTAACTCAAACACCTCCTACAATCTCGTACCCGTTTACTCTCTCCTCCCTAAGACGTGCCAGGAAACAGTCAGTTGTAAGCTTCCTCTTTATTAACCAGAAGATGACCTGAGAAGGTCGAAACATTGTTCTCTGCTTTATTTTGGTAAAGCTGTTAATACCCATACCAGCTGTCCTGAGATACATTTTTACTTGAAGTGGGTTTCTCGTCATTACGAAATAATTTATGTTTGTACGAAGTGATTAAAACTGATGTGTATTCATATGGCAAAGAGTATCAGGTAATATTTATGTTGCAGGTATTTATTGAACTATTCACAAGTACTGAGTCTCTTTGGTAGAGATACTTAATTGATTGTTGATAAAACAATGATGAAAAGTCAATGATTAGAGATGAAAGAAATCATGTCTCTCATGGGAATGATTGAAATATTCTGTCATCAGAGCTGGGAAAAACACGAATCTGAGCTTCAATAAACACAAACTCTGGAGAAGTCATGGTCTTGGAAGATGCTGAATTCAACAATTTCATAACATATGAGGAGAAGAATGAACACTAGTAACAGCTAATAATAGACATTTTACTTTAACGCAATAGCTTGACTTTGTTGCAAGGTGCACCAAAGAGTAAAACTTTATTCACTAATTCAAATACTTGAAAATTGTCCTTCAGTTCTTATATAAATGATGCAAAAAATATATTTTGCCTCTAATATAATTTCATCAATGAAAAAAATGCCTGATACTATAGCCATAAGGTAACAACAACAACAAAAAATCCTATTTACAATACGACAGAAGTGGGTGAAGATATTTAATATATCCAACCTACAGTCTAAGATTAAATTTTTAGGAACATTGAAGGATTCCATTTACTAAAATTGATTGGTTTGTTTGATTTTATTAAAATTTCATGCAAAGCTACTCAAGGGCTATCTGCATTAGCCATCTTTACTCTGGCAGTCAAATACTATAGGGAAGGCAGCTAATCATCACCACCTACTTCCAACACTTGGGCTCCTCTTTTAGCAACAAATAGTTGAATTAACTGTCACAATATAAAGCCCCCACAGCTGAAAGGGAAATGTGTTTTGTGGAATGGGGATTTGAACCTATTTCTGCAGATTGCAAGTCAAGCATTCAATATACCTGGTCATACTAGGGCAACTAGAATTGAATGATCACCTCAGATACATTTTTCCTGAAATTCCATTGTCTTCTTGCGGAAAAGCATAAGTTCTTAAAAGATATCTGTTCATGTAAAAGTGAATTACACCCTACCATAGAATGGATTTCATTGATCTGACAAAGCATGCTGTTTAACCACAAGTTCATGAAAAGTACTGACTTTTTTTTTTCTTCTACAGAAACGACTTACACACTATCAGTTACTTCATATAGTGTAAAACATTCAGTTATCAGTATGAAGGACAGTTCCACATGACTCCGAGATTGTTTCAACAACCACAAATTGTCTATTAACACCAATAGAGACATCCTTGTTGCCCAACACTTCAAACAACATAGTCATTCTACTATTGATGTGATTATTACTGAAACCAATTTCAAAAGTTAAACTGATACAAGAATGAAAGAAGTTTATTGGATTGCCACTTTAACTACAGTTCATCCTGGTGGAATAAACCTAGACCATAGAATCATTGACCTCTGACCATTAATTAGTTACCTATTTTGCTATTCCTTTGTCATTTGTAGTGCAAATTCTTTATTTGGTATTTATCTGAAGCTCTATCTACTTAACATTTTTTTTTGTTAACAGATTTTTTCAAATCAACTTTATTTTACTTTATTCATACTATGTACAGTTTATTTACCTTGATTTTTTAACAAATCTTTTCTAACATCTTTATATCTAACATTCTCTTTTCCTGTCATATTGGAGATAAGAAACAAGTCACACTTCCAACAATCCTTTGAAAGCTAATCAAAACAATTCTGGGTTGTCCTGGTTGTTTACCATGACATTATTCCACCTTTTCTCAAATTTCACTTTACTTAGTTATTCTCAGTTTCATCCAAATAACAAAAGATCCACCACTGAAAGTGCTTGAGTTGTCGGGTTTCATATTCTTGCCTTTGAATTTTTTTCTTAACTTGCACATTTAGTTACGTTTACACAATACACATACACATTAGTGGAAAACAATTCAGTGATACAGAAGAAATTAGTAGTTTGACCACTACTTCTGATATGTTATTATTTTTATTTCTAGTTCTTATGCTACAACTTGTAATGTATAATGTATAAAATATATATGTATTCAATTAATTCATTACTAATTTTATGGTCTTTAACAAGTTTATAAATTAAAATATCGTTAGTCAATAGATTTAATTGGTTGCTCCTAAAGAAGTTGTGCAAATGAAATGTTTTCTGAACTAAAAAACATTGTGCTGTCATTTAAGGTAACTTTTTTCACAGTATAATTAAAAATTTCAAGCAATTGGAACACTTTAGTTGGCAATCTTATACATACATTAATGATTAATTATTCTTTTTGATAGTCTGTGAGAAAACATAATGCAAGACTTAACTTGCAACTTCAATGCTGTTCACTTAATCCAGTGGTTCTTAAAATATGGTTCACAGATTGGTCCAAAATGCAAGTTTCTGATGAGGCCACTCAAGGAAACAGAACAGATGGATTAAAACCTGTAGGTGGTCTAAAGGGCATTTTGCCCCCACTGAAGTAGTCAGCAGACGAAAATGTTTGAATATCACTAACCTATGTCATGTTTAAGCTTTGTGTTTAATGCATTTTGAAATAGGATGATTTCATTTCTAAGGAAAATGTAGATATTTAGGCTGGCTTTATAACACAGGTAAAATATAAAGTGATCATAAAGTAATATTATAACCTGTAATAACAAGTGTCAAAGCAACTGTTCTTAATGTTGCAGTTAGAAAGTTTATTTGACAGTTGACAAGAAGTGATACGATTGAACACTGAACAAAAAACGTCAATTACACTTCTGTTATCCAAAGTATCACTTAACTAGCAAGATAAAATGTAATCTACATGAAGTTAACATGAGAACAATAACATCCAATGACATTACAAGCTAGATAAGTCTATACATAAATAACAATAAAAAAATATTCAAAATTCTAACAATGCATGGAAATTACATAAAGAAAATAACATTCTGATGAAGAAATCCAACATCTTATTTCTAATGATTAGCTCCTGACTACAGTAATATTTTATAAACACATGATTATACTGAAGGTTGCTTGCTCATGACTGATACTGTGAAGTGAGTAACAAGAGAGAACTATTTAAATACATGATGAGGAAATTCTGGTGCTTGGATTCTGACTAGAATTATCTTATTGTTACATATTTATTTGAAGGCTATACCAAATCAGTAATGCGTTAAACATACATAACAAGAGAATTCTCAAACACAAGGAAAAAAGTACATCTCATTCACAAACATTTTACAGGTTTGAGGAAGTTTGAAGAGTTGCAACATGTAAGCACATTTAAAATGGAGGGCCAATAAAACTTTTTATAGTGAACAAAAGCTTTATGACAAAAATCATTTAAATATCATGCATTATGAGAAAATAAAGCTCTAAAAATAAAGCAGAAGCCATGATAAAATGGAGGGAACAATACTGTGCTAATCTGTTAACATCTTTACCTGTACACTATTTTACAGGGTTTTGTTTTGTTCTCTATATATATGATATTTAAAGTGCTTCAGTACTACTTTGACTGGTCACTGATAACTTTGAAGCAAAGCTAGATATGGAATAAAATCCTATCATATTCCATTATACTTTTCTCCCAGTTAAATTTTATGCTCGTGAAATTTATTTATAATAGCTGATATGACAACTACTAAATTGCAATAGAATTCAACATACCTAAGTACTCCATGGTTGTTTGTTTCAAATGAAACACCTACTCTGCATTAGAACATTTATGGGCGGATAAGAATCAGTATCTCATGCAAGGCTCATGGTAAGATATAGCTTATAATAAAAATCCACAGAATTTGTGCTGATAATTTAGAACTTGATGGCTCTGGATAAAAAGACTGTACTTTTACCTAAAAACTTGTAGCAAATTATAATATAAATACATAGGGTGACACATCAAAACAACTTCAGAGCTTTTCCAACAACCCTCCCTACAAAAAGCAATGCCAAAATGGCCAATTCATATGATACATTTAAAGTAAAAAGCACATAAAATCAATTATATTTGCACAATGGTGAATTAAACTACAAGTTTCTACTTGTGTACATTAAGCAAAGGCTTAATTTGGACTTCCTGTCACAGTGCTTTTGGAGAAACCTTAACAAAATAAAAATATTTGAATCACTTCTGTATATGTAAAGAAAATATCTGGAAGTTTTAAATTAATTACATACATTATCACAGTGTTTCAAGCCTCTGAATTCTCTAACTATCATTTGTGCCTACTAGCCTTTTGTAAATTTCTTTTTAAGCTGCCTGAATATGTACATATAAAGATATTACTGGAAAAAAGAAACATGATTGTAAATGTATGGTTCTGCAGGTTGCAGAAAAAATCATACAGTAATACTTATTTCAAAAATTATTTATGAACTCCAAATCCTATCTCCGGTATCATATTACTTCATTAACAACTCTTCTCAAATATACAAATCGTTCAAAATATAATGTTTCACAAATTCTATGAAACTGAATAACTGAACAATCTTTCACTGTTTAAATAAAAAAGCAACTGAGATCAAGTTGTTTAGCAACGTGACAGTATGTTCATAATTTTTATACAAGTTAAAATACTAACATTTATAATTCATTTAATGGATAAATAAAATATGTCACTAAAAATATTTGATATAGTTTATGAATTAAGAATGAAAATTAAGTTAACAACAAACAGAAAAGTCTATGTATCTACTATTTTAGTTTTTTTGAGATTTTTAAAATATGTTTGCTATAATAAATGATGTATATTTCATACAAATTTCCAATCTCAACAAAAACTGAAAAAATAAAATATGGCTGACTAAATCAAATTCCAACAAAACTGGGGCCATTTTTCAGTTCAAATTTGAGACCTAGGATGGTAAAAAATCTGACAAGTTACCTTAAATGAGATTTTAGTAATTGTAAATTTACCAGACAATGACAGGAGAAACTGCACAACAAAGTCCTTAACAACTTTTCTTTACAGCTACAAAAGTTACCACATTCAATGTTGCACTTCATTATAAAAAAGTTTCAAAAAGACTATATTTAAACAATTTTAATCTAAGAAGTGTGCTCTCAAACACATGGTTCAAGCTAAAATTTAAAAAAGAAAAATTTCAAAACAGCTTATCTATCTAACCTACAGCAAAGTATAATTTAAATCACTAATTTGACAAACTGAAACTGTTACACTTTGTATTGCTGTGAAAAAGATAAAAAAAATACTGTACAAAATATTTACATGAAAAAACAAGCATAAAAGTAGATACCCATTAAAGAACAGTACATTTTCCAAACAATCAGTTTCTATTCTAGAACTAAAACTAGGTACCTTAATAAAGGTAATTTATTACAGATATTATTGTGGTCCTTTGTATTCTGAGCTAAACAGTTTTCCTTGCTCATGACCAATCTGAGTAGGCAGATTTATGTTCAACTGGAGAGGTTTCTATTAAAAATACATCTTAGGATCACTATATAATAAAGAATGTGAAGAGAAAATTAAATTTTATTGTGTGCTGAACAGCAATCTACTCCAATAGCTTTTGTGACACACCAGTGGGTCACAACCCAGTTTGAGAACTACTGAGCTATTGTTTAAAATTAACAACAGTAGGTTATGCAAAAATACAGAACAATAAAATATTAAGATTAAAATAATACAAGCATAATTAGTGGAAATGGAATGCTTTAGAGCAGAATCCTGTGTACTGTATGTAGTAAATATTTAAGATGTGGAAGAATTTCTAGAAAGATTGCATCTGTGAAAGTAAAGACAAATAAAAATTTAATGATTTATCTTGACTCCTTATTGAGTTCAATATTAAAATATCCTATTTAAGAATTCTTATATTTTAACACTGTTGTTCAATTCACTATTGTAGAAATAATTTAAGTAATTAGTAAATTGCAAATATAATATTAATTACAACATATAAAATATATTCTTTAAAGTATTTCTGTATTTATTAATGTTAAAATATACTTATTAACAAGCTGTCATTGTCAAGATTTTAAAACCTTTAATGCTTAAAAATGAGAAATGTTAAAATTACCTGTAATTTAGCTGAAGAGGAATTTTAATTGGACTTAAACATACATATATATACAGACACACACACAATTTAAAAATTATAATAAAATAATGATAAATTTCTAAAGAAAATATCCATATGGACAACAAATTCAACATTATCTTAAAGTGCACCTGCTTCAGCCCAAAGAAGTCTAACTCGATGTTATTACTTTCCTCTTTTATGAACAGAGATCTATTTGAAAAATTTAAATATTACTATAACTATGTTATTACAAGCTACATCACTCAGTACCATATTGACTGGTATTTCAGACTTTAGAATAACTTAATTTTTACTGATGAATTCTGCTTCTTTATAATTATTTAGCAACTTTGCAATTCAGAACCAACAGTTTCTTATAAAAAAAGTTAAATAACTAATACAACAGTAGAAAAAGGTTAAAAAAAAGTAACAAGTCCATTCTAGTCAATTTAAAACATTACTAAATTTCAAATAAATATTCTTTCATTAAAAATATAATATACTACAGTTCATGGTATAACATATTGCAGATGATCCTAAAAATTTAATACAAATGTTACAAAGCCATATTTAAACTTTCATTTGTGCAATAATTACATAGATACACGTTGAAATAAATGTGAGTGGTGAAGTACTTTCTATATTTGAGTGTATCTTAGTTTAAACATCAAAAGCCTTTGTTATCAAGAATCTGAGTAGTTATTAACTACAATAAATAAACATACACTGTGTTTAATGATACATACTTATATAGTTTGCTTTTCTATATTTCACCACATTTTCATCAAAGTTACAGGAAAAATTTTTAGCTAATGCTTTACCAGAATGTTTGTAATACTTTTTTTTAATAATTATATATTGCTTTCATCAAAATCAATCTAGAGTAAAAGACATGTTACTTAGTCTTTTAGAACAACACTTTACAAGCTAGGAAATCCAATACACGCAAGACATGATTTTGTGTGTGTGTCCAACTGGTTACAATGAGAAAAGGTAAAAAAAGAGTTGTTACTTTAAGGCTATCTTATATTAATAACTTAGGAACAGTTGTTGTAATGTAATTTAAAATATGAGACTGTACAAAACACAATAAATATTCAAACTATGGCACTGGAATTGGACAACGGTTTGCAACTGTAGTAGAAAATAAAACATAACCTCATTGAGGAAAAAAAACACCAAAAAATGTTTCTTCATTATTTTTAACATTTAAATATCAGTTTCACTGTCGAAGAAATAAATCCTATAGTTGATAGAGGCAGAAAATCTACAAATAAAATGACCTTTGTTAAAAAAAATAAATTTTATGCATTAAATATGTACAGGTTTTCCATTCTATAAAATGACTATAAAGTGAAAGCATATACTACAGACTTAACAATATACCTTATTCACAATTCTTTCATCTACAACCTCAATGTGTATATCTACTCTACTGTCATCACAAAAACAGTAAAAAAAGTCAGCAACATTTCTGTCATGGCTTGGGATGAATTAATTCCCAAATACAGCACTAACCAATGGTGTACAAAAGGTTTAAAACTGACTTAGAACAGAACTTAAGAGTTAAAACTTTCTCTCTCTTTCACTTTCATAATTAAATAAACACACATACATGCACACACACACACACTTTTGGTGACATGTCAATATTTTACACTTAAATATTCTCAGAAATACCACTTTTTGTGAAAATTATACTGATAATTTCATTTTCACTTCTCCTTGGCTAAGTATACAGGTGTCCACTTGCTAATAGGAAATATTTCACAAAGTACTTGTCATTTCAAGCGCTGAGTCACATTAGCGAGAGCAACAGCAAAAGCTTGCAAAGCGCAAAATGGATACTGGAAATCTAAAGTATATGCATTTCCATCTATCCTTCCAAATTGCATAACCTACAACATATACAACAATATTAATAGCAGAAAATACAAACCTGACTATATAAAATAATACAAGCAACAGGTAAAATCAACAAGACTTCATTAACTGTATATGAAGCACTGTTAATAAAAGATAATAACAGGACTTCATTAACTTCAATGTAAACAAAGTAATGAAAATTTATTACAAAAATACTGTGAATGTTGGTATTTTTAGTATAATTAACAATAATTATTTTTTATTTGATATTTAGTTTTGTTTGGTTTCTGACTATGAGACAAAAACATCCGTTTTAATCCTATAAAGATAATAGTCAAAAACTTCTGTAACATCATATATGAATTATAACAAGTTATATGCTCTAAACATTTTATTGGTTCAAGTAAGTTTATTTAAAGGGTCTCTTTATAGAAGGATTTTTCTAATATAATCATCATTTGCTCAGAGCTGGATATGAACTAAAGGTTAGCACGATAATTTGTATCTCAATCCTGAAAAATTGCACTTCTCAGTTTAGCCCTGTTATAAGTGTGACAATGAAATCATACTATCTGATTAGAACCTAAGAGTGGATTATGGTTGCTGTTGGTTAACTCTTTCCTTCTAATCTAACATTTTAAAATTTGAAACTGTTATTACAGACATTCTTTGGATAGCTTTGTATGTATATCTAAAACTGTTCAATGCTTTTTAGCAATTTTAATTAATAAAAACATCTCAGGTGTGGAAAAAGGCTTTGGCCAAAAAAAGTGTGCAACTTAAATAAATGAAATCAAAATTGGTGGCTATGGAAGCTACAATTATAACATTGATGAAATTTTACACCAAATGTTCATTCATTAGTTAGTCAGGCCAATTTTGCATTCAACTTTTGACATGATGGTGGGTAAAATAAAATAAACCTCTCATGACCCCTCCGTCATGTTATCCTGTATCACTATCATATTGTACTAATTTGGTAGTTTTTTTTCCAAAATTAGATATGAAATTAGATGAGGTGTTTTAATTGATTGTTTAACATCATTTGGAAATCAGTAGTACAACATATTTCTCCATGCATGTGGTTAGTGGTTTTTTTTTAAATGTTTGATTATAACTTTGATCACTTTGAGTTTTTAGGTGGGTACTACTGCATATACACTAATGTCTAGAGGTACATTAACATTTCATATATTAGTATACATTATGTAGCTGAGAAGCAAGGAACTTGGTTTGTACATGTTCTGTACTCTATTTACCAATGATAAAGGGGAAGTGCACTTTCCAAAATGCTAAGGTTATTGGATTTCTTTTTTAACAGTCCATTTTTATTTAAATGAAGTTTAACTCACAAAATTAGTCATAATATTTACTACAATTTTGAATATTATTATTTTTTATTACTAATTTTAATCTTCCAAATATTATTTTACACTGTTTGCTTACTATAAGGATTTATAACTAATTCACATTTAATACCTTGGCAAATTCTTACAAGACGTTAATAGGATTAAAACTGAAAATGTTAATGAGTGCATTCAACTGATGATTCAATTAATTCTATTCATTATTGGAGTAATTTTTCTAGTGTATTGATTCTGCTATTACTAACTTTTATTCAGTTTATTATAAAGAATTGGCTTTAACTTATGCTACATTTTGTTTGCTTTATGTAGTGAACTTAATTTTGATAAATGTATTAATATGTGCTGCAAAACCATAAAACATGTTTTTCTAAAGAGTTGAAAGAAAAGGTATGAACAAAACCTATATGAAACACTACCAAATTGGAATAATATGATAACTATGTAAGTTTGAATGTCATACAATAAAGCCAGTAATCCTAAAAGGAAAAGTAAATAATACTTAGTTGTACCTGGTTTCCCCTAAATTCAATTTGAAAATTTTTTGCAGACTCCTGAGTGACTCTTCCTCCAAAGTCCAGTTGATACACTTGACTAACTTCATTCCACAATGGAGCCTTGTTATAGAGGATAAAATCCCGGTATGGGGATGTACCAGATCCTGAAGCTCCATCGGCCACTTCTTGGGACTGGGGTGTGCGTCTTTTCTTTAGCTGAGAAGGAATATGAAAATCAAAATTTCATGAAAAATTAGAACTACCTCTTGAATTACAAGAGATAAAAGTTTACTGATACAAGAAAATCATCACTTAGATCAGCATTTTACTGCTAGTAGAAATTGTATTTTTCCTTTAACAGAATAAGGAGAGGTGGTTCAAACTTCTGTCAAGACAGAAAGAGAACATAACTTTTAACCTTCTAGCTATAGGTAGGTCAAAGAGCATTGTCAACTTTTTAAAATTACATTCCAAATTTATATAAATTGCTTTATTATCATTGCATATTAACATTGCACCAAAACATGGTTAATAAAACAATTTTTAATATCATATAAGTTTTACATTCATAGTTTTTCAAATATGTATTTGAAACGAACTTCAATCTCCCCTAGCATGAGAATTCTGACATTTCTCTGTCTTCCTTCTTCTCTAATTTATTTACCATCCCTCTGTGAAGTACACAATTTAATACAAATTGCTCAGTATAATATATATATTAATTGGCACAGCCTTCAGAGTATTTATTTACTGAACCAGAAGCTAAAAATATCAGACTCACTTGCCATGCCTACCTGTCATATATTCTCTCTTTCAAAATTAACAGTATTTCTCTCGAGTGTTTTGTACTGTGTTATTTATAATCAACAAAAGGCCAAATGTTTAATCTATCAAATGAAGTATTACATGTGTAATACTCAAAGTGTAGAGTACTGTCTATTTTATTTCTAGTTTGAAAATTTTTCTTGTGGTGTTCACATCAACAAGTGAAGTTAAATTTTTAAAGGCTCTTATCACAGTTATAAAGCCAGATAAATTATAATAATTATAAGACATTGTTTGCTTCATGCATGCTATTATTGTGTGTTCATAGGTTCATTAATTAATTAAGTAAACATTTGTCAGTGCATTATATTAATGGTTTTAAAACCATTAATATAAAAAAGTAGACATCTTTCATCAACAGCTCACAGCAAAAATGCATGAGGACACAAATAATAATTATATTTCATTTTCTATACATATTCTCCATATATTATTATAGTAAAACTACAATACAAAAATTAGAAACTTACTAGGTTAGACAATGAAAATAATAAATAATTATTCACAAGATATGCTTATGAGGCAGTTGTGCATTATAGTAACTATAGTTGTGAACTATGTGTTCACCGACTCATTACATCTTGTTTAGTGGGATGTTTAGCTAGACATGGGTTAAAGGGCAATAAAACAATAAATTTTAAGAATAAACAAATTTGTACTATTACAAGCTTTAAGAATAAGTAAATTAAGTTTAGTATAAACAATTACAATTTCTGTTACAATTTGCAGTCATCCTAGAAAGGAAACAGGATAATTCAGATTTGTTGTGTAGAGGGACTAGTGAGAGATAGAGAGAAAGAAGCATCCAAAGGATACTACATGAGATGAGATTTCAGATTGTGAGATCTTACTGGGAGACCACACCAGGTTGCTGGTTTTCTACCCCCCATCCATGTGGGTGCAGAAAAAGAGGATCATACTGGCAGCAAGTCAACTACAATCCAGAGCCCAACCAACTGGTGGGGGGTTTGAAAAAGGATCATTCCATCTTCAACCTCAAGTTCATTAAAACAGAGAAAATCTAAAACCCTTTGATTCATGGACAGGGCATGTGTGAATATGATAACTTAATCCTGGAATCTGACATTCAGTATTAAAAAATATCTACATAATGTAAACCATCTCTTTCAAAAGTGAAATTACCCATAACTATCAAACACAGTAACATCCTTAGAATAATAAATACTGATGAATAGCAGAAGAGGTAGAATTACAATAATCTGCAAGTCCTCCACCATGACTAATAACACTGATGAAATATAAATGAGGGAGGAATATAGAGATCTGTAATAGATTCACATGAGGATAGGATGAGGGATCCTAATCAAAGGGGTTAACTATAATTTTGATGGTTCACTCCTATTTCTTTTTGCATGTCATATTGGAAGATATCATGTCATCTACACCAGCAGAACACTACCATCCTACTCTCAACTGCATGGGTTTATAATTATTTTTATATTTTGTTTGTATTTCATTAACTCATATAGAAGGATGTCTTCATGGTCCACCACCTCAGTAGCTTGGAACTGTAAAGTGTAAAGGATTCTCAAATTCAACAAAAAGAAAATGTAGAGAAAAATGCAAGAGAGAGTCTGGAAGATTGGCAACACCTAAGACAGTGCAACGGGTGACCACAAAATCTTGTTTTGTAGACTTTTATAATGATAGTCACACTTGTGAAGAGAGTATGTAGCACTTTTATTGGTAGAGGGTTGTTGCATGATGATTGCATCAGAAATTTAATGGAATCGGTTCCAACTGAAAGGAGGTAAAAGGCTTATGGGATGTGAAAAAAACATTTTGCATAGAGAAGATGGCACTGAATGAGAATAGCTATTTATGTGAGCAAATGTCATGTACAGTACTGGAAAAGTGAATTTCACATATTTACAATCTAAAAAACATTGCATGCTTCTATCACATGGTAACTTATGTACTCTGTTGTATATTTCACTCAATGACAGCAAGCATATGACAAATGTTTATACAATACACACATTATGCCTGTTTCTACCAGAGCATCATGTACTCAAATTTAGTATTAATTGCACACTTCAATGCAAAAGTGATATACAACTTGGTAGTATTCATATAATTTTCATTTTGACCTGTACTTCCATGTGCTTCTTCACTGATAAAATAAAATTATTACCTTTTTACGAATGTAGGCTTTTTGAAGACTCTGAAGGTCTTTAAATCCTTCTCCACTGAATTCCTCACCACTCTGAGCTCCTTCATCTTCTGAGCTTTCCACAGAATGCTCTTTTCTTGTCTTTCTTAATAAGAGAGGACCAGACAGAAGACCTTTCTGCTGTGACTGAGCTCGATGTCTCATTATGGGAGAGGAAGGGATACTCTTGCTGGTGGGTGAAGAAGAAGCCTGATTATCTATCAGAATTGCCTGCGGTAAGCTACCTCGATGCTCACCAATTCGTGTTATTGGGGGAAGAGATAATGGTGCACCAAATATCTCTTCTCCCTGAGATGGATATGCAACCCTGTTAAAACGTTTGTTTGTATCAAAGCTAAAGGCTTCTTGGTCATAGTGAAAGGCTGAAGGACTTGAGCACTCAGAATGAAGTGGGCACCACATCATGGAAGAGTCACACTTGCACGCAAGTTTCTCCAGAGCTCCAAGAGCAGAAAACTGTTTTGAAGACAATGACATTTCATTTCTAACACTGGTAAGTTTATTATCAGCATCATAAACAAGAGAGTTTGACAGTGGTTTGGGGTGCAATTTTAGGCATGCCTGAGATTCTCTTAGTGAAATTCGAGTCCATGTATCTCTACTTATTGGAGTGTCTGTTGTATGTAGATGACCAATGCTTCGACTGCGATGACCTAGTAACAGAACTGGAGAGGCAGGACTTAACTGGGTGCTTCTTACAAGATGAATATCTGTAGCTGGTTCCTCAGTATCATCATCAATGAATTTGATATCTCCAACTTTTTCAATCTGCCTTGGTAAATGTCCCTGACTGCTGGAGTAAACAGAAGAGAGCCACTTGGAAGCAGTAGCAACAGACTCGCCAACATGTGACACTGGAGCAATAGCATCAACAATTCCTCTGTTTACTACAGCTTCCTCAGATGGAGAAAGAATAACTGGATTAGCACATTCTTCACTTTCAGCTTTGGAAACAAGGAGCAAAGAATGAAGTAGTCCATTTTTGGAATTCCCTTTAGTTTTAGCTTTACCATGAATGCTCATATCTAAGTTAAGAACATCGCCATATTTTGCAGTGACGAGTCCTTTTTCACTGTGATTGAATTTTGAATTTCCTTTCAGCTGTTTTTCCTCAGAGCCTGAAGAAGGGGAACTAGAAGCTGAACTCTCCATTAAGTTATCAGCATTAGAACCTGTAGAGGATGGATTTTCTCTAATTATCAAGCTATCTTTACCTATACTTCCATTGTTTAATGAAGAGTCTGAATTATTAGCAGAAATATTAGGTGTGGAATTTATAATCTCGGCTCTATGCAAAGCATCAAATTTTACACCAGAATTTGCTGAAAGATCTGACATTTTTGTTTTAGTTGGAAATGTGTTGTCCTTTACACATGAGCTATAAAAATTACCAAACCCATTATTACTCTGTTGGACA
Source organism: Carcinoscorpius rotundicauda (assembly GCA_011833715.1). Classification (NCBI taxonomy): domain Eukaryota; kingdom Metazoa; phylum Arthropoda; class Merostomata; order Xiphosura; family Limulidae; genus Carcinoscorpius; species Carcinoscorpius rotundicauda. Next base: position 24,562,024 of record CM022404.1, read on the forward strand.
GTAGACGTTGGTCTGTTTTTAAAAGTTGGATGTGAAAGAGGGACAGTAGAACCACTGACAACATCACCTCTGGACCTCTTTCCTTGGTTGGATGAGCCACAAACATGGTGACTATGAGATAAATTCTGAGGCATGGTGGAGGGAATGTTATGATTAGCATCACAGGAAAGTTCTGAAATGCACTGACAACTTGTCTGGGTACCTATAGAAACTGGTTGCTCAGGGGCACTGGCAAGCCTTAAGACACGTATATGGCCTTCAGATGTTGTCTCTAATGTGAGAAAGTCCTCTGTAGGAAAGAAGTTTACATATTCTCCTGTATCACCATTCATGTGCACTGTAGAAATGTAGTTACCAGTTTGTGGTGCATGAGAATTTCGTCTTTGGTTTCTCTGTGGAGTCATTGGGGCAACTGGAGCACTAGCTTCACAACTCAAAGTGTCCATATCTATCAATGTTGAAGAGATACTAAATGAGGTGTTAAGACTAAATTTGATATTTTACTTATATAATAAATGTATAAATAATTTCATTTACAACATAAATACCTTTTAACCATCTATATGCATTTATGTGTATAAATAACCAATGTTAAGTTCGGTACTTTTAGAATACAAAAGTGCAGAATACAATTTATTCTTTTCTTTTTATAACAATGAAAGTGATGGCCAGGGACTAATTTTTAATTACTCATTTTGAATTGTTTATACTTAAATACATGTTAAACTACAGGTCTACAGATTTTCAAAGGTGGGTTGAAAAGTTGCTCACAGTAACAAGTTTTAATATGTATACTGGCAGTTTTATGATATATTTTTATTTCAAGGGGGTTTATTGTCATCATGAATTATTTTTAAAGTTTCTTATTAACTGGTAAAAATTTATTCCTTCTTTTTGCAAAAACACTAATCTTATCTTACAGTACACAATAACTCAAACTTACCAAAAACTTCATCTTCATCTTCTGAGAAGACTAAATTACCACTAGTATTGCCATTCATAGCAATGTTTTGTTCTCTACCATCACATGATTGTGGACCTAGCAGTTCCTTGATGACCAATGTCATTTGTCTAGGCTGCAAGTGTAGCAGACTTGTGCGATATGTTATAGTACCCAGGATAGTTGGTAGCCATTGTGCTATGCCCAGAATTTTAAACTTAGTTCCCCAAATGTTCGATGTCACAGCAACAATTTTATTAGCCTATATGACACAGATAATTGAATAATAAGAAACAGAATTTTGCTAAAACACACACATAGAAAACAAGCCATCAATAAGAAATGAAAAAAAAGACATCCAAACTATAGTTGTCATTCATATAATCCCAAATAATCATAATTTTTATGTTATAACTTGAAAGATTCTTGTGCTAAGCCAGTATTTAAAACTGAATCTTTAGAATTTAAAAATAGATAAGTAAGCTCCATAACAACAGAAAAAAAAGACTTTCATAACATTGGCAAATGTTTTTGCTTATTTTTTAATACTTGCAACTGGCATAACTTAATTTATACACAGTTTGGATGTGACTAGATAAACAGAAAGGAGTGTTATAGCTCTTATAATGTCTATAAAACTACTGCCCCTTAAGAGTTTATTAAAAATTTTGTTTCTGTTGTTTCTTTTTTGTCTCTGATTTTATTAGTACAACTTCTTGTTTCCATCTTTTTTAAATACAAAATACACATACAATATAGAATAAATGATATGGTGCAATAAGACCCAGCTCTCAGAGATAAAAAAATGGAATGTAGTAAGACGTTTAGAAGATCACAGACACGTGAATTTTATTACAGTTTTCTCAGACATTCTTTTTATTTCTGAAAATATCTTCATCATATTTGTTTGAAAGCTATGAGTATTTTCTTCTTTGACAATAAATCAGATAAACCTTATTACTTTTAAAGAATATGATGGCAACAGCAAAATATTCTGGTGACTCAAGTTCTCATTTATTGAACATTCTTATTGAGCTGTCATATTCAAACAGCACATATAAATAACAAAACATATAATTTATTGAAAAGAAAGTATATCTATTGGACATAACATAAGTTTGATCAAAGACACCGAAAAAATATTGATATCAAGTCCGATATGACCTCATTTTCAAAGGTCAAGTCTTGGGTCATTTAAACATCTTCATTAGTTCCTAGTGTTTTTATAATCTATACTTAGACATGGTGACAAATGCAGATGATAAAATAAAGTTTCAAAGTATTTTAACGTTTTTATTAATACTTTAAGCTAAAACTTCAAATTTCATATAATTTAGTAAAGTACTTCCACTCAGTGATGTCGAGAAACCCACTTGTTGAGAATTTTATATGCAAAAACGGCTCGTTTGGGTTCAGAAAATATTTTAAATATTATTCTATTTAAATTTTAAATTAAATTTTGGTTAAATATTATTCTATTTAAAATATTTTCTGAACCCAAACGAGCCGTTTTTGCATATAAGTACTTCCACTGTGACAAGAAAAATATCAAAAAGAAAAAAGTGACACCCATCACCAGACTAATTTACTGAATTTTCTTTCAAAAAAGTAATATTTACCATCTTCAAACTAATAGATAATAATTGTATCAAACTTGATAACATTAGCAAATGATATTTTGACCAAATATTTAAAAGTAATTTGTTTTTACAAAAAGCAGTTAATTATTTTGCTGAAGATAAATTCCCTTATTTATATAAATTAAATAATTCCACAAATATCTGACTTTATTACTCTCTCTTAAGTCCTTCAAATTAGAAACAAAAGAATGTACTGAAAAAATACTCAAATACATATCAACAATATGAAAATAGCTCACTAACTACCTGTCATATAATAAAAAGGGAAATTTTATGGAATTAGTGTAAAACCAAACTTATGCCTGCTATGGTTGACTTGTTTTTGAGTTAATGAAAATCAATCATTAGAGAAAAGTAAACTTTAAACCATCTAATTACATGACGCTGTGGTGATGACATCTTTACCATTTTTTTTCAATTAAAAATGTTTACATCTAGATCACTGAACATAATCAAAATTACCTTTACCACTGAGTAATAAACAATAAAGTTCATACAAAACTTCAAACATTGTATGAATTTAACTCTGTGCATGCTTGGCTATTCTGACATACTTTTTTAATCCTCACATAATCATGAAACTATCACTCTGACTGCAACGAGTGTATCTTACAAAATTTGAAAACTTTTACTGTACTTTACAAGTCTGTTGTACACAGAAGATTAAATTTTGTTTAATAAAGTATTTTTACTAGAGATATGTTTAGGAACTTAGAAAACCTTCACTGAATCAGTACAAGTGAAAGTTGATTTTAATGCTAAAAATAAAAATACTTCATTTCACTTATAGCTTACAATGCTATAAGTTTTTTCAGTGAAACTGTATATTTTCTATCTCTTATAATAGCTGTTACAAAATCAGCAAAGTAAAATCCAAAAGTTAACAAATATTAAATAATTTTTTTTCTGAAATGACTGCATATATAATTAATATATAACCTTTTAATATTTGGTTTATTTTAATTTTATTGATTTATAGTTCTTAGATTACAGTAAAATCATTTATTACAGCAGAACAGCTGGGTAAAAACAAATGATCACTTTACATTTCACCACAAGAGTGGTTGTTTCAATGTGGGATATTGAGTATCATGATTAATTAATTTGTTTTTCCCATTTATGCTTTCTTATCTCACCTAATTTTTACATTTCAGTTACTTTTGTAACAATAAATGAAAAAAAAAAAATTCAGTAGTTACTCTGGACTTAAGCCTTTCCTAAACCTTTTGTCATCAAATTGTGACAATACTAGTTGTCCACAAAATAACTTATTTCACACAACAATTTTAGAGTATAAAAAGTAAATCATGCAATAATATAGCTTCCTGGAATTGCTACATTTTAACTTACTTCCTAGTTAAGCTATAAAAATGTCAAAACGTTTTGCTGCTCAAGCTGAACATTATGATCTCAAACAATGAAACTAGGCTAGATATGTATCTACAAACAATAAAAAAACCAAACAAAAAACAGGTTAAATGTGTATTTACAAACAAAAAACAAAAACAATGAAACTGAGGTGAAGTACGTACTTACAAATATTAAAAGTAGCAAACAAAAAAAATGAATCTATAGATAAATATGTATTCACAATGTTAAAGCAAACAAACAAAAGAAAAACAATATATGGAACCTTGTAAAGAAAACACTGCTCTAATTATTGGTTATTGATAATCCAATAGCAATGTCAGAAAAACATAACTGATATTTTATGAAAGACAAAATGATATCAGATGTGTGCATCATCTAGGTTTGACTTTTTTGTTTATATCTCAATAAAGCATGAATACTTGAGGTTCTATTAACACTAATAATGATGTAGTTAGGTTTTGAATGTAACTTTAAAAAATATCATAATGTGTGCTTTAAACTTTCTGATTTACAGGGTTACACCACTGTTTAGAATGATAAATGTATTTCTGTTTAAAACTTTCAAGACAAGAGGTGTCAGTAATATCCTTTGATTTTTTTTTCCTTCGAACACAAAATACTAAACAGAATTCACGAAACTTAGTTTAAATTTACTTATAAATATCTAGCTTAGGCTTAGAAATTTATATAATTTTAGTTAATTTTTTTCTATCATTTTTAAGTTGTAAAACTTGGGTTTGAGCTCATTTTTATTGTGATTATGAAGTTCCATTTTTAGGTTTATTCATTGTGAACTAAGTTATAATTATTAACATATTTCTTTGAATGCTTTACTTTGCCGTATGAAGTAGTAGATTCTTACTGTAAATTATAAAAACAAAGCAATAGCCTAGAAAGATTTATCTGTGATGCAAGCCCTAACCTTTTAAAATAGCATAAACATTAGTTTGATCACACTAGGAATTGGGTTTTTGCAAAGTATATTTTGTTGAAAGCAATTTACATCAAATAAGAAATATAGTTTATTTTTCAACAAAAAATAACAAGTTCTTTTATTTATTTACATAAAGATTTGAATTGTCAAAATACTTTGTTATTACTTATCATACTTGCTGAATCTAATTAAGCTTACCTAATGTCTTGTAAACAAAAAACTCTTTGAAGTTTTACCAGTATGTAACTTGAAACATTTGATTCTCTTTTATAAATTGCACAATATAAATATTACCAAATGACAAAATATTAATTCTAAAGTATTTTCACATTATAAAGTGTTTAAATATGGTTAAAATTATAACTTCCAATTAAATTTTGAAATGTGATATGCCAGTATGCACATTAGTTATGATAAGGTTAAAAAAAATAAGAAGAATAAACATTTATTTGTAGGTTAAATATCTACAGATGAATCTTTATTTGAATAAAAGAGCAATCCAATAAAATTTAGGAATAATATATTACAGTACTTACTGATGGTATACACTATTATTACAGATAATTTAATCACAGTATCCAAATTTATTTTAACTCTACAAATAATATAGTGGTTAAACTAGTTAGGGGTTAAGAGTTTCCAGTTTGTTAGGTGCAATAGATGCAAAGAATGGGTTTCATGTGAAAACTCTGGACTACTATGCACTTTTAAGGAAGTTAGAAGTAAAGATATTCAATTTATATGTACAGTTTGCAGGCTAGAGATATCTTAACTAAAGTTGAGGAAATAGATAAAGAGAAGTATAAACGTTGGGAAATGACAGCAGAACTTCAAGAGGAGCTCAAGCTTTTATGTGCAAGGGAAGCATTAGTTAAGATTAACAATGAGATTAGAGTTAAAAGTAAAGAACTTAACTGTAAAAAAATGTATTTTATTGAGCAACAGATTTCAGCTCTTGGCTTATGCAGACAAGGAACTATATGAGGGAGGGAAAGCAAAACGAATAGAGAAGGATATGGATTATGAACATTAAAAAGTTATAGTTATAAGTTATTTTCTGATACAGCATGTGGATAGAATAGTCTGTGAGATAAAAAGGGAGAAGAGAGATTATATTACCTTGGAGCACAGGTTGAAGACATAACTGACAAAACTACAATGAAGGGGTCCAGGAATGATGCAATCTTTGTTAGGCATGTAGGGACTAATACAGGGTGGTCGCTAGAAAAGCGGAAAATTTGAGGGTCAGATGAGATCATGAATAAAATGCGTGCTTACTCATTTCTATTTTGATTTCTTTACATCATGAATAAAATGCATGATTTTAATATCATAAAATGCGTGCTTACTCATTTCTATTTTGATTTGTTTTAGGTTCTATTTGATACCCACATCATGGAAGGAAACAGGAAACAGCTTTCAGACTTTCAAAGGCAAGTGATTATTCTTTTCAAAAGTGAAAATCCGACTTGGGGACTGATAAAATGTCTAGCTGTGTTACCAACTTTTTTTTCAATGATTACAAGGCATCAGTTTAATAACGTTGTTGCAACTTTGAAACGAGAAGGTCCTGAAACAGCTGGTACACGCCAAAAAGGAATGGGTCCAAAGAAACAAATTTCGGACGAGGCACGTGCCGCAGTGAAAAATTTGGCTGTTTCACTTGTGTAACACGGTGCAATGAACAGACGTCATTTCAGTCAACGAGAAATTGCTTGACATCTCAATATATCGAAAACATCAGTGTTTGAAATTCTCAAAGAAAGTGAACTGAAATGCTATCGTCGAATAAAATGTAACCTCCTCAGTGAGCGACATCAGGAAATGAGCAAAAACAAGTCGCTTGCACTGATCAATCGCTTTGAACCAGAGTGTGCTTGGAAAAGAGTATGGTTTTCGGATGAAGCAAGGTTTTCATTGCGACTGCCTTTGAATACACAAAATGATCGCATTTACCGAGAAGTGCGTGTAAAAACTGACATACCTGAGGAAGATCTGCTTGTGGAATATGACAATTTGCAGCCATCTGTTCTTTGTTATGCTGCAGTTTCATGGTATGGCAAAACGGAGCTTCAATTTCTTGAAGGATATTATCAGAGTCCTGAAGGCAGGAAGAAAAAAACAATAAACCAACAAGTTTATTGTGAAGAGATGTGTCCACAGATGTTCAGCGATATACGAAATGTAATGGATGACCAAATATGGACATGGCAGCAGGATGGTGCCAGGGCTCACACAGCAACGGCTTCAGTTCAATTTCTTCAGCAATCTACTCCTGATTTCATTGAACCGGAAGATTGGCCCTCCAAAAGTCCAGACGTAAATGTCATGGATTACTGCATTTGGAGCTTGTTATTAACAGAGCTTCAGAATTGTCGACATGACATAAACTCCATTGGTGATTTGAAAAAGAGCTTGGAACGATATCTCACAAGTTACCCTTCAAAACGCTACACGAGCTTGGATTTCTAGGTTAAGATGCTACTCTGAAGTGCACGGACGACATTTTGAGCATCTATAAGTGTAATATAACATATGCCTTTAAAAAACTTTGTAAAAGTTATTCTTTGTAAAAATAAATAGCTGTTTGACAAATATTCCGCTTTTCTAGCGACCACCCTGTAATATAAGGAAGAATATATCAGAGGAGCTAATTAATAAGTATTAGGGGTTGATACAAGCATTTAAAGACCATAAGTTAATTGTGTCAGGGATATTGTCAAAACAGGTTGAGATAAAATTTTGAGCAAGTCACGTGGCTGAAAGTAATATGAAAGGAAAAGCAGGTTAGCTGGTTGGACTTGTGGGATCAGTTCAGTAGAAAAAATGAACTTTTTGGAATAGATAATTTTAAACTTAAGTAGGAAAGAGTCTGGCATGTTTGCAAGGGCTGTTAACTCAGCTCTAAGGTAAGATTTACACTAAGACTAAATAAAAATTAAATTCAGATAAACTAAATGAAACAAAACGGAGATGTCAAGGAAAGTTTAGCACAGGAAATCAGTATAAAAGTAGTTATCAGAATAGGCTTAATTATTACAATTGTAAAGCCAGAAGTACAAGAAATAAAACATGAAACTTTAGGACACTGTTAAGAATATAATATTTTGATATGACAGGAACAACTAAAATATAGTTAAGTGTAGATGATTTTGACAACAGAAATTATTTGAAATAAATGGTTATAGATTATTTAACAAAGTAGTAAAGATAGGAAGAAGAGTGGCTCTGTATATAAAGTATAGTATTGAAGTTGAGGATATTAAGGATAACAGCAAGGAGATTATAAATCTATTTGGGTTTCTATTATTGAATATCAAGGGAAAAAGCACTTAGTAGTAATTGTTACAAACCAATGGATTAAACTGATAAAATTGAAACTTTACAATGAAATAAAAATTTCTGCTGCTAATGAAGTCATAATTATGGTGATTTTAATTTAAGACATTTTGATTGGGAAATGCTGGAGTCAAATCAGAGAAGAAAAATTTCTGAAAACTGTTCAAGATGAATTTCTTCACCAATTGGTTAGGAAACCTATTATAAATAATGTTATTTTATATTTATTGTTAATTTCTAATACATGTGTTGTTGAAAAAGTAGAAATTGGGAAACTCCAAGGTACAAGTGATCATAGTTGTATCAGGCTTGATGTTTTGCTGAATATAGAAATCAGGAATATTGATATTTTGATTCCAAATTGCAAAAAATAAATTTTAAATGGATACAACAAGAATTATCTGTTGTGAATTGGGAAACTAAGTTATTTGAGACACTGAGAAAATGTAAAAAAATTTTAAAGAAATATTTTTCAGTATTCAAAACAAATATATTTCTTACAGAAAGCAAAGAATAAATATAAGTTAACAACCAGGTTAGCTCACAAAGGGTATAAAAGATAAAATTAAAGAAAATCATCACAAATTTAAGAAATTTCAATTGACTGTTATTATAGAAGGTTTAAAAGGTTCTAGAAGATTAAGAATGCAGGTTAAACAGGAAATTCGGATATCCAAAAGAATGTATGAAAATTTTTTTTTGGCTGAAAACAAATATTAGCAATAAAAACTTTTTAAGAACACTAGAGGTAAACAAAATGTTAGGATGGGGATAGAGCCCTTAAGGAATGAGAAAGGTAAGCTTGTATCTGATTGTTATGAAATGGCTAGGCTATTAAATTCTTTTTTCTTAAGTTTTTACTAATAAAGACTTAAGTGGTATTCCTCATCTTGAACAGCTGATAGATGAAAACAATGCTGAACAACACAACTGCATAAATTCTTAGCTTGTTAAAATTGAGAAGATTAAAGAATGATAAGATCCCTGAGCCTGATATTTTCTCAAGGGTTTTAAAGGAGGTCAAGGACAACTTTTTTTTTTTGCAAGTCCTTAAATAATGGAGAAGTACAAGTAGGTTGGAAAAAATAATCCATTGTCACTCCTATTTTCAAGGAAAGTAATCTACAGAAGTTGTTCCAGCAATTATATCAGTTGTGAGAAAAGTTTTTGAAAGTCTGATAAAAAATATTTTGCAAGGTTATTTATGAAAAGTTTAGAATTTTATCAGATAGTCAACATGGTTTCACTGAGGACAAATCTTACCTTACAAGTATTTTTACATGATTTGAAAATGTTAATGCATATGTAGACGAAGGTAAGGGTGTAGATTTGGCATATCTGGATTTTCAGAAAGCAACTGACAAAGTGACACATAAGAGGCTTGTAAAGAAATTAATCTCTTTAGGTGTGGAGGATAGATTACCTAACTAGATAAAACAGTAACTTGATGGAAAAAAATGGTTATAAATGAAGTTCAGTCAAACTAGATTAATGTTGCATGTGATGTAACTCAAGGCTCAGTCTTAGGATCATTGCTCTTTTTGATTTATATTAATGATGTAGATGAAGGAAAGGTCAATAAATTATTTAAATTTACTGATGATAAAGGTTTTGGGTGTTGCTAGCTGTGAAGAGGATACTGTTGCATTACAAAAGAATTTAGATCATTTAGTGAGTTGGTCAGATGGGTGTTAATTATAAGTGCAAGATATTACATATAGATTATCATAATTTTAATTATGATGTAATTTCATTGTATAGATTACTGGTTAGGCCATATTTGAGGTATTGAGTTCAATCTTTAGCTACTTATTTTAGGAAAACATTGAACTGTTTGAAAGAGTTCAAAGAAGATCTAGTAGAATGGTGCCTGAGATGAAGGGGTTTGTCATATGAGAAGAGATTAAGATCTATAAATTTTTCTCTTAAAAAATGAAGAGATAGAAGGGATCTGATAATGGTGATGTATCTACATACTTAACAGTATGCATTATAACCCAGTGGATACAAATACAGATTTAGGCAAGGTATAAGCTGTATTCAGTTAAGACAATTTTATTTTGGAAGGAGGGTGGTTGGCCTATGGATGTTATGGAGGCAGTAAATTTGAGTGAGTTTAAAAAAAAGATTGATAGATATATATGAATGATAAGGGCTGGCTTGAAACTTTTTTTAGTAGTTTTAATTTGGGTTAGAGTAAAAGACAGCCAAGATGGACTAACAGGTCCTTGTCGTCCCTAATAATATAATTATATCACAATTAACAGTAAATGATCACCTGAGTTTAATCAAGAATAAATCATAAATTATTTTTAATTACTAGGAATTACTTCCTAATCTTATGTTTCAACTGTCAATTTACTCTTGCCCTCAGGGAAGTCTTTAGAAGGACTATATATGTGGTGGTTGTGGCAAGGTCTTCTTGACAGAGAAACTGCACAGTATTATACACTCATATGGGTTCTCTCCCTATTAGGACCTTAATTAACAAGTTTACTTTAAATTATTTTCTTCTTTTTCCAGAAAGTATGCAGATTTTGCTAACTTTAATTTTGGTTTGTTGGTTATGTTATCAGCTAGGTGGACGTAGGAAGCTTCATCTTTTTTTTCTGATTACTGATTAACATATTATTTTGGTATTACTACAAATTACTGTATATTCTTGTCAGCCATGATAAGCTACTGGAAATAGATAAGAATTAAATCTTGTTTCTCTATTATGCTCCTGAATTCTGACTTTTGTTAGCATTTTTTGTTTATCCTAAGTGTTGGATGTATACATTTATAAAGAATGATGTAAATTGCATTTCCATTCTCCAATTGGTTTTTAGACAGTCTAATGTGTATGACTTCAATCATATTATTTGATTTCTTAAAACTGTTTATTTCATGCTGTTTACACACCCTCTATTCATATAAACCAATGTAAAAGAGGAATATAGTTAAATTTTTAATTTATTTCCAGCTTATTCCCAGTGTTTGTGTTCTTTATTAAGTATCTGGAGTATCCATTGTCAATGAGGGTTGTAATGATGCATTTCACTTGTTCTCAGTAAAGTCAAAATTACACAAATTGTTCATACCTATACCTTGGCATTCAAGGACAGCTACTAACACCTGAGGTGGTTTAATTTATAGCCACACTATGTAATTTTCTGTATATTTCCTGTAAATGTCTGTGGTATATGAGTAACCATTGTACTTTTAAGTGGAAGTTTCTTTCTTCTGTTTCTACTGTGAATTGTAGCTGGATTTGTTTGTATAAGTTATTCATGTATTTTTTAACACTGTCATTAGTATGTGGTCATATTACAGATATACTGTCAACAATTTTGAGCCAAAATCTCAGAATAAGGAAATTAGTTTTGAAATGTTTTGTGTAAAATGACTGAATAATGCTGATAGAGTTAGCTTGCAATTAAAACTTCTTGTTTCACAGTATAAATATGTTGGGTTTAGACAAAAAAGTTGTGAACTCTTTATTGTAGATATCCTCAGTTGTATGCATTTCATGAATTTTATCATTTTCAAGCTATTGAAAAAGAATTTTGGTGTTTCAGGCGTTGGTAAGTTGGTGAATAGTTTAGATATATCAGAGATGGTCATATGTCTTGTGAGATTATTTCATTGTATTTAACAAAACTGAGGATGAAAGCTGCAAAAGATATTACTAGTGGAAAAGCCCCGATTATTAAGATGGTTTTAAATGATGAGGTTTCAGTTTTTCTCTTCTCCTTTAAATTTTATCTCAGTTTTTTCTTGTTTTCATTTAAACTGCAAAAAAATGTTCATAGTACTTTGTGGTTAACAGAAAAAACAATATAGAGTAAACTTAGTTTTCAAAAGAACCTTTATTTTGAGCAGTTGTTTTTTAACTATCTAAAGGTTTTGATGAAGTGAATCACACCCTAACATATATAAGAAGTTACAATCAAACCTCAGGAAGATCATCCAAATAAAGTAATTCTCCTCGTTGAAATCCATTGTTCTCTCCCTCTCTTTGCTGAGCAAGTCTTCTCTGTCGTCGTCGTCGCTGCATACGAGGCGAAGCACAACCCTCATCAACCTCGCTATCTGATGATGTGGGTAGTGATGCAGTATGTGGAGATGAAGGACTAAATGGATAGGTAAGCATAAGAGGAGACTGAAAGTTTCCACATCGTTGACGAACATCTCCTAGATCTTCAAAAGGATGAAAAGAATTTTGTGTCACTTTGTCAATGAAAATCAAGAAACTTTTCAAAACACATTACCTAACATGAAATAAAAATGAGCATGGATATAAATAACATATACAACTGAAATAAAGTGCAAAATTATTAGCTTGGGAAGTTCTTTACTTCCACAGTATCATAAAACAGCAAAAATTTAAAAGCAACAAGACTTCTATCAGTACATCTAAGTTATTCCTTCCACTAAATTAAAATAAAAACACACAAAACCAATCCTTATCATTCAAATATTTATTAAGCCTTTCCTTAAATTAGCTGTATCCACCACATCTGAAGGTAATCCATTTCATAAATTAACCACCTTCTAGAAAAATAAATATTTTTAAGCTGAAAACTCCGACCTAGATAAAATTTATATTCATGTCCCCTAGCCCTTCCATTATGAAGTACAAAAGAAAACTGTGTCTCAACATTATCAATTCTTCTGATAATCTTTAACAACTCAATAAGATCCCCTCTCACTGTGTTTTCTCAAAAGAAATTTTCATAGATATCACACTGTCCTTGTATGACAATGTATCCATTGTAGGTATAATTTTAGTAGCTCCCCTCTTTCCAAAAATTCAATGTCAGGTAAGGAGCCCAAAAATGAACACAATACTCCAAGTGCAGCTTAACAAGCAAGTTATACAATAAAATTATAACCTCTTTAGTATGCAGTATTTCTATAGATACAACCCAAAATTCTATTTGCTATACTACTAGCAACAAGACACTTTTCTGGTGGTTTAAGAGACTGATCAACTAAAACAATATGATCTTCCATAATGTTGTTTAGGTTATTCCTATCAAAATCATAGGTATAATTAAAACTCTGATAATCCATATGCATCATCTATTTATTACAATAAAAATCTCTCTCATCAATTAATTCAAATCCTTTTGTAATGCAGATTCTCACAGCTAGAAACTTCCCAAACCTTAATATCATTAGCAAGTTTCAGTAATGACAGTTACTTCACCTGTATCAGAGTACCCCCATTTGAGACATGAATCCACTTTGAATGAACTCAATTTTCTGCTTTTTTCCATCCAGCCATCTTTTATCCAGAGAAAAAACTTACAATACCTTTTATTTTAACAAGCCCTTTACATGGCAACTTGTCAAATACTTTCTGAATATCCAAACACACCAAATCTACACCCTTATTCTCACTTATTTAATGCTTTCATTTTGAGTTGGGTGAAATCCACCCAGCTCCTAACCATGAAGGTATCCATGAGAATAATTATATGCATGTATGAACATAAATTTGCAAATTATTTGTTTGTTTGTTGTTTTTTTTTAATTAAGCACAAAGCTACACAATGGGCTATCTGTACTCTGCCCACCACAGGTATCGAAACCCGGATTTTAGCATGTAAATCCACAGACATACGGCTGAGCCACTGGGGGGCTGCAGATTATTAGTAAACATAAGGTTTTTGAACACAAAATATCAGTTTTTTTATGTTAGGTATTTAGATATTTTAATTAAAGATTTTCTTGTAATTTTTTTCTTTCAGAATGTTGACTAAGCAACATGCAGAGTCATTTTCATTTTAAGATTAAAAATACTTTTATGCATCAGAAAATTTTCATATTTCATGTGTGAAACTTTAACTTCCAAAAAATTATCAAATGTTTTTTAAGAAAAACTATTTTATTCATTATTTTCACTCTCAAATCTGAATCTCTGCATGTGTTTGGTAGATCTGATCAATCTTATTACCACCATAAAAAATTAAGAATATAAATTATATTTTTTCTTTGTAAAATGAGAACAAATAACTCAAAAACATAACTGTTTAATATGAATAGCTTAAATATCATAGCATTATACATTAATATATATTTATCATTGCAGGCTGTAATAGAATTTACAGTGATGTATCACATGTGCATTCATGTTACCACATCCAAAAATATGAAACTGACCTTTAGTCTTTATAAAGTGATCTGTCTTGGCTGTGATTTAGTGGACTAGAATTTTGTAAAATACAATCACATTTCAGTATATATATGATTACTATTTACAAGTAATATTTTAAGCCTATGTTTTAAAATATAAAACAGTAAATAAAGTAAAGCAAACAATTACCACTTCTAGTTTTGACTTTTGTACTTGGTTGTTACTTGTTGAAGGTTGCTAAGCCTTAAGAAGTTTCACAAGTGGAGTATGTCAAACAATTTGGATTCTTAGGATGGAGGACAGGAAACAAAATAATTAATTTGGGTTTTATGTATACATAAAAGTACTTCTGCTTACTCTTTGTGAATAACCAATTTAAAGCTCAGAAATACTTTTCCAAATTATTTATATGGCAAACTCATTCCTTTCATGATCAATTTTAAATGATAAAAGTAATTATACTGGAATTCTATGGTATTGATATAGTAATTTATGATTCTTGGTTATTTCAAACTGTATGTATAAAACTCAAAAAAATTAATTTTTCCATCCTGCATGTGCAAAATTTGACAAGGCTTAGCAACCTACAGCAAGCAGTAGTTGATTTCAGAGTTTGTAACTAGAAGATACAATTGTTTTCTATGAATCTTTATTTATTGCTCTAGGTTTTAAGAAAAATAACTAAAATTGAAGAACATATTTTAAACAGTACTAGTGTGTATACATAGGTAATGCATTAAAACTGAAATGTGATAATATAAATATTAATGTGTGCAATTGTGTATATGAATGAATAACTTTTATACAGAACCTAATGCAAAAGGGTTAACCAACTTCCAATCCTCTGGTATCTGCCCAGTATTAAAAATAAAATAACAGTAGGAAGTTGCTCATGTATCCAATCCTTTACCCCTTTCAAAATCCTTGGGTAAATATTATCTAGCCCAGAAACTTTATGATTCTGTAAATTTCCCAATTTGTTACTAAGAAACTCAAAATTAACATTATCATCTTGTTAAATCTTGATTTCATCTTACAACTATTTATCATTAAGAATATTCTTTAAATCTTCATCAGTAAAAAATAAGTAAAAAAGTAAAATTTAACAGCTCAATCTTCCGAATATAATCATCAGATATGAGCTTTCCCATACCACACCTCTAAGACCCTACCCCCATTCTAACATTTTGTTCATGCTTGCTATATTTTGAGAAATCCTTCCTATTAATTTTTACATTTCAAATCAACCTTTCTTCATAATCATTTTTTGGTTTAATATTTTCTGTTTCATGAACTCTCTTGATCTTTTATAGTCTTTCGAGTCTCTTATCATAGTTGTCAATTTGAACTCTTAAGATTTATAATGATTTTTTTTTAATTTTATCCTTGTAGTTTTTTTTTCATTAGAATTACTTTTTACTATAAAGAATGTACCAATCTTGAATATATAAAAAATTGTTCCATATTTGATAAGTATATTCAATTAATTCTGTTGTTCAATTTTTAACATGTAATTCTCACTGCATCTATTAAAAATCTTTTTTTTCTATTTGTAGCTAAAATTTCTCTTATTCCTCATCTTTATTGCAGCAAAACAATTGACTTAATTGGGCAATCACACCAAGCTATTTCCCAATCTCTACAATATCAACTATTCCTGTATGAAAAGTTAACAATGAATTTAAAATAGCCTTCTTTCTACAAAGTTCTTTGAACAATAGGTCAAGAAAAGTACCTTAAATGGTTTGATTGTAAAATATTATAGTCTACCTAGAATATTTATACCTATAAATTATGACTTCATGAAGTTATTAATTTTTTATCTCACTGTAGAGTTTCTCATAAAGTTCTTCAATTTCATCTAATGGTCTGTAACAAATTCCAACAAAGAGCTTTTAAATCACCTAAAAGAAACACAAAAATTAGCTTTGATGTAACTCATATTTTACAAATACCTCTCCCTCTTTTTCTAGTATTTCTTTTCCTATTAAATATTCTACAACTCCATTCATACTTCCAGCTGCATATAAATATAAGACCATTTTTTGATACACCTTTTTTATAACTACCATAATAATAGTGAACAAATCACTTTGGAGTAAACAACAACAAAAAGATATTTTGGGAAAAATAAGAGAACACAAACATTAATCTGAAACACCTTTTCTACCTTACAGATGATATAAAATGCTATTTGATTACCAAACCTGTTGCACTTAAAATGTTTTCAGAATTCATATGTAAATCACTAAATTGAAAAGTAATGAATGTTGAAGTTTCACATCTTTTGGAGAGCTACAGAGAAAGTTAAGAAAATTCTCCAACATACAATAAATGTTGTTAATGTTAAGTATGTAACCCTTAAAGTAACTAAAATTACTTAATAGTAGGACATTTATTAAAAATTCTAAAATGATTCAAATATTTATTTTCACATAATTCCTGGGATAAATAATTTTTTGCCACTCCTCAGCTTTGTTTACAACAAAGATTAAAATTCAGTGTAAACTGCATGCATTCCAACAGACTCCCATAAAAATTAGGGCCTTTAGTAGGGAAAAAAAGATTTAATTTAAGGCTAGGTTTTGAAATAACATAGAAACATTAGTCACTGTACTAGATGAATAATAAATGACAGAGCATGTGCTACTGCTGGCACAAAGCGTACTTTTCTGTAGGATAATTTTTGTTTATTAGAAATAAACTTCACCATAGCCAGTTCTTTGTGATTATCTCTCTGTGCATGTTTCAACAGTTGCTGTTTCCTACAATTATCTCAAGCTACTGTCTTTTGACAATGGCTGAAACCAACATGAAAGTCCATGACCACTACTGTCTGTACAGGTTGAATACTAATACTATGTTTATGTTTTTCCATGAATTTTAGCTTTCTGCATTACTTTAAAAATATAAATCTTATTAAAAAGGCTGTCTCATGCACCACTGGTACAGATACATAAACCACACAGCAATACAACACCAACATTATGTAAGTTAGATTAGCATGAAAAATAATATCATCCATTAAAACTATTATGGTCTAATTATTCCAGGACATACAAACACAAAAATCATGCATCATCAAACTGAAGTTTATGCAAGCTGTAACAATGACAAGAAGAGCAGTTTAACGAAAGCCGAAGCATGTACATTAACTACAAAGCTCAAAATGTACGGAGCTGATAAATATACAATTTTAAGTTTTTACATCATCTCTAAGTTTTACAAGAGTACCTTACATGAAACTTTCAATGTCACTTTAAAATATCTAGAAGAAAATAATACTATAAATAGATTCAATCTATTCTTCATCTCTGATGAATGAATTCTCTGATTATGACACATTCAGATATCTCATATGCGACAATGAATTTTACAATTTGAATAGTGATCTACCAACAATTATTGTCCCTAGCAATGTGCAAGCTCTTGGAGAAAGTGATAAAAAGGTTTCACAAAAAGTAGTACCAAACCTCATCTGGTTAAGATATGTGGATGATACTTCTTTCTTGTAGCCACTAGGAAACAAGATAATTTGAATCCCTCTAAATCATTTGAACAATCAGAAAACCTACATTCAGTTTATAATTCATACAATGCAAAATCTATGAAGAACTTGGAAGTATTGACATACTGCAGGAAAATGGACTTGTGATTCAAATCCATCATAAAAATGAAACCAAAAGCTTTCTATCAAAAAAGTTTTAAAATGGTGTAAACCTAATTTGTGTCTTTTTTGTGTTTACCTATGTTTTATGGATGGTAAACTAAGTAATTTAATTTTTTATAGAATGTTAATCAGCAAATGTCATATGCTTTAGTTATCACAGATCAAGATACAACAGTTTATTCCTACACCTTCTCTTATAAAACTTTATAACTAAATGCAACTTATATTCAAAAATATTTAATAAAATTTCATATTAATCTAGTAAGCAATCATACCTGTGCTTTTAGGGTCAAAAATAACAAACTCTGGACGAAGTTTGCTGGTTCTTTTTCCTTTCAGTAGTGGCACTAAACCACCCAGATATTCAAGAAACAAAGTATAAGTGGCACTACCAGTCAAAATATCATCATCATGTCTCATCATTGTACAATGGAGACGAATATTGTTAGGTGGAGGCTGTGAAACAAAGTCTCGCAGTCGGTGAGGATCAGGTAGATAACACTTTTCATGAAAAAATAACCTAAGCTTATTCAATGGGTTTAAAAAATGTAGAGTAGTTTCCTGATTTTATGCATTGAAGAAATATACGTATCTGTTCCCTATATTCTTGAAAGTTTGAAAAAATCCACTTTATATTTAAATAGAAATATGTTTAAAACATAGCTGGTTTTTAAAATTTTAGCATCAACCTCAAATAACTTAAATAAACGTTAAAAGAGATGTAGTTTTATTTCAGATCACTCTTTTATTTTTGTTATGTGATAACTCCCAGCATCTAGTTTAATTTCAGTTTTATAAACTTTGAATGTTTATGAAAAAATACACATGACATACACAAATAAATACAATAGATATGATCACCTAAATTTACCTTATTTCAAGTGACTATATTATATAGAAAGTCACTCGTATTTCTTTTGTTATGTATGTTTAAAAACTGCAATCAAGAATGCATATTGAAAGATTACACAATATTTAAATTAATTTTAAAACTTTCAACAACTTAGAAGCTATTTTAAGTTTTAATTATTTTTACCTTTATTGTTTGACTAAACAAGTGTGACACAAGCACTTTCAGACGTCGAGGTAGTGGAAGTTTCTGCATCTGGCTCTCCTCCATCAAAGAATTCTGGACAGTAAGGCAGGAGAGAAGTTGGAGAGAGGCTATTCTTTGAGTTACCCAACCTATATGTATCATGTGTCCAGTGGCAATGAAGAGTCTTTTGTCATTATGACCCCAGGTTACTGCTGAGACAGGACTCTATGATTAAAATAAGCAAAAACTTAATTGAAATATTTTTTATTTCATAAATAACTACTAAACACATCTTATAAAAACATTATTTTTATTTTCGAATTAAACAAAAAATGAGACAAAAATAGAAATGGAAAAAATAGACATAGAAAGAAATAACCATAAATTCTAAAAAATAAGTGGTGTCATCTGTAGGATATTCATTAAATTTTGAAGATTGTCATTTGATGAAAACATTTGCTGAGTTCTTAAACAACACATTAATAATTACAAAGGTTGATTTACTCACACAAACATTTGTTGAGTATATCTAAACTCAAACACGTTTATTGAACAATTAATAAATAATCAGATGGAATACTTTAATGACACATAATTAGACCTGAGCAATACAAACTTATCACATAACATATATACATATGCAATATTAAATAGATTAAGCAAAGATTCATGGGATTAGCAAAATTAAAATCAATATATTTAAAAAAAAACTTGAAATGTTAACATTTTCTGTAACTGAAAATGTAGTTCTAATAGATACTTATGTCTGCACATAACAGCTATCTTTTGCACATCTGACTTTGAGATTTTGTGCACACTACTACTATCTTCCAATTATCTTCTAAGACACATTTAAATGTTAACTGCACTAGTGTGTGATATAATAATCATGTAACAATAGCCCTTCACCAATAGTAAGGTGACATTCTTCAGGTGCTGTGAATGCCCATAGATATTTCCTCTTAAAATTAACTTCATTTTTAGAAAAACAAGAATAATATGTAGTGACAGTGTAAAGGAAGGTTGGGAAGAATTCAGAAATGCAAGTGTTTATCAAAAATACATTTTAAGGTAAGGAAAATGCCAACTCCTGAAATACTATCTTTATCTCTCTTCAAAAAAACTTGGAGTCCCATGCTGATATGGTGAAAGGCCCAATACAACTGTGTAAATCTAAGAGTTCCCTTTAGAGAAAGCAACTGGAGTGTGACACTAGTGAGGGAGCACTAGCAAAACAACACTCTTCGAAGACTGCATCTATCATGAAATGTCTGTCTCAAAAACCAGGGAGGTAAGAATTCACACTAGGGAGACACAAAAGAGATGTCTGAAATTGATAATACCTAATTTTCATAAAGGTCTGTTGTTACAGAAAGTTCAATAGGTTACAGTGTAACCCAATTTGGAAAGCTAGCTCGCACAAGAAAGGAAAGTGTATAGAAACTTCCTTGGTGCTAGATTTTTTCCAAGGTATATTCTGGAAGAAATAATGAAATATATATAATTTAGGGTACTTGTAGAAATCTCTATCTTGACAGTGAGCACTTTAGAAACCATGGCGGATGAGTTGAATGCTTTTCATTACTTTTGACTTGATGCAGGTTTAGGGAATTAAGTGTACCCTATAAGACATCTAACATTGGGTTTGTTCTGAGAAATGAACCATAAAAGAGAAGAATTTAGTAAGAAAGTAACAGATGCACTTACTCATCAAACAATGAATAGACTGGACAATGGTCACTGGAGATAAATGATATCTTGAGAAGAAACTGTGTGTGAAGATGTCGGGCATAGTCCAAATTACAACCTGGGGGATGTTTTCCAAAGGTTAAAGGGAGAAAAATACAAGCTGTACAATCCAAAGAATTCAACTGAGGATACCTTCATGAAAGAAGAGGGGATGAGTCCTATGGCAAAAAAGCATAAAACCCCAAAATGGAGATGTGCATGCCATGTAGTACTTGAACTGGACACAGAAGATGATCAGAATCAGTATGATGCATATTAGGGGCTAAAATTAACAGTAAAAAATGAGAAGAAATTATCATGAGCAACTGAAATCATTAGAAGAAACAAACAAGTAGCAAACAAGATCAAGGACAATCTGTAAAAACAAGACTGAAATGTATCCAATGCATAAAGGTCATTTCTGTGATGACCACAAGCAAGGAGTAAGAAACAGGCTTTGAAACAGAAATGATATGATTAGCAAAAGCCCTATGTTCAAACAGGGACTACTTGAGTGTGTGTAGAACAATATTAAAGTTCCATCCGGGCAAAGGAAATGGATCAGGGAAATGAAAAATGAAGAACTGGAGAAGAAAATACAGGATCAGAGAAAAATGTCAAGAGGCAGTTGAAAAGATCACTTGATAACCTGCTATGGTAGAAACTGATAATACTTGGTCAAACAATAAGGGAAGAAAGGTAGAAAGGTGGACAATTTAATGATATTTTGGTGGGACAGACCAACAGCAAAACACAAGACAAGGTTATTGACAGACAGAGAGAGCAGAAATGTGATACAAACAGAATAAAAGTTGGTTACTTGAGAATGTTAACCAATGTGAAGACAAGTGATGACACTTTCAGGTAAATGGTAGATGTACAAGTTTTAAGTTAGGAGTACACATACAGAAAGAGATGGGACAGTCCTGGTTGAAAGTATTCACAGCAAGAGCAGCTTGGTGAAGTACAGAGGACAACAAAAGTAGTTTAGACATGAGAGGAGTGCCAGTGGTGAAGGTACTAACCAGAAAAGATTCAGTGAAAGATCTGAGAGTGGAGTGACTGCTCTATAGGAAGATTCCTGTCTGGTTGAGAGAGAAAGATGATCCACCATCAGGTTCAAAGTCCCCAAAAGATAACAGGTGGTCAGACATACCAGATGTGACTGGTCTAATATTCAAAAGTAAAGATTCCTTGTGTGAGTCCTAGCCAGATACAAAAAAACACTTGTAGAATTTTCAGAATAGATCACAACCAAGTGTTTCAAAAGGTAGGGTAAGAAATAGAAAATGCCCAATGGACAGAAAGAGTTCCAGAGAAGATTGTTGTAAAAAACACTTTATATGAAACCATGTCTCTGAAGACATGGTGTCATTTAGATGAGTAGTAACCCACAGAAGATACATCAGCAAAGAGATGTAGATCTGGACATTGGGATAACAGTGTAATGCAGACCATAGTGTTGGTATGACCCAGTCACCAAGGAATATCCTAAAAGGTGAAAGGACTGACTAGTTTGGAAAATATTTGAAAAACCATAACATACATTCTACCTAAAGGAACAAGCTGTTCAAGAAATACAAGAATGACAGAACCACTTGGGCAGGAAAGGCAAATGTTAAAGTGACTAAGTGCCTTGTGTCTTGAAGGTGAAGGCTACTCCCAACTGAATTGAGAATTGAAAAAACACCAAATGGATTAAGTACTGGATCAGAGTGAGGAAAGATTTTGAAGGTTTGACTACCCAGCTGGATAAGCAGTTTTTTCAAGGAGCTGTGGCAAAGAAGTATTTCTCTTGAGAAGAGGCAACATGAAGTAAATCATAAATGTGATAATGGAAACAAAGTCCAAGACTGTGAATGTGGTGAACAAACCCTTATATGACTATGTAAAAGACACAAGGAAGAGAAGCAATTACAAAAGAAAACACTGGAATGTGTAAAATGATGACCTTAGTCATCTGTAGTTGAGGGAAAAAGATAAAATGGATAGGAAGAAACTCCTCCATTGTAAAATGAGGAAGCATTAAACATTGGTTGAGAGTTGGTTGGTTGATTTAGTGTTTTATGGCTCAAAGCAGCTAGGCTATCTGCACCAAACATCCAGTAAAAAGGTAAAAGTGAATTCAGTAAAATTCATAAAAGGATATTAAGGTAAAACAAAACAAAGTTGAAATAAAACACACATTAATAGCATAAAACCAATGTTTACATCTAGTCTACAATATTAGGAGAAAAACTACAGTAATTCAAGTTGTAAAGGACTTTCTGTAGCATAATTGTAATTATTATAACTCACCAGCAAGACTAACAGATAAGTACAAAAACCACTGTCATTAACGTGAAGTTGGCCTGTACAGTCCTGGTTCCAAGTTATTTGATGTTATGTAAAAGGAAACAAAGATATAAACAAAACAGCAATTAAAAACAGAAAATGGCATAAAACCAATGTTGATATCCAGTCAACAAAGTTGTAAAGGATTTCCTGTAGCAGAATGGTAATGATTATAACCTGCCAGGAAGACTAACAGGTAAGTACAAGAACCACTGTCAGTTACATGAAGTTGGTCTTTCCAGCCCTGGTTCTGGGTTATGTGTCATTACGGCCAGTACTAAAAGGTAAAGTAATAAAAGTGTCAAATGACATGCAGCAAAAGTGTAATAACAACTCGCCAGGATGACTAACAGGTTGTTCAGACAGCAGCATTAGTCACCTGAAATTGGCCTTTCCAGTCCTGGTATTGAGTTATTTAATGTTCTGGCCATTTTACAATGTAATATTGAACTAAAAAGACTGAGACTCTGAAAAGGGAACAACAGTTAAAAAAGGTGTAATGAATAAATATCAAACACTTAAATGAGGTTATAAAGATTAATAGCCATTAAAAAACTAAAAACTTTATCAAGGTGGACACAGTGTCACCATCACCAATAACACTATCCAATGTTACAGACAAACCCTGGAAGAGAACGTTTAAAATAGTGCCGTTGTTGAGAGTCGTAACGATGGCAGGAAAGTAAAATGTGGCTCATTGTGAACTGAGTGTTACATAGACTACACATTGTTGCATCACTTCCAGATAAAAGAAAATGATGAGTTAAAAAACTGTGACCAATGGGTGGTCTAGTTAGAACAATTTCTTCTTTCATATCCTTAATGAAGCAAGATGGCCAAAGTCCAATATAGGGTTATATTTTGAAAAGTTGTTTTCACATTGCTCACTCCAAATCAACTGCCAACTGGCATGAAGCCGACCTTAGTCTGTGTATGGAACAAGCACAGCAGTGATAGTCCCAGAGCAGATAGAATTAGCTGTGGTGTTGGCAAACTTGTTC
This sequence comes from Carcinoscorpius rotundicauda, assembly GCA_011833715.1. NCBI lineage: Eukaryota > Metazoa > Arthropoda > Merostomata > Xiphosura > Limulidae > Carcinoscorpius > Carcinoscorpius rotundicauda. The sequence goes on from CM022404.1 coordinate 24,586,141, forward strand.
CCACAAATACTAAAATAGCCCAGTATCCAGTAAAACTGGATTGAAGTAGATGGTAAAGAGAATTGGGCCAGTCAGTTTTGAATATTAGTGAGTACAGGGTGTGAACTAATGTGAAGCGATTTCAGGGCCAGTAGTGAACTAAGTGTGTTAGTATAAATAGTGCAGTTTGAGTACTACTTAGCTTCTATGTGATCCAGGGCAAAAGAAATGATGTACAGTTCAGCAGTGAACACAGAAGCTGTAGAGGACATTCTGCATGCAACCACCTGATTTTGAACCATCTGTATAAATATAAATGGAAGGATGGTTTGAAAGATGTTTAGCAAACAGTATTTCCAATTGGAAGTGACTGCTTTTCTCAGATGTCTTAAATATAGGTCACAATTTGGGACTGTAAGAAGTCATGGTGAGATGGGCTGACCAGTGGACACAGCAATGTTATCCAAGGACAGACCCAAACTCATCTAACTGCTGCTGGATACGAAGGCCAAAAGGAGCAATGGCAGACCATCTGGTCTCAAAAAGTATGGCCCATCGAGGAAGAAAAACATAATACCATGTGGGATGCTTTGGTAATGAAAGAAGTTTTGAAGCATATAGTAAAGACAGTTTCAAACAGTAGAGGTGCAAAGAAGGTTTATGAGACCCTATATATCAGCTCGACCTGGCATGGCCTTTTTGTTTTTGAGCCTTTCATGCCATGTAGCAGGCAGGATTTCACAGTGGACGAGGATATAGTGGATTATTGTCAACTCTCCATCAAAAATAGAAAAATAATGAAGGGGAGCAAATTGAGAGATCAATAGCAGTAAAGAACTGACTGGGCATATGGAAATAAGTAGAATAACCAGTATTGAAAAGAGAAAGATTATGATCAGAGAGCATACACTATACCGAGCAACCCCTCCTATCAATACCAGCACTTCCCCAAAGAGGACGATGTTCATTAAGGTCCTCCAGGATGAAGAAAGGAGATGGCAACTGTTCAATGACAGCATCATGGTCAGATTGATCATATGTCTCTCCAGGTAACATATAGAGAGCAGAGCTGTTTTTCTGTTAAAAGGGAATTCCAGAGACTGAGGATGTAAACAAACGATTGTTTTGCATCATGGGGCGAGAGGAAGATGGATCTGAGAAATAAGTGTACCTGGAACCAAAGGATGTGGATCTTGGGGTTTGGAAGAATGTATATAAAGGACAGAGACAGGTGCCAAAGTTGATTCATTAACTTTTTTATCCATGAAGTCAAAAGACTTTTTATTTGTTTGGAGAATGATTCTTTCAGAGGCACATAAAGATACTCCCACAGTAGCTGTGGAACAAAGTGCAGAATCATCGTCTGAGGTGAAGTGGTGGACAGTAATTTTCGAGCCTCAGGATAGGTAATATTATGAATCATTTTCAAATGCTGCAACTCTTTTTCTTCCAATCATTTCTGGCAAGAATGAATGTAGGACAGGTGAGAGCCATTACAATTGATACAATGATGGTCTGTTTCAGACTCATAGGCATCACAGTCCTTGCCACTGCAATGAGTACATGTTAAGGAACCACGACATGACGTCTTCGAGTGACTGAACCTTTGACACTGGAAACATCAGAGAGGGTTTGAAATGTATGGCTGTACTCTGGAATTAAGATAACTTCCCTTGATGGTGGCAGGAGGATTTGGTGACATAAATGTCAGAACGAGGATACTGGTCAGCACCATAATTCCATCTTTGTGAGTAGAAATATGTCTCTCTGCAGAAACTCCTTGGGTGGAGAAACCAGGAAGAATCTCCGACTCTGGGATATTTTTCAAATCCCTCTCAACAATAATTCCCCATAATGAATTCAAAGTAGCATGAGGTGTAATATCCCCAACTGCCTTTGAATGCAACATTAGTTCACTGTGTTAAGATGTGGATGTTTCTACCAATATGTCACCAGATTGAAGCTTTTTTACTGACTTTGGAGAGCCAGCAAGTCCCTCCAGTTCCTTCTAAATGAAAAAGGGAGACATTTCCCCTAAAGGTTTGTCTGAAAGTGAGTTCAATATAAGAAAATGAGCTACAACAGGTGGTATGGATGGTGGGGATTGCTGCTCAGAATCGTTAAGATGTGGTCGTTTACCTATAGACTGATTTTTCACTATTTTATTCAGATTTTTAAATGGAGTATCCATAATAAAGAAAGGAAAATTTCAGTGCCCACTGACCCCACCCACCATGGAGCCCTACGAGGGGATATGCTTTAATGTCAAACAAGGATACTGCAGCAATGCCAGGGTATCGTGAGCACTATACCCAAACACCAGCATCAGATATAATGTCCACAACATCTGTTGAGAACATCAAACACTGGTACTTGGTTGACCCTAGCCTGAGTGGACCAGCTGATTTACCCAAGGGGGGGCCACCCCAAACTGCCTGTCTACAGGAATTCAAAGCCAAATTGGTGTGTTAGGGTTGGACCCCTCAACCAACAGGTTCCTCTCCTCCCCTTCACGGGTTTACATGCACAGCAAATATGTGGGTGGATACTTATATCCCAGAGGAGGTAAAATGAAAGAACAGAAACTTCCCTGGGAAGTTCCCTCACCATGCACAGGAATCCACACCAAGGGGTTGGTTGAGAGAATAAAGGTCAGTGATAGAATTACAATCCCCATTTTTTTTTTTTTAGGCAATGAAAAGAGGAGAATAAAACTCTGAAAATGGGCAAAGGGCCTTCTTGGTGGTTTTTCTGACCAAAAGATCAGATACTATCATTTTAAGATACAGAAATACTAAGGATTAGAAGGCAGAGAAAAAGGAATGGGAAAAAAGAGATAAAGGAAGAAAAGAATGTAAGAAAAAACTGTTTATAAAAAGTTGAATGATCTAGAGGTCATCTACAAATGTAGTCTAGTGGTCTGTAAAAAGAAATAAATGTAATCTCATGGACCTTGAGTCAACTGTATACAAAAAAAAGGTAGCCAGCAACTTAAGATGTGACATCAACGTGAAAGGAGGGAGGACAGCAAGAAGTAGAGTCCAGGTGGTTGAAAAATGGGTGTAGACACGTCAGGGTGGAAGTAACAAGAAACAAAGAAAGAAATGGATGACTGGCATGGTCCAAGTCTCTAAGGTGTTAAAAAATACTTCCAAAGACTTCAGAGCAAAGAAAAGAATCAAATGGAGGTAATAATTGGAAATACACACAGAAGAGAGATCTAACATAAGATGAAACACTACCCAAGATACTGAAAAGTATGAAAGTATTTACATCTCCAGAAAAATCATGATGTGAGAATTCAGAAAGAGAAAGATGAAAATAATAAAAGAAGGTAAGTAAGAAAAAGCTGAAGATGGAGCAATTTAGCAAAAGACATTGTAAAAACAGGTAACAATGCGTAAGAGGGACTGCAGAGATTAACAATTCATAAATGAAAATGATGAATTGCCATGAATCGTGAAAAGAAAATCTGAATTTGAGTGTGTGGTTGAAGCTGATCTGAAAATAAGTCAGTGTGTACAAATATGCCTGAATAAAGATGACAAACCAAAATATCCACACGAGAAGCATTTAGTAAGAAATGGGATAGAATCAAATACACAGGTGAAAGAGAAAGTAATAAAAATTAATCCTGAGAAATTAAATTGAGAAAAGGAAGAAAAACATTGGTCTTCATACGTAAAGAGGAGCCTCGTGCAAACCTAAGAAATAGAAAAATTCAGTGAAAATTATCATCCTTAAGGATGAAGTTCAAAATAAAGGGAACACATTCCCAGTGTAAAAACAAGGAGATGAGGAAGTGAAGACAATAACAAACACATAAGACAAAGAACAGTGGCACTAATGCCTCCAGTGGCCACAGATAAAAGAAGTCAGTGTTACTATACTAAAACCTCAAGAGGAGACATAGCTACTTTTACTTGAGAATTCTTTGTGATTAATCACACTCTTGTTAAGGGTAGGTTAAAGTGCACATTGTCTGACAATTCAGAGTTACATTCAAAATTTTACAAACTATTTCATTATCAACATATAGGAATAAATTTGAATCAAGACATAGTTAACAAATCAAATTTTAATATTATGCAAGTTTTAATTTCTTAATCCTTAAAAGAAAATGTGAAAACAAATTATCTCCAATTCAATGAAAATCATGACATTTGTTCTCTAGATTTTGTTCATTCTTTAATTTGTTCACTTCTAGTCTTTGAAAGATGTAGTGTAACATAAACTGCTCATTATAATATAAACATTATAAGGCAAAGCATAATTTTTATAGCCTTCAATTTACATAGACATAAATTAAAAAGTCAAACCCACCTGTCATAACCTCTCTTTCACAAACTGACAATAATTGTTTCTGAGCAATTATATTATTTACAAACAACAGAAAGATAAAGTTTTAATCCATGAAATGACACACTATGTAATTTTGTCTATTTGATTTTCAGTTTGAAAGTTTATCTCGTGCTGTTCAGATTTAGCAGAAAATGGAATTAACTTAAGTCCTTCTTGACTTGGTTAAAAAGCAAGATTAGTTACAGGACATTGTTTTGTGTGTTATTATTCTGTGTTTTGACTTTTCTTTATATCACTGCTTTATGTTTTAAGTAAAGTGTATTAAGTAAAGAATATTACTTAGTGTACATGCACAATCATTACAAAAAAGTAGGCTTCAATTTCATTAGCAATTGATAGAAAAAAAAAGTACTATATTTATTATTTCAGTGTAGGGACAAAAAGATGAGACAGTAAAAACAATAACAAGCACATAAGACATTGAACAGTGGTACTAAGTGGCATCCATGGTCAATGAGTCTCCATTGACCACACATAAAGCAGTCAGTGTTACCTATTCAGGAGTAGGTTTAGTTACTTTCACTTGAGAATTCTTTGTGATTAACCTTCTTGCTATGGGTAGGTTAAAGTATGCATATTATGACTGTTTATAGAGTTACATTCAAAATTTAACGAACTATCTTAAAGTAAAAACATATACATACTCATAACAATAAGAATATTTTCCACTTACTATTACAAGAGTAATAAAATGTAAAAATTAGAAATTTATTAGGTTAGATCAGGTTAGGTTTGGCAAATTAATGAAAAAAAGTAATAATTCTCCACAAGGTGTGCTTTTGAGTTGCTTGCACATTATGTCATTCAGTATAAAGTTAATTTTGCATTCACAATGTGATTTACAACTTGTATAGCAGAAGTTTGGATATCTTTCAAACAAAATTAAGTATAAACACATGTATACTTTTACAAATTATTTTGAATGAATACGGGTAGTTTCTTTTTAAATTATGCAAATTCTAGAAATAAAAGAGAGAGTAATTCAGATTTATTTTGTATTTTTTAACATAGTTACAAGGTTGGTCAAGTCAACCAAGACCATATAGAGATGGAGAAAATAACAGGTAAAATATAATTTAACTGAAAAAAAACAACAGAAAAATGTTTTGTATAGGAGTTGTTAGAGGTTATGCCAAAGACATTTTTCAGATGAAGAAAAGTATTTTTACTTTTAACATGAAAATCAACTCTAATTTTACTGAGAGTTTGCCAAATTTTGTGAAGATACATGTACTATATTAAAAGTTAGTTAAAGTATGATTGATTGATTGATTGATTTAGTGTTTTATGGCACAAAGCAACGAGGCTATCTGCGCCAAACAACCGAAAAAATGTAGTAAATGTAGTAAGACATAAATGGAAATGAAGGTAAAACAAAAAAAAGTATAAAACCAATGTTGACACCTAGTCTACAAGGTTAAGATAGAAGGCAAAGTGTAAAAAGTTGTAAGGTATTTACTCTATCAAAAAGGTATAATCATAACCCGCCAGGAAGACTAACAGGTAAGTTCAAGACCCACCGTCAGTCACCTGAAATTGGTCTTTCCAGTCCTGGTTCTGGGTTATGTGTCATAGTAACCAGTATCAAAATGTAAAATAATAGAAGTATTATAAGACACACAGTAAAATCACAACGAGTAGCCAAATGTTCAGTAAAAAGAGAAAAGTCACGTAAATGGAGTAAAATTTGTAAAAGAAAATGAAGGTAATAACAAAACAGCAATTAAAACAGAAAATGGTGTAAAAACCAATGGTGACATTTAATCTTCAAAGTTATAAACTATTTACTCACAGCATAGTAATAATGATCATAACCCGCCAGGAAGACTAACGAATAAGTTCAAGAACCACCGTCAGTCACCTGAAATTGGTCTTTCCAGTCCTGGTTCTGGGTTATGTGTCATAGTAGCTATTATCAAAATGTAATGGAATAAAAGTTTTAAAAGACACTCAGCAAAATCGTAATAAAGAGTAGCCAAATGTCCAGTAAAAAGATAAAAGTCAAGTAAATGGAGTAAAATGTGTAAAGGTAATTGAAGATAAAAGCAAAATGGCAATTAAAACAGGAAATGGTGCAAAAATCAATGACGACATACAGTCAACAAAGTTGTAAAGGTCAACCTGTAGCAAAATGGGAATGATCATAACCCGCCAGGAAGACTAACAGGTAGTATATAAACCACCGTCAGCCACCTGAAGTTGGTCTTTCCGTCCTGGTTCCGGGTTATGAGTCAATATGGCCAGTACAAAAAGGTTGTAAAAGTGTGAAATAATATGCAGCAAAAGTATAATAGTAACTCACCAGGAAGACTAACGAGTAGTTCAAACAGAAGCGTTAGTCACCTGAAGTTGGCCTTTCCAGTCCTGGTGTCGAGTTATTTAATGTTCTGGCCATTGTTTAATGTCACATTGACTGAGAGAGAATAAAACTTTAAAAAAAAAGCCACAATTAAAAAGGTGTAATAAATAAACATACCACACTTAAATGAGATTAAAAAGATTAATGGCTATTAAAAAATTAAAAACGTTATTAAGGTGGACAGAGTCACCATCACCAATAACTCTGTCCAATGTTACAGACTGACGCTGTGAAAAAATATGTTTAAAGTATTGCCATCATTGAGAATTGTAATGATGGCAAGAAAGTAAAACATGGCTGATAGTGATTTGAGTGTTACACAAACTACACATTGGTGCATCAGTTCCAGATAAAAGAGAATGATGAGTTAAAAAACTGTGACCAATGCGTAGCCTAGTGGGAACAACTTCTTCCCTCCGAACTTTACGGAAGCTAGATGGCCAAACTCCAATTTTGGGTTTGATTTGAAAAAGTTTATTGTCGCGTTGTTCACTCCAAGTGGACTGCCAACTGGCACGGAGCCGAGCTTTGAAGACAACACCATAGTCCATGTACGGAATAGGCATAGGGGTGATGGTGCTGAGGCAGACAGATTTAGCTGCCATGTCTGCAAGCTTGTTCCCATGAATACCAACATGGCCTGGTATCCAGAAAAACTGAATTGAAGTAGCTGCTAATGAGAAATGGGCCAGTCGGTTTCGAATACCTGCGAGAATAGGATGTGAGCTAATGTGAAGTGATTCCAAGGCAAGTTTAGAACTAAGCGAGTCAGTATAAATAGTGCAGTTGGAGTACTGCTCAGCTGCAATATGATCCAGTGCAAGAGATATGGCATACAGTTCAGCAGTGAACACAGAAGCTGTAGAGGGGATTCTGCGTGCAACTACTGACCCATAGCAAACCATAGCAGAGCCCACTGAATTACCTGATTTGGAACCATCTGTATAAATAGGAACTGAATGATTGTTTGAAAGATATTCATTGAATAAAACATGGTACTTCCAGTCTGGAGTATCCGCCTTTTTTAGGTGATTGAAAGAAAGGTCACACTTGGGGGCTGTAATAAGCCATGGTGGGATGCGTCGACCTATGGAATCTGCAATGTTATCCAAGGAAAGACCCAATTCATCCAATTGCGCCCGGATGCGAAGGCCAAACGGAGCAATGACAGATCGTCTGTTCTGAAAAAGTACTGCCCACCGAGGAAGGAAAACACATTCCCAGATGGGATGCTTTGGTAAGGAACGAAGTTTTGAAGTATATTGTAAAGACAGTTGCAAACGGCGAAGGTGTAGTGGAGGTTCATGAGATTCAATGTATATGCTTTGAACTGGAGAGGTACGGAAAGCTCCAGTGCAGAGTCGAAGTCCTTGGTGATGAATGGGGTCCAGTATCTTTAAGGCCGAGGGTCTGGCAGAGCCATAGACCATTGATCCATAGTCAAGTTTCGATCTAATAAGTGCACGATATATCTTTAACATTGAACGGCGATCTGCCCCCCAACTGGTAGAAGAGAAGACACGGAGGATGTTCAGTGCTCTTGTGCATTTGACCCAAAGCTGCTTTAAGTGTGGTATAAAGGTCAGTTTACGATCAAAGATAAGCCCCAAGAACTTTGTCTCCGGGACCACTGGCAGCAAAACTTCACCGATATGAAGTTCAGGATCAGGGTGAATACCTTTCGACGGCAAAAGTGCATGCATACAGTTTTGGAAAGAGAGAAATTAAAGCCATTCGCCAGAGTCCACTTCTGTACACGATTGAGGGCAGTTTGTAGTTGCCGCTCAATATATCTCATGTTTGATGACTGACATGAGATGTGAAAGTCGTCAACATACAGCCCATTCGTAACGGTGAGAGGGAGTTGTTCAGTGATGGCATTTATCTTTATACTGAAGAGTGTAACACTCAATATACAGCCTTGAGGGACTCCAAGTTCCTGTACAAAAGAACGGGAAAGTGCCGAACCTACACGAACTTGGAATCTCCTGTCCATTAAAATTTTTTTAATAAACATGGGTAGATGGCCACGTAACCCATATGTATGGAGGTCTCGCAAAACACCATACCTCCATGTTGTGTCGTAAGCCTTCTCTATGTCAAAGAATATTGATACAAGGTGTTGGCGGTTGAGAAAGGCCTGTCTGATAGATGTTTCAAGACAAATTAGGTGGTCTATGGTGGAGTGCTGTCGCCGGAACCCACACTGGGTGGGCGAGAGGAGGTTGTTTGATTCAAGGAACCAAACAAGATGAGCATTAACCATCCTTTCTAAGGTCTTACAGAGACAGCTCGTCAAAGCAATTGGACGATAGTTTGAAGGAATCTTCGGATCTTTCCCTGGCTTAAAGAAAGGTAAAATAATAGCCTGGTGCCAGGCATCAGGAAAAACATTCTCCTGCCAAATCCGGTTGAAGATAATCAGAAGGACATCAAGAGAAGCAGGAGATAGATGGTGCAGCATGTCATAATGAATATCATCAGGTCCAACAGATGTACTGGCAGACCGATGAAGGGCCATTTTTAGTTCCTCCAGGGTAAAGGGACTATTATAGTCAAAGAAACAGTCAGTTTGAAAGGAAAGAGGTGAACGTTCTGCCCGAGTCTTGATGGCCAGGAAGGTGGAGGAACAAGCAGAAGTGCTAGATACCCGGCAAAAGCTTTCACCTAGAGTGTTAGCGATGTTTCGGACATCAGTCACCTCCTGACCATCAGAGAGTAAGATCAAGAGGGGAACAGAATTATAGTGCCCATTAACCTTTCGAACCTTGTCCCACATGATCTTGGAACTGGTGGTAGAAGATATGCTGGTTGTGAACTTAATCCAAGATTCCTTCTGGCTTTGACGTCTTACCCACCTAGCATGTGCTCGAGCCCGTTGAAAAGCAACCTGATTTGAAAGTGCTAAGTGGCAAGCAGAATTCCACCATGGACAAGGATATCGTGGGAAATGTGTCGAGGTTTTAGGAGTACACTGAGCAGCTGCATGTATAATACAATCAGTTACCGCTGCAACACAGTGGTCTATTGATGGCTGATTTACGATGGCAGGATCAAGTTCTGCGAGAGCAGTGAAAGTGGACCAGTCTGCCTGATCCAGCTTCCACCGGGGCACGCGGGTAGTGTGGCATCGACCACGGCCATTCTCTCTCAAAACGATCGGAAAATGATCACTGCCTAGTGGATTACTGTCAACCCTCCATGAAAAATGGGAGAATAATGAAGGGGAGCAAACTGAGAGATCAATGGCAGTGAATGACTGACTTGGTGCATGAAAGTAAGTGGAAGAACCAGTATTGAAAAGAGAAAGATTGTGATCAGAGAGCATCTGCTCTACAGATCGACCCCTCCCATCAATAACAGCACTTCCCCAGAGGGGATGATGTCTATTAAAATCCCCCAGGATTAGAAATGGAGATGGCAACTGTTCAAAGAGAGCATCCAGGTTTGATTGATCATATGTCACTCCAGGGGACAGGTACAGAGAACAAACAGTGATGGTACGACCCAAGGAAATATGGATGGCTACGGCCTCCAAGGGTGTGTTGAGTGACAAAGACAGGGTGGGCACATGTTGATCAACCAAAAGTGCCACTCCTCCATGTACTCGACCATCACACAACTTGTCATTTCTGTACAGAGAAAACTGCCGAATGGAGACTGTATCAGCAGATTTGAGAAATGTTTCTTGTAGAGAAAGACAAACAGGATGGTAGGAAGCAATCAGCGTTTTGATATCATCCAGATTAGAACGTAAACCTCGACAGTTCCATTGTATCAAGGTGGCCATTTTTAAGGACGGGCAGGTGAAGTGGTTGGAGAACCCTTTGGTTTACGACCTCGTCTTTTTTCTTTACTGTCTTTCTTCGGAGGAGGTCTATCAACCTCCATGGATCCTGCTCTGGGTCTAGTGGGCAGGTTTTTGTTATTGGAAGAGGAATCAAGTGACTGAGGACGCGGACGAATAATTGTTTTGTTTATTGTGGTGGGAGAAAATGATGTATCAGAAGAAATGCCTGTATTTGAAACTGAAGAACGTGGATCTTGAGGTTTGTTGGAAGATATGGGAGGAACAGAGATGGGTGTGGAAGTCGATTCATCTACTTTTTTAACCACGGAGGGCAAAAGGCTTTTCATTTGTTTTGAAAACGATTCTCTTGGAGGCACAGAGAGATCTGTCTGCACTTCCACTGTAGTTGTGGAATGTAGTGCAACAGCATATGCCCGAGATGGGATTGTGGACAGCAATTTCCGAGCCTCAGGATAACTAATGTTATGTGTCGTTTTCAAACGCTGCACCTCTTTTTCCTCCAACCATTTTGGACAAGAATAAAGGTAAGAGGGATGAGAACCATTGCAGTTTACACATTGCGGGTTCAAGTCACAGTCATAGGCATCGTGGTCCTTGCTTCCACAACGAGCACGTCAGGGAACCATGACAAGAAGACTTTGAGTGGCCAAATCTCTGACATTGAAAACATCGAAGAGGGTTTGGAACGTATGGCCGAACCCTGCAAATGAGATAACCTGCTTTGATGGTGGCGGGTGTACGTGGTGAAGTGAATGTTAAAACGAGGGTATTTGTTGGCAGTGTAACTCCATCTTTGCGAGTGGAGATGCATCTCACTGCAGAAACTCCTTGAGTGGAGAGACCAGCAAGAATCTCCGATTCAGGAACATTCTTCAAATCCCTTTCAACAATAACTCCTCGTGAAGTATTCAAAGTAGCATGGGGTGTAACCTCAATAGGTATATTGCCAATTGCCTTTGATTTCAAGAGGAGTTCACTGGGTTGGGATGTGGATGTTTCAACTAATATGTCACCAGATCGAAGCTTCTTTACTGACTTTGGAGAGCCAGCAAGTCCCTCTAGTCCCTTTTGAATAAAAAAAAAAGGGGACATTTGCCCTAAAGGTTTTTCTGAAAGAGAATGCAATATCAGAAAATGAGGTACGTGTGTTACTGATGTTGGAGATTGCTGTTCTGAGTATTCAAGACGTAGTCGCTTACCCATTGACTGTTTTTTTACAATTTTATTTAAATTTTTTGTAGGATCCATAGGAAAGAGAAAAGTTTCGGTACTCACTGACCCCACCCACCATGGAGCCCTACAAGGGGACGCGCTACAAAGTCATGCAAGGACAATGCAGCAGCGCCAGGGTTTCGTGAGCACTATACCCAAACACCAGCATCAGGCACAATGTCCACAACACCCGTTGAGAACTTCCAACACTGGTACTTGGTTGGCTCTAGCCCAGGTGGACCAGCCGATTGACCCAAGGGGGGGCACCCAAGGGCCGCCCGTCTACAGGAATTAGAGGCCAAAGTGGTGTATTAGGGTTGGACCCCTCAACCACCAGGATCCTCTCCTCCCCTTCACGGGTCGCCACGCACGGCAAACACGTGGGTGGATGTTTAGATCTCAGAGAAGGTAACCAGACAGAACCTTCCCTGGGAGGTCCCCTCACCACATACAGGAATCCACTCCGAGGGGTAGTTAAAGTATGAAAACTCTGATGGTTACTATGGGGTTAAAATGTTGGTGTAATACACTGACCTCACATGGAAAATTAAATGAATTCTGTAAATTCTACTTTATTTTCTATTCAGTAAATGAAAGAGGCTGTATACTGAAATAAAATACAAAATTAACACTGGAATAATGGCAGCACAAATCTCGCTACACATAAAATACTTTAAGCTTTGAGAAATATATCTATTTACATCAGTAGTGAGAAAAAGAATTAGGTAATTAGCACTTATAGAAATTACTGCACATAAAGGATCTGTTGCCTTCTACTGCTGGAAGGCTACTGTCACATTATGATTACATCATGCATCAGCTCCAAACAAAAAGTTTTAAATGTTTTAGTTGAAGACTTATTTTTCTATGGTCAGTTAAATTAATACAAACACTTTTTTCCTGCAACCTTAAAAAGGCTGTATTGCAATCACATTCTTTTCAAATATAATTAATCATGCAGAATGTTTTATAATATAATTCTTTGTAACCAAAAGTACAGTGAATAAAAAAAATTATATGATGTCTATTTTATTTTGAGAAAATAACTTGCAAAGTGTAACATCATATCAAAGTATTCATTTCATTATTATTTACTGAAAATTAGTACACTTACACTTGTAATTAAACATGGTTAAACAAATGGCATTCGCAGATGGATAATGAATACTGTTTTTCAAGTGTTCGCCCCATGATTAGAGATTTACAAGTTTGAGGCATGACAATGACTGTCAGTGTCCACCAGAACAAAGATTCCAGAAAGTAAGAGGTGTAGTGTTATAAAAATCACATACACACAATGCAAAAAAGGTAAATTTATTGCTCATTTAATGCCAAAGAAAAATATATGTAAATTATATTGTAAAAACAGTAATTTTACACCTTCTTTAACATTAAAGGATACAGTCATGCAATTATCAATGAAAAAACACAATGCAGGAAAAAGTTAACATTTTCCTAGACTGTAAACATATTTCCAATAATACTTAACTCCACTAACACCAATAGCTATTTCTTGATCTCCAAAGTTTCCACTTTTTACCTATTCAAGGCTTGAGAACTTTTCCTTCAGTCCTTTATATCCCACTCGATTGTCTTAGGCAAATTCTAATTACTCCACCAACTTCAAAGTACCCTCTATCTAGGTACTGTATGTAATAACCTCATCCTGATAATGTAATCACTTTTTGAGATGTAAACCAGCTTTAAATGGGGAGGCAGGACAGGAGAGTGTTAGTAGTGAAGATGAGTATGATTGGAAACACATTTTCAGCTTAAGAAAATGTTAACTTCCAAAACATACTCATTGTCCATTGACAATGCAACTAGAAACCCACAATTAGAAAATTGAGGGGCCAGTGCTGGTATGATCCATGCCAAAAGCATCTGCATAGAACATGAGAGTACCAAGAAACAAAATGGTACAAGAATGGGGGAACTACACTACATCCAGAATAGGTATGCTCTTCCCCTGAAACTTGGTTCTTTTATCAAAGGTGGAATAGAATATGAATAACCCTCAGTATAGTCCAGCCCCAACCAGATAACTGAGATTTCACAACTCTGGGTTGAAATTAAGGGGTCGCAGTACCTGTATTCCACATTGAGGGATAGGAATAATGGACTACCATGTTATCTCTATGTACTTTGATTGTATCCCAACTTGTAGTCACAGAGTGATGGGTTTGACACCACCAGAATTACGACTAAAAAGTAGGCAACACATAAGAGGACAAACTATACCTAATGATGTCCAAAAGGCAACACCCCAGACTCAAAAGGATGGCATCACATATACTAAATCAACACTAATCAAAGAGAAGGGCCATGTGCTCCTCATCTAGATAGATTCATGTCAAATCTGAGCTGCACTGGAATTACAGGTAGGCTCCCACAGAAGCTTGTGGCACTCCTACTGACATCTGTGGAAAACATCCACAGACTCTAGTAGCTTTACTCATAACTGTCCATAAGTAGGAGTCCACAGTAAGGTAATACCATCCAGTAGGTGCCTAGATGACCTTATGGAACACCCTATTTTGACAGTCTATTTTTGTAAAAATAACTGCTAATGTAAAATTGAGAAGAGCAGGCATATCTACCCAGGTAGCACTCACTTCAAAGTGGGATCCAGTGAAAAATAAAGGAACCCTGGAAATAATAGAGTATATGATGGAAGAAAATACTAACTTCTGGTTAAAGTTTAACAGTTGTGGTCAAAATAACTTCAGTTGAAAGTCAAAAACCCTCAGAAAAGAAAACTGTCAGATCCTGTAAATAGGGAGACAAGAAAGTATTAAGAATAGTCTACATACCTGCTAGCACAATGTCTTCCAGGGACATTCAACAAGGTGGTTAATGACAGAGATATGATGAACCTGGTGAGATGTGACCAAAAGATTCTTTCTCCTATCAAGATAATCCATCAGAGGCCATATAAATCAATTTATAAAGCCACCTTGCAAGAGTAGTGGGAAATAAGTCATAGTAAATAGAAGGATCTCATGAATGAACAATCCATTCCCAGAGCTTTGAAATTAGAGTACAAGTCTGACAGGACAAAACAAATGATAAGGATCAGAGTGGTCATAAAAGAAGCTTTTGTTTTTTCTAAAGGGAGAAACTGATAGTGTTGTTCTGCTAAATGATGGGATAGAACCAGAAAATAAAGTCATCCATATAATGATGTGTGCACAGGCCTTTGGAATGCAGATGATAATAAAAAGCTAGGACAACTATGCAAAAAACACAAGGTGCTGATGCAAAAAAAAAATAAAGAACCCAGAAATGTAACACCTGATCTTTGTGCACAAACCTAAAAAATCTTCAGAAAGATTCTGCTCTGAGAATATAAAGAAAAATGTTAATAACATCAAACTTGGTGTAACAGATTTACTGTTATACATTTATTTTAATATTTATGCTTGTTTCATTAAAGTTTTCTTTTTTGAATGTGATGTATATTGTTGGCTTTGTATTATGTAAGTTATCCCTGTTCTCTAAATTTGTAAAAGTTTCTTGAGCATAAGAATCAACAATGTACTAGGCGTGTATGTAATATTAATGACTGATAGTACTGTTGTCAAATGAACTTTCAAGAACGTCCTAAAAAAAGTATATAAATCAAGGTACCAAGAGGAAGAATATTATTAATAGTCATCTGCAGTCAGAGTGCTCAAAAGCTACAATTGTGATTAGCATATATTAATTGGAAAACTACTGAAGCTGAGTGATAAAAATGAGCTAAAAATACAATTATAACTAAAAACAACTGAGCTGGAACAAGCCTGCATTAGCCCAGAAAGAGAAAGTAAATGTCTCAAAGACAAACAAGCCTGTATCAAAGTCAAGGAAGAAATTAGATTGAAAAAAAAGTGTAAATTAGACTCAATTTCAATCAACCACAGCAAACTGGCAATTTTGAACTTATTTGATATATCAAAGTACCACCATTTAATGAAAGTGAAGTAGATAAATTCTTCCAATATTTTGAGAAAGTTGCACAAACCATGGAATGGCTTACCAGAAAAGAGGTAATTACTATTATGTGCTCTAACTGGCAAAACACATGCTTATGCTGCTCTCTCTACAGAAGATTGTACAAATTATGATAAGGTTAAAGCAGCTATTCTCAATGCATATGAGTTAATACTTGTAGTTTATTGCCAAATGTTCAGATTTTTGCAAGCAAGATACCCAAAAAAAATAAGGAATATGCCCAGAAAAAAAAAAAGTTCATTTTGATCAATGTTGTAATTCTATGCATATTAGCAACAATTTTGATATATTTAGACAATTATTTTTCATTGAGGAATTTCAATGCTGTACAAGTGACAACCTCAAGTGTATTTGAATGAAAAAAAAAGTTTAAAACACTGCAGAAAATAGCTTCTCTGTCCAATGATTACACATTAACACATAAAACAATTTTTCATAAATAGAAATTCTTGCATATCAGCAAAAAATATACACTTGTTAAACCTACTAAAGTTGAGGATTCTTCTGAAAAAATAGCTCTTCTAGTTTAAAGTCTTCAGATAATCATGATAAAACTATCAAAGCCTGTCTGTTATTTCTGTAAAAAGCCTGGTCATGCCTAATTGTTGAAATTTGAAAAGGATAAAGAGAGGGAGGCAACATGTGTTCATATATGGATATAGTTTCACCAGATCACCTGATGTCGTTGGTTTGGCCACTGATAAAAAGGCTGATGTAATTAATGTTGTTGTTGTTGTTTTGAATTTAGCACAAAGCTACACAATGGGCTATCTGTGCTCTGCCCACCACGGGTATCGAAACCCGGATTTTAGCGTGTAAGTCTGCAGACATATTGCTGAGCCATTGGGGGCTGTAATTAATGAGGAACTTAGACTTTTGTGCTTGCTGGTTCTGTTTCTCTAATAAATGACACTGCTAATCCAATACCCATATGTATTTTACATGATACTGGGGCAGCTCAATCACAGTTGTTTGAAGATATGGTGCCTTTAAGTTCAAGTTCCATCACTGGCAAGTCCATCTTTGTTTAGGACATTGTGAGTGGCTTTCTTTCTTAATGCTCCTCTTCATAACATTTACTTAGCATCAGACCTAGTTTTGGGACCAGCTGTGGCTGGAGTAAGACCTACTCTGCCAATTAAAGGTGTATCATTACTGTTTGGAAACAACTTGGTTGAGGGAACAGTTGTTGTTGAACAAAATTAATAGGAATCTGATTACTGTTTCAGTTAAGGATGATGTTATCGAGGAGAATCCAGATATGTTTCCCTCATGTACTGTGACTTGAACTCAGGCTAAGAAATTAAGCCAAAAACAATTGATAGAGATATGTTTAGAGGACGATATTATGGATCAGTCTCAGATGTCTTTGGATCCAACAAGGATCTTGTGAATAACTGTCCTACTGACAATTCATTGGTGAGTGATGGAAGTGAAGGACTTGATTTAACTGGTGAAGTTCAGCTGCTAAAAGCAGATTCATTGATAAACAAGAAAAGAATCAGCAGATCTCTTCACTATTTAAATATACACTCTAAAGAGATGAATTGAAGAAAGTTCTGAATGGTTATTTTTTGTCAAAAATTGTGTGCTTGTAAGGAAATACACACCATCAAATGTACAAGCTTTAGAGAACTGGGTTGTAGGTTATCAAATTGTTGTTCCAAAAGCATATCATTCTTATAAATTGAAAATTCCCCATGAACTCCCATTGGGAGATCATCAAAGAGTAAATGAGATGTGAAAAAATTCAGGCAATATGTTTATTTTTGTAAAACTTGTCATACATGTCAATTACTACTATTACTACTTTAAAATCTATCCCAACAACTTTTAAAGAAATCTCAGCTGTGTGATTCTTGATTGTATTAAGCCAAAGAGATAACATTTGTGTTTATGCAATTTCACGTACTTGTACTTTAGGTTATTCCCAAAAGTCACCTCACAACTCCTTGGAAAGAGACATTCTTGGTCCACTTCTCTACCTCAAAATAGATCATATCACTGACAACTTCGAGTGAGAGTAATCCCTTCTCTGGCTGTTCACAAACACTAGTAAACAAAGCTGCAAGAGGTCTGGTTGACCTCTGTAGAAAAAACATTAATTTGGGAATTCATAGCATAATTTTTTTTTTTTTATTAAGATAACTAATGAAACATTGACAGCATTGAAATTCATCATATAAATAGCAAATGAAATAAATCACAACACTCCCACTGACAGAGACCTATTCTTAGCTTGAGTTGCTTATATACAGTATGTATATAAAAAGTGGATTGAAGTTGGTGGGGAAATTTGCAAATTAGAATTTGCCTGAGACACAAAGGTAGGGTAATAAAAGACTACAGCAAGTATCCTCAATGCTTAGACAGAAAAAGTGTAAAAAACCCTGGGGATTGAGGAATAGCTATAGGATCAGCACATGGTAACTATGTTAGTTTTTAATTTAATTTATTTATTTATTTATTTTGTAATTTCACACAGAGCTACTCTAGGGCTATCTGTGGTAGCTGCCCCTAGTTTAGCACTGTAAGACTTAAGGGAAGGCTGGTGGTCATCACCACCCACCAACTCTTGGGCTACTCTTTTAACCAACAAATAGTGGGATTAACCGTCACATTATAATACCCCCACGGCTAAAAGGGCAAGCGTGTTTGGCGTGACGGGGATGCAAACCCGCAACCCTCAGATTACGAGTTGTATGCCTTAACATGCTTGGCCATGCCAGGCCAACTATGTTTAAGAAAAGTAAATCTACATTTTATTTTACATTACAGTAGCCCAAGAACTAGCAACGGGTGTTGCTAACCAGTTGCTCTACCTTTGGATGGAAGTCAAAATTAAAGACAGTGCAAGGTAGCTTTATCAAATACAAATATCCATATGGATGAAAGGTCAAGCTCTTTTAGTACAGGAATCAAAATCCACAAATCACAAGGCAATATTCTAACCACTGAACAATGCTATCCTCAAAATAAAACAAACTTGAATTAATCAAAATAAAAAGAACAAGTACATAATAGCAATACTTTTATTTCTCAAACAGTTTAAACAAGTGAAAATATTACTAACTGTGAATTATGACAGCTGATTAAGCTGAACAAACACTAATTAATCAAATGTAATAATGAGAGATCACAATGTAAATAATTTGATTACTTCAGTATATGGCATAACCTTGATAATACAGGTCACTGGTCAAGGGCCGTGTCAATGTTTTTGTAAACATGCATCAAAAGTTTTACAAAACTACTATTCTGATATCAAATTGTAGATTATAATTCAAATTTTAGAGTTACGCACTAGTTAATTTCTTCGTAAATATTAAAGAAAAATCCTAGATATTGATTTTTGTGTGTCATGGGGAAAGGCTGAATGCAACGTTGGCTCAATTTAAAAGTTTGTGATGTCCAACTACAAAGTTTGTAGTTTCTTACAAGTTAAATGCTCAAAATTGCCAAAAATTACAAGCTGGAATAAAAGATGAGAATCTCTATCTCTTCTATTTTCTGAGTTATTAATATATTTATTGAATTAACCAAGGCAGCCTTACCCTTCTCTTCCATTTTGAAAATACATGCTTACGTACACCTACTTTGCCCATTAATGTGTGTATAACCAATCAAAATCTCAAATTGTCCCAGTAGTGGTTTTCTTAGCCTCTGTGAAGTACTTGCATGGGAAAGTTTCTTTTTATGCTAGATTCCAAGGTAAGACACTGATGTGTTTGAAAATTCATATTTTTTTTAAACCCAATTACAGTTTAGTTACCAAGTTTGATAAATTAGTGGAATTACGTAGTGCTGATACAATAATTTATGATTTTTTTCTTATTTCTAAATGTGTGTAGAAAAACCTAAAAATATTGCTTTACATTATCTATGTGCAAAATTTGATAAGGCTTAGCTACTTATGGCAAGAAGAAAATGAGTACAAAGATTGTAATTAGAAAAGATAACTGCTTTTATATTTCTTTATTTTGTTTTACATTTCTTACATGCAAAATACAATAAGGCTTAGCAACTTACGGCAAGAAGGAAGTGAGTACGAAGTCTGTACCTAAAAGAGATAACTGCTTTTATATTTCTTTATTTACTGTTCTATATTTTAAGAAAAAGAACTGGAATTTAAGAAATTATCTGTAAATCATAAAATGATTAATTTTTTGCTTATGTGTATGATACTGGAAAAACTTTATTACGTGATGTGTAACCCACAGTTTGGTGAAATTTTTATCCTATGTGTATGAAGATTTGCAAACGGGATCACAATTTTCACGTTTTACCTCCATTTTTCATCATGGAGAACCAAATCTCCATTAGCATACAGAAAAAAATTTGGCAGCTAAATTGGCTGCTTGTAGTGAAGCAAAACAAAGGTGAAGAGGTCACATGCAGATTTGATGTTTACAAAGTTATAAAACGACAAAATAGCATAAGAAACAGATTTGTATTATTAGTTATCTACCCATTTTTCAAGCAAAAAATTGTCATTTGCAACCAAAATTGAGAAAAACCTGAAAAAAATGCTCTTGAAGTTTACCAACACAGAGGGTGATGTGTATGATGTTATGAAAGGTCAATTTAGTTGTTTGGTAGTGTGTTTTGAGATTTGAGAAAACAGTTTAATTTTATATTATACTGAATACAATTTTTCTCAGAACACTCACCCCAACCTATTTATTCACATTTATCTAGTTTGTAGATGTAGCTGGTAATTTCATGTTTTGCAGTTTGCTTTAATTTATGTGATATTGTAATATTTTATACAAGTGTTACTTGTAGAATTAAAAAACAAACTTGAGTGTGTTCTAATATTATGGTAACTGATAGAATTGTGTGTATCAGTGTCATTGATTGAAACATAAAAGTTTATTTGCCTACATGTGTGGCAGGATGAGAGGGAAATTTGCCATAGCTGCTTACAAGCCTAGATAATGTCATCAATAAGTTGACATGAAAAATCTGATGCTCAAATCCATTGTTAAGCAACATAAAATCAAAGGTAAAACAAACAATGTAAAAGAATTAGCATTTTAGATATTTTTTATTGATTGAGTTTATATTGTCTTCATTTTTATATGATTTATTATACCTTTATGTGGTTTATTATACTTTTATGTGATTTATTATATATTTCCAACTTATATCCTCCCTTGAGAAAAATTATATTCTGGAAAAACATATTTTTCAGGACTCCACAAAATGAAAACAAAAACTGAAAACTACCAAAAGAATGGTGTATGATAAGGTAATGGGCAAGTTGTTGAGGCTCCAGGTAAGTATTAACATAAATTAGCATACTCTCTATGAATGCTGCTGCTAACAGGTAAGTAAATGTCCTTTGTTTTTGAACAAGGAAAAAAAAAAGAGAATACAACAGAAGTTACAATACAAGGATGCAAATCATTCATAGCCATCATGCACTGTCATCCCTACAAACTACTAGCACTCCAATTAAACATTGGTGCCACAGGTAATTGGCTAGTAGTAATAATGTATATATTTATGTAATGTATTGTAACCAAAATATATTTTGCAAAACATTGGTCTAATATAAAACAGCCAAAAAACACTTTGTAAGGACCAGCTTTATATTCTTGAATATAGTAACAAGAGTTCAGAAGCACTTTATCATTGCAACTCCTGTCCTGCAAGTTTGTCAGGCATGGCTGAAAGGTCAATAAAATAAAAAAATAAAACACCTGTAACAGGTCATTTTTACAACTTACTAAATTCTGTAACATTTAACCTGAATAAACAGAGCCAGAGGAACTGATGCACCCTGCAGTAGAGTGTTAACAAGAAAAAATTCAAAATCAATAGCTGCTGACAATGTGCAATCCACAGTCAAGATAATTTTAGTAATCCGTATGATTACCTTAAGCATTAATGACTGCTGTACAATGCCTGTGCATGCTCATGATCAAATTAGCCAATTGCTTGCAAAATCTGTTGTCATACTTCAATAAGGGTAGCTATCAGGTCCTGGAGCATTCTTGGTGGGGCATGATGAGCTTGTAACTTTATCTGTAGCTACTGCCTGATGTGCTCTGTTGGGTTAAGGTCAAGAAACCTAACTGCCCACTCCATCCTTGGAATTCTTTCACCTTTCAGGAAGTCACTGTCCTTGCACAGTGTGAATGCCCATTGTCATCCTTAAGCAGGAAGTCTGGCTATGTTGCACAGCATATGGACAAAGAATGGGTGCAAGGATCTCATTTCTGTATCTTAAGCTGGTGAGACTTCCATTTCAGATTAGTACAAGGTAGGAACGACCTGCAACTGAAATGCCTCTTTACATCATGGCTGAGTGTCCTCCAAAGCAATCATGTTTGATAACATTCTGAGGCCAACTGCACTCATCAGGCTGTCCCCAAACACTCCTGCTACTGTCAAGAAAGTCCACACAGTAGCTGGTTGCATCAGTGAAAAGTATGGCCTTTCATGGTTGTGTAATCCACCTCCTGCATTCTCTAGCCATACCTGCCTGTGCTGTCAGTTTAAAAAAATATAAACATCAGATGTCTAGACCTCAAATGAATTTTGCAAAGGAATCTGTACACTGTATGTGTAGATTATCAGAATCCTGTAGCATCTTGGATGGAGTTACAGAGGTTAACAGCTGGAGCAGAATGATTCCTTTGAGCTTGGATGGTCAAGTAACTGTCTTTTCCTTCCTCCAACTTGTCTCCTATTGACTCTACCAAACCATCTGAACCTATTCCAGAATATGGACACCACATTTTTAAATGTGCCAAGAACAGCACCAACCCTGTGTTTAGTCAAACCTCCATGTAAATTCCTAACAGTCCTGTAAAGTCCTGCAGGGAAAAGTTGTTGCTTTTGACTTAAACAAGGCATTTTATACACTGCATAACCAGAATCAAACCAGTTTTAGCATGCAATGATCAGTAATTTGAATTTAAGGACCTCACAATTTCATTAAATGAACTTTCAATTTGGCAGTATGATCAAAACACAAAGCTAAGATCCAATCAAACTGGCAGACAATGCTCAGGTAATGAGCTTCCAAGCAATGTCTTTTTTTTTTGTAATGGACCTTTATTAATCATAATTTGTAGCAATTTCATATCTTTTATGATAATTACGAGGTTGGTGAAATCAACAAAACTTATACAAAGATACAATAGTGCAAGTAACAGATAAAATATAAAGGTTTTTCTGTGAAAAAAAGTTACATAATTCTCTGTAGGTTACAAAGATTTTATTTGTGAAATTTGAAAAAAATATTCTGATCTATAAAAGTATTTTTTAATCTTAAAATCAAAATTACTTTGTATGTTGAATAGTCAACACTCAAAAATAAAATATGCATGTGCAAATCATTACTTAAAAAATTTGATAATTTGTATAAAAAGCCTTACAATGTTTACTGATAAGCTCCAAAATTTTGTAAAGATATGCTTACTGTATTAAAGCTTATAACATGAAAACTAAAATAAACATAAAATGGTTACAAGGCCAGATCTTGGGAACAAGTTTGTTGTGAAAAAGTTAAATCAGAAAGAGTAATAATCTTAAACAATAATTTTGAATAATTATTTTTGTGACAATAGACAACTTAATCCTAATTTTGATTAAATGATTATTTTACATGACACCAATTAATGTAATAGGTGTTCATAGTTATTTGATTACATCAAAATATCAAGTTAAACATACAGCTATACTGGTGATGGGTACTGGTTTAATAGCACTATGAACTTTTTTATTTGATACAATGACTCTTTAACAAGACTCTACCAAAGAAGTATCCTTTCCATCTCCTACTGTTTATCTTATTAACTCTTAGAAGAGCAAAACTGGAATTGGACAAACAAACAATAAAATTCTACTACCTATTATTTGAAAGTCTCACAATCTTCTATGTCAAAAAAATAAATACATTATTTTGTAATTTGAGTACCACCTGTTATATTACTTTGAACTTTAACAAATCAAGTAAATTTGTTACCTGTGTGTAAGGTATCGTTGTACTGAAACGAAGAGTTCCACAATCAGTGTAGAAATGCATACAATTCTTAAACTGGACATCAGAATCACTTTCAATTCCAGTTACTGCTAATAAATCTCCACTGTTTGACCATTCTACTAGCATATCTATGAGAAAACAAACTTAAATATAACTTCAGTATGTAACCAACTGACATTTTATAAAAGAAAATAAGTAAAAATTTCAATGTTATGTTTAAAAATGTTATTTTTAAATCCTTATTCAATGAGAAAATGAAAACAAATTTTTGTTGATATCATACTTAACTGAGAGGAATAAAAGTGAGACAATTTTTGTACAATTTTCATGCTTTTATAACTTAAAGAACTTTATGCTAATTAATTATACTTAAAATTATACAATAAACATTTAGTAACATATGACTGATTAATGTCACAGAACAAAACATACCTTTCAAGCCAGTCACTATAACAACAGGGGCAACATCATCATAATTTTTCATAATGTAAATAGTACCATTTTGAAAACAAACAGCTAGGAAAGAGGGCTTGGTTTCTGTACTAATAGCTGAAAATACACAAATAATTCTTGTATCTAGTATCAACAGATTGTATTTCACTTTTTTACACTTTAGTTTTACAATTTTTTCTCTATCATACACAATATAACTAGCTACAATAAATTAGAAAAACTAGGAAAAAAGCAAATTGTATATCTACATTAGAATCTATACTTCATATTATGCAAAAAAATCAAAAATACATCTACAATATAATAAATTTTAGTATAAAAATATGCATGTTTCATACAAGTAGCTCATTTCCCAAGCAAAATATCATGTAATTCAGACTTAAGCTTTAGATTATAAAATGTTATTCAGTGGCACTAGACAAATGTTTTGCTTGTTGTATGAACAAGCATGATGTATTATAATTTAGATTACAAAGTTTGGTTAACTGAAAGAGTAAAATAAGCTTCTTGCTTGCTGTACATGTCATTTGGCTATATTGTAAATTATTAGCCCCTAATAGATAGTCTGTGAAACACATCACACCATTGTAGAGTGATTTGTGGCTCACACTAAGATGAGATATTTCACAATAGTGTTTTGTGTATTTTAATCATTATAATACTCAATAATAAGCAAAATTGAGTTTGGGGAATGGTGTATTTCCCAAAAATGTCAGGTCTAGTTATTGTTTTATAATCATCATCTGAGGTGATTCAGTGAGGAAATTATTGAAAACTACTGGTTTAGAGTATTGAATAATGTTCTATAAAATAGCTAAAAATGTTTCTCACTTGTAAACACTGTCCTACAGTGTTATTATGGTTTACATTATTGTGTTTAGTTCACTGAAACACTAAACTGGTTTCTTACATACCACACATACTCTTATGTTACATTATAGCTTAGATTATACAGTTAAGGTCAGCGAAAGAGTAACAGGATTCTTACTTGATTTATACACCATTCTCCTGTGTTATGGTTTAGATTTTTAAATATAGTTCACAAACACAACAGGTTTTTGTACTTGTATGGTATACATAAATTAATTGTATTACTGTTTGCATTATTAAATTTTACTCATTAAAGCAGCAAACACATTTCACAACTGCTTTAAATTATATTATGACCAATTATGTTAAACACTTGGATGAAATTACGCATTTGTTGATATAAGATGGTATGAATCCCATCCTCTTCATCAGTTTCTTCCATTTTGAACTTCTCACAAGACCAGGCCATTCCAGTTATGTTAATTCCTTCTTGAACTCTTACTTGACCAACCATTTCACCATGTACATCTGTCACTAGAATTTGACCATTGGACATTCCAAACAATACCTAAAATGATACAAAGCAAAAATGATAACTTCTGTGATTACACTTTAAATGAACAAATAAATCAAATCTTGCATTTAATGCAATAGAATTTATTTACATGCATGATGAATGAAGAAAAAACATTATTATGTGTTGTAATAAAAGTGTTTGAAATGATATAAAAGTTAAGGAACAGAAAGTTGTGTGCATAGTTTCATGTATTAGACTCAATATCATAAAAGTAATGAAGAGAATGAAAGAAATGTAATTGCGATATTTTATTCTCTGTGTAGTATTAATGTACAAGTTATATATTAAACACAATTAGCATCTTTTTTATTTTATTTTTTACTGAGCTCAATTCTTTCCATATTGGAGATTTCTCACTGGTTAGTAAAATTCATCTATAGCTGTGTATATACACACACACACACTAATGAATATATTAACATGGATATAAGCACATTAATTTTACTAACAATGTCATACATACAAACAATATACTAAAACATTTATGTAAAGTATTTTTTACCACTATGAACTTCATTGAAAGTACAATGTATCTATATTCTATCTTAACAAATTTAATTTAAAAAAACACACCTAGATTTGATTCTAAAGATATTCTCAGCAATATGTTCACACACCTGTTGATCATCAGGAGCCCAGATTCCACAAGTAATGATGGCATCAAGATTTAAGTTTGAAGACCAATACCTCTGTCCAGCAACAGATCCTACAAGGACAAACCCATCCTGATAACAAATAAGGGCCATTCTACCATCATGGCTCCATGCAAAATCTGTCACTTGTGTATTACGATCATTTATTAACTCAATTGACCACCTGCCTTCAAACTTGATCCATACAAAGATAATTCCACTACTATCACACGAAGCTAACTTCTGATATGGTTCATTCCATTTCACAAGAGTTACCTGCAAATACAATAAAGCTGTAATACCCCAAAATAAAAATAAAACAAAACTACAAAGCAGCATCAGATAAAAGTAAGCCTAAATTACAGCAGCTCAACAATTCCAAAATAACTGTAATTTATACCAGTACTTACTATGAAGTGTAAATCTCACTTTTTTGCAAATTAAAAACAAAAAATAATGTAGGTAAATGATGATTAAAATAAACAAGGTTGTTTAACAACTTTTAAACATAAATCCAATATAACATTTACATAACAAGAAAAAATATTATTTCATAAATTTTGAATTTTTTACATAAATTGTGGAAGAACCATAACACCAAACTCTAAACACAGTTACTGAAAAATCCTAGTTTAGCTATTTTATTTTTTAAATAACTTAAATTGCAACACGAGTACCTTTGCACTAACCTTTTGTCATGATATTCTTACTAAAGGTTCTGATACATATCATTATGATTCTATTATTATTACTTAATTTTTGAAATACAATTGTTACCATTTGAAAAACTGTCATTTTTTGTGAAACTGAGATTTATTGTGAAATAATTTTTGTCAAGTATTAGAAGTTTATTAGAAATGACAAGAATAATGGGTACAAGCACATGATTTGCAAGCACTTCTT
This sequence comes from Carcinoscorpius rotundicauda, assembly GCA_011833715.1. Taxonomy (NCBI): domain Eukaryota; kingdom Metazoa; phylum Arthropoda; class Merostomata; order Xiphosura; family Limulidae; genus Carcinoscorpius; species Carcinoscorpius rotundicauda. Next base: position 24,613,231 of record CM022404.1, read on the forward strand.
AATTTATTAGTTCCTGCATATATTCCAAACTAAAAATGTTTACTGTTGAAACAACAAATGATCAAAAACAAAATTAAAACAGATACACTAATAAAGTTAGGATATACAGTACTAGGAATAATTATGTCAATAGTAAGGGAAAAAATATGCATAAAAAATTAAATGCACCAGATTAGTTATATTTTGATAGCTAACATTATGAATGGATGTCATCCAAGCAATTAGAAAATACCACAAAACCATATTAACTAAAAAAGTGAAGGCAGTTATAGTTTTTCAGCAGAAGTATTGTTAATCCTTTCATGCTTCCCATGAATGATACACAGCATGAAAAACATGTAACATCAAAGTTTTAGCCAGTCAAAGATAATCCACTCAAAAAATGGTGAGGAGACGACATGCTTTGGTATGAGCTGTATGTTAAAGAAAGTATGTGAAACTGGCACTAATAATAATAATAATAGACATGTTTGAGATAGAAACCTGAAATTCCCCAAAAGTGATGTTAAGTATCTCTTTATAAAGGTAAAAGTAGTTAAGTATAGATCTTGCTAATGACCTTCATATAAGTACAGATGTGAATGTTACCTGCAGAAGAATTACAAACACATTAGCATGGTCTCAATGGACATGTAGCTGCTCAAAAACCACAAATTGGAAAAATCTAACTAACCAAATGGTTAAAAAGGGAGGATCAAAACTGGAAAAGGGTACTCTTTACAGATGAATCTGAACTGGAACTGTTTTACAACAATCAATAAAAGTTTGTTCAAAAGTAGATAGGGGAATGATATTATAATTCAATGTACTGAACATTAATAATAAATAACAGTAGAGATATCAGTACAAGTTTGGGGTTGCATCTCTGTCAACTATTTCAAGAATATACATAAAACTGATGGCATCCTTACTGCTGAGAAATACAAGCACAGTCTGATAAGTTACATTATTCCCTCAAAAATACAACTCTTAGGTTAAAACTTCATCTTCTATAAGGCAATAACACTAAGCATACATCAAATGTGGTGAAACAATATTTTTACGGTAAAGAGACTGATGAAACCACAATTATGGGTTGACTTGCAGAAAATCCTCAAACATTCTTGAGGCTGTACAGTCTTCATGTAAAAACTGAAGATGAGGGGTGACCATACAACTTGAATGAATTTTAAAAAGTAATCTGAAACAACATTCTATCATTCCACAGTGATAGACTGTGTAACAGCATGAAAATAAGGTGAAATGTTGTGTGTAAAGCAAATGACTCGCATGCAAAATATAAGCACTTGATATTTTTTGTGATAATGTTTAATAATACTAAAAAATTAACCATATACTTACCATTAATCACTGTTTGTAACATCTTAATGTGTATTGCTTATGATATTAAAAACTTGTTGAAATGTTGTACATTGGTTACTATGTTAAACTTGTAATAAAGTTCCTTTTATTACCCATTCAAAATATCTTTATACTTTGTCTTAAAGTAGATTTTATCATCCAGTTTTAAACTACAATTCCTTTTGCAAAGTAAAGTGAAACTTGAAAGTCTGCCTACTCTGTCAATAAGATGTTCTAAGATATCTCAGTGCAGTATAATTAGATTCAGGTGAAGGATCTACATTTTTACTGTTCTCTATCCTCCATATTTTTTATTTATAATGATCATTGATGTTAGTAGTCTAAGGAATATGGGATGCTACAAAGGAAGCCAATCTGATAAAAAGGTAGGGTATTTATATTATTCACATTCTTAATTCTATTATTTGATCTTTGCTATTTATGGACATGTTTGGAAATCCTTTGCCAAAGCATCCAACTAAAAATTTAAAATTTGAGTAATCATCATTTTAAGTTTGAAATTTATATACTTTGTTTACAGCAAAAGAAGATAATGTCTTATTTGTTCAGTTATTTATTTTTTCTTACCTGTTTTTGCTTGAACTTATTTACTGAATAATATTCCTGGAATCAGCATTTTGCATCTATTTCATTCTTAGATAATGGAATGAACCCATGTGGCTGCAGACACATTTCTTCCCAAATAGACAGTTTCTCTGAACAAGCCTAATGATTTATTATCAAACCTTTTTAGCTGCCCACCTTACCTCAGAGTTATATAAGTTTGGATGAACTTTAAAAAAAGTTTTATTTTTGGATGTTTACTAATGTTTGACTAAACCAAATTCATTGACAGATGCATAAAGTTATATTTAATGGCAATGATTTTTCTAAAAAAATAATATGCCTTAAATCTTTACAATACTGCAACAGATTCTGGCCAACTCCTTCCTTCTTCCCACCACTCCAATACACATCTTTTACTTCTTGACAAACTGTACATGGTAGGCCACTCCAGTCCAAAACAGGCAGCAGTGGGAATTCAGTTACTGGTTCCAATAGAAGGAGGAGGGTCTCTGCCATCTTCACTTCAAGCCCAATGAAGCAGAACAGTGAATTAACATTTGTTTTGGAAACAAAAAAAAAATATTAGCTATTTCTGCTCCAGTACAATACCAGATCACCCAGGAACCCAACTTCTAGGTAGTGATGAAATGGGAGAAAGCCAGCCAGGGAGGTGAACTGTACAGCACTGACAGAACACCAATGCTCTACTCTCTTAACAAAGTGGAAATGGTCACACTCAGAAGACATCTTCCACAGTCTACCATCACAGTTGCTGGGAACTGGTAAGTGGCAAGAGCTACTATGATCCAACAGAAGAAAAAAGGGGAAATGAAAGAAAAATGGTGAGTTTAGATGAATACCTCACTGAAAAACTGTGTAACAGATGACAAAGGATACCCTAATTTTTTAAAAAAGAAGTTGTATATGAAGTTTTAAACTAGGTGTGAAAGATGGGCAGAAATCCTCTATTTGCCTTGTCCAGAAGAGTGAACACTGCAAGGACACCTTAAAATGTCTTGTGAAACATCTCATAACGTTAACCTAATATGACCTAAGAAGGTCAAAATGTTGTCCTGTATTTTATCTTAAGTGTTAATATCCATATCAGCTATCTTGAGAATACATTTTCACTTCAGGTGGGTTTCTTGTCACCATGAACTAATGGGACTAAGCAAACCAAAGAGGGCAAGAAATTGTTTCAAGAGTGATAGATTTATGACAGGTCAGCAATCTCCCTTACTTTTGAGAATGATAGAAAAAAAAAGTGTTAAACCCCACAACATTCTTACTTGGAGAGGCAAGGGATGACAGAAGATAGAAAGGCTACAGTTGAACAGTAAAGAGTGGGGACTCAGAATGAAAAGTTATATAAATTCCATGAGAAGACATCTCAGTGACCAAATGTCTTAACATATGGAGCCCCAGGCTTGTGAAAAAGGACAGCCAAGATATGAACAGAGTGGAGTTGAGGTAGTCTCCAGAAACAAGCCACCTGTGAGACCTGCTATAATCAGCCCTTTGAGAGGGAGTATGTTGGAAAGTAAGGAGAGGATGAGGAGCAGAAGAGAGGGCAACTATAAGGCTTTCAAGAATGAGAAAGCTGTTTGAATCTCCTGGTCCAAGAAAAGAAGATCAAAGTGAACAGAAGTGACTGCTGATGAGTTGCCTCAAGTCAAGTTTTCTTGTGTATAAAAGGCTATCCTTAAACCTTATTCTAAAGGAAAGGAGGGTGCAAACAGAAATTTCCAAGATGAGAAGAGAGGCAAACTTCAGAAATTAAGGCAATCTGACTAAGCAAAATGTTAAATATAAAGTTAATTGGGACAATGTGAAACAAAAAAAACTCAAGTCCAAGATAGTGAATGAGTAGAACAAATTTCCCCAGTGAAAAAAAAAAAAGTGCATGCAGACAGGAAAGAAAACAAGTATGTAAGAAATAAAGTTGATCCAACTAAAGGCAGGAGAGAAACAAGGAAGGGAAAAGAGAATATCTATATTAAAATAACAGACTGAAGAAAAATGAAGTTGGATAAAATATGAAGAACCTTAAAAAATTGCTGCAAGTAGAAGCTCTGAAAGGACTTAGCAGCTAAGCTTCAGTAAGAAATTAAGGCAAAAAAGTATTACTATGAACATAAATATGAGGAGAGGAGACAAAACTGAAGACAAATTCTTGCAAAAAAAGTAGCCCAAGGCAGGACTACCTGATCCTTGTTGAAAAGTGAATGAGAATCAAAAGCTGGTGGTAGAAATAGCTGGTCAAAATTATTAAAAGTATCAAAGACAGGAGGTCTGGAATCCTAGATCCATGAAGTAGGTACAATGGAATTAACCATTTAGTGTGTTATAGCAGTCATAACAGTGACAGTCAGGGAGCCCCCTAATAGCAACTATAGAAGAAGCCTCTTACTGAGGTGTTGAAAAAGTGGATACACTAATTCATATTTTTGCTTATTGGAATCAAATTTATTTTGTACTTGGGAGCAAACAAAAAATAGAGTGAACAGTTTCTTAGGTTAATTAATAACATCAATGCAAATATTCCATAATGTTGAAGAAAAAACAACAGATGAACAAAGCAGTGTCAAGAAAAAAAAAAAGTCTTGTGAGCTTTTACTACACATATTTTCTTTAAAGGTAACTGTAGGAAGAGGATGTGTCACCTTCCTATTGGCAGAGGTCTGTATGATGCTGACTGGGGCAGTGCACTTTAATAAGTGTAAAGGTATCCATTTTGTTCAAAGGCTTGAGATATCCAAAAAAATGTTTTGTAGTAGTAGAAGATAATAGCAATCTGTTCTATGTATAAAGTAGTTTTTGAAGAAAGTCTGTTTTTTGTTGCAGAATAATATCAAACAAATATTATCATTTGCCATATGCCTGTGAACATCAATGTGAGAATTACAGAATTGCTTGCATGTAGATGAAAACTAAGTTTACCCAAGACAAAAAAATAGGAAATTGTAACACAAAAAAGTGTAATTAAAAATAAAAATGTTAAAAATATTATAATAAAAATTTTCAAACAAAGATTTAATGCTACAATATAAACTAAACAAACAAAATATATTTGTTTTTACAAGTGGCAAAGGATCATTTAATGAGTATATATTTTGATAGACAAAAATCGTACTCTAAATTTAACTTACTTCAGACCTATGACCTCTCAAATTATAGTTTGTTCGTGATGGTAACTCCATGGGTTTTTGACAATGACAGGTTGTGAATGTAACCCCCACAACTCCTCTTGTGTTTCCTGTGGCTAACCAACCATCCTGATAGTAACTTACTCTGTTCAACTTCCAGCCATCTTCATCAGGAAGTTCATCAGGTACTTTACCCATCCATGTTAAAGAAAGTACTTTGCAGTCAGCCTTAGTGTTAGTGGAACGTTCAAAGTGAAGAAACATGATCTCTTATAAATTTATCAAATTTGACTTGAAGCCTTGAAACAGCAAACAATGGCATTAGAAGTACTGAAATATTTAAAGCAATCACTAATTCATGTTTAAAGCCATTTTTTAACTTGCTCTTCGAAAGATTTTCTTTCATGTTCACATGAGATCCTTCTTCGAAAAAAACTTCTGGCTATCATCTGAAAATAAATTCATCATGAACACTAAATGCCAATTATTACTAACTATTTAACACGCTGGTAAAATCAATGAAAACAAACTAAATAGCTGAATCATTTTTCTTTTTTAAGTTACCAAATGTAAAAACAATGCAATGGCAAAAATGGGTTACTAATTATTTACCTATTTATTAAACATTCAACAAAGAAAACTTTGCAACACAAACCATTAGAGTATCCAAATATATAACACAATTAAAATTTACTAAGATAGTTCATGTTATTTGATTGGTCCTAGCAGTGTTTACAATTGTTTTTATTCAAAGATATTTATGAAATACTTGAGAAACTTAGCCACATCCTCACAAGTGTCCAAGAAAATTCTAAATATCATTGTCTATGTTCAATATTCTTACTGATAAATGGATTTTGAACAAAACTTTTTACACAGCTGTACACTGACATCATTTGATTCATTTTATATATATATATATTTCTCACATATAATCTTAACATGATGAATTCCATTAACAAGTACCTGTTGAGGAGCTGAATAGAATAGTTACATTATCTCACTATTCTTCAAAATCCAAAAACTATTTATATGCAAATTTATTGCATTTTCAGAAAAAAAGCTTTTAATGTTGATATGCAAATATTATTTAACTTCTCTCACAAAAATTACTGAACCTTTCTCTAAATTGCTGAATAATTTTTTGTTCTAATTTAAATTTAATTGTATGTTACAATTCTTCAAGAACAATATATCCAATATTAATTAGTTGTTTGTAACATACACAAAAGTAATGAAAACAAGTTGAAAGCAAATAGACCAAACTGAGTCCCAATACTGTCTAAGCACAGTTTTGTGAAATACTAATATAATTCAAATTAATATGTCCACAGTACATTTTGTATGAAAAAAATTAATTTTTAATATACATTTTAAAAGTTTAATATTCCAGTAAATGAATATACCATGCATTTTTATTTCCTTGTAATATTATATTATAGTGAGTGTATATATATATATATTGAAATTATTAGTCTTTATTCTATATGTGTGTGAATGTAGATTTTATTACAGTTGTCTTTATTCCTTTGCTATTCTGCTGCAGATGATACCTACCTTACCAACCAAAATAATAAAAATCCAGTAGCTGTCAAAACTGCTCAACAACAGAGAGACATTGAACGTGAAGTTGGTAAGTGACAACTGCAAACTACAGCTATCTCAGCAGCAGGTGAGATAGCAGATACTAATTAGCAAAGTAAGTATATAATTAGGAAGTAGTAGTGACCTTTCCGGAGCTGAAAGATCTTCTGCCCTAAATCATAGAAGATCTTGGGGTTGATCAGAATTAGCTGAACTAATCATTCTGCTACTCAGGGATGTTGGGGTTCTTAAAATCCCTACCATACTACAGATACAGTGTTGAGGACACCTCAGTCAGGTGATGTCCATGAAGTCAAGAAGTTCAGTATATTAACAATCATGGTTTTCCATGAGCAAGTAAAAACAGCTCATTTTTCCAATTTCAAAAGCATATAGCCAAGGAGGATTTAGACTGTTTCCAAAAATGTTTCAGGCAAGAAACTGTCTGGAATGACTAAACTCTAGAACAGGCTGTACAAAACCTAACTGTGAATTTAAACAGACCAGGCTAAGACTCCATCATGCAACTGAATGAGCAACAACTCTGGGATTGTAAGATAGCCATTATATATGTAAAAATGGCTGGTATGGGTAGAGAAAGCACTATGAAGAGAAGTAAACAACATTTCTGCCTTCTGCTGATGATGACTGAAGAAAATCAAAACATTGTTTGCTCCTCTAAATAGAGCTTTCTCTACCCACTCTAGCAATTTTCACATATGTAATTTTCTCTAGAAGTGGGTTTTCTTGTCATAACAGATAGCCATTATTGTGAGCAAAATGCATTGCTTATGGAATGTTGGACCACTTTCAAGTGAACTGCACATACCTTAGCAAATAGGAAGGTAGACTAAGCCAATACTTTCAAGCAATGGCACATCAGGTATAGAAGAGCCAACAGCTGATAAGGAATGCTGCTCCAACAGGTCCAGAAAACCAAAGTTTAAGTTATATCAAATCCCTTAAACAAACATTATTTTCAAAACAAGAATGGTGCACAGTCTAGCTTTATCAGTGCTGGAGGGAGAGGGGTCTTGGTATGTACATTTCATAGTACTAGGGCAAAAATGTCCACGAATGATACAAGAGTGACCAAATCACAGGCAGATCTCAAAACAATGGTATATCAAGGATTCTGAAATCATCATGTGGTCCAATATTTTGTTCTGCTGAAAGGAGATAAACTAGATGTGAATGGAGAAGTAATGTTCCAACTATGTCTACAAGGTTACACTTGGAAAATGAAAAGAGTTGATTCCACTAGCAAATGAATTCTACAATTAAAACTTTCGAAGCATCACAAAGAGAAATGAAAGATCTAGATCTAGTGTAAGTAATCCTTGGCATGCAACAAGATCAGGTATAGGAGCATAGTATGGATATCCATAAAATATGGCACACATAAGAGCAGTTATGAGTGCAAAAAGATGTGCTGTCTTATTGTTATCAGCTGCTATGCAGTGGTTTCCAGCCGGGGGGTCACAATGCTAGAGTATGTTTGAGGTTTAAGAGAGTTAACTGTAAAATTGTTGGTTATCTTTAAAAGAGAATATCTGTGGATGTCATTGGTCCATTCCTGGAAATGTAATGAGTTCATCAGTAAATACTTTTGATCATCAACTTCTTCATCGACCAATATGTTTAAACAATCAGTGGATGCTGCACTGGTGGTGACCTGGATAGCCTGGTTTAGAATACCTAAATAAATTCACTCAGCTCAGGGAGATAACAAAAAAAGCCAAATGTTCTCTGAGTTGCCTAATCTGTTGAGGGCAGAAGGTGCATACTTCACCTTATCACCTCCATTTGATAGGTCAGTGAAATGACTGATACAGGCTGTCAAACATAATATGCAACTGAACAGAGATCAATAATTTGTTCTCAAAATGTGGTCATGTTTAATAAAAATACCTTACTCCTGTAGATTTGATGTACAGTTTTTCCAACATTAAGGGGACATGCCACAATACTCACAGGAACATGAGTGATTAAGATCCGCATTAGATGACATGTACAAGTTTGCATTTCAAAAGCAAGGACAGGCTGCCATATGATAGAAGTGATGCAAAAAGACAGTAAAAACCAGGTAAGGCTTTTATATAAACCAGCAGAATAAAGGCTCTGAATAGAGAGAATCTCATTTTCTACTCTGACAAGTTGGTCTATTAATGCAGAAGATAGAAAAGCCAAGGAGCATCCAGATACATCCATACATAACCAGTAAACCCTAGTGAACTGGCTTAGATGAGAAGTTATTTGAGTTAGATGAGGATGAAATCACTGATCACATTCCAACCCTGATGATGAGAAGAAAGGAGTACTGATAGTACTGACCTGGTTGTTCAGGATGAGGCAGATGGTAAAGTAACAGATCTATAGGCAAGACACAGCTCTGATGGTTTATGGAACCACCTCCAATGACTTGCCAATCAATATGGCTGAGATTAACTCCATTCATCAACAATTAGCATTTTAGCAATTAGTATAATTACTGACTGAAAAAAAGAGGCAGTCGATTCTTTCTAAGCCATCAAGTGATGATCACAGTAAAATATATATATAGCAATCTCCACTTGATTATCACAAATCTAAATAAAATTCTTAGTGCATCACTAGTTCATCTGACTGGTGATAAAAACCAACAGTAAAAAACTCAGCCAAAAAGAATTACAACCCTTGCTTTGTAAGCTATCAGATTGGACTCTCTTTTTTTTTCATGCAAAAAGTCTTAGGTTAGGAGATTTGTTGGTGATTATTTCATGTCAGAAAAGAATAAATGCACAAGTTTTACGGCTCACACGTAGGAACAAGTAAGTACTATGAGCAAGAACTAAATGTAGTCTCTTATAAGCTGTTAGTATGTTTGACAAATAATGGAGATAATAAATATACAAGGCAATATATGTACCTACGTGAAACCTGTGAATGGTCCTTTTATGCCTTTATGAGAATTATTCATTAGTGTTTATTAAATTAATGAATTAATCATATTATAAACATAACTATTAAGCTACATGTGAATGGAAATAAAATGATTTGATCCAAAATATCGTTATTATGTGAATTTCAGAAACTATAAGAAATATAAACTTGTCATAACTACAGTTTTATATGCATTCTGACAGTACATGGATCTACCTACAATGACTTACCAATTTATATGGCTAGGATTAATTCCATTCATCATTAATTAGTACACTCAGTGACTGTATGAACACTGACTGAAATATTTTTTTTATACAAATAATTTCACTGTACATTTTTTAACATTGTTTCAGTAAAAGATGGAGTACTAATGCACAAAAATCTAGGATGTGAATATACTTATGGAGGTGAAAAATAACAACACATTGTAAGCCCTCTCTAAGTCACACCAAAACCAGTACCATGCTTGTAATTCTAATAAAAGTGTGATGTATTCTGATGTTCAAAATTATTACTTGAGTTTACCTCATCCAACTCAGATTGTGTGAGGAACCAATTTTGTAGTATTAGCATTTATTTCTTCCTTCTAGATCCAAACTCTATTCATGTAGCAATCAAACAAGGTACTGAGTTGTGACCATCTTTAAAGAATTTTGGAGCATGTCATAGCTATAAGGAAGTTATGAAAACTGTCTTTCAACCTATGAGTCAAGTCGAACTTTTGACCAATTGGAATGTGCCAGCCTTTATACTTTCAATGTAGACTTTCATTATTTGATACTGAATACTTGACTTTTCTCATTCTCTTTGTCTTGCATAAATCTATGGTTATTCTGCCTTGTTGGTAAGTCCCTTGTTGTATGATGCCTAATTAATCTTTGAATTCTTCCCAGGCAAAGTGGATTCTGACAATGAATCTCAGACTCTGGTAACTGGTCTGACATTAATTGTAGCAGAACCTATGAAAAAAAAAAGCACAACTATGAAAAGTAACATGCATTTTGTGAGAACTTTGTGAATCACACCAAAACTAGTAATTCAAAGAGCACCTTTAAAACAAAGACAATATAAGTGTTAGTGAATTTTATTGGCAAAATATATTAGCATGTGTGCAGAATATTTTGTAGAAGTATCAACTGGATGAACTACCACTGAGAATGCAATGGCAGCTAACACTTTATGAATCTCTATGCATCCCAGCAGATAACCACAATGCACCTGCTGACAACACCCATGTAAGAAATAGTGTTAGCTTAGAAGAAACAGGACCTACTGGTATGATCTGGTGTGACATTGAAAGTCATTAGCACTACCAAGTATGCTTGTATCTTACAACAGATGCATAAAATTTGACCACCAGGTCCAATATCATTACTACTACTGCCATGCCAGTGCAGAAGAGGTTGCCAACTAATAAATCATCTCCCAAAACATAATTACTGCATATTATCAACATCTAAAAAAGGATTATCAACCATACAAAAGAAACAAGGAGCCTCTAATTTGGCAGCTGTTAAAGCACCACTAGTTAGTTAGTTAACCCCAGGGAACAGATCCAGAGAATACTAAAGGTGGAGCTCCTGATGAAGGTGCATATGGTAATGATCTACTGGCTAAGTAAGAGCAAACTTCCACTCAAAGGTGGCATGTCAAGATTTGGCTGATATATGGACCAAAATTTTTTCTCTGCACAAAGTAGTTGCAGTAGAGGCCAAGGTCTCCATCACAGCTCCAGTAAAATGTTCATCACTTGTGAGCAAACACAGCTGACATTAATAGAGTGGATAGGCACATTTGGCATTTTATGGTGCAAAGCAACTAGGCTATTTGTGCCAAACATCTGGAAAAACTTGTAGTAAAGTAAAAGTATTAAAATTTGTAAAAAGTAACCAAAGTAAAACAAGGCAAAGTTGTATTTTTGAATTAAAACTTAAATAGCATGAAATCCAATTTTTATATCATGTGTACAGCAGTACGACAGAAATTACAGTAATAGTAGTTTTAAAGGACATTCTGTAGTGTAAGTTGAATGGTCATAACTCGCCAGGAGGCTAATAGGTAAAACAAACAAGCACCAGCATTAGTCACCTGAAGTTGGCCTTTCCAATCCTGGTTTTGAGTTATGAGATGTTATGGCCATGTTCAGAAAGTAAGGTAATAGAAGTTGTAAAAGACTAACTGTAGTACAATTTTAATTATTATAACTCACCAGGATGACAAACGAGTAAGTTCAAACGTTAGCATTAGTCTCCTGAAATTGGCCTTTCTATTCGAAGTTAGGGCCATTTTCTAATTTCATATCAAACTACTTATACATCAAAAAGGAATCATAAAAAAGTCTAATTTATGAATTAAAAACTTAAATAGTGTTAAAAAGGTCAATGACCTTGAAAATTAAAAACATTTTTCAGATGGGCAGTGTCATCATCACCAGTGACATTGTCCAACATTACAGGTAAACCTTGGGACAAAACATGTCTAAAACAGTGCCGTCATTGAGAGTTGCAACGACAGCAAGACAGTAATATTTGGCTTATTGTGACCTGTGTCACACAAACCACATATTGGTGCATCAGTCACAGAGAAAAGAAAGTGATGAGTTAAAAAACTGTGACCAATGTGTAGTCTAGTGAGGACAACTTTCTCTTTCCAATTCTTATGGAAACAAGACACCCAGGGTCCAATAAAAGGTTTTATTTCAAAAAGTTTGTTTTCACATTGCTCACTCCAAGTTGACTGCCAACTGGCATGGAGCCAAGCCTTGAATACAGGACCACAGTCCATGCATGGAACAGGCACAGCAGTGGTAGTGCTAGAGCAGACAGACCTAGCTGCAGTGTTGCGAACTCATTCCCACAAATACCAACATGGCCTAGTACCCAGAAGAATTGGAGAGAAGTAGGTGTTAAAGAAAAATGGGCCAGTTGGTTTAAATATCAGCAAGAATAGGGTGAGGACTGATGTGAAGCAATTCCAGGGCTAACAGAGAGCTAATAAATCTCTATAAATAGTACAGTTCATGTACTGCATAATTTCTATGTGGTCCAGAGTAAGAGAAATAGCATACAATTGGCAACAAACACAGAAACTGTAGAAGGGATTCTGTGTGCAACAACTGAATCATGGCAACCAATGGCAGAGCCCACAGAGTCATTTGATTTTGAACCATTTGTATAAATTGGAATCAAAGAATGGTTTAAAAAAAGTTTAGCAAATAGAAGGTGTTGCTTCCAATCGGGAGTATTTGTCTTCTTCTGATGACTCAAAGAAAGGTCACATTTAGGGGTAGTAATTAGCCATGGTAGGATGAGCTGATCTGTGAATACTGCTATGTCATCCAAAGATAGACCCAATTGATCCAACTGCATCTGGAGATGAAGGCTAAAAGGAACAGTGGCAGAGTCTATTATGAAAAAGTGTGGCCCACAGAGGAAGGAAAACACAACCCCATAAAGGATGCTGTGGTAAAGATCAAAGTTTTGAAGCATACTTTAAAGACAATTACAAATGATGAAGGTGAAGAGGGGTTCATGGGACTTTGCGTATAAACTCTGGACTGGAGAAATTAGGAAGTCCCCACTGCAGATCCAAAGCCCCTGATGGTGAACAGGGTTTAACATTTTCAAGGCTAAAGTCCTGGCAGAGCCACAGACCAGAGACTCATAGTCTAGTTTTGATCCAATAAGGGCATGATAGGCTTTTTAACATGAAACTTCGATCCCTCCCCACAAGGTTTTGTTTGTTTCGAATTAAGCACAAAGCTCCTTAATGGGCTATCTGTGCTCTGCCAACCACAGGTATCGAAACCCGGTTTTTAGTGTGCAAGTCCACAGACATACCACTGTGCCACTGGGGGCCCCCACAAGGTGGAAGACGGCATGGAAGATGTTGAGCACCCTTGTACACATGACATATAGCTGCTTGATGTGTGGGATAAAGGTCAGGTTGTGGTCAAATATAACCCCCAAGAACTTGCCTCAGGAACTACGGTAGGCACAGCTTCACCAACGCAGAGTTCAGGATTAGGGTGAATACCCTGTTGACAGCAAAAGAGCATGCAAACAGTTTTGGAGAGAGAGGTTTAAACTGTTTGCTGTGATCCACATCAGTAAATTATTGAGGGCAGTCTCTAGTTGTTGCTCAACATACCTCAAATCTGACAACTGATATGAAATGTGGAAGTTGTCATCAAAGAGACTGTTTGCAACTGTAGGGGGTAGTTGTCCACCAGCACCATTAATCTTCATAATGAAAAGTATGACACTCAAAACACAGTCCTGAGGAGCTCCAAGTTCCTTTGGGCAAATGTTGAACCCACATAATCCTGAAATCACCAATTCATTGAAAAATGTTTAATAAAAATCAGTAAATTGCCATGCAACCCATACAAGTAGAAACATCACAAGATACCATATCGTCATGTTATCTCATAAGCTTTCTCAAGGTCAAAAAATAGAGAAACAAGAGATTGTCATTTGAGAAAGGTTTCCCTGATTGACGTTTCAAGTAAAATCAGGTGATCCATAGTAGTGTGCTGTCTTCGGAACCCACACTGGGTGGGTGAGAGGAGGTTGTTTGATTTGAGGAACTAAACAAGACAAGCATTAACCCTTCTCTCTACGGTCTTACAGAGAGAGCTCATCGAAAGAATTAGATGGTAGTTCAAAGGAATCTTGGAATCCTTCCCAGGTTTAGGAAAAGGGAGCACAATAGCATGGTAGCAAGCTAATGGAAAAACATTCTCCTGTCAGATCTGGTTAAAAATATCAGAAGAACAGCAAGAGAGGCAGGAGAAAGATGGCACACCATTTCTTAATAAATATTATCAGGTCTGACTGATGTATTGCCAGACTGATGAAGAGTAAGTTTAAGTTCCAACAGTGTAAGGGGACAATTATAGTCATAGAGATGATTAGCCTAAAAGGAAAGAAGCGATCCTTCTGCCCGTGTTTTGATGGCCAGAAAGAGGGAGGATGAAGCAGAAGTGCTAGATGCATGATAAAAGTGTTTGTTGAGAGTATTAGCAATGCTCTGGGCATCAGCAACTACCTGGCCATTAGAGAACAAGATTGACAGGGGAAGGGCAGAAGGATACTGGCCACTAACCTTTCAAATTTTTCCCATATAACTTTGGAACTGGTGGTAGGAGAAATGCTAGAATTGTATTTAATCCAAGATTCTTTTTGGTGTTGATGTCTAACCTGCTGAGCATGCTGAAATGCAATGCAGTTTAAAAGTGTGGGATATCTACAAAATGAATCCAAAGCTTGGGCTTTTTTTTTTTTCTTATCAAGTAACAGGCAGAATTTCACCAAGGATGAGGCTATTATGAGAAACATGTCAATATTTTATGAATACACTGAGTCAATATAGTCATTTCTTTAACAGGTTATTTAGGCAAAATATTCATGATGGAACTTTGTAGAATGGATTGCAATTGCCTGTTGTGGAGACACAAGTGTAGAGGACAATGTTTTGAAAGTCATCTGCCTTTCATCTTCAAATCAGCTTATCAAAATTAAGACTTCCAATTATTAGAATGTTTTTATTAGATTATTTGGACTATCCATGTAATCAAAAATATTATGTTTGATTTTTAAGCTACTTAGACTGATTTTGAGCTTTCAACAGGAGAAAAAGCAATTGTCGAGCAACAGCCATTTTCAACTTTATTTTCCTTAATGAACTGCTGATTAGGGGAAATGCAAATGTCTGGCAGCACTTGCTACTAACTCTTTTTTTTTTTTTTTTTTAATTTTTGAGCTAGAGGAAAAAAAATTCTGCCAGAACCTACCACCATTGTTTGTGTTTTTCATTTTTTTTCTTCTTACTAAGAGAAAAACTGTTTTGCAGCAAGTCTTTTTTTTAGATGCAGAACAGAGGCTCACAGAATGGTTCCAAGTTTTTCATGTTCAAATTTTTTAACTCATAGCTCCTTAATCACCTGACTGATTTGAAATCTAATCATTATTTCTGACCCAGAAGGTCAAACCCTTTCATTTGACATATTTGATCATGCCCAAAGTCTTAGATTAATTTACTCTAATACTGCCTCAAATAATTTCAATTTGAGAGTTGGCTAGTATAAATTATGATGAGTAATAAAATCAAATTGGGTATATGCACTCCTATGCTCAGTATTGTTAGTACTAAAAATACAGCTAATAAAAAAAGAAAAAAAAAGTGTCATAAATTAATGCTCTAATTTTCCTAAACTGAAAATGTATTTACGATTAGTACTTCCCTCTTCTCACAACATTAGCTGTACTTATCCATTGCTACCCAATAGATGCAAACATTTTCTTCACATGTCTAAAACCTTTTGTCCTTCCCCTCCACTAAAATCAGGTGATTTCAACATGTTTTTCATGTAAATCATCATGGGTCACCTTTCCACTAATAGGAGCACAGTACACTCATGTGATACTCTCTCTATCAAACTGTCACTTCAACAGTGTGTAGAGAAGAAGTGTGAGAGAGGGAAGTACCAATAGTAAATATATTTTCAGTATAGGAAAATAATAATGTCCAATGTGATATTTTCCTCTGCCACAATATTAAGTAAAATCCCAAATTGATTATGAAGGGAAGAACAATCATTTCCTCCAAAAGCATCCAAAGGATACTTCTATATATGAAAGTTTCAATTCAAAAACCTGAAGAGATAAATCACACTACTTCTGAATTACTTGTACACTTTGCCTCCATGTGGAATGTTCAAGATATAAGGGTGGAAAATGAAAGGAGCACATATGAGTGTGAAAGAATGTGGTTGGAAGGAGATTCTAACAAGAGAAAGATATTGTAACACAATCCCACAATGTGAAAAGTGGTTACATGAGGATGCACTCATGGGTGTAGATTAGCTGGAGTGCAACAGATCATACTTGGCAAGTCCACTACATCCAAACCCTCCTAGCAAAGTACTGATTACTGCTTGAGGGTAGGATGAGGATCATATTGTCTTCACCTCAAAACTGAAAACTGGAGAATTAAGAAACACTCTGATTCCCAGGTATGACACAAAAGTTAGCCATGAGCTACTGATCCTGGAACTTGACATCTGGCATCAAAAGTATATTTACTGCATGCAATCAACTCTCTCAACCATAAAACAGGCCAGGACCACCCAAATGTCAGTATCATGCCTGTAAGAAAAGAGACTACTGGATAACCAGACAGAAAAACTCTACATGCAGTGACTATGACCCATAACACAGATGGGAGGAAACCTAATTTTAACCAATGCTGTATTCAGTATACTACATGACACAAAAATTGATCTTTAACTGTGTTTTTTAATATATACTTTTAAATTAAGAAACTGAATACTATATATTGCTAAAATTTAAATTATAATCAACAGCTTTATACCAAAGTTACTAACATCAATTCACGAAATATTGCATTGACCCGTGACCTGTTTGGAAAGAGTTAATAGTATTTTGCTTGAATTCTATAGCCATACTTCAATCTAATGGTTGATCCTAACATATGGACAATGTAATCCACATGTAAAGAGTTAATAACATTTTGCTTGCATTCTACAACCACACTTCAATTAAATTAACTAGTTTTATCCTAACCTACAACAGATCCAAGCATTCAATGGATGGTCTTAATTGTATATATGAAAACGGCTGGTATGGCACGACACAAAGAATTTTCTCAACCCACACCAGCTGTTTTTACATATATATTTTTTTCTACCAGTGGGTTTTTTCATCATCATGGATGGTACTAGTTGATTGTTAGGCTCATTAATCAATTACATTCAACTTATAGATTATTTTCACATGAGATTTTCTTAATTTTACTTTACTTGAGTTCTTCAAAAACATTTTCAATATACCTTTCAATTTAATAAAAAACATCTTCAGGTACAACAATCTAAGATTTTATAACAAGTTACAGCTTGTAGAGTAGATATGATTTGTTTTTAAAACAAGAAGGACCTTTCAATTACACTACGTAATAAATGTTGAGACCTATTTTGTTCCTGAACAGTATGCATTATTTCTCAATCCTTTTTTTTTTTTAAAAGTCCAGAAAATGACCATCATTCGCTTCATACTTTGCTACTTTCATACTTTCAAATTTAGAAATTAACCTATTTTCTATATAAAGACAGGGCAAATTTGCAAATTTTCATTTATATAAGATCTGAGTAAAACAACATATGAATCAAGATGTACATATATTTCTAGTAGATTTATACAAAAATGCTTAGAAGTGAGTAGTTTTTCGAGATTTGTGACTGTAATGTAAATCACTTTCATGTATCAGCCCCAAAATAGTCTCCCATCATGTTTTCGTTGTATACTCTTTGGTGGCAGCATTCAAAGTACAGTGTATCTTGATGGTAGTGCTTGCCTTGCTCCTCTGAGTACACTCCCATGTTTTCTTGAATTTATTTAAATGATCGTCAAGGATATGGACTTTCAGAGACATCCTGCAGCCCATTTTGCTGTAGTTCTTCACAAGAGTCTCAACCAGTTCTGCATAATATTTGAGCTTGTGATTGCCCAAGAAGCCCTGAACAACTGTGACAAAGCTGCCCCAAGCTTTTTTTCCCTTCCTACTGAGCTTCTTGGGGAATTCTGTGCACTCCAGGATCTTCTTTATTTGTGATCCAACGAAGCCAATAGTTTTCACCTTTGCCTCACACAGCTTAGGGAAGAACTCTCAAAGGTACTTAAAGGCTGTAAACTCCTTATCAAGAGCTGTGACAAATTGCTTCATAAGACTTAATTTTGTGTACAACGGTGGGAACACCACCTTCTAGAGGTCCACTAGTGGCTCACACTTGACATTGTGCCTCCCCACACAGAACATGGTCCATTGTGGCAAGTGCTTCCTGTTATAGGGCACTGCGGTGTCCCTGCTGTTCCAAATGCAGAGATAACAGGGAAACTTGGTAAAGCCTAATGTGTGTAAGAGGTTCATAGAAAATATTTTATATGTGACAATTTTCTATACTATTGGAAATTTAAAAGAAAATTAAAAATATTTAAGTTTTAAAAGGTCTAAAATTAGTTAAATATAAAATCTTACATTTAAAGAAAGCAAAAATTGTCCATTTTACCTTCTACAGTTTTTTTTGCAGTGCTCACAGGTAAAATGAGGTGCCCAGGGTTTGTTTTGATCCCCGACAGGTATGCTGAAATATGCCTTGTAAGTTTCACACATTTTAGATGTTGTCATAGATTATGTTTTTGACCTTGTCTTGATAAATTGGCCACATACATAGCAGAATGCATCTGAAGAATGCATTCTGGAAAATGGGTAAATTTGAAAATTTCATTACCCAGGTCACAAAAGCAAAGTTTGAAGAGAAAAATAGGTCTTTTCCATTTACTTTAGGCATAAGCAATTGAGAAATAACACTTTCTACCCAGGAATAAGAAATAGTAAAATTTTGTTATTGTTGTGTGACCATTCTCACATGACAAAAAACACTTTCACAATTAAATCACTTTTTAATCTTAATCTTCTGTACATGAAAATATATACATAATGCAGTACAAATTCCATAACATATTAAAAATACAATTAATACCATATCATGGTTTCTCACTAGAAATGTTAACAAGACTATGAAAAAAATAATTCAATTCTTCAATAATAATAATAAACTTGGACATCCTATGACATAAAGGGTAAATATTCCTGTCAATGTGTGATACATTATGTACAGTTCAGTGAAAAAATATTCATGCTGATCCATAAAAAAGCACAGTACTTCTTGTGATGATACCAGATGTTCTATTTGTAGAGACTAAAATTATTTGTAAGGTAGAAATCAAAGTATTATAAGAACAATTAAATATGAAAAATATTTTTGACCCTATGCATAAGTTATAACCTTTTCTTTCAGAGTTACATTCAAAATTTAATTAAATAACTTATCAATACACATGGCATCAAAAATCAGTTTATAGTTCAAAATTTAATATAATCTAAGTTTCAGTTTCTTACTTTAAAAAGGAAATAGTAAAATTCTTAATCTTTACTTTGTATAATGATGAATTTGAGCTTTGAAATGTCCATTGTAGATGTTTTTTCTGCCCTTTTATGATCTTGTGTGTCTCACAAGTTATATTATAGACACCTACATACTTGAACATAAATTTCTAGCCTCCAAGCTTCTTTACAGAAATATAAGCAAAAGTTAAAACTGCAGGCTACATTCCTGTTGTCTCTAAAAAATATCAATACATCTCGAAGAATTGCTACTGTATTATTTATTACCAAAAGAGAGAGCAGTTCGTTCTATACAATATTTGTTAGGGAACTAGTTCTGTATTAAGTATTTGTCACACTTTGATTTTTTGCAATCAAGCCTTTTTGCTATAATCATGAAAGAGAATTTCTTTTAATCTATCTATTGATTTAGAAAACCAGTTAAAGATATTTTAGGACATTCTATTCAACTTATTTTTGAAAGCTCAAAAATGTTTTATACAAAGAAGTAGCTTAAAAATGATATTTTGTGTTTTAAAATGTATATTAGGAAACTCCAAAAAGTTTATGCAGAATCTAGCTTTAAAAAATGAGGACTTCATAAGTTTACAATTGCAACAATAACATGGTCCATGTACTTCAATAATGATATTTACAACTCTAGGCCCATTAACTTCTGATGTTTGTAATGTTTTTGATGGAATGATTAGGACTCAAGTAATTATTAAGTACTGCAATAAAACAATATATTTACAGAAAATATAAGGAAAAAAGGTTACCAGTTGAAATTTTGAAAATTAGAAACTATGTGCAAAGGAAATTATTCATCAGAAGAAAAATTTATAAATTTATTTCCTATTTTTAAGCTATTAATTTCATTGTCCATAGACCATTTCTAATTATTTCATTAATATTAGAGTAAGAGCACACAACAAAATATGAAAGTTTTTACCAAAGAAAAACAAACTTTTGACATTTAAGAGGTTCTAGAAGTTATGCAGCTGAAATAACAAAACATTAAGATGAATTTGATTGATTGATTTAGTGTTTTATGGCACAAAGCAACGAGGCTATCAGCACCAGACATCCGGTAAAAAAGTAAAATAAAAAAAAAATAAAAAAATCTAGTAAAAGACATAAATGGAAATGAAGGTAAAACAAAAAAGTAGAAAACCAAGGTTGACACCTAGTCTACAACGTTAAGATAGAAGGCAGAGT
Source organism: Carcinoscorpius rotundicauda (assembly GCA_011833715.1). NCBI lineage: Eukaryota > Metazoa > Arthropoda > Merostomata > Xiphosura > Limulidae > Carcinoscorpius > Carcinoscorpius rotundicauda. The sequence continues at coordinate 24,633,975 of CM022404.1, forward strand.
ATAAGAAGTTGTAAGGTATTTACTCTAGTAAAAAGGTAATGATCATAACCTGCCAGGAAGACTAACAGGTAAGTTCAAGACTCACCGTCAGTCACCTGAAGTTGGTCTTTCCAGTCCTGGTTCCGGATCATGTGTCATAGCAACCAATATCAAAATGTAAAATAATAGAAGTTTTAAAAGACACATAGCAAAATTGCAACAATGAGTAGCCAAATGTCCAGTAAAAAGAGAAAAGTCAAGTACATGGGGTAAAATTTGTAAAAGTAAATGAAGGTAAAAACAAAACAGCAATTAAAACAGAAAATGGTGTAAAAACCAATGGTGACATCCAGTCTTCAAAGTTATAAACTATTTACTCTAGCAAAATGGTAATAATCATAACCCGCCAGGAAGACTAACAGGTAAGTTCAAGAACCTCTGAAAATCACCTGAAGTTTGCCTTTCCAGTCCTGGTTATGTGTCATAGCAGCTATTATGAAAATGTAAGAAAATAAAAGTTTTAAAAGACACTCGGCAAAATCGTAATAACGAGTAGCCAAATGTTCAGTAAAAAAATAAAAGTCAAGTAAATGGAGTAAAATTTATAAAAATAATTGAAGATAAAAGTAAAATGGCAATTAAAACAGAAAATGGCACAAAAACCAATGTTGACATCCAGTCAACAAAGATGTAAAAAAACTACCTGTAGCAGAATGGTAATGATCATAACCTGCCAGGAAGACTAACAGGTAAGAATAAAAACTACTGTCAGTCACCTGAAGTTGGTCTTTCCAGTCCTGGTTCCGGGTTATGAGTAAATATGCCCAGTACTAAAAAGTAAAGGAGTAAAATGTGTGAAACTTTACGGAAGCTGGATGGCCAAACTCCAATTCTGGGTTTGATTTGAAAAAGTTTGTTGTTGCGTTGCTCACTCCAAGTGGACTGACAGCTGGCACAGAGCCGAGCCTTGAAGACAACACCATAATTCATGTATGGAATAGGCACAGGGGTGACAGTTCTGAAGCAGACATATTTAGCTGCCATGTGTGCAAGCTCATTCCCGCGAATACCAACATGGCCTGGTATCCAAAAAAACTGGATTGAAGTAGCTGCTTATGAGAGATGGGCCAGTCAGTTTCAAATATGAGAGAGAATAGGATGTGAGCTAACATGTAGCGATACCAAGGCAACTATAGAACTAAGCGAGTCAGTATAAATATTGCAGTTGGAATACTGCTCAGCTGCAATATGATCCAGGGCAAGAGATATGGCATACAGTTCAGCAGTGAACACAGAAGCTGTAGAAAGGATTCTGTGCGCAACTACTGACCTATAGCAAACCATAGCAGAGCCCACTGAATCACCTGATTTGGAACCATCTGTATAAATGGAAACTGAATGATTGTTTGAAAGATACTCATTGAATAAAAGACGGAACTTCCAATCTGGAGTATCTGCCTTTTTTAGGTGACTGAAAGAAGGGTCACATTTGGGGGCTGTAATAAGCCATGGTGGGATGGGCTGACCTGTGAAATGTGCAGTGTTATCCAAGGACAGACCCAATTCATCCAATTGCGTCCGGATGCGAAGGCCAAACGGAGCAATGACAGATCATCTGTTCTGAAAAAGTACTGCCCACTGAGGAAGGAAAACACATTCCAGGTGGAATGCTTTGGTAAGGAATGAAGTTTTGAAGTATACTGTAACGATAGTTGCAAACGGCGAAGGTGTGGAGAAGGTTCATGAGATTCAATGTATATGCTTTAAACTGGAGATGTATGGAAACCCCCAGTGCAGAGTCGAAGTCCTTGGTGATGAATGGGGTCCAGCATCTTTAAGGCCGAGGGTCTGGCAGAGCCATAGACCACTGATCCATAGTCGAGTTTCGATCTAATAAGAGCACGATATATCTTCAACATTGAACAGTGATCTGCCCCCATCTGGTAGAAGAGAGGACACGGAGGATGTTCAGTGCTCTTGTGCATTTGACCCGAAGCTGCTTTAAGTGTGGTATAAAGGTCAGTTTACGATCAAAGATAAGCCCCAAGAACTTTGTCTCCGGGACCACGGGCAGCAAAACTTCACCGATATGAAGTTCAGGATCAGGGTGAATACCTTTCGACGGCAAAAGTGCATGCATACAGTTTTGGAGAGAGAGAAATTAAAGCCATTTGCCAGAGTCCACTTCCTTACACAATTGAGGGCAGTTTGTAGTTGCCGCTCAATATATCTCGTTTGACGACTGACATGAGATGTGAAAGTCATCGACATACAGCCCATTCGCAACAGTGAGAGGGAGTTGTTCAGTGATGGCATTTATCTTTATACTGAAGAGTGTGACACTCAATACACAGCCTTGAGGGACTATAAGGTCCTGTACGAAAGAACGGGAAAGTATTGAACCCACACGAACTTGAAATCTCCTGTCCATTAAAAATTTTTTTAATAAACATACGTAGATGGCCACGTAACCTATATGTATGGAGGTCTCGCAAAACGTCATACCTCCATGTTGGGTCGTAAGCCTTCTCTATGTCAAAGAATATTGATACAAGATGTTGGCAGTTGAGAAAGGCCTCTCTGATAGGTGTTTCAAGACAAATAAGGTGGTCTGTGGTAGAGTGCTGTCAAGTTCTGTAAGAGGGCAGTGAAAGTGGACCAGTCTGCCTGATCCAGCTTCCACTGGGGCACACGAGTAGGGTGGCATTGATCACGGCCATTCTCTCTCAAAACGATCGGAAAATGATCACTGCCTAGTGGATTACTGTCAACCCTCCATGAAAAATGGGAGAATAATGAAGGGAAGCAAACTGAGAGATCAATAGTGGTAAAGGACTGACTAGGAGCATGAAAGTAAGTGGAAGAACCAGTATTGAAAAGAGAAAGATTGTGATCAGAGAGCATCTGCTCTACAGATCGACCCCTCCCATCAATAATAGCACTTCCCCAGAGGGGATGGTGTCCATTAAAATCTCCCAGGATTAGAAATGGAGATGGCAACTGTTCAACGAGAGAATCAAGTTCTGACTGATCGTATGTCTCTCCAGGGGACAGGTACAGAGAACAAATAGTGATGGTATGACCCAAGGAAACACAGATGGCTACGGCCTCCAAGGGTGTGTTGACTGACAAAGACAGGGTGGGCACATGTTGATCAACCAACAGTGCCACCCCTCCATGTACTCGACCATCACACAACCTGTCATTTCTGTATAAAGAAAACTGCTGAATGGAGACCGTATCAGCAGATTTGAGAAATGTTTCTTGTAAAGAAAGACAAACAGGATGGTAGGAAGCAATCAGCGTTTTGATATCATCCAGATTAGAACGTAAACCTCGACAGTTCCATTGTATCAAGGTGGCCATTTTTAAGAACAGATAGGTGAAGTGGCTGAAGAACCCTTCGGTTTACGACCACGTCTTTTTTCTTTACTGTCTTTAATCGGAGGAGGTCTATCAACCTCCATGGATCCTGCTCTGGGTCGAGTGGGCAGAATTTTGTTATTGGAATAGGAATCCAGTGACTGAGGGTGCGAACGAATAATTGTTTTGTCTCTTGTGGTTGGAGAAAATGATGTATCAGAAGAAATGCCTGTATTTGAAACTGAAGGACGTGGATCTTGAGGTTTATTGGAAGGTATGGGAGGAACAGAGATAGGAGTGGAAGTCGATTCATCAACTTCTTTAACCACGGAGGTCAGAAGGCTTTTCATTTGTTTTGAAAACAATTCTTTTGGAGGCACAGAGAGATCTATCTGCACTCCCACTGTAGTTGTGGAATGAAGTGCAGCAGCATATGTCCAAGATGGAGTTGTGGACAGCAATTTCCGAGCCTCAGGATAACTAATGTTATGTGTCGTTTTCAAATGCTGCACCTCTTTTTCCTCCAACCATTTTGGGCAAGAATAAAGGTAAGAGGGGTGAGAACCATTGCAGTTTACACATTGCGGGTTCAAGTCACAGTCATAGGCATCGTGGTCCTTGCCTCCACAACGAGCACATCAGGGAACCATGACAAGAAGTCTTTGAGTGGCCGAATCTCTGACATTGAAAACATCGAAGAGGGTTTGGAATGTATGGCCGAACCCTGCAAATGAGATAACCTGCCTTGATGGTGGCAGGTGCACGTGGTGAAGTAAATGTTAAAACGAGGGTATTTGTTGGCAGTGTAACTCCATCTTTTCGAGTGGAGATGCACCTCACTGCAGAAACTCCTTTAGTGGAGAGACCAGCGAGAATCTCTGATTCAGGAACATTCTTCAAATCCCTTTCCACAATAACTCCTTGTGAAGAATTCAAAGTAGAATGGGGTGTAACCTCAATAGGTATATCCCCAATTGCCTTTGAATTCAAGAGGAGTTCACTGTGTTGGGATGTGGATGTTTCAACCAATATGTCACCAGATTGAAGCTTCTTCACTGACTTTGGAGAGCCAACAAGTCCCTCTCGACCCTTTTGAATAAAAAAAGGGGACATTTGCCCTAAAGGTTTTTTCAAAAGAGAATGCAACATAAGAAAATGAGGTACGTGTGTTACTGATGTTGAAGATTGCTGTTCTGAGTATTCAAGACGTGGTCGCTTACCCATTGACTGTTTTTTTACAGTTTTATTTAAATTTTTTGGAGGATCTATAGGAAAGAGGAAAAGTTTCGGTACCCACTGACCCCACCCACCATGGAGCCCTACAAGGGGACGCACTACAAAGTCATGCAAGGACAATGCAGCAACACCAGGGTTTTCGTGAGCACTATACCCAAACACCAGCATCAGGCACAATGTCCACAACACCCGTTGAGAACTTCCAACACTGGTACTTGGTTGGCTCTAGCCCAAGTGGACCAGCCGATTGACCCAAGGGCTGCCCGTCTACAGGAATTCGAGGCCAAAGTGGTGTGTTAGGGTTGGACTCCTCAACCACCAGGATCCTCTCTTCCCCTTCACAGGTCGCCACGCACGGCAAACACATGGGTGGATGTTTAGATCCCAGAGAAGGTAACCAGACAGAACAGAACCTTCCCTGGGAGGTCCCCTCACCACGTACAGGAATCCACACCGAGGGGACATTAAGATGAAACAAATATTTTTATTCTTAACATGAAAATCACCTCACACTTAAGACTATTTAGAATAAGACTGATTCAGAATATTCCATATAAATCTTTAGTAAAAATAATTGATTAAAAAATTCTGATTTTCTTTTGTGTACAACAATCTTTTTACATTTATTGAAAGCTTCAAATTTTGTGAAGATACACATAACAAATACAGAAATGTAATAACATTCATTTTCCAATGGGTGATATTTCCAATGTACTTACCATTGTAGAGAAGGTTCATTAAAGTTATTTAAGAATTTCTTGATGACAAAAAACCCACTTGAAGTAAAAATGTATCTCAGGACAGCTTGTATGGACATTAACCCTTCTACTAATAAGACAGTGAATAATGTTTTTAGGTCATCTTCAGGTTAAAAGAAAGAGGTTGCAACTGGTCATATTAGATTGTTCTCTGCTTTATTAATAAAAGTATTTTAATACCCATACCAGTCACCCTGAGATACATTTCAAAATTTGTTCATAATCTAAAAAAATAACTGGCAACTCTGGAAGTAGAAAAAGCATTGTAAGTTTTTAGGCAAGAAGTTGTTAATATAATTAAGATTAGGATGTTTATGTTCAACAGTATAGGCTGGAAGCAGCTATGAAAATATTCTAGCATGCTAAGAAATTAATAAATTGAACAATGTAATTAAGTATTGTTCAAGTTGAACATTATGGTAGCCAGACTACTTTTTCTCCATTTTCAATACTTCTATTTAGCAAGACTAGTCACAATTACATGATGATGTAATAATGGAATGAAAACTAGTACTCTTTGTAATTAAGCACAAAGCTACACCTGGATATTAGCATTGTAAGTCCACAGATATATCGCTGTGTCACTGGGGGGCTAACAAGTATTGGGTCAAAGGTTACGTCATCATGTTTGATTTGCATTCAAAATTTTATTGAACTACTATTTTTTTAATTTATGTCAATAAGTTTGAAAGAAAATTTTATAACTCGAACTTTCATATCATATATGAATTAATTCCTTAATTTAAAAGTACATATTAAAAGAATACACCTAAATATAGATTTTAGTGGGTCACATGGTATTTGAATGCAGCACTTTAAAATTTGATGTTTATGATGTTACCAATTTATAATTTTATAGAAATCAAAAACTCTAATTACTATAAATGACAAGTTAGAATATAAAATAAGAACCTCGTATTTTTTTTATTTTGCTGAAATATGGCTTGTGTACTGAATCAAACACAGTGGCTCCCTTTAACTCTCCATTTTTTGAAATGCTCACTTATATACACTTACTTCAATATATACCATGTGGATAAAAAATCAACAGCTTAGAATGTCCCCAGAGTTGTTTTTCCCACCATTTTAATCTTTGAAAAAATTTTCACTTTCTTTTGATCCACAATTTCAATGAAGTAAGTTGTCTTTAGTCTGCTCAAAATTTCACATTTTATAATCTAAATAAATCTTAGTAAGATCAATATATTAGTGAAATTCTATGGTATCAGTGTAGTTATGATTTTTTTGTTATTCAACTGTATATATAAAACCTAAAAAAAATGTCTTTAATATTTTTATGTAAGAAATATAAATGGCTTAGCAACTTATATCCAGCAAAAACTGAGAACAAAGGTTATAGTAAGGAGAGATAATTGTTTGCTTTACTTCATTTTTTCTTAAAATATGGAAAAATAAAAAGTTCAATAACACTGGGAAACACTTTCAGTAACTTTGAGTTGCATTGGATATTTTAACTTATTCTGAAGAAGTTTTAGGCACTGATTTCAAATCTGAAATTAGTTTTTCTCTTCAAGCTCTAGTTTGTATGCAATTTGATGTCAATGAAATTGTACAAATGTGAACTTGCGTAAACCATGTATAAGCATTTTCACGTTTATATATATAGATAGCTTCCAATATTTTGATCATTCTTCTTTTGTTTCAGATCAAACATGGCTTCCAAAAATAAATATCATTGCAGAAACAAGCCTGATGCCTTCTGCTACATATGTGGATGCTACACACTCAATCATCAAAGATGTAACATATCCTCGTTCGTCAAGCGTGCCTACAAGGCATATTTTGAAGTTCATCTTGGTGATCAAGACAAGCAATGGGCTCCTCATGTTGTGTGCCACAATTGTGAGGAAATGCTTCAAGACTGGACCAAAGGAAAACGCAATGGTCTGCCTTTTGGTGTTCCAATGATTTGGCGCAAACCTACCAAACATGTAACTGACTGTTATTTCTGCATGGTAAACACAACGGGTGATGGGAAGAAAAACCAACATAAGATTACGTATCCGAACATTCCCTCAGCTATTTGGCCTGCTCTGCACACTGAAGAAGTTCCTGTTCCAGTTTTCAAAGGCTTGCCTTCATTGGACGATAAAGACATTGGACATGATACAAGCAAACAAGACAGTTGTGACAGTGAATTGTCAGAAAAGTGTACACAATCGGAGAACTGTTCTTCAGACACTGAACTTTTCCCCGTCCCCAAGTCTCTTCTCCAGGCTGAACTGAATAATTTAGTGCGGGATTTAGGTCTTTCAAAAAAAGCAGCAGAGCTTTTGGCATCAAGATTACAAGGCAGAAATCTTGTTGATCACTCTGTTAAAGTATCGTATTTCAGAAAGCGTGACCAGCTTTTTGTGACCTTTTTTTCAGAAGACAGACAGTTTGTTTACTGCCATGACATCCAAGGGCTTCTCAAATAACTGTCCTGCTGAATGAAGACTCTTTTTAAACAGTTCAAAACACAGTCTAAAGTGTGTTCTTTTACATAATAGGAATGTTTATGGAGCAGTACCTGTCGGTCACTCAGTGCATTTGCGGGAAGACTATGATGATATGAGAATGGTCATGGACTTATTAAAATATCATGAGCACAATTGGATCGTTTGTGTAAACTTAAAGATGGTCAACTTTCTTCTTGGACAACAGAAAGGTTTCACCAAGTTTCCATGTTTGCTCTGTATGTGGGACAGCCGAGCAGGAGACAGACATTGGGTCCAGAAGGACTAGCCTATTCGTGACCCCCTTGAAGCAGGCATGCCAAATATCATACAAGACCCAATTGTAAGCAGAGATAAGATCATCTTTCTTCCTCTTCACATCAAATTAGGTTTGATGAAGCAATTTGTCAAGGCACTGGAAACTGAAGGTGAATGTTTCCAACACATCATCACAGCTTTACCAGGGTTATCATTTGAGAAGATCAAAGCAGGCATGTTTGATGGCCCACAGATTCGAACCCTAATTCGTGATGATCAGTTTGTTGCTAAGATGACCGCTTTAGAAAAGGCAGCATGGTTATCCTTTGTGGCAGTCATTCAGAACTTCCTTGGAAACAATAAGGCAGAGAACTACAGTGAACTTGTGAAAAGAATGCTCCTCACTTTTCGTGATCTCGGGTGCAACATGAGCATCAAGCTTCATTTTTTGAACAGCCACCTTGATAAATTCCCTGACAACCTGGGGGCTGTGAGTAACGAACAACGAGAAAGATTCCACCAAGACCTAAAGGTCATGGAAGAACGCTACCAAGGGCGCTGAGACAAATGTATGATGGCTAACTACTGCTGGACAATACACAAGATTGTCCAGATGAAGTGTACAAACACAAATTCCTACCTGAATAAAATACACAAACAAATTGATAAGCTATTCCTATAATTTCCTATATTAATGAAAAATTAAAAAATAAATAAAAATGTCAAATTGCATAAAATCTGTAGCTTGCAGACAAAAACCGACTTCAGATTTGAAATCAACACACTCAAATTGACTATGGTACAATAATTAAAATGTTACTGTACATTACAAAATATTAGTCTACTAAAACATAGCCAAACCAAGACAGGGAAGACTAAAGGTCAATTTTAAGTTACTGGATAGATGACCTAATGCAAGTTATGTAATATTAGGTAGACATGACTGGAAGGTCAATATAATAAATATACATGTTCATACATAACATTATGAAACTTAAGCTACATAGCTACATACAATACAAATACTTGTATTTTCTTCTTATAATATGCAGTCATTCTAGCACAAAAAGTATAATTTATATTTATATTCCAATTTTATGATGATTATGAGGTTGGTTAAGTGATGTACCTCACACAGTTAGAGTATAAAAAATAACATAACATATATGGTCTTACTGAAAACCAATATTTAAAATGTATTTAAAAGGTTTTAGAGATTATGCAAATAATGTTTGAGATTTTTGAGGTGAAGAATAGTTTTTCATCATAACATGAAATCACTTCTCACTTGGACTTGTAAGGAGGGACTATTTTCCCAAACAAATATTTAGTAAAATTTTTTCATTAAAAGATATGATGCTTTGTGCATTAAAAAGCTTGTAATCTTTACTAAAAGTCTACCATTTTGTGAAAATACACATGATGTACCAAAAGTTATAATGCAAATATTTAATGTGTGCATTGAAACAAACTCATGTTTACTCTACTGAGCCTGTTACAAGAGAGTTAAGAAAACCATGGATGGAATGAAAATTAAATTAGATGTTATCAACAATGAAAACCAATAAAGACAGAAGACCAGATGAAACTGTAGTAGAACAAATAAAATGTTTGGAAGAAGTTGGTAAAGTTCACATCTATTATGTTATCCTTTAAGTAATGTCTGATTTAAGGTTTTAAAAAAAAATAGAAAAAGGAATTCAAAAGCTTTTCACATTATTCAGTCTATAATATACGTTTCACTTTCATTAATTACTTCCTGCCAACAATTCACAGGTTCTGAATGCCACTTCTATAAAATTCTTGGGGTTTGAAGGAAAGGAATGTAGAGAGAGTAGTTATGACATCTTCATGTGTTCCAGGCTCTTTTCTATCAAGATAATTCTACAAACTTTAGAATAGATAGTAATCACATGGGGTAAGGTCTGGAGAATAAGGAGGATTAGAAAATTTTCCCAGTCTAGCTATTCAGTCTTTGCAGGTGTGAACCTTGCTGTATGGATCCGTACATAATGCAGGTGTATCACAACACCTTTATGACTGATAAAAGCAGGGCTCTTTTCTTTCAGTGCAACATTCAAACACTATAACTGTTGACAACAGAAATCTGATGAAATTTTTACATTGAATAGAACCAACTCAAAGTGAATCACACCAAATGCTTAACAAGACTTTCCTAGGGTGGAGGTTGATTTTATACAGTGCAGTTTACCTGCACTGAGTCATTGTCTGCAGTGCTTGATGTTTTTATAAAATATCCATTTTTCATATCCAGTCACTAACCTGTCCAAAATATGCAAGTTACATTCATGAGAGTGCAGAAAAGTGCAAATGTCCACTTTTGCTCTCAGGTTGGCTTCTGTCAAATCACGGAGAATCTATTTTCCAAGTTTTGACACCTTTCCAAACTGTTGCAGACGATGGTCAATTGTTGAATTGGTTACATTAAGCTTCTGTGCTAATTATTCAATTGTTACAACACAATTTTCATCAAGTACAGCCAGCAGCAAGTTATCATTAAACTCAACAGAATGACCTGAACATGGCACATCACTTAAGCTGTAGTCTCCTGATCTGAACTTGTGAAACTACCTTCAACATTTTCTTTCATTGAGAGACTCCACACCATAAACACCTTGAATGTTTTGCATAGCTTCTGCTGCACTATTGCCATTTTTAAACTCATAAAGCATTATATGTCTAATGTGCTGCTCAGACTCATCCATCTTCACAAGTGTTTATTTGATTAATGATCTGAAAAAGTGGAGTTGGGTTAGTTTCTTTTAATTGTCTGAAAATCTTTATCCATGTCCAGTTACATATTTTTGTTATTAAATCCATCTACAAAGACAGAAAAGATTATGCACTTAAATATTCAGACATGACTTATGGGATGATCTGATATTATCAACAGGATTTACCAAAGTAGCAAAATACCTGAAGATCTCAGTAAATCAGTCTTCATTGCAATGCTCAAAAAAACCTGTAGCCACTTAATATGGACACCACTGAATCACCAGTTTAATAAGCTGCATGACAAAGTTCCTATTAAAGATGATGTTGGTGATAACAAATACATGGAATTAGACCAGAAACTGGAAAAGTTCAGTGTGGTGCTTTTGAAGACCGTTGTGCAAGAAATGCTAATTACATCATACAAATGCTTTTGAAGAGGGCAACAGAAATGAAGGGCCTTTTCATGTATTTTATTGATTATAACAAACATTTTAATGTGGAATTAATGAAAATGCTGGAAGAATTGAACATTAATGGTTAAGACTTGAAAATTTGAAGAAACCTCTACTATGATCAAACTGCAGCTATGGAGGTAAAAAATAAGTGATTTCATCCCAATTAAGAGAGGCATGAAACAATGTTGTGTCTTTTAACCTGACTTTTTTCATTTCTTAGAGTGAAAAAATCCTTAGAAAGGCTGAGGATTTACCAGAGCTAGTCATTGATGGATGGAATTTGAACAATTTGGATTATGTTGGTAACACAAAAGTTAAGAAGTAAATGATTTTAGATAAAACAGTTAGTGAAAATGAGAGGAAATGTTTAAGCATTAACTGCAGAGAAACAATGTATGGTAATTACAATGATGGATATAATTCCTCTGCACATTGTCAAAACATATAAAGAACAGATAAATACAACTACCTGGAATGTTGGCTAACATCAGATGGTAAATGTGATCATGAAATAAAATGAAGAATAGGGATGACAAAAATGCATTTCTGAAAATGAAAAACTAGTGAAATTTCTATGGGAAAGAAATTCAGTTTTGGATTGCAATGTTATACCAATTCTCATATATGTATCTGAAGGTTGGATAATATCAAGTATAGAAAAGAGAATTAAAGCAACTGAATTGCAGATTTGATGGTGCATCTTGAAGATATACAAGTCACAACTTCAATAGATATGTCGAGAGCAGATTGCAGAAGGAAGTTGCTGACTAATGTCAAATAGAAATATTGGAATTTCTTGGACATACTGCAAGGAAACAAGAAATTAAAAGTATCATTATAACTTAAAAGACTGAAAGAAGGAAAGACCATGAAAGATAGAGGTTGACTTGTTTCAATTCTATCTAAATAAATGAATGTATCAACACTAGAAATTCTTTGTGTCTCAGAGAGAATAGATCTGGTGAAGATCATAGTCACTAATATCCTGTTTGGATATGGTAGAGAAGTCACAATTAAATAAAATTCCCATTTCTGTAAATAGGTTAATTATTTAAAGGTATTATGTATTGCTAGACTGTCTAGTACTTCTGAAATAGTAAAGTTACTATTCAAATATCTACTTTTCAAAAACAAATAATGAATAATATCTTTTCATTAACCCTTTCATGGTGGATCAAGTGTCAAAGGCAATGTCATCATGTTTGTTGACTTATATTCAAAATTTTATAGAACTAATATTTTATGAATTTATGCCAATAAGTTTGGCATCAAATTGTAGACTAGAATTCAAACTTTAATATCATCTATGACTTAATTTCTCAGCTTGAATGTAAATATTAAAAGAACCCACCTAAATATTGATTTTTGAATATTGAATTTCTTCCTAGTGGTTTTCTCATCCATTTATTCTGCTAAAAGGTTACCACGTTTTTTCAAACCAAGACTTCAAGGAGGTATGTTGTGTCTTTATTTTGATTCAAGATTCATATTTTTTTAGACCCAAATACAACTTAGTTACTAAGCTTGATAAGTTATGATGAAATTATATAAATGGGAAACAAAAGATGGGAAAAAGAGAGGCTTGGTTGAGGTAGAGAGGTAGAGGGGATGGTTGGTACAGTCTGGCAACTAGGGATGAAAGCAGGCATTGATGATTTATTACCTTTACCTTTGATTCAATAGAAACAACAATACATCCAAAAACTTCAGGGTTAAAAAAGGTGGTTAAGCAAAAAGAAAAACAAGTCTGGTTGTCTATCACTACTGAACAAGTCTCAACAACATAGTGGGGGGGACAGAAGCAAAAGAGGCCATAATGTAGAAGAGATGGACCTAAAATTGCAATAAAAGACACCTGAGACATGGTAGAGTACCTCAGTTATGAAATATAGAGAAAAAATAATGAAATGAGCTAAGAAAGATAAGATGATGATGGTAGTGGACAACTAGCACCACAAGTCTACTCTCTGGAAGAAAAATTCCAAAGTGTGAAAATTAAGAAAAGGAATTTCTTAATCAACACAAGTCATGATATGAGAATTAGACAAATAAGGAAGGTGAGCCATAAGATTGTTAGAACATAGATGTTTAAGAAAAGAATAAGGATTTACTATCATATATCTACTTTAATATCAACATTTAAATTAAATTTACATTTGGAAATGTATTAACTTATAATATTAAATCTGTATTAAAAAATTCTTACCTATTTACTAAAAATGTAGAAAATCCTCAAGTGCAAGAATTAACAACATACGTATATTCATAAACAATAGGTCATTGTCTATACTGCTGCATAAGCTGAAATTCTGAGAAACTTTCCTCACTTGTATAGCCAACATAAAACATTAGAAGCTATAACTGTGATTATTATAATACTTATCAACTGGGAACTTCAGATATTTGACCAAGAAACTTTACAGATTTCAAATATTACAAAGCATTTAATTTCAGCAGATTCAGCAGATTTTTTTATGAACATGTTTTATATTTATAACCTCAGCAATGAATAATTCGGTGTGTGGCCAGCAAAGAATGAATAATACAAAGTTAGATAGCTCCATATTAAGTTATACTTACATCAACTCTAAAATCAACTCAAAATTAATCCACTTATACTCAACAATAGTTTAGTTGTGCCCTTAAACTATCTTTGCAGGAGGATGAGAGAGCATGTTTGCCTAATACAATTTATATTATGCTTGGAAGTAATTCTAAATCAAATCCAACAATTTTTTTATTAATAATTATTACTTAATACTCGGTAACTTTGTACAATTAATTTTGTAATTTGTAAAGAAAAATGTAAAAAAATGCTTTAACTTAGATCTCTGCAAGGGTCAAATAGATATCCCCTGTAAATAAAGCTCTTTCACACATGTTTAGAATTTTTAACCCATCCTAATATACAGATTTGTATCCACCTTCAGAAACAGTTATCCAGTGATCTTTTTTTCACATGAAATTCCTTTACTTTCCCAAACTACTTCAAGAATCCTGTGTTGAGAAGCTTTTATCATGGCAAATTGATGACAGTAACTAATAAACCTTAGCTTCCATTCAAGATAAAAACAATGACTAAATATGATTGAATAGACAAGATTCTTTCAAATCTACATTAATGTAATGCAAATAACACTTCAGTAAACAGTAGTGTAAAATCATGAAAAAGTGACCAGCAGGAACTCTTGTAGTGGAGAACAAATAATTTAGCATGATCTTGCAAAACACAATTACAGGCCACAAACCTGGAATTTACAAGTTTCTTTTGACAATGTGGTTGTTCATAATATATATATTTCTTAATTATATTATGTCTGTTTCCAAAAAGAGGAAAATTTGTATGTGAGAAGACATAAGATTTAGATTAAGTGACTAGAGAGGTTAGAATTTCTATGACTGCAAACTATTCACATAATAGAAGAGGCTTTTTATTTGTATACATCAGAGAATTTATTATCATTAAAAAAACAAAAAAGTATAAGAACACCTTTTATATTTAAAACAGAATATAAGTGAAGGAAAGTCAGACTCACTAGAAAACAGTTTAGAAAATTATTGCTGTATGACTCTAGTCATAGTGTGCAAGTTCAATATTTTTTCATCATTGCACTTATCATTTAATGGTGTTTTATGAAATTTTTCAGCTACATCAATGCTTCAGTAGGTAAATATAAGTAACAAATATACATAAATGATGAAAATGAAACATGTTAGATCTAACCGAGTAAAACACTGGCACTTTCTCTTCAACAACATTTTTAAAAATCCAATTTTATATTTTCTTTAACACTTAATAGCTACTATCTTTGTACATAACAGTCTCTATAAACATATGAGAAAATGAGTATGTTGTTTTTACAGAAGCACAGATACATCTACTTTTATTCAAAGAATATCTCAAATATATTTACATGATTCCAGATACACAATAAAAACTGTCAGATGTATGGAAATATTTGTATATTTTTAAAAAACAGCACAGCAAAACAAATTTTCCAAACATTAATAACATATAACCTAAAATATTATACAAGTACTAAATCAAACTGGAGAGGTACTCAGTAGAACGCACATCTCTTCCCCACAGCATTAAGCATATTTGGCTCACAAAAAATATTAAATTATCCATCTTTATCAACGGACATGGACCATCTTTGGTAGGATGGAAAATGATACTCTATATATATCCATCGAGTTTCATCAAATTCTGATCAGTTATGACTGAGTTATAAATTAAAATTAGTGTAAAAAAATTGGTCCCCTGTTAATAGATAAATGTTTTTGACTTCTGTGACCTTACCCTTTGACCCTCTAAAACCAATCATTTAAGGTGGAAGATATTTCAAATGCATACCAACTTTAGTCTGAATCCATTCACCTGTTTTTGATGAGATAACTATGCATTTTTTTCAAACATTAGCTGCAAATGATGTAGAAATTAATACCAAATTTTATGCACTGCTGTAGGGAACAGTTTTTTATTTATTAGGCCATTACTAAAGCTCAAGAATGTGTCACACAATGTGTAAAAAATACACTACCAGCATGCAAGACATTTGTGGGAGGGATTGGTCTGGGAACATACTTCCCTAGTAAACTTTTGAAAATTTAATGCTATGAGGTTGAATCTTGAGTTATTTTAGCTGTAAATACTGCACATACAAAATGTAATGTAATGAATCACTAAAACGTTTTAGTACACAAATTGTTGCTATATATGCCATAAAAAAAGTGGTAAGATCATGACATAAGTGGCCTTACTGCTTTGTACTGCCCTTTCATGCAAGTAAGCTAAGAATTCTACATGTGAGGACAAAACAAACAAGAGTAACATAATGATAACCCACTGTCTATGACAGGATTAACTGAAACCTTGGCCCGAGTTTCCAAAAATGCTGTTGTAACTCACTCACAAAGAATTTTTTATAGTATGTCATTATAACATCATCAGAATAAAAGCACTGATTGTGACTATCATCTCTAACCAAATCACTAACTGGCCATATAAAAGTTCACAAGAAAACAGTGTAAAGAACAGGAACTTAGATGCATAAAAAGGAAATGAATCCTAATTGTAATATCAGCAGTTCAACTGCTTTTGTACCTCAAGATGGTAATTCAAAATATCTATAACTGGAAACATTTGTTATTTATATTTCATTAGAAGAAATATAGAACTAATTTGCAAAAATACTGATGATTTAAAGTGTAGCTAATTTATAAACTTAAGATAAGAGCATTGAAACTTAAGAAATTAATCATTATAATGATTTATTTAGTCAAGCAAACTATACTTCAGCTTAAATACGAGTATTTTGTTTGTATTACATACATTTCTATTCATTCTTTCATTGTAACCATCCATAAGAGTGCAATAAACTTGTAAATCATGCTCACTAATTACAAATTTTTACACAACCTTGTAAGGCAGTAAATGACAATATTAAAATTATCACTTTAAGTTATCTTTTGAGTCTTTTTCTTCTAACACTATAAAATCCTTAATATTTATTTGTTCAATAACTTTCCCTTTGTAATTCTGCAAAAATTGATAGCAAGAATTTCTTTAAATATATTAAGGGTAAACAAAATGCTAAAATGGGATTAGAGTCTTTTAAGGTTGATACAGGAATGTTTATATTTGATGATGGCAGGTTATTATGCTTTACTTTCCTTCAATATTTACAACTGATAATTTAAGCAATGTTTCTTATAGTCCAAAGATGACAGAGAGAAACAAGATAAAAAAAATATGATCATACTAATTCCAATTTTGCTATGAAAAAAATTGGAAAGTATAAAGAATCATAGAGCTCCTAGGCCAAATAATATTTCCCCAAGAATTCTCAGAAAGGTTAAGAATTAAATATGTGAGCAACATCCTATTTCTTGTAAGTTTTTAACTATTAAGCAGGTGTAAGATAATATCAGTTCTCTTATTGAGGAAAGTGATAAAAATTATCTCAGCTATTATAGGAATATTAGCTTTACATAAGTAGCAAGAAAACTTCATGAAAATCTGATAAAAGGTGCTTCACAAATTCATTTAACAAAGCTTAAAATTTCGTTGAACAGTCACCATAGTTTCACAAGAGAAAATACTGCCTTTCTAATCAATTTTCTTTTCATATAGCTCAAGAAAAGAAAAAAAGAGCAAGGTACAGAGATAGAATGAAAAGTTAACAACCAGTCAAAAGTTTGAACCTATGAGACAATGAACAATTACTAGCCAATTTTAATGGCAGGGTCTTTATAAATATTTATGAGCCAATGAGTCATGAAACTTTGTCTGGTGGTGGCCAGTAACCTTAGCAATTAATTACAAATTTAAAAAATGGTCAGTTATCAGCTTCATACCTTTTGCCATGGTTCTGAATTTTGCACAAAGCTACTCAAGGGCTATTTATGCTAACCGTCCCTAATTTAGCAGTGTAAGAATAGAGGGAAGACAGCTAGTCATCACCACCCACTGCCAACTCTTGGGCTACTATTTTATCAACGAATAGTGGGATTGACCGTCACATTATAATGTCCCCATGGCTGAAAGGAAGAGCATGTTTGGCACGACGGGGATGCGAACCTGTGACCCTCAGATTACAAGTTGCATGCCTTAACACGCTTGGCCATGCCAGGCCCTACAATTTTGATTCTCCAGAACTAAATTATCATAAATATTGTTTAGTGATTTATCAGCATAAAATAAAGTTTTTGAAACATTTTATTCATTACTATAGGATATAATTAGGACATTATTAGTACTAGTAGTAGTAGGGTAGTCTAGTTTATTTAACTTACACAACTTATAAGTGCAATATAACTATTAACTTTTAATCTGATAGTCAAGTAGTAGTCTTATTAATATTACTTATGAAAACGGTAACATTCAGTTTTATAATATATATACGTATATTTAAAATATGAAATTAATTTACAATATTTAAAATTTAGCAAAATTATAGCTTATGAGATATGACATACCAAAAGAACGATATATCATTAGATACACAGTTACATAGTGCAAGATACGATCACTCCATGGGCCTTATTAAATCTATTAACCGATCCAGTCAACACATGTTATCACCTGGAGGTTCACAAATTGAGATTGTTCTACACTGTCAGTGTTCGTGCGTTAGAACTACCACCAGTTGTGTTACTGGGGGTTGAGCACACATCCTTGCTATAATACTATTTTCCTAACGATAACTAACTAAATAATCTTTTAAATCAATTTAGATTTTAAAGTTTACCAAATACTTCACATTTTTTTAATCATCGAGCTAACCGTAATTTGGTATCATTGTCTTATAATCTCATTAATGAATTAACCCTTACATCATTTCTTTACCATAAAAACGATCAACCTAACTAGTAGTATTTCTGTCCTCTAGGTGACGCCATCTCAAATATTTAAACATAACTTATTCGATTTGGTTGTTCTTAAGCTCAAGCTACATAATTAGCTATCTGCGTTCTGCCGACCACGGGTAAAAACTTAATTTTTTCTTCAATGTTATGAACTCTTAGAGATACTGGAGGCCGAATAAAAGACAGACTCCAATGATCAATTTTACTTATATGTATATAAATATATGATTAAAAACACCCTACTATTATGCCGCAAGTCAAACAAAAACCACGGTATAGCTAACTAATAATACAAATAATAAAACAAAATAGTTCAAAAATGTTAAAAACACCTGTATAACGAAAACAAATTTTATTATTATTGCCTTCACGTTTCTGGCAGGAGCGCTTCGTGAGATAGTACATGTTCCAAGTAATGAAACATTGTAGTAGGCATGTATTTTAACATTTTCCATTATTTTTCTAGGGCCCGACATGGCCAGGTGGGTTAAGGCGGTCGACTTACAATCTGAGGGTCACGGGTTCGAATTCCCCGTCACATCAAACATGCTCACCCTTTCAGCCGTAGGAGCGTTATCATATGACGGTCAATCCCACTACTCGTCGGTTAAAAGATTAGCACAAGAGTTCAGGGTGAGAAGTGATGACTAGCTGCTCTAGTCTTACACTACTAAATTAGGGACAGATAACGCTCGTGTAGCTTTGCGCGAATTTCAAAAAAACAAATAAACCATTATTTTTCGATGTTTTGCGGCCTTTTCTACTGTGCATTTTAACTGATAATGAATTTTTCTTGTAAAATTCTTATCAGTGCTAATTTTTATTTCATTCCTTTGAGTAGAAAGCTCAATCCCTCTTCTTTTTCTTGATCGCTAATTTTTTCAAACCTACGATGTTTTTGATTAAATATCATGATATTTGTCTGTACGCACCAACAAATCATATCAAGTAAGAAATACTGACACTCCAACATTAATTTTAGGATCACAACCCTATTATTCGGAATAGCGTGTGTGTATGAACAGCTGGTCAAAATCTTAAGGCCACTGAAAATAAAAAAATATGCATTTTGCGTTGTTAACCTTATTTGAGTAAATTAGGGACGGCTAGCGCAGATAGCCCTCAAAGCTTTGCGCGAAATTAAAAAACAATCGAAAGATGAAAATAAGAAAAGGAGAAATAAAAAACTTTTTAGCATTTAATAAGGAAAATGTGAACACTGTGAAATTAGCCTAAATATTAGCTGGTCAAAAGTTTAAGACCACACCAAAAAGAAATCCTAAACAGGGTAGGAAATGCCAAACAAGAGGTCTCGGTAGTGAGTTGCATGGCCGTCATTGCGAATAACTTCAAAGATTCGCTTTGGCATGGTCAATGTAAGCGTTTGCAGAAGGTTGGCGAGAATGTTATTCCAAGTGGTTAAAATGGCTTCACGAACATCATGCACTGTTTGGAATTGACGTTCATTTCTATAGACTTCCTTTGCCATCCACCCCCAAATATCTTCAATGGGGTTCAGTTCGGGCGAACACGCTGGATAGTCCAAAAGAATCACGTTATTTGCCATGAAAAAGTCCACTGTCCTGCGGTCATTGTGGATTGCAGTGTTTTCCTGTTATAAAATCTAGTCTTTTCCACACAAGCAATGACCTTCAGTCAGTAAGAATGCTCTCTCCAACATGCGAATGTAGCCAGCTGCTGTTTAACGCCCCTGTATAACCTGAAGCTCCATTGTTCCATGGAAGGAGAAAGCACCCCAGATCATGATGGAACCTCCTCCATTGTGTCGTGTAGAAAACGGTGGGATGTTCTTATCGTGCCAGTAACGTTGGAAGCCATTTGAACCATCTAGATTAACTTTTTCTCATCGGAGAACAAAACCTTTGTCCACTTTTCTACGTCCCATGTTTGGTGCTTCTCATCAAAGCTTGACCAAGCTGTTTCATGGTGTGAAAGGAAGCGTGGTCTTTGAAGAGTTTACGGTTTTTAAAGCATTTCTCTTGTAGATGCCGTCTTATTGTTCTTGAGTGGCATACTGTGTGGGTCTGTCTCTCCGCGGCTCAGGTTTTTGTCGGTACCGTTATTCGCCTGCCCGTTCTGGGAGTTTATGTTGGCTTTTATCGTGTGCCGTAACATGTTTGGCCTCAAACATGTTTCTCGGTCGTGTATTGTGTCACATCCGTGCTGTTTATCAGTGTTTTCGTGTGTGTGTGTGTGATCGAGCTGTGTAGGTCGGTATGGCTACGTGGATGATATGAACCTGTACCTTAAGAACTTCACATCACTAGGTTCAGCGCTGGCCGTCGCTCGTCGATGCTCTCAGGCCAGTGCCGCCCAGCTGAATACTCCCAAGTCTCGTGCGCTGGGTTTTGGCAAATGCGCCTCGTCTGCCGACTCCCTGTTTGGTCTGGATTGGACCCCCTCCCCGATCACTTGCTTTGGGGTTCGTTTACACGCGGGCCCTGGGGCTGCTTTGGAAGGGGAGGTTCAGCGTGTTGGTTCGGCAGTGCACCATTACTGCTACTGCCCTGTTAACCTTTTTTCAGGGCAGAGGTGGTAAAGAGGAGGATACTCCTTTTGGTCTGGTACCTGGGGGCTGTCCTTCCTTTTTATGAATGCACTGCACGAGCCATCGAACGCCATATCTATGCCTTCTTGTGGAGTGGCAAGCCTAAGATGGTGTCCCGGCTCTCCTTGACGCTGCTGCCTTGCAGGGGTGGTCTAGGCATCTCTTGTGTCCGGACCCCGTGTCTTTCTCTTCTTATGTCTGTTGCCACCTTGCGAGATTCTTGGTTGGCACGGGGCGCAGACTCATTGGTGTTCCTTTGAGCCTGCAGACACCGATGTGTTTTGACCCTTCATCTTGGTACACTGACGCTGCTGCGGTGATCTGGCGGTGTCGTACCATGTCTGCCAATGTACCGATGGGCTTTCGTTCCCTCTTCCGACTGCTGGTCCCCAAATGGTTCTATGTGACATTTGGCCTTCAGTAGAGTCTCATCAGGGCTGGGGTTTACTGGGTTGGGGATGTTTTGTTTCATGTGTCTGACCATTGGGAACTTCTTACCATATTTCTGGATTTTGTCCCGGTTTGTTGGGGCCCCTGTGTGTAAAGACTCAACATCTCCCTCCTTGCCGATGATTTGTTTGAAAACAATTTGCTTGCCCTTGTTCAAGAGCTCTATTATGTCAAGTCTGTCACTAGGTCTTGGTGGGTGGGTCTTAAGGAAGCTTAAACCTCCTTGCTGCGGCAAGCTGGCATGCGGGATTCGCGGGCCAGCCGCCTGGCCTTGTGAGACAAGCAGAACACTTTGGCTGCTTTGTTTCATGGCAGACCAACTGATCGCTGGGTCATTTCAAACACTGAAATCAGGATTTGGACTCTTCCAAACTGTTCCTTGCTGCGAGCGTCTCTAGTCTGATCGAATCACTCGATCCCAGAACTGCCACCAGGGTTCCGCTGTACAAGGGACGGGAGATGGCTAAACCAGACACATCTCCAGTCTGGTGTTGAAGAATGGTCAATCATCTCCGACATTTTGGATGCGTGCCTCGACTACTACTACTGTTTATTTTCAGAATAACCCGTGGACAAAGGATTGTGAGATAACATTACTCGATTTTTGCCCTCCCTCGACCTTTCCTTTCACGACCAGCTGGTGAAGCCCATCAGCTTGGGTGAGTGTTGGTCGGCCATTCAGTCCATGCGGCTTGGCAAGTGTTCTAGGCCGGATGCGCTGTCGGTGGAATTTTACAGCCCCGTGTGGCATGTTGTTGGACCCTCTTTCATCAGCCATTTTTAGGACTGTCTGGCTGTAGGGTTTCTGCCACCGGAATGCTGGATGGGCTAATTACAGTTTTATTTAAGGATTTTAGTCAGTCTGAAGATCTTTCCTCGTGTCATCCCATTTCTCTCCTGAACGTGGATGCAAAGATTGTTTTTAAGGTCCTAAGTGCCCGTTTTGTGCGGTTATGTGTTCCTTGGTTCACTACACTAGACGTGCGTCGTGCGAGGCAGTAGTATCCAACGAAATCTGGTGCTTCTCAGGGACCTGTTCCACTATATTACAGATCGAGATGTCCATGCTGCTTTTGTGTTCTTCGATCAGAGCAAAGCTTTTAATCGAGTTCACCGTAAATTTCTGTTTTTCGTTTTTGGGAGCTGTGGCCTTTCTCCAGTTTTTATTTAGCACATGCAAGCCTTGTACGCGACTGCTTTGAGCAGGTTCTTGGTTAAAGAGTAAATGACGTATTCCTTTCCCATCTTACAGGGGATTTATTAGGGCTACCCGTTGTCCCCATTGCTCTACGCGTTGGTTATCAAGTGCCTGCTCTCTCATCTGTACCACTCGGTCTCGGTGCGTGGCCTCTAAATGCCGGGGGTTTAAGCGTGACGTACTTCACGCATGTAGATGATGTGAACCTGTTCCTTGAGAACTTCGCATCGTTAGGTTTAGCATTGGCCATCGTCCATCGTTACTTTTGGGCCAGTGCTGCTCATCTGAATATTCTCCAGTCTCGTGCGTAAGGATTTGACAAATGGGCCTCGCCTGCTGACTCCCCGTTTTGTCTGAATTAAACTCCCTTCCTGATCACTTGCTTCGGAGTTGTTTTTTTTCGTGGGCCCTGGGGCTGCGTGGAAGGGGTGGCTCAGTTGTTGGTTCGGCAGTGCGTGATTACCGCAACTGCACTGTTAACCTATTTGACAGGGCAGAAATGGTGAGGAGTAGAATCCTCCCCTTAGTCTGATACCTGGGGCTGTCCTTCCTTTGGATGACTGCACTGCGTGTGCCATCGAACGTCATGTCTTTGTCTTCCTGTGGGGTGGCAAGCCTGAAGCGATGTTTCAGCTCTCCTTGACGCTGCCGCCTCGCAGGGGTGATCTGCACATTCCATGTGTTCGGACACAGTGTCTTTCCCTTCTTATGTCTACTACCTTTCGCTCTCTTTGGAGGGTCACCCCTGTTGCCACCTCACAAGATTCTTGCTTGGCATGGGGCACAGTCTCTTTGGTGCTCCTTTTGGCCTGCAGTCACCTATGTGTTTTGACCCTCCTTCTTGTTACATCGACGCTGCTGCGGCGATCCGGCGGTGTTGTACCGTGTCTGTCAATGTACCGACGGGTTCCCGTTCCCTCTACCGACTGTACCCACAGAATATAACAACACCATTCTGCTCTGCCGTGGGACATTGTTTGGGGCCGTGTAGGTAGCTACCTCCAGGCTTTCAACTGGCAAGTTGAGGGGGCGTTCGTACCTGTGGAACTCTCGTGCGACTGAGGTGTGTCCCGTGTGTCACACCCAAGTGGAGTCTGTCTTCCACAGGTTGGTTCTCTGTCTGTCGTTGGCGGAGATCTGGGAAACGGTTGCTCTCCTTTTCTGTGTCTCGCCGCTCTCAACAGAGATCATACTGTCTTACGTACTGGTCCCTGTTCCCGGCAATCTGGCCTTTTTCCTTTCAGTATACCGCAACCATCTTTAAGTATGCCATCTGGCATGCTCGAAACAAATTGATTTTCGAGCAGGTACCGGTGTCGTACATTTCAATGCTGGGAAGGGTCAGGTATCGGTTGTTACTCCGCCTTGAGACAAACTATCAGCAATTGGGTTCCGGTACCTTTTACCATCTCTGGCGGCCGGAAGTCTCGTTACTTTGTGCGTTGGTGGGGGGTCAAGTGGAGATTGGATTTTGATTCGCTCTGTTTCCACAATCGCATCTTAGTTTTTATTTTCTAGTATTTATTTAATGTTTTTTTTGTATATAATTAAGGGTTTTTTGCATATATTTAATGGTTCTTTGTGTATATATTTCAGGGGTTTTGTATATAAAAAATAGTTTTGCATATAAAATTCTCAACAAGTGGGTTTCTCGACATCACTGATGTTTGTTTGTTTGTTTCTTGAATTGCAAAGTTACTTGAGGGCTATCTTCGCTAGGGAAGGCAGCTAGTCATCATAACCCACCGCCAACTCTTGGGCAACTTTTTTATCAACAAATATTGGGATTGACAGTAACATTATAACGCCCCCACGACTGAAAAGGCGAGCATGTGTGGTGAGACAGGGATGTGAACCCTCGACCTTCAGATTACGAGTCTTACCTGGCCATGCCGGGCCCCACTAAATAAAATCAAACCTCTGGTTTTAGCGTTGTAAATCCATAGACTTACCTCTGCCCAGCAGGGTGCTATTCAGAACAGAATAGCGTTACAGAATTAACCAGATTTATTATAAAATATGAGGTTGCAGTTTTCCTCTTCAAAACAGTTTTAAAAACTTATAATAACGCCACGGAAACTAGATTAGCAATTTCTTGTCATCATTCGTATGCATTTGGCGTAGCGGTATTAAGTATCATAATTTACAATAATATTGTGACACTGAACATTTTTTTAAATAAAGGAATTTCATAACATTTAACACACTCGTGCTTAAAATTGTGAAATTAATAAGAACCGTTTACCCAAATGATTCTTTGAAACTTGGGTTAGAAACTGTTAATCAAGTTTGCCTGTTCAAACCAATACTTATTTATATTCACTTGCTTCCACCCTATAGCTCTGCTGGGTAAAAAAGTCGCCTTTAGTCCGAAAAAAATGAAACTAAAACAACGGTGTACCTTTACTCTTACGTGAAGATGTAATACATTTTGAGACCTTTTTTGTTCCTGGATAGTGTATGTTATTTCTTAAATGCTTATGTTGTAAAAGTACAGAAAAATCAAACTTTGCGTTTGTGACCTGGATAACGAAATTTAGATATTAACCTTTTTTCTATGTAAAACGGGCATATTTGCACATCTTCATTTACATAAGGTTTGAATAAAACAACACATTAGTCAAGATTTACATGTATTTATATTAAAGCTATGCAAAAATGAACAAAAATGCTTAGAAGTGAGTAGTTTTTCGAGATTTGCGACTGTAATGTAAATCACTTTCACGTATCAGCTCCCAGATATAGTCTCCCATTATGTTTTCGCTATAAGCTCCCAGGTTACAAACGCAAAGTTGAAGAAAAAGATGAGCCTTTTCCATTTACTTTAGGAGTAATTAATTGGGGAATAACACTTTCTGCCCAGGAACAAGAAAAATTAATAATTTTGTTATTTAGTGTAATATAAGATGTTCCAAGTTTAGAGAAAAAGATATATCGCATTATACAAAGAAATAAAAACTAATTCGTAACGTCGATTAGGAAACTTAAATGGTTTTGAGCGTGTTTTGTAATAGCAAAGGCACATTGGCATATCTGCTTAGTTTACCGAGGAAAATCGAACCGCTGATTTTAGCGTTGTAAATTCGCAGACTTACCACTGTATCAGCGGGGCACCTGGGTTTGCTCCTTACACTTAGATATGCAATGCATTAACTAAATAACAAAAGCTTGTTTGTAAGAGCAATGCTACATAATGGGCTATCATGTAAACCCACTTCTGGATTTAACTATTGTACTTCAAGAAGAAATGTAAAATAAAGTTCAGTACTACTGCAACAAGAAAAGTTACAATATGTTCCATATTAACTTTTAAAATGATTTAAAAACTTGAAATTATTTCATTTTTAGAAAAAATGAACAAGTATGGAACATAATGAGTAAATAGTTGTTGTTGCATAAAAAAAAGAGATAAAACTTATTTGTTGTTAAGCGTATATCTACACAATGGGTTACCTCTGTTGTGCCCACCAAGAGTAGCGTTATAAACCTAATAGGGTTTGCTTGTTTGCATAATGTTTAAGCTGACAAAAATATGTGAAATTTCGAAAAAAAAACACTAGAAACTATTTCCTCTGTCCACCAAGTAAAAATTTAACTTCGGATTTTATTGTTGTAAGCCGTATATTTGCCTCTGACCCATTGGAGGACAACAGGAATGATAACAGTTCCACTTCCTAGCATTATTAGTGTTATATCGATACGGTAGAATAAAACAGAAAAATTTAAAGATGAAGGCTAATGTTACCAACAATTGAGGAAAATAAGAAGAAGATAAATAGAGATTTTGCAATCGGAATCTATGTGTCATCGAGTTCAATTCTGTCATGATCTTTCTTCTATTAGGTCTACCTGTATGTACATGATCCAAAATGATTTCACTTTCTTGGATGTTGGTATTATGTTTTGCTCTTGTTACTTATTATAATTTATCCCCAACAACCCAGGCCCAATATGGCCAGGTTGATTAAGGCGATCGACTCATAATCTGAGAGTCACAGGTGCGAATCCCCGTCACACCCAACATGCTTCAGGTGTGGAGGCGTTATAATGTAACGGTCAATCCCACTATTCGTTGGTAAAAGAGTTGGTGATGGATGGCGATGACTAGTTGCCTTCACTTTTCTTTTACACTGCAAAATTAGGGACGGTTAGCGCAGATTGCCCTTGTGTAGCTTTGTGCAAAATTCAGAAAAACCGGACGAGCTTTGAATTTATTATGTTAGTATTAAAATTTTTCTTGATCGAGATTCTCCTATTTACTGTCTTACGTACGATTTCAGATTACCAGAAATTTTAATTTTGAAGCTATGTGAATATTGATATTTTTGATAAGATTGATACATGCAAATTTCTTTTTAACACAAATATATTTTAGTCTACAAACAACAGTATAATGTGTAATAATGGTGAGAAGATACAGTTGCTCCCCACTAGTACAGAGGTATGTCTCTGGATTCACAAAACTAAGATTAGACGCTCAATTCAGTGGGCGCAGCAGATAGCCGAAGGTGGTTTTGCTGTAAGAAAACACACGCTCACACATAGCTATCATAAATATTGGTTTATATACAAGATTTTTAAAAGTTATATTGAATCTTCTATTTCATATTTGGTATTATTGTTTATTTCGGACGACTCTCTGATTCACTATATTACGTATACTAATATCAAAATTTCAAACAGCTGGAAATTTTAATTTACAACAGTTTTACAAACTTACAGACAATACTAAATCTTACATCCGGTCTGAAACTAAATATTTTATCGACGATCTAGGTTCACGATAAATAAATAAATTTTAAATTGGTTTTGTCACATCTGGCTTGAGCTAGCTAGCTTGACTGGTCTCATACTGTTGACTTTTTATGAAGATGATACTTAATGTATTTGTAAAAATTCTAATCTCTAAAGTGATTTACTAAAGTTGAACGGTTTGTAATGTTCGAAATCTATAAATGTTCCTGTCAAATTAGTGTAGTTTTCTGATTAATGGGTATTAATCACTGTTATAGCTTCCTACGTCTATAGCACCTAATTGTAGCTGACCAATAATAATAATTGTCTCTTGGAGCGTCGGTTTCTATATAACAGTCACGCGATACTCTAGAACATTTACAAAGTTTGCTCGGCAACAGTCCTGTCAATCATTAGTATTACATACACACCTAGTATATTGTTGATTCTTACACGCAAGAAACTTTCCACAAATTTTGAGAACAGGCGGTACTTGAGCAATATACAGTCAAGAATATATGCCACATGCAAAATAGAAAACTATACAGAAACAAGTGTAAGTACTGAAATATATGTATAATAGTAAATCTGTTATGCTGGTATGTAACTGAATATTTTATTGATGGTCCAGATCCATGACGAGTAAATTGATTTTGAGTCTATATTGTTACATCTTACTTAAATTAATTTGCTGTCTTTTCTTGGCTGGCCTCACGCCGTTTATAAGCTAAATTTTTACTGACGAAAATATTTAATCTCTTCATAGAAATATTAACGACTGGAGTTAATTATCTCAAATTGAACAGTTCGTAATGTTCGACATTTATAAACATCACTAGTTAAAAATTTGTAGTTTCTCATAAATAAGTGTTATCACAATTCTAGTTACCGAGACTTAAAGTACCTTGACTGTAGGGACCAAACAATATTAAATCTTCGTCTATTGGCTTGTCAATTTATAAACTTTTAGACGATGCTCCAGAAAATGTAATTGGCAAGAATACTGGTAATTACCAGTATTTTACATACATTCTATATTGTTGATTCTTACATTCGAAAGTATTCTACAAATTAAGAGAACTGGCGGGACTTGCGCAATACACATCCAACAGTATTATAAGTCACATAAATCAAACTAAAAAAAAAGCAAATAATGTAAATGTATAAGAGTAAATTCTTTCTTTCGTAAGAAATTATTTTCAGAGGAATAATAACATCCAATAGCAGCGGATATCTTCACAGTTCACAATACTGAAACATTTCTACACTATTTTGTTCCATATATAGAGACTATTTTGTATATCTGTGATGCTTTAACTCACATGTACTTTCTGCATATGGTATCACGGATTTGAACTTTTTCTCTTTTTTATTTTATTTTCGGGATGTCCTGTTTCGAAGAGCTCCAATTGCATTGAAACTTAGCCAGTACGACACCAAAAAATTATAAAATCCCGGAAATATGCTAATTCATGCAGCATACAAACTTAACCAGTATAATCAGCAAACACGTTTTTAAAGTGGAAGTACCCTTGACCAAGGGCTACACTTTTAACAGTAGTTATTGAAAGTATTATCGGGATAAGTAAAAAAACCAAAAAACTCTTCAGTCTCACCTTGTCTCCTGATTCACGTGATATTATGTTCTTACTACTGGAGTATTACTATAAAAAATAAGTGTTATACTCTCTTAATAGCTGAAAAATGTTATGGTATCTTATAAATGTATGAGCAGTTTCTGTGTTTTCACAATATTAATCCTACGTATGACAGTTATGTGCAATATTTTCACTGGTTGGTCATGAATTGAAACAAAACACTTTTATTAATTTAGTAATTGTGCATGAAGAACTGCGTTCTTTACTGCAAACTAATACTTCCTTGCAGTCTACCAAATTAAATTAATGTATATTCGTAGTTATTTGAAACCAAAATTCAATTTGGAAACTCTAAATAGATATACTGATATCTTCGCTTGTCTAAGTGTTTCGTGGAATGCGTTTCAGAACACGTTATAATATATACCTCAGAACGGCTTATGGGTATTAACACTTTTATTGATAAGGCGAGAACAACATTTCGACCTTCATTGGTCATTTTCAGAGTAACCTATATTTTTACTTCAAGTGGGTTTCTCGTTATCAAGAATGTTATGACATATATATACATCTTTAAGCACTACGAGTAGATAACTATCAAAAATAGTTTAATGATTTATGTTAACAAAAGGTAATAAAAAATTGTTATATGTATAAAATTAGACAAAGATTTTATTCACAGAAAATTAACATTTTATCATTGAATTAAGATAGTAGAAAAAATTCCTATTATATACAGTCGATCTTATTTGGGATACTAGTGGAAAATGCCGAAAAGATTACTACAGACAGTTATGGAGGCAAACTTCAAAGCGATATTTCGTTATCAGGTTTTAGAAACACAAACTTCATTAGAACTATTGTACAGGTGTAAGTTTTCAAGATTATCTTTCAAT
The DNA here is from genome assembly GCA_011833715.1 of Carcinoscorpius rotundicauda. Lineage (NCBI taxonomy): Eukaryota > Metazoa > Arthropoda > Merostomata > Xiphosura > Limulidae > Carcinoscorpius > Carcinoscorpius rotundicauda. The sequence continues at coordinate 24,664,035 of CM022404.1, forward strand.
ATTTGAGAAAATGTTTCGGCCAAGTTTTTTCTCGAACAGGTAGATGTAACTACACATTAATAAACTTCAAGTGTAAATTTAAAGTTCTTTACGTTTTTGATATCCCATGTGATTCTAAATCGTAACTCAAAGATACTTGAAGATTATCTTAATTAATGGCAGATTGTTTTCAAAAACACACAACCCAAAACTTAGGCCCATTTGAGAAGAGCTGAGAACATGTTGGATTACTACGTGTCACGTTAACTATTTTTTAATTCTACGACTAAACTGAGGTATTTAATCAAAACTATTTATAAACGGATTCCATGCTGTATCTAGACAAAACCTAAATTTGAGAACTTACATTTTAAAAACTACAAGTACTTTAATAATTGTTTTTTTCTGTCTCTACGATGCAATGTTGCTTCGACTCGCTGCTCATATTTTCATTTTTTAACAAAACTGAAGTAGTGACTTTAATGTGCACATTTCTGTGGCGTTAAAATAATTATGTTTAAATAGATGTTTCACTGCTATTTTTCATTATACTTTATATGTAGTTATATGAATGAAAAACCATAACTAAAGCATGGGTACTGAAAATTCGAGCATTTATTGTTATATGTTGATTTTTTGTGACTTCTTGTTAGTTTAGGTTAAATAGTTTTAAGTATTGTGTATAGTAGCATTGACCTTGTTTTCAGAAGTAAGTAGTCTGAGAATACGAACATTTGCTTGCATTTTCCCTATTTCTGGGACCATAAGAGTGAGGATTATGTGTCAGTGTTGTTACAACAGGAAACTAATATAGAACAACTTTTCTTATCAGACAGCATGGCTTCATCGAGCATCGATTGGTCACAGGAGTCAGCCATAAAAGAAGCAGAGTGGCCGGGTATGACGTCGTGTGAACCGTGCAGCTGGAAAAGCTCTTCTCTGACTCAGTGACGGAGAACCCTGCACTTGTCACAGGTTTCCGCTTTCTCTTATAATGTCAAAACAAGGCAGTAATGGTAATTTAACAAGAGTGCTAACCAGCTGTCGGCCACAGAATCACAAGCCACATTGGCGGGATAACCGCAGGTGCGAGTTCAGTCACCGAGTGCTTTGCCAGGTTTAATGTGAAGTTAACAAGTCCTCTGTTCTTCAGACAACTAACGCCTCATGTAAACAATGATTCAGGATACACTTCCGAGACTACTATCCAGTGATATACGTTATAATTACAGGTATTAGACTAAAACTTAATAATGAACTTCAGTAATCGTATGTGACGACTTTTCATGTCTCATCTTATCTTCAGTGAAGAAATAGAATAAGAAGTTCTGTAACCTTTATTCTTTAAACATTTTAGAAGTACCTTTAGTTATTTTTGACTTCATTCACTTGTCCTGAGATAATTTATTGCTAAAAATGAAGATTTAAGAAGTTGCGAATTTAGTCAACTAAAAAAATGGTGACCGACGAGCTCTATTCCTTCGAACATTATTCATCAAACAAAAGCAAATTGGGGTTTGACGTAAAGAGATGTCTGGTCCGTTAGATCCATTCCTGGATTTAACTATTATACTTGAAGAAGAAATGTAAAATAAAGTGCAGCATCATTTTTAGCTGTAAGAAAATTGATAATACGTTCCATATTAACGTTCAAAATAATTTGAAAAATTTACAAATGATTATGACTTTTAGAGTTTTGTTTGTTTCGAAATTTTGCACAAAGCTACTCGAGGGTTCTCTGTGCTAGCCGTCTCTAATTTAGCAGTGTAAGGCTAGAGGGAAGGCAGCTAGTCATCACCACCTACCGCCATTTCTTGGGCTACTCTTTTACCAACGAATAGTGTGATTGACCGTCACATTATAACGCCCCCTCGGCTGGGAGGGCGAGCATGTTTGGCGCGATGCGGATGCGAACCGCGCGACCTCAGATTATGAGTCGCACGCCTTAACGCGCTTGGCCATGCCGGGCCCATTTTTAGAGAGTTTGTTTGTTTTTTTGGATTTCACGCTAAGCTACACGAGGGCTATCTGTATTAACTGCCCCTAATATAGCAGTGTAAAACTAAAGGGAAGATAATTAGTTATCACCAACGAGCGTCAACTCTTGAGCTTCTCTTTTATCAACGAATAGTGGAATTAAATATCATATTATAGCGTCTCCACGACAGAAATGGCAAGCATGTTTAGTGTGACGGGAATTCGAACCCGCGACTCTCAAATTAAGAGTCAAGCGCCTTAACAACCTGATCATGCCAGGCTCTTACTCAAGCGAAAAAATAAAACTATTGATTACGAGTCGAACATCCTTAAGACTTGGCAATGTCGGGCTGTTTTTTTAACGAGGGAATCAACCAGTATGGAATATTATGAAGTTTGTTTTTTTTAATTATTGCATGAAAACATAAAAGTGAAACTTATTTGTCTGTTTGTTATTTAACACAATGATTTATCTGTGTTTTGTGCAACGAGAATGTTGAAATCGGGTTCTTAGTGTTTTAAATCTGCAGAAATACCGTTGAGAAGGGGTTGACCAAAATTTTGTTCAGGCTGAGAAAAGGGTGTAAAATTTCGAAACAACTTGAAATTTCTTATTATTTGAAAAACTAGAAAATGATAATATTAATATAAATAGGAATGTTTTCAATTTCTTTTTTCCACTGGATACTGTTACACACACATTAACATGTATGTTAATTCATGAATACAACATTGGTTCTTTACTTTCAATTTTTTTTCCCAAAGCTAGGTTCAAGAGTAACAATCGCTATACATATCGCACTAGTTTAGGGTAACTTGATTTCATTTCAATTGTTTGTTTTATTTTAAGCAGTAAATACTTTTTCCAACTAACTGATAGCAGTAGGATATTGGTGCAAGAGATCATCTACGCTCCAAAATTTAAGTTATAATTTCGTTTCATAGATGACGATTTGAAATATGCGGTATCTTCGTTGTTTCTTGTGTTCTTTGTTACGTGCTGTAATTAATCTCGAAATAGTCTCTGATTCATTATGTTACGTATTTAATGTATTTCGATTTCAAATAGCTGTAAATTTACGTACAATATTGAGTCTTATATTTGGTCTGGAACTGAATCTTTTATTAACGGTTCACGGAGAGCGAAGTAATTTTATGTTGATAGAAAGATATACTTCTATTGGCGGAAATGTTAGCTAATTCTGTTCTTGTTTGGTTTCGCGTAAGATTTTCACAAACGACAATATCTAATGTCCTTTTAGAAATACTAACATCTGAAGTTAATTCTCTGAAGTTGAATAATTAGCAATGTTCGAAATATATAAACAATCCTGACCAAATATCTGTATTTTTTTGATAAATAAATGTTTATTACAAATATAGTGTCTGAGGTTTTTGCATTCTGACTGTAACGATTCAACAATATTAAAACTCTAACCGCGTGTTGCGATGGCCACATTAGAAGAAATTTTCGAAAATTCAGCTGGCAGTAATACTTGCAGTTACGTAATATATACATTGTTCGCGCACGAATCTTTAACAAATTCAAAAAACAGGCGGGACTTTCACAATACGTATTTAGCAATATAAGTTTCATACATTTCTAAATATATATTAAACAAACTCAAACACAGATAGTAAAATAAACACATAATAGTAAATCCATTACGCCTTACTCCACGTGTCTTTTACGAGGATCATTCTGCGATTCACGTTTTGTTTTCCGAACTATAGCTGTATTTTTATTCTTGAATAATTGTATGCTTATGTGTAAAATTGTTGGAATTACTCAAGGCAAGATGGAATTTAGTTTCTTGTGTTTTAGAAAACTTACGGTTGGCTATATATAAGTAACTCTGGATAATAATTTCAAGTACATTAGATATAAGACTTCGTTCCGATGTGTCGGTATTTGAGTATTGTTGTTAAATACCCAGGAGGGTCAGGTACATTTGACCTCTTCCTCCTTCCCGAACATTCATAGCATCAAAACAATTTACAACTTTTGTTATCATTATTATTATTTATTTATTTATTTTTATAGCTTTGGGCCAGAGTAAAAGTATAACTTGATGCTCAGGCCCATTTCAGGGCTCAGACCATGCATGGACGAAACAAGTTTTTTTTTTGTTTTTTTTTTTAAAGAAAGAATGCTACTACTACTACGTGTAGTAGCACGCACACCCACACAAATAAGAGTAAGTATATTAATATGTTAATAATAATTATTATATGATAAATAGTAATCAAGGACTAAGAGTCTAGTGCATAGTGGCCAGCTTGAGTTACATTACTTAAATATAAGTTAAAAGGGGAGAGGTATTTAGGACTATTTTCATCATGTACGTGATATCTGTCGAGATCACACATTAATTCATTTTTATGCCAATTCTTATTGAAGTATTTTAGAGTATTATGCAGGAGTCTTTCAGATATTGTGTCCATGTTTGCATACTTGTGCAAGAATGTGGTTGAGGTGCTACGTGGTACTTTATAAGCTGAAGTTAGTACTGAATTTTGTATACGTTGAAGTTTCTGTATATGTGTAGGTGCTATGTTAATCCATGCAGGTGATGCATATTCTATTGTTGGTCTAATGTACGTTTTGTAGATATAAGACTTACACAAGCGTATGATTGTTTTGAATTTCGCGCCAAGCTTCACAAGGGCTACTTGTGCTAGCAGTCCCTAATTTTGCAGTGTAAGACTAAAGGGAAGGCAACTAGACATCACCATTCGCCACCATCCCCTGGGCTACTCTTTTACCAGCGAATAGTGGGATTAACTGTCACATTATAAGTCCCATGGCTGAAATGGTGAGCATGTTTGGTCTGATGGGGATTCGAACCCGCGACTCTCAAATTACGAGCCGAACACCTTAATTACCTGGCCATGCCGGGCTCTTAGTCGAGAGAAAGATAAAACCGTTTAGTATACAGAAAAATGTTGGTTTTTATTATCTTGAAACTAGCTTGAAACTCTTATTGAAGATATAGAAAGTTAACATAGATAGAAAGCTTTTATGGCGTAAAGCTACACTATGGGTTGTATACATCCTGTTCATTGCAGGGAATCGACCCAAGGGCTTTAACGTTAAAAGAACTCAAAGTATCCATTGAAAGAATGAGAGAGACTTTTTCATTCTGTTTTGAAAGAATATGTAAATCTATGGACATGTATATATATATATATGTATAGCCTAAACAAAAGAAAAGTTGTAATGTCATATTTCAAAGATATGAAGGGTTGATACAAGAAATACGTGTAAAAAAGGTATACATTCACGGTATTCATAAGCGCTTTTTAACACAGTTCTTGTTTCTCTATGCCTCAAAGGGTGTAAGTTTTCATTATTTACCAAAGTGAGGTGCTAATATAGGAATCACATCACAATTACATATTTTGTTTTTCAAATATTGTTAATCATTGAATTTGTTTTAAACAAAATGCTACATAGTATAGAATCAACAGAATTTTCGTATTTTTCTGTTTAACATTTTTGTTTCGCACATTTCAGAAAGAAAACTTCTACTACCTTTAGAACATGACAGGAAAATATTATTTGCATAGTGAAAAATAAATAATCAGTTATAATAAATAATTGGTTTTTGGTACAACAGAAGAACCCCGGTTTTCGACCCTAGTGAGGCTTTCGAGATGGAACTTCTTCACGGTTGTTGCTGGTTACACAGCTGGTTACACATAATCTGCAGGGTCTTGGTATGGGAGCCGACACAGGTGACGGTCTTGTTCAGAGGAAAGGAGCAGACCTTTCTGTCCGCTTTCAGAGTAATGTCAGAAAGCTGACTAAAGAGGGTTTAAGCATGATTCGTCCAGAACACGCTTGGGCTTCCAACTCTTTGTGGGATGGTGAGTTTACAGCCGAGTATTCTGCAGTGGAGACAACGGTTGTGGTTGACTGTCCCATACCTGTTGGCTCTCAGACTTTACCGCTCACAGTCGGGCTGTGTCTTCACAGGCTGATCCACCCAGAACCTGTTAGACAAGTACTTCAGGTATGTTCATGTAGTGATTGTTTATATTAAACATATATATGACGTTAAATGAAATTAGTTGTTTAAATAGTTTGCTTTACTGTAATTGAAAATGCTTTTTTATAATGAACTTAGAGCAGTGTATCATCAAGTACACATATGAACCTTGTGTCATAACTCTCTTTGTCAATTATTTTTGGAAAGAATGATCACGTATTTACAGAGTTTCTATTACAGAATTAAACAATGTTACCACTACTTATTTATATGCTTTTCTTGTGTTTGCTTTTCTAATTAAAGAGCTTCAGTTACCTGGTAGTATATCTGTTATTTTTCTAATTTACTATACTAAACTCTGGGATTCAATTCCCAATAGTTACGAGAGTGCAGATAGTTAATTATTTATATTTTAGCTAAAAGATCAACAAAAGTGGAGGAAACAAAAAATGTAAATTACAAAACAATATCTTTAAGTAACCCATGTTTCTTCATTTTAATCCATCCGTCGATTTTCCACTCATATGTTGGTTTTTAAATATTCAAAACTTAATTTGTTAATATATTTTTTATAAATTCGTAAATATATCCACCTCTTCATGAAACTGTATATATACTTATACAAGTATTTAATTCACGTGCCTCTAAAATTTAAAAGGCATGCTTAAAGAAAAACTGTAAACGCGAGCTTCACAATCGTTGCTTGTTTGATTTGTGTAAAGTTATCCTAAATTTCTTGTTTTTAGATAATGGCCAATAAGTTCTGACTTGACAAATTATGAAGAAATGTACATTTTTCGAGGTTGTTACATAACTATAGTAAACCGTTGACTAAAAAAACCGAAAATGTTTTTTTTAATGTTCAATAATATCTATTTTTATCTCTTCATATAAATTATTATGATTATCATTAATAACTTCTGATCAAGTCAAGTTAATTACAAATACTATAACTGAAATGTAAGAAAATAACTTAAGAGATAACGTAATTAAATTGTAAGTGACGGACTGACTCAAGGAAAATAATTTAATAAAGTAATTTACTAGAAATAATAAAATAATTATTAGAATACATTAATTTACCACTTGGGTATTCTCGACGTTATCGATTTACTCTGTTGTAATCTCAACAGTGAGGGGTGTTGCAAAAATAATGTCCCCCTCTGAAATTAAACAAATCTTTAGTCAATATTTCCATAAATATAGACTACCAACATTTTAAACCATTTTAAAGCAATATTTGAATGATTTTAACAATGAAATAAACGTCCACCACTAGTACATTTGCAAGTCCGAATGCAGCGGAAGCAACACAAATCTGAACTCGATTCAACACTATGATAACTTACGATGCGATAAAAAGAATGTTAATGAAGTGTAAATTGTGCGGTAGTGATGGTTTGTACACGGCATCATCACACGTAACGATTTTTGCAAGGGTATTCAGACTTGCAAAAGTTTTTCTTTTTATGGGGGTTGACGTTCTTTTTTGCAACACCAAAAGATTCCACCATCTTAGAAACACCAAAACCTCAATTAATATACTAACTTAGCAATGCAAAAAATCTAGATAATTGTAAGCAAATAAAACTATATATATATATTTTATAACCATAGATGTTTAAGCTAAAACAAAACACATTAAAGTTAAAAAAAAATACGCTGCATTTTTTGAAAGAGACCCCTAGGGTAGAAGCTACAACGTGGGATTATAAAATGTATCCTAGGTGTTGAAGTTGGCTACGGAAGTAGGACCCACATTGCGGTGGGGATACACCGTCTATAGGTCTTAACCTTCAATTCGCTAGTCTCGCATAAGAAGATTAGAAATTAGGAGAGCAAAATGTGGGTGCTCAAGCCCACGACGTCACACATCTATATTACCCTTCACTGCCTGCAGACGGTTGTGGGAAGGTGAACGGTCTTTCAAGTTAAAATAAGAACAAGAAAAAGATAAACATAAAAAGATGAAAAAAATTGAATAAAAAATAGGAGAATAAGGTACTACCATTTAGGGGTAAGTAAGATTAAACTTATCACTTGAAGTTAGCATTCCTATCCCTAATATGGTAGAGGCTCTAATTAACACGACATTGAACGATATCAGTATACCAAGTTTACTGTGACTGCCGGGCTTTTATATGCGGCTCAAGGTGTGAATTCGCATAAAGTAATGTCAAGTTCTTTGAATTTTAATGTATTTGGTTTTTGCTTAAAATTATGGTTGTAGTATAATTAATTAGAGGTTGGGATTTGCTGTTTTTAACGCAGTTCTACCTCATACTTTTGTTTGCTCATTTAACTTCATTTAAATGTAATTATTTAATTTCATTAAAATATATGTATATATATATATTAAACATTATGACCAATAATATGAATTAAATTAATTATAAAGAAGAACGAAGTAAATCTCTATTTAGAGTGAATATATAAAACTAGTTTGTCAGCTTCATTTCGACTATTAACTTATGTGATGTTGTTCTACTTCTTATGCTAGTTAGTAGACAATGAATAATTATCAGGCGTTAGTCACTGAATAAGTGTTTATTCATCTTTCGTGTAGGCTACATTAAATCATGGAACTATAGTACTTCTCCAGAATCCTAATTCAAGACGATGGGTGAAACTGGTGCGTGTGGCACGAGACTGTCATGAACAAAATGCTCAACTAACTAGAACCAGCGAAGAACATCTAGTTCTAGAAACAACTCAAAACATATCAGCAGGAGAGGAGCTGTTTGTGTGGTTTGCAACAGACCTGTTATTTGAACAGGCTGTTCCATTTCTCTCGCCAAATCAAATACTTGGTACGTTAGAAAAAAATCTCTTCCACACAATCTAAAGTCAGTTATTTTCAATTTTTTAACTGTAACTCATATCTTTGAATAGTCTCTACATCCTGTGAAGTATTTCTTGGTAAATGAAAATAAATAGACAAAAAAACGTCTACGTAGTAGTAATTTTTTATTGTTCGCCATAACAATAATAATTTTTCGCAGCTCTTTAAAATTTTCTTGTTGTTTAACGTTGTAATATATTTTTTACGTGATGAGAATACATAATACTTGTGTTATAAGATAGTTTGGCTTTTAATTCATTCCAGCCTCTGCTCGCTGTATTGTTTTCTTTATGGCCTAGCTTTAAAAGTATTAAAAACCAGTGTTAAGTGGTATTTGTTAGAAAGAATTAGCATAGTAATTGTTTCATATACTAAATTAATCTAGTTTTCATTAACCTGAAGAAATATTTATAATTATCTGTATTACTTTTGCGGAATAAAACAAATAAATCAGTAAAGATGCGATAATGTTAATTTATTGGAATAAGGCAAAACTGTAAAAGGGATTCTTCGGGAGAAAGGGCTGTCGTATGACGCTCAATAACTTGGACAAGAACTTACATTACAATGGAGTAAGTGGCCACAGTAATTAAAGCAAAAATAGTGTTAGTATTCTATTAGTAATATAATTGGTGTTGAAGCTAAAACTTTATTGTAATAAATAAAACTAAACAATACTTCAAATAAACAATTGTTTAATTGAAGTAACAGGGTTTAATGCACACGTTAGACACGAACTTCACAGAGGATATAATGGTTATTTAGAGTTCCTTATAGTAAATTGATAGTTTGTGTCATGTTGTTTTGTGTATATTTATTAAAAATGTATTACTGTTACAGGTCAAGAACAGTATTCTTGTGTTGTTTGCGGTACCACATTTTCTCATCCAAACCCTTTAAAGGCCCATATCATGCTGAAGTGCAGTGGTCGATTTAAACCTACTCAGTTAAATATAACCTCTGAAAGATTCTCTGCTGATCATGGTGGCATATCTTCCCTGCATTTCCACAGATGGCCCGAGACTGTAACCATTGTCACCAATCCGAAGCAGTTACCAGCACGAGGTTTCCACGATCCTCTTCCTCTTACTGAGCCAGTTTTTCCGCCCAATGTCTTTCATCTTTCAAATAATGACCAAAGTACAAATTTTCCTGCTATTTCTACAACTCTAACGGGGACATCATATGTTGCTAGTTCTTCAGGTGAGACAAGTGCGATTCCTCGTGGTCACTGTTGTGTTTATTGTGGAAAAGTATACTCAAGAAAATATGGACTTAAAATTCATGTTCGGACACACACTGGTTACAAACCACTTAAATGCAAGTATTGTTTTCGACCATTTAGTGATCCCAGCAACTTAAATAAGCATGTGCGTTTGCATGCAGATGCTACGAGTCCATATCAATGCTCTCACTGTGGAAAAATTCTCGTGAGGCGGCGTGATCTGGAGCGACATTTACGTTCACGACACAGTCTAACGTCAGAAAGCCAAAATGAATAAACGCAGGATAAATAGTCTTTCTTCTTTTTTTCAAATTGCAAAGTTATGTTTGTTGTGCCAGATTGCGGCCTGAATTATGAAGAGCATAAATATTTATAGACAATGGCATTAATTAATAAACTTCTGAGACATATTTTTGAAGTTATTTAAAATATAAAAGTTTCTATTAATATTAATAAACTTTATAGGTTATTAATTTGATCGATGACGTGTCAGGCTTAAAAACTTCAATTTAGTAGCAAAAAATTTAACTCAATCACCTCTTTTTACATCGACAACCAAATATTCGCAGATATAAAAATTGTGTGTTTGTTTTTCTTATAGCAAAGACACATCGCGCTATCTTCTGTGTCCACCAAGGGGAATCCAACGCCTGATTTTAGTTTTATAAATACTACAGGGTGGTCGATATAAAAGCGGAAAATTTGTCAAACAACTATTTATTTTTACAAAGAATAACTTTTACAAAGTTTTTTAAAGGCATGTGTTATATTACACTCATAGATGCTCAAAATTATTAAAATCATGCATTTTATTCATGATAAAAAGAAATTAAAATAGAAATGAGTAAGCACGCATTTTATTCATAATCTCATCTGACCCTCAAATTTTCCGCTTTTCTAGCGACCACCCTGTATAACAGATATAAAAAGAATTACCTGTTTAATAAAAAAATAGAGCTTACTTCTTTTTGACACCATATCAGTATTTATTTACCAAAAAAACTAATACACAAAGTTCATAGCACTTTACTCATGATTAGCTTCTTTCCGTATTAGTTAACAGGTGATTAGTTTCCTATTTTCTAGTGTTGTTTAAGCCTTTTTTTCTAATTTGGAGAATTATGAATCCTTCAAGGTCTGTCTTGTAGATATGAAACCTATGATTCCCATAGAATGTGTAAAACCTCTTTAAAGAGTGACCCAATGAAACCATTAGAGTTGGATTATCTAGGCTTAGTCTGACTTGCAAGGTACCTGATCACATGGATGAAAAAAATTGTTCAACAACACATTTGGTAAAAGAAAACTCACTGAATCTATTATGATTCTGATTCCTTCAGTGGTGGAGAATCTTTCCAGCATTGAATGAGTGGTTTCTCTACATCGAAAATGACAGAAACAGTGTTAACTACAACATTAAAGGAGTTTAGTTTTTAGGCTATTCAGCAGCCATCGTTATTGGCACCGCTGATACAGTGAAGGAAGAGATGAACCTTGAAGAACAAGAGGGCACAGTAATATGCTTCATTACAGTGTGAGCAATCACCATCAGTTAATAGCCACATCAACAGGACAACTACATCTCAAATCCAAAGAAGAGTTTTCTGTCACTAAGTTGTCTAAATTGGCATTCAAGTCCCAAAGAGACATAGAAAGATTGGTTAAGGGACAACTCTAAACTTAAAGACTGTGACAATAGCTAATCAAATAAGCTGTCTGCTTCAAAGGGCAAGAGTAACAACCATTTTTCATCTCAGCAGGACCTACAAAGGCATTGTAGATAAAGAATCAATGCTAAAGATGTAAGTGTTCCAGGAACCATCGCAGAATATAGTGGAAATGGAGCTTTTAATCAAACTACCCAAAACTGTAATGGTTGCAAATGAACGCGATGCTACAGGTAAGGTTCAAAAACAGAAACACAACTTATTCACAATACAAATATTTAGAAATAAATTTGACACAGTTAATAAACAAATGCTTGGCCAGGTATTCATTCCAATATTAATATATTGTTTATTATAAATATAAATAAATAAATAATGGAACCAGGATAAAAAACTAAAAAGAAAAGTTTCGTTCCGAAAAATAAATACCGCATTTACAATAGTCATACAATACCTTTCAATATCAATGACGATATCGATTGACAAACAGCAATAATTAGATCCTCCAGTGACTATCTCGAGATTCTCTCTCTTAGTGAAGCTTTTGGCAGGATATGTATTCACAGAATACGTCGCGATAGTACAGCCACACTCGTAAATTTACATAATTTTTTGCCACAATAATAATGTCTGTACGTTACTATGAGATGAATCTGGTGTCAATTCCATCACAACCACATATATATTCACTCAAAATAGAAATTATTATGTAAAAGGTGAGTTAACATTGTAATGCAACTAAAATTCACAGATCAATTAAATGGTAGAATAAAATATACAGTGAAAGGTAAATACAACCATGATAATAAAAAAGTAGAATTTGCTATCTCGCAATGTCTATTGCTTGAGAAGATCCAGTTGCTGAAAAGACGCTGCCAAGAAATGAGAACCGAATAAAGAAGAAAAATAAAATGTAGAGAGAGTTATAGTAACGAACAAAGCACAATGTTAATTTTAATCGTAAGCTAAATTGTTAATAACACATTGCAGGAAGAATAAGAAATAAAACTGGTGAATTCAGAATGGTTGTAAGAAGAAAGAAATTTGATATAATGAAAAGAATTGAAACTAAAATATAAATAATTTCGATAAAATATATTTTTTTTCAAGCACAGAGTCATAGATTCCTTAATGGAGATAGAGCACTAAAACGTGTAGAAGGATTGGCTTTATATGTAAAATGTGAGATATGATCCGTTTAACCGGACAATTTTTAAAATTTAATTTTATGTTAATGATTAGAAAAGAGAAGGCTTTTAGTTGGAATTTGTTACAAATGAGGAGACAAAGCTGGTGATATTAATGAAACATTCTGCAGTAAGCTAAATAATTCAGTTGTTACTGAGGTTATAATTATGAGAGATTTGAATTTTAGGCATTAATATTAGAAAAGTTACATAATGGGTTTTAGAAACTGTATCGGGTGGTTTTCTTTAGTTTGTTTGTGAACTTCGCGCAAAGTTACATGAGAACTATCTGCACTGGCTATCTCTTATTTAGCAGTGTAGGACTAGAGGAAAGGCAGCTAGTCATTACCACCCACTGCCAACTAACTCTTGGGCTACTCTTTTACCAACGAATAGTGGGATTAATCGACACATTGAAACGTTCCCACAGCTGAAAGGGTGAGCATGTTTGGTGGCACGGGATTCAATCTCACCACTCACAGATTGCGAGTTGAGTGTCTTAACCATCTGGTCATACCAGGCCAGCTAGTAGTTAGGAAAACTATGTTTTGCTGCATAAAGAAGTAAGAAATAATAAGACTTTATTTACAAATTTGAACAGAAAATAAGTTTTAAAAATATGAAACAAAAATGATTTACTTTAAATTAGACTTATTTGGAGATAAATGTATAAAAAGGTTAGAAACAAATTCATAATATTCAAGATGGGCATATTGTTTATAGACAGAAAGTTTGATGGAAGTGAACACTATGTTGGTTAACAAAAAGTTTAAAAGATGAAATTAAAGAAAAAATGATAAATATAAGTTTAAATTGATTACAGTGATGGGAGAAATGGGGGATTATAGATTAAGAGTGTTGGTCGAATGGGAATTTAGGAAGTAAAATGTACATGAAAAAGGACTGGCTAAAATGTAATAATGAATAGTAAAGATTTCTTCAACGGTATAATGGGTAATCAAAATTTAAGGATTGGAGTAGGGTCTTAAGGGGTGATACAAGAAGGTTAACACTTGATGATTTTATGATGATTGTGTTATTATACTGTACATTTCCTTATTTTCATTTATTACTGAAGATTTAAAAAAATATATCATCCTTTTTAACGGTTATTAGATGAATAAAAGACTACATAAGATGGTCGCATTAATTTTGAGCCTGATAAAAAAAACTGAAAAGTTTAAAGAATGATAAAGTTTATGGTTTACATCATATTCACCTAATAATTTTCGAAGAGATGGAGGGATGAATATGTGAATAGTGGGCAAGTGCCAAAAGTTTCAAAATTGATTAATGCTATTCTCATTTTTCAAGAGTTAATAAAAATTGTCGCAGTAATCATAGGATTATTAGTTTTACATCAGTGGTGGAAAAAGTTTCTGAAAGTCTGAGAAAAGATGCTTGAAAAAGTTACCTAACACAGTTTTCAATTTTGTTGCATAATCAGCATGGTTTCACTAAAGGAAAGTCTTGCCATACTTTTCTTTTTACATTCTTCTTACTAATAATGAATTATTATGTCACTTAATTCTGTTACGTTAAAGAAATTTTACATGTTAAGAAAAGATTATTATTCCTTTCTTTGTCTTTCAGTCGTCCCCACCTTGAGTCAGTGGAAAGTTTACGGATTTACATTGTTAAGATCCAACGTTATTTTAAATCCCGCAGTTGCTTCTCTATTTTTTTCCTACAACTGGTTACAAAACTAAACTTCACACGTAGGTCTTGCGAACAAAAGTTTAATCTCATAGATGGCGTGTTCCTTTTTGACGGAATATTTTACCATTCTCAGACTCTCGTTTGCATATCAGTATTATACGTCTATTCTCTGTGCGCAGATGTTGTCTGGTTTTTTCTGGAATTTCGCACAAAGCTATTCGAGGGCTATCTGTGCTAGCCGTCCCTAATTTAATAGTGTAAGACTAGAGGGAAGGCAGCTAGTCATCACCACCCACCGCCAACTCTTGGGCTACTCTTTTACCAACGAATAGTGGGATTGACCGTCACCCCCACGGCTGGGAGGGCGAGCATGTTCAGCGCGACGCGGGCGCGAACCCGCGACCCTCGGATTACGAGTCGCACGCCTTACGCGCTTGGCCTTGCCAGGCCCTGTTATAAAAAGAGAGTGCTACACATTTCCTATTTTCTAGACCTGTTGTGAGCTAGTGGCTAGAGTGGTACGCTTTATATCGGCTGGGAGGGCCAGCATGTTTGGTGCGAACCCGCGACCCTCAGATTACGAAGCGCACGCATTAACGCGCTAGGCCATGCCGGGCCCGCAGATGTTGTCATATTTATCTTTGTCTGCTCAATGACTGGGGTGAGATAGGAATTTTCAGATAATAGTCACCCTATTTTCTTGTAAGTGGTTTCATTTATTGTAATTCCTTGCGCCGTTTTACTTAAACATACTTTTTTTTACTTGTAAGGATAAAATATCAATAATGACAATTAAACTTTTGATTTTCATTAATTATACACACTAACAGAAACGCTACCATATGAGCGGCAATTTGAGCTTCTAATTACTGATTTTATATTCATAATATATCGGAGAAAAAATCAAAACATGAATAATTTGTTTAAAAAAATTATGGTAAGCACTACATGAGGAAAATGTTCGGATTTGCTGACATAAACTGTATTATTTTTTACATATTAAAGGTAATACCTTTATTGAAAAAATAACAGCTTTTAGGAAGAACGTTTTTAGTACTATATTAACAAATTACGTCATTGAAGATATAATCAAACCTTCACGTATAGTTCTAGTGAAAGTTGTGTTAGTGTTGTGAGGAGAGTATTTTTATTTAAAGTTATGTTCTGTGATTAGGAAATGGTTGTTGTACACACCATAGTTATTTTTCTAATTGTTTGAGTCTTGAATAGCTAATGTATGACATTTTTTATTGATTTTTGTTTGTGGTGCTACTCACGTACATAGATACACACACACACACACACATATATAGGTTGTTGTTGTTGTTTTGAATTAAGCACAAAGCTACACAATGGGCTATCTGTGCTCTGTCCACCACGGGTATCGAAACCCGCATTTTAGCGTGTAAGTCCGCAGACATACCGCTGAGCCACTGGGGGGGCCATATATATATGATACGTCTATTATAATAAAATTACAAATATTTAATGTAGTGTTGAATGCTACCTAGAAGATAGTTAAAAATAATTTTCTTATTTATTAATTATTATCGTAGCTATTACATGGTTGTAAAGCAACTTAATTTTATTACATTAAGTAATTCTGTTGTATTTTTATATTTTCTTAGCTATCTGATAGTGTAAGAGCTTATACACACTCTTAGTACTCTTTTATAACTATTACATGAAGCAAAATAACTATAAAATAATTCAAAAGTAAAAAAGCTCACACATTTTATTCACATGCAATATTTATTCAAATTTCTACACAAATATATCTATGTATGTATGGAACTCAGATACTGAAATTAAATTCTAGAAGAAAAAACAAGGTTAGTTTACTATCATGATGAAATCTGTGCATACATTTCCAAAGTTCTAATGTTATGCATAATGTACCTTAAGGATGTTCCATGAATAATAATACAGAGAAACACGATCCTTAAAATATCTGAAAAACAAATATATATAAATTATATAATATTCTACTGTTAGAATGTTTAAAACACTTCTTTCAGGAAAACTCAGATTCTATACACCACAATGAATATAAACCGAAGAATAGTAGGCTGATAAAAAGTGTCATTATCAACTTAATGTTTAAGTTTTTAAACAATGCCGACTGCTTTCACTAGCTTGTAATCATACATTTAATATCAAAAGATCATTTCAACTTATCAGTTATTACATCTGAATACCTAGTAAACTTGTTTGAGTAATAACAGTATCATCAATCATGCCTTTGAAGCCGCTTAATCTCAGTTTTTGCACAATAACATGTGAGTTTTTACTGAAATACAACAAATAGGTTTTCGGTAAAATTTTACCTATCGTTTCTTTAAGGGTTAACTCTACTTCACTTGTTAAAAGCAAAACAAAAGAAAATTTTTTTGGACAGTATCTATAAATACTTTGTAATAAATATTTTGCTGTCCGTTAATTAATAATTGATTACATTGAACCTTAATATGATAATATATAGTTTGTTTGTTAAGCATAAAGTTACACAACGGGTTGTTATCTGTGCTGTATTAATCGTGGGTATTAAAACAAGATTTTTAACGCCATAAGTCTTCAGATTTACAACTAAGCCACTGGAGTCCGATAACCGCGTCGCGCTAAACATGCTCGCCCTCCCAGCCGTAGGGGTGTATAATGTGACGGTCAATCCCACTATTCGTTGGTAAAAGAGTAGCCCAAGAGTTGGCGGTGATGACTAGCTGCCTTCCTTCTAGTCTTACACTGCTAAATTAGGGACGGCTAGCACAGATAGCCCTCGAGTAGCTTTGTGCGAATTCCCAAAACAAAGGAGTCCGATAAATAGACGATGACTGAGCATGTACTAGATTTTCGAAATTCTTCCTTCTTTTTAGGTATACAATATTTTAATTTGATTGAAAAATTAAAAAATACTAATAATTCTGCAGGTAGAAAATATTTACGTGGAATAAATTTATTTTATTTACTGATAGCTTTTCCTCTTTTGTTTGTTAAATAAATATATATATATATATTTAAACTAGATGTTAGAATTCGCCTATAACTTTTTTGAGCAAGTTACAGAAATTCAGTAAATCAATAGAACTGTTAATCTCTCAATAAGTTATTGTAGCGTTATTAGCACAACACTTGAAGGGTTACTGTTACAAAACACATTCAAGTTAATATTGTCAACTTTCAATTAAAATGAATTATGACAATTTAAATAATCCTCCTCACCTCACTGAATCATGATAAACTTAGGATATTATAACTTTAAAATTTGGTTTTCGGTCTCTATGGTTGTCACAGAACAGCTCGTTGTGTAGCTTTTTGTTACCAACAGCAGCTAACTTTTCGCGCACAAAATGAGTGACAATACAAAATCTCAATAAATCAACGAATTCTTAAGATCTTCAAAGAACTAAAAAAGCCAAAGATAAAGTAATTTTTACAATTTGGAGAAAGTTGAAAATAGCTGAATATGCTAGTTTTGAATACTGTTTGTTTGTTGGTTGGTTTGTACTGTTCAATAATGCTTATCTTTACATATATGTGTTTCTTAAGACATTGAGTCCTGGTATAAAACTATTGTACAGTGTATCAACACTGTTTTGTGAGTTTACACCCAAAAGTTTATTATTACGTACCCTAGATATTGTAGTTATTAATTTATACTATTAGTGTGCTTTTTAAAGATACTGCTGTAAAATACCGGTATTAGGGTTCAGGAACATTGTGAAATATGTCTCTAACCAGTTTCTTACAACACTAACACGATTATACAAGTACAAAGAAAACACAGTACCACTTTGTCATAAAATGTAGAAGAATAGAGAACTGGTAATATAATAAAATAATAATTGTTTCCAGTGTGGTATCCAGGTCGTTCGATGTTTAGTACTAAAAAGTAGCAGTTCATATTTCTCAACGAAGCCACAAAACCTGAAATATAAAACCAACTCAAAAGTATTGTAACTACTGCTAGCTTTATAATTTCCATTTGAGGCCAAGTGAACAACGAAATCTGGGGTATCGCACTGATCCGAAGCTATGGAAATCTTAGGGTTTCTGCAGAAAAAAAAAGACTTAAGTTTCCAGAGGCTTGGGGGACAGAACTTGGAAACAACTTCGCCCGCTTCTACCTCCTACTGCGACATAAAATATGAAAAACCTTTGCCCTGTCCGTCTTTTTAACAAGAAACTCGACGGGACTGTTTCGGTCGAAATCCTATTTATATTTGTCTTCAAGTCCAGTAGCGGGAAATTACTGTAGTGTGCTGAACGGTAGGAGGTTCTAAGAGCAATGTCTCCTCAAGCATTCAAAATAAAATAGAAGTTTGCAACAATAACAACAACAAAAAACAACAACAGAGAAAAGAAGTGAGTATTTAAAAGAACAATGTATTTGTGTTAAGTTAGTTAATATTTAATGAAAAATATGAAAGAAAGAAGCAAGAATAGTCGTGAAAAAGAATAGACTTACTTAGATTCCGTAAACTGTTAAAATTATTCTACAATACGTTTAGTAGAAACTCTTTAGGCTAGAAATATTTCTCTCACTCCAATATGATATAATATTAAAATTTAGCACGCTGCAATTGGTCAGAAAGCCAAGGGATATCTTAAGGTGAAAATTCCTCTCAATGTGGTACACAAATTAGAGTCAACAATTATAAAAAAAAAAATATCGCAATCAGTATCAGCAATTAAAAACATTACATAAAAATAAGCTTAAGTTTTTGATAGATACTGTATACTAATATCTATTCGCAACCAAACTGGGTCTCAGTACCAATGGTCGGATTCAGTACAACTGACCATTGATTTATGTATGTAGAGCTAAGAAATTTGAATATAGTCGCGTGTATCGATAATAATATGAACATAGAACAAAACTAAACACATACAGTATAGTAGAGATTAGTCAACATAATGAAAACTATAAAACTACAAAAAAGACTATACAACTTAACCTATTTTATGCTGTAATAAGTAAATAAGCTTTTGTATTTAACAAGAACAACATGCACATGCAGCTATAAAGTGATAAAATCTGTTAACATAGAATTGTGGTTAACATCAGCGTAAAGAAAGAAGAGATATGAGGTTAAAGTTCCGGTTAAATTATTGAAGGAATTGTATGGCCTAAATTTTGATTATAAACATGCTTCAACGATTTCTTTGTATTTTCGCGTTTAATTTTTTAAATCACCTACTTATTAAACCTTTATCTTATTATTTAAATAATATAGGTTGTATTATTCATTCTTAAAGAAGAGTTTATATGATAAAACACTATAAAGGTGCATTTGTAAATATAAGTAAATATTAATTGACTAACAAAGTTAAATATAGATCTTAAAATTGATTATCACACCCTTATATACATATATAGGCATAAAAATATGCGAAACTGTTCGTAGCTTATCTTCTACTATCTTTGTCTTATTCGCCCGTGTTACCAATATGTTCTACCAAAACAAAAGTAATCTAAACAACTTTCAACTACGTATTATATTTGTATATATATAATACACTGATATATGTTATATATATACAGGGTGGCCTGTAAGTTCATACCCATCCATATGTTATTATGTTATATTCAATAATACTAATGATGAGTTGAAGGTAGCTGTTACCGCGGCATTTGGAACAATAACACCTGCTACGTCGAAGTAAACGTCTCACAGAACATGATGTCGCATGATATTATGCAGCGAGAATGAAGGACAGCACACATAAGATATATCGATGGTTAGGGACTTACGGGCCACCCTGTATATATATATATATAGAGAGAGAGCATAAGCAGCTTTACCGTTATCATTATTAACTTTCTATTTAAAACCTATTTGATTTGATTCTTGCTTGTGAAAGGTCTACATCCTACCAGTTTCCGTGATTATCCAGACCTTGAACTCTCTTGTTATTTCCAAAAGAAGCAATGATGCCATCCACATTAATGAGAGAAACGTTTACCAGTGTTGCAGATTAAGGTAAATTTCGAATGAAAAGAAGAGAATGGTGGCTTTTAGAAGGTTCAAAGCCTAGTCCCAACACATACTCTATTTTGAAGAACTACCCCTATTAATCGAGGCACAGTAATTCTTGTACTTTAATCTTGTGGAAAACGGAACATTTTCTAGATAAAGTTCAATGCGTGTAACCTACGGCTGGGAGGGCGAGCACGTTTGGCGTGACTCGGACGCGAACCCGCGACCCTCAGATTACGAAGCGAATGCCTTAACGCGCTAGGCCATGCTGGGCCCTGATAGAAAGAGTAAGGATTTAAGTTTTGGGCCTTGTATAGCGACTGCCTGTTCATTGAATCTAAATTTGCTCTGAAAAAAATGTTTGAAAAGCTTTAAGATCAAATGATGTGAAAAGGTCTTCATTCTACTGGCTAAGAACGTAATAATCTAGACTTTGACCAGGCTTGATCCTTGCTTTAGTCTAATTATATTAAAGGCTCTTTTCAAGGGTAATTGTGTACACTGAATAAACATTCAAAAGGTAGAAAGTTATACAAGTAAACGCATATTAATTTTGTCTTGCACCCTTCCTGATATCATTTTACCCACAGATTACGAATCGAATGCCTAAACTCACCTGGCCATGCGGGGCTCTATTACGTAAGACAACGTAAACTAATCAATCACCTAATGTAAAAATATGAATTTCAGAACTACGTCATTATATCCAATCTTTAAAACTAAGCATTTGCATTTTTCGCAGAGAAATACAGATTTAGTCACACAAACCCGAGAACATTGACATATATATATATATAAAACAACAATTTTTGGACTATAAGACTGTAATCAGCACTGACCATCTTTATATTAGCCGTTACAAAACTGACTTTTAGCTGTAACTAGTAACTTGGATCATATGTTTACTTTATTGCACTATTAAAATGATTAGTGTCCTATAATGTTTTAGAATGGTCAGTAATCATTAGTATTTGGGACAAGCAATTCTATGACCGGAGACAACCAGGTTTCTAGCTCACATAACCTTAACCAAAAAGTGCTAGTATCTTGAGTCACGTGAATATAGTCTGAGATACTTAGCATCCTGGGTAATGTGGATCAATTTGTTTGTTTTAATGCAAAACCACATTGAGCAATATATTATGTCTGTCGCAGAGAAGAGAACATCGGATTTCGGCTTTGTAATTGGATAAACTTACATTTATTTCATTGAGAGACAATGTGGAACATATATTCGAAAATAACATCGGATTTCGGCTTTGTAAGTGGATAAACTTACATTTATTTCATTGAGAGACAATGTGGAACATATATTCGAAGTAAACTATCAGTGTGGGTTGTGTAGCTTTAGTAACACCTAAGCACTGGTTTGTGTTGTATAGTCAAAGATGAATAGCATACCTTGGTTCGTGAATATATACTTACAGATGACAAGGTCATGAGAATATGTTATAGATTGTCTTCGGTGATGTGATCAGTATACATCAATACAGTTAGCAATGAAAAGTATCATATAGTGTCTCATTATAATCAAAGCTACGTTAAGATGTCTGAGTCTAAACATTCTTCTCTTAACTTTTTCTTCTTCATTAGAAATCGTCATGTTTTCTTGATTTTGAGTAATTAGGAGTTATACTACAGTTATAGCTACCTATATTAGTGTTGTATGGAATTACGTAGCTGAGGAAAATATCTCTTTTTAGAATTTCTGTGTGAATATATTGAGTGAAAATGAACCGCAACTGTTATAAAACTGAAGTATACTGGTGTTCATTTGTTGAAGTAATTGAAACAAAATAGTTTGCATAAATTAAAAGACTGCCAACAAATTATTATTATATTCATTGTTAAACCACGGGACTATGATGGACAGGCCACTACTTCCATTGCATTAGCTCTCCATTGTCCTGCTCCAGCTAATGAAAGGCTTTGTGGTGCGATTCTGGGACAATCATACCCTCTTTCGTCAATCTGATAGTGCATCTGCTTATTGATAAGTCCTCCATCAGAGTTCTATCTCTGAGGTCACTCAACCAGACCACGGATCGTAAAATCACGACCAGCTTGCTATTTTGCCTCTGCTTGTAAAAGAGAAAACACACAAAAAATTGTGTCTTGTTTGATTTTTATTTTATTTTTTCTCGGCAGTTTAATTACGTGCTGTTGTGTGGTATATTATGGAGCTCAGAAAGATTTTGTAAATATTTAGACTTTATGAACATTTCACTAAATAATGACTTCGTCTACGACAACAAAACCTTCTGGAACATCAAGTAAGTAAAAACTCTTAAAATAAAATTTCTCAATCGAAAGGATCATGGAAGTTGTTTTAAGGTCCTGTAGTGTAATACACATCAAAGGATCTGCAGATTCATTGTTGTTGTTCTGAATTAAGCACAAAGCTACACAATGGGCTATCTGTGCTCTGCTCACCACGGGTATCGACCCCGGATTTTAGCGTGTAAGTCCGCAGACATACCGCTGAGCCACTGGGGGGCCTGCAGATTCATATTGATCAATATGTGATATTCAGATTATCAAAATCTTCAGAGTGCGTTATCGATGTTTATTATGTTTACAAACGACTTAACTGCTTGTAATACACAGAAGTAAATACTATATATAAAATGTATGTTTTACAAACTGAAGTTTAAACAAAGTGTAAAAAATATGTCTACTGCTACAGAATCATTGAAAATTTTAAAATTAATTAAAGAGTGTTCCTCTTTCCTTTCGAGCAAGCAGTGCTAATAACTTTTCAATCTTATGTTAGCTGTTGTAAAGAATAATATTTTTGTAATTTAAAATGTTTGACAAAGGTCAAAACTTCATTATAGAAAATAGCCATACACATTAAAGTATAAGGAAGTTTTACACATATAACTATAATATGTAATTATAGTCTATTCAAACAATCGAAACCTTAATCAATGTTAACATAAAAGTGGTGTTTTTTAAATGGTTATACCAATTAATCGCATACATGATAAACAACATTAAATTTAATTGCAATATTTAAAATATGAGCGTTTAGAAATACGGATAATAACTGTGTAGCAAGAAACCTACATTAAATTGAACATATTTTTAAACGAAACTAGACTGGGTGTTCCTCAGACGTCATTCTACTACATAGCTTAGATTAACCAATTTTATACCAGTGCACTTCTAACTTGTGTAAACGTAAATAGATTGTTTAGACTAAACTAGATTAGGTATAGTTCAGACTTACATAAAAAAACCAGATTATTTAGACCAGATATGTTTAACTTCACTTGAGCTCATGTTGTAATGAATATTTTTTTAAAAACAAATTTGTGAAAAATGAATCAAAGTTTTAGATTTATTCAAGTATACAGCTGGTTTATATGAGGAACTTTATAGAGGTATATTTTAGAATTATTTACACATAAGCTGTTTGTTTAGATTACGCTAGAATTCACTCAAGCTTGTATAAAACTATGAGTTTGTTTAAACTAGGCTAGCTTGAATGTATCTCAAATCTTGTATTATTCAATTAAGATCTAAATATTTATTTCATCTTTGTTGAATTAACTGACAGTATTTTTTTACAATATGTAACATTTACTCACCAATGTTTGGTTACCATGCTGGTGAATATAAAACAGTATATACAAATATAAAAAATGATATTCACTTGACCATATAATACCTTGATTTTATTTATAATAAACAGATGTCGTGTAGAATTAGGATTATTGGTCTTTGTAAAAATCTTGATTTTTGAGAAAGTTCTTGTTCAGTAGGCTATAACGATAGAACAGTATTCATCAGAACTACATTTTTACATTGATTAACGACTTATAGATAGTTGATGTTATCGAAAATCTATTATTCTCAAATTGGGTACGTAAAAGCTCTTTGCGATGCAAAATATTCTTACGCTCAGATAATAAAGATGAACCTAGATATGAAATTTAGGATTGTTAAGACGGGAATATCTATTGTATTTAATGACATTGCAAACAAAGTAATGTGGATCAACTTGGGTCTGCAGAAATATCCAGAATGAGATCTGCAACAAATCGTACAAAATTAAGTTGACAAAAACGACAAAAAGTGACGTACCTCAAACAGTACTACACAACATAATTAAAAAGTTACTGTTTGTTTGTTCTTTGCAATTAAGCAGAAAGCTAAACAATGAGCTATCTGTGCTTTGTCCACCACGAGTATCGAAACCTAGATTCTAGGGTTGTAAGTCTGCAGATATACCGTTGTGTCACTTGAGGGTATAATGAAAGAAGGCTTTCCATCTAAAGAAGTAGCGAAAATTGGTTTCATGACACATCCATTCATCTGTTCCTCGGTGGGTCCATACTTATAATGCTAAAATTCGAGGTTCGATTCTCGCAATTGACAGAGCACAAATAGCTCATTGTGTAACTTTATACTAAATGAGATCAGTTAGCTAATTTGTTTAATCATCGCATATCTCAAGAAACTGTAAGATAAAATGAGCATTCACGCAGTTCTATAAGAGAACATACTGGTAAAATCGCCAGAAGAATTGCTTATAGACTTGTGTGTAATCGGACTGTGAAAACAGACACTAGGAAATCATTGTCCTTCTACACTGGATGAAATATGGAAAGCTTGCAGGAGAAGCATATACTTTGAAAGGGACCGTTTACGACGGAGCTATTTGCAATATACGATGGGCTGCAGGACTATTGCCAAGATGCTTGACTCAATGTGGCATCTTGGACTGTAACAACATGGTGAGGGTTAGAAGTCGTTTTAATATAACCACCTCGATCTCAATATATGAAAGTAGGTTCCACGGAAAATGTACATTAAGGATTTAAGTCATAGATATGGAATATATAGTTTTTACCTACAATATATATATACTTTAAACTTACATTAGTTCGATACACACTTACAGAAAATAATTTACGAAACTAATAACCAACAGAATACACCTAAGGTACTTGCAAGTGGAAAACTGCTGAGTTGTTTTTAATTCACAGTAATGATTTTTTCATACTTTTGGATGTAAGGCTTACATTGAAATTTGTAACTTTATTTAGTCGGATTAATCAGGGCTCATACATAGTCACAAACATTTTTTTTACCGGAACGTCGGCCTTGGGTTCTCAAGTCAAGCGTGACATACATACGCCACGCGTTGTGATTTAATTGTTACGGACAGTAGAATGGCCAAATTGTTGTTGTTGTTGATTTGAATTAAGCACAAAGCTACACAATGGGCTATCTGTGCTCTGCCCACCACGGGTATCGAAACCCGGATTTGAGCGTGTAAGTCCGCAGACATACCGCTGAGCCACTGGGGGGCGAATGGCCAAATGACCGTCAGGTTACAGTGAATGCTTTTGTGGGAGGGTATACATTCACGTGCCTTATGGACACACTTGACTACATGTGATGTGACGTAGGGGAAGCACCTGGTTAAACCACCACGTGCTGTGTACATTGTCACCCTATGCAGGATGCTAATTACAGGTTTTTAGACATCAGCTTCTTTGATAATGAACGTTAGACTCTCGATGTATTACTCATCTTTATCGTGAGTTAATGGGTGGTAAAAGTTTCCGTGTTTTTACAAGCACATCCTTTTGGTTGTTTTGTAGGGTATACAAAAGGTTAGAGAAAATCTCTTCATTATACACTATAATTTTTAAACAATCTTCAAAAGTTAATCTTTAAAGTTTTGTAAAAATGGTACTCAACAGATTGTAGCCTTAGAGAATATATCATTAAAAACTTTAAGTTTATATTAAATTTTTCAGTGGTGCAACGTTAGTAACACCAGCTGAATTTTACTGGAAAATGTTGTTGTAAGTAAGTACATTATTGTATGAAAAGAAATATTAACAAAGTTACACACATAAACAAAACAATACTTTTTGAGAACAAAAACATACTATGTGGCGAGCTTAGACTCTTTGAGTCGTGAATAAGTCTCTGAAATAACAAATACGCTTAAAATATAACTATTTTAGTATGCATATATATATATATATAGAAAGATACATATGAGAATATATGTGGGTTTTATTTATGAATAACGTTGATTTCTGTGATATTTATAGGTTATTGGTATGGTCCAGTATTTAATCTAACAGACTTTAACTATCACAAATATGTTTTCGTTCCCAGGCTGGTTTTAAATTTTAGAAGCTAGATTGATTCCGTTGTAGTCATCATTGTGCATTGTAGGTTTGTCTTAAGTTAACAATGTCTGAAAGTATTTTGAAGACTTATGTCAATCGAGCACTTTTGTATGAATTAAATTAACGAACCAATATTATTTAGGAAAAAACACGTATATCTATGTTTTATTGTACCGACCTGACAGACCAGACCGTTGTCTTTGTTATCAGAAGCATTTAAAATCTTGAATAAAAGATCATCCCATTGAAAGTGAAATGCACTAATTGTCTGTTGTCGTATTTATGGTCTTCCTCTCTGCTATTATTAAATAGTTCACAATGCTATGATTTTCAGATGTTCAACTCCAAAGCTATCTTTTTACTACTAGCATTTTGAAAAGGTAAATATTGTGTATCGCGAGTTTAAGTAATGGTGCAAACTATTTTGCCCTTCAGTGGCTCAGTGGTATGTCTGTGGACTTACACGCTAAAATCCGGGTTTCGATACCCGTGGTGGGCAGAGCACAGATAGCCCATTGTATAGCTTTGTGCTTAATTCAAAACAACGACAGCAAAAACATAAAAACATCTCTGTGACTGAAATTGCGAGCATATTCGGAACCGGTTTTCGA
This sequence comes from Carcinoscorpius rotundicauda, assembly GCA_011833715.1. Taxonomy (NCBI): domain Eukaryota; kingdom Metazoa; phylum Arthropoda; class Merostomata; order Xiphosura; family Limulidae; genus Carcinoscorpius; species Carcinoscorpius rotundicauda. The sequence continues at coordinate 24,691,310 of CM022404.1, forward strand.
TCTTACGACTGGTACATTTAGAGTCAAACGTCCTAACCGCCATGCAATTTGAAAATTAAAGGCTTTTCGGCAAAAACAATATAAATATATGATTTAAATAATCTCTACGTTAGTCCTTGTACTCGTAAAATTAAATACTTTCTTCAGTTTTTGGTACATTTTAAGAGCTCTGATAATTTAATACTTTGTGTTTGTATTCATAGATATTTCTCTAAAGTTACACATTCAACGAATTCTTACAATTTATGTTTGTTTGTTTGTTTTTCTTGACATTTCAGCAAACGTCTTTTTCAGAAAACCTGTGGTTGGTAACTTATGAATTTCATTTGTACAAATCTTAGTTAAAAATAATAAAGATCATAGAAAAACCTCGCACTTCAGTCACAAATTGCTAGTATAATTCCACCGAATTATCAAGGTTTTTCTAACGCTAATAAACACGATAATGCTGCAACTCTCAACATTTTTAACAACAAAAATTGTTTACTTTTACACTATAAATATTCCATTTCTGAATACAACATTTAACATAAATTAATATTGTTTTAAAACAAAGCACATCCTACCCAGTTTGAACATTGTAGTTATTCAATTTAATAAACAACTTGCTATACTTACAGGATTCATAATTTTATAGAATATTACGACATTTTCAAAATTATCTCATCTACATCTTACTTTCTTAATTAAAGTTTTACATTAATAATGAGTAATTGTTTGTTTTGTTTCTATGTCCTCTATATCTCTATATCTGTGAACGCGCAGTGCTACATGTGATAGGCAAAGTGAGCTCATTAAATCTTTGATTTAATTTCATTGCCTTTTGTTAATTACTGTAATTCTCGTATTTATCATTGTTTTTATGCTTTTTAAGTCTTAGTATAGAGATCTTGCACAAAACTTCTAATCGCTCATACATTTCGGCTAGATCTCAGTGTTTAACTTCTTCTGGCTGTTTACTCAGTGAATTGACTATTGGTGTGGTGGATAAAGATGAATTAATTGTGTTAATAAATTGTTTTTGTGTTTATCATAATTCATTTAATTATTCTTTTGATGTATTGACAGTTTGCTATTAATTGCATCTTGTTGTTTTTCATTTAAATGATACTTTTTGTCACCATAAACATTATCTCGTTTTTGCCATACTATCTATACCATCTGTTATGTAAATATCATGTAAATGTTATGTAAATAACCATGTCGAGAGTGTTATGTAAATGTTGTGTAAACGACAACCATGTCATGTCGTGTTTGCATTCCCATATCTATTATATTTCCATATTTATATTATTTTTTCGAAGTTTAAACCAAAAAAATATGTTATTCATTTAAAATAACATTTAGAATTAATTAAAATTCATTTAGAATTATTTATGTAAAAATTTCTAGAACTAGGTAGAGTGATCACTTGTATTGACCTGGTGTTTGTACTGTGTAATTCTGGGAAGTTACGCGATTACTATATAAACAGACGGCAATATGAGAGAAATAGTCATCCACTTTTATTCGGGTCAAGAAATTTGTCTCGTTTGAGAAAGTTTAAACGTTTACTGTGTGATTATTCAAATTGAATTTGTGAATAGAGCTAGATCGACTGAAGCGGTGAAATTTTTATTCCGTCAGTCTTTACAATTCAGTCGGATTACGGATTATACCGAAAGTCAATACGAATTGGAATGAATTTTTGTTTGAAATTACCCATTCAAACTTCGAAAATTTCTCCGTGGGACTAAATTCACCGCCTAGATTGGAACTTTGGATTTCGGATTTGGACACTCATTCTGGATCATATTATTAAGCACAGCCCAGTACCTTTTTGTATTATAAGTTGTTTTGAAGGTTGAAACTGGATATCTGTTATTGCTAGTGGATAATTTATTTTGTGTCTATCACATAAGTAGATCATTATAATAAACTATACAAGCTGCTATCTGTGTCTTTTCTGTTGCGTTCAGTCCGCATAAAAAACGTAACATATCCTATTACCTGAATCTTTACTTAAACATTGACATGAGTAATAATAAGTTTGCTCCGACTTTCTCTCTTCTTCATAAAGCTAAAATTCTGTCCCAGGTCCAGTTGATATTACTTTACTGCAACAAAGAGAAACTTTTGAAATTCATTTGCAGATAAAAGTTTGCAATGTGTTTCTAGTTGTAGAATGAAATTACTTTTGGTAAATTTAAACGACATTAATTGTAGATTTATTTTTCAGTATTTTTGAACTGTTAAAATTTACTCCCTTAATGAAATGTTTTCTTATAGTTGTAACAGTAAGAGTTAATACATTTTCAGATTTGATGAAGAAGGATCAATCAGGTTTCGTTATAATTTTCAATACTGATTACTCCAGTTTTATTTTAAAACAAAATGTCTTAAAAACTTGTAGCACCTGACCAGTTAACCAAGAAATATTGAAACAACAAGCTCTATATAGACATTTATTTACAAGTACGCATGCCCATATATTCTTTTTAATACGTGCATGTGCGCAATCAGTCAGGCTTTACAAGTGATTTATTTATACATTTACAACTATTTGTTATGTTTTAAACACGTAGCATATAATTAATTCTATATGTTCTTGAACAGTTGTTGTGAAAACTATTCCTAAACCAAAGAAACATATAACGCTGATGAAAGTTAAACTTCGGTACGAAATTAATATTAAAGAAAGAACACTCAAAATAACCCGTATAGTTTTGTCAAAGATATGGATTTTTATATTAAATTTAAAAGTTATATTTTTGTGTCAGATTAAAACCAAACCTACAAAAAACCCTCAGACTGCTTGAAAAAAAAAACAGTGCTTAATTATTTACGTAAAAAAGAAACCAAAAGAACATTGTCTCACATTGTGCATTCCAATAAATAGTTTTTAGATACGCTTTTACAACAGTTAGTTCCTAATGAAAAGTTTTAAAACATTTTAAATTTCTAAAAAATGTTTTACCTATGGTTTTATAGTTAAGTTTGTTCCATTAAATTTATGCTATATTTCGAATTCTAAAAGTGTTAACTCTACAGTGTAAAATATTTGTAACACTTTAAATTTCATAACATAAAAGTTCTTCAAAATGTAAATGAGTAGCAAGGATTACTTGTTAACAGTTAACCTGTATCAAAATGTTTTGTAGAAACTTAAATAACCTGATCCGTGATGACGAGAAAACCCACTTGTAGAGAAAATTATATGTAAAAAACGGCGCTTCTCTACATAGTGCTTTCTCTATCCATACCAGCCGTTTTTTACATATATAATTTAAATAAACAGACTTATAAAAATAAAACAATTATCAACATAAAATAATCTTTAAAGACAAAATGGAACGTATTTCTCCATCTAGGGCTAGCCTCCTTAATTCTCTAAACTCAACCCAAACTGTTAAATGAATGGACCTCTGAAAATCATTTAGGTAGTTATCAAGCATTCTCCTAAATTTACTAAAATAACTTTACTGCCTCCATAACATTCCAATGCAATCCGTTCACATTCCAAAGAAATATAATAAAACTCTATTAGCTTAAAATGAATCCCATCACGTCAAAATTTACATGTGTCCATGCTCCTGCTATTCTCAATGTTGAGTATGAAAAACAATGGCGTATCAACACTACCATTTCCTGTTACATTCTTAAACACCTCAATCACATTCACCGTAATTCTTCTTTCTTCAAGAAAAAGCAATTTGAGAGATTTCATCCTCTCGTCATATAACAAGCTTTCCATCCTGGGTAGTAACACAAAATACTCTAATATCACCAGAAAATTTAAGTAATTTACTGACCATCTTCTCACCTATATTATTGATGTAAATCAAAAAGAGCAATGTTCTGAGACTGAGCCCTGAGTTACCCCTCTTCACTTGTGACATTAATCCAGTATGAATAAACTCCGTTTATAAGTTGATACAGTGGTTTATCTTCATAAGTACATAGTGTGATAAAAATGATACTTAAGAATATATTTTTGACCTTGCGTTTTGTGATGATTTATTTTTATTTAAATACTGAATAGTCCAACCAGTATCGTGAGTGTACCATTGTAAACTTTCTCTGAAAACCATTGAGAATTTTAATCCGGATTTTACTCTTAATCATTTTTGTCAATTGTAAGAGTTCGATTGAGGCTATTTTATGAACTTTTCTGGTGTAGAATCACGTGATATTTATTTTCGTCAATAATTTATTCTGCCATATTTCAGGAAATTTTTACTCATTTCAACACTGACGTCAGATTATTTTTAGTTAATTTTAACATTTAACCTACTGAAACACCTTGGTTACTTCCTTAATAGCTGGTGCGGCATTGCCACGCGCGTAAGGCGCGCGACTCGTAATCCGTGGGTCGCGGGTTCGCGCTAAACATGTTCGCCCTCCCAGCCGTAGGGGCGTATAATGTGACGGTCAATCCCACTTTTCGTTGGTAAAAGAGTAGCCCAAGAGTTGGCGGTGGGTGGTGATGACTAACTGCCTTCCCTCTCTAGTCTTGCACTACTAAATTAGGGACGGCAAGCACAGATAGCCCTCGAGTAGCTTTGTGCGAAATTCCAAAACAAACAATCTAAACAACAATGCAGGTAATTCATACACCTTCTACTAAACAACTAGATCATGGAGCAAAATTCCATTAATTATAAATTCAATATAAATAATAGAAACAAATTACCATATATAATAGCTACTATGATGGTAAATTTGTAATTTGTTTCAACAAATGTGGTCACACTTTTTATATTTTTCCAAAATGTATTTTTTATCGATCATTTAACTGAAACTGGTTTATACACATTAAACACCAGTTATAACCAAACCGTTTTGGAGAATAATGCAAAAGTAAAAGTTTGTTTGTCTTTATGTGGAAAAGCTTGCTTTAAAAACTTGGAAGTTTAATTTTGAAATACTTGAAATGATACTTTTATTCATTTTTCTTACTAGCTTTTCAGGGGAAACAATAACCTGCAACAACTGTTATATAGTATCAAGGACTAGTCACTGTATAAAGTTGTGTTACTAAATAATTAAATTATTACATATAGCAACAAATGTAGTAGAACATGTTGGCTGAAGGCAGTCCACTAAAGTTTCTCACCGTATGTGGCTAACGCTGTTATCACCCACAAAGCACAGTTTTTTCTGTGTTTAAGGTTTTCATAGCCAAAACGAGTCTAGCTGAATAGAAAGAAGAGAATTCTTTGACAAAAACGTGAGACCACGGACGTCTGCCCCTTATACGCGACAGTGATTATGCTCACCCCTCCCCTATCGCTCTCAATGCATAAACCCTACTCTGGGGATTCAACAGGTATAATATTTAAGAGTCTAATGTTAAATGCAGGTTGCTATTTAGTCATGTTAATCGATTCCATCTTTAATGCATGGCCCAATTGAAATTAGTCCTTTAGCTGAACTCAATGTGTCCTTGTGTGCGCATTTTTGTTTTTCTAACTGAAATATACCTCAATTTAGAAAAGTGGAACACTGTTATGGACTATAGCTAGAAAATACGAGTATAGGGAATGCTGTCATTTAAATATGAGAATATCCCAAAAACCAATGATATGTTCAGTTTTTAACAGGCCGAGAACCTGTATTTCAAAGATTGATAGCTATCCAACAAAAATAACGTCCGGTGGCACAGTAATATATCTACGGACTTATGGTACTAGAATCCGAATTTCGATACTGTTATTGGGAAGAGCATATATATTCCATTGTGGAGTTTTATGCTTAACTACAGCCAATAGATATAAAATAAAAAGGCGTCGTTAACCCTTTATTGGCGATTTTTGTCTTTCAGTGTTAAGCAGCTGACAATTTTGATGATATATAAGTAGACGTATAAAGAAATGTGTATTTAGTGATATGTGAAACACAATACTAACCTTTGATGCTATTACGTATGTGACACAGATAGCCTAGTTGCATTGTGCCATAAAACGCCAAAACTACTCACTGGTCCACCCACGTATCTGAGAAAGGTTTTGATACCAAAATCTTGTAAAACTTTAGAGAACCAGTAAAAACTGATATTCAAGTAAATAAAATGAAGTTTCATTTTTATTTTATTTTCAGATATTTGAAGTTCGTTTATGAAACGGAACTGTTTCATTTGTTGTTTGATTTCATTTATTTGGGAAATATATATATTTTATCTTACCTGTTTTATTAAAAGTGTGTCAAACTAAAATAAGCTAATTTTTTATTGCTTAATCTTGAGATACAAAGAATTTTTGTAAATCGGTAAATATGCGTATATTTTATATGCAAAAAAAGGCTCGTTTGGGTTGAGAAAATATTTTACATAGAAGAGCAAACAACTTTTCGACCTTCTTCAGTCATCGTCAGGTTCACAAAGAAAGAGGTAACTGACCGGAAGCTGGCCACATGTTTGGAAGGGGTTGTGTAACTGAGTGTCGCAATGTAGAGGTCGGGATTAGATGTTTGAATATATAATTTTATCTATAATATTAATACAGATATAATGGCGTTCCTTTATATTGGTTTATTTTGGGTTTAAGTTGTTGTATAAGTAAGGCTTCTTTAATTTTGCGTTTGTTTATGTTTGTTTCTTTATTTAGTATTTTAGTGTTTTCTATGGTTATGTTGTGTTTATTTGACTTACAGTGTTCGAAAACGTGTGAAGGTGACTTTTTATGTTCTTTGAATCTGGTTTCCATTTTTCTACTTGTTTCTCCAATATAGAAGTCGTGGCAGTTATCACATTGTATTTTATAAATAATGTTGGTGTGGTGCTTGTCAGTGTAGTTCTTACATAGTATGGACCTCAGTTTTGTGCCTGGTTTTTGAATACATTTAGTATTAACTGGAATGTCATATTTTGTTACTAGTTTTTTCCAAATGCTGGTTATTTGTTGATGTCAGGAATATATGGTATACAGCAGTATATGGTTTCGTGATTTTTTGATTCGTGAGATATATTTACTTTTGTTGCTTGATTTTGCTTTCTGTCTAGGTGTGTGCGTAAAATGTTTTCTACGGTTTGTGGAGGAAACTTGTTGATGAAGTATTGTTTTATTTTGTCTAATTCATCGTTAATTTTATCTGGTGAGCATAGTTTTATGGCTGTGTTTATCTGGTTTCTTAGTATGTTGAGTTTTTGTTTTGTTTCATGTGCTGAGTCCCAAGGAATGTATAGTCCAGTATGGATGATTTTTCGGTGGATTTCTGTTTTGAATTGTGTGTCGGTTCTTATAATTTTGAGGTTAAGAAATGATATTTGATTGCTTTCTTCCTGTTCACATGTGAAGTTAATGTTGGGATGCATAGAGTTAATGTGATTGCAAAAATTAAGTATGTGTTCTGTAGATTTGAATCCCGCAACCGTGTCATCTACATATCTGTACCAGTATAGTGGTGGATGTAATGCTGTATTAATTGCTTGTGTTTTAACTTGTGTCATAAAAATATCGGCTAGAACTGGTGATACTGGGTTGCCCATGCTTAGGCCATTTGTTTGTATATAGTTTTGGTTGTAGAGCATGAAGTTTGTCTTTATTGTGGTGAATTCTATGAGGGTTGCTAACTGGTTACTGGGAATGTCTATAGTTGGGTTAGGGTCTCGGATATAGAGTTCTAAGGCTATCTTGAAGGCTTCAGTTGTTGGAACTTCTGTAAAGAGGGATATAACATCGAAGCTGGCCATTAAAGCTTTATGATTAAGTTGATTTAGATTAGACTTGAAATTAAAGTCTGTGATGAATGAGCTGGCTGATGTTACATATTTGGAGAATGCCCATGCTATGTATTTACCAGGATTGTAATTGAACGATTTATGTGTTGACATTATTGATCGTAATGGACAATCTGGTTTATGAGGTTTGGGGATGCCGTATATTTGCGGTGTGCGTGAGTCGGTTTTACGTAGGTAGGAATAAAGTGTTTGTGAAATTGTGTTGGCTTTTTTATTTGTAGTAGTAATTTATTCAGTTGCGTCTCGTGTGTCTTTCTTTGATTTGTGTGTATTTTAAATTTGTTCGTGTCTGATAGGATGTTATTCATTTTTTGTATGTATTCATTCGTGTTCATTATTATTATTATAGCGTTACCTTTATCTGCTTTTAGAATTTTTATATTTGTCTTGTTTTAGGTTTTTAATGGAATTAATGTCTCTTTTTGTAAGGTTGTTTTTTAGTTTTCTGTTTTGTGAAATTATGTTGATGGTTTTGTGAGAAAATTCTTTGAAAAATTCGTTTAAGATGTTTTTAGGTGTTTCTGGGAAATATAAATTTGTAATTTTACCTGGGAAGTTTGGCTGTTGGATGTCAATAAAATTATCAAAGTTGTATTCTTTCTGTTGATTGTTTTTGGTTTTTTCCTTGTTTTTGTTTTCTGTAGAAAGTATCACAAGTCTCCTGGCTAGGTCTTCTAAACATGTTTAGATTTCTATGGTTGGAATGTACCTTGGTGCTATTGCGAAGTTGAGTCCTTTGTTAAGTAGATGTATCTCGTCTGTGTTTAATTGTCGGTCAGATCTGTTAATTATGAGGTTGGTCAACGGTTTGTCATGTTGATGTCTTTTCTGTTGCTTACATCTTAGTTTTTCAAGTTTTTTGTTGTGGCAGATCTTTTTGTCTCTCTCGTTCTTAGTATTGATTTGGTTTAAGTTTCGTTGTATAAGTCCGTAAATCTCTGGTTTAATACAGCATGCTAGTTGATGGTCCAGGTTCATTTTTTGTTTTTGTAAGTAGTCATGTAGTTCTTTGTATTTTGTGTTCAACATGGCTTTAAGTAGTTTTTTCTGTAAATTTTGGATAATGTTTGTGTATTTATTAAATTTTTTGATAGTTTTACCTTTACAAAATTAGGGGTTAGTTGTTTCTTTCTACATTGTTGAATAAAATTGATGTCATTTCTTCTATTAATAATTCGTTGGTTTACATTTCTTAGATTCTTAACGGTCGTGTGAGCGTGTACTGTTAATAGTGGTGTACGGTATGCTTGTTCAGACATAATGGTAACAGGTAAGAACAAATACACTGAGAAAAACGCAAACTTACACTGCTCGAACAATCGCCGTGATGAAATAACAATCAGTGATGTCGAGAAACCCACTTGTTGAGAATTTTATATGCAAAAACGGCTCGTTTGGGTTGAGAAAATATTTTACATAGAAGAGCGAACAACATTTCGACCTTCTTCGGTCATCGTCAGGTTCACAAAAAAAGAGGTAACTGACCGGAAGCTGGCCACATGTTTATGTAACTGAGTGTCGCAATGTAGAGGTCGGGGTTATATGCTTGAATATATAATTTTATCTATAATATGCGTATGCGTATAAATTATTTTTATATATGTCATGGTGTTAAAGTTTGTTCTGTTTTAACATTTTTCAGATGTGCAGGATTTTTCAAGGTAAGTTCAGACCTTTTGTTTTATTTCTAATTTTTTTGTTGAATGTTAGATGCTATTTACGGTGGAATAGGTTAATTAGATTAAGAAACGTTTTCAATATTCAAAAACATTTAAGTTTTTGAAATGACCGGTTTCTGGTAAAAATCAACGATCACATAGCACACTCTGTAAAACGAAATACTTTATAAATAAAAAGAAAACAGGCAAAACCTATATTTAATTACTTTAAGGAACAAAATTTAGTTTTAATAAATTGAGTACACGTACATTATACATCTATTTAAGATAAATGGTTGACGTATATATTATACATTTATTTAAGCTAGATGATTAACATGTATATATTATACATTATGCGTCTATTTAAGCTAGAGGGTTAATATATGTATGTAAAAGTTAGATGTGATATAAGTAGTATTATCCATCTGTTTAGGTGGAAAAATAACTTATTGTTTGTTCCAAGCAACGTTCACTTCGAAAAAAATATACTGTATGTGTGTAAAGCACGTGGTGCGGGGCCTAATAACTGTCCAGTTGGCAAAACTCAGAGAAATCAGTGTACAGCTTGTAGACTTCGCAGATGTCTGAAAGCCGGAATGAATAAAAACGGTAAGATGATTTCTTGTTTGTTTGTTTTGGAATTTCGCACAAAGCTATTCAAGGGCTATCTGAGCTAGCCGTCCCTCATTTAGCAGTGTCAGACTAGAGGGAAAGCAGCTAGTCATCACCACCCACCGCCAACTCTTGGGCTACTCTTTTACCAACGAAAAGTGGGATTGACCGTCACATTATACACCCCTACGGCTGGGAGGGCGAGCATGTTTAGCGCGACCCTCAAATTACGAAGCGCACGTCATAACGCGCTTGGCCATGCCAGGCCCAAGATGATTTCTACCGTTGAAGTATAGAGAACAAAAAAGTAACATATTCATCTATGTACATTTTTATATTACACAAGTCACTAAATATATTAGAAAAGAGTTCCGATTTTGAAACGACAGATTAAACTGAGGACAAGTTATCAACAATACCTATAGCCAATTTTGCGCTACTCCAATGTGAAAAATTATTGTGATTTGTTGTGTATTATAATTCATCTCATACGAGTCTGCTATTTGTTATGTTACATACCTTAGTATTACGTTTTCAAATAGCCGGAAATTTTAATTTAGAATTTGACTGAATGTCAATGTGTCAAATTTATGGTATTTGCTAACAAAATTGATATACACAATTTTCTTTCTTAACATAAATATTTTATGGCAGTGAATCGGTCACTTATACAGAATGAAACAACTGGTTCTGTAGTTAGTTGTACCTTTTAGTGTAAATAACATATTTTTATAGAAACGTATATATACTGTGTTTTTTTGAAGATAGTCAGCAAGTTATAACTGAATCTTGACTAAATGAGTTATTTTTAACTCACCTGGACAATTTTTCAGCATGAAAAGCTCTAAACGTTGAGTTCTCTTTTTAGTGTCTCTTATCTGTTTAGATTTACACTACTTGAACAAATAGAAATTTTCCGGAGAGTTAGTGACGCTCAGAATATCACTGTAAATAACAGATTGTGCATCCACCGTGAATGAAATATAAAGCATTGTAAATTAAAATACGGTAGCTGATACAATTATTGGATTTTGTAGCTATTTTGAAATCATATTAATTAACCTAAATACGAAGCCTGACTTCAATTTTCTTACCAAATAGTGAAACCTAATTTTCGTTTAATTAACAGTTTGTTAAGCCCACCTTCCATATGCTTTTAAGTAATTAACTGTGTTTTTCCCTTTTCCTTACCTTTCTCCTGGAATGAACACACATTACTTATCATCTAGTTTAAATTATAAACAACAGAATTCTTGATTTAATTCAACCATTTTCTTGCAGTTTTTCAACACGAACGAAGACCTCGAAACTCTACGATCCGACGGCAAACAGCAATATATCTAAAGGAAACATCTGGTCTGGATGTTATGTCCACCCAAGGGTTTAGCAGTATCCCTACGTTTTACAGCCTCGAGCCCTGCACTATTTTCGTTTTCTTTTAGAACACCTCCAATACCACATCCATTGCCAAAGGTATCGAAGTGCAAAAAATTAAGAGGCTTATTTGTGTCTTGTCATACTTTTGAACAAGGTTTCAATGTTATTTCAAAGAAATAAAATTATATTTTGATAGAAATTTCTCTAAAAGGAAGAAAACTTTATCAACATTTTGATTGAATTACTTTACTAACAACCCTGGTTGTGTGGTTAGAAAGTTAATTACCTCACTCTCTCTCTCTTAGTTGTACCTATCTAAGTGATTACTTCAAAATATGGCTGCGACAAGTTACATTGGTTTTTTATTGTATTGATTATATTCATATAATAAGCGGTATCACAGCAACTTAACAAGTACTATAGGTGCATACGCATTTCAAAAAATAAATTTATTCGTTGAATGCACTCAAGAAAAAGAAGAAAAATGCTTTCTTAAGGTTTCCTTTACGATTCAAAATAAGCTCTCCAGTTAATCTGAAGGCTTATAATATTAAAAATCGGGTTTCGATACCGGTAAGGTGCAGAGCACAGATAACAGATTGTGAAGCTTCGTACTTTTTAGCCTTTACCATGTTTTTACCTAATGTAACACAGGAGATATTAGTGGGAGACAATGCTAATGCTTGAACACAAATGACTAAATTTCGTTACGTGTTTACCGATTAACGCTTCGTTTCAGTATGGTCTTAAACTTTTGACTAACTTGTAGTTAGGCTAATTTCATAGTGTACAATTTTCCTTATCAAATGCTAAAAAAAGTGTTTTTTTCACTTTTCTTATTTTTATCTTTCGAAGCTCTACTCAAATAAGTGTTTGAGTCTAACAACGCAAAATGCATATTTTTTCTTTATGTTCATTGGCTTTAAGATTTTGGCCAGCAGTGTATATATGTATATATATATATCAAACTAAGAATAACTTAGAAATAAATATTAAATAAAAAAAGTTAAATATCTTAAAATTTGATTTATTTAATAGCTAATGTACATGCCGTTTTTCTAGCATTTCTCTCAGCGCGAAAACAAAATCGATGCAGAATGTTGCAACGCACTTTACCTAGCAAATGGATGCACAGTATTAAATATAGGACACACAATACTATTAATGATTAGTTCTTCAATTGCTACTTTTTGTACACACAGTATCCCCAAAATCTCAGTTTTGCACAGTCTTTCTTAAACAACCCAGACGTTGTCTGCGAATCAGCAGCGAGGATTCTGTTCATGAACGTTCGGCGACTGAAAACGGTTCCTGCGTTCACTAGTCTGCCATTCAGAGATTAGGTAGGTGGAGTTTATATTAATAAATATGATAAGCACATTAAATCGTTATGTTATATTTAGAACAAGTCCAAAGTAGTATTTGTTAATATCATGAACCATTACCATGATTCATAATAAGGATCGCAAAGAATTCCACTAAACCATAATAGAATGTTTGGGTAAAAGTCATCCTAAAATGTTCAAGTAAACTGTAAAATCGTTGGTACTGATTACTAAGAATGTACACATACAATTGCACAAAGCACGCGTGTCGAACTTACAAGAAAAAGAAAATTCGTTCGAAATGGTCATTTATAATATTTATTGTTATTATCTTGTCACCCTACAATAAAAACGGTTGGGTATATTTCACCAAAACCTTTCGTATATTACTAAATAAGGTGTATGGACGTTATAGTGGTACGATAAATCCTACTATTCGTTGGTAAAAGAGTAGCCCAAGAGTTGGCGGTGGGTGGTGATGATTAGCTGCATTCACTCTGGTCTTACGCGCAGATAGCTCTAGTGTAGCTTTGCACAAAATTCAAAACAAACCAACCCAAACCTAGATTCAGATTGACATTGAAGAAGAGTTAATCAAAAGATGAGCTAGTAATCCTAGTGGCTAGAGTGTTCGAATTATAAAGCCAAAGATCCTGGATGTGTGGCTCATTGACGAAAATACGGAAGGAGGAGGTCGCTGTAAGAATGATTTTGAGATATCTTCTTTTAATTAGATAAAATTAGTCTCAATTTTATAGATGGTATTGTTAACTAGCTGTCTTCTTTCTAGGTTATCAAGTTCAGATTCAGAAATGCTTATTCTTAAACAGGCATATATTTATTTATATGATTTTCATCATTTTTCTTATGCTCAATAACAGTTCTTTCCTCACTAGAAAGGTTGAATACATTATAATAAAATGATATTGGTTGAATTCTCACTATGTCTTTATAGTTCATGTCAAGAAATCATGCTCTATATGATGACTGCTCATCTTGGGATTAGCTCTGAAAATAGCTTTCGCTGAAAAGGCTATGGTACAAGGCTTTCAAGTCTAAATTACAACCCTTTTTACTTACTTTCCAAAAGTTATCCAGTGATGGCGATACTTTTCTCAGTTCACAAACGATGTTGATGTTTGGAAATATCCCACAAGCTTTACAAGAGCAACATATAACCTTCAATCATAAATGAATGGAATCGAAGAATTTTGTAATAAATGGAGACTCAAAATAAATGCTCTGAAAACCAAAGTAATACTTCCACCAAATGAAGTATAACAAGCAGGACTAAACCTGCACTATATTTAAATAAACTTTTTTCTGTGTAACATCAGCTAAATTCTTAAAATTAAAATAAGGCTTGAAATTAGCTTGGTCTTAGTATATCAAGTGCCTGACAACCTAATCTGGTGAAGAGCTAGCGAAATTAGAGGTCTAGCTGGTCATCGACAAAACACTCTTAAATTTATAAAACATATATAATTAAATGTGCATGCAAAGCTTGGCTAAACTTTCAAAAACTTTTGGAATATAAATAATACAAAACTACATCCTAACAAAAACATATATAGTACAGAGTAAGTCAGCGTTCAATAAACTATAAATTCACTTATATTCTGTTATTGACAGAAATACTCCTAAACTAGCTCGACCGTATATTTTAAGATTGTAGATAAAAATTAACTTTTGAATTACCCAGAGTGTTAGATCATATATAACAAGGTCCTCTCTCCTCTAAATATAATATAAATGTCGAAAAAATGCCACTTAATGCAGGTTAATTAGCTTTTAGATTCATATTTAGTTTTATTTAAAAAAAGGGGTACTTGTGTGGAAAAATAATATATTGCTTGTACATGTCGAGGGGAATATTGGGACCGTTTTGTGCGTTTTGGCTGAAAAGAGGATGGAAATGTAGTTTCTCATGGACTTTATCAAAATACAAGTTTACCACAACTATGCCGAAACTAACCTCTAAAGGTACAGTCACCTAATTTTCAGCTTCTTTGAGAATAAATACAAGTGAAGGAAGATATCCGAGGTAAATTTCACTTTCTCATAGATAAATATTTCTATAAATGGTGACACAGAGAAAAACCAAGTAAGCATATACACTACGTTCGGCGACTTGCTTGAACAGTATGTCTTCGTATGGAATTGCATAAATACTTCTTGAGGTATGCGACTGTTGAACGTATACATCGCGAAAACAAATTATGCACACATGCCTTGTGTCGCTTTCCTTCTTGATTATGTGGACAGCTTTTGCCACTGATATATGCATTAGTAAATTTTTACCTGTTACAAAATACTATAGTTTGTTTAACACAGCTGAAGTACGACTTGTTGTATATCTCTTTCTGTGTGTTTTGGTGGCTCATTTAATTAAAATGTTTTTAATAAACATTTATCGGTTTTAGGTAATAACCTTTGTTTTTCAATAAATAGTAATGGATATACCAAATTTTGTTTTCACTAGAGAAACGAAAGCAACTTAGCCAAATTAACAGTTAACTGGAAGATCTCTTATGTGTACATAGATTTTATCAGTATATCACAAACTATAGTACTAGCGTATAGCCCGTCAAAAATTATGGGGCAAGTACTACTACCCCTATTTCCATAGTATACCTTTGCTTCACATTTCATAACTAACTGAAATAAATACATTTGCGAAGATAGAGAAGTGCATTCGAGGCATTCAAGCGTGTATATATTTCTTTATGAGTCAATAAAAATTAAAATCATCTATGAAATGAATTCGAGGCGTATTGATATAATTATTAGTAAAAATCAGATCAACCTTTTGTAATATATAGAAAAAAAAACGAGTGTGTTATGGTAACACCACGTTTGAACAATAGCTTTATTTAATATTGCTTAGTAACAAAAGTATAACGTACTAATATAATTGTGCTGTTGTACTGGAAAATTATTTGTTAATTTTTTAATTTACTTTTTCTGTAAATTTAAGTAGTTTGTTTTTATTAAACGTTGATATAACAAAAACAGCTTAACTCTGAAATTATTGAAGTTGATGACTGAGTCGATATTTTAAATGTACTTTAGACTCATTTTACCAAAATTCACTGCACTTATAATGTGTCACGCCCCCTCAAGATCCCCTTGAACCCCATCACTAAAATTGTAATTGGCAAGCAGAACATTCTATCTGGACAAATGCATTTTGGGTTTTATGATTCATCCTG
Organism: Carcinoscorpius rotundicauda; assembly: GCA_011833715.1. Taxonomy (NCBI): domain Eukaryota; kingdom Metazoa; phylum Arthropoda; class Merostomata; order Xiphosura; family Limulidae; genus Carcinoscorpius; species Carcinoscorpius rotundicauda. Next base: position 24,707,214 of record CM022404.1, read on the forward strand.
TTTATATTTACAGTTAGTTTAATTAAAAGATTTTTAGAATTTGCAACGTAACATATGACCACTTCTGTTTTTCTATTTATGTATACTTGTATATGCAACATGATTATTTTGTTCTGAAATAGTGAATTGTATATTTGGTAAACGTACATTGCTGTGGTTTTCAAAGTGTGATCAAAGGACCACTGATGGTCCAAGAGGGTCCACATGTGTTCCGACGGCTACTTCAGAGTGAGATAGAATGACGAGTATTTGTGTGGTAGAAAGTGAAAGCTAGTGAGAAAGAACCGGAAGATGGTCCTCGGGATCTTTTGCCCCGTGGACGAAAAGTCTGAGAACCATTGAAATAGTGTGTCAAAATTTTATATTTTTATCCTATTTCTAAACGCACACTTTTTATTTCTTGTTAGGACTAAGCAACGAACCGATAACTTCTGATAAGATAATGAAACTGATGCCTGAGATCCGCAGTTTTCAGGAAACAATATCCAAACTAAAACACTTACAAGTCGACCCTAGAGAGTACACCTATCTTAAAGCTATCACACTTTTTAAAACAGGATAGTAACAATTATTAGTCATTGTGTAATCGTTTTTATTAAAATAAACCATAATTTTGTGTTATTTTACAATTAGCTAGACAGAAATGTAGATAAATGATTGTATTTGATAGTTATTTCAAATGGATTTATGTACGATGATCAGACATCGAAAAATAGTGGTTATAAAAAAAAAAAAAAGAATTTCGCACGTAAAATGTCCGATGACAGTCCCCAAACTTATTACAGGGGATCTCAGTGGTGACCTGCCGCCATCTTCGTCAGTTGTCGTGAATATAATTTTATTATGTTTAAACTACTATTTGATTACATTGTAACAATTATTTGATTATATATTTCAACTATTTAAACAACATTGGAACTACAATTTAATTATAGTTCACTCACTATTTTATTATATTGGAACTACTATTTTCTGCTTTATACATTTTCCCAAACATATCTTGTACATTTCTATTTTAAAAGTTTTACCACGCGTTTTAATCGAAGAATTTAACAAGTTTACGTTTAATTAATTCAATAAAAAACCCCACAAACTATGACGCTGTGCTAAGGTTGTTTATGTCGAGCCTAAATATGAAACGCCAAATGATCTTGATGTTCCTAAAATGATAACACTTTTATTTTATTGAAACGTGCATTAGAAAAAAAGCAAAATTTCTTTTCTTTGGGTTCTCTTAAATTAGAAAAATGTCAGATTTTTATTGATAGAGTAATCAGATCTAAATTAATTAAACTAATGATTGGTATTTTATATTAAGCAATATATATTTTTGCCTATTTACATTATAGTTAATTCAGATGCTATATCGCAGAAAGAAAATTTCATGTATTTTTCTCGGTTGTGCAGATTTTCCGCCAGGAAGAGCTCAACTACATGGTTTGCGAGACATCCACACGGTGGCGTCTCTTCAGGATCAGGCACGAGTTATCCTGGGAAAATGCAAACATACGACGTACTCATCACAGCCTTTTCACTTCGGCAAGCTTCTACTCATATTGCTTTCTCTCCGTTCAGTATCAGCTAACAGATAACTTTTATATGCAAAAACGGCTGTTCTGGGCCCAGAAAACACTTCAAATAGAAGAGCGAACAACGTTTCGACCTTCTTCGGTCATCGTCAGGACGAATTTTTTCGATAATTTTCCGGAAGAACGGAAACTATCTGTTAGCTGTCAGTGATGTCGAGAAACCCACTTGTTGAGAACTTTTATATGCAAAAACGAAGAACCTGACGATGACCGAAGAAGGTCGAAACGTTGTTCGCTCTTCTATTTGAAGTGTTTTCTGGGCCCAGAACAGCCGTTTTTGCATATAAAAGTTCTCAACAAGTGGGTTTCTCGACATCACTGACAGCTAACAGATAGTTTCCGTTCTTCCGGAAAATTATCGAAAAAATTCGTCTCGAACGGTTGCGATGTAATATGTACAAGAGAAGTGACTTCTGATGAAGGTAACGTTCTCACTAAAGATTCCTGCTGGAATTAAGACTACACGTACTAAATGAATGGTCTAAAAGAAAGTTGAGTAACGTCCGCTTTTAGTTCAGCATGACTTTCGATTCACTGGAAGAATAGATTAGTTCATCAGTTTCTTATCTAGGATTTTTTTCCTGCTGTTTTCAAAGAAGATAGAAAGACAGGCGTTGCGAATGGTACCATACAGGTCGGAGTCGTTCATAAAACCTGAACCAGCATCATTATAATGCAAAATTATAATTAATACAAAATATTTGATAATACATGACTTTAAATATTATTACACTGTAATAAAAAGAAAAAAATGATTATCCTATAATTTAATCGTTATTAATATCTGCAACAAAATGAAATAACTAAATAGCTTCCGGATAAGGTATTTTTAAATCCATGCTTTAAACTTGAAACAGGAAGTTTTATGACGAATGTCTTAAACCTCTATACACAAGACATGTCTTTTCCAAGCACGACATGTCCAGGTAAATTAAGGCGTTCGACTCGAAATCTGAGCGTCGCGGGTTCAAATCCCTGTTATACCAAACATACTCGCCCTTTCAGCCGTGGGGGCGTTATAATGTAACGGTCAATCGCACTATTCATTGGTAAGAGTAGTCCAAGAGTTGGCGGTGGGTGGTGATGACTGGCTGCCTTCCCTATACTCCTACACTGTTAATTTAGGGACGGCTAGCGCAGATAACCCTCGAGTAGCTTTGCACGAAATTCAAAACAAGTCTTTTCAAAATATCATTGGGGATCGGACGGGAACCGGCGCTTCTCAACGTGGTATGAACAATAAGCACGATAACGTACTTCGATAAAAATTAGATGAAAAACGAATTACTATGTGAACTAGATAGGTACCTCATATATGATGAAGCTGGTCCTCAACATCTCTCCCCAGTAAATTTGTATTTTAAACATGAAAAATAAAACAAAAATAAATAAATGAAAATGATGAAAATTAATTTTAAAAAGTGCCACCAACAAACTTGACATTCTGCTGACAGAGCAAAATAACCATATGTGTACCACAGTACATGGACATTGCCCTGAAAAGGATCAGAATAATATTCAGTTCACTTTGACCTAAAAATAAAATTTTAAGTTTCAATACTGCAAGACCACATTAGTACGAGGAGGAGCAAGAAGTCAAATCGAACCTGACTGTTATGAATAAAGCGTTATGCATATACGTTGTTATTCATCTAGAAATTTCTAGAACTAGGTAGATCGCTCATTTGTAATGGCCTGGTGTCTGTACGAGACGAATCTAGATTACTCTGCAATGCTGAGAAGTTACGCGATTGTTCGAGAAGAGGAGGCCTAATATATAAACAGACGGCGATGCGAGAAGAAAGCAGTCAGTCATTCGTTTTTTGCTTTCGATTCAAGAGATATTGTCTCCGTTTGAGAAATTTAACGTTTGCTGTGTGTTTATTCAACTTGAATTTGTGACTGGAGCTAGATCTACAAAAACTGATTTTATTTCGTCAATCTTTACGATTCATTCGAACTAGTGGTTATACTGAAAGTCAACACGTACAAGACTGTTTAGGTGAGACCGGAGCAAACTTCGGAATTTCTTCGTGGGACCAAATTCACTCCCTAGACTGGAATTTTGGATCTCTGATCTAGACTTTTGGACTTTCATTCTGAATCATTATATTGGACACAGGCCAGTACCATTTTGTATTGTAATTAACTTTGAAGGTTGAAACTGAATATCTGTCATTGTTATTATATAATTTATTTTATGTCACATATATAATAGTTTATTGTAATAAATTATATAAGCTGTTATCTGTTTTTCTGTTGCGTTCAGTCTACATAAAAAAACGTAACACTGACCCTCCACAGTATGAACATGTACCCAAACACCGAGAGAGAGAGAGAGATATCATTTAAATCTGATACACTCTGCATGTTCCTTCTAAACATTAATTTTTGAAAGTTAACAATAGTTACTAAATTTTAAACACTAAGTGAGTTTTGTTACGAGTCTTATAATCGTAATATGCTCAACATACCTTATTTCAACGTTATTAAATCTTGCACAATGACTATCTTTTTTGCTTACACATTGTTAAGCACTAATCGTTTCAAATGTTATAAAGACTGGTACACTGTGCATGCCTTAGTTTATAAGCTAAACGTCTTGAACCTTAATTGTGTGCATTTTGAACACTAAGATTTGAGAAAATCGTTAGACATCTGAAAAATGTAAGTTAATAAAATATTATTATTTTCTATAAATAAAGGCACGGACATAAAACACATCTAACTTGTTATTGAAGCAAATATTGCAAAAAATTCCTGATGCATGAAACTTTTCGAAGTTTTGATTTAAGCTGAATAGAAGACAGTACAATAAGACAAATGTATGTCTTGTCACAATGTCACGTTCATGAAGATATATTATATCCTTGAAAATGAACAAATAAATAAAATGTAAATCAAATATTTATAACAGGTAGTACACCCTTTTTGTTGAAATCTTGTCTTTATATTTATGTTTGAAACTTTTTGTAATTCTTTGTTGTCTGAAGATGATTTAGGTAGAACAATAAAACTTGTGTAATATAGTACTTATTTATATCATATTATGATGAATTACGACAGGCCAATCCTCACGTCAATATAAGAGATGTTTTAGTTTTAATTAGCAGTGCCTCCTTATATTTTATTTCTAAGTAATTGTTGCATTTTGCCGAAACTAAGTTTAAAAGTATGTCGTTAGTCAGTCTTATGTGCTGAAATAACGACTTTAGTCGAACCTTCTTTTCAGTAAACTGTTTGATATCAGTGAAGGGTTCTCGAAATCAGTCATTGTGAACCAACAGCTTCACCAATATGTTTTCGAGTTTTGTGTTCATTGTGTTTGATATACCATATTTTCAGTAATACACGTTTTGTTAGAACTACTATACTTTGCATCTTTTAATATTACAATTATTATGAAATTTTAGAATCAACAAGGAACTGTTTTACACCTTTTCCAATTTCTTGTATCAATCCTATAATAAGGCGTGATTTTCTGACAACTTTGCGAACGCTAACAGCAATATTATAATCTTTGTAGGGTATATTCCACGTTTATAGTACGTGTTTTGTTTCAAAATGTGTTTGGTATTCCTTTATTTTTTATTTTGAGAAGTAATGTTGAAACTATTAGGAATATTTTGAATGAAATGGCCATTATATAAAAGACATGTTGGATGTCATCCTGGCGATTCTTCTTCCTCTGGTCGTATTACATTATGCCAATGCAAGTAAATTGGCCCCAAATCACACCTATTTTATCTCTTTATCAAATATAAGCCGTAGTGAGTGAAAGCTAAACTAATGTTAAACCTAAGACAAGTTGACTTATACATTTCATTGTTTTCTATTAGAAGTGATTCGTATTATTCTATAAATCTTCTATTTAAGGTAGTGCTATTGCAATTTGACTGCAATTATTTTGCAAATCTCTGGTACAATAATATTTTGTACTTGCTTTAAATTGAAGAGTGTAGATTTTGTTTTTATGTTGCCATAAGTTTAACAGTGAATCATCGGAAATATTGTTCTAAACATCCTGTATCGTTCTCAATAATCCAGCTAAGTTTTTTCGCTGCTATTTTACCTTCCCATTTTCGATGGAACCAACTAAAGCCTTAAGTTCACACTGGTTCTTTATGTAAACCAAACAATAACTAATTGCAAGTGTTTTACCAACTTTTTCCCACACTACTTTTCGTCTCGCCATATTTGCTGCATACTTTCTTTTGTTGGAAGATGAGTCCATATTAAACAGGTTTTGTTCCTGAGAGAATGATATGATGGCTAAATATATACTTGAACTAGTTAAGGTGCTATCAATTTTGTCTGGATCTACAACTTCATGGACTGAGTTGATGTTTATATTTGTATTGGTTTCTCAACATGCTTCACTATAGTTATTATCCTTAAATCATGATGTATTTCCGTTCTCTACCATTAAAGCAACTATTATTCATTATTATACAGATTTTTGAGTTTAGGCTTATTTAGAGGTAGCACCCCCTTCCATCTTTACTCATCCCATTGCTTGAATTGTTATTTACATTTCAGCAGTTGTTTTTGTATTTGTTTCAGCAGTTTGTATACATTCATTGAGGTCACTTCAAGTTAAGGTATATATTACTGTTATTATATGTGCTACATTTTACTATACCACGTATAGAACACGCTCTGGGGTATTTAACTTTTGAAAAGTCTCATCTTTCTACTTCAACTGTTTTTATTATGAACACTATTAATTTTATGTATGTTCTTCAGTGTTTCCACACTGCTCCAAACTAAATGTAAAATGTTCTCTCTAACATACAATAATATTCAACAGCCAAAACTAATTTCTACAGGGTTGTTATTTGACATTTCAACCTGGTAGCCATAACTGCATACACTACTCTACAAGTAATTGTATGACTGCCTATACTTTTATGGGTGTGCTGCCACTAAAATGAGATCGTAATATTGTTCACATTATTTTCACATATTACAAGGGAGAAATTCAATCAAATTTGCAACTTACAGTAGTTTCATTCACTGTTTGTATAATTATTTCCAGTATTGTATATTGTTGTTATATTATAACTTGCAAAAGGAAATAATATTCGACAATGCCTCAAGTTATATTTAGTTACAATATTTGTCGTTTTGGAGAACTGAACAGATTTATTGCATATTTATTATGCCGCTGATTTATTTTGACACAACCTGTACGTTTAAGTACGTTTACATAAGATGGTAATGATTCACGTAGTCTCAAAACTGAAGTTTCAATAAAAGAATATTAAGGAGATACTAGTTAAAATTAATATAAATTATTTAAGTGTTATTAATTAAGTAATTAGTCTATATGAATGCTGTCGTGTTATCTTAAGTAGAAATAAGTATATAAATATCATTAAAAACTAATGAAACTATGTAAATTAGGTAGTTCATTTCTAGTTCTGGAAGTACTAAACATAACTTATTGTATTTTAATTTGACAATACAATGATACGAATTTTTTCAAATAAATATAAATCATAGTATAATATCAATATGAACTGATATTAACACAAAATTACAAGTTAATAAAAAAAAACTCTTAACATAACACCTATTAAAAGTATACAAAATTATTTTATCATTATTATCACATTTACTCCTGTTAATATTAAATGATATAAAATAATAACAGTTATGTTGATGAATTTTCATTTAAAGCATGGTTACACTATTACTTGCATGAAAATGTTGCATGTTCACACAAAGGCACGCATCATTGAATTTATACCATGTTTCTTTGTTTTAAATTTTCCAATCTACACGAGGGCTAGCTGTCCCAAATTTACGATCCATCACCAACGTTTGGGCTACTCCTAACTAAACAAAATGGGAATTGACCGTCACATTATAACACTAACGGGTGAAATGGTGAACAAGTTCTGTGATAGGTAGGATCCTAACCCGTAGTCCGCAGGTTGCGAATCGAACATCCTAATTAGGGTCATTAAAGCAGTGCATCTTTCAGCTTTAGCTTTAACAAAAGCGCGAAGTGTTCAAAACAGTGTTTAATCTTTTATAGCTGTCAATTACAAAAAAGTAATGTTTCTCCAAGTTGTTTAAGGTCAAAACAGGTTGATGCTGATTCGTCCAACTTTGACTTTCTGCGCCTGTAGTTAAAATCCTTAAAACAACTTAGTGCTCAAGTGTATACCCTGCGCAAAGAACGTCCGTTATTAAAATAAAGAAAGCTCTTTTGTTTAACCAAGCGGTGGTTTACTTCTAGATAAAAATTCTGTAAACATTTTTGATATATTGACGGTGGTAGAACAGGTTTATTCAAAAGCGTGATTATCTTTTTACAGAATGAGTGCTTTTGATACCATGACATTTTGGCTGCCAAGATGACTAAAGGCATCCCACGGCTATAACAGCAATTTAGGTGTTTGTTCCAAATTCAGCTTTCCTGCTCCCTGCGGTTGAACCTCATGAGCTCAATATTGTCAATCGACCAATCCTTTTCACTTCTTGTGAAGAGATGGACAAAAGTAACCTCTCCTCATTTAGGATATCTAGACTGCACCAAATCTGAACGTCCAACACAAAACTTGTTTGTCACTGAATCTGAATAGATCGCTTTCGAGTGTAGTAAACGTAGTCAATGCTTTGGGACAACAGTCACCCTAGACTCGTTCAATCGATGCACGCCCTCCCCCATCATTTGAGGTTTCTTTGCGATTCTGTTCTTCCGACATTATAAGCGCATGAGGATAAATATACTCTGGTGTTATATCACCAGCTCCTTCCTTGTATTTTAAGGCCCGGTATGACCAGGTAGTTAAAGCACTTGACTCGTAATCCGAGGGTCGCGAGTTCAAATTCCCGTCGCATCAAACATGCTCGCCCTTTCAGCCGTGAGGGCTTTATAATGTTACGGTCAGTCCCACTATTCGTTTGTAAAAAAGTAGCCCAAGAGTTGGCGGTGGGTGGTGATGACTAGTTACCTTCCCTCTAGTCTTACACTGCTAAATTAGGGAGGGTTAGCGCAGATAGCCCTCGAGTAACTTTGCGAGAAATTCAAAACAAACCAAGTCTTGTATGTATGTAGATTTTCTAAAGTAGACGTTAGAATCTACAGTAGCTAGTTCAAATGAAATTGAAATTTTGAGAAGCCGTTTTATCATTCGCCAGTTTAGGGATAACTTTCTTACAGTCAGTTAGTTTTATAGGAAAATTAGCGACAAAGTATTTTGCTAAAGCTTTGGTTGTTACTAGACAATAACATTTTGTATTATTTAATGTTGAAAGTGCGAGAAAGGCCACAAAGGCGACTTTCAATGTGTTAATGAAGACTCTTGGATTATGATAACGAGAAACACACTTGAAGTAAAAATGTATCTCAAGACGGCTGGTGTGGGTATTAACACTTTTATTAAAATAAATGAGAAGAACGTTTCGATCTTCTTAGGTCGTCTTCAGGTTGCAAACTCTTTGTTAACCTGCAGACGACCTAAGAAGGTCGAAATGCTGTTCTCTATTTTATTTTAAGACAAGTCTTAATACCAATACCAGCTGTCTTCAGATACATTTGGACTCTTGCATTTTTGTTGCCCCTTAAACTTAAAAGATACAACGTTAAGTTTTTCACAACTTTAGCATAATGGAAAAACAAACAAACAAACAAACTACCAAAGATGAATTATATGTCTGTAAGAAAATGATATTTGATGTGACAAATATCATACCACAGAACAGAATGTGTATTTCTTCACATTTTGTGATATTTAGAGGATTTGACATTACAAGTTATTCTATATTTTAATATCAGTCTTCGTTATTTCGTAATGTCTATGTGTTTTCTTTATAGCAAACCCACATCGGGCTATCTGCTGAGTCTACCATTTCGTAACGAGGTTAAACCTACTTTAAATTTTGCAGAGACATTTTCCGTTCAAATTGAGTTAGAAGTGTCCCGTAAAAATACATTAAAGGCTATCTGCTCATGTTCCTCCTTAATTTTGAGCTTCTAGTGAAAAAGGAAGGCATCTAGACATGAACACTCATCGCCAGCTCTTTAGATATTCTTATCTAACCTAATAATGGAATTTAATGTACTCTTACAAAAAAAATTGGCGATCATAATGTTTGGAACAATTTTTGTAGCAACTGAAAATGAAACAGGTATCGTTGGACGTATAGAGGGCGTACTGAGCTTCAGTCTTCCCTGGCTCTATCATTATTTAATTGATATGCCTGATGAAACATCAAATGTAGCGTGTACTTGCAACTAGTACTTTTATCATGTTTTACTAGCTTTTTCAGAACTATAGTAATTAGTGTGGTTGGTGGAGGTTAAACAGCTATTTCAAGAAAACTCGTAAAATTTTAAGAATAACTGTTTTCGAGCTTTCATTTTTTTTACCTGTGCATGTTTAACCATATTTTTTTAGTTTTCAGTTTTATTTTCAAATATAAAAGACTTTTTCATCATGGACCAAACATGTTAAAGCTAAACCACACAAAAAAAAACATAAGTGAAAGACCTAATACGTTATTCAATTAAAGTAAACTGCTAATATTTTTAGAGAAAGAATACACGCAATATCAGTCAATACTGGATTTATCAAAAGAAATATTTGATTAAGGTTTAGTTTAGAGCTGTTACACTTTTAAAACATGTGAGCATAGACATATATTCAGAATAATAACACACAACAAACCCCAGAAAGGATGGTTCTTAACACAATATAAAATATTACATCGAGACAAAAACACACCTGTGAATATTTTGTCCAGAATAGAGAGCTGATTCAGTTATAGTAGGAATCATCTTAAACAGAATTTTTATTTCATAGTTGGTTTACGTGTTGTATAGAAGTATGACTTAAAATCGACTCCCCCTTCCTTAACCTCATCATTTATAATCCTGGCAGTAGAAAATATAAGTAGAATATATAACAGATTTAATAGATGCATGTGTGGAACAATATGATAGCGAAAAAGTCACGCTGATATGAATTTATCTCTAAGGCGACTAATTTTCTCCCGTTATTAGCAGCAATCAAAGTGACGCGGAAACAAGACAATGGACAATGTAAATCGGTGTTAGTTTGGCATAGCGGCTGTTTCGTTACAAAGTGATAGCGCATAACAGTGACCGACGAACATAAAACAGCAATTGTTATAGGTAAATAAGAGCCTCAGACAACTAAGCGGTATATTCTGGGAGGGGGGACGGAAGTTAATCATATCTCCAGTGTTTTAATACACTACTTGATTGCTATATTTTGAAGATTGGGAGAAGCATAAGAATCAAGTACATTCTGCACTTACATAATCACTACAGAAATACACATTTCGAAATCCTGAGAACAATCACTATCTGACAATTTTTACCAGCTTAGCTTCAAGAAGATACAAACATTTTGTGGTATTATTGATATTTTCAAGATCTTTCTCAAGGTGAATTATTTTATATAGCTTCTAGAAAGTGAAATTACTGTACTGGTAAAATACTTGTTGAAAACTATTTTAAAAGCTAAACAATATATTTTAAACAGTAGAGCAAATAAAGATTGATGGGAGTGAAATGACTGAAGATGGTTGCACTAGCAGTGAAAATGTTAACGAAGACTATACAGCTAGTTCAAGGGTTAAAATAAATAATAATTTTATTAGTACGATAATTACATTCAAACCGAAATGATGAATAAAATATTTTGAAAGTTAAATATTATAGTTATAGTGTAAGAGTTATTAAAGACTTTTTTCTTAACTATTCTTCAGAAGGAATAATTGGTTTCAATTAAAAAGTTTAATGTGGAGAATATTTTATTATCAGTGACATCTAACAGGCAATACACGTAGGTGCATAAATAATATAAAAATATTCACAGAAATTTGGGACGTATTTCTTGACAAGTAGTGTATTACTAATATTATATTTATGTTACTATAATTTTTTTACAAACACTTTCATTAATTTTCTTTCTTCCTTAATTAGAGATAAATGGTATCAATTTTCTAGTTTTTTCATTTAAATTTTGATTGATGTTTGTCTTTCCGTGTGATGGCATGAATGAGCCCTATACTGTTGAATATATCTTGGGCTCAACCAATGACATAGAATGCTATGAAATAATGGGAAGTGCTCCGAAATAATTCAACATAATTCTCACGAAATTATGAAAAGCATGGTTAATATGGAAGCTAGTAACGTTAATATTGTGGATGTTTCAAGTGAAATTAAAAGTTTGTTTTGGAATTTCGCACAAAGCTACTCGAGGGCTATCTGCGCTAGCCGTCCCTAATTTAGCGGTGAAAGACTAGAGGGAAGGCAGCTAGTCATCACCACCCACCGCCAACTCTTGGGCTACTTTTTTACCAACGAATAGTTGGATTGACCGTCATATTATAACGCCTCCACGGCTGAAAGGGCGAGCATGTTTAGCGTAACGGGGATGCGAACTCTCGACTCTCTGATTACGAGTTGCACGCCTTAACGCGCTTGGCCATGCCGGGCCGCTTAAATTAAAGAATATGAAGTTTCGAATGTCGACTCCACCGTTTTTGACATGGCGGAAATTAAGATTATTTTAAGCTCCTTTCATGTGACATGGATGTGTAAAAAGTATATTCTTAGCAATTCTCTAAATGTTAATAATCTGGTACATAAAATAGTAAGAATGCCTATTTCCATAACTCATGGCTTGTCGCAAGTAAAAAATCCACGTTGGTTCACAAATGATTTAAGAGACAAAATTAAAGATAAGTATAACATATTTAAACTTATTTGTACTATAGACTGTTTCATTGTTTGAAGTTAAGCATAAAACTACACAACGAGCTATCTGTGCTCTGCCCAATAAGGGTATAAAAACCTGGTTTCTGTTCTTATAAGTCGGGAGACATACCGCTGGGCTACTGCGAGCTTGTCGCATAGAAGACTTAAAAAATTTTAGAAAACCAAAAACGCTGGTCAAACAGGAAATTAGGACATCTAAAAGAATGTATGAAAAAATTTGGCTGAGAACACAACAATTAACAGTAAGGATTTTAAAAATTATATTGGTGGTAAATAGGATGTTAGAATGAGAATAGAACGTTTAAGGTAGGACAAACGTAGGCTTGTATATGATGATTATGAAATGGCTGGGTTATTAAATTCTGCTTTTTTAAAGTTTTCACTAGTGAAGCAACATTCCTCATCTTGAACAATTAATTGATGAAAACAAAGTTGAACAAGACAACTGCATAAATTCCAAGCTTGTTAAAATTGGAAAGTTTAAAGAATGATAAGGTTCTTGGGCTTGTTAATATTTTCCCAAGGATTTTAAAGGTGGTCAAGGATTAGATATGTAAAAACTTGTCACTTGGAAAAATTTGGAAAATCTGATGAAAGATATTTTGCAAAGTAATTAAATAAAGTTTAAAGTTTTATCAAATAGTCAACATGGTTTCACTAAGAGAAAATCTTGTCCTACAAATCTTTTCACATTTTACAATGTTGTTTCTTCATATGTATATGGGAGTAAAAGTGTGAATTTGGTATGTCTGGATTTTCAAAAAGCCACAGAAAAGGTTTATAAAGAAACTTATCTGTATAGGTGTGGGAGATAAGGTAACTATTTGAATAGAACACTGGTTTTGATTAACCTGTTCATTGCCGTAGACAAAATAATTTGTCCAAACCGATCGGTAACACAGTGTCACGGAGAGTTAATTCGTTCTCAATAATACCTAACTTCAACGCTAGTTGTCAGCACCATACATGCATTTGACCTACTTACAAATTGTTTCACTTTCGATCCAAAATGGCGCCACGAAAAAGTTACAAAATGAAGAAGCATTAGAGTTGTATTTTAAACTTGGTTCGGAGTTTGAAGATAGCAGTGGCGATTCAGAAGATTCGGATTTAGAAGATTCTTTGAAAAATACGGAAATACAAGGCTCAGATGTTAGTAAAGATGATGATAACTGGTAAACGAGCGATAACACCAGGAAGTAAACGTAAAATTGCAAGTCGTGGTTAGAATAGTTCCCAGAAAAAGTGCCCTAATGACAATAATTGGAATGCTGAATCCTCTGCTGCTCCAGTTATAAACCCCTTCTCATGAAATCATGGTGTTCAGTACGACAATTTGAACTGAGCCAAGGCTCAAAGCTCTTTTATTGTTTTTAAAGGTTCTTTGCTCCCACAATTATCAACCATATTGTAATAGAGACCAATAAATATGCAGAAACTGTGATGGCCCGCGCTGATTTGAAGGAACATTCTAAAGTAAAATCATGGAAGTTAACTAATGAGAAGGAAATTTATGAATTTATGGGTCTGATAATGCTAGTGGGCATAGAAAGAAAACCAACTATTTCCGTGTACTTGAGTACTGACCCTTTGCTTGCCACACCCATTTTTGATCAGTACATGTTGAAACACCGGTTTCTTTTGCTGCTATAGATGATACGCTTTGAGGGCAATACCCAGGAAAATATTGTTGACTAACAACAGCACAAGATACAGCACATTATTGACCATTTACGGGAAAAATTTAGAACCTCATATGTACCAAACAAACATGTTTGTATTGACGAATCTTTAATATTATGAAAGGGCCGACTAGGATTTCGACAGTACATTCCATCTAAAAGGGCTAGGTTTGGAGTCAAAAGTTATTAGCTATGTGAAAGTGTAACAGGCTATATTTCGGACTTCTTCATCGACACTGCTGATACTACAAAGTACAGCACTAAAGAAGACGAATAGGGAGAGCGTGTTGTACGCACATTGATGGAACCATTGTTTGGACAAAATTTTAAGCTCTATTTGGATCGTTTTTTTTTTTACAAGTTCCACTTTGGCGAAGTCATTGCTTGATCGTGACACCTATTTGTGTGGGATAGTAATGAAAAATCGAATTGGGATGCCGAGATGTTTCACAGATATCCAAAGGGGAGAAATGGAAGTGGCACAAAAAGACAGCATTGGTGTTTTTCATTGGAAGGATAAGAGGGGCATTTCATGCAAAGTACAATATATGACAATACATGCAAAACACTGGAAAGATCAACCGTGCTACTGGTGCATGGGTTATAAAACCAAAATGTGTCATTGATTACAGTCGGGTTGACTTGTGTGACAGTGTGTTGCATGTTTATCCGAGTATGTGCAAGGCTGTCAAGTAATACAAAAAAGTACTTTTTCACATGATGGATATAGCAGTGTACAATGCTTTGGTAGTTTACAAATCACTGGGAACCAACCTGTCTCTCCTGGAGAGACTAGGTGTCATCCGTACCCTGATTGAAGATTACCACACCCACCACCCAAAATCCACTGGAGGCCGGCCTTCGTTGGAAAACCCCCTTCACCTCACAGAACGTCACTTTCCCACACTTATTCCCCAAACAGAAAAGAAAAAAGTACCCTATTAGAAAGTGTAAAGTGTGCTCTAACAAATCCACGAGGAGAGAAAGCAGATATGAACGTACTGATTGCAAAGTGGCTCTTTGTGTTGACCCCTGCTTCAAAACATTTCGCACGAAAGTGAATTATTAAATGTATCATGTATTTCAGTACCCAAAAATGACATTTTGTGCATTGTTTAATGTTTTGCACATATTTCTTCATTTTGTGTACTTCTATAAGTTTGGCTAAGAGAAAAAATAGTATTTGTTGCTTATTTCCTTTGTTTTAAAAATTACTCAATTTTGTTAAAAATTTGCTAAAATACTTGGAAATCAACAGGTTAAAGAAGGAAGAGTGCTGTTAAAAATGTACTCAGAACAGTTGTAAGATAGTACAACAATTTAGTAAAATAAAGCACACTACAACGTTTCGATCTTCTCAGATCATCTTGTTAACCTGAAGATGCCAAAGAAAATCGAAGTTTTTTCCATGAGATACATTTTTACTTCATGTGTGTTTCTCGTCATCACGAGAGTGTTGTTAAAAACAGAGCTCAGTCAAACTGTATTTATGTTGCAAGTGGTGTATGTGAAGGCTCAGTCTTATGACCATTACTCTTTTTGATTGACGTTAAAAACACAGATGAAGAAATGGTTAATGAATTACTTAAATTTGCTGATGATACCTAGGTCTTGGCTGTGAAGAGGATACTGTTGCTTTACAAAAAGATTTAGATCATTGAGTTGGGCAAATAAATGGCAGATGAGTTTTAATTGTGATAAATTCAAGATATTACACTTGGATTATCATGATTTGAATTATAAGTATAATTTGGATGGGAATAACCTTAAGTGTCATAAAAGAAAATGATCTTGGTGTGATAAATGATCAGTCTCTTTAGCCATCCAAGTAGTGTGTTGTTGGTAGTCGTTTGGCAAATAGGATATTAAGTTATATCTACAGAAATATTGAATACAGGTCTAAAGAGGCTATAATTTTATTGCATAGGTTAATGAATTAGTCATATTTAGAGTATTGTGTCTAGTCTTTAATTCCTTATCTTAAGAAAGATATTTAATTGTTGAAAGGGTTCAGAGGAGGGTTACTATAATGGTATCTAGGATAGATGGGTGGTTATATGAGGAGAGATTAAGGTACTTAACATTGCTTTGTCTTGAAAAAGGAAGAGTTAGAGGAGATGTAATATAAGTGTTTAAGATTGTAAAAGGAAATGATGATGTTGATGCATTAGCATTTATGCTTAACAGCAAGAATTATAGAAATAGGGGATATAAAATCAGATTAAGGCAAGGTGGAAACCGTATCCACTTTATAAAATTTCATTTTTCAGATAAGGTGGTTGGCATCTGGAATGGGTTGCCTTCAGATGTGGTGAGGACAGTAAATTTAAGTGAATTTAAAATAAAACTTGATAGATATATGAACAATAAGAGCAGGCTTTAATTTTTTATTTAAGAATTTAAATTGACTTGGAGGATGAGACAGTCAAGATGGACCAACGGGTCCCTTCTTTTTCCAAGGTATTATGATATGTTATTCAGAAGATTACAATTTCAGTATCAAATAATAGAAAAAGTAATTTGGAAACAGAGAAGTAATTTATACTGAATATGAAAATTACGTATGCAGTTCAAGTATTTGAAAACATCAAAGAACAAAATGTTATCTCTAAAAAAAAAGAAAGAATGGCGCGTAGAAAAAAGACAATACTATTTAAAATTACCAGAATGGAATATAGGCCAAATAAAACTAAAAGAAGGGTGCTATTGAAGTTATGTTGCACGAAAGAAAAATAGGGTAAGTTAAAATGTATTCTTGTGGATCCTTAACAAAGTGAAGCTCACAACAAAACCATTTTGAGTGGTAGTCATGGAAAGGTAAGGATGTCCAAGATTCGCTTAACATGAAAATCAAAAACTAGATTTTACAAAATATTGTCATCAACAAACAAACAGAAAAACGAGACAATGCTAACGTGTCACATAGATTTTGCCTTAGTTATAGTTACGACAGAAAGTGTTCGTACCCCTGCGTCCCGAGTAGTTTTTTGCTCATAACTTAAAAGGTATCATGATTAGACTAAAAGAAATATGTTAAATTATAAATATTATACTAACACACATTTACATAATTTTTATATAAATTAAACGACAAAAACTGTTTATAAACAAATAACAAAAAATAGAAGGAACAGAGAGTGTTCGTACATTTCAGAACGTGTGAAAAAACTGATACTCCCGTAAAAATGTTTTACTTTGGCGGATAAACTATATTATACCATTCTAGAACTGGACACGGGGTTCATAATTATTGGAGTTTAGCCAGAAAAAAAATTTACTTTCGGCCATTTAGCGCCGTCCCCGTAATGCATGGTCATCACAATAAGCGTTCTGGAGTGGCCATCGCAGTTACCCGATCTCAACCCAACTGAAAACGTTTGGCATGAGTTGAAGATCAGGGTTCATTAGCGTTATCCGAAAAACTTGCAAGAGTTTGAGGCCTTCTGTGAAGAAGAATGGAAGAAAACTGTTTGAGTACCGTCAAACGATCATGGAGGGCTATGTTTGCGCCAAGTAATTCACCTGAAAGGCTACACAACTTACCATTAAAATAGACGCACGAACACTTTCTGCCCTTCTATGTTTGGTTATTTGTTTATAAACAGTTTATTTGTCGTTCAATTTACATAAAAATTTAGGTAGATGTGTTTTAGTATACTATATTATATATTATACTTTCATTATCCTTATCGTGATATTTTTTTAAGTAATGAGGAAAAATCTACTCACGACGCAGGGGTACGAACACTTTCTGTCGTAACTGTATCTACAGATGTTGAGTAAGTTATATTAAGACAAGTTTGGAATCTCTGCACCTCGTTACTGTGAATGTTACCATGACATGTCATGCTCTTTCTGACAACCGTGCACTGTGACAATAGGTCACATAGTATATGCAGACAAAGGTTCTATAGTGCTTATTTCAACAGTCCAATTTCACAGAAACCTATTTCCTCGCATATAGTAGCATGGGTACTGGGTACCTGTATCATTTTCTAGTTGCTTGAGGTAGGCAACTGCTGATTGTTTATGTCATAGAAGAAACCTTTGTACACACGTCTTGTTCTCTTTTACAAACAGATACCTTCCTTAATTGTTAGTGTTACATGAGACACGTGGACGACAGTTGAAACTGACTAATCTTTTAGTTCATGGATTCTCACCTGTTATAAGACGCTTCATTTTGTTTATTACGGCTGGAGTACGACTTGTTGCAGGTTTCCTTCTGAATGGTCAATATTCCTTTGTTTTCCAACGTCAATAAGTACAAGGGGTATCATCATCTTGGCAACTCTTTATCTTCGACCTGAATACTTATGTATGTGCATTTTGAGCGTGGGTGAATATTTTATGTCGGACAAGTCTGTTAAAACATCTTAAAACGTCAATGTTTTGGTGCAAAAAGCTACTCGTACGACGAGCCAGACAATGTTAAGGTGTAGTTCTGATACATTTTGTTTTACCTTATATCGGCAGCAATTATCACATGACTTGCTAATTTGAATATCCCAGATAAATTTAGTACAACGTATTGAACCTACTGTATTTACGATTAAAAGATCGGTGAAACTTAACCTTAAAAATACAAACAAAAACCTTTCATTACAGCTGGAAACAAATAGACGCTTTTTCAAAACACCTTACATTGTATTATTCGAAAACCCTAAAACAGGAGTTAAGGATTGCGTTGCTAAATTAGAATCATTCTTTAAATTTTTTCAGAAATTAATCTGCATGATGTTTGAATTTAAGGAACACTATGGGATGAAGATTTGTGTACATTGCTAATAAATGTGTGACCAGGTAAGATTTACTACACGATTGGAAATAACTTCGTACAAGGAATTTAAAACTAGACTGCATAATTCTCTCATCCTATGCACAGAGATTGTAAAAGAAGCACAAATACACGTATGATATGATTGAGCATCTTTATACCTAATAAGTAAGTATTTACACTCGAAGAACATCGACTGAACGGAAAAGTGTTTTGGTAACTTCAATTCACTTCAATACGTAGCAGAAAGTATTATATTATTTGGTGACTTTAACTGTGTATTTGAAAACAAACTTCGATACTTTTGCAGTATTTTGAATTACAGGTTTGTAAGAATTGTCATTAAGTAATTTCATTTATCACTGTTCTCGCTAGAACGTATTCCAAACATTATATATATATATATATATATATACACTAAAGGAATGATTTGGTTGCAATAGGTACAGAAAATTCCGAAACAATTTTGAATTGACAGGTTTTTTGATTAACACATACACACTGATCACCATATTTCCCTACAATGATACTTCTTACTTGAAAATTTTCTCTTACTGCAGCCGACCTAAAGAACCAGACTATTATTAGTGTAATTATGAACTTATTTTATAGAATCACGTTGTATTTACTGAACAAGTAACTCACTTTATAGGGTCATCCTGTCCATACCGAATAATAAGCTTACATTACAGGACCATCCTATTTTTGCTGAGCAAAAAAACTCACTTTACAAGACCAACTTGTTCTTACGAAACAATTATCTTACTTTACAGGATCATTTCTCTGTTTACGGAAGCTATTTACAGAAGTGTAAATAAAAGTAACTTTTTCCAGAATATCCCAACCTTTTAAAGATATGATACACCATATTAAGAGCGATTAAAACACTCACCATTCACTACAATCAAACTGCAGAATTAATATGTTCATTGATCAGTTATCAGTAGTCACATACGATGGTATATGATGAGGGTGAACGATCAACAGACTACTTTCTTAGAAATAAATCAGACAAAATGCCCACATTACCGCATTCTGAATAATGGAAATGAATTTTTTGAAAATCTCAACATCCCTCTTTATATAATTGTAAAACCTTTTATGCTTCCGTTGAGATAATTTAATAAAAACTCATTAATGGAATTACAGAAACATAGTTGTGAAGTTATACGACAATGGCTGAAGTTAAAGATGCCTCAAAGTGTTTACCGACAAGAACTGCCAGGGCGAGACGTATTCTCAAGTTAACTATATATTTTTGCTTTAATTATAGATAACTATACACATTTGAATCAAATGTTGCACAACATGATTCTCTATTTTTCAGACCATACGTATTTGTTCTTTTTCATAAAGAAAAGGCACAGATATTTTGTACATGATTATGTAAATTACGATAATTTATATTCCCGTGATTAACAAGTAACAAAGTAAGAAATGCATTGTTCACCAGGTATTATTGCTGTTTATTACTCAACATTGTTTAACCGGTTCAGTGCAGTAGACGAGTTAACTCGTCCAAGCCGATCGGTAACACAGTGCCAAAGAGGAGTTCATTCGTTCTCAAAAATACCTAACTTCAACGCTAGTTATCAGCATCATATATTTGACCTTCTTACAAATTGTTTCACTTTTGATCCCAAATGGCGTCACGAAAAAAGTTACTAAATGAAGAAGCATTAGAGTTGTATTGTAGCAGCTGAAATACCTGGCAGTCAACAGGTTAAATAAGAATTATCGTTATTTTGGATTTTTTTTTTATTATTATTTAGCTCCCTTTTTTTCTGATTCCTTTATTTATTGAAATATTTATTAACGTGGGTTTATATATATTGTATTGTTCATTATGGTTATTTTCAAGACGTAGGCAGCTACATAGTTCTTTATTGTGTTGCAACAAGTTATCGATTTTATATTTCAATAATTTAAAAGTCATTTCTGTAGTTGTCAAAGTATTTTTTCCTTCTGTTAAGCCCTGGGTGTAGTTGCGAGTTACCTTAAAGTGTTACAAGCTGGCTGGCTCTGATCTTTGGTAGTGGTGGTACTTTTCAAGGAAGTTTGAACTCAAGATCTTCCTTAGATTTGTGGACATAATGGTCCCAGCGAAAGTGAGAACACAACTATTGTCATCATTTTGCTATTGGTAGAAGCCCTCTAATAAAACATCTAGGAATAAATGCCTGATGTTGAGATGTCTACCATTTTTTCTCTTTATTGCCAATTATATGGTCAATAGTTGATGGTAGGCTCAAGCAAAATGGCATAGAGGAAGCACTTAGCTGATTTATGGGAAATCCCGCTACTCATCTACACTAGAACTGGTACTTTTCAGGAGTTAAGTCCCTCAACTGTAATTGCTTATTTCACAAGTAGTTCAGAGACAGCCTGATAACAGATTTAGTGAGATTCCAAATGTCAATTTCATTAAATGGAAAGTCAAGATCTAGACATATTTAAAGTTGTGTTCTTTGCCAAACAGAGTATCCTGGGCATACATGCAGTTATCAAAATTTCTTCCTACCATGACAGTTTGATAAACCTTGCAGACATCAGAACACTAAAGAATAGAACATCAGTGGTTAGTGGAAGAAAAAGATAGTCAAAATGATCAACTATTCATCTTAAAGAGTGAAAGTTTAGGCTAAAAATACAAGGTCAGATAAATTCTAACTGGTCAGAAGCTCAGCTAAATGCTTAATTTAAATAAAAGGTGCAAAGACTAGGATTTTTCAAAAGTTACTCTTCTTTTTAAATTATTATTGTCTGAATTATTCCCAAATATTTTAAGGTCAAAAATAAAAAATTATTTCATCAGCATAAATTAAAATTATGGGTACATTGAATTTTACAGGCCAATGGCTATAGTTACAATACATATCAGTCTTAGCATCCAGATCAAAGTCTGTATCTCAATTCATATGTGTATAGCCACTTACTCTAATAACATACAACAGGCTACCTTTGATTCTTGCACAAATTACTATGTAACTATCTTTTGTTATTTCCTGAAAGCACATTTAACATTTGAAGTGTAATATAGTGCTAGTATACATGAGCTGTTAAATCATAAAAACTTCTTGTTTTCAGGGATCATAAAACAAATAATCACTGAAATAATTCAGCTAAAGTGAGAATTTTAGTCTAGATGCTTGTAAGCTAGGGTAAATGTTGGTAGTACTATTATAACATATCAATACACACTGAAGACACATAACTCCTTCACTGAATGTGAAGGAGTCACATTTTGAAGATTTACTAGGACAGTTTTAACAAGAAAAATATGATGTTCTTTGTAGATTTCTCACACTTAGCTGAAATAATTTTCTAGAGAAATTACTTAGGTGTTTTGGAAAATAAGAACCGAATATCCCTTTGAGCTTGATTAACAAACTTTTAGTCTCGTTTAGTTGAGCAAATTGTTGTTGGTCTAAATATTACATTACTAATGACAGCCATCATATCTGTCTTAATCAAACTGCTGTCATACAACATTCTGTGGGTATCTTATCTGGTGAAACCTGCTTAACAGCTTGCAAAGTAAATATTACACAGCTCTTTTGGTCTAATTAATTTTAAGTAAAAAGAGTTCTAATTTCTGATACTATAATAGTAGTTATACAATTTATTCATACACTGTACTTAAATCACTCCACATACTCCATTGAATGTTGTGGACATCTGCTCTTGATGGTAGACCATACATACATATGTATACAAGGAGCAAAGATTTTCAGCTAAACATGAGTATATTTAGAAAACAGTTTATTACATGTTACATCATCATGGCTTAAGGTAAGTGTTCATCCCATTTCTTAATGGGGGTTAATAAATTTAGCAAGTATACATTTGACAGCTTCTAACACCCCATTTGCTAAAACATTAGAATGGGGCGTGATAAACTGAGGTGCACATTCTTAACTACTCTTATAATAATTTATATAATTCAGAACAGTTGTGAAAAATTACCTTTCTCATCTGCATGAGAGGTTTTCCAAACTATGCTAACCAGTGATGTGTTACTGCATCAATCTCAGATTCTGTGAATATATCAACCTATGTACAAACATTATGACAACTTTGTGAGGTGATAAATTACCTCAAGGTTATACTAGTAAATGCATTTCATCCCTGGGACTAGGCCAAGAATATTCAGAGCAATTCTCTGCAAAGAAGAATAAACAATTATTTTCTAAAGTTTACCATATTTAAGTCAGATTTCTTCTGGGTAGCACAAATCATATAGTGTTTACAGTATTTCTGAACATTTAAACTAATGTACACAGAACAACTATCATCAGAAGTTACTGCATGTAAATAAAACTCATTGGTACCTTACAGTTTATATGTTATGCAAAATTCAGAGAATCTTAAGTCTAAAGTTTCTAGAGTCCACTCATAATGTTAGAAAAACATGTAGGTTGAAGAAGTCGTGGCATAAATGAATGAAAACCCTTATTATAAGGTTTTTTATTCATTTGTAGCATCAAGTAGCTACAACAGAAGCTGAGAATGCCTGGTGGTTGATAACAGCCTTAAAGCTCAATATCTGCATACATAAGCTAAAGGTTATATAATGTCTGTGTTTATTACGATTTTATGTGGATTGAACGCAACAGAAAGACACAGATAGCAGCTTGTATAATTTATTACAATGATCTACTTATGTGATAGACACAAAATAAATTATCCAATAGCAATAACAGATATCCAGTCTCAACCTTCAAAACAACTTACAATACAAAAAGGTACTGGCCTGTGCTTAATAATATGATCCAGAATGAGTGTCCAAATCCGAAATCCAAAGTTCCAATCTAGGCGGTGAATTTAGTCCTACGGAGAAATTTTCGAAGTTTGAATGGGTATTTTCAAAAAAAATTCACAGTCCAATGCGTGTTGGCTTTTGGTATAATCCGTAATCCGACTAAATTATAAAGATTGACGCAATAAAATAAATTCACCACTTAAGTCGATCTAGCTCTATTCACAAATTCAATTTGAATAATCATACGGCAAACGTTTAAACTTTCTCAAACGAGACAAACTTCTTGATCCGAATAAAAAAAATGGATAACTCACTTCTTGACCCGAGTAAAAATGGATGACTTACTTCCCTCGGATCGCCGTCTGTTTATATACTAATCGCGTAACTTCCCAGAATTCCACAGTACAAACACCAGGCCAATACAAATGATCACTCTACCTAGCTATAGAAATTTTTACATAAATAATTCTAAATGAATTCTAATTAATTCTAAATGTTATTTTAAATGAATAACATATATTTTTTTAGTTTAAACTTCGAAAAAATAATACAAATATGGAAATATAATAGATATGGGAATGCAAACACGACATGACATGGTTGTCGTTTACATAACACTCTCGACATGGTTGTCGTTTACATAACATTTACATGATATTTACATAACAGTGTTATATTATCAAATGGTGTCAGTCATACTTTAATCTGCATAGCAAAATGTGCCCAAATTAGGTCCGGGCCTTTCAGTTGTTCCTTTAGGAGTTTTGGGAATGTTAATCATGACATCAATCCACAAGTGGAATTTCTTACTGTATAAGTTACATCCTAAGGCAGAAATATTCTTAACTCTT
Organism: Carcinoscorpius rotundicauda; assembly: GCA_011833715.1. Taxonomy (NCBI): domain Eukaryota; kingdom Metazoa; phylum Arthropoda; class Merostomata; order Xiphosura; family Limulidae; genus Carcinoscorpius; species Carcinoscorpius rotundicauda. Next base: position 24,731,640 of record CM022404.1, read on the forward strand.
ATAAAATGTCCAGGATGAAGGCATTCAAAGATTAAACACATTTTCTTCGTTCGTTAAGATAGTTAAAAGTTGTGAGCTGTAACTGTAATGTATGATTAAATTATACTCATACTTTTAAAGTTTATTAACCATTTCCTTTACATAAAGTCCACTCAAATAATGAACATTTATCATACAATTAGTTTGAAAAGTTGTTAAGGAAGACAATAACTGCAGTTTTTTTTGTACAAAGTATGCATTCAGAAGCATATGCAATTATATATTCTACTCAACCATGCAACTGTTATAACACTATTTTGATTCTATTATAACTTGTGCCAGTATCTAGCAGTAGTTAATAATCTTGTTGTGGATACATCAATATCAGAGCTTCCACTATAATATACTTGAAACACAGAAAATTATGCCCGCATTTCTCTCTCCATTTGAAGTTAATCATTCCTTTAATAATATTGATAATGATGAGGTGATCATCGAAAAGTTGACTATAAGCTGCTGATTACACAATGGAAAAAAAACCCCAAAAAACTGATAAAACTCCAAAGTTTTCATCACAAGCTCAGGTCAATCTTGAACTAGCGTTATCTAACAGGATCTATGAATATTTCTTCTTTACCCACAACATGACCAAATAATTCCATTTATGTGTGTACCCTTTCATATTTTAAATTTTATGTATACTTTTTTATGTTGGAATAGCATTTTTAGGTTCTTAGCTGCAGACACAAACACACAACCAAAATTAAGGTACTATTCACATACAGCAGGCACTTTTCCCACTGAGACTCCTTCAGCGTAAGATATATTTGCCTCTTAAAAGTGGCATATAGGTTACACAGACCAAACAACACAACAAAAATCTCATAGAAATTGTATTTTGAGCATTAAACAATCTAAGTCTGCTCTAGTCGTCCAGCTCAACTTGACACAGTCCGAATGAAAGTGTGACATCTAGCATATTATATTTTTATACTTGCTTTCAGATATATATAGCAATTTTAAAAAACGACTATTTTTTAAAGTTTCTTTGGATTTCTAGCACAAATTCTTAGTTTATAAAATTGGTTCCCTTGTAATTGTTTTGTTTTCTTGTACTCTACAACATATGTTATCTGTTCTCCATAAAGGAATACTGCAGTAAAATGTAACATCCATTTTGAAAGGATTAAAAGTTAAAAGGTTTAATGTTCTTTGCTGGCCTAATTGACAATGCTTGTATGCTATAACAAACTAACACTATGACACAATGTGACCCCTGTTCTCCGTTAAATGAAATGAATTTTATCCATACAAAATAAAACATGCTTTTTTGATACAGTGCTAACAGGAGAGTGTTAAATAAAAGCACTGTTTGGAGATCATCACATTTTAGTTTTACAGAGATCAATCTCAAGTGATTGAAAGCTGTGTGACTGAAAACAGACTAGCAAGAGGCTTAAACTGCTGTTTCTATTAAGTACAGTACAGAAAATATTTTGAAATTATCCAACTAAAACATTAATGTATAAGTGAAATTACCAGTAGTGGATAAAATTCAAAGGTAGTAGTTTAAATACCATTACATATGTATAAATATATACATATATACACAAACAAACACACCTGATGTACTCTGTATTTTGGTTAGTTATGACAGAAATTTTGCAAATCATGCCAATTGGAATACTTTGAGAAGAAAACATTCTTACTAAGCATTTTATTTTGTTTTAATTTAAAAGTCATTTGTTAAGCATGAATGTAAGGCTAATTAGAAGTATAATGAGGCAGGGGGTAAAGACACTAATAGCACAGTAAAAACTTCTAGTTCACAGTACAATCATAAAACATTTTGTAAATGGAAGAAATTACCTAAGGAATAGACTGTGTAAGTGTTGACAAATGCTAACTGTTAAAAGTGAGGTCAGAACTAGCTAATTTAGCAAGCTCAACTGTGTCAGAACCTAATATAGCCTCACTCCTCCTATCTCTTTCTAAACACAATGGAAACAGTCTATATGACATATTCTAGTAGCTTTGTCTTTTTTCTATATTAGCTAATACATTATTTGTCCAAAAAATATTGCAGTAGCATATTACATCTCTGTGCAACAATTAATGAGTGTAATATAATTGGCTGGCTGAATTTACCATGTTCATATATTACAGATGATCAGTGTTGTGGTGAAGTAAGGGCCAACACGAGTTGCTACTCTGACCAATCTAAGATTATCAATATATACATAGGCATATGTTTGTTTTACTTGACAGTCACTATTGGAGATTACCAAGCTGTATGTTCTCAATAACCACTTTACTTCAGCACTGTTTAAAGATGGTTGTTTAATTTGACATTCGTTACCTGTATCTGTGTGATGTTGTGTGGCTGTTTCTCAATTTAATTAGTTCATTTCAAATTCATTATCTTCTCTGACAACTAGTTTTAATGAAATCCACACTAATGACACCCAATTTATTTGATATGAACTGCACTTTGGTTGTCTTTATCAGATTATATAACCAACAGTTTGGTACCCACGAAAAGCAAAATACTTAAGAACTATTGAGAAAGGCATTCATACTCAATGCTTGTGAAACTAGCTCATTTGTTTTTTGTTTTTTTAATTTTACGTGAAACTATTTGAGAGGTATCTGCGCTAGCTGTCGTTAATTTTCAAATGACAGACTAAAGGCAAAGCACCTATTCAACATAATTCACCAACAACTTTTAAGCTACTCATTACAAATAAATGGTGAATTGACCATAACATTTTAACTTTTTAATGACTGAAAGAGCAAGTAAATACGACGATAAATTTCGATCCTGTAGATTGTGAGTTAAATGGAGTATTTACCAGGCTATGCTAGGCCATGAATTTGCTAAATCAAATGTTATAGTTATGTAAGTGGGCATGACAAATTACCAGAAATATTTTAATTTATGGTATTCATTATTTATGAATGGACTCACTGTATATATACTCAAAATTTAGGATGAAACGATTATAATAGGAATATACAGCAAAGAATCTGAAGCTAAATGTTTTACAGAAGAGTAACAGGGCTCTACTCCAGTTGTATCTCTTGAACAAAATGAAAATATAGACTTGGTTTTTAAATGCTTCTTCAAGAAATAATTATAATAAGGCTGTCCAAATCTTTCAGATATTGAATCGAAAGTGAATAAGGACCGATGAGCAATCACATACATAACAACTTCATTCTCTGACCAACAAAACACAAGTGGTGGATGTAAAACGTGCTAGTTCTCTACATGCCTGTGACATTCAGTTATCAAGTGGTTAACATCCAATCACACAAGTTATGTCGAAGTGGTTTTAATTAACTTCCAAGCAACGGCTGTATAAAAACTCTAACATGTTGATTAATAAACGAAAATCAAAGTTATAACGAAAGTTAATATATGATTGAATTAAGAATGATTTAGGTAGGAAATTAGAAAAACAACAATAACATATAGTTCCCTTTTTGATTACTTATGATACCATATAAATCAAACCTAAATTAAGATAATCTTTCATTTTGGAGGTTTTAACTGAAAGATTGAAAGCCATACAATAAATAATCGATTTATTTGTTTGTTGAATTCAGAAAAGGCCTACTCAAGAGCTCTTTGTATTAGCTATCTCTAATTGGGAAGAGTCAGACTAAAGTAACGGCACTTAGTCAGCATCATCCACTGCCAACTTTTGAGTTACTCTCTACTAACGAAGAGTGGTATTCACCGCCAGGGGCGTAAATTTTTTACACCCGATAGGGAGATAATTTTTGCAACTACTTATGTGGACTGTTCAATATGCAAATTGATAATCTCTGATTACGTGAACCTGAAAGCTGTAAACATGCAGTCACAGAGTAATCTTGTTGTCACGATACTTGCATATATACTTAGGCCTACTAACTGATACTTACGAACTATTGCTTAGATCAGTGGTTCCCAAACTGTGGGTAATTTAACAATTTATCGGGGTAATGGAGGGGTGACAGAAAAAAAAATTAAAATTCTGAAAATCAAGAAAACATTGAGATAGCTGTTATGAGGATTAATGTTAACTTAGTCTTAGTATGTAAAGTTGTAAATTAAACCTATTTTAAGTATGTAATAAAGTTAAACCAAATAACAATAAACATCAAAAACTAATATACAGTAGTAGAAAAGAAAAAATATGTATCTAAGTGTGTGGTAACCTAAAAGTATTTTGACAAGTATGCTTCAGAACACAAGTCACTCAGTAACCCTAATGACTCATCGACGTGTCCAGTACGCGTCATTCACTGCCTGAGGTTGCCTCTATTTCACACTGTCAGTTTCTATGTGAGCATCAGCCGAGGTAGACAAAACCTGGTATTTATGTGTACTGCCCTGTGCAGTGTAGTTAGTATTTACCTACTATTACATCATTTCTATGCTGAATAAGCTCTTTTAATGCTATCTAGAATGCCATGAAAAAATAAATAATAAGTTCAAATTGTTCACACTTTTTATGCAGTTTTTATTTTTATTTTTCTGCAGATTAAACAATAAAATGTCTAAAAAGCGCACCTACTCTGACGCCTTTCTTCGCTATGGCTTTGTGAATTTACCTTCTGGTGGAGAGGATCGGACACAATGTGTAGCATGTAACAAAGTGTTGACAAATGAAAGCCTCAAGCCATTAAAACTCTCAGCTCACCTCCAGAAGTGCCATCCAAATCTTCAAAATGAGGATCAGGCTTATTTTCAGCGCCGGGCTGTAGCACTGAAGAATATCCAGTTCGGTTCATCTGGAATCCAAGCCCAAAAGCTTCAAGCTGCGGTCGAACCATCTTACTTTGTTGCATATAAAATTGCCGAACAACAAAAATGCTACACCATTGCAGAGAATCTGATTATGCCTTGTGCATACGAGATGGTAAGCAAGGTATGTGGGGAGGATCAAACAAAGAAACTGAGTGTCATATCTCTATCAAACAACACAATCCGCCGACGAGTCGATGACATGGCATCAGATATTCTGTCCCAAGTTACAACAGAGATCAAGGAAAGCTCATATAACAAATTCTCCTTGCAATTTGATGAATCGTGTGACGTAGCCAGTTGTGCTGTTTTCCTTGGGTTCGTTCGTTACGTCCACCAGGACAAGATCAAAGAAGAGTTCCTATTATGCGAAGATCTGCTGACAACCACAAAGGGAGAAAATATCTTCAATATCATCAACAGTTTCTTTACCACGAATGGATTGGATTGGAACAGCGTTCAACAGGTAGGGAGAGATGTTTATATAAAGTCTAGATTAGTATAAATACAATGAATTACATGGCATATAGTCATATAATTTCATTTATTGTACAAGTAGCTGTAGTGTAGCTAATATTATATACTATTGTTATTGTTATTTTGAATTACGCACAAAGCTACACAATGGGCTATCTGTGCTCTGCCCACCACGGGTATCGAAACCCGGATTTTAGCGTGTAAGTCCTCAGACATACCGCTGAGCCACTGGGGGGCAATATTTTATACATAATTCACAAAAAAGTATCATGCCTGTCTTACTGAAATACTAAAGTACCAAAATAAATAAAATTAAATTAAAACCATATAATTATAACGCAAAAGATAAGTAAGAATGACTAACTGACGCAATCTATAATAGTTTTTCTTTTTTAATCTAGGCCTCCGTCGATGGAGCACCATCGATAATGGGTCGTAATCGTGGATTACGGGGCCTCATACAAGCTGTGAATCCAGAAATTTCTGTAGATCATTGCATCATTCATCGGTACTCTCTTGGATCAAAAAGCCTGCCTGGTAATCTGAAATTAGTGTTTGAAGATGTGTTGAAAATCGTCAATTTCATCAAGTCCAGGGATGTGAATTCGCGCATATTCAGGGAGCTGTGCAAAGAAATGGGAGAGCAGTATCAAGTTTTGCTCTACCACACCGATATTCGCTGGTTGTCACGAGGCAAGGTTGTATGTCGAGTCATTAAGCTCCGAACGGCTCTTCAGGAATTTCTGAAACAAGAAGAATCTCCTTTTGCTACCAAGTTCACTGATAAGGAGTGGCTTGCTCGACTTTGTTAGTTGGCTGACATATTTGCGGAGCTGAACAGTGATAATCTGCAACTCCAGGGCCAAAACGCGACTGTCGTTGATGCCCATCACACTGTGTCTGCATTTCTGGGAAAACTGAGACTCTGGATTCGACGCTTGGAGAAAGGAGTGATCGCTCAGTTTCCCACCCTAGACCAGTTTATTGAGGAGAATAGTTATGATACTGGATCACTTTTACAGACTATCAACAAAGAGATGAGCGACCATTTGAAGGGGCTTGAAACAAGCATGCAGCACTACTTTCCAGAGAGTGACCTAAAACAGCCAGTCTTCAGTGGATGATTCATCCCTTTTCTGTACCTGATGAGGCCATTCATGATGATGATTTCCCTGCAAAGGAGGAGTGGATCACAATGCGAGCAAATGAAGTCTTGAAAGTCAAATTCCAAAACCAAAATGCAGATTCCTTTTGGATTTCACAACTAGCTGACTCGCCAACTCTGTCCAAGAGAGCCTTGAAGTTGTTGGTATCATTCTCAACAACGTATCTGTGCGAGAAGGGGTTCTCAACCGTGCTGGGGATGAAAACAAAAAAGAGGACTCGCTTGAATGTTGCAAACGATGCCAGGCTGGCACTTTCAATCACAAAGCCAAGAATTCCTAAACGAGCTTCAAGCATGCAACTCCATCCATCCCACTGATGTTCTTGAAATCTTTGGCAATATTCATTAGAAATGCACAATGATCAAATACAATAATTAAAAGTGTAATTCAGTGTAAATAAATTATATAAATAAATTGTAAATAAATAAAGTGCAATATATCTCTAGTTTAATTTAGCCATATATATCTATGTTGAAAACATTTTATGAAAGGGGTAACATGCTTAATGGGGCATGTTAAATTGGGTAACAAGATGAAAAAGTTTGGGAACCACTGGCTTAGATCGAAAAGCTTAGAAGCACGCTTATATTAAAGATGTACATTTCGGCTCCTGAAAAGCCTACATCTAGGCCTAATTATGTAATTCGATTGGTAAGAACAAGAGTTGTTGTTGTTGTTTTGGATTAAACACAAAGCTACACAATGGGCTATCTGTGCTCTGCCCACCACGGGTATCGAAACTCGGAGTTTAGCGTGTAAGTCCGCAGACATACCGCTGAGCCACTGGGGGGCAAGAACAAGGGAATCACAAGAACAAACACACAATTTGTAGGCCTATTATGCAATAAAACAATTCAACATACCAAACTGTAGGTGGAATGATAGTATGCACCATATCCCCATCTACAATGAAGGGGGATATATATCCCTCTTTCCCCCCAGGATCTTTGTCCCTGTTCACCGTACACTACTGTGATTATAACTCTTTCAATATTGAAAGGGCGCGTATCTACGGTAATAGATTTCGATCACGTTACCCGCGCTTGCCAGTTGAGTTACCAAGTCGTGCGAGGCCAAACCAAATGGTATCTTAGATATATATTTTAGGACACAATGTAGGTCGTAAAAATAACTTAATTAAGAAAAAAATATTCGCCTTTTATTGTGTTATGATATAATTTGACATTCTGATAAAATACAGAAAATATAATAATTGGTTTGATTTTCTGAATCTGTACTTTAGTGCATTATTTTTTTTCAGAAACTTTAAGTTAAGCAGATTATACACCACTCAGTAAGAGAACACTTACAAGAAACATGGTAAAAGTTTCTTGTTCAATAACTAACGTCTTAACAATGTCAACTAAATACTTCTACTTAGTTTAGTTTTGCTTTGTATACTGTCTCTTTTTTTCCATTCAAGAACGTTATAAATAATCCACAAAGACATGTTGATTATTCTAAAATTTTTTATAAGTCATTATGTTTATGTCTAAAAGAATATAGAAGCTAAGGGGAAAATTGCCTTAAACTTTTCTAGTTTTTATCATTCTTTTGGTGCATTTTCTTCAACGCAATAAAAACACAGCAAAATCTTTAAATGACAAAATTCCCAACAAAAACAGTGCTTTTTCTTGTTAAACCAAGAAAATGATGCACAGATAGTTAAGAAGAGTAAAGACTGTCTACAGTGATAAAAAATGTCTTAAACAGAAAGAGCAGCAATAAAATACTGATCCTAAGGAGTTTCTATTTTCTTCAATGTGTGAAAAAAGCTTATATCACTCACAAGTTTGTGTTTCCGTATTTTAATTTTACATTCTCAGATATGTTTGGATGATTAGATAGTGTGTTAAACAGAAAGAAGACATAAATAGTTTTATCACACTACTCTAATAATTAACGGTACTATTGCTGTGTAATACAAGCTATGCAAATTTATCCTGTAAACTTAGTTTAGTGTAATATGATGATTTTTGTTTCATTTATATGCATAATATATGAATGTCATAAATGCAACAATGCTTTTTCCACGTCATTAAATTTTGTGTATTAATGGTTCGTAACCAGAACATCGCACCATTTGTTTCTCCCGAGAGGGTTTGCTACTGGTTAGTGATAATGTATTGAAACATTAAAGAAAATAGAAGAAGATCAGATAAGAATATCTTTGAGCAACATTTTCCTCCAAGGAGAACTTAACAAAACATTGTTTATAAATCAAAATGATTTATTCTTCATTTTGATACTTTGTATTTTATAATTTTAACAAGCTACGTTTAAAAGTTATTATGAAAAAATATTTGTACAAAATATGTTGGCTTGGAAACAGATTAATATTATTAATTTCTAATATTTTTTCACACTGTAGAAATTAAAGAACTTTTTAAATAAAACGTCTACAGTTTAGCTTTTTTTCGTTTTTAGTGTAAAGCCGCGTTATATTAATAACTATCTGAGCTCTGTTCACCACAGGAATCAAATTCAGGATTCAGCCTTGTAAGTTCCTAAACTTACTGCTGGCCCACTGAAGAATGTATTTACTTTCATGTAAAACGCATGTCTATCTCGAATTACTATTAAAAATTAGTTAATATATTTATATATATTTCAATGTGGATTGTACACTCACACTGGTTTGTATGTTGTTGTCAGTTACGTTTTATTTGTTTTTGAAACAAACACAATAATCCTCACTTCTAACATTGAACTGTGGACATCATTTCTAGGACAATACAAGTACAGTTGGGATTTTTATATACACCCATTTCTTTTTCAATAAGTGATCGTGTTTTGTATAAGCTCTTTCATTGTTAAAAAATAAACAAAAACCATGGTATTTTAAATTGATACCTATTAACACTGGGTCTGGAAATCTAGATATCAAGGTGGGCTTTATAGTCAGAATTCTCCACTTGTATATCAAAATCTCAGGTTTAAATCACAGTTGAGTTTTTTATATATATGTATAAATGATCGTGTGTACAACAAGTTCTTTCAACACAATTATATATTAAATTAGAAATTTGAGATAGTGGTTGACACTCGAGTTAAAAGATGATACGTTAATAGCGCCAAGTCACCTTAGCTTCCTATTACAATTGAATATTTCCAGTACCATCTCTAAAATGAATTCTAGACTAAAAAACTGAATAAAATTAAAAACAGTTCAGAGAGTTTTTTGTTTATTTGTTTGTTTAGAATTAAGCACAAAGCTACTCAATGGGCTATCTGTGCTCTGCCCACCACGGGTATCGAAAGCCGGTTTTTAGTGTGTAAGTCCGCAGACATACCGCTGTGCCACTGGGGGGCCAGTTGAGAGAGACTTCAAGAAAGAAAACGTCACTTAGCAAGATAAAGAACAAGTAGATGGATGGCATGATAGAATCAAGAAGGTTTAATAAAAATTATGACAACTAGAACAGAAAGATAACAACGGACATGGTCAAGTGATGTTCACGAAGAAATAAAACGAAGACAAACTGACGTTGAAAGAAATGCAAACGGGTTCTGGCTCTTCTATGTCTTCCTTATGCGTTAAACGGAGGTATCAACTAGTTTTAAAATAATAGACCCACGTGTCTAGATGTTAGATGAAGCTTATGATTAGCAACTAACTCTGGTAAACAACTAAATCATAACATTGGAACTATACCTTACAACAATACAGATGTATTTTATATTTTAAAAATACACAGTGGTTAATGATGCCGAAATTTTATTATCTTAAATATATTTTGAATTTTTACAAATACATTTCTCTTCAGAAGTTAAAGGTTTGAATATTTAGATATCAAATATACAATAAAATTCATAATATATTAGCTACAGAGATGCGATACTAAGTTGTCTAGCATAAAGTCGGCTTTCTTGATACTGCCTGGCTAACCAAGGCTAATAGCGATTACTGCAACATAATAAAAGAAAAACTGAAAAATTAAAGGTGAAGATTTATTATGTACATTTTGCACATAAAACTAAGTTTATTTGCACGTGATTGAAATTATTGACTCTGTTTTATAAAAGTTGCAATAATAATACATGCTGCAAAACATTTGTTTGAATTTCATTTAAAGCTACACGAGAATTATCGCTCCTAATTTAGAAATGATAGAGTTCAGGGAAGTCAGCTAGTCAACAACAAACACCATCATCTTTCAGGCTACTCTTTTACCAACTTGCCGTTACATTATATAATATCCTTACAGCAGAAATGCTGAGTATTTTTGGCGGACCTGATTCGAACCCATGACCTTTATTTTACGAGTCGAACACATTAACTATAAGGCCAGTTTTTTAGTATTTTTTGAATAATCCAAATACGTTGTTGTTCTTTATAACAAATATGAACTTGGGGTTAACTAATATGTGGTTTTAACTTATTCGCTTTAAATTACTGTCACTAACAACGCAACTAGAAGAACTGAATTCTTTTACTGAAATATGGTCAGCTTAACTCTTGAAATATTACTTCACATAAATATATATAATACATCTTACATAGTAAATAAAGAATAAAAAAATTCTTATTTTGAGTAGCATTTTTCCCATTTCCCTTTTAAAATGATATTTTTACTAAATTAGACTGAATGATATTACGCTACAAATACATTTAGCTGACTTGTGGTCTCTTCTATCAGGAGGTAATCTCAATTCATTAATAATCCTTAAAGTTAAATATTTAACACTCCTACGAAAAGTGGGGCCTAATAGGCCCCAGAGCAACTTGAAAGGTTATTAATATTAGGCTAATAATTTTGTATTTAAATGAAATTGCCATTAACTGACCCTATCCTTTTATGTTTTAATGGCAATTAAAACTAATATTAAAACATAAAAGGATAGGGTCAGTTAATGGCAATTTCATTTAAATACAAAATTATTAGCCTAATATTAATAATCTTTCAAGTTGCTCTGGGGCCTATTAGGCCCCACTTTTCGTAGGAGTGTTAAATAATATATATGTAAATATACAACGCTCAGTGAAATAAATTAATTTTTTGAACAATTGAATAAAATCTTATATTTTTAATTTTGTTTAGTATTTTTTTGCTTTCTATGGCATTTGGTTTTATTTATTATTATAAAACAGCAAGTTTAAATTTAACTTGGTTTTTCAGTGATATATTTTATATATATACCACTATCCCCTCCAAACAAAAAGAAAACCAAAAAACATGGCACAAAAGTGGGGGGGGGAACTTTTAATTAACTCACAATATTTTAGAATAGTCTCTACTAAAGACACTTTAACCTCGGTACCAAGATGCGTCATGTCATCACCAAAACACTACAATTTTCAAATACTTGTCCAATGGTACGTATAATTATAATAAGGTGCTTTTTAAATTAATAAAAATAAATTGAAAAACAAGCTGAAGGAAACATTTGATATTTTTATGTTGTTGTAATGTTGTAAACGTCATTAATGTTTAATTAACGATTTTAATTTTTCAAGTTTTACATCCTTTTTCTGTTCTTGTTTTCATAGTGATAAAAATTTAACCAATGATTCATATAAAATTTTAGGATGAATTCCTGCTTCTGCGGTGTAACGCACTCCTCTAATAATCCCATTGTCGTGATGAAAGCCGAATTCTCCGACAATTAGCCCATCTGGAGTTTTCTCTTCATACCGAAATTTCGTAAACTGACCGTCGTCGATGCTGTAACCCAATTTGTAATTTCGTCCATGTGTGGTCGTATTTTCATGATTTTGGCCCATGAGTTCCTTTAGGAGGATTTCAGAAGATCCACTTATTTTAGAAAGATAGTTGCTATTCATTTCTTGTTTTTCCTTCTGAAACTCGAACTTAGAAGTTGGTTGAAATTTCTGTACGGATTTTTTTTCATCCTTTAGATAGGGAGCTTTCACCTCACTAAGGTAAGAGAGTGACGTCATATGGTCAAGTTCTTTCACTTCTTTTTCAGGTGGTATCCGCAATAGACCAGCCATTATTTGGTAAGATGGAATGTAAATAAGAACAAAGATAAAGAACACTACCACGTGATACACAATCATTTGGAAAACCTAGTGGTGGGGAAGAAAAAATACATTATAATCACTTAATAAGTCATTGTTTGCAATTAAAATAATTATTTTCTAAGTTAACACGATAGTGCATTACCGTACGTTCCCCGCTAGTACAGCGATAAGTCTTCGGGATTTACAATGCTAAAATAAGGGGTTCGATTCCCTTCGTTGAACTCAGCAGATAGCCCCATGTGGCTTTGCAATAAGAAACACATGCATTACCTTACAAAAAACATTTACAATCTCTTCTATTAAAATAGGAGCTCGTGACATTTCAAAATTTAAAGAGAGATAAGTATTTTGATATAAATATATTATTTACGCAAGTATTTAATATCCTCTACATGTAATGATATTTTTGTGTTTTATTTATATTTATCGAATCACAATACAGTTAAATATTATGGCAAGACATTTCTGAGAGTCCAGCAGTGTGTTTAATTTGGTTATCGAACCTGTAATAAAGACCAGAGTTCAAAAGTCTACTTTCTATGGCTATGCATATACAGTACTAACGTAACATAACATATGAATAACAAAGAACTATATAGCTTATAAAAATTGTCCTTGCATACCCATTCAACTGTTGTTAAGTTCCGACCTCTGTTGTTGAGTTTCTTTTTTTTTTCGGTATAAAACGGCAGGAAACGAGAAGGTGTAAGGTGTTATAAATGGTAAAAAAAACAAAAAAAACACAACAAACTAGACTTAAATGTTGTAAAAGTAAAATAAAGGTGACACGTGGAAACAGACTGAAAAAGAAATGTTAAATATAGCAATTTATTAAGACAGGCATAAAAATTCATCATAAAGAAAATAGTAGGTATTTCTAACTACTAAATGGTTTGGAGAATATGGTATTGTATTTCTAACCTAGATTCTGTGGTATGTAGCAAGCTGTTACTAGATGGCTTATTATAGTGTTGTTTTCTTCATCACAGATTCTATATAACTTAGTACGTCAGGACAGGGAGTCTGAAATACTTGTGATTTGTTTCTCCTGGTTACATTAATGTGGTAAGCTAAGACTAATAATAAGTTATCTTTGGTTCTGTCGTGAGTAGTGACTAGCGGATAACTTGGATTCTTGAGGTGTGTTTTCTCTGGCTGGGTAACGTGTAGCAAGTCTAAATTGTTTGTTTTAAAATTTCGCGCAAAAATATACGAGGGCTGTCTTCGCTAGCCGTCCCTAAACTCCATAAAATTAGAGAGAAGGGAGCTAGTTATCACCACCAACAGTCAAATCTTGGGGTACTTTTTTTACCAACGAATAGTGGGATTAACCGTCACATTATATCGCATCCGCCGCTAAAAGGACGAGTACGTTTGGTGTGATGGGAATTCGAACCTGTGACCCTTAGATTACGAGTGAAGCGCCTTAACCACCTGGCCATGCTGGGTAAGAACAAATAGTTAGGATAAAGTGTAATGGTGTATTTATTCTACTGTTATATTGTGCATAGAGAACCAACCTATTTGGAAAGCGCATCAATGTATGTATTTTTGGCTGTGAGTATTAGTCGTGAGGAGAGAGTTTAACTTTTATCGGGTGAACAGAGAACCAGAGGGTTTGGAAAGCTTACTGATGCGTTTTATCAGACTCTGAGTTTGTTGAGTAAGAACAGAAAGGTTTGGAGAGTTTGTTTGTTTGTTTTGGAATTTTGCACAAAGCTACTCGAGGGCTATCTGTGCTAGCCATCCCTAATTTAGCAGTGTAAGACTAGAGGGAAGGCAGCTAGTCATCACCATCCACCGCCAACTCTTGGGCTACTCTTTTACCAACGAATAGTGGGATTGACCGTCACATTATACACCCCCACAGCTGCGAGAGCGAGCATGTTTAGCGCGACTCGGGCGCGAACCCGCGACCCTCGGATTACGAGTGGCACGCCTTACGCGCTTGGCCATGCCAGGCTTGTTTGGAGAGAGACTAGTGAAATATTTACCTGTGTCTCTTGTAGAAAGGATTAAATGCTTTAGAAAGCACACCGGTGTATTTTTTGGTCGTGAGTTCGAGCAGCGCGGATCAGTTGGATTAGAACTTTCTGAGCAGTTTGTTGTTGGTAGTGGTTGTTTTGTGTCGTTGGACTACTTGATCCGTAAGGATAGTCACTACATCAATTTCGACCATGTAATATATCATGAGATATTATACATAAATACAGTTTGAATATCATAATTTATTTCCATCGTTGAATGTTTTTAGAGACAAAACTTCTTGTGTAGTTTTAAGTAAATGTTTTTGTCAAGTGTGTAGTAAGTGCTGAACGACTGAGGCTTATAAAATAAAAGCTTACAACTCATCATTCCGGTTACATACAAATGTAATCTTGATCCTTTAAACCAATAATGAAGTAAGGATTATACTCAATCAATAACACTTCAACAATTTTCTGTTGTTCTTTGATTAACTCCTTGGCTCAGCTGTAAGCCTAAGAGCCTTAAATGCTGAAAATTGGATTTCAATACTACCAATAGGTGAAGCATAGTTAGCTTGACACATAAATTGAGGCAGCGTATTTATTGTCTTTCTCCTGGTATTAAGTCTAAAACAGCTAATCAGCTTCAAAATGCAAGAATTTTGCAAGAAATTATAGCAAAGCTTAGGTTAATTTCCAGAACAGAACATACATTGTGTTGAAATGATTAGAATGATATTTCTAAATTTACACGTATAATGAAAAGTTAAAGAACAATTTGATAAGTTTTTGTTTCTTTGTTCTTAACCACAAAACTACTTAATGTGCTATCTGTTCTCTAATCACCACGGGTGTCAAAACATAATTTTTAGTGTTATAAGTCCTCATCCTTACGACTAAGTCTTCGAGGGGCATTTACTAAACTAAGCTTAGTATTTTCATGCATAACCATCTCACATTGAAAACATATTTTTTTACCTAATTGTTTTAGTTGTTAAATGAAATTAGTATTATTTTCTCTCGTTATTTTTTGGTGTGTGTTTGTTTTTTCTTATAGCAAAGCTATGTCGGGCTATCTGCTGAGTTCACCGAGGGAAATCGAAGTCCTGATTTTAACGTTGTAATTCCGTAGATTTACCGCTGCACTAAGGGGGGGGGGTATTTTTAGTACATGTTTAGTTACATCGCGTCTTAAGGCGTTCGACTCGTAATCCGAGGGTGAGGGGTTCGAATCCCGGGAGCACCAAACATGCTCGCCCTTTCAACCGTGGTAGCGTTATATATGTCGGTCAATCCCCTATTCGTTGTTGAAAGAGTAGCCCAAGAATTGGCGGTGGGTGGTGATGACTAGCTGCCTTCCCTCTAGCCTTACACTGCTAAATTAGGGACGGCTAGCGCAGATTGTAAGTCCGGAACTTTATGGCTGACCCAATGATCGATTTTTTTTTAATTGTTTGCACTATTTTTTTTAAAAAAAGATTTATCATAACGTAAACACCCAGCTCTTAATTTTTATTTTCTTTATAATTCAAAATATGTACAGCATTTTAATTGCAAAAGGAAAAAAAATTAATGAAGAGAATAATACGAAGCCATCGAATAGAAAAGAGAAGTTTCATGGTAATGTTCCTGATGCAGTTTTGACGACTTTTGGTTTAGATAGAAAAACAACAGTGGCTGGTGCTATAATATTTTTCAACAGTTACAGAATCGTAACTTGAAAGAACTTTGATCATGACTGTTTAGATGGAAATACAGTAAAATAACATGATGTGACTCCTTTAGTAAAACAAAATAAATTGTTTAAGATCATTTATTTACTCTCAACACTAAATTATACAATACTCTATATAAACGGAGAAAAAATAATTTAAAAAAAAAGAAATGGAAAGCAAACGCAACTGTAAAGGAGATGAAAAAGTTTACTGGATGAAAAAAAATTGAAAGCAAGCAATGATAAATTAAAAGAATAGTTTGAAATAATAATTAGCAAGAAAGTTTCATGCGAATATAGTTTGAACGAGTCACTTCTTACCTTTTCTGATCCGCTGCAGCCAAGGCGAATCAAGTGTTTAATTTGACATCACAGTTTACTTTTCTGAACTGAATAGTTTTTCACAAGTGGGTGTTTTGTTTTGATTGTCCAAGTCTTGCGTCCAGCTGATAGGAAAGGATATTATAAAACAGAAGCTGTCTTCTTTAACAAGTGACTTACAGCTCAGCCAGTAGTGGCCCCTGACAAACAGACTGACTAGTGGGCTGCTACACTTTCTATGGAACCACATGGTTGATCTTGCTTGCTCGAGGTTGAAGCCCCAGTTCTACTTTACAGCTAGATATACAAAGGAACCTGATTTAGAGTCTTTGTGCTGTCTCGCCACAGCTTTCATACTTTCTGCGTGGAGATTATTTTCTTGACATCAACACATTTTGATAAATTATATGTTTATTACAAAGTAACTTTTTACATATACATGTTCAACTTTACAGAATATTACAAAGGCATGTGTAACGTTTCTTAATTTTTTTCTTTCACATGACTGTCCACCATTTATTACGAATTAGAACAAACTGTTCTCTCAGGAAATAAATTATTTTGTAATTTCTTGGTTCACTTAATAACATTCTACCTCAATAAAAATAAAGACAAAATAAAATGAATTTCATTAAACTGCTTGTTATGCCTTGGAGAAAATTATTGTATTGACAAGTTTTATTTAACACCCATCCGAAGTTTTAATTTTGAATATAAAATTCATATTTAAGTATATACACCAAACATTATTTTAGAATATTTATCTTTTTAATAAAACAATAATTCTTCCATACCAACAAACGTTTGTTGTGAAGAGGAGAAATCGAACACAAATCTTAGTGTTATAAGCTCTCAACCGATGAGTCAGATGTTTAGGTTATTTGAACAATTTAATAAACAGTTATTTCAAACAAATTTTTTATTTTATATTCTCTCACTAATACATGTTTTCAACTAAATATGAGTCTTTCCAGAAACAAATACAAAAAAAACTAGATTAGATATTGTTACAGTTAATAGAAAGATAATAACAACAAAACGTATTTTAGTGACTAAGAAACATCTTCAAATAGGTCATTAATGAATCAATGATTTCTTTAATTGAAATATATATTTTAATATTTCATATTTTTAATTAAAGTAGCCGAAAACGAATGATATTCATGAGTATTTAAAACAATACATTAACAGCGTTTTTTCTTATTTTCTTTTTGAATTAAATAGATAACACAAGATTTTATTTTATATTTGATAAAAAACAATAAACAACCCTTTAAGAGGTAAGTGTGAAATAAGTTATGTGACAACCCTTCACATGTTTTAATGCATAATGAGACCCTGTATTGTGTACAATATAAACTATCAAATGCTTTAATAAGTGTTAAAGTACAAAACAAACTTGAACTTCTAAGCCTATTTTTCTGCTTATCTGAATTTTGTAAAATACGAATATCAAGGAGTTGATAGGGGCAGATTTGTTCCACATTTCTGGCGTAGTATCAGTTCTAAATGATTTAATTTAGTGAAGTCATAATTTTTATACAAATTTAAGATAAAAAGATATAATTTCAGTTATAATACACATGATGTACTATTTTCATTAACAAATTTTAACTTTGTGCAACAAGTTATTTCTCTGCTAACTCGTTTCCAAGCAGATTAGAGGTAATCCCACAGACTTAGAACCCAAAGATATGGAGCTCGCTTCCCTACGGTGGATAGAGAGCCTGTAGCCTTCTATGTAGTTTAGAGCTAAACGAAATAACAAACTACCTTTTAGTTTGAGCACATGTTATATTTATTTTTCTTATGTTTTACTGCAATGTGTAGATAATTTCAGTAAAATTATTATAAATAATAAATGATGTTTTTTTTTAAAAAAAAGTTTCAAATTCGTCTGTAAAACTACGTTAAGATAAATTAGATATTGTTTGTTGCAGATCTATACGAAACAAAGATCGTGTACAAAAAATATACATGTACTTCTTTATTTGCTACATTTTAAGTCCGGTTCTGTAACTTTCTATAACCTGCAGCTGTAACAAAAACCGTTGTTGCACCAGCTCTGCGCTAGAACGTTGATGTCCTAAAAAACAAATTCCAATTTCGTAAAGTCGGGCGGGGCTTACAATTTAGACGATATTCTGTGTTATTATGCCGTTCTACCTGTTTTAAGAGAGTGCAATGAAGCATGGAAGGATATGGGGATGTTAAACAAGCTGTCCTTCAAATTGTTATTTTTACCTACATAGGTCTTTGTAAAGTCGGGACTATATAATGTATTTCACCGACTTGGTATATGAAACTGACTATAGTTGTACCTTTGGCAACACATTTTGTTAAAAATAGAAAGTATTGCACATCTAAGACAAATAAATATTCTAGGGAATAGTGCAATGACGTATAGTCATGGAATGTAAACCGTAAACCTCTGATGGAACCCATCTTTGCATACATGACAAATTATCATATGCCTTCATTAAGTATGATTTATATTGTTTATTTGATATCACCATATTAACACAACAGTATAGCTATTATTATTGGTTAAATATATTTAAAACATTACTATAATTACCCATAATCGTCGTTTATATTATCAAGATTGTTATATGGTCAGTCGATAGGGTCTTGTAAACTCGCAATATTATTTAGTAGGGCAAATATTAAGGCGCAGGTAAAGATTTACGAGAAATTTGTATTTAACATATCTGATGCTAGTTTTGAACGCGAACAGCTCGACCTATTTTCAGAATCTAAAACTGCAAACTCGTTCTATTTTCATAAGCCTTTGTTCAAAACTGACACAAATTCAAACCACCTGAGTAAGTTTTCACTTGTTCTTCTTACTACAAAGAGCATTAAATTATTGTGTGCATACTTCCTTAGTTTTTGTAGTTATGCCAAAAACATTACACAATAGGCTATCTTTAATGTGCACAATGAGGGTATTCAAACATGGTGTTTAGAGATATAACCCTTTAGACTTACCGCTGTTACTATGGTAGGGAGTTGTACATACATCTTCGTCAGTGTGACATCTTAGTATAATTATTCCACCATTATTATATCTTGAGATGATTAAAGCTTGTGTGAAATGGCAAAATATTGAAGATTAGTTTAAATAATTCACAAGAAAGCAATTTCTTTCATGTATGAAATCTGAATGAAATGGTTAGGCTTAACAGCAACAAAAATGTGAAGTTTAATTCTATATTAGACTTCATTAGAAATAGTATTTCTTTGTAAGTAAATTATTTTAATAACATAAATTTCAACCTTTTAAACAGAAAATCATTGATGACGTATCTCCTTACAGTTGTTAATTCTTCTTTAAAAGCTTAAATTCTCTAAGAATATCAATATAGTATATTTACAGCTTTGGTATTTTAAATATTGTAAAGAAACGTTTAATATTTTGTTCAGTAGCACTTTTAGGTTTTATTAACTAACTTTTAAATATATCGAAACACATATAAAGAATCACCACACTTGATTTTAATAATAAATGAGCAAATAACAACGAATATTTTTTGTAGATTTAAAGAGGCCATTCTGTACAATATTAATTATTACATGTGTATTTAGTGTGTGAAAGAGACGAGAATAATTACCCCTAGCAAAACGTTTTTAACACTGTTTTTGTTTCCATAAAAATTTGTATTTGAGCAAAACAGATAGATTCATCTTTGCGAGTAAATACTAAATTTGCTACTTGAAATTTTTTAAATATTTGACGTAAAATTCTGTTTTTGAATTTTGCGCAAAGCTACACGAGGACTAACTGCGTTAGTCATCCATAATTTAGAGTGCCAAACAAGAGGAAAGGCAGCTAGTCATCACCATCAACTGCCAACTCTTAGGCAGTTTTTACTACAGTGAGACTGACCATCACATTACAACATGGCCACGACTGAAAGAGAGAGCATGTTTGGTGAGACGGGGATTCGAACCTCCTATCTTCAGATTTCGAGCGAATGCTTTAACCATTTGGCCATACCAAGTATTATATATTTAATATTAAAAATCGTACAATATTGTTTTTCCACATTTTTTTGAAATGTATATGTGGTGCACACATATAGTATCTTTATGCGTATGTGGATATTCAGAAAATTAATAAGATAGATTTCGCGTTTCAATAATTCTGAGACGTACATAGGATGTAAAGCCTATAGAAACAGTACTGTAAGATCAGAAAAACTTTCCTTTTTTCCTCTTTTTTATATAAACATTTCAAACTTCCACCTTTCAGCATTTTGTACTAAAACTATTTTGCCACATTCGCTGTCAGTAAATAATATTTTGTATTCAAAAGCTCGGCTTAGGGTGATATTATTATCCGCTTTCCAAAAGCTTAGTGTAAATTTTTTTTACTAAGTTGACACAATAAAACCTAATAAAAATATTTGTTGTGACCAAACTGAACTCGCCACGTATGTCAAAGAAAACAACAAAAATACAGGTCAGGTTACACTTCCATACAATTAAACTTCGTGGTTGTATAGATAACCCTAGGTACAGCATTAGAAGAGAAAGGGAAACCTTATCAGAATCTATACAAAAATTGGAACGGTTGTCGTAAGGCTGCTTTTACGAATTTAACATACATCGGGTGTCTTGTGGAAATACACTGGTTTTTGTATATTTTTGTCTTTGAAAATCATATTTAAAATATATATCTTTGCTTGTATATTTAAAATCTAATTTTGATTTTCAATAGGTAGTGATGAGCACTCTATAACTGTGCACTGAATGCTTCAGAATATATTAATTTTTAAATTGGTTAGATTTGTATTTCCAAGACCTTCATTGAAGTTACATTATTATTTATTATGATTATTAGATTGTTATTCTTATCCACACACTTTTAGAGCGTTTAATAAAGTGTTTAACTTCGGTTATTTGTGATTACTATTGACTAAGTACACAAATATAGTTGCAAAAATATTTTTTTTCAGATTTTTAAAATAAATTGCTTAAAGCACATACATAGTATAACATTAAAAACTTTCTAATTGCTGACATTATTAAAAACGTACAAAATGCATAAAAGTTTTTATAACGCATGAGATCGAGAGGATAAAGATTAACACTATCAGAAAAGTCTCTGTTTTTCATTTGCTTAGCTTTATATCATCACTAACTCAGAATGTAATTTGATTGTGGTCTAATGGCTAGCATGTCAGATTATGGATCTGTAATTCCATTGTCCGTGTTCTGTTACGATAAATAAATAAATTGCTTTATTTTGTTGGAGCAAAGCGACACAATAGGCTGGCTGGACTGTGTTATCACAGAGATTCGAACCTCAGATTTCAACATTTTAAGTATGTAAACTTATCACTGACCTATCATGGAACCGAAAATAATAAATCGCGATCTGCACTTGGAGATAGTGGTTGTATTATAGAGATGACGGTGAAACCCCACTAATAAGTCAGACACAAGCGGCTGATGAGTTAGTCATGTACGCTTTTACCTAACTGTTTTTCCTTTAATTTATCAGAGTAAAATTAGGGACAACTAGCTCTTTAATAGGCCCCGCATGGCCAGGTGGTTAAGGCACCCGATTCGTAATCCGAGGGTCGCGGATTCGAATCCCCTCATACCAAACATGCTTGCCCTTTCAGCCGTGAGGGCGTTATAATGTGATGGTCAATACCATTATTTGTTAGTAAAAGAAAAGTGCAAGAGTTGGCGGTGGGTGGTGATGACTAGTTGCCTTCTCTCTAGTCTTACGCTGATAAATTAGGGACGGCTAGCGCAGATAGCTTTCGAGTAGCTTTGGGCGAAATTCAAAACAAACCACACTACAACTCTTTAATAACTTTTCGTGAATATCCGAAAACAAAACAAGCTGACATAATATGGTTGCTCCTGAGGTTAAATTAAAGATTCATGTATGATAACAATTTAATAACTTTGGCGTTGATGCTTGATTAAATTTTTCAGGCTAACATAGCTTCAAATTATAAAATGGTTGTGGGATGACGTAGTAAAACAAATTAAATTTTATTTTCATAGAAATACATAATTTTTCCTTATCGTTCGAAGTTATTTATTTTTGAGGACTGAGTTTACAGGACCTAGAGTTTGATTAGATTTCCTTCAGTCAGACTGTTCATATATTTCTATAAATGTGCTGAAAGAAGATTATACACTAATAACAAATTACCCGAAAACTTAAACAAAAAATGTGTAATACGTGTCTAAATGTACGAATTATTTGCA
Organism: Carcinoscorpius rotundicauda; assembly: GCA_011833715.1. NCBI lineage: Eukaryota > Metazoa > Arthropoda > Merostomata > Xiphosura > Limulidae > Carcinoscorpius > Carcinoscorpius rotundicauda. The sequence continues at coordinate 24,754,279 of CM022404.1, forward strand.
AAACAAAAAAAAGTTGTAATATCTTGCATTATGTTGAATTATTTTTCTATAATTGTAATCAAAGGACGCTGGGTGGCGAGTAAGGTTCAAGTATTTTACAAATATATGATTTGATATCTTATAATTATGGTATATCATACGTATTTTAAACCTTATATAACAGTGAAATATTTACATTTAACTGACTATGTAGCCAGAGTCTCTAATAGAGGATTTTTTTTGTACATTATATCTATGCATCATCTCCAGTTAAAGACTATAGACCGAGCACGTGAAACAGCACTCACTCTCCACAAACCGGTTTCTATAGGCTATTTCCAACCCAATTTTCTACTCATGAAAAAATAAGCTATCTGAGCCAAAGAAAGAACATTTGTCATGTACTTTAAATAAAACTGTAGATTCAAACGTACTTCTGCTCTAAAAGTGACTATATTTTTACATCTAGAAACTAATGGTCATTAGAGCTGTTTGCATTTGCAACGTTTTCTTTTCTTTTTAGTAACTCATAAGATTTAATTAATATCAATATTTTAAACTTCATTTTCGTGTTAAAGGTTGTTGTGAAATTACACTGCACTGAACTTTTGGATTATTTTGGAATAACATGAGCCCTACGTCGTTAGAAATTCACACGTGAAAACAAACTAAATAACACAATATTGTCGTGTTAAGCAAGAATAAAAGTTTTGTAATATTATGTTAAGGAACGTGGACGATATTTGAGAATTATAAATAAAACATTGTATATGCCTTTTTATCTTATAATTGCATTTGTATTGTCAAAATTAGCACATGTATTTATTTGTAGTTCAGTGATTATAGTTAAGCCTCATAATAAAATAAAATATATCCATAGCAGTTTACAACAACAACAGAATTAAAACATATTTCATTCCTTTTCTTCATTATACAAACTCTTAGAAAAAGTTGAAATATAACAGGGGTTCAAGGTTACATAAATAAATATCTCTGAGAGCATATCCATATGAATAAATAGATAACTGCTTTGAAATATAGCGTTCCTGTTGAGAACTCTGCTTAGAGTTAATGTTTTATCAGTCTCCATGTAAACTGATTTTAGTTTAGACAACAATATTTGAGGTTGTTATCTGACTTAACACCCACTTATTTGAATAAAATACGGTCACACGAGGTCGCGATTTTTGCAGCAACATATTTGTGTAGCCTTAATTTTTGTTTTTAATCAGTCACTGCTGGGGATTTTATCACGCTTTCAATTCCACGGGGGAAGACATTTTTGTTCAGAAAGAATGTTTAAAGTTTATGATAACTAATCAGAAAATTTTCTTAAGTACTGGTTTGTTTTGAATTTTGCACAAAGCTACATGAGGGCTATCTGCGTTAGCTGTCCCAAGTCATCACCACCCGTTGCCAATTTTTGGGGGTACTCTTTTACCAACAAAAAATGGAACTAACTGTCATATTATAACACCCCCACCGCTGACAAAGCGAGCATGTTTGGTACGACGGAAATTGAACGCGCGACCATCAGATTAGAAGGCGAGCGCCTTAACAACTTGGCCATGCTGAAACATAAACCAACCTTATTACCTTTATTAAACTCAGTCTGTACCATTTATGATAACGTTGGGTAAGTGTCTGTTTTTTCTTATAGCAAAGCTAAACCTGGCTATATGCTGATTCCTCCAAGAGGAATAGAACCCCTTATTTTAGTGTTGTAAATCCATAGATTTATCGCTGTAACAGCTGGAGACTACGTTTGATAAGCAAACTTTTGACAATAATAAGACATCTTGCTTATATTTATATATTGAATTTATGTAAATGTTTATACGTATTATGTGAACGATATTATTGTTTACCTAAAATGTATCATGCAAATTCTGAATTATATAAGTGTTTTAATAGAAGATTTATGAAACTTTATTTTCTTATTAACGACAGTAGGTATTTAATGTGTATTAGATTAAGAAATTATTTGAAGATATTCAGTATTTGTGTTATTGATAGAATAAATTGGACTTTATTCTCTACCCAGTATAGAACTAACTATAAAAATAACACTGAGTAACACTTTACATTCCAAGAATATAAAAAAATTGATAAAATATTAAGCCATAAAGCAATTTACTGGAATGATGAATTTGTCGTGGATTATATGATACATAGAAAAATTACTTTATAATGTCGAAATATAAGTTAAGTTTTAATCAAGAAATTGGTTTATAGAAATAGTTAAATGTTTGTTGTTTGAATTATTTCACTTCTTCTTCTTCCCGAAAGTCACAGGCAACAGAAAATATTTGGATTTGGAGGGTGCCGATATATTAACCATAACCATTGAATTCAAAACTGAAACGGCAACATTCCGTGATAGTTATACACCAGCGAGAGGTATTCCGGAGCGGAATTGGGAATACATGTCCCCACTGTTTCTTCTCGATTTCGAAATCTATTGCATATATCTAGTTATGAATGTTTTTTATAATAATTGCTATAACGCCATATATTGTAATATTCTCTTGTTGATAGAAAATTATAGTTGTAAAACATAAATTAAGGGTTTTTCGCTTTCCTTTCAAGCTTACCATTTTCTAAACGTTAAAGAAATTTTAGAGTCATCTATTGAGCTCATTGCGTCATAGTATATAACTGGAAATTTATTTGTGCTTTTGATATGGAATCATTGGTATTCGTCACGTGGGTACATCACTAAATGTAATCATAAACATAAAATTTCGCATATTTTTTTAAGGAAATGTAGTTTATTTTATCTGGACATTTGTAAAAAATTAATAATTTTATCTAAACAACCATATAACTTATTACACAACCGAAGTAATTTAAACTTATTGAAATCATTTTGTTTTAATAGTTTAAATCTAATAGTAGATCCATTTGCATAGGGTCCTCGAAAGTGTTTTATTTTAGGAGTTAATAAAATCAAAATTGAGATTAACAAATATTTTAAATCGTTACTTTTAAAGTTCATATGACACGTTGTGATATATTCTAAAGTATCCGAGTTGCAACATTAAGTTTCCCTTATATGACGTGCTTCAATAATCTTTAAAATCTCAAAATTACCTTTTCTTGTTTTACCTGTAAAGTAAACTTTGCAACTATTTATAGATGAACACATTAATTTAAAATTGGTAGTGAAGATAATGTTCTGTATCGTTGTTGTTTTGAATTAAGCACAAAGCTACACAATGGGCTTTCAGTGCTTTGCCCACGACGGGTATCGAAACCCGGATTTTAGCGTGTAAGTCCGCAGACATACCGCTGAGCCCCTGGGGGGGGGCTATTCTGTATTAATCAACAATATGCTAAATGTATATCTTGATTGTAGTAGTTATTCTCTGCCCACCACGAGGATCAAAAGCCAGTTGCTAGCATTGTAAGTCCGCATATATATCAATGTGCCACTAAGGGAATTTGATTGTGCGAATATTTGGATTTATTGAAATAAAAAATTAAATTATGTAGTGGTAACTTAGTAAAATTAAAATATCTCGTGGCTTAAATGATAAGGAATTATCCGGTTCTTGGTAGTATACTTTGGAACTATTCTTCTTTTAAGAGCTCATTTTGCAGCTCTTTGCTCCATGTTAGTGCTCTCTGGAACTATTCGCCCATGATCACATATCGTGCGAACACTTTCCCTCTTGGCCGCCATTTTTCAGTCGCAGCTGGCTTCCTAATTACTGTTACATAATATATATATATCAGTTTTTATAACCAAAAACAAACCTAAACAAAAATAAAAACGCTGCACAAATTTAAAGGATCCAAGGTACAAACTATAATGTGCGCTATAAAATGTAAACAAGGTTTTGGAGGTGAATGTGGAGGTAGAATCCACAATGAGGTGGGGATACACCGTCTATCAGTCTTAACATCCATTTGCCAGTCTTACATAAGAAAATAAAATAAAATAAAATATAGCAATAGAAATTAAAATTAAAGGTATAGAAATAGAAATTAGGAGAGCCAGAAGATGGTGCTCAAGTCCACAATGTCCAACATCTATAACACTCTTCACTGCTTGTAGACAGTTGTGATAAGATGACTTCTTTTCAAAGTAAAGAACAAAAAGAAGAAGAAAATTATCTGAAAAATAAGGTACTACCACTGACGGTAAGTAAGTTAAATAAACTTACCACTTGAAGTTCGCATTCCAGCTCCCATTATGACAGAAAGGCATTAATTAGTGGCCCAGTAACCGAATCATACGAGTATGAAGGGTCCCATCCAGTTATCAAGCCCCCCAGTGGCTCAGCGGTATGTCTGCGGACTTACACGCTAAAATCCGGGTTTCGATACCCGTGGTGGGCAGAGCACAGATAGCCCATTGTGTAGCTTTGTGCTTAATTCAAAACAACAAAACAACAACAACCAGTTATCAAAATTAACTAGCGTAACTCCCAACCATCACCAATTAAGTCTATTGTAACTAACACGCTCTAAACAAACCTTCATACGCGGTAAGTTGTACCTCTGCATGAAATAATGCCAAGTTGTTAAATGACCTTATTCACAATTGATATAAATGGTAAGTTTTAATTGGTTTTGATTACGGTTACATGTGTTTAGAGTGCTGATAAATTTGAAAATCAGTAAAATTTATGTGGGTGGTAATGGTAGATGAAAGAAACGAATTTTTTTCGGACGTCCTTAATAATTGCTTATAGTTAGAATGTGCATAAAGCTGGTAGTTAGTGCTGGGGATCAGAGATTGAATGAGAGTAGTAAAAGTCATTTGTGTTTAAAATGTTTTTAAGTCAGATAAAAATGGAAACATGTAGTCCTGACTGATTAAGTGATAGCACAATAATCTTATTGTAAGTAATGAGTGTCTAGCTTATAAACTATAGTTTATAATTAATTTAAACATGGATTTTAAACTAGAGGTTCCAGATGGATTAACAGTGACTTTATTCTATTTCTCCGGTGATGTATGATACTGTTTCGTGGTTGATATGTTTGTAAGTACATGGTGTGTCAAAACATCGACTAACAAACACATTTCGTTAAACTGAGCAATGCTCAATAACAAATATAAGATATTAGACTAAGGTTTCGTTACAATTTTTAACAACAATGTTATGTTGCAACTGCACCTGCCGTAGAAGTCTCACTTAAAAACTATTAATTATAAATAAAAGGAGGATGAAATATTTAATATAATTTTTAGTTGTTTGAGTAGTGTTGCAAATAGAAACGAAAAAGTAGCTAAACACGATTTTGTATGTGGTCTTAATAGTTTAAATTAACTTCTAAAATATCTTAATTTACAGTTTTAAGAGCTTTCTCCTATTTAATAAAAAGCAAAGTTTATTTAAGTAATTTGAGCCAAGCACAAAGTTACACAATTCGATAGCTGTACTCTATCTACCACACGTATAGAAACAGAGTTTTTAGTGTTGTAAGTCTGCATACGTACCGCTGTGCTAGTGGGTGGCTTAAGAGCTTATATACTCTTCAAAAAAATAAAAGGAAGAAGGAAAATTTGAGAAATATTGTAGACAAGTTGGTTCCAAGTAGTTCTGTATGACATGTGTGAAACTTTGCACATTCACTGTCGAACATCCAAAGTTTGCAAAGGCGAAGTCCACGCTCACTAGTTGAAATTTAACGTCACTCAACGTCAATAACGAGTATGTTTCCCCGCGAGCATCAATAACTGCTTGGCATCTTCTGCCCGTGAAAGCAATGAGATGACTAATAACATCTTGTGGAATGGCTGTCCACTCAGCCTGCAAAGCTGCTGCAAGCTGAGGTAGAGTCCGCGGGTGAGGTTGTCGCCGTCTCAGACGTCGGTCCAACTCGTCCCAAAGATGTTCGATGGGGTTTAAATCTGGTGATCTGGAGAGCCAGGGAAGAACGTTGATGTTGTGGTGTCTCAAGAAGACAGTGGTGAGTAGAGCTGTGTGAGGACGGGCGTTGTCATGTTGAAAAACGTCGTTGACGTTCACCATGATGGGTTGCACATGAGGCCTAAGAATCTCGTCGACGGTTACGTACGGTCTGATCGGAAATCCTACACAGTCCTGATATGGTTGAGGCGATAGATGTCATAGTGGTGGTCCTATCCCGAAGTTGACGAAACCGGATGTAGCGATCTTGTGCGGGCCTACTCACACGAAGTCTGCCAGACCGTGGACGGTCACGAGTTGATCCATATTGTTGGTGACGATTCCATAACTTTGTGATGGTTCTTGGATGGACATTCACAGCTCTGGCAACATCTGATCGAGATTTGCCTGCTTCCAAGCAACCAATGGCGTTGTTGCGTTGTGTTTCAGTCAGTTTTGGCGTAACTTTATTGCGTGTCGGTGGCTTAACACTGAGCTATGGAAACCAAAAACCCGTCACTTTTTTAGGGATTTTGCACATGTTGCACTTGCAGAACATGCAGATCTCTCAAACAAATTTATTGGACACGAATGCGTTTTGCGAAAAATCCGATATTTTCCTCCGTTTTCAAAGTGTACAACTTTTATTGTCATTTTAGTCTGAAAATCAGTGCCTTAAGACGTGTAACATCACATACTCTGAGCTTGTAACGTTTTTACATATGTTTCTCTTTAAAATAACACAAATACCCCTTTTGCGTTTCTTTTTGTGAAGAGTATATGAAAATAAATTTATCTCGTGTTGTATATTCATGTCTCAGTACCTTGACGATAGCTGAAACATCATAAGTTTTAAGAATTATATGAAGAGTTAAGAAGTGTGGTTATAATTTTAATTCTCATTGTTTTGTTTGATTTTTGTATTTTTATTCTGTGTGATTCAAATTATAGCAAAGTACTGATGCTCATTCTTTAGAAGTATTTGTAGATAAAGGAAACAATAAATAGTGCTTTGAAAACATATTATTATAGCATGTTAACGAGATACTGGTATTTTCAGATTTGTAATGTGCTTTGAAATTAAGTAGGAAATGTAATAACCCAATATATCAGGTATTTGACATGTAAACGAAAAGTACGTCATTAAAATACTTTAAGTTATCATTAATCACGATAGTGGTTCATAACAGGAATAGCAAAACAGTAAAGATTCAGTTGAATTAATACTTTTAAACATTTACTGTTGACTGCGAAGGCTGTACACATCAAAATTCAAAAAGTGCACACACGTTATTCTTACAAGGAAAAGAAAACTTGCTCAAAATGGTCGGTTTGTAATTCTTGATTTTTTATTATTCTTTTGCCAACCTGCAACAAATACGGCTTGGTACACTGTACCTTTTGTATCATATATATAAAATAATATACTCTGAAAGTAGTTAGGGGTATCGAAAAGTCGATTTGTTTCTCAGTATTGTACATAAGTTATCAAACACTATAATTTCCGTGCAAACAATGTTATCATTAACCCTTGAAGTTAGCTTTATAACAAATATTTGGTATTCCTTTTAAAAGCTCAAGTATAGAGTGAAATAGGAATTACTAGCCAGTAATAGATGAATATTAGACTACTGTGACAAGCAGATACTCAGTGCTTTGTACATTATAGAACTAGTGTCTTTAGAAAGTCAATTATTTATGTGTAAAGTGAAGGAGTAAATAAAAAAACGCATAATAGTAACTTTAACTACACATATTCGTAGACTAATTAATTTGAAAATAGAAGAAGATTTACTTAAATTGTTGTTTTACATGTACATGTTTTATTTGAAAAGTATGTTTTTCTACTGGTAAAAAGTTTATGTACGTTAAAGTGGGGGTTACGTGTTAGTCAAGGCACATATTTTCCCATTGCTATGCCTTACATATAGATAATTCAGTTGCGTTATAAATGCTTACTGTACGCTTAAACAAATCTCCAAGACAATCTCTCGCTTAACATTTTACATTACGCATTAATGTGACCAAATAGCCAGTAGTTACAGCATCATAAACCGTATCAGCCAGCTACCAGCTGTGTTTATTATCTTTACATTATGTAAAGTTATCCGCCATATCAAGCAATTCTTTTACCATAGTTTAGCATAACAAGCAAACAAATAAGATAAATTAAGAATTAGTAATTTAATGTTATAGAAGCATGTATTTTGAGTAAATATTGTCTGCAGTATCTCTAACCTGGTTTCCTTACTTTTTTACGATCAATATTTCCAAGTATTTAAATTCCCAATATTTCATGTATATTTTACATTAAAATACAAAATACAAAACATACACTTCAGTAATAGACTATTGTCAGTTCCGAGCTTATCAAACAAATGACGTTATCGTTTTATAGAAACATAAGTAAATGAAAAATAAGATAAGACGTTCAAATCTGCATGGTGTCCTTCGGAAATGTAGAAACATTTTTGCAAAAAGTGCGCAGGTATATGTAAGTTGAAATTTGTATACAACCTTTAGTAACCTTACCCACCTTTGCAAAACACATGTGATAAAAATAAATATGTAAATTAAACAAAAACATATGTTGAGACCTGTATATAGCCCTACGGGACTCTCAGCCTTTGCAAGTTGTATTTAAGTATTTACTTAGAGCGAAACTGTTAACATATGGTTATGAAATTAAATTAAATTATAATTCTTATGATTGTGCTGCTGTACTGTCATGTTGATCTACATCATAAGAATGCTTTATCTGGTGGCACTTTCTGGATAACTTCTTCCTGTCATGGAGCCTCGCAACATGCTCTCTGGACAATTTCCTCTGTCATATACGCCTGTCATGGTACCATGATTCCACTTCCTGTAGCTCCCCGCTAGTACAGCGGTATGTCTTCGGATTTACAACGCTAAAATCAAGTTCGATTACCCTCGGTGGGCTAAGCAGATGCCTCTTTGTGGCTTTGCTGTCAGGAAAAAACACACTCCGTTTTTTGTAACCATAACGTCACTCTTAGCAGTGAAGTAGTAATTTGAGTATAATATAGAAAAGTTTTATAAAAACTGATATAGTATTTTATGAACTAAGATGTTTATAGTATATTTGTGTGTGTTGAAGGTTTGTTAATAAATATTTTTATATGTTTGTTAAATGCGTGTGTGTGGATTTATCTACAGAAAAAGATCGTAGTACTATGAAGAAAAACATTTTCTATTCAAGAAATATAAATGGAGACTGGTTAGAAACTAACATTCGTGAGGTGTAATTAATCATAAAATACTAAGCTAAGCACGCATAAGTCAGTAATCTACAAACTTAGATGATTTCGTAAATAGTATATGTTGAAGTTTTGTTGAAAATTGTTTCAGAATGTGTGATAGTTAAGTCTGAGATTTGTTATTAGGTTTTAAATAAATGTTTGAGTGTGTGTAATAATTATCTTATTTAGAGTTTGTGACTTTTCACTCAAGCATCAATGAACAATTACAATATGTGATCAAAAGTTTGTAGATATGTAAACTAAAGAATTTGTGAACGAAATTTCAACAGCATACAGATAAAAATTAATTGTGTTACTATCCTTTGTAAATCTCATATATTTCACATGTTAATGTCTAAGTAGGTTACAAAAGTAAATATTTAATATATTCTTCATTTTGAAAAATTATTCTAAACCGACTGAAAAAGTCTCAACTTTAGACCCGTTAGCTGTATGTCGGGCGTAATATTGAGTGATATGTATGCAAGAATTGTATGTTAAATGAAATGTCCCGTCAAATACTGTGAGCATTTTTTTGTGTTTTATATCACTATGTAAAGTGAAAGAATTACGTTTACTTACTTTGCATTCAGTGGCACACAGAATTTCTAGTTAAAGCATGGTGAGCATTACATGTATGTAAAAAATATATGATTACGTACAGTTTGAAACATTTTGCCACACAAATGGCAACAGTGTATCATAATTGTTGTGTTCAATTTTTGTTTTCATTAATTTTTTTTCCATATTGATCACCTTTTTCTTTTAGTAAAATCGTGAATCATATTCAAACGAAAGTGTTGTCTGTTTTAGCTAACATAAAAGGTCAAAATCCTTTCTAAGCTTGATGTCCTGCCCTGTATATATTCTAAAAACGAAAGTTTATCGAGTTGGTCAGTGAAATAGTGTGTGTGTTTTCTTATAGCAAAGCCACATTGGGCTATCTGCTGAATCCATTGAGGGGAATCGAACCCCTGGTTTTACAGTGAAAAAGCTAAACAAACTTATTGAAAATCTGCATATCATTATAATCGAGCTCTACTAGACAGAGAAATAACAGTAAATGTTATGTACATAGATCCTTTAAACTCAGCTGACTTATAAAACTAAACACAAACATGGGTTCGATACCCATGATAGGAACAGCACAGATAACTGATTATGTAATCTTGTGTTTAACAACAAATGAAAGTATATATCACTGGGTGTAATATTAACTTAAATAGTTAAATTTCACAATATTGCTATTAAACTAATCAGTTTAATTAGGTTTAATAGAAAAGCGAAAATCAAAATGTCTTTAATGCTATCTATTCACATTTCTTCAATATAGAAGTCGTGGTAGTTATCACATTGTATTTTATAAATATTGTTGGTATGGTGTTTGTCAGTGTAGTTCTTACATAGTATAGACCTCAGTTTTGTGCCTGGTTTTTGAATAAATTTAGTGTTAACTGTAATGTCATATTTTGTAACTAGTTTTTGCCAAATGTTGGTTATTTGTTTGCTGATGTCAGGAATATATGGTATACAGCAGTATATGGTTTCGTGATTTTTTGATTCGTGAGATATATTTACTTTTGCTGGTTGATTTTTGCTTTTTGTCTAGGTGTGTACGCATAATGTTTTATGCGGCTTGTGGAGGAAACTTGTTGATGTTGATGAAGTATTGTTTTATTTTGCCTAATTCCTCATTAATTTTATGGCTGTGTTTATTTGGTTTCTTTGTGTATTGAGTTTTTGTTTTGTTTCATGTGCTGAGTCCCAAGGAATGTATTGTCCAGTATGGGTAATTTTTTGGTGGATTTCTGTTTTAAATTGTGTATCGGTTGTTGTAATTTTGAGGTTAAGAAATTATATTTGATTGCTTTCTTCCTGTTCACATGTGAAGTTAATGTTGGGATGTATAGAGTTAATGTGATTGAAAAAAATAAGTGTGTTTTGAAGATATGAATCCAGCAATCTGTACCAGTGGTGGATGTAATGCTGTGCTAATTGCTTGTGTTTTAATTTGTGTCATAAAAATATTGGCAAGAACTGGGTTGCCCATGCTAATTAAGCCATTTGTTTGTATATTGTTGTGGTTGTTGAACATGAAGTTTGTCTTCATCGTGGTGAATTCTATGAGGGTTGCTGATTGGTTGCTGGGAATGTCTATTAATGTGTTAGGGTCTCGGAAGTAGAGTTCTAAGGCTATCTTTTAGGCCTCAGCGGTTGGGACTTTTGTAAAGAGGGATATAACACTGAAACTGGCCATTAAGGCTTTGTGATTAATTTGATTAAGATTACACTTAAAATTGAAAGAGTCTTTGATGAATAAGCTGGCTGATGTTACATATTTGGAGAGTGTCCATGCTATGTATTTACCAAGATTGGAATTAAACGATTCATATGTGGATATTACTGGTCGTAATGGACAATCTGGTTTATGAGGTTTGTGGAAGCAGTATATTTATGGTGTGCATGAGTCGGTCTTGGGAAGGTAGGAATAAAGTGTTTGTGAAATTGTGTTGGCTTTTTTCATTTTTAGTAGCATTTTGTTTAGTTGCGTTTTTTGTGTCTTTGTTTGATTTGTGTGTATCGGTTTAAATTTGTTTGTGTCTGATAGAATGTTATTCATTTTTCGAATGTATTCATTCGTGTTCATTATGACTAGAGCGTTTCCTTTTTCTGCTTTTAGAATTTTTATGTTTTTGTCTTGTTTTAGGTTTTTAATGGAATTAATGTCTGTTGTGTGAAATTATCTTGATGGATTTGTGAGAAAATTCTTTGAAAAAATCGTTTGAGATGTTGTTTTTAAGTGTTTCTGGAAATATTAATTTTTATTTTTTTCTTGGAAGTTTGGCTACTGAATATCATTAAAATTGTCGAATTTGTTTTCTTTTTGTTGGCTGTTTTCTTGTTTTTGTTTTCTGTGAAAAGTATCACAAGTCTTCTGGCTTGGTTTTCTAAACATGTTTTAATTTCTAAGGTTAGAGTATTACCTTGGTGCTATTGCAAAGTTGAGTTCTTTGTTTAGTAGATGTATTTCGTCGGTGTTTTAATGTCGGTCGGATCTGTTAATTATGAGTTTAGTCAACGGTTTGTCGTGTTGTCTTTTCTGTTGTTTGCATCTTAGTTTTCTACTTTTTTGTTGTGACAGATCTTTTTGTCCTTGTCGTTCCTAGAAAACCTACCTGTAGATAAAAATATATGTGTAAAAACGGTTGGTTTGGGTTGAGAAATTTTTTATGTAGAGAAGCGAACGACGTTTCGATCTTTTCGGCCATCGTCAGGTTCGCAAAAAAAGGTGAAGGTAAATACGAAATCCAAGGGCACATGACAGGTAGGACATTCGGCGCCTGTATTATGAAAGTAGGTTTCTTCGAGGCACTCCTGTTTTCCCTCACAACAAATTCTGAGGCACTTGGATTTATAGATCCTAACCGCTCGGAGGCCCTGATCACAGTTCGTTCCACCGAGTGATGTGTAGTTGGTCTGCGTCTTGCTTATTTTCTGCCAGCGGGCTCCGGACTTGCCCACTTCCTTTATAGGGCCTTTGTCTCGCTCAGCGTCCTCACCCGACATTTTCATACTACCCCACCTCACTTCATTGCCTCAAAGAAACCAAATTAAAATGCAGGAAAACTCCCACGTAGAGATAAATAAACTTCCACGAGCGGAGCCGAAGTGGAACTACAACGTTTCTCAACGTCCCTGTTGGGGAGGGAATTTCTCAGACTTCTCTCTCTCTAAACTACACCCCTGCCAAGGTTTCGTTTCGTTACATTTCCAATGGTGTGTTTTTTTCTGCGCAAAGCTACGCAAGAGATATCTGTGCTAGCCGTCCCTAAATATAGCAGTGTAAGACTAAAGGGAAGGCAGCTTGTCATCAACACCCACCAGTAACTCTTAAGCTACTATTTTACCAACGAATAGTGAGACTGACCGTCTCTGTATAACGCTCATACAGCTGCAAGGGCGAGCATTTTTAGTGTGACAGGGATTCAAACACGCGACCCTTACATAACGAGTCGAATGCCTTAACCACCTGCTCATGATTTTGGGCTATGCCGAGCCGCAAGGGTATGATTCTACCAACAAAGCAATGTTTAAAAAATGAAAACGAAAAAACGGCTATCAAACTCTTAAAGCGCAGAAACACTACTGAAATGGTGGGAAAACGTATAAGTTTACAGTAAACAAAAACTCTTGGCAAATGTACAAAAGTGGTATTATACTAAAGTTTCGTCTTATAGTTGCACTATAGAAATACTAGCTATGATTATATCGAAAAGTATACCATGATAAAGGATATTGTTCAGACTGAAAAATATATTTACAAATCCTAGAATTCCTAAGGGACTGAAAAGACTTAAATATCTTTTTTGTTCTAAGAGTATTCTAGAATACTACTTTCATTTACGTGTGTGACGATATATTCAGTGTCACAAGCTTACATAATTTACCCTCGGTTGGACAGCAGTAAATGTCAGATTTATGATGCTAAAATCAAGGGCTCGTTTCCTCTCGGTAGACAGAGTTTCGTGTGTAGTTCTGCTATAAGAAAACACACCTCCTTATTTTTGTTTTATTGTATCATATATCTGTACAGAAGAATATTACGTATATGTTTTAACTTAATTTTTTTTTCTGAGTGAAAGTAAAAATTGTTTGTTATTATGTAAATTACATCGTGTCGACGAAACTTTCGCACAACACTCATGCTTTTCAGATCGGGTGGGATATTGCAGAAATAACAGTGGATTACACATAATTTATAGTAGCAGCTGTTTCAACAATAGCTTTGCAGTGTGAAATAAATTACTGTGTTGGTGAACTGTGATTGTAATAAACTTTTATTGGTTGTCACAGCACGCGAAAATCAGGATAAGAACTTCAATACTATGGTACATGTTAATTTATTTTCCACACTACTTTGTTTTATTTATTTTCGAATTATGCTTCTCATTATATAGAAGAACTGGCGAACAAGAAAGTTAGTTGTTATTATTATTATTAAAGCTGTAGCTCATTATTATTTTTGTATTGTCATTACTAGAATATTTTATTATTTTTCTTTCAAATCTGTTCTAATATAATTAATTTTTTTGTTTTGTTTTCAGTTCAATTTAATTTGTATTTTTTAAACTTATATTTATACTATACTTACAACTCTTTTTGGGAGTTATTATTTTTCTATATTTAATAATTTAGTTCCAGGAAGAGGCAATTCCATTTTAAATCAAACATAACTTTGTTTATAACCTTTCGTTAGATGGCGCCACATAAATTACAATATATATTTAATATCTGACTGGAAATGTTAGAAAGAATGTATTTTAAAAACAGCTGGAAGGTTGAAACGTTGTTCTGTACTCTATTTTAACTAAAGTTCTAATACCTATACAAGCCCTCTTTAGAATACATTTTTACTTCAAGTAGGTTTCTCGTTATCATGAATTACTTCATCACGTTTCTAGAAAGGTAAAATATCTTCATTGTGTTCATTATTTATTTATGTAAATTATAATGTTAAGCGAATAGAAAATACAATCTTTGAGAGACGGAGGAAAATACAATAATAAAATTTGCACAACGATGAGGCCAAATAAGTTAATTTTCTCCGGATAACAAGCTATCCAGTCTCGAAGAATAAATATCTTTCTATGATGCTTGTGGTCGTGTGACTTGCGTTGAAATATGAACATGAGTAAAAGACATTAGCTTTTGATTTTTATTTTATGTGATGTAATTGTTTATTCTTTAGTGTTTTACTTGATGAGAGACTTGAAAAGAAGTCATGTGTTAAATGGTTTCAAATGTAAAAAATAAAAGTATTTGGTGTGTAACAATTATTCAGAAAATTTGATAAGTTTATATTGCAATTGATTTACTATTATATATTTATTTTAATATCGATGTTTTAGCTAAATATGTTTCAAATACACGTAACTTATACTCTTAAATGTATATTGCAAAACTCTTGCATGTTCTCTGAATTTACATACTATTCTCGAACGTAAAAATCAATAATGTACTATGTGTGTATGTAAAATATTGACGATTGCTAGTATTGCTGCCAACCTAAATTTCGAGAAACTTGCCTGATTATAAAAGGCGGAGAAAATATATATATATTGTTGGTTTGCTACAGTTAGTATACTATAAGCCTCAGGAAGCTATAATTATGACAAACGTTTATTAATTGAAAAACTATAGGTATTTAACCGTAGACATTTATAGATAAACAAGATACAATAGAAGACAAAGAAATTACCTGATTGAAGATAACGTAAGCAAATTTTCTCGTTAATGTAGAGCTATGCTTATTAAACTTGTCAGTTTTCTTTCCTATTTACAAACAAGCACCAATATTCTTCATAATGAAAATTATAAATAATTTCTACAATACTAAATATCAATATTAGATCATGAAATTGTTAGAAATGGCGGCCCATATCAGGCTTTTGCAAAAGAAAATTTATATCTGTCTTTCTCGCTACGTGACTAAAACAAATCACGTTCTGTGGTATTTCATGTTACCTATCTTAAAGTTATTTTACTAAATATCGTTGAATATTTTTTAAATTACTCAATAAATATGATTTCTCTTTGATTCTTTGACTTTCCCAATGACTGTAAATGAGTTGATTGTTGAAAGACTTATCTGAATGTAAAAGTATGTTTAAGTTCTAATCATAAGTGTGTTTTTATTAACTCTTCCTATCTAAGTGGAAATGCTAAGCGCCCTATGTGTTGGATTTTATTGTTGTTAGGTTGAAGTGTAGACAATATTATGATAAAATAGAATTGTAGATAACGTTTTTGTTTCCTTCACACATTGAAGTAAAAGCTTGAATGCCCTTACTAAAAGTATAGATTAAAGTTGCTCTTCATTAAATGTTTTCAAATAATGTTTTTCCTTATATTTTTTGTTTGTATACGGTTCTATCTACTCATGGACACTATTCTTATTATTGTTAAATATCTTTTGTATGCAATTTTCAACAACGGAACCCGATATGAGGATCAGCATTATGTTAAGATTTGTGAATATCTTGTAATTTATGGTTTATTCTTTGCAAGTTATTGTTGTGTTTGAAACTGGCACGTTACCAAGGTGAATAGTTTAGTTTCTTGTGAACAAAAGCTAACTTTGATTAATCACAATCCAAGTTTATCTACATCCAATTAATTAAGTTGGCCACGAACCTTCGAGTGCACTGTTCATAAATAACGATAGAACACGCCTGAACAGTCTTGTCTTCAGTTCACTCGTTTCTGTCAGCGCGTGCAGTTGTTGTTTGGTATTAAGCACAAAGCTACACAAAGAGATATCTGTGCTCTAACCATCACAGGTATCGAAACATGGCTTCTAGCGGTCTTCAGCCATACTGCTGTGCCATTGGGGACTAATCTTAAAGGAGGAGACACTTGTAAAGATAAAGTTTGTCTAACCTGCGGAAGATATGTATATAAAAATTAAGATAACTATAAGTAAAGTATTATATTCGTAATTCTGCTCCCAAAAGGCCGATTTTGTTCTCACAGCTATATAAAATATTATTATATGTGTTATTAAAGCTTTATTTGAAATTTTCCGTTTCACGCTAAAAGAACATAGCATGAACAGTATTTCATGGTTAATTTAGCTTTCTGTTTTTTTTTACTGTATCTACACAAACATTAAAAACATTTTAACAGTATTTTGAAGTTGCACTGTAATATGTGCAGATATAATAAAAGGGTTTGTTTAATTCTTTGAAGAAGAACATACATGTACGGCAAACCTTTTCCAAATACTGGGCTGGATAAAAAGTGGAGACTAATGTCTCATGCACAATGAATACGAAAGAAAGAAGACAAAAGATTGTATCAAAAGA
Organism: Carcinoscorpius rotundicauda; assembly: GCA_011833715.1. Lineage (NCBI taxonomy): Eukaryota > Metazoa > Arthropoda > Merostomata > Xiphosura > Limulidae > Carcinoscorpius > Carcinoscorpius rotundicauda. Next base: position 24,771,250 of record CM022404.1, read on the forward strand.
AAACTCACAACTAGCAACACATCAGTCATGCAACACAGGTTAGCTGATGTATATTATTTTCATTATGAGGACAGTAAAATTACAATTTAAAATATATAGGAAATTTCCATTTTGTTTAGACTATAATCTAATAACTAACGTTACTATTAAAACATAGAATATTATTGAACTAGTTTGGATAGTTTTCCACCTGTTTGTTTCAGATGTTGATGCAAAGAATACTTGCATTGACTCTCCCTTACTTGTTTCTTAAAGACAAGAGGGAAGACAGCTATTCAAATGCATCACTTTCCATTATTTAGCTACTAAAATCAAATGATAAGGTTTTACACCATTTTTATAATTTCCTTTCCCCAGGTGGCTCACTGGAAAGATTACAAGCTTATATCCATCAAATTCGGATTTCAGTATCTGTTGTGAGCATAACGCAGATATCCCACTATGTATATTTTTGCTAAAAATAAACAAATCAACAAGCAAGTTACAGTGATGATGTGTGTGAGGATACGAAGAACTTTATTGTTTAGTTATTAATGTCCTTAAAGATTACTATTCATCGATGGGTTTTTCACGAGTTGAAAATGTGTATCAGATAGAATTCTATGGTGCTCTGCCCACCACGGGTATCGAAACCCGGATTTTAGCGTGTAAGTCCGCAAATATACCACTGAGCCACTGGGGGGCCAGTATAATGGTCCGGAATGGCCAAGCGTGTTAGGGCGTGCGACTCGTAATGTGAGAGTCGCGGGTTCGCATCCCCGTCGCGCCAAACATGCTCGCCCTTTCAGCCGTGGGGGCGTTATAATATCACAGTCAATCCCATTATTCGTTGGTAAAAGAGTAGCCCAAGAGTTAGCGGTGGGTCGTGATGACTAACTGCCTTCCCTCCAGTCTTACATTACTAAATTAGGGACGGCTAGCACAGATAGCCCTCGAGTAGCTTTGTGCGAAATTCCAAAACAAACAAACAAAAGCTCCTCTTTTCCTATTTTCCACTTTGTATCAGTATCTCGATCTAGAGTGTACAGTGTTTGTGGATCAGAAATTTGTCGGAGAGTCCAACCAGCATCACACAAAAATTTTATACTATTCTGACAATTGTCTACGTTTTTTTCAAACTACGGCATTCCACAGAAACCTAACATGTAGTGTTCAATACAGTTTTTATCAAGGTGTATTTGTGGAGTGCTATTAAATTTCTTTTAGCAAATACTGGTACCATATGCTAGCTCCATTCTATACAGTTAAGACACTGTATGTGGTTTCATGACAGTCATTTCAGTTTCTAAATTTGATTAGCATGTTCATTTAAGCCCTTATGACATTTTCTTGGTACAAGTCTATGGGAATTCCAAAGAATCATAATTATTCTCACCTTAACTCATTCAGTTGTTACCATCGTTCTGAAATTTACTTTCTGTAATGGCATGGAAGAATTTGTCCAATAAAATGAAAAGAATGACAAAAAGTTTTCTTGTCTTAACACTTTCGGACAATATTGTACACATGCACACACACACACTATATATATATAGTGATTCAGACTATATATATATATATATATATATTTGTTGATAAGCAATATGAAATCGAAGTTATTGTTGGAACGGATTTTTACCAAAATGCACTGGCTTTTCTATATAAGAGACGTTGTTATATAAGAAAACATTTATTGTATGTGTGTGTGTTTTTCTCATAACAAAGCCACATCGAGCTATTTGCTGAGCCCAACGAAGGGAATCGAACCCTTGATTTCAGCGTTGTAAATCTGTAGACTTACCGCTGTACTGGCGGGGACTATTTTCTATGTAGTTTTCGCTAGTTTGCCTCATTAAAGGGATTTGCATGCGCATGCACCCACATACCTACGTTCTTGTCTGTTGTTTATGATTTGTATTTGTACTATAAGGAACCACTTCTTTACTAGGTGATTTTGCTGTGCACACATGTAGATAAGTAAAAGTACCAAGTTTCACACCTTATATGTAAAAAAATTTCAGGCTTGTAGGTGTTTTCTTTTGGAGTTCTGGCGGTCATACACACAGAGACACACAAACACGCCCTCTTATTATTATAGATTCAAATTTCATACCATTAAGAACTATACATTAATTCTTGGTTTTTCTGTATCATTAGGGTACTTACTTCTCTGAAATATGCAAAATTGACGTTACAAATATATCTTTTGACTTGAAGTGTATTTTCCTTATGAATTCAGACTTTTGGGACACCCTGTATAATGAATGAAGTGTATACTATATCAGTGCTGTCGTAAGTATAAATATTACCCTGAATTTCGTCAAATAATCATCAAGTAGGTCACAATTATGATTCAACAATAACTCTGTATAAAAGTCACATTAAGAGCAACTACAACCAACTTTACCAGTCGCTGTTGGAGTGTTTAACACAGGAAGAATAAATTAGGTTTTGTTTGTTTTGTTTTTGAAATTTGCACAAAGCTATTCGAGGGCTATTTGTGCTAGTCGTCCCTAATTTAGCAGTGTAAGCAGGGAAGACAGCTAGTCATCACCACCCACCGCCAACTCTTGGGCTACTCTTTTACCAACGAATAGTGAGATTGACCTTCACATTATAATGCCCCCCCCCCATCGCTGAGAGGGCGAGCATGTTTGGAGTGACGGAAGTTAGAACCCGCAGGTTACGAATCGAGTGCCTTAACCACCTGGCCATGGCGGGGCTAAAACTGTTTGAACTGTCTAAAGTGTTCTATATTAAATACAAGCTCATTTTTGGTAAAAATAAAAAACAAACAAGGTAAAACAAAATAAACACACCAGTTGAGAGGAAATTTAAAGTTGGCGTTCGTGTGCATTTTCTTATAGCAAAGCCACATTTGGCGGTAGTTGCTGAATCCACCAAGTTGATTCGAGCCCCTGATTTTAGGGTTGTCCAGAGAAAGAACAGGTGTCACTTTGAACATCACAGCTTTTTATAATAAAAACTATGCTGTACGGTTGCTAGATGTAATATGATTGGATGTGGCAACATGAATTGCTATGATGCGTTTAAACTCTAAAATATTTTTAAAATATCGAATTCAACCCGTGTATTGACAATGTTTTAGCCCTGACAGAACAACACAATTTTATTCATAGTCCTTAAAAATGATTACGTAAATTCTATGATCCTACCAACCAAAGTGGAACAAATATAAATGATAAAATGGGAAGAAGATCAAAGTATTTAAACATTTTTATCATAGCAAAGTAATTAAATTTATAGAAATTGTTATGATATTGCATTTTATTAGTGGGTTTAAGCTGTACAAAGTGGATGATAAAGCGTAGAATCTAAATACAAAGAATCTTTCATTTATAGTCAATGCCAAAACGCTGAGGTCCAGTTTTCAAATTATGTTTGGCGAAATGTGGAGCGGATTGGTTATCCTGAGCATGATTTGATTCCAAGTCATATTACAAAATAGTTCCCACACCTTAAGCTTTTTTTGTATAAAGAGTGATAGTTATTCTCTTATCGCGTAGTTTGGCGCTATTTAGTGTCTGACTTCTATCTGGTCAGTAATATTGTTTCTTTTCTTAAAGAAAAGCTACATCAGGCTATCTGTTGAGGCCACCGAGAGGAATCGAACCACTGATTTTAGTGTTGTAAATCCGTAGACTTACCATTGTACCAGTGGGAGACAGTCAGTAGTAAAAATGTGATACGGTGATAGATAGCTTTCCGATAAATATAATATATAAATCACATAAAAACTGGTGAAACGTATGTATTTTCTATAGCAGTTATTTGCCTCTTAATGATTAGTTACATCAGTGTATTTTAGGCACTGATTTCTAAATGAAAAAGTACATATTTAGTAGTTTTTATGTTTATTATTCTGAGTATTAACTTTTATTACTTTGTGTAAGAAAATATTTGTCTTTGTTCTATCTATCATTCGATCTAGGTGTATTTCAACTACGCCACAGCAGCACAACGGTGTGTCAATGGACTCCCACCGCTAGCAACTGCGTTGCGATGGGAGGCACGAAACAGATAACTCATTGTGTAGCTTTGTGCTTAATTACAAATAAGAAATCAAACAACTTTTGAATTATTATTTTACGTACTTGTTTATTATGTTATATATTTTCAAATTAGGTATTCATTATATTAAAATAGTTGAATATAATGCAGTATAACTTTTCTAATGCGTTTTCACTCTTTCGGTGGTTACCAGCAGTACAGGTATCAAGTTTAGAATTAACAGCCGATAAGCATGAAATGACAGTTTATTATTTACATGTTTTGGTCACCTTCTGAAAATTGATTTATTACTTAATACCGTTTGAGTCTTGGGCATATATACCAAATACAGGTAAATACAAGTATTTACTCGAGTATATTACGAGTACTTAGTCGTATGTATATAATAGATGTTTTCAGAAAATTTACTTGTACTTTTTTAATCATGGAAATATGGCCCTCCAAACATGGAACTTTTTAAAAGCAATATTTCTACTAAAAGTAGTTTTTTTTGTTTAATACTGCTCAAAGCTACTCGAAGGCTATCTTCGCTGGCGGTTCTAACTTTGAAATAATGTATTAGGGTGATATTTTTCAATTGGGAGAATGGTTCCTTCAGGAACTAATGTGATCAGATTCAAGGTGAATGAGTATTATCGATTACACGAGTTTAAAAGTAAAAACGTCTTTAGTTATTTTTATTCTTTTTACGCCTTCTAGTGGTGCGGCTGTATGTTTGCGGACTTACAACGCAAGAAATCGGGTTTTGATACAAGTGGTGGGCAGAACACAGATAGTCCATTGTGTGATTTTTTTGTCCTTTGTTTAAAACAAACAATTATTTTACTTGTAGTTTGATAAACACATTTATTTTATATTGTATTCATTCTAGTTTTAGTTTAATGTATATTTAAGTCATGGTAAAAAAGTTTTGCATTTTAATTTATTATTTTTGGTTTTTTTTGAACTGATGTAAACGAACTGTTGTGAAAACTTAGGAGAGTGGTCAATATTGGAGAATATTGAAATGCACTGGTCAACACCACCTACTGCCAAATTATGAGCTACTTTTATTGAAAATAGGAATTTGACCGTAACTCGTATAATGCACGCATGGCTTCAAAATGTGAAGCAGGATTTCTTCGTTGTAGTAACGGGGCACGAGCCACGGAATCTCAAATTGATAGTTCGGAACGATAACAACCGAACAACGCTATAGCTAACTGGAGGATGGATGTGCTAGATGTAGAAGTTAATGTAAATTAGAGTATATCTGTACATAATAAAAAATATATTTTTTAGATTTCTATATATGCATATTTATGTTGATATGAACAAAAAATGATGTGTTTGTCATCAAAATATATAGGACTTTGCTAGCTATAGAATTTCCATAAAAGGTAAATTGCTGATAGAGTAAAACAATTATGCACTAGATCTCCTAGCAGGAAGTGCTGCATTAGTTTTGTGTACTTTACTAACCAAATGAGATTGATAAAATTTTCTGGTGTGTTGGGAACGATTTATCAGGGTTGAATGATAAGCGTTATTGCTAACAAATATCTTTCTCTGAAATGTCAAAGTTTTCAGACAATTTTATGAAAGGGCAAGTAGAGCATTATTTTACCTTGTAAACATGCTGTGTAATCCTTGGTACGTATAGCACAAGCTTAATTTGGTATTATATTGTACTATTAGTACAAATTTGAAGTTTATTGTCATACCGACGTTCCAGTTTTATTATGTGCTATATCATTAAAAAAACAATAACAACAACAAAACATTGTTATCTTGCCTGGTATGCTGTTCATCTTATTTTATCCTTGTTGAGTAGTGCTATCCTGAGAGAATGTGATATCCTGACAGGAGTCAAAATATGTTTGCTGTTTGTTTGTTTTTTTTACTTAGTGCAGTCACACAGCTTTAATATCAAATAACTGTATAGATAGTATAATATATACATAGGATAAGTTTAATTAGCACTATATAAAACGTAAATAGATCATATAGGAGCTTTCCATCACATCACTCTAGAGATTTTAAAAGTTACTGTTTTGTTGAAAGTTTCATATCCGACAAACAAAGAATAGACCATTGTCATAATGAGTAGACGACATGATCAACAAAGTTTGTAATTAGTTAATATTTGTTTGTTATTTTTAACAGATAGTAATTAGTTTACACCATAACTCTCAGCTTTTAATATATTGTCATCTGTAGGAAGAACTGAAACCAAAATTTGATCTTAGATATTGTTGGTGTGGTATCTACTAGTTCGGGATCTGTTAATCTAAATATCTTTAACTACATGCATTTTTGTTATAGAACAGATAATCTTAACTATATAATTACAACTCCTCAGTCAGGTGTTTTTTTTATTATTTGCATTCAGAAGTTTTAGTAAGACTTAGATAAAACCTTTGTCATATCACTGGAAATGTACGTTGATCTATCTGAAATAAATGTTTTATTGCGAAGTCGCAAAACGAAGGAAAGTATTTTATTTTCTTTCGTTTTAACTTTCAACAATCTTGCGAACTGATGTGTTAATTTTGAGACGGGGGAGGTAAGTCAAGGACGTGGAAAGAAGACTTAAATATTACAGCGAAACGGTGTCTTCCCGTCATCGTATATTTTTGTTTGTTTGTTTTTGGAATTTCACACAAAGCTACTCGAGGGGTATCTGTGCTAGCCGTCCCTAATTTAGCAGTGTAAGACTAGAGGGAAGGCAGCTAGTCATCACCACCCACCGCCAACTCTTGGGCTACTCTTTTACTAACGAAAAGTGGGATTGACCGTCACATTATACGCCCCCACGGCTGGGAGGGCTACCATGTTTGGCGCGACGCGGGCGCGAACTCGCGACCCTCGGATTACGAGTCGCGCGTCTTACGCGCTTGGCCATGCCGGGCCCATATTTTTGTTAAACGATCTAAAATGTACACTAAACGGATTGTTTAATTTTGCTTTTGTATGTATTACTTTTATTAAGCTTTAAATAACATATTATCATGTGCTTGTCATTCGATTTCTTTCTGTACAATTTCAGGATCAACGAATATCTTATTTCTTTGATAAACTATAAAACATATTCCTATTTTGGAATATTTATAAAAAATTCACTTGTGGGTGAAAGAAAAATTATCTTACAATCATTTCTCGTTTTTGCAATAAGATGTACATTCTACAGAATGAGAAGATAAACATGTACAAATTGCATATTTTTTAGTTATAGGAGAAACATAACAAGCCTAAAGGAAACGATTTATTATAAAGTGTAAAGAAATAAAAACAAAACTAAACAATAACAGATAAGGAATTAGAAGCATGGCCCGCCATGGCCGTGTGGTTAAGGCACTCGACTCGTAATTCGAGGGTTGTGGGTTCGAATCCCTGTTACATCAAACATGCTCGCCCTTTCAGCTGTGGGAGCGCTATAAAGTGATGGCCAATCCTACTATTCGTTTGTAAAAGAGTAACCCAAGAGTTGGCAGTGTGTGGTGATGATTAGCTACCTTCCCTCTAGTCTTCCGCTGCTAAATTAGGGACGGCTAGCGCAGATAGCTCTCGAGTAACTTTGCGCAAAAATAAAAAAAGAAATTGAGAAATAAAACAGTAGGAAAGTGTTTTCATTTTTTTTGAGCGAGACTTTCTGTGATCTAATTGTAAACAACATTTACGAGATAAGTAAGGGTAAGGTTGTTAAGGTTGTAAAGAAATATTTAGGAGATTTAGGGTAGCATATGTATATGGAAATGAACGAAGTTCAGCAAGATATCATACTGAATATGGTAAACAGATACAATGCTGGCAAACTACTTATGTCAGCCATTACTAAGGTTCATCTCTGGGCGAAGTACTGCAGTCTATAGCAGTTTTTGTACTGGATCTTAACTTTCTCTTATTAGGGGACTAAATTGACTTCGGTGAGGTTTGCGATTATAATTGGCGAATAACTCACCCGTCTACAGCCAAACCTTTGATCTCCCATCGTTGGGTCAGTCACCTCTCATCCACTAGGAGATTCTCTTAGTTTCTGCCCTCATCTTTATATTTTGTAATTTATCTTATATCTCTAAATTATTCTCGTTGCCTTTCATTACCAAGAAATTATATATTTTACTTATCTCAATTTTTGTATTGTTAATATGAAATGTATCCTGCTTTTGGTGTCCATATCTACTTTTTTATGGAGTTATTTTATGGTAATTTGGGCTCAAAACCAATTCCTAAGCTAAAAAAAGTCTCTTTAATATTTTATTACTGAATATTGTGGTATATATTTAACAAAATTTTACCATCACAGCTCTTAACACTAAAATATATAATTATTCTCATGGCATAAACATTTAATTTATTTTATATTTTATTTCAAACAATGTTTTTCTTCACAAAATTTTCTAAGATGATGCTAGAGTGAAAAATATAATATAACATTTGAAAATTTATTTCATTACTTATTTAATTTATTTATTAGCATTGAGGTTGTTTCTTGGAATCTTAGTGAGGGCTCCGCATATCAATCAACCCTGGTAGGCAGGTCTGAAAGACCTTCAAACTTTAACCTTTGTATATAACAGACAGGGTTTCAATGAGGTCAAGTTTTTAGAAAACTAGGGATACTTAAATCCTTTCTCGCCATTGGAAATGACACTGCGTAGGTGAAAATGTTGCGCATGCGCTTTAGTGATAAAAACGCTCGATAAAACAAATCAGTGTGAGTTGGTCTTAAACAACTGAATATTTGACCCTCAACAATATTAAATTACCTTTGTTGAGTGTTTGTTTTTGATTTTCGCGCAAAGCTGCACGAGGGCTATCTGTGCTTGCCGTCCCTAATTTAGCAGTTTAAAACTAGAGGTAAGGTAGCTAATCATCACCATCTACCGCAAAATCTTGAGCTACTCTTTTACTAACGAACAATGAGATTGAGCACACATTATAACGTTCCCAAGGCTAAAAGGCGAGCATGTTTAATATGACAGGGGCTCGAACTCGCGACCCTTAGATTATGAGTGGAGTATTTCTTAACCATAATCAACTTCTATCACCACATTAAATGAAATTCAACATACATCCAAAAATAAAAATGAAAATAAAATAACAAGAATCAAAGATTTATGGCTTGAATCATAACGCAGTGTTACTTATATAAGTTTGTACCCCGCTAGTACAGCGGTATGTCTCCGGATTTACAACGCTACAATTAGGGATTCGATTCCCCTCGGTAAGCTGAGCAGATAGCCCGATGTGGCTTTTCTATAAGAAAAACACACTTATATGAGTTTATCTCAGTGTATTATATGTTTTATTTTGTTTGCTTACACTAAAAGCACTGTGTTTAGTAACACCTGATATTGCTGCAATCCCACAGTGGCACAACGTTATGTTCGCGGAATTCCGGTAGTTAACAGGCTCGGCATGGCCAGGTAGTTAAGGCTCTCGACTCGTAATTTGAGGTCCGCGTTCGAATCTCCATCACACCAAACGTTCTTGCTCTTTCAGCCATGGCGTCTTTAAAGTGTGACGGTCAATTCCACTGTTCATTGATAAAACAGTAGTCCAATAGTTGGTAGTTAGTGGTGATGACAAGAGATATTCCCTCTGGTCTGACACTGCTAAATTAGGGATATAAAAGGGAGAATGTGCAAATGAAAGTTTACATAATTTTTCTATGATACTTTTGTTTTGAAATAATTTCACTGATACGATAGGATATGAACTTTTAGGCACAGATATTTTTAAGTTCATAGCAAAAAACGCTTGATTTATACTAAAAAAAGTAATTGAAGTATAAATGAAATTTATAATATTTTACTTAAGGCACATAGCAATGCCATTGTTATATCCTAGTGTATATTCCTCATTACATTTTTATGCAGTTAAAATATTTGACATTCTATATTACGATGACAAGTGCAAATGATTATTCGTTTAGCCTACATTTGCGAAAGAACGTTAATGTTTTTGTATCTTTATAGTTCATATCATTTCATCTCAACACAGAGTGCGATCAACAAGAAATATAGCCTTACCATAAGCTTAAAACCAGGGTATTGATAATTTCATCAGATATTCTTGACAAATTCGCTAAATGAACTGTTTCTAAGTCAACTTTATTTGTTGAACTTATTTACTGAGCTGTGAAGCTTATGTCTATAGCATTCTCAGGAAACAGAACAGAAATCTGATGAAGGTATAATCAAATCCATAATCTTAACTAACCTTGTCTTTTTCGTTAACCAGTTTAGCGTGGAGGAAGCAGGCGTTATCACAAATTACACTGAATCGAGGTCCAAATATATCAACATAATAGTGAAGAGAATTTAGAACGTGATCTATATAATATGATCAGTACATCTACCAAAGATTATCCCGTCCCGTACCCTACTTTCAGTTTTTTCATATGCATAATATTCTAGGATCAATCCTAGGTTATCTCCAAATAAATATAAATATACGCCATTTATCTGGATGCTGAGGGAAATTTGAATAATTTGCTAGAATAACACATCGTTAGTCCATTGATTATGCCCTTGGCACCTTTGAAGTAAAGCTACTTTTGCCTTTCTGCAAGAATAATTCATCTCACCGACTGTCTAGCACATTGACGCAACAGTCAGTTGCGACTGCAGACACCCGAACGAATCTTAGAGCAGGTAACTTATGGTTGCAGCAACTCAGAATAAAGATATCAGTCCTCTACTTGTGTTATGAATAATGATTCAATCAGTACACAACTGTACTGCTGGTTAAGAAGACGTTTAACATTCCAATTACATCACACTGGGGTATTTGTGACGAATTTGCAATATTATACTGTAATTAGGTAAATTTGATTTTTCTTATGGTTTGTTTGAGGTTTATTCACTGTTCGTAAACAGTTTGGAATGCTTATTTGTTACAAGTGGGACAAGATTACTTAGAATAACTGTATTTAATATATGTAGAGTAAATGACAAATAATTTACATTTCAAATTGCAAGATCGATAATTAGATGCCTAATTTGTATGAAGATAACTTGAAATGGGTGATTGATATTATTTAATAACAGTAGTTTTGCCTTATCATATGTACTATATTGCAAGTTTATATTATTCTTTGATTGCGTTATAGTAGCTGGTATATATATATATAATTAAAATAATGCTACAGTACATCTTTTAAACCTTATATTAGTATATTAAGAAAAATTATCTTTACCTGAAGTTCCTATATGAGTTGCATTTAATGCCATGAAATTTAATCATATTCTGATTAATATACATATAGCAGTTTACATTCGTGCATTTTGCTGTTGCTTACTTGCGCACGTGGTATCAAGCCTGTCAAACATAGTTGTTGCGAAAATTTATTGTTTTTATGTTTTCTTTGGTGTGTTGGGTTTTGATGTGCAACATGTTAACTTTCAGTGTCTTGATGGGCACGACTGAGTCGAGCTGTTTGTGTTTTATTATGGAAACACAGTTTGTTGAATATCAAATTTTAAGACACTTCGTATTATTATTGAACGTGACCTGTAAAGTTTCAATGCACCAAAACTAAAATTGTTTTCAGAAGAATTTTACGTTGGTCAATGTCCTTAATGTCATCTAGGTTTAGTTCATTTTTCTGAAGTGGTTTTAATATTTTATAATTATGTGAAACTGTGTATTTTTAATAAGATATATTTCATTTATGTTATGAGCTAAAAATAAATTCGTCACTCAGTGTGAACTCAACTTCTGTGTGTATTATTATTTTTTTAATAACAGTAAAAATACTTTTATTGTTTTTCCTTTTACAAAAAGAATAACTTAGCATGTCGAAATTTTTTGAGTGTATGTACACATGATTGACTCTCATCAATCACGCTATCTGCAATAACTAGACACTTATATTTATAGCCTGTGGTACGATCACTTACCTATCATGCCATCTGTACTAACTAATCGTAAAAGTTTCAAGCAAGAATAAATGTTCAAACACAACGCATTTTGTGATTCCTTATACGTCACATCATCTGTACTACTGAGATACTGCTCAAGAAAAAAAAGGTTGGAATGTGCCTTTTGATGTGATCCCTCATGTCTCATGTACCTCTTTATCTGTACTATCTAACCATTAAGATATCTAAGGGTAAATAAACTGTGTTAAAAACTCAAAGCCTGCGCTACCATCGAGATCGTGAGGATGAAAACCCGAATAATTATGTGTTAACGTTGACTTGACATTAACCACGATCTGGGAACTCTCTATCCTGTCGCGTTTCCCGCACCTTCAGTTCACGAAACCTCCTCGTTTTTTACAAATCGTCAAGTGGCACTCAAAAATGATGCAACAGAAAAAAAACTTTTCTTACATTTACAGGTTAAATTACGATCTACACGTGAGTCTTGCATGTTGTCTGATTTTGCAACAGCTCCTTAGTGAACGAAAAAAAAACACGACTTTTATTGTTGTATTTATTATACACCATAATCTTCAGCACGCATTTGTGAAAACCTTGAAAAATTAAATGTTAAATGCTACGTAGGTGAAGAAGAAGAAGAAACAGCAACAATATCATGTAATTATGTTTTCGAAGAGGATGAATAAAGAAAAAACTTCGCAAATAAATGTTTTAGAAAATTATGAAATTCAATAACTGTTTTTACATTGATCTATCTGATGTATTTTAAACCCATTTTTGTGCTTCATCACGTTTTTTGGTTTTAATTATTTTGTTCTCTACACAACTCTATATCGATATAGATAAGCAACTGATTTGGTATAATATCAAACAGGTTTTTAGGGTAATGAAATTAAAAATGACAAAATATGCTATTTTGTTGGGATAACAATGGTGATGAACTATTAAAGTAATGCTGAACACATTAAACATTCGTATCGTATATGAAGTCAGTTTAAAATAACTGTGCGAAAACAAATGGTCAATTGATAATGAATAGAATACGAATTTGTAACTGTAGCCATAGTAGTAGCCAGATGATAAAAATACTAATATTGAATATATTTTTACACTTTTATGTTTTGATAACTATAGAACTGTAGTTTCAAACTACGTAAGCTCTAATCACAATATTCTAGAAAAAGTTTCAGTTGTGGAGATATGTGTTTTCTTATAGCAAAGCCACATCGGGCTATCTGCTGAGCCCACCGAGGTTAATCGAACCCATGATCTTAGCGTCGTAAATTCATAGACATATCGCTGTACTAGCGGGGGGCAATTGTGGAGGAAAGATTTTGTTTATACATTCTAACCCTCTTTTGTAAGACTTGGGGTTTTCACTTTACATTGAAACAAATTATTATAAAAACAAAACTTACACCAAGATGGACAGAAAGCTAGACGAAACAATTTATGGATGGATGAATAGACAAAAAGAGAGGCACATAGTTAAACAGGAATTTAATGAGATAGACCAACTGATCTGAAGAAAGGCACAAGAACGAACAGTCTGACCACTCTTGACGTCAAAACAAGGAAACAGACCAACCTCCATCTTCTGAACAAGAAGATGAATGGCTGATAACGTATCAACAGTTATGGAGAGATTTGTTTGTTTGTTTTGGAATTTTGCACAAAGCTACTCGAGGGCTATCTGTGATAGCCGTCCCTAATTTAGCAGTGTAAGACTAGAGGGAAGGCAGCTAGTCATCACCACCCACCGCCAACTCTTGGGCTACTCTTTTACCAACGAATAGTGGGATTGACCGTCACATTATACACCCCCATGGCTGGGAGGGCGAGCATGTTTAGCGCGACGCAGGTGCGAACACGCGAACCTCGGATTACGAGTGCACGCCTTAACGCGCTCGGCAATGCCAGGCCATTATGAAGAGAACCTTGGTAGGTGTTAGAATGAAACACATTAGCAATATTTCACAAGATAGTTACACATAGCTGTACGAAACTCTTTTCATATTCAATGAACTGTGTTAATTATAAAAAAAGAATTACGTGTTCGTTTCGTTAAATTATAGCAGTGTGTAAAAATGTGTAACACTTAACTACAACTATAGAAACAGAAGTGTAATTTAAAATTTCCAATCTCATTTAAACAATTAAATATAAACTAGCCTGCATAAGTTTTCATATTAAAATAAAAATCCTTATACATTACAGATAAAATACAGGGAATTAATAACGCGAAGAACAGGAAAATAAAAAATAGGAACAGATCAGCTGTATATTAAGGATATGCATGATAACTGGAAAATATTAATATGAAAGACAGACAAGAAGTAAGAACATACAAGCAGGATAGCGAAAAAGTAAGAACTGATTAAAAAGTTAAGAAATAGTAATGCTCAAGATTTGTAGCAAGTGAAAATAGGTATGATATTTAAATACGTACTTACCATGTTCAGGGCAGCTTGAACGTTGAGGAAAGTGAAGATATAATCATTTGCAGTCTATTTAGGAAGTAATTAAGTGGAAAATATTTAAGAAGATCGAGAACAACTAGAAGGTACGGAAACAAGAACGTTCAGGATAGTGGAAGTGAAAAGACAGTAAGGAAACTGAAAAGTAAGGAATAGCTGGAATGAAACGAACAGTAAATAAGAGCTTGCAGTATTTATTGAGAGAAGCTGTAGAATCAGAATAATCAAGAAATATGAAATTGTAAGTTATCCAAAATAGGAAAGAAGTAAAACCATTCAAATGTGTACTGATGTGATATATAAGAAGTAAAATCACCCAAGACAACCAGAAATTAAGAAGTTAATTTGAAGAATAATATATAAAATCCGTACTGGTAATATAGATATGAAATAAAATCATTCAAGACAGCTAGGAAATAATAAGTTGCAGGATGATATAGAAAAAATGTGAAAAGTAAGAACATGTAGGATAAATAAAGACGAATGCTTTTAGTACGTTTATACAAGACGAACGTATGCAGAACTGTTAGAGATCTACCAACAAACTTAGATTATTTTTAAAAAGTATGCAAAAATACATTAGGAACTAAAACGATAAGCATATAGTTCACTCTTCCTATTTCAACCTGTTGAGGAACTTGCTTCAAAAGTATATTCAGAGAAGTCCTTTTTAAAAGACATTTATACTTAAATAATTTTACTTTGTCATGAAAACAATAAAAAAACAAACGAGTAGTTTATTTTGTCTTTGAACCCGTTCGCAGTTTCTAAAATGAGATATTCCGTGCTACCCAGTACCTCATCAGAAGTAAATTCATGTCCCAGTTTCGCAAACATAAATTGCTTCCCTTTTCTTTCGTTTAGCACACAAATAATGACAACTGTATTTACAACAGTAAGTTTCTTAAACTTAAGGATCTATAATTAGATGGTATAGAAAAAATATAAGAAACAAGTGAAATGTACCGTTTACTACTTATATGAAAACACACAAATACGTGAAGATACACATAAATTGTGTTGTTTTTCTGTTTCTTTATAATTATGCAAAATTATTAGAAATTTTAAAAAAAATGATTCCTTGTATATTTTTGCATTTCAAAATCTTCGCCGTGAAAATGTATGTGACAAATAATTTGTATTGAGAAATCGCTAATCGCATTATGTTTAGTTATACGACATTAAAAGTACAATGTGGATTTATGTACACGACATAACAGTGTCTTCGTGCAAATATTTCCCGTAACTCTATACAGGTAACAGAAAAGATAAAGTGATTTTATCTAGCGCACTTGACATTTCAGCTCTCTCTGTGTTTTTGAGTACAAAGTGCGTTACAGGATAGAGCCAGGTTTGTAGGTGTTATTTGAAAGGTTAAATATTTTTTATATCATTTAAACCGCTCACATTCCTCCGGGAAGAAGTTGAGCTCTTCGTAACGTAGGTTGTTTTGGTACCAGGTCATTATGTCGGTTCTACGACTGGCTAAATGGAAGGATAAAGAGCGTGGGAAAGTGAACACCGAAAGGAGTGCACGAATATAGCAAAGTTCAGCCTCAAGCTAAAGATCAACCCCCCACAAAGAAAAATAGCTGTTTCTCCCGACAGGTGTTTGTGTTATAAATGGACTAAGAATAAAACTTCTTCACCCAGTTTTAAATTTGTGATCATGCGTGGACTTCATTAATTACATTTCTTGATATTCTGTTCATGGGAACATCGAGCAGCCTTTTATATATGATCCCAGGCAGGATGTAATAAATTATTTGAGTCAGAATAAAGAGTGAAACCTGTCGGTAAATTATGTGATAATCCGAAGTAATTTAACGTTTAAAATTAGTGTTAAAATATTACGTATATAACCAATAACATATGAAAGAAATTAAATGCTCAAAAATTGTTAGAAAATCACTATATATGTTAATAAATGATACCTAAATAATATAACTTTAACACAACGAGAGAAAGCATTAGAAATGCATTAACAATTCAAATTCTAAATCATGACGAATGCTCTTTAACTTCATAATAATTAGATTTTTTAAAAGGTATAAATTACTTTCTTTCTATTGTCTCACCGGAGGATCGGGGTAAGTTCGTAGATTTCTAATGTTAAAAATCCAAGGATCTATTCTCTGCCGTGGACAGAAACTAATCTCTAACTTTGTGCTTAAAAAACAAACAAAATACAACATTCCTTCGAACAGTAATAACCTAGACGTTATGTTTTAGATACTTCACGAAAACATGTGTACATATATTTACTGACATTTTGCATTTGGTTTACAACTATATATGTTTTCTTAAAACAAAGTCACATCGGGCTCTTTTCTGAATCTACCAGGGGGAACGAACCACGGATTGTAAATCCGTAGACTTACCACTGTACCACAGAGGAACTACATCTTTAAATGAGAAAACAATTCTTCTTTTTTACGTGAACTTTTAGAGAAGATATTTAACAACAGGCGTATGATCTATGTGTTAAACACTACCTTTTATAATATAAAAGAACAATAAACAACTTTACTATAAGTGATAATCTGAAACAACTATTTTAACGAAAAGGTATGATTACGTAACCAAACTGTTTCTATATATTTTTATAGTAAGGGAAGCGTTGAATGATTAATTAATTAAATCACAGAAAGTTTTAATATCTCGTCAATTAGAAAAGAGGAATTTAATAACTAAGTAAGTCCATTACAACATGTTTTACTAGTTTAGTAACTGAGGCTCAGTAAGAAGTGTAATTTGACCTCAGATACTCTTAATGAATGAGTTACAATCAAACAACATAAAATCAACCGGTTTCATTGATTGAATGACTGATTATACAGAATATGGTTCCAGAAACAGATTTTTTAAGGGAATGAGAGCTTGAATCATTAATCATTGGATGACGTTAGATTTTAGAAAATGAGAGATTAAAAACCCTGTAGATGAGTACGAAAAAACAGTCTCTCACTGTTTTAAGAAAACCTCTCATCTACTAGCAGTTGTTAGATCTTCTATTAACAACTACAAGACGATGCGTCAAACATTTACTAGCAGTTGCTCGAACTTCCATTAACAATTACTAGCAGTTGCTGCAAGACAGTTAGTCAGGTACCTACAACAGTTGATAGATATTCCTTTAACAACTACAAGACGATCTGTACACGAAGAGTAGAGGGCGTGGTTTGTTTGTTTTTTGAATTTCGCGCAAAGCTACTCGAGGGCTATCTGTGCTAGCGGTCCCTAATTCAGTAGTGTAAACTAGAGGGGAGGCAGCTAGTCATCACCACCTACCGCCAACTCTTGGGCTATTCTTTTACCAAAGAATAATGGGATTGAACATAACATTATAACGTCCCCACGGCTGAAAAGGCGAGCATGTTTGGTGCGACGAGGATGCGAATCCACGACCCTCAGATTACGAGTCGCACACCTTAACCCACCTGGTTATGCCGGGCCGCGACTAAAAGAGAGGACATTAATAACTTGAGCTCTTATAAATTTCTGAAAGGTCTTGATATTTATAATATAGTTTATAGTAAGTTGGATTTAATAACCCAATAATAATTTTGATAAATAAAAATTAAACAGTAAAAGTTTTAACTTAGAAATTAGTGGTGTAAATTTGACTACTATGTTATATAGGCTTAATACGCGTAACGGTACCTTAGTTACAGGTATATATCAACGTACCGTGTTGGTAAATCGTAAAAAATGGTAGATATGTAGTTTTATTTCATAAATACAATCTAAAAGTAATATTGTCTCATGGTATTTTAAAGTTAAATTCTTATAGCTTAGATGTAGGTTATAAATCAGACTAAGTACATTTTCTTTATTAACATTACGTATGTTGTTAGTTCTAATGAATTATTAAGTTCAATTTCTAAGTTCTATATAATTAAATTTTAGTGTAAAAACAAAGCAGTGATAACAATAATATTGGTTCTTACATGTTAGGCTTAATAGTAACAGTGTTAACAATAAGTTACTGGTATTTGGTTTTCAGTATTTATTTTGAGGTTATAAGTATAAATACAATGATTAAAACTAGTGAAGGAGTTAAGCTTTCATAGTTTCTAAGGTGTAATGGATGTAATGAATGGGTTTTATCTTGAATCTCGAGACTGACATATGCTTGTAAAGAAGCTAGTAATGAAGATATGAAATTGTCATGTAGGATTTGTAGGTTGGAGGTTATATTAACTAAAGTAGAGGCAGTAGATAAAGAGAAACGTAGATTGTGGAAAATGGTAGCAGGATTTCAGGAGGAACTTAAGCTTTTATATGCAAGCGATACATCAGCTAATTATGAAAATTAGAAGAGTACTATTGGAGTAAAAAGTAGTGATTTTAGATAGAATGATCCTATTCTGTTGAGCAACACATTGCAGCCATTTGCTTCTGCAGATGCGGAACCATTGAAGGGAAGAAAAACAAAATAGGCTTAAAGTATGTGTATGGAAAGGAGGTTATAATTATAAGTGGTTCTTTGATAAGGCATGTGGACAGACTAGTCTGTGGGGTAAGTAGGGAGAAAATAATCTGATTATACTACCCAGGGGCACGGGTGGAGAATATAATTGACACTGCAGGAAAAGTAATAAAGGGGTTAGCAGAGATTCAGTTTTTGTGGTGCATGTAGGGGTTAATGATGTAGCGAAATTTAGGTTTGAGGCTAATTAATAAATTTAAAAGGGTGATAAAGGCATCTAATGAAAAAGGACATAACTTAATTTTTGTCAGTATCCTTGACTAGAATTAACTATTGGGATGAATTTTAAGTAGGCCACTAGGACTAAATTCTTGGCTTAGGTTGAGGAGATAAACTGATTGAACTATTGGGATCGATTCAGTGGGATAAAGGTTAAATAAGATAAGGGCTAGCTTGTTTGCTAAAGTACTAACTCAGCTGTAAGGGAAGTTTTGAACTGGGACTCGACAGAGGTGAGGGCCAGGTAAAATTAAATGCAAAAAGAATAAGAGGTAAACGAAAATTTAACTTATGAAATGAGTATAGAAGTAGTTATAATGAAAGGCTTAATTGTTGTTATTTGAATGCTTGAAGTGTAAGAAATAAAATAGATGACTATAGAGCATTGGTAACGTTGGAGGATTTTGATATAATGGGAATAACTGAAACATGGTTACATATAGATGATGCTGATGACAGACAGAAGTTTCTTTGAAATATAGCATATTTAAAAGGAATTAAGTTCTAAAAATGTGGAGGATTATTATATGTAAAATATGAATTACATCCTGATGAAATTGAGGATATTAAAGATACTAGATATAGACTGATTTAATTTGGACTTACAGTAACGGTTCTAAATGGAAAACACTTTCAGTGGAAATTTGTTACAGACAACCAAATGATATTGACGAAATTTGTGAGAAATTTTACATTGAGATTAAGATTTAAGCTGCTAATCAAATCATAGTTATGGGCAATTTTAATTTTAGACATACTGATTGGGAAATGCTGGAGTCAAGCCATAAGGGAGAACAATTTTTGAAAACTGTTCAGCGTGGCTTTCTTCACTAATTCGTTATGGAACCTACTACAAACAATGCTATTTTAGATTTATTATTATATTTAAGTATGGAAAAGATTAAGAGGATAGATATTGGGGAACATCTAGGTGCAAGTAATTGTTGATTCATTAGGTTCGATGTTTCACTGAATATGAAGATAAGAAGATATCTTGGTTACAAACTTATAAAAGCAAATTGTAAATGAATGTGACAAAAATTATCTGTTGTGAAATGGGCAGCTGAGTTATTTGGAGACACTAAATAGATGTGAAAAAATATTTGAAGATAAATATTAGTAGTTGTTAGCTCTTGCATTAACAACTACAAGATGATCTCTTAGCATCTACTAGCAGCTGTTAGAAGATCTTTTACCAAACAGATTGTTACACTAAATATTACCTTCTTTTAATAGTAATTGTTTTATCGTATTTAAATGATATTAGAACATCTACTGTCAGTTTCTAGAATATATCTCACATTATAAAAGTTTACTCCTCTCAACTTGCAGATCCTAAGATTCACGGTATTCTCTAGCAATTAGGATATCAGAAACAGTTCTTAGTAGACCTATCAGGTATTAACAAATGCTATAAGCACTGAAATTTAATTAGAGTTGGAATTGTTTTTCTAACATCCCTGTCAAATATTACTACAATGAGGGCTTGTTTGTTTGTTTCTGAATTTTGCGTAAAGCTACACGAGGGCTAATTGCGCTAGCCATCAATAATTTAGTAGTAAAAGATCAGAGAAAAAGCAGCTCTTATTCACCACCCACCCCAACTCCTGTGTTACTTTTTTACTAACAAATATTAGGATTGACATACATTATAACGACCTCACAGCTGAAACAGCAAGCATGTTTGGTCAAGGAGTCAAACCAGCGACCTTCGGATTGAGAAACAAGCACCATATTCATCTTGCCATGCCGGGCTATTTACTACAATAAAGAGATAATGCATTTTATAATAGTTGCTTATCAGTTTTTCAACACAGTTTTTATCTCTCTATTATTCAATGTTTTTAACGAGCAAATAGTATGAAACACATATGACACATGGGCTTACATTCCCATTCCTATTATGTCCCAAAGTTCCCGCCCACGTTCTTCAATATCTGCCTTTTTGCCCTTAGAGATCTCCTAGTCGTAACATAGGCAACCTTTTTAACTAACACACACGACACAAATTCTGTACAACATGGAATTTAGCCTTGATTCTTGTTGTTTTCATGGAACCGGGGAACTTTCGCACAAATAAAAGACGTACTTTCAGTAAGGGAATTCTCACTCTCCGTGATTTAAACAAGTAAGAAAGAGCTGAAAGTGACAATTTTGTGAGAACTGGAATCATTGAGAAAGAAGTAAAATCGTTTAGTAGAATGAGATACCACAGTGTTTTACAAATATATAATGTAATGACGGCTATAAAGAAAAGCTTCAATAGAAAGAAAAACAGGAGTTTAGATATTCAAGGTATGTTTATTAAAGATGTGGCTGGGTAAATGACTTGTCTATATGTATTAATACCGACGATGTCCACAGAAACTGTATAATTACAAGATTTTTGAGAAAAATGATCGTAATAAGATATTAGAAACATTAGGAAATACTGAAACGTAAAGTGTATAAAAACCAAACTGTATGAAAATACAAAAAAGTTAAAATAATATATCTATCAGTTTTTCTGGAATGGATTTCTGATTTCCAAATTGATTTTAATGCATTCAGATGCATAATTTCAAAATCTCTTACTTGTAGGTTGGTGATACGAGGTATTTCTAAATATAATCTGATAGGATGTGTTTCGTTCAACTCTGAAGACTTTTTCTCCGAATAAAAATTTTAATTTGCCGTTTAATATGAGAACTTCTTTATACATGTATACTGTCACAAATAATTCATAAACAGTTTTTCGTCTGAACATACAAGCTAAATTAATTCAAACTTTATTTACAAAGGGGTTTTGTTTGGAATTTTCAGGTAATTAGCAAGTGATATCCACTATAACAGTAACCAGTTGTGAAGAGACTGTATACAAAAGGTATCCAGCAGTTAGTTATTTAAAAGTGAAAGCAATTGATAAAAAACAGACGTTTTAGTGGGAATACAAGGTAAGAAACATAACAAATCCTCATAATAACAAATAAAGCTATTTACTTTTTTAAATTTTTCTTTGTAAAATCAAACTCAAAAGCAACCCATGAAGAAGTATTTGTTTGCTATCATCAAGCGCGCATTTAGTTTTTAAATTTTCTGTTTACAACTTGACTAACACTTTCAAAATTAATAATTGAAACTGTCAGTACTTGAAAAAAGTCTATAATTACAGTTTGCACTTGATGGAGCTTTTCCTAGCGAAACCATGGTCTTGAATAAATGAAGTTTTTGTTATTCTGACACGCACAATTGTCTTTCTTTCGTATTTCAATTCTATAATTTTGAAAATTGATTAAGTATTTAAAGTGTATTTTATTGTAGCCTCAACTACTTGTATACTTACATACAAATATCATTACAAATTAACAGAGACTGTTCACAAGCATTTCATGCCCACTTTTCTTCATCATCTCGTTGAATCATAAATAAAAAAACGTGAAATTAAAGTAGGTGTCAAAATCCACACCATCATCGAGCTGTCTCAACTAAATCAGATATGTGATAAAATACTACTAACGGCTGTTTTACATAGCTTTTTTTCTTCCAGAAGTACTCCCCCATTATATTACTCGCACAGCGTTATGTCTTCAGGTTCACACTTCTAAAATCGAATTTCAATACCCGTGGTGAGAAAAGCATAGATAGTCCATTGTATCGATTTGCACTTAATTCCAAAAAATTAGTTATTCTCCCAGAAGAATTTGATTGAACCGTTTGCTCGTTTGACGTCTTTCTTTGTATGTTTTACACCTAAAGGATATTTGAAGTTTTTGAAAATAGATCTACGTAATAATGTTTTCTTAACTTAGAAATTCTAAAGATTGTACTGTCAAGATATTGAAATTGTTTCTTTTCTTATATCTTGAAGAACTCTTCAAATCATAATAATGACCCATGTTATTCTTCCTTTTTTAAATTGAGTCCTTAAATGGATATATAAGAACATATCACCCAGAAAAATATTTATTTTCTTTGCAAAACTATAGAATGCTGTCAAAACAAATGCTTATGAAAATAATTTAGTATTTTTAACCACCAGCTATTATAATTATTATTTTACAATTGTTAGAAAAAATAAAGAAAAAATAGAATCATGCAGGCAGGTTTGTTTGTTTCATCACCTGAACGATAACTTATGCACACAATGAGCTGAATTGATATATGAAGTCTAAGATCATTGTTTCAAACATTGTCGTACGTAAATTGAATTACGGAACAGAAGGAAGGCAACCACCCGGAAACTCCTGGGGCAGCTACTCTCAGTTGAATATTGGTACCGACTGTCACCATTATCCTACCTACAGCGTGTTTACCTTCTAGTAGGGTAATACTAAATGATTTTAATAGAATTCAGTAAATAGATAATTATTATAAGGATTACATCTAAAAACAGCATCCTAATAACATTTTATACATTTTCTTAATCAACACTAGTACACGCATTCCTTAATGTTTGTGACAAGTTTATTTTAACAATAAATGCAAATGAAAATACTTGGAGCTCTTACTTTTATATAAAACAAGTTAGATGCCTTCAGTTTTGTTCTTCAACACCAAAATTATTGAAAATAAATTATGTAAATACTTAAACTGCCAATTCAGAAATAAACTTCTAGCAATTGTACAAGAAGTTAAACATTTTCCTTTTTCATTTAAGCATTTTCTGCTACAACGTCTTTCCCTGTATCTTCTTTTAACGCCTTTATATTTATTTATTTTACTACCTTTGTGTTGTCTGTTGGCTTTCTGGGAATTAGATTTAATATAAATTTATTCGACCGTGGCAACCAAACAGTTCTTTTTATTCAGGTAATAGAAAAGAATGAAAAATGAAAACATTTTGAATGTTCAAAGAAGTAATATGCTTAATAATGGAGCTGGAAAATAATACTGGGTAGCTAAAATTAGAAATCTATATCATAAAAAAGTCTCCATTGTTTTTGTTATTAGACACAAATAGTTGGTTTACAAGAAGGTTATTTTTAGACTCACTCTTATTTTTCACTTAAATTATTTTAAGCTGATATTCAAAACAAGTAATAGTACGTAAGAAATTCTTGTGCTAAATAGTTTGTCTAAAGAATCAGCAAATACTAATACTCAACGTGTAAAATTTAATGTAAGACCACGGAATTTTTCTAAATGATTTGCTCAGAAATTGCACTCAACCCTCACACAAAGAAAATAAATAAAAAATTCAATAAAATATACTGTTTATCTCTCACACTTATACATCGAACCATGTTGTAATATTTTAAGTGTAAAACTTTCGATTATATTGTATTAAACACCACTGGGTTTCTGGAAGTTATTATCTTCTGTTATACAACATTGCTGTACACCCGTTTACAAGACAATATTGTTGTTGTTGTTGTTTTTGAATTAAGCACAAAGCTACACAATGAGCTATCTGTGCTCTGCCCACCACGAGTATAGAAACCCGGATTTTAGCTTGTAAGTCCGCAGACATACCGCTGAGCCACTGGGGGGCTACAAGACAATAAAATTTACATCTCCACGAATATCTAATTAAATTATTTATGGTATTTTACGATAAAAATAAGATTTAAATATCTCGTTAAGGCAATAAAGCTGGTCATAACTACTATGCAACATCAATTTGTTACACACACGCTTTTAACAAAAAAATAATTCCTACAAAATATTGTAAAAGGTAGTTTGTGTTATGCTTTATGACATTAAAATTGATAGTTTCTATTCACTTGGGTAGGAAATTTGAAAAAAAAAATGGTATTTCGTGCTACACGTGTCACCATCCCCGTACTTTAATCATAATAGTCTACCACCCCATAGCAAAACAACAATAAGTGAGAAGAAAAATGAAGTCAGATATCGTCTGGTGATGGTCGAGACAGAAATGGAGGGAGAGGTCCAATGAAAGGTCCAGGTGGTTTCTCGACAGGATGGGGTGGTTTCACTACTGGTACTTCAAATTCTGGTTTTATTATTCGCTGTCTTAAAATGTGATACCCGGTAGCATCTGCTAGATATTCCGTCACCCTGAGCATACCATATGGATTCACATAGCCCCACCTTCCCCGGACTGTACCATTCTCTGCTCTCTCTTCTTGTCTGAAGGACTGATTTGGTCCAGATCCTGTATCGTAGCCATACTTATACGTCCCAAAACCGAGGTGATTTCTAATCATGTAATTCGACTTTACACCTGCAGGAATAGGAATTTCTTGGCCATATCCGTCAAACGCTGACGTCATGAATTGAATCCACAAAAGATTCACAATAGGAATAAGAATTATCTGTAAAGAAATAGAGTGAATAAAAGTATACTAGCGACAAAATTGTAAGATATTAGCAGAAATACAGTTGATGCAAAAAACTCAAACTGTAACATGTACATTAGTAGTTTGGTGTTTCAAAAATTTTATTATAGGGAAAGCAATATTTTTATAAAAGGTGTGAATTTATCATCATACCAAAGGCTTGGAGACAATATACTTAAAACTAAAATTGGACCCGTCTCATGTTGCACTGTTATGTGAGGCTAATGTAGGCAAACAACTATCATAGACAACAAGCTAGTTAGAGAGATGAATCTGCTTGGTGAGAAATTCAGAATATCATGTATCCAACTCAAAAAGCGCTGTGGATAATAAGCTGGAAAAGAAAAGATTGTCACTGGACATGCTAATGTGAAATGGTTTTCATATGTCACAATTAATCAATTTTTGACCAGTACGAACTATAAAACGTGATGTAGAAAGGAACATATGCCATTATATCCGTAATTCTGTACCTGACTGAGTGTTAAGAACTGTTTTTAGTTGTATTTAATTAAATCCAGTGCCTTTTCTTGTTTTAATATTCTGTTTAATGTTCCACACCATGTCATATGCAATATATAATATAAATTTAAAATTAGTAACGTTTGGAATGTTCTTTTTCTTTTAGGTTGTCGAGAAATAAATATCGTTTTTGAACTGCGTAGTTTGGAAAAATACAAACCATTGTTGTTGAGCATGCTTTAATCAAAGCAAGCACCATTTGCTTATCAAAATTTTGTCAAAGTGTAACGATGCTTTTTATGCCCGTGTTGTAGAAATAATAGTTTCTATGGTGAATAAACTCTTTGAAAACTTCTTCTGCAGCTGACTGATTTTAAAAGCATTTATTGTTCAAAAAGTTGTGAAAGTGCTCGAAAAATAAAAATCTATAGGGGAAAGGTCTGGAGAATAAGGTGGAAGAGGTAGAACGTCGATTCCTATTTCGTTCCAGTTTTGGAGCCTTATCCTTGACAGGTCTCATAATATCGATTTTTTCAACTCATGTATAACCCACTTATCCAACATCACGTACTGTTGTGCGAGGATCTGTTTCAACTGTTTCTCTTAATGTATTTTCATCTAAGAATGACTTTCTTCTACAACATTCGTGCTATTCAAGACTTTCATCTCCATGTCGAAACCTGTACGTTCAGTAACAGATCCATGGTTGATGTTCCTTGTAGTTTCCGGAGCTTTACGTTCAAGTTTGAAGTCGTAGAGGAAACTCAGATGAAAGTCCTTATTCTCCATACTGCCTTTGGGGTTTCGAAACTTTCTCTGAGTAAAGTTGAAACAGCAGCTAATTAAGCGACAAACGATGGATTAAACCAACTAAACAACCAACGATAGGTACTTAATATCCAGCTTCTCGATGTTATAGAAAGAATTCTGATATTTATTTCTGCACAATAGGCTTAGAAACCTGGCATGATTCTAGATAAACCACTGTGGTATGTTTTTTAAAACTATTTGACAGAAATTTTCCTTTCAGATATTTGTGGAAAGATGCACAATGGTTATATGTGCTAGCCGTCTCTAATTTTGAATTGATAAATTAGAGAGTAGGCAGATAGCCAACAGCATCCACCAGCAGTTGTTGCTCTACTCTAACTAAATAGTGGGTTTTGGCTGTAGATCTTTTAACGCACACATTGCCTAAAATTTACGGGTGCAATTTCTCGTGAACCATGGTTTTTAGTTCCAAATTTCTGTATATAAAAGACTAGGGTACGCCCAGCATTTGAGGGACAGAAGAATAAACCTATATGTTTCATTATAACCGAACCTACTTTGCAAGATTAGTGGTGGTCTCTTTCAAGTATTAGTAGCACATAAGGCCATGCAGTGATTAAGTCGAAGATGGAGTTCATTTCTACTGGAATGAAACTTTTGGGCCAAAACATGACCTCCCCTCCACTCTTTCAAAATAGGAGCATTTTCCCAGAACATTTAATAATATATAAATAAGTCTACTGAAAGCAAGTGAGACAGTTATATTAATGTAAATAATAGTATTTGTGTATCCCTGATTAACTATGAATGTAATTTTCACATTCAGGTAGAAATTAAGGAGTGGTGTATCAACGACCTACATTGAAAGTGTTATTAACTCTTTTCAGCCAGTTTTGGAAATTCATTTATTTTAGTGACCGAGAAAAATCAACCGGAAATTCATCACCGAATCCAAACTACTAGGCTGTTAATTATAACTTATTTTCTACAATAATAACCATTTACTGTGTGTTCATCGGGGGAAACCTCACATGACAAGGTTAAAATATATAGTTAAATAACAACAGCTTGAAACTAATTCAAAATGCTTGGTGTGATAACGAACTTCTTCTTATAAATAACTCTGTGGAGTGAATAATATTTTGGACTTGAAACATTGTAGATGAGGATAAGAATAAGTGCTCATAGTGGAACGTTTAGTTTTTAAAAAAACCATTAAATTATAAACGGGCCAGGTATGGCCAGGTGGTTAAGGCCCTCGATTCATAATTCGAGGGTCGCACCATACATGCTCCCCCTTTCAGCCGTGGCGGCGTTATAATGTTACGGTCAATCCAACTATTCATTAGTAAAAGAGTAGCCCAAGAGTTGGCGGTAGACAGTGAGGACTAGTTGCCTTCCCTCTAGTCTTACACTACTAAATTAGGAAAGGCTAGAGCAGTTAACCCTAGTATAGTTTCGCGCTAAATTCAAAAACAAACAAACAAACAAAGCAAAACCTCTATTTTTACAGAAAGAGTTGTGTATATATATATAATTGTTTGTTTGTTTTGAATTTTGCGCAAAGCTACTCAAGGGCAATTTGCGTAAGCTGTCCCTAATTTAGCAGTGTAAGACCAGAGGGAAGGCAGCTAGTCATCACCATCCACTGCAAACTCTTGGGCTACTATTTTGCCAACATATAATTGAATTGACCATCGGCTAATAGGACAAGTATGTTTGGTGCAACCGGGATTCGAATCGCGACCCTCGGATTGTGAGTCGAACGCCTTAACACACTATATATTTAATAGTAATGTTTTATTTTTGTTTGTTATTAAAAATGTAAACTGAAGTGTATACTACAAACATCGTTATAGGTTGTTGTTGTTGTTTTGAATTAAGCACAAAGCTACACAATGGGCTATCTGTGCTCTGCCCACCACGGGTATCGAAACCCGGATTTTAGTGTATAAGTCCGCAGACATACCGCTGAGCCACTGGGGGGCTCATTGTAGGTACTTCATCTTTTCTAAGACTATACTTCATTTCAAATTTTTTTTGTGACTGACGAGTATGTTTTAATACTAACCACTCTTATTTTATAATGGAATGAAATAAAATCTGTAATGCTTCTTTTACCTATATGGCTGGTTGCATCGATTTTTAGCAGCCTGTTTAAATTTTAAAATTCATTATTATCCTTTTGGTTCCACATTTGAATAGACCTTATACTTTATTTTTTTGAATAAATTTCCAAAATGATAAAAATATAGTAGTCTTACACGTGATATTGGAGGTTAATATAATATGGTATAATTCAGTAGGAATATCTTTGCAAAATAACAATTAAACCACAACATATGATTTCTGCAATCATTGACTCTTTAAAATTAACATCTATTCCGAAAATCTATTTGAAAATTCAAATTAAATTATCTGAACATTTTCAAAGTTCATAAATTTGTTAGTATCTATGCATTAATAATTACATTTTTTTCATATTTGTATTTGTATTTACAGCAAAGCTACTAAAGCTATATGCTATTTTCTCTAATTTTGAACTACTAGTAAGAGAGGCCATCAGATAGCAATACCTAATCACCCAACATTCATGTTAAGGGATTAACTGTTGCCCTAGAACCACATTTGAAATTCGGAGAAATATTCTGTGGTATTGCCAATATTTGATTGGTTGATTGATTGATTTAGAGGAAAGTCACATTTGCTGTGTCCATAGCAAGAAATTGAGCCCTGGATTTTAGTGTTGTACGTTTGCAAACTTATTGAACAGATTCGAACAGTTAAAGTTGAGTTTAGTTAAAAATTGTCTCGTTTTAAAAACTATTCCAACATTATTACAAATCAGACTGTGAATGGCTTAGTGTGCTAAGTAGTGCATTAGAAGATCTAAGGTTCGAGCCTCGATATGCCACTTAACACTCAAATCATAGAGATGTGTTAGTATTGGATATTTAAAATTTACAACGAGTGGATATCTCTCGCTCTTAATAACGAATTAACGATAGAAAGCAAAATAATACGGATCAACTTGGATTGTAACGACAGGATTATCAGAAAAGAGGCCAGGAAAAAATTAAATTATATCAGTTGTAAGTATAAAAATGAATAATGAAATGGTTATTACCGTATTTCATACGAAGATATATATATATGTCAAGTAGTCTTTGAATTTATGTGAGGTCGGACTGATGAAAAGCGAACTGTGAAACGCTCGTCTTTTTATGATAGATGGCTTATGGAAAACACTCAGAGAGGAGGAAGCTTTCTGCAGTGAAAATTACATTGCAATGCTATTGTCATGACGAGGCTTCAAAACAGTTTTAATATAACTTACTAAATATTCGCACTCAGTGTAAAGAAGGCACATAGGCAGTGGTTCTCTCGACTGATTGCCCACTTTTTCTGGTTCGAAATTATTGATGGCTAAGAGAGTGTCGTACTCTAGTCGTTTGCCTTTTGTCACTGAAGGTATTCTTTTTCTTGAAAAGTCCAAATTATGTGCAAAGCTTGTATAATAATACCTTCAAATAAATAACATTTTTCAGTGATGTCGAGAAACCCACTTGTTGAGAATTTTATATGCAAAAACGGCTCGTTTTGGGTTCAGAAAATATTTTAAATAGAAGAGCGAACAACGTTTCGACCTTCTTCGGTTATCGTCAGGTTCACAAATGATGACCGAAGAAGGTCGAAACGTTGTTCGCTCTTCTATTTAAAATATTTTCTGAACCCAAAACGAGCCGTTTTTGCATATAAAATAACATTTTTACAAAAATGCTATGAATATGGTTCGTTAAAATGATTACAAAGGCAAAACGCTGACTGCCAAAAAGAACGAATATAATTTTTGGATGAGGTGTAAAATACACAAACTGTGCACATGTTTATGGGGTATAGAATTTATTTTCCTTCCATATCTCTTGTTTCGAAACTTTTACTGTTTGAAAATAGAAAATATTAAACTTTCAAACACACAGGAAATAAAAAAAGAGCAGTTTTATTTTCTGAAATAATAATGTAGTGGAAAATTACTTTAGATAAAAACTATTGCACAGTGGAAAACACATTTATCATCTATACATTTTATTCACAGCACATTCTCGATAAACTACATTGCAGCAATTAGGAGGTTCATTGAAGAAGCAATACTTCAGTACTCGAACAGCAAGGCGTTCAGAACAATAACGGGTTTCAAAAGTACATCCAAAGGCAATCCGCCTCAGTTCATTACCAAAATGAAGCTATAAAAGTTGTTGTTTTGTTTTTTGAATTAAGCACAAAGCTACACAATGAGCTATCTGTGCTCTGCCCACCACGGGTATCGAAACCCGGATTTTAGCATGTAAGTCCGCAGACATACCGCTGAGCTACTGGGGGGCAGCTATAAAAGAAAACAACCTAAAATCTAATATAACGAAATTGGGTAGATGTTCGGGTTTCGTTATAAAGATAATAAACGAATATGAAAAGTTAACGAAGGTTCATTAGCAAACAATTTACAGTATATAATACACACCTTGAACAAAACTACTGTTTATAAAACGGCCGAAAAAGATGGAATCACAGCAGTTGTAGATAAATGAGTTATTCTATCTTTAATTTGTTAAAGTTCTGACGTCATACTCCAGGGGTTTATTATGATAAAATCTTCGGTGTCAGACGTTAATTCGTAATTACTGCTATGAGAATGAGCAAGATCGACGAAAGAGGAAAAAAATTCGAAAGAAAGCACAGAATCTGAAACATCGTTTTAATAAATTGCGATTAACCTTTAATAATGACACATATTTTGAAACTTTTAAAAGTTGATAATTTTGTATTGTTATTTTAAATTGTGTAAATGTATCTAAAAGTTTCGTAAACCCCAAATAATTATTATTTTATTTAATAAAATCCATATATATGATTATGAAATATATATGTATATATATATATATATACCCTCTCAAATTTGTTTGGATTTTCTCCTTGTATATAAAAATACGAAGACTCCAACGTTCGAACGAAGGTTATATTAAAACATCAGGAACTGCATGTTAAAAATTTATTTCTTAGGTTATCATGATAACAAATTCGAATTAAATAATTTTCAAAATATATTTTTTATACCAAGGAACTTTGGTAATGAAAAAAAAAAGAGGTATGAAAAGTTTTCCAGTCTTAATTTATTTTGTGAAAATAATCCATTTGACGTAGCAGCGATATCATTATAAAGGCATTTACTGAGTGATGTGTGTTTTTCTCATAGGAATGCCACACCGGACTATCTGCTGAATCCACCGAGGGGAATCGATCGCCTGAATTTAGCGTAGTAAGTTCGTAGACTTACTGCTTGTAAGCGGGGGGCTTACTGAGTGATATTCTTTTAAAACCAAAATCTATTGTCTCTGTGACATCATTATTAAGCTTATAATTTATGCTTTCCTGCATTATGTTTTCTTTCGAAAGTTTTACTGTTGTTAAATAGAAAATATATACTAAACTCTTCAAACACACAGTTAAAGAAAATTTTTTTTATATTATTTAGCTTTGTAAATTTGGGTTTGATGACGCAGTTTACATTAAAGGGTACACATATATATTTAAACAATTTTTAAATTTTTGACATGTGCAAAACGTTTCCTGATGTTAATCGTGATAGTTAAAGTACTTTAAATTATATAATTATCAATTGAAGTAATTACAATTTTACTTATAAAAATATATTAGGTATCACCGAAATTGGTGATTTTGGCTTATGGAAGGTTTTCAAACGTGTCTGAACTGGGCTTGGTTTCATGTTTGAATATAAAATTTAATTAATTTCATTTGTTATTATTCTTCACAGTTGAAATTATTAAGTTAAAACAATTAATAAAACCATTAAGAAACATGATACAAAGTATGTAAAATTGCTTCAGAAAGCAAGAAAGTATAAATTAAATATAATTGAATTTGTCAACGTGATAACAACGATAAAACCGTCTATTTAAATAAAAATATAGAATAACTCTCAGGAATATAATAAGAAATTTCAAATTAAACGAGGTAATCGAGACTACCACTTACCCCGTGGAAGATGTTTGTGTTCGAGAATGATAAGAGGATTCCAGAAAAAAGTAGCATAGTTAATGAAGTACGTCGCAGATATTTTATATCCTCGTAATGGTAATCTACAGAACTGCTCATAGAGAATAATTCAAGTCATTTAGCATCACAGCGTACTTTCAAAACATCCAGTCTACTGGTCTCTTAGCAAGGAAACTCGCTTGTGCTTTATTGAGTGGTTGTAGGCTCATGCCACCCCCATCAAACATTTGGCCGCTGGGTCTTTCCCAGGGGTTTTTATACACTAAACCTCACGAGGTCACGTCATTAACCTCTTTATAGCTTACGTGAGTTGCATTACGATCTCAGACTTGATCTTTGAGGATAATATTCTTCACAATTCCTTTTAGTTGTGCGCCTCCTTATTATTTCCTCAGGTCATCATGTACATTTTAGACTCCAATATTTCAGAAATATGTTTATTACCTTTCCACCGGAGGGCGCCAGTATAGTGTTTTGTTATTGACTTGATAAGACGTTGGTGGAGGGACTTGGTAAAAAGTAATGCAAAAACAAAACAATACATTTTAAAAATGTAACTGTAAGAAAAAGGAATGTACGAGCATATGTGACATGTAAATTTATTTATTAAATAAATTTTGTTCCTTATAACGACTTTCGTAGTGCTAAAAGTTTATTTTAAATATGATGTATGAATACTATTAATTTTAATATGGTTTCTAGACAGTAAGTGGCTATTGTCATTAACAAAATCTTCGTAATCTTTTAAATAAACATTTTCAGTACACGTCACGCAGCTAATGTGGACTTATTACACATGATCAACCTATAGTCTTCTCTTCTGTCTGACAGTTAGTAAACTTATTTATTTGTGTGGTACCGTGATACATATAATATATCTGATATTTTCTGCTGGTAATTCATGTGTTCGTGCTTTAGTTACGATGAGAACTCATTTGCATGTTAAATGTAATATACAATGCATATGAAACATTATTTAAATGTTTATTGTCTTTGAATTTTACAAAATAGGTCTAATGATTTGTGACATTTATCAAATGAATGATTTTGAAATTCTAATTAAAACATGAAAAGTAGGCTTAAATTTGTTTTAATAACATTATCTATGGGAAATTATTACATATTCAAAAACTTGAAAAATTTGTTTTAGAGATATAAAAGATACAAGTGTTTACTAGATAATGTTATAATAATTGCAAATTAAACATGAATAATTGGTTTATATAGAATTACAGTTTATTTTTAAGCCAACATTTCACCATAATGATTTCATGGGATTCCTAATCATACTATGTACACAGATTTATTTTCAGGCATTAAATTAACAGTTATTGAATTTATATTATCGTTTTGCAAACCACATGGAAAAAATAATGATATTTTAAACATACTTTAATTTTCTGAGTGAATATACTTCTCTGATTACAATTTGAAAATGTTTGTATACAATAATTAATATTTAGCTGACATGAAATCTGTATGTCAAATATCAATTATGAAAAGTTTTATTTTTTACATCATGTGATAACCTTACCTTTATACTATTCCTGTTTTGTTTGTGTGTTTTTCTTATAGCAAAGTCACTTATGACTATCACAGGTGACTCCCCATAGGAATCGAACCCCTTATGTGTGGGGTTGTAAATCCGTAGACTTACCGCTGTATTAGGTTTTCTTCCATTCATCCTCAAAGTACCTACATGTTTATTATTAGAAGTTAACAGACTAATTAGTGTTATTGTAACATAAATCAAATAAACGATTAGTTTTATTACCTTTTTATGTAATAAACCATCAGCAGCAAGCTTGATGCTTGTAACGTTTTAATTTCATGTTCGATTTCTACACAGTGTTGCTACACTGTGTGACTTAACAGCAACCGACCTTTTAAATAAAAAATATTTTTCATGCTAATATATTTTGTTTTTTTGAAAACTATCATTCAATAGTGAATTACGTTGTGAAAATATCACCCTAAAGCAAATCATTTGATCAAACACTCACCTATACTTTTTTATTTGTATAAATATATATATTGACATATCATACATTTTGCAAATCTCTCAGGGGTTTTTGCTTTTTACTGTAGATAAGAACTTCCCAAGCATTTGTTACTCATTGTATCCTTACCTTTATACTTACGATATGTTTTTCTTAATTATTCAAATGCGGAATTTCTTTGAATTTTACAAAATAGGTCTAAAGATTTGTGACATTCATTCAATAAATGATTTTGAAAGCTCTAATTGAAACAGAAAAAGTAAATAAGTGAAAAGTAAATCTACAAATAAAAATAATTTTGGTTTATTTGTTAAGAGACCTCAGGTGAAACCAGCCATAGGGAATGTAGACTATAAAAAGATTTTAAGCAATTTCAGATTATAAAAAAAATTGTTACTGGTCAAAAATCTGATATTACGTAGCATAATCAATTAACACATTTGTCTAATATACTTAACATACAGGGTGGTCGCTAAAAAAGCGGAAAATTTGAGGGTCAGATGAGATCATGAATAAAATGCGTGCTCACTCATTTCTATTTTGATTTCTCTACATCATGAATAAAATGCATGATTTTAATAATTTTGAGCATCTATGAGTGTAATATAACATATGCCTTTAAAAACTTTGTGAAAGTTATTCTTTGTAAAAATAAATAGCTGTTTGACAAGTTTTCCGCTTTTCTAGCGACCACCCTGTAGATTTGTGCCTTTTTTCAAAATATGCCCCACACCAAATGTTTTTTAAGAGTTTATTATGCTTGAAATTTACATTTTGGTCAATATTGCCTTATGTTTGTTTGTCTTTGAATTTCGCACAAAGCTACTCGAGGGCTATCTGCGCTAGCCGTCCCTAATTTAGCAGTGTAAGATTAGAGGGAAGGCAGCTAGTTATCACCACCCACAGCCAACTCTTGCGCTATTCTTTTACCAACCAATAATGGGATTGATCGTCACTTTATAACGCCCCCACGGCTGAAAGGGCAAGCATGTTTGGCGCGATGGAAATGCGAACCAGCGACCCTCAGATTACGAGTCGCACGCCTTAACCCACCTGGCCATGCCGGGCCTATCGCCTTATAAATGATAGTTGAGCTTGTTGTGTTAACATAATTGATTTTACAGTAGCAATTTAAAATATGTTTAATCAAAATTTTTTTTTGTAGTTTTGATGAAATAAAACTTAGATTTGACAGCAAGCTACCTCAAAACTTCTGGTCCTAATGAACGTCTTTAAGAATATGTGATTTATTTTCATTATGTGGAAACTTGTACAGAAAGTTAATATATTTAATAAAATTAGTCTGAGCATGTTTTTCTGTTTACAGTCACTAATAGTTAATATCATCTGGTGAGAGTCTTCACTAAGGTAATTTAAGCCAATATTTGGAGGTAGAATATTTATTATTAACGTGAGATGGAGGATAACGAAATATAAGGTTTTCTAACATTATGTAAAGTTGTAAATATTAACTGTTAACATGAAGCTTTCAATATGGAAAATTACGATCTATATATTTATATATATATATCTTTGACATCAGTTGAAAACATTGAATGCTAACGGTGAAGTTTACTAAGGAGAAGTTACAACATTTTTAAACATATTAAACACATCAAATATCAACGTTTAATGGTAACAAAGAAAAGTACAACTTTTAACAAATATTAAAATCACCCAGCATTAACATGGAATACTAAGCAAAGAAATGCACACTTACAGTTTAAAAGACAAAAGTTTAAAACTTAAGTAAACGAAGACACAGTTTATACAAGAAATTTAAACATATTTTAGTATGTGAATATTAAGTGGTGATAAATACAAAAAATCGCTATTCTAGACACACATACTTCAATTAGTGAAACGTTTATGGCAGTATGTGTACTTTAGAGCTACAAGAAGTACTTTTCATTGAACGTTGGAGCCAACGCTGTATCCGTCAGTCACTTTTGAAAATTGAAGTGACATTTCTAAGTGTTTTTAAAAATCAAATGTAGACGAACCGAATAACATCCTATTTTAAATATAAAGTAAGAATACATAATGCTGAAAACGTTGTGTTGATAAGTAAATAAGGTAGATCATCAAGTAAGCTTCATACAAGAAAATGCATAAAATTTTCTCTAAAGACACTCAGTTGTGAGTTTCTTCTATATTAGCAAATAATATGCTTCAGAGATACGTCAAGTAGTGAGAATCTTGTAAATAAACATGTCAAATTCCATAAGGATTCTCTTGGTAACGAGGTTATTTTATAAATAAAAAATAAAATATCTAAATTAAATAGGGAGTTTCATCTTTACTTATCCACTTTATTTTGTATTTAAATATTTGTCTATATTAAAAGATGCAGCAGAAATTTAAACACTAGAAAAGTGAATCCTTAAACTTTCATTGAATTTTCAGATAATAAAGACATTAATTTTGTAAAATTCAGACACAGAATAAGTAGCTTTAGATGCATAATATACAACTGCGATATTCTTGAAATCAAAGACTGTCTGAAATATTCTCTTTTTTAGCTTAATGTTTTTCTCGTGCACATGGGGGTTGGAAGAACTACTTTGAGAGATACTTAACAGAAGACAATGCGCCTCCATGTTTATTGTTTTATTAGAACATTAATTAATTATGTGTTTGCCTACCAAATCGTTTGATGTGCTTCGAAAATATTACATATGTAAGAGAGGGTAAGGGTGTTAATTTGGTGTATATGGATTTTCAGAAAGCGTTTGACACAGTGCCATTTAAAATACTTGTAAATAAACTTATTTCTTTAAGGGTGGGGTATAAGTTAGTAAATTGTATAGACGATTGGCTGGATGAAAGAAAACAGAGGGTTGTTACAAATATAGTTCAGTTAAACTGGATGTTTGTCACAAGTGGAGTAACTCAAGACTCAGTCTGAGGAACATTGCTCGTTTCAATTTACATTAAAGACACAAATGAAGGAAAGGTCAATAAACTGTTTAAATTTGTTGATTATATAAAGATTTTGGATGTTGCTGGCTGTGAAGGGGATATTGCTGCTTTACAAAAAGATTTAGCTCATTTAGTAAGTTGAGAAAGTGAGTGGCAGGTGGCTTTTAATTATGATAAATCCAAGATATTACATGTGAGTTATCATAATTTGACTTAAAAGTATAATTTGAATGGGAATAACTTTACGAGCATTATGAAAGGAAGAGATAGTGGTCCAATGCTTGATTAGCCTCTGAGGCCATCCAAGCAGTGCGCTGTTACTAGTCATAGGACAAATACAATTTTAGGTTGTATTTACAGAAATATTGAATACAAGTCTAAAGAGGTTATAATCTCATTCTATAGGTTACTGGTTCGGACACATTTTCAGTATTGAGTTTAGTTTTGGGATTTTATCTTGAAAAATACATTGAATGGTTGGAAATGTTTCGGAGAAGGGTTACTAAAATTACACCTGGAATGGAG
This sequence comes from Carcinoscorpius rotundicauda, assembly GCA_011833715.1. Taxonomy (NCBI): domain Eukaryota; kingdom Metazoa; phylum Arthropoda; class Merostomata; order Xiphosura; family Limulidae; genus Carcinoscorpius; species Carcinoscorpius rotundicauda. The sequence goes on from CM022404.1 coordinate 24,809,353, forward strand.
GGGTTGTCATATGAGGAGATATTACGACTCTTAAAATTGTTTTCTCTTGATAAAAGAAGAGTTAGAGGAGATCTGACTGAAGTGTTTAAGATTCTAAAAGGAACTGATAATGTTGATGTATCAACATTGTTCATATTTAACAGCAAGAATTATAAACTAGGGGGTACAAATATAGATTTTGGTAAGGTAGAAACTGTGTGCAGCTAAGACAATTGCATTTTACAAATAAGGTTGCTGGCCTATGAAATGGTTTGCCTTCTGATGTGAATTTGAGTGAGCTTAAAAGAAACTTGATGTATATATGAATGATCAGGGATGGTTTTACACTTCTTTAAATTTATTTATTAACAGTTTTAGTTTGGCTTAGTGGATGGGAGAACCAAGATGGAACACAATTTCCTATGTTGTTCCTAAACATTATATTACGTTGTTATGTTATCTTTCTTTGTGTTATATTTTGTGTGAATTTTTTACTGACACCAGAAGCAATATTTATAGCAAGGACAAAACTAAATATAGCGATGTTATTTACAGAAATACTGAAGAACCACCAGTAAATACAAATTGTAAAATTTTCTTTTTCCTGCTGGTGTACTCATTGAAAGAATAAATGGTATTCATCCTGGATTTTAGTGTTATATCACTGGTGAAAAAAATGGTTTTGAAAGTCTTGTAAAAGAGGGTTTACAAAGTCATATAACAAAGCTTAAAATTGTGTTAGATAGTTTTCATGGCTTTGCGAATGGAGAAATTTTGCCACACTGATCTTTTTACGTCCCCTCGGTGTGGATTCCTGTACATGGTGAGGAGACCTCTGAGGGAAGGTTCTGTTCTGTCTGGTTACCTTCTCTGAGATCTAAACATCCACTTACGTGTTTGCCCTGCGTGGCGACCCGTGAAGGGGAGGAGAGGATTCTGGTGGTTGAGGGGTCCATCCACCACACACCAGTTTGGCCTCGAATTCCTTTAGACGGGCAGCCTTTGGGTGGCCCCCTTGGGTCAATCGGCTGGTCCACTTGGGCTAGAGTCAACAAAGTACCAGTGTTGGAAGTTCTCAACGGGTATTGTGGACATTGTGTCTGATGCTGGTGTTTGGGTATAATGCTCACGAAACCCTGGCGTTGCTGCATTGTCCTTGCATGACATTGTAGTGCGTCCCCTTGTAGAGCTCCATGGTGGGTGGGGTCAGTGGGTACCGAAATTTTCTTTTTTCCTATAGATCCTCCAAAAATTTAAATAAAATTGTGAAAAAACAATCAATGGGTAAGCGACCACGTCTTGAAGACTCTGAACAGCAATCTTCAACATCTGTAGCACACATACCTCATTTTCTTATATTACATTCTCTTTCGGAAAAACTTTTAGGGCAATTGACCCTCTTTTTTATTCATAAGGGACTAGAGGGACTTGCTGGCTCTCCAAAGTGAGTAAAGAAGCTTCGATCTGGAGACATATTGGTTGAAACATCCACATCCCAACACAGTGAACTCCTCTTGAATTCAAAGGTTATTGGGGATATACCTATTTAGGTTACACCTCATGCTACTTTAAATTCATCACGAGGAGTTAGTGTTGAGAGGGATTTGAAGAATATTCCCGAGTCAGAGATTTTCGCTGGTCTCTCCACTCAAGGAATTTCTGCGATGAGGCTCATCTCCACTCGCAAAAATTGAGTTACACTGCCAACAAATACCCTCGTTTTGACATTTTCTTTATCACGTGCACCTCCCACCATCGAGGCAGGTTATCTCATGTGCAGGATTCGGCCATACATTCCAAACCCTCTTCGATTTTTCCAATGTCAGAGATTCGGCCACTCAAAGACATCATGTCGTGGTTCCCAGACATGTGCTCGTTGTGGAGGCAAGGACCACGATGCCTATGAATGTGACATGGACCCACATTGCGTCAACTGCAATGGTTCTCATTCCTCTTACTTTCGTTCTTGCCCAAAGTAGTTGGAGGAAAAAGAGGTGCAGCGTTTGAAAATGATACATAACATTAGTTATCCTGAGGCTCGGAAAGTGCTGCCCACCACTCCATCTCGGACATATGCTGCTGCACTTCATTTCACAACTAGTGGGAGTGCAGACAGATCTCTATGTGCCACCAAGAGAATCGTTTTCAAAACAAATGAAAAGCCTTTTGACCTCCGTGGTTAAAAAGGTTGATGAATCGACTTCCACTCCTATCTCTGTTCCTCCCATACCTTCCAATAAACCTCAAGATCCACGTCCTTCAGTTTCAAATACAGGCATTTCTTCTGATACATCTTTTTCTCCCACCTCAAGAGGCAAAACAATTATTCGTTCGCGTCCTCAGTCACTGGAATCCCCTTCCAATAACAAAGACCTGCTCACTCGACCCAGGGCAGGATCCATGGAGGTTGATAGACCTCCTCCGACTGAGGACACTAAAGAAAAAAGACGTGGTCGTAAACAGAAGAGTTCTCCAGCCAATTCATCTATCCATTCTTAAAGATGGCCACCTTGATACAATGGAACTGTTGAGGTTTACGTTCTAATCTGGATGATATCAAAACACTGATTGCTTCCTACCATTCTTTTTGTCTTTCCTTACAAGAAACATTTCTCAAACCTGCTGATAAATCTCCATTTGGCAGTTTTTTCTGTACAGAAATGGTAAGCTGTGTGATGGACCAGTACTTATAGGGATGGCACTATTGGTTGATCAGCATGTGTTTACCCTGTCTTTGTCACTCAACATACCCTTGGAGGCCGTAGCCATCCGTGTTTTCTTTGGTCGTACCATCACTGTTTGTTCTCTTTACCTGTCACATAGAGAGACATGTGATCAATCAGACCTTGATGCTCTCGTTGAACCGTTGCCGTCTCCATTTCTAATCCTGGGGATTTTAATGGACATCGTCCCCTCTGGGGAAGTGCTGTTATTGATGGGAGGGGTCGAGTTGTATAGCGTATGCTCTCTGATTATAATCTTTCTCTTTTCAATACTGGTTATTCCATTTACTTTCATGCACCTAGTCAGTCCTTTACCGCTATTTATCTCTCGGTTTGCTCATTTTCATTATTCTCCCATTTTTCATGGAGGGTTGACAGTCATCCACTAGGCAGTGATTATTTTCCTATACTCTTGAGAGAGACTGGCCGTGGTCGAACCCACCTGACCCGCGTGCTATAGTTAAAGCTGGATCAAGCAAACTGGTTCTCTTTTCCTGCTCTCGCAAAGCTTGATCCTGACATCATCTGTAAGCCATCAATAGACGACTGTGTGGTAGCAGTAACTGACTGTATTATACAAGCAGCTGCTCAGTGTATTTCTAAAACATCGACACGTTTTCCACGATTTCCTCGTGCATGGAGGAATCCTGCCTGCCACATGGCACAGAAGGCTCAAAAACGGGCCAGGGATACTTTTCGTAGATATCCCACACTTTCCAACCGTGTCACCTTCCAACGGGCCCGTGCGCACTCTAGGTGGGTAAGACGTCAAAGCCAGAAGGAATCTTGGATTAAGTTCACAACTAGCATATCTTCCACCACCAGTTCCAAGATCATATGGGACAAGATTCGAAAGGTTAATGGGCACTACAATTCTGTCCCCTCTCAACCTTACTCTCTGATGTCCGGAGCATCGCTGATATTCTAGGTGAAAGTTTTTTTTTGTCGGGTATCTAACACTTTTGCTTGTTCCTCTACCTTCTTGGCCATAAAGACTCGGGCAGAGCGCTCACCTTTTTCCCTTTGAACTGACTGTTTCTTTGACTATAATTGTCTCTTTACACTAGTGGAACTGAAAATGGCCCTTCATCGGTCTGCCAGTACATCTGTTGGACCTGATGATGTTCACTATGACATGCTGCACCATCTATCTCCTGCTTCTCTTGATGTCCTTCTGATTGTTTTTAACCGGATCTGGCAGGAGAATGCTTTTCCTGATGCCTGGCGTCTGGCTATTATTTTTCCTTTCTTTAAGCCAGGGAAAGATCCCAAGATTCCTTCAAACTACCGTCCAACTGCTTTGACGAGCTGTCTCTGTAAGACCTTAGAAAGGATGGTTAATGATTGTCTTGTTTGGTTCCTCGAATCAAACAACCTCCTCTCGCCCACCCAGTGTGGGTTCCGACGACAGCACTCCACCACAGACCACCTAATTCGTCTTGAAACATCTATCAGAGAAGCCTTTCTTAAACGCCAACATTTTGTATAAATATTCTTTGACATAAAGAAGGCTTACGACACAACATGGAGGTATGGCGTTTTGAGAGACCTCCATACATATGGGTTACGTGGCCATTTATTCACGTTTATTAAACTTTTTTAATGGACAGGAGATTCCAAGTTTGTATGAGTTTGACACTTTTCCGTTCTTTTGTACAGGAACTTGGAGTCCCTCAAGGCTGTATTTTAAGTGTCACACTTTTCAGTATAAAGATAAATGCCATCACTGAACAACTTCCTCTTACTGTTGCGAATGAGCTGTATGTTGACGACTTTCACATCTCATGTCAGTGGTCAAACATGAGATATATTGAGCGGCAACTACGAACTGCCCTCAATCTTGTACTGAAGTGGACTCTGGCGAACGGCTTTAATTTCTCTCTATATATAACCGTATGCATGCACTTTTGTTGTCAACGGGGTATTCACCCTGATCCTGAATTTCATATCGGTGAAGTTTTGCTGCCAGTGGTCCAGGAGACCAAGTTCTTGTGGCTTATCTTTGAACGTAAGCTAATCTTTATACAACGCTTGAAGTAGCTTTGGGTCAAATGCACAAGAGCACTGAACAAGAATTGGACGCAAGAAGAATGGAGGAATGTGTTATTCAGTGACGAGACTCATCTCTTTCTTCAGGGTAAAAAAGTCTGCATGCTCCCAGTTCTTCAGGTGAGAAACTTCGAGAATCTCACATTAATCAGTCCGTGAAACATCCTTTGAAGAAGATATTTTGAAGCATTTTCAGCTACTATGGCGTCGGAGGCTTACATATCGTAAAAGGTATGATGCAAGGACCACAGTACATCAAAGTTTTGCAAAGAAAAGTCGTTTCAGAATTGAAAAAGAAATTTCCAGATGGCTCTGGCATTTTTCAGCAAGATCTGGCTCTGTGCAACACATCAAAACTTGTGGATCATTTTATGACCACAACGCAAATAAAAGTGCTGGACTGGCCTGGAAACTCTCCGGACTTAAATCCTGTTGAAAAGACTGTACTACGAAAGATAAGCTGGTACCGTGATCCAAAAATTAGTAAAGATTGCAGTCAACTCGTGGACTCGATGCCATAGCAGATTAATGATTTTCTGAAAAATTAAGACGGTTATATCATGTATTAATGTGTGAGTAATTTTTGGATTCTCAGAAATAAAACGCAAAACATTGAAAATATCGTAATTTTCCGTCTTGTTTCAATTAATTTGCACAAGGGTTAGACCTATCTGATTTTATCAGAGATGGTGTCAAAAAGCTGCAGTTATTTTTCAGATGCATTCTGCTATGTATGTGGCGAATTTATCAAGACAAGAACGAAAAAGTACTATGTTAAAGAAAAATGCAACAGCGTCAAGATCCTGATAGAACCCTTAAAGTATGATGAATCTGGTTGGAAAGTTATCTGAGACTTCAAAATAGTGGCATTCCTAACGGGTCTCCAAGGATGCTTTACAAGTTTCCCTTTTATCTTATCTTTTGGGACAGCACGGACACTGCAGTGTACTACAACAGGAGACACTGGCCACAATGGACCGAGTCCTTTGTGAGGAGGCACAATGTCAAGTGTGAATCGCTAATAGACCTCCAGAAGGTGTTGTTCCCACCATTGCACATTAATTCGGGCCTGATGAAACAATTTGTCACAGCTCTTGATAAGGAGTCTGCCGCCTTCAAGTACCTTTAAGACTTTTCCCTGAGCTGTCTAAGGCAAAGATCAAAGCTGGTGCCCCTCGTTGGACCCCAAATAAAGAAAATCTTGAAGCACAGAATTTCCCAAGAAGCGCAGTAGGAAGAAAAACAGCTTGGGGCAGCTTTTTCGCAGTGGTTTGGGGCTTCATGAACAATCACAAGGCCAAAAATTATGTGGAAGTGGTTGAGGCTCTGGTAAAGTTCTACGGCAAAATGGGCTGCAAGATGTCCCTGAAAGTCCATATCCTTGATGCTCATTTTGATAAATTCAAGGAGAACGTAGAAGCATACTCAAAGGAGTGAGGCGAGCGCTTCCACAAAGATATACTGGATTTTTATGAGCGCCGCTACCAAGGATCGTATAACGAAAACATTTGGGGGCTGATACGTGAAAGTGATTTAAATTATAGTCGAAAATCTCGAAAAACTACTCACTTCTAAACATTTTTGTATAACTTTAGTATAAATTCTTGATTCATATGTTCTTTTATTTAGACTTTATATAAATGAAAAGGTATATTTTTACGCAAAAAAGGTTAATTTCTAAATTTCATTATCCAGGTCACAAAAGCAAAGTTTGAAGGGAATAATTGCCAGTTTTTGTACTTTTACAACATAAGCATTTAAAAATAACACATACTATCCAGGAACAAAATTTGTGTTACACGGTGTAATCTATGAATAAATAAATAACTGTATGGCTATTATATTTGTCACATAAATCTTTTTTTAAAAAAGAAGCTAAAATCGCAAATGAGATTCATTTCAACATTAAACATAAATGATTTAAACATGAAATTAATGTATGAATTTTTTCGAGTGAAGATGATTGAAATTATTTATGCGCGTAATATTATAGGCTTATTCCACAAGAATGCTTAGATATACATATTGTATTTATATAAGCTGTCAAGAGATGGGGTTGCTATCAAATTTAAAGATGCTCTAAAGTAATAAAATAGCTTTTCTAGAGTGTAGTTTACGCAATTATTGTACCAATGTTCTTACGTCGAAAGTTTCCTACTCACAAAATTTTCCATATGAAGTAGTACAAACTGGATTGTTCTGGTTTTAGATGTTTAATAGTGGATCAAGATAATGGTTTAAAGAATGACGAAATACTTTCCAGGAAGTATTTATTCTCCTTACTTAAAAATAACTGAAAACTTTTGAAACAAACTTTAACTGTTCCCTTGTTAAAACATGTGTTTTATGTTGATTCTATGGCATTAAATTTTATGGTTATGTATCACTTCTTTCAAACAACGTTTTTAATTATTGAAATTATCACTTTTGTTTATGTTATTCTTTTTTCATTGCTTTGGCATAATTAGGTGGATAGAACGTTCGACTCGCAATCTGAAAGTGACAATCAATCCTACTGTTTCTTGGTAAAAAAACTGTCCAAGGATTGGAGGTGGGTGGTAATGACTAAATGTCTTTCCTAATATATTTCACTAGTAAATTAGGGAAGACTAGCTCAGATAGCCTTGTGTAGAGACCTGGCATGGCCGAGTGCGTTAAGGCGTGCGCTCGTAATCCGAGGGTCGCGGGTTCGCGCCGTGTCGCGCTAAACATGCTCGCCCTCCCAGCCGTGGGGGTGTATAATGTTACGGTCAATCCCACTATTCGTTGGTAAAAGAGTTGCCCAAGAGTTGGCGGTGGGTGGAGATGACTAGCTGCCTTCCCTCTAGTCTTACACTACTAAATTAGGGACGGCTAGCACAGATAGCCCTCGAGTAGCTTTGTGCGAAATTCCAAAACAAACAAACAAACAAGCCTTGTGTAGCTCCACACGAAATTCGAAAATTTAACGATCCTACATTTCTTTTTATATCCGTTAATCTCGTTTAACTCATCGTGATCATTCTCAAATTTTACTCTTATGTAAGCAATTTTAGTTGCTAGTTTCATTCACAATTTATTGTATTAAAATTATGCTCATTCTGATTATCATTCTAAAATCTTCTTGGACCCTCTACTCTATATCAGACTTAAAATATAAGTCCAGCCTCGTGTCAATTGCTTTTCTGGTTCGAGGATATTTTCTCCTAACCATAGACAATTTTAGGTTGATTTAGGGTGTGGTGGCATAAACCATTCCTGTTTTAAACAGTCTTTTATTCAGATTTTTAAATTTTCTCTAGAACATTCAATATTTCCGTTTAAGAACTGTGTCCCTTTTCCCTGTATTGTTTGACAGTTTCTGTGTGAAGAATATTCTTACTCGGAATTTGCTGTGAAATAAAAATATTGATGCTAAACATGTTGCCCAGGAACGCTACCAGCCATATTTGCAATCCACTGTATTGGCATATAAAAATCGTTCTTATAAAATAAGACTAGTATATGTGTGTATGCGTGTGCATATGTATATATATATATATATATGCACACACACATATGAATGTTTATATTAAATAACATACATGTCTACTTGGATCAGTTTAGTCTGAGTTATCCTAGAATTAATTCCAAATGTATATTATGCTATGGCACATTTTGTTCATAAATTAAGCTCTAGAGTTTACTGCATACGAAGTACAGATTAGCAGGGAAGTTATATTAAATTAAAGTAGAATAGCAGTGAAGATTGTTTGTTTGTTTTTTGAATTTCCCACAAAGCTACTCGAGGGCTATCTGTGCTAGCCGTTCCTAAGTTAGCAGTGTAAGACTCGAGGGAAGGCAGCTAGTCATCACTACCCACCGCCAACTCTTGGGCTACTCTTTTACCAACGAATAGTAGGATTGACCGTCACATTATAACGCCCCCACGGCTGGGAGATCGAGCATGTTTGGCGCTACGGGGATGCGAACCCGCGACCCTCACATTACGATCGCACTCCTTTAACACGCTTGGCCATGCCGGGCCTAGCAGTGAAGAAAGTATTTCAACTTTACAATATGTTCAATAGACAATATTTAAAGTGAGTAGAATACTTGTAGCTGTGTTAACGTTATTGTATAGACATTAGAAATTATCTCGAGTATGTAGAAAACTTGGACTGTGTTAACATTACTATACAGATATTAGAATATATAAATAAGAAGAATGCCTAGTTAACAGTAGATTACGAACGTTACATATTTTGAGTTAGTAGAATACTTGTATTTATGTAAATTTTACCTTAAATAATATTCAAAAATATCTTTAGTGAGATTGAAACCCCAAATCTGTAATACGTTTAAACTGAGGAATTGTACATGTTTTAATTCAACCCATTTTTATAACTTGTGTTTTTTAGCTAGATTAATTGTGTGAGTTGGCTCTTTCAAAGTAGGTCCTACGTACGGAAATGATTAATTTTAATTTAGGATTTTTATACAGGGTGATTGTTGTGAAAACAAGAAATATATATTCTAGCGGATAATTTTATGCTGCAATAGTTTCTTGTACTAACTATCTATTTTTATGTATTTTCAGAGCTTATTTTCTAGAACCTCCTTGTTCAGGTGATTCCAATCACATGCCTATTTTTTTCGCATGAGTATTAGACAAAACGACAACAGAGATATGGATTTTGTTACATAATTGTATAAAACGTTTATTTTTCTTGAACAATGAAGCTATTTATGCTTGTACATATCAACAATATACAACAAGATGGTTCCTTCTAAAATGCAGTATGGATGTGTTGCAGTGATGAACATTGATCATTAAACTTAATCATAAGATTTAAATTACTGCATTTTCTAGAAAAACTTATGCTTGTTTTGAAAATTCTCTTTCATATTCAGTTCTCTTCTAATTCAATAGTTGTGAGAATTTGAGGACGTTATCTTAAAACGGTTTTAAAACCTCACCATGTCAATAGAGGGTATGATATCACATCCGATAATGTTCTGCATGACAGGCGTATATTTTGACAATAGTCTTGCAACATAGTTTTTATTGTAAAATGTACCATTGTATATTGTCACAGCGACAGTACACCACCAGTCTCTGTTACTTTTCAATAACCATGTAGTGCAAAATAACGATGGTTTCTCAAGTCCCTATATCAACAACTCTTCTCATTTGTTCTCGTACTAATTCGCATTATTCCATATCTCCTCGTATGAAACATTATCAAACACATTTCCTTATCCATCTACTTGAGACATGCAGCTGATGAAGAGATATGTCGTAGAAGCAATTTGTGTACACGTACACTTGTGCCACTTTTTCAGATGGAGACTCTTTCTAAACATCCGGTCTTAGAAATTCCAATTTACCAACCTAAACACATATTCACCTCCCGAATGAACGATTATTTTGCATTTTAAAAAAACTGTTACAAAATGTTTAAGTACAGTTATCATACAATATGTTTTACTGTGACGTTATAATGGATGTGTCTGATATGTGATTTTCTAATGTGTTTATACAAATAGCTCTGAAACCATTTGTTTAGATCTCTGTAGTATATCATGTCATATCTTATCATAACTTAGTGATTTTCATGAATCAACACACTTTTGTTGTATCACACTTTGCAGTGGGTTACATAAAATCAATTTGATAGATACACAAACTTAGTATGGCCTGTCATGACTATTAGTTTCTCGTTTAAAGCAAGCATTGTTTTTACGAATCGAAAGTTTGCTATCGTCTTCTCCTCTTAGCTTAAGGTCGCATGCAGAAAGACTTGTTTCAGTTCAAAGTACCCCAGTGATACATCGGTATGCCTGCAGATTTACAACGCTATAAAGCAGGTTTCGATATCCGTTGTGGGCATTATCACAGGTAGTCTTTTGCATTGCTTTGTGCTTAACTAGAAGCAAACTAACAATTATGTGTAAGAGTAAATTACAACTCAGGTACCAGAGATTCTTTGGTAAGAAGAATTTTCAGTTTGGGTTGGCATTACGATCAAATGTTATACTATACCCTAAATAAGAAGGAAGCTTGTCTTTATCTTAATATTACCATGCAAATACTACCCTTAAGAAAGAGTAGAATATATATCTGGTGTTAGGACAATACTTTGTCTGTGTTAATATAATTATATAGATACTATATGTGTCTAAAAGGAACGTAAGACTGATGCATCCCCAAGTGGGTCAACTGTTAAAATATTGAATTAACACGCTAAAAATTCCGCGGTTTGATTGCTCGTGATAAACAAACCACAAATAGCTAGTTTTGTACTCTGTCTATTGTGCTAAAAATATAACGACAGCAACGGAACCTGTGCATACTTAATTCAGATTTCTTGTATCACTAGCGGATGAGATAGTGATACATTCTCACTGGATGGATGCCAATTCATCATACGTTATCTCTGGTGATACATCCTGCTTGTATGGAATACCAGTTCATCAGAGATTAACTTTGATTATACATTCTGTCTGGATAGAATGCCAATTCATCGTAAGTTAACCGTGGGAACAGATTCTGCCTTGATGTGATGCTAGTTTTCGTAGGCTAATTCTCAATTAGCCGTTGACACCAAATAAAAAGCTGGGTAAACGTATCTTGTCCAAAGACCTAGCGACATTATGTGAGCAAATCTCTAACTTTTAATTAAGAGACCGAAGCACAAATTCCTAAGCACAGTATATTCTGTGGAAAAATGAGTTTTGGCTTTGTGTGAAATTATCATGCATACACTATAATTATTTAAGCAAGTTTAATACCTGTACCTGAGTAATATTACTATTCAGACAATATATTATACCTTGAATAAGTGGGATACTTATATACTCACTTACAGTACAATATTTTGAGAGAGTAAAGTGCTTTTATTTACTTTGACATTTATTACTTTTCGCTTTATAATTTATCTCAGACGAGTTACGTATTTATTGTGTTACGTACCACCTTTTCAAATAACCTGAAACTGATCTAAATTGTCATTTGCATTGTCGAGATGTTTCAAATTTGTGATAATTGCCAACGAAATTGACACAAACAGTTTTCTTTCTTAATATAAATGTATTTTAATATAAAAACAATTATACAGTTTATAATAACGGTTATTGGAAATAATAATTTATATACAAAAGTTTTACAAACTTACAGACAGAACTTAGTCTTCTATTTAGTCTAAATAGTCTGGAAACTAAATATTTTATCGATGGTTCACAATGAGGAAATTAATTTCGAGATCATATCGGTACAGTTCACTTTACGGTAGCTAACTAGCTCTTTACACGAGTTTTTCACCATTGAAGTTATCTAATGTTTTCGTAGAAATAGTAACGTATGATAGCAATAAACTGAAGTTAGATGGTTTGTAAGGTTTGAAATCTATAAATATTTCTGGTCAAATATCTGTAGTTTTCCGATTAACAAGTGTTAATTACAGTTATAACTTTAAAGATTTATAGTATACCAACTGTAGCAAACCAACAATCTATACTGTTTCTCCGTATGTTGCAGTGGTTACCTATTATAATCATTTATCGAAGTTTTCGAAAGTTCAGTTGCTAAAAATACTGGTAATCACTGGTATTTAAATACCCATATAGTCCATTATTGATTCTTACATTCAAAAATATTTTACAAATTTAGTAACTAGGTGGGAATTTCGCAATACACACTCAACAGTATCAGTTACATGCATTTCTAAATATATATTTAAGTTACTGTTGTTGTTTCTAATTGAGCACAAAGCTACACAATAGGCTATCTGTGCTCTGCCCACCACGGGTATCGAAACCCGGTTTTTAGCGTTGCAAATCCGTACACATACCAATAAGCCACTGAGGGGCTTATAGTTAAGTAAAACAAACATAGTTATTAAAATAAATAAATAATAGTAAATCCATTGCACATTGTTAAACTGATACAATATCTGGAGTACATGTATTGACATGTATTATCATTGCCATTCAGACAACTAAAAATATCCATATAAAAATGAGTGAGTGAGTAAAATACTTGAATTTCTATTAACGCAACTATACAAATACTATCAAGTATACCTTGAATAGAAAAAGACTTGGTTCTCTGTGAATATACTGCCATAATTGGAATTAGTATTATATCTGCACATATGTTAAAACTACTGGTCAGATTATCTGCAACACCGTAAATGCTTTGGACAAACACATTTTCAAATGGTTTAACAGAAACGAAGAAAAGCAGAGGCATTGCTGAGTTTAAAAGAAGTACTGCAATTGGCATACGTCTAGCAGATGTCGCGGTGACAAAGGAAAGATCATTTGTAAATTCTTCCAAGACATTGATCGTTCGTGTTTATCAACAGTAACAAAAGTTTAATAAAATATTTGCTTTGAGAGAAATTTTGACCGCACATATGTAGTAACAAAAAGAGGAGAAAGGCAAGTAGACACGATTGTAACTTCTAACCGCCATCAAATGAAAGACGAAAATGATAGATATTTAGTGTAGTGCAATGCATAGCTATCTCCAGCTTTATCGTGTTAAATTTCAAAAGCAGTACTAAAAAAAATATTAGAAAGGTAGAAGTGCCAAAACCTAGAAAAGTTAATGTCATCGTTACATTATTTTTCTTGTTTGGTTCTGCTTGGTCTATTCATACACTGGTCTTACCTGGGAATCACTTCCTGCAAGTCATTTTCATTACAAGTTTCTTTTGTAACCTGCATATTCAAGATATGTACCTATCAGAGATCACGTGCGATCTTTGTATGTATTTATATGTGTATTCTTGAGTACTGCAGACATCTTTAATATTTGTTACAATAGGGTGTAAATATGCTTTTATTCATTAGCTTATTCACCGTATCTGTGATAAGTATTTTTAACTAACAGTCTATTCACTGTAACTAGTGTGGGTATTGTTATACTGAAGTACACGTGACCGTAAATAATCGTAAGTTATAACTTTTTTTTTTGTGTCCGTGAATTCAGTGATTTATTTATATCCCTTTTCGAGCTTTCGATAATGTTTTTATTCATGTCTCATTCAAACATATTGGAATAATGTTGTTAAATTGTTAATTGGAGGTTTTTTTCTTTGACGTTTAGTTACTTAAAACTACCTAAAGGTTAGGTTGGTTGAGTAACTTCCCGAGTAGAGCTCCCTGCTCACTTCCAATCACACTGTATTATATTTAATACATGTTAAACAAAATACAGCATGAACATGTTAATGTTAAAAATAGTGACCAACAACAACAACAAATTCAAACTTAGTGAAAACGAGCCGAGAACAAGAAACGGTTAACCATTTAGCTATCTTATATATGTTTCTTAAAACGAAATCTTCTCCCCCTTTTCAGGACTAGCACATACGCTGTTTAATCAGATTTGAACCAATCATTGATATGAGTAATTGTAAAACTATTTTTGTGATGCTGACTTGATAACAAACAATAAATTTCTATAAAAACGGTATTTGTTGGAGAAGCTATAAAATTATATGATAAATATTCTTTGATAAAACTCGTTAAACTATTACACAAGTCACACTTCTTGTTGCTCTATATTTATTCATATTGAAATTATTTCTTAGTCTTTTATAATAAGACTTTATTTACTTATATTTTCATTTCATCATCAATTATCAAAAACAACAAGGTGTGATAACGGTTTGATTGTTGTTAAGAACAAGAAGTACATAAATTTTAGCACCTTATGTGTGCAGACTTGCCGCAAGGCAATGGCAGTAAGGAATAAGGTAGGCTTAAAATTATCGGATTTATTCTAAAAACATGGCCCTCGATCACGGTTGTTGAAGAATAGAGTCCATAACTGGCTTTTATTAAAAGTGACAGGATCCTAAAGATTATTCTTGTACTGTTGAAGAGATTGGCTGATTAGCGACGATTTTGTATTTGATTTTTTTCGTGTTGCTGAGCTCCAAATGTAAAAAGTGTTACACATAATGACAGTGAAAAGCATTTATACAACGAATATATACATATAAACATGCAATTTAAATAAACAAATTATGCAGAATATCAAGCGTAAAACACGTGGGGAAGGGCATCAGGTGGTGTCGTAAGAAGTTGCAGCAATCATGTTCTAGGAGGGGCACTTTTTAGTTTTTCTTTATGTAACAGATGTGTTTGTTTAAATATTCCATCAATGAATGTAATGGTTAAAAAGTCATAAAGTTTGATGTCTTGATTTTCTTTAATGAAAAGCTACAATCATTCTGGAAATTTAGTGTGTTTTATTTTCTATTCAAAGTTTCCAATATGTTTAAGAAGTTGATGGATTATTAATAAGTTATTTAACTCCAAATTAGTATTTGATATTCATATGATTTGTTTAATCCACTTGTCATGTAGTTCAAATTAAGTGCATTAATAAAGGGCTGGAGATGAAAGAGACGAGTGATTATTTTGAACAGTTTCAGGTATTGTGTTGTTTTTTGATGTGAAAGTCTAAATTTTACTTCTTAGACATAAATTATTGGCCCGGCATGGTCAGGTGGGTCAAGGCGTTTGACTGGTAATCTGCGGGTCGCGGGTTTGAATCTCGGTTGCACCAAATATGCTCGCCCTTTCAGCCATGGGGGCGTTATAATGTGACGTTCAATCCCACTATTCGTTAGTAAAAAAGTAGCCCAAGAGTTGGCGCTAGCCATCCCTAATTTAGCAGTGAAAAAGTAGACGGAAGGCAGCTAGTTATTACCCCTCTACCCGACAACTATTGGGTTACTCTTTAAACAACGAATAATTGATTGACTCCACTGCTGAAAGGGCGACTATAATTTGGTGAGACGTAGTTAAGAAGTTAATTTTTCAGTCAGGTATTCATAATAATATTTTTGTGTTAGTGGTACAGAGTAGTTAAGATTAATAGTTTTGTGAAAAGTGAAATATAATAGTCTTGAAATATCTTAAAACCGTTGTTTTATTTTAAAGTCCAAGAGAAATATAAAATGTAATTATCTTACAGAAATAAAAAACCTTTGAAAATTAAATTCTTAATTTTAATCTTACATTTTAAAGAATTTATTACAAGTTGTCAACTTCAATAAATATCAGCTTATTATCAAATCAAGCTATCTACTCAAATCAAAACTAGCCATCAAGCTTGTAATTGGAAAAGCTAATTAAATATCCCGTTCTTATGCTCGTAAACCTTGGAATACGTTGTGTCATTATTTGCTTACTCTTACTATGAGTAATGTTCTTGGTCGTAAATCTAATAACATCTCACAAGATTCGACCAGTTCAGTGGATTTGTATTAGTATAAGCTAACATATGCACAGCTGAAAATGCAAAGTAATCTTCATAATGAAAAATGAAAATCATGAAGTAAACTAATCGATTACCCATGGCGCCAGTTCTCACTTGGGGTGCCAGTAGTTGGTAGCGATGACAGTGCATGGTAAGTATAAGATATTTGTAACCTTATATAGTAATCTCTGTAGAAGTCTTTTTTTTTTCTTGTCCAATCACGAAAATATGTCAAATACTCTGTAATCGTTGAAGCTGCATGTGACCTCTTTGCCTTTGTTTTGCTCCATAGCAAATTTAGTTACCCAATTTTTTTCTGTATATTTGAATGAAGAAAAATAAAGTTCTCCGTGACGGGAAACGGAGGCAAAATGGGACACTTGTGAATCCTATTGCACGCACACAGGATAAGCATTCCGCTAAGTTCATTACATTTATTACATCGCGTAATAAAAACGTTTTTTTTTCGATATCATTCAATAAGCAAGAGTTTCATGATTGTATGATATTTTAATATTGATGAAAGTAACATTAAAAAATGTTTGGTTTTTTCCATTGGTGCAAACCTTTTCCATGGTTATTTACACAGCTGTACGTGATTTTCGTTTGACAGATCAATGTGAAAACAACTAATTGGCAATACACGCGGTCAGCTCTTGTTTCACCAAATAGTGAGATTCGACCGTCATCTCGATAAAGTGCTCACTACAGTAAGGTGAGGAACACGCTTTTGTTTTGCGGTAATGGGACGCGAAAAATGGAATCGCAGATTCCAGAAATAACCAATGTGGTGCATTCGGCTATAATTCGGATAGTAGGAGAGTACAGGAAGTACAGAAGAAAACTAATGGTTATTAAGTTAAAGGTTATATACAACTAAAATAATATACTGTAAGTCTAACACAACTACTTCGACATTAAATATCTTATGCAATTTAATGAAACAAGTGAAGTGAGTAACAGGGAGAAATAAATAAATTAAAACTTTTAGTGAGCCGAAAAGTAAATATGATTAAATTGGAGAAGGCCCAATAATAGTAATAATTTGAAAATGAAGGAACAGCAATGATAGATGAGATAATTAAAGTAATAAGCACAAATAAATTAACTTTAGTGATGGCGTAACTCCGTACTATATACGAAACTAATGCGAAAGATGTTCTATTTATGAAAATTCAGGTTCGAATAAATATAAATTTGCAACTTGTAGGTTGTCCCATAGACATTACTAGTACTTGTTGGGAGATATGTTGAACATATTTCAGAAATGTGTTGTTACATAAGAAATATATAGAGTACAAAAATTCGTTTAATGTGAAACAATGATAAGTTTTTTAGTGACACTGTCAAAGAAATACCCTGTGTTATTACCGCATAACATTCATTTACCATAATTACTAAGATATACCGAAATTGTTGTTAAAAGGTACTGTTTACGTAATCAATACAAAGACTAGTCCAAATATCACTAAAATCAAAAGTTTCTATTTGTTTAGCTGCAAAATTTTCAATTTTCTACATCAGTGAATGAGTTGCAACCAGTTTTTTCTTTCATAATGTTACAGGATTTGTTTAAAGCATCCATGGTTTGTTCCGGGGTTCAAAGGTCCCTTCGCGATTCATAAAGGCCCCAGTGTACCCATCGAGATGGCTTACTATCTCCAGTTATTTCTACAGCTAACCGCGAGGAGGTCTAAGAACCAGTGAAAAATCACAAATCGTTAAGAAAACCACTTGCAGTACAATAGCACGTGTGTCGAGTCTGTTTCTGAAATACGTCATATTTTCAAACATGGCGCTTTTGCTGTCCTAAGGGGAAGGGGTCAGGAACACAAATTGTGCGATGGCATATTCAGACTCAGCGACTATGAAAACCTACTTTTAAACCCCCATCATCGAGGGGGCATTAGTCTCTTTGATATAGTGGACTGTACCGTAAGTATAAGTACTCCAAGTTCACTGACTGTGTTTAGTTCTGCTAGCTCCAAAACGTAACTGGAAGAAAGATGTAGTAAGATATTTACGAGGGTAATAATGATGGCCCCAGGGTCACGAGGTAGGCCAGGAATACAAAATTTGATGTCATATTTTTGGTCCCATTGATACTGAAAATGTAGTCTTAGGCACCTATTATGTCGAAGCGACCTTCTGGGGTATTATTATATTCCTTAGTACCATAAAGATAAATACATCCACCGAATGATTCCCAAGTCTGCCTGCCAAGTTTGGTTCTGGTAGTTCCAAAACTGTGGGTGACATTTAGATGATCATACATACAAAGCTGAGAGCTGAATTAATAGGGAGTGCTCTTTGAGTACTTTAAAACCATTACTAATTAGAATTAACAAACTATTTGTTGTATCTTTTTAACATGAGCAATAAACCTGTAATTTGAGGTGTATTATGCAATTTGGGAATCTAAAGCAATTTAGGCATTACGTTATAAATGTAAAATAATATACACTAAAGGCTGATGAACGTGTTTCTGCATGGCACATTCTTTACATGTTTTAAAATGTTTACATACTTTTTTAGTTGAAGGTTTTAGTATTTTAAGTTTACATAAGGTTAAATATGTATAAATATATACATTTTACAAATATAAAATAAAATTTAGTGATCATTGTGTTATCAATGCAATAAGTGCTTCTAAAGTCTGCTGTTAATTCTTCCTTAAGAAGGGATTCCATGGTTTCTAACACTGAATCATTAGCCAATGGAAACGACCAACTTCTGGATATTTTTCTGTAAATCGTTTCAGGCTTTGTTTGGAAGTTTGTGTATGTGACATGGTCTGGTGGTTAGAGCGCTCGACTCACAATATGTGGGTTGCAGGTTTGAATTTCCGTCACAAAACATGTTCGCCTTTTCAGCAGTGGGGGCGTAATAAGGTGACCTGTCAATACCACTATTCAGTGGTAAAAGAATTGCCCAAGAATTAGCGATGGGTGGTGACGACTTACTGCCTTCCCCTCCGGTCTTACGCTGTTAAATTAGGGACGGCTAGCGCAGATAGCCTTCGTGTATCTTTGAGCAAAATTCTAAAAACAACTAAATAAATACCCACATACAATTACTGGACTATTATTTTACCCTTAAATAGTATGATTGATTTTCACATAATAATGTTCCCACCACAGAAAGAGCGAGAATATTTGGTGACGGGAGATATAAACTTATGACGTGCAGGTTGCAATTGAAACACCCAAATCACCAATAGCGTCTTTTGAGTAAGATATTTTGTTTTAACAGTAAGTAATGCATATATATATATAACATATATTAACAATTGCTTCGGATCTGTCTACCTGCCCAAGATCCGTTGCATTACATATATAATGTTTGTTATATAACTAGGAAAATATTCCTTCAGGTAGATTCATAAGTAGTATACTGAAAGGTTGTTTCTACCACTTTCTGGTAATTTTCTGATTCAGAGCTCGTTATTTCAAGACTGTAATATTATAGAATTTCCATAACTATCTTAGGTTTGAAAATGCCTGGGCTACAAGGAGCACTTTAAAACAGACAGATGTTTTTTTCTTTGTCTCGTCGTAGGTCCTGGCAAAGGCATTATGCTAGTCTTATTAAGCAAAATCACTATAAGGAAATAACAGAAAATAACCATGCTTAAAAAATATTTTACCACACTTTACAAGATACACTCTTAAAAAAACACAAACGCAAAAGGGATATTGTTTTTATTCTAAAGAGAAATATATGTAATAACGTTACAGGCTCAGAGTATGTGATAATACACGTGTTAAGGCACTGATTGCCAGACCAAAATGACAATAAAAGTTGGGCACTTTGAAAACGGAGGAAAACATCGGATTTTTCACCAAAACACATTCGTGTCCAGTAAATTTGTTTGAGAGATTTGCATGTTCTTCAAGTGCAACATGTGCAAAATCCCTATAAAAGTGACGGGTTTTCGGTTTCCATAGCTCAGTGTTCAGCCACAGACACGCAATACAGTTACGCCAAAACTGACTGAAACACAACGCAACAACGTCATTGGTCGCTTGGAAGCAGGAAAATCTCGATCAGATGTTGCCAGAGCTGTGAATGTCCACCAAAGAACCATCACAAGGCTATGGAATCGTCACCAACAATATGGATCAACTCGTGACCGTCCACGATCTAGCAGACCTCGTGTGACCACGCCCACACAAGATCGCTACATCCGGTTACGTCTACTTCGGAATAGGACCACCACTGCGACGTCTACTGCCTCAACCATATCAGGGCTGCGTAGGATTTCCGATCGGACCGTACGTAACTATCGACGAGATTCTTGGGCCCCATGTGCAACCCATCATGGTGAACGTCAAGGACGTTTTTCAACATGACAACGCCCGTCCTCACACAGCCCGACTCACCGCTGTCTTCTTGAGACACCACAACATCAACGTTCTTCCCTGGCTCTCCAGATCACCAGATATAAACTCCGTCGAACATCTTAGGGACGAGTTGGACCGACGTCTGCGACGGCGACAACCTCAACCGCAGACTCTACCTCAGATTGAAGCAGGTTTGCAGGCTGAGTGGACAGCCATTCCACAGGATGTGATTCGTCATTTCATCGCTTCCATGGGCAGGAGATGCCAAGCAGTTATTGATGCTCACGGAGGCATACCCGTTATTGACGTTGAGTGACGTTAAACTTCAACTATTGATCGTGGACTTCGCCTTTGCAGACTTTGGATGTTCGACAGTGAATGTGCAAAGTTTCAGACATGTCATACAAAACTACCCGGAATAAACTTGTTAACAATTTGTCTCAAATTTTGCCTTTTGCGTTTCTTTTTTTGAAGAGTATGTTTACTTACTTAGATATATTTTTATAGGAAGATTGCTAATAGTAACTAAATGGATGTTTTCCAACTAGCATGCCATATTACATACCTTTCCCCTTTTTTTAATACTTCCAAAGAAATTATAGTGAAAGATGGTAGGGGGGAGTTTAGTGGCAAAATATAATATTTCATTATGTTTTTGTTTTTTACAGTATAAATGTTTAACATTTTAAAGATAATAGTTTTTAATAAAGTATTATGTTTCATGGTGCCTCCAAAATGTAGGTAAACTGTCTATCTATTGAAAGACAAAGACTTTAAAAGAAACGATTGTTTTGTTTTCTCTATCCATTTGTGAAATATCAAAATCTAAACATAACGAATCTTAATATATTTATTGTTTTGTTTATTTGTTTCAGTTGTTTTTGTTTTAAAAGTGCACGATAAATAGATTTATGCAACAGATACGACATATACCAGACATCACCATTTTACAATTATGATATTCTTTTATATCGAATACGTATGACGTACATCTCGAAGATAATAATACATACTATGGAATGATAAAGATAAATGGTTTCACATCAGACCTACAGTACAATTATTTAATTTATTGACAAAACGTTCAATTTAGTAATTGCACCTTTCTCGTAAACACTCCTTATGGTACAAAAAAGTGTCGCTGTTTTTCTGAAAAAACAAAATTTTAAACTTTATCCAATACGTTTTTGCAATACATCAGTAGTAATGCAGCTATACTTGCATGAAAAAGTTATTAATTACATATTCTCAGTTGATTTATTTTTCGAGTAAGTTTGCTTTGTTATCGAATTTTTTTTATTTCAGGATAACAAATTTATATATTTGAATTGTCCGCCACAAATTATGTTGAAAGGAAATATTTGAAAAATACTCTCTCACTAAAGCTGAGAATAAATTTAATAAATCGAATGAGTTTATTTTAAGGTAAACTATAGAATATTTTAATTTACGAAACTATAGATTTTTGAAAGGACAAAGACGATTATTCTGGTCTGGCATGGCCATCTCTACTCTTAAGCAGACAGTTGCTGGTTCAAATCCTCTTCACACGCCCGAAATTAAAAAAAAAAATAAACAACAAACAAACATAAGGGAAAATATCGAGGAGGAAGAGGTTAACAAAACCTGACTCCCCTGGGTATACAAACACCAATATCTAAATACCTATACAAGAGAGAGAGAGGGAAATATTGCCTCACTAATATCTCTCATTATTTAAAGAAGTTACCAGTTATGTAGATGATGGATATGGATGTGAGCTTGGTGTATCTTAATTTTCAAAAGATTGTTCCACTCGCTAAGTTACAATAGATTCTCAGTGACATTTTTACTTTGAAACTGTCTAACAGAATAGTAGATAACGAGGCTGGATATAATTTTTAAGATATTCAAGTAACCTTTCCATTAAATATGAAGTTAAAACGTTACAGTCCAAAATTTGCGCTACAAGCATCTAAGTGCTGAACCTAATTTTTCTAATGAGGTTAGAAAGGAAAAGACATCCAACTTTATTTATGTATTTATTTTTTAAATAGTGGGGTATATTTACTTTTGTTAGTTGATTTTGGTTTTTGTCTTGATGTGTGCGTATAATGTTTTCTACGGGTCGTGGAGGAAACTTGTTAAAAAATCACAAAACCATATATTCCCGACATCAGCAGAAAAATAACCAACACTTGGCAAAACTACTAACAAAATATGACATTCCAGTTAACACCAAATTTATTCAAGAACCAGGCACAAAACTAAGGTCTATACTGTGTAAAAACTATACTGACAAACACGATACCAACATTATTTATAAAATACAATGTGATAACTGTCACGACGTTTATATCGGTCAGTTACCTCATTTTTTCTTTGTGAACCTAGCAATGATCGAAGAAAGCCGAAACGTTGTTCGTTCCTCTACATACAAATTTTCTGTATTCACACAATCCGTTTTTACAAATATATTTTTTTCTACAAGTGGGTTTTCTCATCATCACGGACATCCAACTTTAGCTTGTAGGTTTACTAATGTTCATAAATTAGTTTTATTATAGTTATGAATTTGTAGCTAACTGTTCTTAATTTTGAAGAATTACGAAAAGTAAAACTGATTTAATATTTTTAGATTACAAAAGTTTTTATATCGTTCTTCGAGTTACATGCTTTCACATAAATTCTTTGAGTCGTTTCTGCAATAATGTAGTTGTGCTCAAATACACCTAAATTTAGAGTTAAGCCAATAAAGCAGAGAAATATATACACTTCAAAAAAAGAAACGCAAAAGGCAAAACTTGAGAAATATTGTTAACAAGTTTATTCCGGGTAGTTTTGTATGACATGTCTGAAACTTTGCACATTTACTGTTGAACATCCAAAGTCTGCAAAAACTAAGTACACGTTCACTAGTTGAAGTTTAACGTCACTCAACGCCAATAACGGGTATGCCCCCCGTGAGTATCAATAACTGTTTGGCATCTCCTGCCCATGGAAGCGATGAGATGACGAATCACATCTTGTGGAATGGATGTCCACTCAGCCTGCAAACCTGCTTCAATCTGAGGTAGAGTCTGCAGTTGAGGTTGTCGCCGTCGCAGACGTCGGTCCAACTCGTCCCAAAGATGTTCGATGGGGTTTAAATCTGGTAATCTGGAGAGCCAGGGAAGAACGTTGATGTTGTGGTGTCTCAAGAAGACAGTGGTGAGTAGAGCTGTGTGAGGACGGGCGTTGTCATGTTGAAAAACGTCCTTGACGTTCACCATGATGGGTTGCACATGGGGCCTAAGAATCTCGTCGACGGTTACGTACGGTCCGATCGGAAATCCTACGCAGCCCTGATATGGTTGAGGCAGTAGACGTCGCAGTGGTGGTCCTATCCCGAAGTAGACGTAACCGGATGTAGCGATCTTGTGTGGGCGTGGTCACACGAGGTCTGCTAGATCGTGGACGGTCACGAGTTGATCCATATTGTTTGTGACGATTCCATAGCCTTGTGATGGTTCTTTGGTGGACATTCACAGCTCTGGCAACATCTGATCGAGATTTGCCTGCTTCCAAGCGACCGATGGCGTTGTTGCGTTGTGCTTCAGTCAGTCTTGGCGTAACTGTATTGCGTGTCTGTGGCTGAACACTGAGCTATGGAAACCGAAAACCCGTCACTTTTATAGGGATTTTGCACATGTTGCACTTGCAGAACATGCAAATCTCTCAAACAAATTTATTGGACACGAATGTGTTTTGGCGAAAAATCCGATGTTTTCCTCCGTTTTCAGAGTGCCCAACTTTTATTGTCATTTTGGTCTGACAATCAGTGCCTTAACACGTGTAATATCACATACTCTGAGCTTTAAACGTTATTACATATATTTCTCTTGAAAATAACAAAAATATCCCTTTTGCATTTCTTTTTTTCAAGAGTATATTTCGGCAGGTCTTTCAATTTACGTCTACTTAATTGCGTAACTTTAATCAAACACAATGTGATACAATACCACAATGATGTTTTTGTTTTAGATTTTATATAAAATGTTTATTTAATCGACTTGAAATGAAAATTTAGTGGTTATACTATTTGTATTGAACAATGGCCGAATATGTCGGTCTACTTTATTTAAATTACTTTATTTTATTCTTTTTATAGCTTTATAGTTACATTTAACTACATTAAAGAGATAATTCCAAACAGGAATTTAAACTACTTGAAGATGAGATGGGACATTTTTAGAGGGGCTCTACAAAATATGCCTAAATCATTCTTCATCTTTCGTGACTCTTCAACTGCTCCAAACACATCAACCATGGTTACCCCTCGAGTGAATGGGGAAGTCCTTTCGTCCCAAGAACAACTATATCCTTCAACATCAACCGCTCAGAACACAACACAGTTAGGAGTGGGAACTGAAGTATTATCGTCTTCTTGCCATAGAGTAGCACAGAGTGCTTCTTTCGAGAGCGCACCCTTTCAACAGACCTCATCTTTGGCTATTAGTCGTGATCACAGAACTCAAAATACCTTCACAACTAACGAAACAAGTGACAGTGACCAGCAACAAGATAGAAGTTTGTCGATAGAAGTTCCAATAGCATTGGGTCCAAGTAACACTTTAAGTGAAAATGAACTTTTGAGGTCTTCACGTGGAACATGGGCTGCTGATAGGTCTGCAATTTTTGCTTGTTTCAGCTGTGTTATAGGAATATACAATATCAGCAGATTTTCACTACTTGTTTATGTGTACAAAGGTCTGTATCGAATTTTAAGTTTTAGGTAGTTTTTAAGATCATTCAATTGTCATTTTTCCGTTTTTCAAATAATTGAACTTAACAGAAAAATAAATATTCAAAATCATATTATATGTTCAGTCCTGATACAGGGATAGAAAGAAGGTAAAATATATAAACCTGATACCAAACCATTGGAACGAAAGAAATGAATTTTTAAGAAAACCTGATTTAAATAAAGCCTAAAACAATTTATTTACTTGAGGGAAAAACTGCAAATACGGAAACATCATTTTGTTTAAAACAGTGAACATAAACAGAAATATACTTAAAATATAGGGAAATCATTTTTCAACGTAAATCATCACAGGACTGTACATTGCGCTTAAAAGATAGAATATTTAAATAAAATCAAAGAGGAAGAAGCAACAATAAACAGACAAGAAACAAAATACTGCATATATTTTATTTTATTTTATCAAGAGTTTGTCTGCGAGTTCATATTCCATTTCTATTCTCTCCTGGCCCGGCATGGCCAAACGTGTTAAGGCATGCGACTCGTAATGTGAGGGTCGCGGGTTCACATCCCCATCGCGCCAAACATGCTCGCCTTTCAGCCGTTGGGGCATTATAATGTGACGGTCAATCCCACTATTCATTGGTATAAGAGTAGCCCAAGAGTTGGTGGTAGGTGGTGATGACTACCTGCCTTCCCTCTTGTCTTATACTACTAAATTAGGGACGGCTAGCAGAAATAGCCCTCGAGTTGCTTTGTGCAAAATTCAAAATCAAATAAAACAAACTCTTCTCTCTTTTCTTCGTTGTACTTTTCTCATTGGCTAAGGGTGTAGCACACATAACGTTATATGAAATAGTCCAAGGGTACAACATGTGATAAGAAAATATACTGTAGGGTGAACATATTGCAATCAAAATAAGTTAATACTTAATAAATCTGGAATAAATAACTGTAAAATATCTACTTTTATACTGAAATCTTAAATAATGGTAAACTTATTTTAATGAGTCGTTTTTATTTTATCGCGTGGAACTAACGCTTCATTTACCATTTTTTTAAGAATCTACAAATAATTATAATTCTTGTCACTAAAATACAATCTACCTAATTAATGTCCGTAAGATACACCTATCTGAGGTTGATAACATATTGATTGACTTTGCCTATAAATAATACTTAAATTATGTTGTCCAGTCAATTTGTCTTTCTTATTCCGTATCCTTCCAGTATGATAAAATTGAATACAAATTTTTAGTAGCATAAATGTTTCTCATCGTCTGTTTTGGAATTTCGCACAAAGCTACTCGAGGGCTATCTGTACTAGCCGTCCCTAATTTAGCAGTGTAAGACTAGAGGGAAGACGGCTCGTCATCACTACCCACCGCCAACTCTTGGGCTATTTTTTTACCAACAAAAAGTGGGATTGACCGTCACATTATAACGCCCCAACGGCTGGGAGGGCGAGCGTGTTTGGTGCGACGCGGTTGCGAACCAGCGACCCTAGGATTACGAGTCGCGCGCGCCTTACGCGCTTGGCCATGCCGGGCCTTGTGTTTCTACATTTCCTGTGTTTAGTACCTTTTAATATTTATATATATATTGGTTTGTTTATGTATTTTTCTCATAGCAAAGCCACATCGGGCTATCTGCTAAGCCAATCGAGAGGAATCGAGCCCCTGATTTCAGCGTTGCAAATCCGTAGACGTACCGATGTACCAGTTGGGGATTATTTAAGTTAGTAATTAGGTGTGTCTTGGAGATCGTAATATTAATGTTCAGTTTCAGGTCTTCTTTCCGATGGCATTTATCACCCTGAACCTAATGAAGATTAAAAATCTCTACGATCTATATCAATGAGAAACTCAAAGTCTTGTCTTTGATTAGATCCCAAATTAGATGTTACTCCAGATGAAACTTTAGGTTCTATGTCTGTTTATATTGATCTCTCTTTTCCTATCAAATCCTGGTTTCTTTATGGTGAACGATCAACACCTGTTTCTGGTAAACATTCAAATTCTCTTGTCGCTGGTCCCTCAGTATAACAGTAAGTCTACGGACTTACAACACGAAAATCAGCGCTTCGGTTCCTCTCGGTAGACTCAGCAGATAGCCCGATGTTGCTTTGCTATAAGAAATACACACATTCTTTTTGTTGAAACTTCACATATTAAGCAGGGATCATGAAAGAGATAACAATGATATGATGAAGTCAATGCTGGATCTAAGTTTTTTATGACCTACACATGCTTGGAGCGTAAGAATGGGTAAAGATTTGGTTCATCAAAACAGAAACCGAAGAGTCGTCAACTTTTATGCTTCAAGCAGATGTACTTTGTAGAAACCTAACATTAATTGGATTCTGTATCTATAAATCTGTGTGAAAAAAATGTTTTTGAATATCATCAGATTGATCTTTGCGTGTATTGTTTTCGTTTGCCGAAGAGATTGTACATGGTAATATAAAGAGTAAAGATTAATAAAGAAATTAATGAAATATATAGAACTTGCAAATTTAATTTACTATGCTATCACATAAACAACTATAAAGACTAAAACTGGGGCAAAGCAACTCAAAATTGAGTTATACCTTTTGAGGATTCAAATCATTAGCGTACGTTTGCTAATTAAAATAACAAAGTTGATCACAAAAGTGGTGTTGTATTTCTTTTTAAATCGATATTTAACTACAGTAACTATCAAGCTAATTAATGTAGTTTGTTACAGCATTCCAAGGAAAATAACATAATAATTGTCATTTAACAATAAGTTTTCCAACGAATAATAATTGGTAATACACGATATTTCCTTTCTTTTGTTTTCTAGCATGTTTCATTGTCGAGTTCATCATCTTAACATGTATGTTTGGTCTTCCGTTCATGTACTTTCAATCGGCGGTAGGTCAATACCTAGGATCTGGAATAACAGACATGTGGTATATATCTCCAGCCTTCAAAGGTACTTATCCGACTTATCACGGCATCTATGTGTATATTTTAATTGTGTGCATGAACTGTCACTCTGAACTCTACTTCTCTCAAGAGCCAAGGAGCGGTACCTTGTGACGCATATAAGCTTATTCAACAACGACAAATAATAATTTTTTCAAAAATGTTCTAGTATTTCATTCAGTTAAATAGTTTTACATTGGTAAGTATATTTATGTCATTAAAGAGTAACACAATTTAAATTAATTGTTATAAAACATTATCTAGTGTCTGCCATCATTGGGTCATTAAGTACTATGCCTTAACGGATATACTTCAGGTGATAACGTAATGTAAGACACTTTAAGAGGTTGGATGACAAACATTTTATTTATATTTCAGATTTGACCTTTTTATGATCCAGTATTTAATGTGCGCTTTCAGAGTCATTTTAAAGACAGCTAACTTTCACCAATAGCTTGGGATAACAGGCCTTCAACTTGCTTAGTAAGAAAAACAAAGAGCTACTAAAGAAATAGCTAATGCGTGCGAAGAGTTGTTATTATTTCATAGACTTGCTAGGAGAATAATTGATAACATATCATTACTACTGTGGTTCTTCTGAACACTTGAATAAGAACACTTTGTTCAGGTACAGAAAAATTCAGTGCAATATCATATTAAATCTAAGATCTTATCTTTAATTGCACTTTCTGAATCAGTTAAATATAAAAGAGTTTGTTCTAAGACTTCGTTAACTTTTAACAAAACTTAAATAATAATATCTTGTTATTTATATTATTAATTTAGCAAAATAATATTGATCAAATTCTCTTAGTTAATAACATTTTATTCGTTTCGTGTTTCAGGAGTAGGAGTAGCTTTGCTGTACGTGTACGTCGTATTAGGTGTTTATACGTCTGTGCCAATAAGTTGGCTGTTCCTGTTCTTTAAGGATTCGTTCGTCACTACTCGAGAAACGTACAGATGGGGACAGTGTAATCCAAATTTTGGTGCTCAGTGTAAGGTCTTTGAAACAACATATTTTAATGGCTCTATTTAACATATACTTCTTTAACCCAACGCGTAATGCCGTAACGTTAAAATAGTTACTTAAAGTATTAGTATATAAAGTAAAATACTTAGTGTGACCGTTAACATAAAATATTCAATGATAGATAATACTACCAAAAGCATTTCTTTAACTAGAACACGTTTTATCCTATCGAGTTGCCTCAGTATATGCGAAACCTTCAATAGAAAACCTTACATAACTGCTAATGAATTTTATGTCATTTTCTGTTTATTTCAGACTGTTTGGAGAGTCGTAATAAGACTTCATCTGACTATTTCGGATGGTCGGTGCCAAATTACTTCCAGTAAGGATTATCTTATGTTTAAGTAATTTGTCAAAAAGAGGTAATATTGTTCTAAAGCTAGTAAAAAAATAAGCCTGTGAACCAATATTTTTCTCGATCACACTACTTTTTAAAATTATTTAGTAAATTAATATACAAGTTTACGGTTAAAGTTTTTTCAACGATAAAATGTATATGTTAAGGCATTTCAGGATCAGGAAATGAATATTCATAGATTGATCTAAGCGTTACAAGATCTATTTCATTTCCCATTCAGTGTAATTAGAGCATCACAAGATATTTCCATAAAATGTGTAATGTGATTAAAGAAACGTAAGATCAATTACATTTAATTTACAGTGAAATTCAAATGTTTTACAATATCTATTTTATTTGATATTTTGCAATAATGTAGACAAACATGTTATGACCTCTGATTTCCATTGTAGGTAACGTTAATCTTCTTTAAATAGCAGAAGGCTTTATACATTAGGCATCTTATTATAACTCATTCAAGACTGCTTAAATTTACTGGAAAGAGACTACTTTTTCATGTCTTATTTAATAAGAGTGTACAGTTTAACGTTTATAAAAATAAGTTGAGTTGAAGAGATAATTACATATTTTAGGTTATTATAGTATTTTATGTTAAATATTTAAAAAGTTATAATGCTCATTATGCTGTCTTGCATCTATACAAATCATTATTTCACTAATTAATGGTAAACCATTAGTGAAGAAGTAAATACACTGTGTTTAAAAAGTAATAATAATATCTTACATTAAGGTGTTTAAGGAGTCTTAAGATTAATTTGAGGTTTCTTGTCTATGAACACCGAAACAAGTATCAGTTATTCCAAAGCGTTTCTTTATGAAACTTTATAGATTTCAGACACTTCTTGTTAAGGTGTATGTCTTGTAAATATTCTGTAGTCAAACCGCAGATCTCTTCCGTGCCTTTATGGTATTAAGTTTTTTGCCATGTGCATTAAGATATAGATGTTTTTCTGTAAATAGTTAAAATTTTGCTTCAAAACCTAACTACTAGCCAATTGGGGAATATTATTTATCAATATATCATTCATGATAATGAGAAATTAATTAGTATAAAATATGAAGGAGAACATGCAATAAATCCTTTTAAATACTATTAACCTTTTTTACAGTGGTCGCGTTTTAGCAAGAAATTTAGGAAATGAAAGTGATAGGGCAGAAATTAAGTTTGAGATAACTCTTAATTTGGCTATCATCTGGCTTCTGGTCTTCGCTTCATTAAGTCAAGGACTTCGTTTGTATGGAAAGGTTAGTTTGTCATCTGCTTTGAGCGTGTTTCTTTAGCATCCTCTAATGTTAGGTTTGATATATGTTTATGGTAATGATATTTATTTTTCGAGAATGTGTAGAAAATTGGTATCTGTTAAATAAAATAAATTGATATCAATTTGGATATATTTTATTAAGCAATATAAAAATAACTAGTATTTTTGTATTTTTGAATTTAAAAATATTTTGCTTGAGAAAATTAATTGATACCATAAAAATTTGTAACAAAACTACAAGAACATAAAGAGATGGTTTATATTGCTATTTACATTTTTACTCTCTTTTCGTTTACCTATATGTGGAAATACACACACAGAAAATGAAATATTCTTATTAAGCATAAATGTAAATATATATAGTTTTAAGAAAATATGCAATG
This sequence comes from Carcinoscorpius rotundicauda, assembly GCA_011833715.1. Classification (NCBI taxonomy): domain Eukaryota; kingdom Metazoa; phylum Arthropoda; class Merostomata; order Xiphosura; family Limulidae; genus Carcinoscorpius; species Carcinoscorpius rotundicauda. The sequence goes on from CM022404.1 coordinate 24,840,396, forward strand.
ATAAACTGTACATTACCTTAATTACAAAAAGTAGTTCGTTTCCAAAACGAATGTATTTATTTCTTACAGTTAGCTTACGCCTTTGTTGTTATTCCTGTTCCTCTAATGATTTTGATGGCTTCGAGAATGATGGAGGAATGGGGGAATGGTGTGTCAGACGTTTTTTACGCCGACTGGAAAGCAATACTTAGCGATTCAGTTGTATGTTTATGCTTTCTGCATGTTTTGAGAAATAATTTGCAAGTATCTATAAAAATAGAAATAATTTGCAATTATCTTTAGAGTTAGAAATAATCTACATAAGTAGAAACTTTTATTTTTATAATACTTTTTTCGTCTCTTTCAATACAAGATTTATTAATTACATCGATAATAAATACAAATATTGCAATAATAATATTGATAAAGAAACACATAAATATTATCTAGATATGAAAAATGTAGAATAATACACACCTATTTTAGATACTACATAAAAGACTGTTTTAATAGTGAATCTTTTATCTGTGCAATAACAAGGATCCCACCTTGGTATTTAGTGTCAAATCCTCAAATTTACCGCTGAGTCGTAGGGAGATATATCATAAACTATAAAAATTAGAACCAATATACAAAGTGTATTTAAGTACATCTGCCGAAACATTTTCAGACAAATAAGAATAATAATTATCATAATTGCCACATTTCTAGATTTGACAAGAACAACAACAGAAAAGTATAAAAATAAAGATAGAAAACAACGTTTCATTTACACTGAACGTTTCGGATAAACACATATTCTGCATTTGTCTAAAAATATCATTGGTATTAATTTAAAAAATCATAAACTTAATACATACGCATCTAGTAGAACCATCCAAAAAGCAATTAAGGTTTGAAGTTGTTTAGACAAGAAATCAATTACACTTTCACCACAATCTTCCAGAAATTAATCACACATTTATGTAATTTCTAAGTGGATGTTGTCTTTAATATAATAATGAAATTCTAATTATATTTTTTTTTCCGACAGGAACTACCTAAATTAATCATTTTCAAAAGCGTGTAACAAGTCAAGTAGTTGGAAGATATAAAATATTTTAATCGGATCAAATACAACTCTTGGACAGGCATTGTTTGTCGTTTTCCTTTTTGAAGGTTTTTAAAACTGATTTCGATGTAATGTTCAGATATACTGCATTTCAACGCTTACAACGTACAGTATAAAACTATATGCATATTAAGGTACAAGAAACAAATAAAGAGGATAAAACTTGTTCTTGGCATTGTTTACATTATTAACATTGGTGAAAATGTAGCCATTAAAATCAGGTGAAACTAACGAAACCACAACGCAAATAATTCAATCGAATATAGAGCTTTCTGGTCATTTGTTGCACTTCAGAAACCTATCGAAATGTCTTTATCTCGATTTATTATGAGTGACCACATTTTTGTTTTTCAATTGTAGGTAAAATTATTCCATTTTGATTGTCATTGTAAAAATTCCAATAATCGGTGTCTTTGAGAACCTGGTCAGTAAAATAATCCGTTACTAATACTCCTTTTAGATAACACTCAGTTTCACGTACCATTAAAAGCCGGAAGAGCACTGCACTTACCCATTTTCTTGCTGACGTAGCATTTTGTGACTCATCTTTTAATCTACAAGACTCAAACAAACACCTGTCGCATCACATGCAATAAAACGTAAAATCGTTTGCAAAGCCATACCGTGTCAAAACTCTTGATTAGAAATAGTTTATATTTCTATTGGAATAATTGTTTTAATAATAACAGTTTTATTTGTAACGGTTTTTCACTAGTTTTTCCAGTTAAATAGGATGAGTTATCACCTGGATTGCAAAATAATTTGTTGTATTGGCTTTTAGAAAATTACGATAGCTTAGACGTTGAAATGGGAATATGCTTTAACCCGAAATAAATTGTGCTACCTATTTCAATTGTTGTCTTTAGTTTCTGCAAACGTCTCTGTTTCGACAGCACTGAGATTTTAAGTGTCTATTGTATAGGTATTTTTTGTAACATTACTTTCAGTCTTGGCAATTGGCCTCCAGAGAGGTATTTCTCACATGGGTTCTGTATAGCGGTGTGGTTTTACAGCTTTGTAGTCACAACAAAATTACAACAAACATCACAAAGTAAGCATTAAAAATATATTTTTTCCTTGTTAGTTGAATTTAATGGAAGTTTGTTTTCTCTTTAAAAATACAAACTTTTAGAATTATCTATGTTAATAAAATATCTGTGTTTATGTTTTTTTTATAATGTTATATTTAATATTGTATTTACCTGAGCTAAGTCCACTAGGAAATTAATTCAGGTTTAAGTAATTACTCAAAAGCTAATAACCACATTTTCCGTGTATTTAGAATTCAAATTCAAGGCATATTCACTGAAAATGGATAGAATTAACTCACTTTTATCCTCGTGGTAAGACGGGGGAAAGGAAAATGTAAATTAAGTACAGCAAATATTATTCAATCTGTAAATAGTCGAATATTGGATATGTACACAGTAATAGTAAGTTATATACATGTGTGTATCTAAGTATAATTGGTTTTGAGCTCTTTCTACACCTTTTGATAAGTAGAATAAAAAATTTGTATAGAGGCTCTGAGAATTAAAATACGTTAGTGTAGAAAACGTTTTTGAAAAACCTTAAGAAAACACCAACAACAAGGGATAACTTTCTTCTTTGAGGAAAGAGAGGAAACTCTCAGACTTGACTAAATAAACTCACTTTAAAAGAGAGATCGTTCAAAATAAGCATTTTTTTTTCAGAGTCGTCTAATAGAGGATCAAGAAGGTTTTTAGGATATATCATGGTTTAGCTCACGGATTTATTTTGAAATTAATAAAACCTTGCAACATGAAATGTTTTCGAAATTTCTCCTTATATTTTTTTTTCCAGTACGCTAGTAAAGTTCTGATGAGCTCAGATAAGTTCTGTTTTGTAGGTTGCCTTTAAACAAATAGTCTTAAGTTTATCATTTGTCGGTAGAAAAGCCTGTATTTGTGGAATATTGTGAAATTGATTGTGCGTAGATAAGTAGATGAATATTTAGAAATAAAATTATTCTCAGGATCGTACTGGTTGTGGGGATAGCAGGAACATTAACGCTTATTATATCGTCCTTCTTCATTGTTTGTGCAATCAAAGCTATATCCGCTCGAAATATGACGTATGTATTGTCTTCTTACGGTAAGTATAAACGGTTTCTTTAAGGTATTTGTATGAAACATGATTTTATAAACAATCATTATTAATAAATACAAAGTAAACTATTCATTTAAGATGTGTTTTTTCTCCATACAGTACTAGCATTGTAGTAACGAAAGTAATTATTAACGTATTATAAATCATATCATTATAATATCGTAATTCCTTTTCTCATTTGTGTAATCCAACAAGTTTTCTTTCTATTCTAGTTAGGAACAAGGGTGGGGTAATGTAACCGGTATTATGTTGTCTGGTTGACTTACAATAATTATGATGTAATCAAAATATCACTAATGCGTATTTTGGGGTAAAAATCCTCAATGGAACAGTTAAGAAAGCTAATTTTTATACATTATGACATTTAACCTAAAATAACTTTAAGCTTTATGTAAATAAATGCCAAGTTTTGCATGAATATATTTTCAAAATGATTAACCTAGTCTAAATCTCAATTTGCTTAACTTTGTCTGTACCTTAATATTTTTAACTCAGTTTGAACCTCATTATGTTTAATCTAGTCCGTATCACAATATGCTTAACGCAGTTCATAAGTAAATAATTGTTTTCCTTTCTTCCTTTTAATTTCCTCCCCAGTAGCTCAGCAGTACATCTGAAGGCTTATTACACTAAAATTGGGTTTCCATACCAGCGATAAGTAGAGCACAGATAGCCAATTTTGAAAGTTTAACCTTAATAACAAACAAACCTTTACCTTTAAAGCATATTTATTTATTTCAGAGGCAGAAGAGACAGTAAAGTGTCTCGAACCTTCAACCGTATTTCAGAAGAACATGGCAAATGTACCTCCAATAAATTTAGTTATTGGTGATATGTTTCCGTTGTCAAACAATCAATCGGTTGTCAGTGGCTACCAGGTTCTTCGGATTGCTACTGAAGTTTTACCAGCAACTTTAAAAGTTCAGGGTGTCCGTGCTATCTCTTCTGTGTGGTCCATTTGCTTCTTTTTCATGATGATTTTCTTCGGTTTTGCTCAACTTGTAAGATGTTTTAATAACTTTTATGTATTTTAATTAATGTTATTGATTTTTCTTTTTCATATTGAATGTTTATCAATTTTAGATAATTTTTTGTTTAAAACTGTTTAATAAGTTATCAAATGTGCTTCACAATCAACAAACGTAATTTTTAGTGCACTTGTATTCCTTGCATTCGTCATCATAGTCAATATTTTAATCAAAGAACTTGGAGAAAACTACTTTGTTTCTATATTAAAAGCGTGCCTATCATTAATCCTTTTTTCAGGTCCCTCTTTGGTTTCTAGTGGTAGAGTCAATCATAAGTATTAAACCAACGATCTTGCGTAGACGGCAGACAACTATTACCTTCATAACTTGTGTAGCTGGTTTATTGTTGGGTTTGCCCATGACCAGTACGGTACGTAATCAATTCTGTTGTCTTTGTGAACTAGAAGAAGTTCTATGAAATATCAATGCAACATTAGCTTCAAAAAGGAGATTTTTTTAATCTAACAAATCTTTAGCATATATTGTTAAATGCTGAAAATCAACTCCCAATACATATGTCGTTATGAGAATTCAAAAACTGCATCACTGACCCACTTTAACAACTCTTTTTAAGCTGATAATAGAGAAATCCACAGAACCAGGCACGTTCTTCGGTAGAAACTATCTGTCCAGGTAAATAATTGAGACATCCCTTCTTTATCCCTCTTCACATGAATATAATAGCTGAAACAGGATTGTTAGTTAGCTTTTCTTCAGTCTATACAGGGTTCTCTCATAAAGTGTATTAATTCATAAATATTTTTATTTTGAAATGACATTTTAGTTACAAGTATCGAATAATTCAAGTTATAGTAATGATTAATAAAGTTCTCTTTAATTCAGATACATTTTGTTAATGTTGTTACTTTGCCAGCTTTAGATATTTAAAATCCTATTTCTTCTGTAGATTTTGGGCCGCTGCAAATAGCAGGCAATACAATAATTTCTCTTTTAGAATAATATTGTAAAGGGAAGCGACCTTAGTATTATCCACCGTTGATAGAAAACAAAACCTCGTTAATAATGACAGTGTTTTGTTTTGTTTTTCAAATCTGTATTTTTTAAATGATAGCATTAGCTTGCAAGTAATTGGCCCGGCATGGTCAAGCGTGTTAAGGCGTGCGACTCGTCATCCGAGGGTCGCGGGTTCGCATATCCATCGCGCCAAATATGCTCCCCTTTCAACCGTGGTAGCGTTATAATGTGATGGTCAATCCCAATATTTGTTGGTAAAAGAGTAGCCCAAGAGTTGGCGGTTGGTGGAGATGATTAGCTGCCTTCCCTCTAGTCTTACACTGCTAAATTAGGGACGGCTAGCACAGATTGCCCTCAAGTAGCTTTGTGCGAAACTCAAAAACAAACAAAAAACAATGCAAGTAATTATTAATTATATTTCTGAAATGAAAAAAAGAGAAAACTTTATTGCATTATTGTCTATAAAAAAATAACAATAACATATTATCAGTAACTGTTATAAAATCACCAGAAACCAGCAATTAAAATAGAATAATATTTGCATTAATATTTATTGATTTGCTTTTGAAGTTCGCGCAAAGCTACACGAGAACTATCTGCGCTTGCTGTCCCTAATTTAGCAGTGTAAGACTAAAGGGAAGGCAGCTAGTCATCACCACCTACCACCAACTCTTGGGCCACCCCTTTACCAACGAATAGTTGGATTGACCGTAACATAATAACGCCCCTACGGCTGAAAGGGCAAGCATCTTTGATGCGACGGAAAATCGAACCTACGACTCTCAGATTACGAGTCGAACACCTTGACCTACCTAGCAATGCCAGGCCTAATATTTATTGATAGAATATACTTGGAAGTGAAGTGATTTCAAAATGAATAGCAAGAATCAGAAAACTAACATACTGTAGAATAATGCGATCATCCTCAATTCTGTATACACCTGTCTTCATGGATTCTGTGTTTTCTTTAATATAACTTTGGTACTCGGTGTTTTTAAAACGTTATTTTTTCAAAGCTAAATAAAAAAATCAATTGGTGACTAATTTAATCTCTCGATATATAAGGTAAATCCCTATAGAAGTTTACCTATAAGAAAGAACACATGAAAGGTTGATTAAAGTTTTGCTTGCGGAAAAGGTGATGGTATTGTATCATATAATATGAATGTTATTGAAAAAAATCTTTTTTATTTCAGCTTGGTATTTTCATTTTATTTTATTTGGATTACTGCATTGGATCACTCTGGTGGATATCTATTGTATACTTGATTATGCTAATAGCAATATTGTTTGTTAGAGGTGAGTAAAAATAAATTTTATAATGTGCGTTTTTTAATTAGTGCATGCAAAGACATGCAAGTAATCAATATTTACGTATTTTGATTGTAATCGTACTTAATTATTTTTATTGGTTTGATTTTTCTCTGCGTGTCGTTTTAATTTATAGTACATTCCAATTTATTAAAACTTCTTATGATGACTGTTCTCACTAATGCTAGTAGAGCGTCAGTATTCACAATTTACCTTGATGAACTTTGTTATATAATTGTTTTATAATATCCTGTCAAATGAATTATATTGTTTAATGTGATTCACTCTCCACGACTGACGTACATTTATTATTTTAATCATATTTGCTGGAGATTTTACGTTATTTGTACCATTACATGTTTTTCTTTGCTAAGAGTACTTGGAATAGCCATGTCGATCAAGCTGGTTTCTCAGTTGCCAAAGAATAAAAGAATTATTATAAACTGTTCCTCTGTGATCTTCAATAAATCATGCATTTTGATATTATTCTTAAATTGTCTTCAGCATTGATACTTTGCTGAAATAGTGATCTTATTGAAGTGCGTTAATCAATAGTGTTATACATGAAGTTTAGATGTCAATGGTGTTATGCTTGATTATAATTATCAAGGGTACTATGCTTGAAGTGTACTTGTAATGGTACTATTATGGAAGAGTAATTATTAATGATCCTATGCTTGAAACATGCTCATTCATCAATGGTAAGATGCTTAGAATATGCTCATTAATAATACTGGGTTTGAAGTGTGTTCATCAGTGGCACTATGCCTGAAATATGATCGTCAAACAGATTTTCTGTATAGATTAATAATCTTGATATCAATGTACAGTAAAGTTTACTTATTAATGGTGTTTTGCTTGGTGGCATACTCAAAGCGATGTCATACAGTAAAGTTTACTTTTCACTGTTTTCTAAAAAAATCCACATAGGTTTAATGCTCATTTCCAATCACAGCAAGTGATGCACTCAGAACAAAATAAAATTTAACCTGGCAATTAGCATAGCTAATTGAATATATTTTTATTACTTTTCTACTTAAAAAATAGTTGCCTTCCTTTGTTGTTATTGATATTTTTTACCGTACTTCCAGTAATATCTTACGAAATTCGGTCAGCCTAGGAAATTTAAGTAAATTATAAATATATATTTTAAACTAACAATGAAAAAAATCTCTGTAGTAAAATCATAATAATAAAAACTAAATTAAACAGTATAAACATTCAATATAAGGAACAGTCTAACTAATATAATTAATGAAGATAACAACAAATAGGTAATTTAGTATATCTTTCTTAGTCAATAAAGAAACACTAGTTCTTGACTTAAAATACTGTTGTATAATTAATTTTGTTTAAAATCTAACATCATGTTTAACATGCCTGAAGCCTCCACTTTCTCCATACACGTCTTTTGATTAATGAAATCTCGTTAAGCCACTCCCTAGTGTACTAGAGAGGAGTGGTGTTTGTGGCAAATTTAAGTTGACACGTGTTATTGTTTAAACTGAAAGGAGTCAATAACAGTTGTTTTACGATAGTAAAATCAAAAACAAATGCTTATAAAATGAAAAATAATAAATTAAAATAATATCTTGGGATGATTAACGAGCTCTGATTCCAAATTGATATTATATGTTATTTCAATCGATATTTTAAAGCTGGGTTACTGTATGACAATAGCTTATGCTTGTGCAGAAATTAAAATCCCACTTTGCTTTAAAGAAAAATAAAATTTGTAAAATAAAATAACACATTTTTGAACCACTTTATATAATAAAAAATGCTTAGCTACATCAATCTTCTCTTTGAATAAGGCATAGTAAAATTATTTACATTGGGGTGGCAGCAGCGTCACATTTCTAGCGCCACAAAGAAAATCGTGTTGCAACTCATCGCATGCACTGAGACTGTGTGAAAGAAGCGCGTGATTCCAATTGAAGTAATTTTTCTGGTATAATAATACGAGAAGAAATGAACTAGCACGTTTTGTCCACAAGAAGTTGTATATTCTTGTATATGAGAAACAGGAATTATTCTTGTTATATTCACACTAATAATATCTGTTAATCACACTTGTGCGTTGTCACAATGACTATATTAGTTTACTGTAATAAAATTTCCATTACACATACCCTAGATTTAAAAATACTCATTTTTCTTCTAAATTGCACAAATAATATAATAGCGTCTTCTTGTTTTTCTTTTTTTTGTAGGTCGTTTTTTTGGAACTGATAAACTAATTACTATGGTTACAAGGAAACAGTCTAATTATATATGGTTACTTCCATTTTTGAAGTTGCAATGGAATGTTGTTCTACCCGTCACATACATGGTACGTTAACATAGATAGTTTCAAACGTATTTGCTTACAATATTATTCTGACATCAATGGGATTGTGAAAGTTATCTACATATTGTTCCCCTATGATGTCAGTATGTTCCTTAAAAGTCATGCCAGTGTTCTGATGGCTATGTAAGTTTTCAAAGAATACCAGTGTATCATTTACTTGCAGAGTTGTATTTCAATCGATATCATATCATTTTAACGTCATACTGAGCCTTTCCTCATGCTACATCATACAGATTTTAACAGTACAAATATGTTCATTTTCTTTGAGTTTATTTCTTACAGACAACAATAAAACAAGGAAATAAAAGAAAAAAATAGCTTTTTAACTTCTTGTAAAATATATTTTAATTATAAAGGCTATTCAAATAAAAGAGATGTGATTAAATGGCATAAACGTATCAAGTACTAAGTATATTGGCTAGAATTGGTTGAGAATTGAATGGTGGTCAAGAGCTTGGTAAATGTATTAAATAGGGTTAAAGCATCGAAATTATTTTGAGGAATGTTTTAAGAAATAATATATATTATCAGCTGAACACTAAATTCAATCATTTATTACTTGTTTATAATTAAACTCACAGTTCAAAATGGGCGGGTAGTATATAGGTTACTTAATTTGTAACGAACAATGTCTAACAGCATAGTGTGTATCTTGATCTATGAAAGACACTGATATCACTCTAATATAAAGATTAATAATATCCTGATAAGTATCTGTATCTGTAATATGTAGTTTATGAGAATGAATATACTAACATTCTAAAATGGACTATCAACTCGTTTCTAGATATTGAAATATGGACGTGTTGTACGCGTTTCCCACAGACCAAAATACTAATCATTACATTTGGCCTATAATGTTCTCCATAATAGTCATTTAGCTCATACTGTATGTATTAATGACGTTCTAATGAATGTTTCGCTCTATTTATACATTTTGAAACTTGAAACATACTAGAGATATTTAATTAGTATTAGTGTTTATATATTCCTATAAAGTAATGATATAATAGATAAGCAATGAAATTAATGTTTTAATCTTGGTTTCCATCGCATTGTATCAAACCTACTACGGCTTTTTTTTTTCTTTTCTGAAGGCAAGAGAAAATGAGTTATTATAATGTACACACAAAACTTCATAAAGACAATTTCAATGGTAACTGCATTAACTGTCCAATTATACATTTCAAGATTCTGTCGGTTTCCTTCTGGAAAACAGGATATTCAACATACATGTGGACTGATTTCGCAGATAATTATGACTACTGGGCGCCCTGGTTAAGAAAGTTATCTCTACTGATACAAGTAATACCCCTGTTGATCATAGTTGGAACAACCATGATTCAGGGGATTCATTATGTGAGAATTTCCTTTCCACAACCATTTCATGAGGTAGGTCAGAGTGATTGTCTCTCATTCTAAATAAACTCAAAAAATATAAGTGTTCACTATAATTAATACTATATACATATCGCTATTCTGAGTAGTTACTGTACAAAATCATTTTAATATAAAATTTCAACAACAAACCCATTTTGAAGTTCAATATAAATATTACATAATCCAAAATTATTCAACGTTCATGTGAAGTACTTATTTACTTAAAATTATGTCTAGAAAGTCTGAGAATTTAAATACCATAATAATCTAAACTAATTAACTAATAAAAATAATAATCTAACCATTCTGAAAGTTTACTTGAATATATATATATATATAAATTATTATAACCCGGCATGGCCAGGTGAGTTAAGGCGTTCAACTCGTAATCTGAGGGTCGCGGGTTCGAATCTACGTCGTACTAAACATGTTCTCCCATTCAATCGTGGGGGCATTATAATGTGACGCTCAATCCCACTATTCGTTGGTAAAAGAGTAGCCCAAGAGTTGGCGGTAGTTGGTGATGACTAGCTGCCTTCCCCCTAGTCTTACACTGCAAAATTAGGGACAGCTAGCACAGATAGCCCTCGAGTAGCTTTGCGTGAAATTAAAAAAAAAAACAACTAAACTATCATTCTGAATATTCTAATAATATCTCAAGCAACGAATGATAAACATTAAATTAAAGTGTTTTTTTCTAGAGATTTTTCTAAAAATATATTATTTATTTGAAACGCTTTGAAGAAAGTTTCACACTTACTATTCATACCTATTCATTATTGAAGTGTCGGTGGCGGACATCACATCACATCTCTTGTGTTATACCTTCGAAAGCATTACCATCGATTATCATTTAGCACACAGGTTGGTCTTTTTAGTAGACATACTCTATGCTCATTTATAAGTTATTTTTTTATTTCTTGTAACTGTTACATTATAACGCCCCCACGGCTGGGAGGGCGAGGATGTTTGGCGCGATACGGGCCCGAACCCGCGACCCTCGAATTACGAATTGCACGCCTTACGCGCTAGGCCATGCCAGACCATGAAATTAATTCTTAATTCCTGCTAACAACTACTGTAAGACTTTACTCAAACTCGACATACATACAATCATTCTGAACATTCATAACAACTCTTCGGCAACAGCTGTTCTGAGAATTTAATAAACCACATAAACGCAAAAATTTTGAATGGTAACAAATAATTTTTCAATGACAGTTTTTTCTAAGTTTAGCCAGTTGAGAAAAACAGTAATTTTGAACGTTTACTAACAATTCTTGAAAACAATTATTTCTAGCGTTTAGTGAAAACCGAACATCGTAACTCGCTAATAGTCCTTCAAATAAACACTAATTTTAAGAATTCATCACAAGTTCTTCATGAATAAATGTCATGATTTATCTTTCGGTTTTTTTATTGCATATTATTTCGTCATTCAATTCGAAATCGAAGAAATTGGCATTTGTATTATATAAACTGAAACTTTTATTTTACTATAGTATTTTCAATACTATGATAAGTAATGTCTCGATAGAGGTTTCTAGGTTTGTCACTTAGTGATTATGAGCGATGAGTATTAGACAAGTCTCTTTTTTTTATTGATAACACTGTGTAAGAAAATTTTTACTTTTTCTTGTTCCTGGGTAGAAAGTGTTGTCTCCCAATTGCTTATGCCTAAAGCAAATGGAAAAGACCTATTTTCTCTTCAAACTTTGCTTTTGTGACCTGGAAGCGTATAACATAAACATAATGGAAGACTATATTTGGGGCTGATACGTGAAAGTGATTTACATCACAGTCAGAAATCTCGAAAACTACTCACTTGTAAACATTTTTGTAAAACTTTAGTATAAATACTTGTAAATCTTGATTTATATGTTGTTTTATTTAGACTTTATATAAATGAAAATGTATATTTTTACATAAACAAAGGTTAATTTCTAAATTTTATTATCCAGGTCACAATAGCAAAGTTTGAAGGGAACAATGGCCATTTTCTGTACTTTTACAACGAGCAATTAAGAAATAACACATACTATCCAGGAACAAAATTTGTGGTACATAGTGTAATAGAAAGAAATTATCAATTAGAAGAACAATTTGTGTGAAATGCAATAGTTATAATCATACAGATTTTTGTACTTGTATTCTGTTACAGATAGTCCAGTCGTGGTGCTGTCCTGCATTTACCTTAGTTAGCATTACTTTAGAGGATGTTACCAACGATACCTTAACCACCGGAATAAACAACTCGGCTTATGAGGAAGATCCTCCACCGAAATATACACCACCTCCATCCTATTCTACTGCCACTTCCCGTATCATGGCAAGGACTTTAAATCGAAATGATTCGTCGATATCAACTACCCCAATACAGAGATATTCTTCAACTGAAAATAATTTGTATTCTGTCTTAGGACTTGTTTCATTTAATCCTTACCTGGAAAGCAATAACAGTAGTAAAACATCTCCTTGTTATTCTTTTGCAGCCAACAGGATGATGGGAAATGTTTTAAATCAAGATCAAACATCACTTGTTTCTTGTGAAGTGCAACCGGCATCTCACACTGACTTAAAAGCATCTGCTTCCTGTCCTTCTGCCACTGTAAAGAAGCTAGCAAAGTTTTTAAATCGAAGTCAATCATCAACAGCTGATACAATTCCGTTAGCAGAGAGGGTGCCATCTTTGTCTTCCACCCAAGAATTTACTACCTATCAGCTTCAATTAAAACCACACGCTAATTCAAAAATGTTTTCCTATTCTTCTGCAAGTGCTCAACAGATTGTTAAGATTTTAAATCGAAGTCATTCATCTTCAGCAGCTGCGACAGAAATACCTATTTCTTCCCGAGAAAGGCTTGCTTTCACAGAGCCTTATCATGAAAATAATAAAGATTCTAAAACATCTATCTACTCTTCCGTAGCTGATCGGATGCTGGGGATATCTCTAAATCGAAGCCATTCATCCCTAGCGACGACCAAAGAACATTTCATATTTTCAGCAAAAGATAATTTTTATTCTACAGTGGATCTTGTTTCTTTTGAACCTCAATCTGAAGATCAAATCAACTACAAAGCGCCCACTTTCTATTCTCCTACAACTCTTCGGATGAGGGAAGTACGCTTAAATCAAAGACATTCATCACTAGCTGTCCCTAGAAAACAATATGCTTTTTTACCACAAAGTCCTTCTTTCACGAGACCTCATCTTGCAAATCACATATACTCCAGAGCGTCTACCTATTCATCTACAACTGGTCAAATGGTGAGGAAATTTCTGAATCGAAGTCATTCATTATTAGAGACTCTCAGAGAACAATCCATTTTTTCTTCAGAAAATCATTTTACAGAGCCTTGTCGTGAAACTCATACCTTATCCGAAACGCCTATCTATTCTTCCACAACTGATCGGATGCTGAGGATATCTCTAAACCGGAGCCATTCATCTATGGCGACGACCACAGAACAACCCAAACTTTTGGCAGAAGAAGATTTTTATTCTACAGCAGGCCTTGTTTTCTTTGAACCTCAACTTGAAAACCAAACCGACTTTGAAGTACCTACTTCCTAATTTCCTGCAAGCGGTCTGATAAAGAGAAGAGTCCTAAATTGAAGTAATTCGTTGCTAGTTTTTACAACAGAACAATATGTTTTCATGAGAAATTCCTTCTTTTTCAAACATAATATGACTTACTGTTGTTTTTTTAGCCTCAACTTTAAATCGAAACAGAGTCCAAAGTATTTGCTTCCTGTTTTCCTGCAATTTGTTGGATAGCAATAATATTCTTAAATTGAAGCTACTCATCACCAGCAGTTACTAAAGATCAATCCATTCCCTTATCAGAATTTTTTTTGTACCCATGATAATTTGTTACATTGGAACTTTAACACGAAAATCTACTTCCACTGACATGAATATGGTCATAATATAAAGTTTTTATGCCTAAGTCTTTTATTAATTATAAAAAATTATTTCTTTGTTAGAACATCTTCGTCTGCAAAATATCAAACTTCTTTTAAATTCTAAATTGAATATTATGGCTACATAAAAGCAGAACCTATTTCTTACGAAGCTCAGTTGAAGAAATGAACGAAATCAACATCAATATCTATCTATCTGTAAGGAAATGCTTTACTAAGCTTAGAAGAAGTGATGTGATGACAGACAGCCCTTGACATTTGTGAAAGGGCATATTTACTCTCAACTAATCAAATATTATGCGAACTGAATTTAGTTGAATTATTAACAATTGACTGCTTGTGTTTAACATACTTAACCATGGGTGAGAAATATCGTATGCATGATATTTTATAAAGAAAGAAATTAGAATTTTACTAAGATAGCCTAGAATATCGTGAATATTTTAAAATAGCACTATTTGAGTGTATTATACTAAAATGATTTTGGAGGCGCACTAACTCGTTACAGTTCAAGTCGCCATACCCGGTAATGTTCTATTTGATGGCTGTGCATCTTGACAATATTCCTGCTGTGTAATTATATTGCAAAAGGCACCGTCATAAAGTTGTCGCATCGAAAGCACACCACTAGTTCTTGTTTGTTTTTTCATTAACGTATCTGGTGTAGGAGAACAAATGCCTCTCAACGTCCGTTTAAGCAGCCTAGTCATCAATAAACAACTACATAGGCTAATTGACTGGTAATTCTTCGTGTGGAATAGCATGAATATCATTTTCAATCTTTGACTATTTGGCATATGAGATGGTTGAATTGAATGTCGTAGAAACAGCTTGTATAACGTAATGTGTGTCGCTTTTCCAGATGAAGGTCCTTTTAGTTTATGTTTATTGTTGCTTGGGACTCTTGGACAGTTTATATCATTTACGTTTGCTTTGTGGACTCTTAGGTGTTATACGTCGCATTTCGCTTACAACCTCTAAGATACGAATTGTTGCAGGTCTCAATCTGATGGCATTGGTGGAATAACTTGATTCATATCCCTTTGTTTTCCAATGTCAGTAAGTATAAGGGATATCTCAGTCTTGAAAAATTCGAATTTCTTATTATCACAATCCAAATAGTGTTATAAGGTAGCTTAGGTAAGTGCTGTTCCACCAAGACTTTACGTCAATTATGTTGGTTTACGTAAAATGCTGAATTGAATATTTAAAATTATTTTAATACAACATACTCATTTCTCTCTTTCTAAATATTTGTACATATCACAGTTGAGAAGAGAATGTTGATACATTTACCACTAGATCACATAGACTTATCTATCTAATCTTTACTAAACCAGTAACGTGAAAAAACGTATGTCACTTGTTGCTCATTTTTGATAGATAAGAAAAAGGTTTGTCTGCATCCAAGTGCTTCTTTTTATGCTTTAAATAGGACTGTTCGTTTGAGTAAAAATACTTTTGCAGTTCTTTAGAAATTTAGAAGATTGCTTATAACAGAATTAATATTCAACATACTTAGGTTTTCCTGTCGATATATGTGTTTTAATGACTTCTGAGAGTTGTCATCGTGGACTTAAGGACAATAAAAGAAACTAATTTAGAAAGATATTATCTATTGACATATGTAAGCAAAACATACAAAGTTATCAGTTAAAATTTTTACTTTGATTACTTACTTTTTGCTACTTATTCAATAATCGTATTTTAGCTTTTCTTTTTCGCCACTAAGTGACCCAATGTTATGTCTGCTAAAAACCGGGTTTCGATACCTGTGGTGGGCAGAGGACAAATAGCCAATTGTGTAGCTTTTTGCGTAATAATAAGCAAACAAATGTTTCTTTTTTATCCAAATTGCGAAAAGATTAACTGTGTAATTCATTTTAAAATTACCTGAAATATAATAATAATTAACGTAATGTAGAAGATAGGTAAAAGAGTAGCCCAAGAGTTGGCGGTGGGTGGTCATGACTAGCTGCCTTCCTTCTAGTCTTACACTACTAAATTAGAGACGGCTAGCACAGATAGCCCTCGAGTAGCTTTGTGCGAAATTCCATAACAAACAAACAAGAAGGTAGGTAATAGTAAAGTATATTATAAAACATATCATACATTTACAGAATAAAAACAAATCTATAACACTAAATATATATTAACCCAATTAGAAAGAGAGTTTAATGTAATATTTTCAGCGGTTTGTTAGTTAAACTAGTCGTTTAATTTAGTTGAGACTTATCTGTTTTTTACCAGAGAATCTTTAGTCCTCATTTCTCTTTCTTTATTGACTTTACCAACGATGTTGAATTGTTCGTTAGCTGCCATTTGATCATAAGCTGTAACTGCATGTTGTATAATACTGGGCGATTTTTTGTTTCCAGCATTACTATGTACTATTTACTATTTTGTACACTCGTAGAAACACTGAATTGTTTAGATGAGATAACCGTTTCCACAGATAAAGAACTGTCATCAGTAGATAATACTAAACGAACCATCTAGCTGAAGTCACATCTTCCACAAATAGATCACTGTTATTAATAGATTAGGCCCAAAATAGTCTTGGGCTTGAATCGCTATCTGAGGGTTGTGGGTTCGAATCCTTATCCCGCCAGACATTCTTGAGATTTCAACTGTGGGTGTGTTATATTGTTACGTTCAATCCCACTATTCGTTGGTTAAAAACAATGTATCTTAAGAGTAAGTGGCGGTGACTAGCTACCTCTTTTCCCTCTACTCTTACGCTGCAAAATTAGGGACAGCTCGCGTAGATAGCCCTCGTGCATCTTTGCGCCAAATTTAAACCAAACCAAACCAAATCATCTGACTGAGGTGATGGTTTTTACACAAAGGACACTGTCATCAATAGATTACACTGAAGCATTAGAGCATTGTGATCTTACTTTTAAAACTAAAATATTTTTATATCTTTTCGATGTTTTGAAAATACATATCAGATTAATTTGCAAGTAAACCTTATTAATTAATATCTTAAGTTGTTTTTATTTTAGTTTTCAGACCATTATTGATGATATTTTTAAGTGGATTTAGTGAATAATATGTTTACTAAATTATCAATATAAAACAGTGAAAAAATATTTTGGATATTTGACTATTTTTTTCTCACATGCCGAGAAAATTTCGATTTCAAGGTATATGATTAAAAAAGTGTTATACTGATATGTCGACGGAAATCCTCTTTTTACAAAATATATTTTATTGTTATTTTATACAGTTTTTTCAACACTCTATATAGCCTTTGTACCCTTATTCGATTATGCTCCATATCTTTTAATGAAATAACAGTACAGGTAATGACTACGATTATTAGTAATTCCAGTTTGTATTTTGAAACATATTGTAAACATGAGATAAACTACAATTTTTATTATGAAAGTTAACATTGTTTCTAAACATGTAAGCAGTTTTCAAATTAATTAAACTAGGTATCTTTTGAAGTATCTTTTACCTGAATTTTAGGAATTGACTTTTAAGTAATGCAAGTCCTGAGTTCCGTACCAGTGAAATCATCCTGATTTCAAAGGAACAAGATTCCGTAGTTTTTATTTAATTCAGCACCGTAAGTAATAATATTGGAATAGCTATACACGGGAACTACTAAAAAGATTATTTAATTCATAAAGGACCTACAAACACCTATCATATTACATCCTCTGTTAAGATATCTTCAGAAGGAAAAAAAAACAACAGATGAATAAAATTTGACATTTTTTCTTGTCTTATGCATAGTTGTAATATTTTCATAATCCACATATGTAGGTTTACAAAAATACCTTCTTTAAAAAGTAAACAAAAATTGTTTAAGTTGAATGGAAAGTAAGAAATATCTAATGAGTTTACTTATTATTTTATGATGATGAAAATCATTCTTGGTAAAAACGTTATATCACAGAAGTAACTGTGTTGTTAATTTCCTTTCAGGAGACATTTGTGTTGTTACGTTTTTTTGTAATTATCTTTCAGAATACTTACCTTCAGTACTTTCCTATACAGTTATCTTTAAGGAGTTTTTTTATTGCTACTTTCTTGTACAATTATCATCCAGGAGTCTTTGTGTTGTAATGTGTATAACCAGTGATATTTCAGCAATTACCATGTTGTTATTTTTCTCAACTATGTTGTTAATTTCATTTATATTAAACTTTCAGATATAAATATGTTGTTACTTTTTTGAATAGTCGTTGTCTAAAAGTCACAGTGTGTTAATTTTTTGTACTGTTATCTTTTAGGAGTCACAGTTTGGTGCTTTCCGGAAAAAATATTTTTTTTAGAAGTAGCTGTCTTCTAACTTTTTTGTATAAATATAACTGTATTTTTACGTCATTGTATAGTTATTTTTCAGAAGTGACGACCGTACTGTAATTTTCTTGTTTGTTTTGTTTCGTGTCACTATGTTAAGACTTTTCTGAAAAGTTGTTTTTCATAAGTTACTGTGTTATTACTTACGTATTTTTCTGGAGCCACTGAGCTGTTATTTTCTTGTTTAGTTATTTTTAGTAACCATTATGCTGTGCCTTTTCTGAAAGATTGTCTTGCATGAGTTACTATTTTGTTAATTTCTTTAAGAGCTATTTTTCAGGAATTTCTTTGCTTTTAACATTCTGGAGTGACTATGTTGTTAACTCTCAAGAGTCATTGTGTTGCTAATTTTCTGGATAGGAGTCACTTTGTTGTCACTTTTCTGAATAAATAACATTTAGAAATCAATATTGATACTTTTCCATTTACTTGTATTTCAGAAACCACTGTGTTGCAATTTTCATGAATAATTATACTTTAGGAACAACTGTGTTTTCATTTCGTGCACAGTTATCATTCACAAATTATAGTGTTGATTGTTAATGTGTTTCATTTATAATTGTTCTTCAGACTCTCTCTGTTATTCTATCTTGAATAAATTATCTTATAAAAGTTACAATGGTATTATGTTTGTATGATTATTTTTCAGAAGTTATCGAGTTGTTACTTTCCTATAAAATTATCTTTTAGAAATAACTATGTTCTTATTTTCTTGTATACATATATATCAGGTATAAATTTGTTGTTAGTTTGCCTATTTTTTTCCTTCTGGAGCTACTATGTTATACATTTCCTGTATAGTTTTTTTGTTTTTATTGCAATCACGTCGTTACTTTCATGCATAGTAATTTTTCACTAGTAACTTTCTTTATAGTTTTCTTTTATGAGCCACTTCTTATTACTTTCTAGTATAACTATCATTTATCAGTAACCTTTTTTGAAATTTTTAGAATTAATTGTGTTGTAATTTTCAAATATGGTTATATTTGTGGAGTGTTTGTGTTTTAGATTTTCTACACAGTTGTATTTCAGATTTAAATGCGTTATTGCCTTTTTTAAATACTTATATTTGAGCATTAGCAGTGTTGTTTGCTTCTTAAATGAATATTTTTTCAGGTGTTCCTACTTACTGTATATTTATTTTACAGGCTTAGCTGTGTTGTAATATTTCACTTATAGTTGTCTATTAGAAATATTTAGGTTCTTACATTTCTGAATGGTTTTGTTTTTGAATCACTGTATACGTACTTCATTATATAGCTTCCTCTAAGAAATTAATTTGTTGTTGATTTTATGATTGGTTATATTCTAAGAGTTAGTATATTGTTACTTTACTGAATAGTTTTCTCTCAGGAGTGACTGAATTGCTACTTTCCCTAAAGCTATACTTCAGAAGTCAATGTATTGTAACTTCCCAAATGGGTATTTATACTTGAATAGTAATTACGTCCTTTATTTCATACTAGCTGGGGTACCCGTACTATGCACGGAAGTGATATAAATTCGTGATTAATGAAATGTTATCTTAGGACATGAAAAGTTGTTTCTTTTATATAAAATAAAAAACACCCATAAAAACAGAAAACCGCAAGATGCACAATTGCAATGTTTTGTGTATTTCCCCATGGATTTAATGCTAATGAACCTTCACACCAATTTTGATACAGATCAATTTACACCCTGTGAAGTATTTACATGGGCATACAACAGATAGCATTATTATAGTGCCTTAGATGTGCGTGTGATGTATTCATGACGTCGTATATGTATCCTGCGAATGTTTATAAATGAAGTTCTCCCTGACAAGAAGCGGAGACGAGACGGTAAAATCGTGACCCCTATTGCAAATCTATATGCACACAGGATAAAAATTTCGCAACGTTGGGAGTTGCACGTTGCGTAATAAAAAGTTTTTCCACCAACATTCAAGCAAGAGCTCATTTTATTATGATATATTTAAATTTCAGAAGCCACTGTGCATTACCTTCCTCGTGGATTGCCTTTCAGCAGACAGTGTTTTGTAACTTAAATGTGTAGTTATTTTTCAAGAAACATTGTGTTGCCACTATTATGTAACACAGTACCTTAAAGTTAATAAACAATTATAACTGTGCTATGACTTTTTTGTTTTCTTATATTTCAGTATTCTCTTTGTTGTTAGTTGTTTTAATTGTTTATTTTTGTTGTTTTTTTTTGAAAGACCAGTGTGTTGTTACCTTTTCGGAGTAATAGTACTGTTTTGTTCCGAATAATCGTCTTTCATGAGCCAGAGGGTTGTATTTTCCTGTGAAAGGTATATTTCAGGAATGTTTCCTGTGTAAATATAATTCGAAGGTAAATTGCTGTTGCTTTTTTTGAATAGTTACTTTTCAAGCACAATAGTTCTGCGAATTTCAACAGTAGTTATTTATTATGTGTGCCTATGTTGTTAGTTTCCAAAAGAAATTTATTTGATGAGCTACTATGTTTGTTTTTTTTACTGAATTGTTATCTTTCAAGACTCACTAGTCACATTTTTGTGCAATTTTACTCTCAAAATGTACTCTGTACCAATCTTTCTAAACAGCTGTCTGTCATGAGTAATTGCATTCCTACTTCTATGTATTACTAAGTTTCTGTATTATTTATATTTGGATGTTAAATGTGTTTAACTTCCTCTAATATTGTTTTTGGGAAGTCTTTCTGTTGAAACTTACTTGAGAAGACACTGTTTAATACTCTTCCTAAATAATTATCTTTCAGAAATTATGATATTTTTTCCGTTATATTCATGGAGCTATTGAGATGTCTTTTATATATAATTGTGACCTTACTTTTCTGTAATTACTCTTTCAGTAGTAATTAACTTTAGTTTCAATTTCTACTGTAGTTATATTTTAAATGTAACTGTGTTGCTACATTTCAATAGCTAACCTGTTGTTATTTTACTGTACAGATGTCTGTATTCAGTCTCTGTGTTATTGTGTTTTTGACTGATTGTCTTTCAGTAATAACTGTGTTGTTACTTTCCTAGTTAGTTATCTTTAAGGATCAACTGTATTTCTACATTTTTACCTTTAAGGTGTAACTGTATTTTTACTTTCCTTTACAATTGTATTTTAAAAGTCACAAATTTGTTGTATTTTTGAATAGGTAACTTTCAGAACTTCAGGTCCTATTAAGCTTTAAATAGTTGTCATTCAGGAATCACTGCATTTTTATGTTTCTTGTAGAAATTATCTTTTAGGTTTAATTTTATTATTATATTTCAACATAGATTTCTTTTAGGAGTCTTTGCAGTATTACGTTTATTAAGGACTTATCAAATTTACTTTAATTAATAATTATCGTTTGGGAATCACTGTATTTTAACTTTCCTGTAAAATATTATATTTTCGGTGATATTATACTGTTATTTTCTTAAAGAGTTTACCTTTCAGGAAACAAACTTTTGTCAACTTTTTGAACAGATTAATTTCACAACACACAGTGTTGTTAATCTATTGAATGGTTGTTTTTAAAAGAGTCATTAGAACAGAAATATCTTGTATAAGTATGTTTCAGGAGTTACTAACTTCTTGCTTTCTTAAATAGTTTTATTTGTGAAGAAACAGTTTTCTTAGTTGTATAAATATATTTCAATTGTAGCTGTGTTCCAGCTTCCTCAGTGTAGTTATTTTTCAGTAATAACTGTGTTTCTATTTTACTAACTCATTATTTTTAAGAGTAGATGTGTTCTTAATTTCCTGTATTTCAAGGGTGATGTGTTTTTACTTTCTTATATAATTATTTTTAACAAATAACTATACTGTTACTTTCATTTAACTATTTTCCTTGTATAATTGTTTTATTTACTGTAAAGGCATCTTTGAATTGGTGTGTTTTTAGTTTGAGACACATTTATATTTGTGACTTTCTGAATATTTTTTTCGGGAGTTTTTTAATAGTTATTTATCCATGACTAGTGACAGTGCTATTAAATTCCTGTATAGTTATCTTTTATCGGTTATATATATTGTTTTTTTTTCTGGTAAGTTTCATTTAAATGTCACTGTGTTGTTACATTCACGTACAATTATTATTTTTCTTCGGTAAGAGTGTATTGGTTTCCAATATACTTTTCTTGTATAGTTTATTGTACAGAGCCATTGCGTCGCTACTTTCCTGTATGGTTGTTTTACATTAGTAACTGCATGATTACATTTAGGTTATAAATGTCATTGAGGCGCGTTTTACTATATTTGTGTTAGTAAACTAAAAAAAGAGACCTTTACACATCAGACCACTAAAAGAGAACTTTCATTTAAGCCTCCATTTTGCCTTTGTTATTTTTACCATAAAATTGTTTTCATTTAAAGCTCTTACTGTTTTTAAAAATACTGTTTGAAAATAATTCTGCAGTTGCAGTCTTCAAAAGGAATGAAACAAAAAGATGTAATTATAATTTCTAAATATTTTTGTTACAAAGCACAAAGAGCTATCTGTACTTTGCCTACCACAAATATCTAAATCTGTCTTTTAGCCATACAAGTCCGTAGACATACAGCTACGCCACTAGGTACCTTATAAACAATTATGTAATTACCATTATTTGTTATTTGAGTCTTTAGTAACTAACTTGTTAAAGCACACAGAACTATTCAAAACGTTGTTTATTTTTAGATTAAATGTGTACAACTATTTAAATATTTAATTTTTTTAAAGTAAAGCACTATAGTTTAAAAAACAAAAATTAGAACTTAGTTACATTCACAAGTAATTAAGATGAAGAACAAACAAACGGGTGATTTCGTCTGAAACAAGAGAGCTAGCATAAACATATAGTTCTGGAAAGCACATGTAGATGTTACATCTCGAAAGATATACATGTACATAGTATTAAAATAGCTAGAAATTAAAGTACAAATTAATAACAAGTAAAATAAATAAAATTTACGATAAATATATCTGTCACTAATGGTATCTTTGGCACAAATAACTAAGTAATCCCACTCTTATCTATATAATCCAAAATAATAATTAATCTTAAAATTCCAACATAGCTACTACTCTATTAAACAATAAAATAAACATTACATTATGACAAGATGAGTCTCAGTGTTGACGAAAAGCCTTGTTGGCATAAGTACAACAGGTATAGTTAGGTTGACACATTTTAACATATTCTTCTTTGCTTTCATTATGTGTTATTAGACTAAATTCTACTACAAGTGGTTTAAACAACGAAATATATTTTATCTGGTAGTTTTAGTTACTTGTCACAAAGCTTACTTTTCGGAATATCAGTCTCGGGTAGGGGCGTAGCCAGAAATACAGAGAGGGAAGCAGGGTCCTTTTCAAGAACATTGTAAAAAATATATACATAAAGAAATTAAGTTATTAGCTTTAGCTTAAATGAACTTTGTAAAACGAAAGTACTCGAAACTTAAGAGAGCAAAAAAATCAAGGACTTATTAAGAAGTAATTAGATGATAATAAACCTTATATGGTCTTGCATGGCCAAGCGTGTTCAGGCGTGCGACTCGTAATCTGCGGGTCGCGAGTTCGCATCCCCGTCGCGCCAAACATGCTCGCCCCTTTTAGCCGTGGGGGGCGTTATAATTTGACGAACAATCCCACTATTTGTTGGTGAAAGAGTAGCCCAAGAATTGGCGGTGGGTGATGATGACTAGCTGCCTTCCCTCTAGTCTTACACTGCTAAATTAGGAACGGCTAGCACAGATATCCCTTGAGTAGCTTTGTGCGAAATTCAGAAAAAAAACAACCTTTTAGACTTTCTAGAATTTTAGGATAGTAGTTTGACCCTTTTCTCCTACGCACGTTGGCTCTGGCCTAGTTAGTCTGTAGTGTTTCGGTGCCAAATTAACGAAACTGAAACTTACAATTAAAAGTATATTATTTTTTTCTCATTTCACGAAGAGAATACACCGTATTTCTATGTAATGGTGGATCAGTAAGCGATGGAATACAATTATAAAGTAATGACAGAATAAATTTTATTGGATTTTAGTTTTGCCATATAATACCCTCTCTTAAATATTTCACTCAACTCGTATATGCATTTTAGGTATTAATATACAACACATCTAATAATATATTTCCTATCTAATTTAAAGTAAGTTAATTTTTGAACATTTTTCACCACCAGAAAGAATTGAAACTGGTAGGCGAGGTTTATTTTTCATTTACATCATAATGGGTATGTTTTCACTTTTAGCGTAAAGTTTTCCTCTTGTTTGGAGGCTCTTGAAACTTAGCAGATTACAGTACTCCAACACTGACTTACATATCATCATTTATTTATAATTAGAGGAACAACAAGAAAAGTTTAAACTTAGGTGTGGTCTAAATCTACGAAATAATTTATTTGAGATTAGGTATATCAACCACTTAACTATAAAGAAATAACCGTGCTTATGTAGTTACATTTTCAGTAATACGTTATCGAAGGTAAGACGACTTTCCATTAAATTTTTTTGGTTATCTTCTTAATAGAACGTCGCTATTGAACTTGTGTTACCCAATATTTAAATGGATATCTAAAATGTTCGTTATAAGCAAGAATATTGGATATTCAACAGCTGGAGTGTAGAATGTGCTCCATGCACAAAGAGAGACCAGCAATAATACATTATCTCTTTTGCTTTTTCTTATGAGCAGGAAGCACTCTAAAAGCAAGAAAAACCAGAAAGTCTGGCAAAGGGAGAAATGTTTGAGGATTAGTGGGATGGAGGATAACAAAATTAATCGCCTTGTTCATTATATTAACCAGAACACATTTTTCTACCTTGCTGTAGCTCCCCGCTAGTACAACGCTACTATCACGGGTTTAATTCCCATCGGTGGGCTGAGCAGATAGCCCTATGTGGCTTTGCTATAATAAACACACACAAACCTTTGTGCAAAATATTATAATCTTTTATTTTATCCTATTTTGGAATGTTTGCTTGTTTATCATTCTTCCTCGTTACATCTCTACAATTAGTAATGCTATAAACTGTTTTCGTATTTATCTATTTTAGTTAAGATAATCAACGCATAAACAGTCAATTTGAAGTAATATTTATAAAGTATTTTTGATACAACTGGACAGTTAACAATCAGTGAGTTCTTCGATTCGACTAATACTTGTTGTTGTTTCGAATTAAGCACAAAGCTACACAATGGGCTATCTGTGCTCTGCCCACCACGGGTATCGAAACCCAGATTTTAGCGTGTAAGTCCCCAGACATACCGCTGAGCCACTGTCGACTAATACCTAGCAGTAGGAAAATTTATGTCAGTATAATAATATTGGTGAGAAAGTAACATTAGAAAGTGCTTGTAGCAAGATTGTTGTTAAAAACCAATCAGTTCTTCGACTGATATCTATTAATTGGAAAATGTATGCCAGTAGAGTATAATTAATGAGAAAGAACCAGCTCTACATTTATACGTATACAGAAAAAGTGCACTACTACAACAAGATTTTTGAAAAATAGTAATTTTTTCGGTTGTTACTAACATTGAGAAACTATAAATTAACACAACAGGATGGTCAAGCATCCATGGAAATATTCGTTTAGGAAGATTCTATGCATTTGTAACCCAGAGGAAAAAAATTAAAGCATAGATGACAATTAGGCGCGTAAGTAATGTTCTGTGATCACTTTAAATATCTTACGACTATAGAAAATGTAAAAAAGGAAAATTATAAACATTTTGGTATAGTACGATACAGCGTGTTTGGTGTTGTTTTTTGTTTTTTTTTGCAAGTCATTATACGGAAGAACTGCTTATTTAAAATTTCCATTGCTGATATAAAAAGTACAATTTTCAAAAGTTTTATGTCAGAAATCATATTTACTAAAGAAGTCCATACTTCAGATAAAATAACAAATTATCTGTTGATATTTGATTACATGTAGATATTTGTTGAAAACGTGTAGAGTAACTTCTAATAGTAACAAAATTAAATGAATTTTGAAAATCAAGTCTTAGCTGGAATAATTTCAAATATAAACGTGGCTAAATATTTTTAAATTCCAAGAAGATTTGGAAAAAAACTGTGAATAAAGAGACAAAAATATCATTACTTTAAAAAATTCACTCTTGAAACATTAGTCCTTAAAATAGGTTATAACGTATATATCACGTAACATTAATATACCAAGAAAACGAACAAACTGTACTATTAATATAACAAAAATAAAACTAGTGTTGTTTCGAGTGGGATAGCAAATTATACAAAAAATAATTTGTATACTTACAATATGAAATTAATATTCCCATTTAAATGCAAACTCTTTTTTTACTCTGGTTCATTGACCTCTTCAGCAGAACAAATATCGGACTCCAGAAATGGATATTGTGTAAATAGGAGAGTACCATTCATTGTGGGTTTGAGGGCAGCGTTTGTAACATAATATGTGAATTTACTGAGGATTGGTAAGTTTCTACAGGAAAAACTGAACAGATGTAGGTGTTTATTTTAAATGGGTCCAGATGCTAAAGGAGATCGTTACTTTCTGTAAAACATATGTTAAAAACGAGACCGTGAAACCCAAGTAAATACAATTAGGTTAAAAGTATTAAAAGTAGAAAAATACATGGAAACGTCGTTTAATAAGAGAGAGAAGATGTGCTTGGCTAAGTGTAGATGTATACAGATAATTCATAATGTATTTACGATTCGTTGTAACATTTTGTCTTAAATTGCAACAAACAGCGATAAATTTTGTTTTAATGACCTTTTAACGTTTTATATAAACAGACGAAATTTTGATACATAAAAAGATTCATAGGAGATAAATCTTAACTTTCCAGACATGTGGTAGACTGAATAATTTATCGATGCGTGTATATATATTGTAAACTACATTACTTGTAGTTGGTCTTTTCTTGGGTGTTTTATATTTCAACTTACCGAATGTCACAGTCGGTTTGATCTTTTTTTTTTAAATTTGTGGGCGTTTTGGTTAAGTAATTGTTTTATTCAGGTTTTGTGAAACAGATATTACATAGTCAAAGCATCTTATTGGTAATAGACAATAAGTATTAAAGGATGTATACCCTGATTTTTAAAACGCTACATTTTTATATGCAAAAACGGCTCTTCTGGGCCCAGAAGAGCCGTTTTTGCATATAAAAGTTCTCAACAAGTGGGTTTCTCGACATCACTGAACGCTACATTTTTGTTTTCTGTGATGTGAACGACGTTACATATTTTTAAACGACAGATAGACTCTGCTATTTCTGGTATGTGTTTTATATGAGGTAGGGGGTTATATTACTTATTCTGATATTTTAAGTTGAATATTCTTCCCTCGGAGGCGAGAGGATATTAAATTAATAGTCCAATAATAGTGAGCTTTTATTGTTACCAAAATTCTCTTTCTCTATTCTTACATGTAGATGTAAGCAACACGACTGTTGATGACCAATTCCTACTTGTCAACAGACTCTTAAGTACAGTAATGCTCTAACAGGTGCTTTTTTTGAAAAAAACTTTCTCTTTGAAGCCATAATCTTATCCAAAATTATACTTGGGAAATTATTCATTGTTTACAGTGAAACTACATTATTGCTTACAGCCGAACAAAACCATAACTTTGTTCAAAATAGCGTACGTAAACAAAATCTCTACAACTTCAATCACCGCATACACTGCAAATTTACAATCAGAGCTTGGCATTTGGTTATATTTTGAACACTTCTTAAACTTTTTTTAAAAAAATTAACGGTATTGTATTTCAGTTTGGCTAGAAACCATTTATTGTCTCACTCGTTGTGGTTAAGGAAGCAAACCATTTTAGATCACTACTTTCTCAATATAGATGGCGTGATTCTATTCTAAGCTTAGTAAGT
This sequence comes from Carcinoscorpius rotundicauda, assembly GCA_011833715.1. Classification (NCBI taxonomy): domain Eukaryota; kingdom Metazoa; phylum Arthropoda; class Merostomata; order Xiphosura; family Limulidae; genus Carcinoscorpius; species Carcinoscorpius rotundicauda. The sequence continues at coordinate 24,868,726 of CM022404.1, forward strand.
TTTTTTTCTTTCTAGCCTTAACAAAATATCTAACATCTTCGCATAACGGCTCAAAATTACCACTACAATTTGATAATATGCCATTATCTGAGAAATATTTTCCGGTTTGACTGCTTATTAGAGAACCTCCAGACTGATTGTCCTTAAACTTAGTATATACTCTTAACGCCTTGTAAGGAGGAAATATGGTAATCATTATTTGATCTGCCACTCTCATATCACTAACAAGACTCCTATGTCTTCTGTATAAGTTGAACGGATGCATCAACTGGTGTATTTAAAAATATAAATAAGGGCAGATAACACATTTTCATACAAAACTTTAAAATGGATTTTAATTACATTTAATATTATTTCAAACTGTACGCATTCAGTCTCAAAAACGTCGTCAGAATGAGCATAAATAAACTTCTGTTCATATTTTGCAATAAATCAGTACATAATTTTCTATCTTATTAGGCTCAATTACTTAAATGTGCTTATTAACAAACCAAATAAGAAAACGTTCACCACATTATATCCAACTTAAAGTCCTATCGAGAAGAATTATGTCTCACTCCATTAAACCCAGTTGTCTAATGGGTACTTAAGATCATTCTGCGATGGACTGGCATCTTATTGAGAAAGGGTGTGTCTCATTCGTATGGTATTCGCATTAATATCATGGTTCAGCTCCAACATTTATGCATCATGTATGAATGGGATTGACTTGATTTTGTGATATATATTTTGCCCACAGTAAATGTGAACGTATATTTCTAAGATCTTGAAGTGAAGACAAGCCAGGAGATACAACTTCTTGTTTTCTATGATGCTAAATTTTATTATTAATTTTCTCGGTGGACTCAGCAGATAGCCCGATGTAGCTTTGCTTTCTAAAAACAGAAACACACTTATTATTAGTTCAATACATTAATGTTTTTAAATGAACATTATGCAATAACGTGACGTTATGTTTTTCTCTTTGAGTCTAATAATAGCAGACATTCTTGATCAGGTTTCTGCATGGATAAGGAAAGGAAACATTTGAGATTTTCCCTGTTGAAAGAAATCGGGACATACTAGAAAGGATTAAAAAAGGAAATGTTTTGCACGTGTGCTGAAAAATAGATCAGAGTCTGCTTCTATATGTTAGGAGATCAATAGACGATAATATTGAATAGGATTGTAGAGAAACCGAAAAACATAGAGTTGGTCGGTCTAGGACGGTTGTTCGGGAACTAAATTTGTAACGCAGGTAATGAGTAATTTATATATTTTGTCCTTTCTTCATTCAAGGGAGTTGATGATACATTACAGGGAGATAAAATGATTAATTGAATGACCTACTCTGAGCTTTCTAGCACACATAGGTGTTATGAATTCTTAAACTTTGGATGCTCTTAATGTTTTTGTAATTTTGTTGAAAAATCGTTATAGTACTTTATTTTTTGTCTATTCCGATGCAAAATTATTATTATATTTATCAGATGTTTCAGATTTCATGTATATTGTAATAGTCTAAACAATCTTATGCATATTATTTTTCTGCAGACAACACAAGACGGAAGACTGGTCCTGTCTATTTCATCGAATAACAAACTTAAGCTGTTTATTTAACTTATCAAGCCATTACGCGATGACAGAAAACGGCAGACATGTTATATTCATTTTATAGCAAATTCGTTTTGTTTAAACATTCTTGAGACCATATAAATAGGATAAAATACAAGTTCTGCGTTTCTATAAGAGCCGTACGATATTTAAACTGTCTAAACTATTTCGGGCTTTCAATGGAAGATTCGAATCATTTTCATCCAGTCTCTACACTATACAAGGATGACAGTTGGCAGTTCTTGTCATCCTTTATCCAATAAGAACATTTGCTGTGTAACTAATCTCTTCGATTCATAAGAGTGATGGAAAGTATCTTGTCTTCAACTTAACCAAGCAATAACTCAATAACTTGAATCATCTGGTCATAACGAAAGGATGCACATACTCACATCAAACCAAGAACAACAAAATATTGCGCAAATCACCATATCAAAGGAGGATAACAGTCAGAAAAAATGTATAATTTACCCTATTACCATCGTATAATGGTAACAAGCAATAATAAAATATTAAATGTGTTTTGTGCGTTTTTTAAATTTTACACAAAGCTACTCGAGGGCTATCTGCGCTAGCCGTCCCTAATTTAGCAGTGTAAGACTAGAGGGAAGGCAACTAGTCATCACCACCTACCACCAATTCCTAAATTATCAAGCCCTTACACAATGATAGAAAACGGCAGACATAATATATTCATTTAATAGCAAATTCGTTTCGTTTCGTCTTGAGACCAAAAAAGTAGTGCAAAACACAAGTTCTTCTTTTGTATAAGATACATTTAAATCTAAGTTGTTATTAGTGGGATTGACACCAAACCCAGATTTGTCCGTCAGGCCGCTAGATAGTGAAGCGTGATTCGTCACCTCAGAGAAAGCGTTTTCACTGCTCCAGAGTCCAGTGGTTGTGTGCTTGACACTATTCCTGCCGACCTTGGCATTTTGCATGGCTTGTGTGTGGCTGCTCGACCACGGAAACCCATTTCATGAAGCTCCCGACGAACAGTTCTTGTGCTGACGCTGCTTCCAGTGGTAGTTTGGAATTCGGAGCTTGTGTGGCTGAGCTGTAGTTGCTCCTGAATGTTTCAACTTCACAATAGCAGCACTTACAGTTGACCGGAGCACCTATAGCAAGGCAGAAATTTGATGAACTGACTTGTTGGAAAGATGGCATCCTGTGACAGTGCCATGTTGAAAGTCACTGAGCTCTTCAGTAAAATCCATTTTACTGCCAATGTTTGTTTTTGGAGATTGCATGGCTGTATGTTTGATTTTATGCACTTGTTAGTAATGTGTATGGCTGAAATAGCCGAACCCACTCATTAAAAGGGATGTTCTCATACTTTGGGCCAAGTAGTGTATCATATTAAAACTTTTCTTTTCGACAATATAAACAATGTCTAACATAGTAAGTTACTAAAAGCAAATATTGAGAAAGAGGTTTCAAATACAATACATTAAAACTTAGAATATATTATTGTATTGTATTAGTTTCAAGTGAGATAGAAATACGTTTAAGCATACACCTAGAATAAACGGCTGTTGCTCAGCGACAGAAAGGGTACCTAATTGGCTGTGGAAAGAAGTATTGCTGAATATTACATTGCCATACAAAACCCAGTATAGACCAGCCAGTCACATTCCACAATCGCTACGGCGTGAGGAGGTAACTTCAATAATCAGAAAATTACGCAACCCAATTGCTCAAGTGCCTAATCTACTATGTACACTCTGGACAGAATGATGTGGATCCAAGTTCAATTTGGTTCTTGTAAATGTGAAAATGCTTCAGTGAACATTCTGATGCTGAAAAATTAACAGAAGTGATTGGGGAAGGTATAGTGACTCGTAATGTTATTATTATACTTTATTTCTTGTTTGCTTCACAACTTATTGTTTACAAAGGCTCAGTATATTTAGTGAAATAAATATACTAGTTTAAAGAAATTCATTTACAGTTACTTTTCGTCATTTTTCACCTTTTCAAGCTATTCTTAGTTATCTCGCGCAGTAACATTTCAACTCACCAACTTCAATTTGCCATTACACTGGAATTGCAGAAGGCTCCATTTGAACATAGTCAAAAGTAATATCTACCGAAATCATATACGTTAAAATCAGCTGTTATAGGTAGAGAAAGCACAGTGTGGAGTAGAATCGTCAGATTCACAAGGAAAGAAATAACTAACTGACCGATAGTTAACTACATGTTTGAAGTTGTGTAATTGAGTGCTTTCTTGTACGTGTGTTCTGCTATAGCAAAGCCACATCGGGCTATCTGCTGAGTCCTATTCGGAAAAAGAATTACGGATAGACTAAAGTATAAATTTAAATTTGTCTTGACAGTTCGTAAAAAAAAGCGATTCGAAACTCAAAAGTTTCAAGTTAGTTTACACTCTGTCAAGAAAAAGGAAGTATATGAATAAATAATTTGACAAATATTCTAGTTAGCGCAAGCAAACAAAATTCTTCTAGTTAGATACAAGAAAATGCATAAGAAAACAACTTTCAGTTCTTAATGCTTGCATTTTAACTTATCTTCGTTGATTATTTTTTTTGCTTTTCTACTTTTTAAAAACACTGGTACGATTACAAGTTGTGTGACATTTAGACCCTAATAGGTATTCAGGTTTCATAATATTTCATGACCAGTTGAGATGAAATACATAATTACACGACCAACGTGTGATAAGTATTTGGTTGTCCAATACCAGCAGAAGATATATATAATTTTCGCATCAAGAAATTATGTAGGCAAAATTTTTCTAGTTAGATACAAGAAAATGCATAAGAAAACAACTTTCAGTTCTTAATGCTTGAATTTTAACTTCGTCACCCCTGTGACGTTTGGGTTTGATATCAGCATTCCATTAAAACAATTGTATCGTTATTGTTAATTACGATCAAATAAAGAGGTAATTTAGTTTAGTTGATAAGGACTAACTCGAGATAAGTAACATTACTGTAGCTTGAGAATACACAAGTAGCCAATGTCTTTGACTATAATTGTCTAACGGATGATCTGTTTCAAGGGATTCGGAATTCATCATGCGTTCGACAAACTGGGGCTGTTCATGATTAATGAAATTTTATTCAATTAGAACGATATCCCAGTGGCTATGTACGGAGAATAGAGCTATGTGAGGCTTGTAGAGTCAGAGAGGCACATGACAGATATCTCGCTACAAAGAAATGCTTGTGTGCGGTCGAATGCTTTTCCTCACTACGTTCAATTTTTTGGCAGCTGACTTACAAAGATAACGAATGACGGTATATTTGCTGACTCTCCTCGATAGCGAAACTTTATAGCTCACAAAATTAGCTCAACTCTGGGGGTCCTCGCCTTGTACTGGAAACTTACATGATGTTCACACTAAAATCAGATCTGACACACTAGCAGAAAATCCAAAGGAACTTTATATGAAAAAAAGACACTAAAAACCAGTTTTAAACTGTCAGAGAATGGTGACAAGAAGACTAGATTTCTTAGGGGGTAATGACCTTAGGCATTTACATAAAATCATTTTAATATAATTTTCAAAAGATATTTTACACATAATACAACACAGAAATATGAATGGAGATAACGATAAGCCCCCAATGTAGTTATAACTGTTATTTTTAAAGAAATTTAGAATAATAAAATTAAACCTTTGAGCATTTAAAATACTGACACATCAGTTTTTGTGAAGCTCATATTTCTTCGATATCAACAACAAATAAAAAAGTTTGAAAAAATGGAAGTTACTTGTTTCTCTTAATATTAAGAGTAATACAGTTCATTCACGATGCATTTGGAACCAATTTCGAATAACAAATCTTTATTTAACTTTCGAATGCTAAATTTTATTTAAAATGATTGGAACTTAAAGAAATTCGAATATTTAATTCCCATGCGATTATTACTAGAACACCAAGATTCACCAATATGCCTGAGAATACAAACCTTAGAAGCAAGATAAGCTTTTAGTGGCTCAGCGGCACCCTTGGAGACTAACAAACGCTAAAAATAGCGGTTCGATATCCGTGTTAGGTATAGTACAATAACACAATGTGTAGCTTTGTGATAAAAAACAAACAAGATAGTAAATTTAGAACAAATGAGTACAAACAAATTGTAATTTGCTATAAAGACGTGGTTCTTAAAAAAACTACATCTAAGGTTTTTGGTTGTTTTGTTATATTATCAGCCAAGATTAAATATATTTATTTTTTGAGAATAAACTTACTTGTATAGGACTTGCCTTTAAAATAACGATAGCCATGTGTACCATCATGGATTACTGTAAGTCACTAGTGTAAATCAAAGTTATCATAGTTCATCGAGGCGTCATTAAGCGTGATAGGTTTGTTTTTGTTAAACTCAAAATTACGATACGTAAAGACTCTGAAAGCATTACAAAATATTCATATCCTTTAGAGAACTGGTGATTGAAATTCAACACATCTGTCACCAGTTCATTCGATTTGCTATTTCTCTCCTATAAGAAACATGCTGGCACCCTCTGGGGTGTTGATTCGAAGATGAAAAATTATCCAATAAAAATAGTGGCTAACCGTCCATTTTTCGTGTCCACAATCGTATAAAGAAGTCAGATTGCAGTTGTGGCGCCGATATTTAGGCTAAGAAGCCATCGTGAAGTGCCATGGGTCTACAGGGAACAATAATACGAATAGTATACCATAATACTTACGATGCTTCTCAAAAGAAATATCCGAATATGCGTCCGATAAGTGTTAAATAAGTCTTTTTGATGAATACTTTCATGGAAGAGGGAATTTTGTTTATTAGATTCTTTACTTCAAGACATCCACACAACTAGAACATATGATTCTCAATACATCATTATAATGTTTCTTCGTATTGACAATAATTGCTTTAAGTATGTATTTATTTAAAACTAGGTAAGTCGTACGAAACAAGAGTTTCGTTTATTTTTGTTGAAGATTTTTCAGTAGAATACGCTTCAGAAAGCTACAATTTTTTCTAAAGACTGTGGTATGTTACGATGGATATGAAAATTACATATCTCCAGGAGTACTTATTTTGATTTTGCACAAATACTTTGTGTTCTATTTCATGATCCTTTCTCTAAATTATAAATGTTTACAATTATACCTACAGTTTTATTCACTGTGTAAATTTTATGCAAGCTGTTTTATGGAATTTCGTTGAGGATATATACTGTTAAATGTTTTCAGAAAACATAAAAATATCATTTTTATATCTTATTAAAATTTCTGTAGTTTTGTACTATAAAGAAGGATCAATAAGGCTTTGTGTTTCAAACTCACAGTCGGTTGGGTATGACTTCGAGGCTATTTCTCTTCATGCTTATGTGCAACTGGGTATGCCATTTGTTTCAGTCTTTTTACCTATCTGATGGCGATAGCTGTTAGCTAGGCAAACAGAAGAAACATTCTACTAATTTCTTTCACTTTTGCTAGTAAAGCAGGAGCTCAGCAAAGGATTCTATATGTATTCTCGGCATAATTGGATTTGACCATTTATCTATAACACAAAATTCCATATAAGTGCTATAGGCAAATGGAGACCTAAAGAATCCATGTGAAATCGGTATATTCAACTGCAACCTTTTTTGTTAAGCCACGGCATACTTTGTTTTTTTTAAAAAATAACTAATAATATCCTGAAAAAGGAACGATGAATTAGGAAATAAAGAAAGAAATATGCCTAATATAATATATTTTGCCATTTATTTGCATCAAATTTAAGAACTGCTGGTATCTTATCACAAGTTGTTGAAGACGAAAGAATACACATTCTGTAACTAAAATGTCTTGTATTTCAACTTCATTTCCTGCAACAGACCTTTTTCTGAACCCTTTTATCATCGATCGTAAACTTGCAAAAAGTCTGATTTAAACGGAAATACTTGTTTTAGACGATTCATTAAATTAATGAATCTTTATTTGGATATTTACATTTAGACAAAAGTATAAAACATAAAACAATATGTAACTTAATGTTTGGAATGTTTATATCTGAGGTGTCTATTGATTCTCTTATATGTTTTTACCACTTATGAAGTTTACAGTATCAAGTTTGTTTTCTTTAACAACAAAGCTGCACAGTGTACTTGCCCACCAATGGATCGAACCACAGAAAGTTAACTAGCTCTTAAACAATTTGCTAAGATGCCAGAAGCTAGAGTATAAAAAATGCTCGTACTTAGAACACTTCCCATTCTATTTTTGAAAAAAATCTAAATAAACAGGCTCCAACTTTATGATATTTAAATACAAGAGTTCAATCGACTATTTCGATCATTGTAAATTTCAATACAACCTTTTCACAAGATGAAAAGAGATATAATTTCAGATACTTTATGGTCTGTCATACAGATAATCGTTTGTAGCGGAAGAGGAAAACAAATAAGGCGCTGAGATGCCGTGTTTTGGACCTTTTGAATACATTAAATTCGTCACAAATTTTCGCTGACTAAAACGTGCTGTAACTGTCAAGATGTCATGTTAATCGCGATAACAATTCTTTTCGTGAATTATTGCAAACACGACCTCGAAAAGTTTAAAAGTTCTGGGAAGATTTATTTTTGCGATTGGCGTGCATTAAGGATAAAACATTCTTGCAAAGAGAAGTAGGAAAAGCAAATTTTCTGTGTAAGTCCCCAGTTAAACAAGTTTAAATTAGTAGTAGATTCACTTACTTAATATATAGAGAAGTAATTTTAAATTGTAGAGTAGAATCACTAGATTAATCTGGAGAAAAAAAATATTGAATTTATAGAAGATTCAAGGAATTAATGTTTTGAGAAATATAGTTTCAAAATACAGTACATTAATACCCTACTTTGGGAAAGTTCCAATAAGCAGCAAAATTAATTTATAGGTGAAGTTTTATATAGATGAAAAATAGGTAATTCCAAACAGAGAACAAAACATTTGTCTACTTTTCTATGTCCCATGTTTGGTGCTACTCAGCAAAGATTAACTGAGCTGTATCGTGGTGTGAAAGGAGGCCTGGCCTTTGAAAAGGTTTACGGTTTTTAAAACTTTTTTCTCGTAGATGCCGTCTTATTGTTCTTGAGCTGCATTCTGCGTCCGTAAGGGCCTTAATCTGGTTCAACGATCGGCTGGTGTCTTGCCGGACGACCCGTCAATACCTCCTGCTCATCGTCGGCGAAATTTTCTTGGGCCGACCACTTAAAATTCGTGTTCCGTATCCCTCAGGGTCTTTTAAGAAATTTGCAACAGCAGGTTAACTACGCCCAACCTAACCAGCGATGGCACATTGAGAAAGACCTTTTTTTTGCAGGTCGACAATTCTGCCACGTTCAAACTCTGTCAACTTTTTAACCTTTGTCATGTTTTCACCCCATGTCAGTGGGAGATGTTGACAACACTAATGCTTGAACAGAAGTGACTAAATTTTTTTACGTGTTTACCGATTAACGCTTCGTTTCAGTATGATTTTAAACTTTTGACCAGCTAATATTTAGGCTAATTTACCTATTAAATGTAAAACAAGTTTTTTACTTTTATTATTTTTATTTTTTTATTTTCATTTTTCGAAGACCTACTCAATAAGTGGTTGAGTCTAAAAACGCAAAATGCATATTTTTTCTTTATGTTCATTGGTCTTCAGATTTTGGCCAGTAGTGTATGAGAGTACTGGGAAATAATAACATTTAAGAAATAAAATAAAGTATTAAATAGAGACGGACCATCAAACCTCTTCAGTGATATATGACATATTGTAAATGTTAACCACTATATTATGTAAACAGCACTAAAACATAGTACTTTATAATACGTAGAAGATATAAATATTGAAAGAAATTATCGTAAATAATATATGAATACAACGTAGAATGTGTCGAAACATGAAACATGTGATTGTTGTTAGTTGAAGCCGTTGACTGCTTTAATGAACTTTTAACTGTGTAAATATGAAATGTTGCATGTTATCATTTAGTTATTTTATTTGGCTTTATATACTGATTTCTCTTCCCCATATTAGATGAAGCTTTTGTTTTGACATTATGCGTCATATCAGCTGCTTTTCAATCAGTGGTAAGTTTATGGACATTACAGAGCTCAAATCGAAGACCCGATTTATCGTTATGCACAGAGCGTTTATAGCCTAGTGGGTAACTTTTTTCCTGAAAGAAAGAAATTATTTTAAGTAAACATAAAAAGGTTTTGGAAATAAGATTCCCTTTTGTTATTGATACTCATTATAAGCACACAGAAGGTGTAATGACACCTGTTATGGTTTACTGAACACGGTCATTATCTTTAATATTTCATGTAATGACAAAATAAATTTATTGTGATGTTATGACTGAGGTTTCACACAGAACTAAATAACAAAAATCGTAAGCTTTTCGACAAGTAGTTCCAACTTTCATTAATAATATTTACTATGTTTTGTGTTTTTAAACATAAATGAGAGGGAAGGAAGTAGTTCTGTAAAAGTATTATTGAAGTAAAAAATAATTTGACATGTTTGTCTTCCTAAAGTTACTAATATATATCAATTCTAACAACATAGGAGTGAAAAAAATGATTAAAGTGCGATAATATATTAACTGCAATACATATACTCTTCAAAAAAAGAAACGCAAAAGGCAAAATTTGAGACATATTGTTAACAAGTTTATTCCAGGTAGTTCTGTATGACATGTCTGAAACTTTGCACATTCACTGCCGAACATCCAAAGTCTGCAAAGGCGAAATCCACGCTCACTAGTTGAAGTTTAACGTCACTCAACACCAATAACGAGTATGTCCCCCATGAGCATCAATAACTGCTTGGCATCTCCTGCCCATGAAAGCGATGAGACGACGAATCACGTCGTGTGGAATGGCTGTCCGCTCAGCCTGCAAAGCTGCTGCAAGCTGAGGTAGAGTCCACGGGTGAGGTTGTCGCCGTCGCAGACGTCGGTCCAACTCGTCCCAAAGATGTTCGATGGGAATTATATCCAGTGATCTGGAGAGCCAGGGAAGAACGTTGATGTTGTGGTGTCTCAAGAAGACAGTGGTGAGTAGAGCTGTGTGAGGACAGGCGTTGTCATGTTGAAAAACGTCCTTGACGTTCACCATGATGGGTTGCACATGGGGCCTAAGAATCTCGTCGACGCTTACGTACGGTCCGATCGGAAACCCTACGCAGCCCTGATATGGTTGAGGCAGTAGACGTCGCAGTGGTTGTCCTATCCCGAAGTAGACGTAACCGGATGTAGCGATCTTGTGTGGGCGTGGTCACACGAGGTCTGCTAGATCGTGGACGGTCACGAGTTGATCCATATTGTTTGTGACGATTCCATAGCCTTGTGATGGTTCTTTGGTGGACATTCACAGCTCTGGCAACATCTGATCGAGATTTGCCTGCTTCCAAGCGACCGATGGCGTTGTTGCGTTGTGCTTCAGTCAGTCTTGGCGTAACTGTATTGCGTGTCTGTGGCTAAACACTGAGCTATGGAAACCGAAAACCCGTCACTTTTATAGGGATTTTGCACATGTTGCACTTGCAGAACATGCAAATCTCTCAAACAAATTTATTGGACACATTTAAAGACTCAAGTACTAGCACATATTACATATTCCTACTTTATCTTTTGATAACCGAAATATGTGATTCTGAAATAAGAATCTTGAGCTTATCGTGTTCCATGCAAATGTATGTCAATGTCTATTTAATAAAACTAGAAATATCTATGTGATTGTTTATCCTGTGTATTGTGTTGTTCCTTCAATCTAACGCTTTAAATATCATTAATAATATGCTTCATAGAGTCAATAAACATTAAATACTATTATTCAAATACTATATTTAACTAAAATGAAAAACAAAATAGTTTCACAGAATATTGGCGCCAATTGTTAAGTTAAAGAACTGAAGACCAACATTATGCTTTTCCAGAAGGTTTATCGATAATTTAAAATCATTTATTCAGTTTTTAATTATTTAGAACAAAAGATTTGAGCTTCAACACAGCATTTATCCTCTTTATATAGCTTTCTCGGGTGAGCTAAGCAAACAGATGTTTTCTCTGGTTACACTTTTTTTTAATAGCCATGCAAGATATTTCTTGCTTGGAACAACATTTTTAAAGCGTTATATTTAAAAATAGGTTGTTTTGATAAGTAAAATTTCATTGTGGTCTTAATATGAACCTGATTGTAACCCAAAACAGTAACAAAGTCTTGTTCTGTGGAAGATTTTAAATACTTCCACTTGGAACCTATTTTTTACTCAAGTAGTTTCATGAAGAAAAAAATATAATGCTTATATCTGATTTATGACTAATTAATATTAACAAAACTTATATTTTGGCTGGACAGTTTTCTCTCACTAAAAGTTATTCAATCTAATGTCTATCAAAATTAGATATGTTTATTTTTATTTCTCGAAATCATATTGAATCTGAATGGGATAATTTCGTCGTAACTGTTATTATTTTCAGAGACACAATATATTAACTAATAATCGGTATGACTATACTTAAAACTTAATACATAAGAGCAAAGGGCATTTTATTGAGGTTTGGTTATTCATGTACAGAGTTCAGAGACAAGTATGGCAGGCAAAGATTATAACATAAAAGTAGCCACTTCAAGCAAAAATCTTAAATCACCTTTCAACATACTTCGTTTGATATCAAAATGTTATTTGTAAATACACAGTCTAGTGAAAAAAAATAACTTGGATATGTTTGCTGTTGAAAGGTTTGCTTTTAAACAGTAATAAGAAAAACAACAGGAGGCTTGTGTTTATTTTTATAATTAATACATTGAGAGAAATCATAATAATTAAGTTTAAATAAAAACAAACTGACAAAATGTGGAATGACTAGTATACACTGATAGGATTAAACATTTTTAAATAATACGACATTGAATAAAAAGCAAAATGAACATAATATTGTTATTTTCCTCACAATTATCAACCATTTAACTGATAATTTACTTCTATAAATTAAAAAAAAAATGTAATAGGTCTTAACAGAATAACATTTTGATAGCACTAAAGCTTTTTGGGATTCTTAAGTTACGTAAATAATTTTGAATTAAGATTAGCTTTTATTATATGAACTGTTTCACATATACAATACAGGTTCTGAAACTTGCTAATTAACCAGTAATCACACAAAAACACCTTTTTGAGCTCTATAACTGATGAGTAAGTAATAATGTTATTAAATTATAAACTGTTTTTAAGTGATTTTGACACCAAATATGTCATGGTTTTTTGTTCTTTTCAAAGAAACGCACGCTCTACGAAAGAACAAAAATCTGTCGATTGGCCCCTTTCACACCAATCAACTTTTTATCAAAGAAACATGCATAAACAACAAAAAGGTTTTGTAACAATACTTAGTCGCAGAAAAACGCATTTGGACGGCACAGAGCAATAGTACAAACATAAATACACGTTAACTGTTAGATACAGCTATAACGTGGCACGTGCTGTCTCATATCAAGAGTTTAGATGTTGGTATAAAAATGTGAAACAAGGAGATTTAAAACAACTATAACTGTATAACTAGTAGCAAAGCATTTTCAAACATTACAGTATATAGCACTGGACAACAAATATTTGGTACGGAAAACAACTCGCATGATTCAGGGTAATTTGACGGTGCTGATTTTAAAACATGTAGTCAGAATTTGTTTATTATCTATTGGTTTTGAGTTATTGTTTTATCTCTATATTTTATAAGTACTATGTGAAATACCCAGCAATCAACTCGATAAATTTATGCTGTGGAATGAAGTTTACTTGGACAGTTTAATGGGTAAAAAGTATACATTTTTTATAACTTCAATCATTGAATGTAATGTACTAGTCAAACATTCAAATATTTTGTTCATATACGCTATTTATTCTCGCTATCACAGTATTTAATTGCACCGTTCTTACTTAATTACTTTATTTCCACATTTATCTGTTCCGCCCGAAACCCTCACATGCTCAGTTTGCTCTCTCTCAGTTTCCACGCACAATCAAAATAAAATAGAATCTTCTTCCTTGCGTCATATGCATGATGTAATCTAATGCTGTAAAACTTTGTTTTTCAAAATATTTTAAACTTTGGTTCAATAAGCATAATTTATTTGACATGCTTTCAGAAAAAAAATCATTTGAAATGCTGGCTGCTTCCGGTTCAATTAAAGTCTAAAAGTGCAAAAATCTCCTGTTGATCATGCTGTGAGCATGAGAGGAATTTATCAAAGCATACATATAATATATTGTTAAATGCAGCTTCCTATAAATAAAGGAAGTTATTAAATAAAAAAGCTATTATTTTCGATATGCATAAGAATATTTAAATAAATCTATCGTCACTCGAGAAGCAGAGATGTTCAGTAATTCTCAACATGATTTTTTAAATCAGCATTGTTAAATTACTCTGAAACAATTGCGTTTATTGTAGTAGAAGGGAAAAAAATATTTGTTGCCCAGAGTACTAATTAACTGATATCGAAGATGGTTATTTATCTTTTGGAAAGGTAACATTTCTTTCTATCTTGTGTAAATCAGTCTACAAGTACATTTCGGGCTAACAAAATATTATTACATATCTGCATACTTAAGCATACGACGCAACGCATAGGTCATGGAACCTTTTTATTTAAAGCAGTTTTTTTAGTGTGTTTGTAGACTTGGACTTAAATAATGAAATTCATATCCAAGCATTTTACAGAGACAACAGCACTGCAACTAAAATTTGTGTTGATTCTGTTGTTAAACGGAACTAGTAACTTCTTCAATAACTGAGATTTTTCTCTTTGGTCCATGCAGGAAGTCCGTATCATCACAGTGATTATGCCTTGTGACGTCATAAAGTTCTAGATTAGGACGAGTCCTTCTCGGAGAGTTGTGCCACCGTATTTCTGAAGTTGAGACATTTTCGTTCAGGTTGTTCTCGAACTCACTAATCATTAGAAATTTCTCCTCTTTATTACAGGACGTGATACAGTCAGCAGCACACCACTCATCCAAGAGGTTATTTTCTCCTAAATCCACAAGTCCTTCCTCGGAGATGCAAGTCAAAAGCTCTGGACGCTTATCCTCGTCAGCTATATCTACCGAAGTCGCAAAAGATATTGTTCTCTGACACCTTCTTAGTGGAGGCGCCCTCTCACGGCTAACATTATTGCCACAAGTGCAGATGTCAGTGTTACGCAAAGACAAACATCGTTCAATTTCATAATGGCCTTGTTCTTCTAAGCTATTGGCTGTTACTTGTGTTTTTTTACTGACACTCTTTCGAAGGTTCATAAGAAATAGAACAAAAGTCCCTGCCAAAATGCACCCACATGAAAACATAAATCCTGTCTTTGGTCCTTGACTTTTATTGATGTATCCTACAGAAAGAAAGGAAGTAAACTGAATCAAATGTGGATTTTTTAAAGATTATTTCAAAATTTAAAATTTTCTGAAAGTTATTATCTTATGTATTCACAAAAGCTGAGCTTTCATGAGATTTAAAACAATATGTGTGTGTGTGTGTGTGTGACAGTCCTCTTCAATTTCTCAATAAATATATTACATCTTGCTTGCTCTATTATTCTTCTCAACTAAGATGTATGAAATGTCAGGAAAAACGGCGTAAGACGAATGAAATTGAGATATTTAATCGTATGAGCTACATTTATTATTTGTTTTTAAGAACCGATAAATCTCCTTAAAAGATGTAAATAAGCTTGCTTGTAAACAAGAATTAATATTTTGTTTTGAAAAATAAAACAAAATAGAAGAATGAAAGCTGGTGGTTGGAAGTGTGTTTTAGGTATGAAATATAATTATCATTCTGTAGCGTAAACTAAAACATTTAAATACAATATTTACTTTGAAGCAAAATATAATATTTTAAGAATAAGAACGATAACAAACTTCTATTTTGCTAATAACGGATGTTTGTCGACAGTAAAAACGACTTTTAGTGATGTCGAGAAACCCACTTGTTGAGAATTTTATATGCAAAAACGGCTCGTTTGGGTTGAGAAAATATTTCAAATAGAAGAGCGAACAACGTTTCGACTTTCTTCGGTCATCGTCAGGTTCACAAAGAAAGAGGTAACTGACCGGAAGCTGACCACATGTTTGGAAGGGGTTGTGTAACTGAGTGTCGTAATGTAGAGGGTGGGGTTAGATTTTGAATATATAATTTTATCTATAATATTAATATAGGTATAATGGCGTTCCTTTATATTGGTTTATTTTGGGTTTAAGTTGTTGTATAAGTAAGGCTTCTTTAATTTTGCGTTTGTTTATGTTTGTTTCTTTATTTAGTATTTTAGTGTTTTCTATGGTTATGTTGTGTTTATTTGACTTACAGTGTTCGAAAACGTGTGAAGGTGACTTTTTATGTAGCACAATATGGCCCAGCATAGTCAGGGGTTAAAGCGTTCGATTCGTAATCTAAGGGTCACGGGTTCAAATCCCGGTCGCACCAAACATGTTCGCCTTTTCAGCCATGGGGGTGTTATAATGTTACGTTCAATCTCACTATTCGTTGGTAAAAGAGTAGCCTAAAAGTTAGCAGTGGGTGGTGATAATTAGCTGCCTTCACTCTTGTCTTACACTGCTAAATTATGGACGGTTAGCACAGATAGCCAGCCCTTGAGTAGATTTGTGCGAAATTCAAAAAACAAACAATTAGCACAATAATTTATTATTTATCGCTAATAAGAGAATAAGCTTTTATTAGCTTAATATGGATATTTATGATCGTAAAAATTGACATATATAAACATAAAAGAGTTTTTATCACAAGATAGGCAATAAGTTTTACGAATGATGTTGTTGTTGTTTTGGAATTAAGCACAAAGCTACACAATGGGCTATCTATGCTCTGCCCAACACGGGTATCGAAACCCGGATTTTAGCGTGTAAGTCCGCAGACATACCGCTGAGCCACTGGGGGCTTTACGCATGAATATTTATAAGTACGAGAATTGACGTTTATTCGCACATAAATGGAATTTTATACTTTGTATGGATTAATTTTTATTTTTTATCAGTACAGAGTTAAAACTTTGTCAGAAAAACGCTTTATTAATATAATCATTTACTTTGATGCGTGTAAAAATAACTTCAAGAAACACAACGACAAAAAGGTACTCGTAAAAGAGCGGACTTTTATAAGTAGGAGAATGACATAAGGATGAGCATTTCTGCCTACAAGGGTATACATGTCTATGCTTTTATTTACGAAAGATTATACATGAAAAACAGGAATCTTTATTTACATCGGGATGGACTTCTATTAGCAAAAAGATGTAGTAGTTTCAGCTCAAGCTTAGTTTATTGTTTGTATAAGGAAAAGCTGCTACTGGCGTAAAAATATTTTCATTTTTTAAAAGTTTTTGTTTTTTAACAGTAGAAGCATGATAAATTATTTCACGAAAATCATACCCGAGTTATCATGATACAATAGTATTTTAATATTTATTTTGTTTTCTGAATATGTACAATGATTGTGTTACTTTAAATTTTTCCAATTATATGCTATTCAGAAGGCAAAGTAAAGAAGTAATGACTTTAATGAAATTAGAAAACAAAAGAAATAACTGCACAATGCTGCATAATTCATTTCTCCTCAGGAATTATAAAAGTGATGTATTTGTTCCTTAAGCTATTGACTGAGGTGTTGAAAATTATATTTTACTTGCTTTCATAATCAAGTTTTAATGTCAGTAGCTAAAATTCTGAATAATCTGAAGCCCTT
Organism: Carcinoscorpius rotundicauda; assembly: GCA_011833715.1. Taxonomy (NCBI): domain Eukaryota; kingdom Metazoa; phylum Arthropoda; class Merostomata; order Xiphosura; family Limulidae; genus Carcinoscorpius; species Carcinoscorpius rotundicauda. Next base: position 24,886,037 of record CM022404.1, read on the forward strand.
ACAGATGTTCATCTACCTAAAGCTGTGGAATTGTTTTCATCCACTGAAATTCAATACAGTACTTTCGTATTCTCTGCTTTGCATTGACAATAACTATTGGTGATGATCAAACACTTTCTGATAACTATTTGATACTCTCCATCGGCGTTCAGTCTGTTTACATTCTGGCTATGTTTCTTGACAAACAGGAGGGTTAATACAGTCGTTATGTTTTGCGACACACATTTTCAACATCTTTATTGTAATTAGAAACCGCAGAAACTCACACTGACAAATCTTACAGAGTTTTAGGCCCTTTGCAAGAAAGCTTAAAATCGTGAGCTGATTACACTTATTTGTCATGTTTCATCGGCAACTTTGAATAAAATAATGTACTGTTGGACCTTTTATAACACAAAATTCTGCGTACGTTTACGTCCGATATCTTGCTCAGAAAAAAAACGCAATAAAAATCCTAAAATTTTGTTTTGGTTTTGATGAAAAATCTTCCCAAAGCAAAACTATTTATGTTCAAAGGTATTTCCTGTTGACCTTGGTTCGTCTGTAAGAATGGTTTTAAACGTTTATGACACCTCAAAGACTCTGCTCACTTAATTGAAACAATAAGCGTTTTTACAATGTTTTATAACCATCATTGGTTGGGGTCTAATTAACCATATACAAGTCTGTAAATAACTTAATGATGTAATACAATGAAATATTTACAATAAAAAGTCTCATTCTTACAATGCCTTCTAATTTGCAGTTTTCTTTACCTTGTTGGTTGGATTATGATGTTTTTGAATGACTTGTCTTTCTCTTAAAAGGAACAGCATTAAGACAGTACCTACAACGTTTACATTTCATAGATGTATCACAGCTTTCAAGTAAGACTAGAATAAACATTAGTTTCGGGCGTTCTCTCAATCAATACTGAATATATATAAATTATTTTGTGAAAGACAAATGGACTTTAATCACAATCGTGATACAAACGAAGGAAGAATTTTTTGTAAATAAAGATTTCTCTGTAAAAGATTTACCGAAGTTGTATTGTTAGAAGGCTCTAAGAAAGGAAATTTTATGGTTTCTTATTGTTTTCCAGCTATTGTCATAACCAAAATAGTGACCTATTTATGCAGAATAAAGCAAAAATTATATATAATTATAATTTTTGATATCAGATATCACAAATAACACCGAGTTCAAAGAAGGTTTACTTTTTTTTTATTCGAATGCATGCATGTTCCTTACCTGTAACAGGAATTCCAATTAATATTGGAATAGACTGTGACCACTGAAGATAGCTCCAAGCACGGTCAAAGTTCCTTGGTCTAACCTTCTCGTATAGATACATTTTCAAACTGTATTGATATCCTCCACTGAAAATGCCATATATCCAAATGAATAATACATACCCGTGATAACCATTCACAGCGCAAAATGACAAAATAGCTATTACAGCTCCAAACATAGCAGCTTGACATAAATACTGACGAGCTATCATACACTGTGCACTGTTCTTCAGAATAAGCAAACTAAACGTGCAACATCCTAGTATATAAGCGAAACCTTGAAAAATCTGGAGAAGGAGTATAGAATTGTCTTCTAGTCCTTCATCTTTGGCTATATGGACCTGCAACAAATAACATAAAATACTTTTAACTACGTGCATAACTGATTTTCTTGAGAAAAACATTTTCAGTGGTTGTTAATATAAACTATATTGTCTATAAATTTATATAGTTGGAAAATATTAATAAACCCCTTCTCTAAAAAACTTTCTCTAATGAGTTCGGATTTGACTAATAGTGATGTAGTTCACTAGTGTGAGTCCTATACATTCATATACACATGCACTATCTATAATAAATTTGGCGATTGTGTATAAAATAAAATTGTATCTCAGAACGGTTGGTATGATTATTAACACTTTTACTAACCAAGTCAGTTGCAAACTCTTTTTGTTAAGCTAATGATGACCTAGGAAAGTTGTAACGTTGTTCTCTGATTTTCATCAAGCAATTTTCATCAAGTTTTACACCTTCCAAAGAATGTTTTAAATGAATGCATGGTTTCGAACTAAATTTATTACTAAATTGTTTTAGGTCTAATATATAATTACAAAATACAGACGTATATACGTAGTGTAACTCAAGTTCAACATACATATTGTATATAATATTAAAAGGGTGTAACAGCAACAAAATAAAAGCTTTAAAGGTAATGATAGAATTAATTATATATACAATGCTCTATTACAAGATATTTAAAATACCACCGTTAAACTTTGCAATAAAAATTACATTAAAATATATATTTTATACATATGTTGAGGAAAACTGGAATTAACGATTTGTATGGAATAAACAAAACAATGAGCAGCTACGTTTTCACAATAAAAGTTGACAAAAATGCAGTATTGTACTGACGGTCTTAACAGAGTTAGTTTAGTATTTATAGAGGGATTTTTAGAAATAAGAAACATCTTTTAAAAGTTCTAAATGTATTGGAAATGAGCCACGAAACATTTATTTGTGTTTTACTTTTCAGTAACTAAAGTGGATTTAAGAAGTAAATATAAGGTGTGTATAACCCACAGGATGACAGTGACGTTGAAAGCATGACTATTTGAAAAGTATTTTTCTCAATAAATAAAGTAAAACTTACCAAGTAAAAGTAAGGTGTGTATAACCCAAAGGATGACAGTGATGTTGAAAACATGATTATTTGCAAAGTTTTTGTTTTAAGAGGTGAAAAGTCTAAAAATGGGTTTTTTTCTTGAGGAGAATTTTTGTCTTTAACTTTTCGTTTTTGATTCTTGAGATGAAGTATTGCTCTTCGTTGGGGGTGGTACAATGAGGCTGATCGGTAGAAAATTCCAAAAACAAAAATTAAAAACATAACACCGGTTAGAGCGTGGAGCCCTAGCCTCCAGTTCAACAACCTGAAAAATAAAACAAAAGTTAGGATCATATTTAGAAATAAAAACGAATCCTAAACATTTTTCATAGATCAGTGTATAACAATAACCCATATAAAAAGTAAAATCTGATAATACCATCGCTATCTCAGTGTCTATATATATAAAACTGACTTTTATTAAATAATCAGATTTACGCTTTACGTTAACAATACTATAGATACTTAATATCATTGATAATTGATACATCTGCTATTATACATCTGTATTAGTAAAAATTACTATTTATGTGGCTGTATACCTTGGTTAAGCTTTAAAGAAATCCTTATGCCTAGCTACTATAAACCAATTTCAACATTTGAAAACACTAATCCACACAAATGTGTGACTGTACAAAATCGAATAATCAAATAACTTTTATTTGTTTATTTGTTTGACAATAAACACACACACACACAGACATATATATATATTTCTTTAAAAAAACAAATACGACTTTGATCATACAAAACATTTATTAACTCGGTGAACTCAACAGATAGCCTAGTCCAATGTGGCTTTGCTTTAAGAAAACACATGCACAAACACACGTGAAAAAATGAAAGTGTAACATTACAAAATCTTATAAATACATAAAGTGGTTAAGATATGTAGTTTAAGGTAAAACCTTAACTTGGAGAAGTGAATAAAGTTTGCAATTTAATAATTATAAAATTCAAATTTTATACCTGGTTTGAATTGTAGAATATGCTTATTTAATTTAGTTTTTCTACTCTGATGATTTTTCGTCCATATTATACAGTAATAAATAGTTTTAAGACGCGTGAAAAACGTCAGGTTTACTTGTACTATTTATTGCATTGCAGTCAATAACGTATAATTTGGTGTTGTGCATTTCAGTTTTAATCATAGCGTTGGTTTAATTCATTCAGTTAAAATTTTCTTAAATATTTATATGCTTTTCAATTTGTTTTAAGCATATGCTTTATAATTTATTACTGCAACAATCATGTTACTATAAACATGCGTTTGACGTTTCTCTTAAACAAGTTTCTTTTTCAGGGCGCTAGTCTCGTAATCTGAGGGTTGCGGGTTCGAATACTCGTCGCATCAAACAAGTTCGTCATTTTAGCCGTGAAGGCATTATAATGTGACGGTCACTTCAACTATTAGTTGGTAAAAGAGTAGCCCAAGAGTTGGGGGTGGGTGGTAATGACTAGCTGTTTTTTTCTTTAGTCTTACCCTGCTAAATTAGGGACGGCTATCTGCGCTATCCATTCCTAATCGTGGAGCTTTGCGCGAAAAACAAACAAACAATTTTCTTTTTCAATGTAAAGAGCATCATCATAGAAGAAAACATTAACTTTACGAATCCATTGCTATATCCATTATCTAGATTTATGCTTTACATGAAGAATAATATACTTAAAAGCAAACTTTAAAACACTGATAATTCACAAGACATTTTCAAACTTAATTTATTTTACTTTATTAACAAATTTACTCTTGAACTTGTAGAAGGATCAAATTATTCATAATGCAAATTGCATATTTAATATTCTATTAAATTACAGAAATCTAACATCAATAACACACGTACTTTATTTAGTTGGTTAAACTTAAAGGTGGACGTAAAATCTGGCAAGTTCACATATAGATTACATCATACTCAAGTGTGGTAATGTAGAAAACTAAGAAAATAGATATAATATAAATTAAACCAGTGTTCATAAAACTGTATTTAACTTTCAAGCGTTTAAGTCACTAAAAGTTAAAGATTTACGATATCGTGAAAAAGACGGTTAATTCACTGATAGATTTGCCTTAATCTTGCATCTCTTTTATATAAGTAATTAAGAGTTGTAAGAACAAGCATAAATTTACTTATAACATTCATTGGAAAAACCTAATTCCTTCAGGAATATAAACATGTTTAGAACTGAGACAAAAGCAAGTTAATTTGTATTAATACACCAATAACTTCTCACTGCTGATTTAATTATCTTCTTTTCCTTCTGAAACTTTCAGTCTATATTTAATTTTTTTCACTTTGTATATACATTGCTAATGAAAATAATAATATTGGTATATTAATATGTAATATCGATAATGTCATAAAACGATAATTGAGGTGACACGTTTAGATTTAAAGAAACAATTGTAATTCAACACTGTATATGCTTTAAAGAAAATTGTTCTTACAATTATATTAATTTCTGACTATTCGATAAGCAATAACACCACAAATAAAATCGAAAGCTTTACTGACTGAACGTCGTCAAGGAAATACATATGCATAAATATTAGCACAAAGTTTGTAATTACTGTAGCAATATGCCAAACCAACTGTAGATTGCATTATTCTTTTTAAGCATTCATTAAGAATACAACAAACACTAAGAATGATTGTTCTAGAATTTAGAAATCATGTACGATCAATTTTACCTTAATTACATTTCAAGTAAATCTTAGTTTTCTTTATTTCTTCAGAATTAAGCAACGTTCTTGAAATATTGCATCACATCAACTAAATATTTTTTTAAGTGCAAAGACCTCTCCTAGTTATCTATTAAATGTATGATACTATCAGGTTTATGTTGCTCAAACTGCTGGTCGAATTTCAATCTTTCTTTTTTAAGACAAAATAAAAGCCACGTGAATAACAGTATAGACTTTGTTTGTTTGTTTTGGAATTTCGCACAAAGCTATCGAGGGCAACATGTGCTAGCTGTCGCTAATTTAGCAGTGTAAGACTAGAGTGAAAGCAGCTAGTCATCACCACCCACTGCCAACTCTTGGGCTACTCTTTTACCAACGAATAGTGGGATTGACCGTAACATTATAACGCCCCCACGGCTGGGAGGGAGAACATGTTTGGCGCGCCTCGGGCGCGAAACCGTGATCCTCAGATTACGAAGTGCACGCCTTAACGCGCTAGGCCATGCCAGGCCCCACAGCATAGACAGTAAAGTTGGTTTGTTTTAAAATGCCATTAGATAAGCATTCGATTTCATATTTCTTTCGCCTTATGTAAGGACATCCAAGAAAGTACGATTAATCGAAAATAAAGATTTTTTTTTCAATTCAATGACTTGTAAGAGCAGTATAAAGACACGTTTATGGATGCTCATTTACATATTTATACAAATGATTCTCAATATCATGATTTGTAGAGGCGAAGGATGTATTCGTGTAAATATAATCTTGCATACAAATAAATAGCTTTCTCTACTATGCTCTCGAATATTCAATATTCAGAGATACTTCTCCAGAGAATTTGATAAGACAAATGACTTCACTGATTGGACAAATGCCATGCTAAGTGACCGAGTAGCCTTTGACTACAGTTGTAACTTAACAGACTAAAATTCTTTGATCTGGCGCCATGTCACTCAAGAAAGTGAGATGCAGTCTCTTGGTGCTTATGAAAATTCAGAGAGAATGAATAGGAAAGTTGACAAATTATAATGTTACAAACATTCTCAAGAAACCTAAATGCTGCTTAATGAAAAAATAATGTTACTTCTCGTGGTTCAATGACATCCATTTCAAGTTTAGCTACGGGTTTTTGTTGTTACCAATAGAATCACTAAAATCTCATATTATTAGTTTAAGTCTAAGATTCAGAAGTGAATATTATAGATATCTGCTTATGCAAAATACACAAAGGTAAATATACCAAAAATTTCGTTCAAAACAAATAGAAGAGCTGTTAACATCTTGTGTGGAAGATATCGTTTGTAAAAGTGCTTCATTTTTAGTTCGATGATTTTGTTTTCAGACGATTTACTTTTGCAGTTCTAAAGCACGCACACGTTTTACCACATCAATACAAGTTCCACATTATCCGAGTACTTGTGACAGAAATACATAAACATTTGTGAAAAGACTTTTATAAATCAATATTCCCAAATAAAGCTTCATATAGAAAAATTATAACCAATATAAACTGTAAAATTGACTGTGTAAAAGCATTTATAGAGTTTAACAAATGCTAACTGTCTGAAAGTTGAGGTATTTTGGCTATAATTTTATATCGTTCTGAATAGTATTTGAATAATGTAAAATTCACAGATTTTTTCTTTATGTAAATTTTATGGTTGATTAGAGCGCTTGAATTGCAATATGCGGGTACAAGTCCAAATTTCCTTACCAAATATTTCCTCTTTTCAACCTTGTTCTAATGTTATAGTCTATCCTAGGTTTTGTTTCTAAAATAGTAGCCCAACAGTTTGCAATTTATGGTGTTGATTAGCTGCTTTTCCTCTAGTTTTTCACTTCTAATTTACGAACGATTAGCGCAGATACCTTTCGGGTATCTTTGCGCAAAATTCCAAAATGAAATAAATCTATTTCTTAAGATAATTCCTATGTTTTACATGTGTGTATGTCCAGTTGAGTAGAGGTTAAAATAAAAAAAAGAAAGATAAATAAACCAATTTTAAATACCCTATTGTAACGTACGTTTTTTTGTGCGATTGCATTTATAAAAACAGTTATAGGATCAAACTTTAACACGAATATCTTTCCTGTAGAGCAGCAGTAAACTTGTCGACTTACAATGTTAAAATCCAAGATTTGATTACTCGTTTTAGACAGAGTATGGGTAATATGCTGTGTAGCTTTGCAATAAATTAAAAGAAGAAAAACAACAGGCACAAATGTTTTTAAATGAGTTACTGACATTTCCATACTTTTTTGTAACCATAGCTTCCACTTTGCAGGTGTGACTGTTGCTTTGGATTGTGCTAGGGTGTATGACTTTGTAGTCCATTCCTGTACTAAATACTTAATTGTGCAGATTTTTTCCGTTTCCTTGAATAAAAAATAGATAAGTTCTTTTTTGAATAGGTTGTCTTTTTTAGCTCACGTCTCTTATCAATTTTTTTATAGTAATATCTTCTCTCGGAAAGGCTTGTTTTATAATTCCTAGGCATAAGTTTATCCGAAGTAGAAATGCACTATCGAATAATTGATATTTATCATAAACTGAATATTATCAACCGATGGTCCATAAATCCTATATGCAGATAAGCAATTTCATTAGCGTCTACAAATCGTTTATATCAAATGTTTTTAATTCCCAGTATAGATATACACAATTTATATGTATATGCATGCATATTTTACTAATGTATAATATACATATATATATATATAGTACATGCCTTAAATGAAAATTATGGAGCACTTAAAGTTTATTCTTAAACAGCTCCCCAGATTAACTTTGTGGCATCTGACTCGCTGCATTGTTGGAGAGGACATTACATGTTATAAAATTATCGTAAGTAATTTCAATTAAAAAAAATCAGTTACTTAACCGTTTTATAGTTTTCTCTCAACATTTACGTTACTTCATATCTTATTTCAGTAAATTAAAGAGATAGCTTTGTTCATTATCAGTCAGGGTGCTTTTTATGTGCATTATTCCGGAGAAATATCTACAGCATATTACTGAAATTTTGAATTACTTTAAAACTCTTTCTAATGAAATTTGCAATATAAATTGTAAAACATTTAAGAAGTGTATTGTTAACACTGTGAAGTGTGTCATGCTATTGGAGAAGACTAGGAAATAGAAAGATTTAAAAAAAATTACTTACTTATAAAACAAACATTTTGCACATTCATAGTTATCCTTTAAAATTAAAAAAATGACTTAAAATAACAGTAGAGAAAGTTTAACCTTTTCATGTCCAAGAATTTATTTTAATGAAGCTAATACCTATATGGTGTAGCAAGTGAAAGAAGTATTTTCTATTTTGCAATGAACATCTGATGTTTATAAAAAGAACTTCGTTAGAATAAATTGAGCATTTTCGATTAATTTCAATTTTCATAAAACACAAATTATTTAAAATACGATAATAATGTAGCAAATTATCCAATGTCGTAAATTAGTTTGAAGACTGTGAATTCAGTTACTTTCTATAGTGAATAATAAGAAAAGATTTTGATTCAGACATGTTTCAGATAAATATGGATGTTGCATTTGACGTAATAATTTTCTACTAGTATCTCTGGGCCTTGTAAAACTGACAAGATAGTTTCCACGTTCTCTTGAAATCGTTACTATTCTAACTCTAGATTATTATCACGATAAAAGGTGGTCGAATTAAAGAGCAAGTAAGTAATCCCAATAAAATTGCTATCCAGTATATTACATGCTGTTAAAATTAGATTTTAATAATATCTGATGTTGTAAATGCTTAGATGAAGTAACCTAAGTGTATTATAACATTCTGAGCAAAGAGTATTCATGAAATAGCGGCACAAATGAAAAGCGTTTGCTAAAATTATAGACATCTTTTACTTTCAGTGATGTTTAACTTAATTTGTTTCAAAACTTTACGTTAAAGGCTATTGGCTCGTATGCATGGGTCCTAATGAAATAAAATTTTAATGTACCATTACAAAAGATTGCAAAACATTAAACTGTACTATAAATACATCTGAATAAGTTACGCTTTCACAGAAACTTAAACAAAATATGCAAAAGAACTGAGTTAGAATAGAGTTTTTCGTTTTACTATTAGCACTGCATCTTTAAGCAGTTCAAAAGTCTGTATTTCACTCAGTGCAGAAATAATTAATCACTTACTTGATAATGTTTATTAGTAATACAGACACAATCACAATTCCTACACCAGTGCCAGACTGAACAAATAGCTCCACTAATTCGCGCCTGCGCTTGAAGTATTGTCCAATCATAATATTTGAAGTTTCTCTGGCGATCCCAAGTCCACAACCCATAAAAAAACCATAACTGACGAACACTTGATGCATTTGAGAGGCAAATGAGGTAAAAAGACATCCCAAGGTTGACATCAGTCCCCCAAACACTGCTGTAAGTCTGGTACTTTTTCGTCGGCAAACAGCCACAACTAGAGGGGTGACAAGAAGCCCACATGCCATTGACAGAGCTCCTATCCATTCTATGAAAATATAATAGATTATAAATTAGTTTTATACTGAATTTTATTTAACCACTTTTTAAGAAATTAAACACAAGCTGGTTGTTCTCATCTTATTAAACAGAGTTAAAATTTCTTACGAGTGTTAAATAAACTCATTTAATTTTCCTTATTCCAATTCGAAATACTTTACGAGACAGGATGAAGTTTCTCGGTGTGTGGGTCTCACGTTTGTATTAAATATTCTGAGATAAAAAGAACAGTTATTCTGTATATTCCTTCAGAAAACAAATGAAGGTGAAAATATCCTGAATAAAATATATATTTCATATTTATTCAAGGCCAAAATGAACTGACTGAACAATCTTAAATTTTTGTCGACACATCCTTACCTCCACAATTATTTAGATCTCAAATATTTTTAACTACACCTCAAATCTAAGAAGTTAATTGAATAAGAAACCTGGTGTCTCTATATTTCATAGTTTACAAAAAATCTTGCTTAATGTAATAACTAACAACTGATAGATTTTATCTTTTAGATAACTAGAATAAGTATATGGCTTCAATTGAGTATCAATAGGTAAAATTAGAAGAACATTTCCCACGTGTGTTTATTTTTGTTTGCAAATTATGTCAAACAAATGTTTACGAAATGTAAGAATATTAATTTTAAAACGTGTTTAAGTAGAGTTAGAATTAATATTTTTTACTCATACTTTGAAATTTGAAGTGCATGTTTAGTTTCGACACCTGAGGTCTAGTGTAAGGTAATGACTACTTGTTCTGTGATTGTGAGTGAAGATACCTGCTCAACATCAGAAAAATTAGGGCAAAAAGTTCTAGTTTTTTGTTACTACACATTACCATGGATTATATCATGTTTTGTAACCAAAACAAGAAAATTAATTCATATTTTTTGGCTGTTGTTAATTTCTTTAACATGCGGGCCAAAGCTTAGTTATTGGTTAATACTTTATTGTAGTCTATTGCTGATTTGTTAATTGAACAATGGATAGATGCGTTTAGTAGCACAAGGAAAGATCATTCAGATCAAGGAGCTATATTTATCAGCTAGGCAGTTCTTTCTATAGCTTTGTTAATAGTTGAAAAATGGGAAGGCATACACTTTATGATATGTGCTTAGTCTGATGTTTTGACTAAATGTTAGGTCAAGCAGATGCTCGTTCAGTTTGTGAACCCTAAATGAACAAAGTGGGATCACTATTATGTTCTGGAAATAGTTTATAATTTATCTAATAAGAGATCAAAGAGGTGAATTAAAGCTTCAGCCATTTCTTTTATATTCACAAGCATATTGAACGTATCAACAAATTCAAACGCTTACTCGTTAATGATTACAAAACAGGGTGCTCTATGGATCAGAAGTAGGCGATTAAGTTGACTCTTATGGTGATATCACAGTGCTGTGTAGCTTCAACTGAACTGATAAGGACAGAGTTGATTTTACATAGAATTTGTTAAAAATTAGAACGGCAAATGGGAAGTAAAAAAATTGGCTTCCTAATTGCTATGGTTGGAATTAAATGTATGGCAAGAACTTAGGTTATTTGGATGATCAACAAATAATGGATGAAAGGAAGTGGCATTTCACTTTATTAAATGTAGATTAATTACAAAATGTCCACAGGGATTTGTGTGATAGTTGCTCAGTTATTGAGTGTTTAAGACGTTCACTTTCTGACAGATTATTGGCTGAAATGGAGATGAAATCATTACCTTTTTTATTGCATGGTAATTTAACGTAGCAAATTATCTATTTGATGTTTCGCAATAGTTTTTGACGTAGCTAGTTACTTACAATAGCATTTATGCTATTCAAATTATCTGTTACTTACGGCATAAGTAGAGCTATGATAGCTATTACATTTTACCCTTCTACACCTATAAGAAAAATATGTTTTTATTTAAATTTATTCAAATAATTTATTAAACGAGTTTCGTGCATGTATTTTTATGAATAGGATGTAAATAGCTATTTAATTTGCATTAATCGTCAATTTGGGCTAAGATTACATACGACAGTGATTATTTCACACAGCTTATACTTTCTTGCGCACGCTTGAAAGTCACAATTTCCCCATGGCTTGATTCATAACAAAATGGAGGAGTGATACAAGATATTGTAACCTAAAAATTAATCTCCACTTGAAAATATATAAACCGATCTTTCATGTCTCAAGTGTACAATAGAAAATCAAATTTCAAAATTTAAGCTAAAACAGTAATTCAAACCCTGTTTAAACAATTTTAACTCAAAACATTTAAAACATGCTGTTTATTAAATATTATACTATTTAGTGCAATTTGTAAAGAGAAATGAAAAAATAAATTCAAACTGCATTTTTGCACAGCTTAATAACAATCCATTTATCCGTATTTAAAAGTGGTTTTCTGCCCATCCTAAAGCATAGGTGTATATGCGCTTAGAAACTACTGTTCTTGAGAATATTATTACCCATGTCTTATTTCGCACACGATTTTCGTTTTATGTCAGAAATTTTATTATTACCGCCTTCCTTCTCATCCTGATATGATGTCACAGTACGTGGTCTGAATAATTACCTAAAAACATAGCTTTGAAAGTATAGATAGTGGCAAAATTTCAAAACCGTTGGACAGAGAAGCTTATAAGGTATTTAGATTAATGTAGTGAAGAAAGTGTTGTAAGCAGTAATTTATGGTTTGATAGTAAAATGACTAGACGAAACTCCTGAAGGGATGAACAGCAAAATGTCATGGGAAGTTTAAAAACATAAGAACAAACTACAGATTTGTTTTTAATAGATTCTTGACTTTTTTATTTAGGTAGAAATGGACGATGAAATCACGTAAATCTCACCTCAACATTTTGATTGACAGCTAATATCTTCAACAAGAATCTGATGATTGTTAACTGATAAGTTATTAAATTCTGCTTGTTCTTTAGTTTCTACTGACAGATGAAAACAAAGTTGAACAAGACAACTGCATAAACTTTGAGCTTCTTAAACTAAAATTGGAAAATTTAAAGAATGATACGTTATTGATCCAAATAATATTTACCCTTGGGTTTTTAAGGAGATCAATGATTAGATATGCAAATTCTTGCCATAGTTTTTTGTAAGTTTGTGAATAGTGAACAGATAAGGAAAATAGCTGATGTCATTTGCATCTTCAAGAGAGGTAATAAAAGTTGTCTCAGTAATTATAATCCCATGGCATGATTCATAACGAAATGGAGGAGTGGTACAAGATATGTATGGCAAGAGGCCTCAGCAGTGGGAAAATATTTGGAAAGTTTGATAAAAGGTACTTTGCAAATAAATTTAACAAAGTTTAGAATGTTATCAAATAGTCAACGTGGTTTTATTGAGGGAAAATTTTGTCTTACACATTTTTAGCATGCTTTGAAAATGTATAAATGAAGGTAAAGGTGCACAGCTGATATATTTGGATGCTCAGAAAGCATTTAACAAGGCGACACATAGAAGGCTTGTGAAGAAACTTAACTCTATAAGTGTGGTGGATGAGTAAACTAATTGTATAGAATTGTATTTCACGGAGAAAAGCAGGGGGTTCTTATAAATATAGTTTAGTCAAACTAGATTTATGTCACAAGGGATGCACCCCAGGAACCTTTGCTCTTTTCTATTTACAATAACGTCATAGAAGAAGTAATAGTAAATAAATTAATTAAATATGATGATAACATTAAGATTTTGGTGCTACTGGTTATGAAGAGGACTCTGCTGCTTTACCAAAGAATTTAGATCATTTAATGTGTTGGGAAATAAATGGCAATTAAGTTTTAATTATGATTTGGAGAATAACCTTAACAGTGTCATAAAATTAAGGATCTTGATGTAATGCTTGATCAGTCTGTTAAGCTGTTCAAGCACTGTGATGTTGCTAGTTGCAGAGCAAGTAGGATTTCAAGTTGTATCTACAGAAATATTTAATACTGGCCTAAAGGGGTTACAGTTTTATTTTGTAAGTCACTGGTTAGGCCACATTGGGAGTATTGTGTTAAATCTTGGACTCCTTACCGAAGGAAAGACACTGATCTGTTTGAAAAAGTTCAAAGAAGTGTTACCAGAATGGTGCAGTTGAGGTGGACCAACATGTCCTTTGCGGTCCCTAAACATTATGTTACGTTAATTCTTATTATATATCATAGTTAGACAGACCTTAGATATTCTTATATTAAAAGAGAATAAAAAGGTGTCATTCGACGTCGAAACATTACATTTAGTTTTGAACTTTCAGTTTTTGCTGATTTTATTGGATTGTGAGTATTTGAATAAAATTTCTATAAGATTATTCATACGAATCTTTTAAAATGGGAATACAAAAATATACATTTATGTTTTATGTAATTTCAGATTTGTGCCTGCCTTAATACTTTATACTCTCAATGATTTAAACAGTAAAATCCGCTTTATAAGTTATTATACCTCGTGTTTTATATCTATATGATTATCTTTTAGATTTATAATTACTTTAAGCAAAGTGTAAATTAATGCCGTTAATTTATAATCTGTACTTTTCTTTATACTGTATGATTAGGGTACCACGCCGTACTCTACACAATATCTATACTTTACAGAGCTTTTATATACGTTTTATAAACTACCTAATAGTCGTATTCTTTAGTTCTCTCCATTTCATTCTCAACAAACAGTTGCAACCTATTAAGATTCTCAAAACTATTATATCTACTTTGTCTGAAGTTCCACTGACTTGTAATATGAGGGTCGCGGGTTCGCATCCCCGTCGCGCCGAACATGCTTGACCTTTCAGCCGTGGGGGCGTTATAAGTTGACCATCAAGCTCACTATTCGTTGGTAAAAGAGTAGCCTGAGAGGTGGCGGTGGATGGTGATGACTAGCTGTCTCCCCTCTAGTCTTACACTGCTAAATTAAGAACGGCTAGCACAGATAGCCCTGGAGTAGCTTTGAGCGAAATTCAAAAACAAACAAAAACTATCCACTGAAACAACTTTTCTGTACTCCTTATTCTCTAAAACTTATTATTGTTGTATTCAGCAGAGTACTCCTGTACTATCTCCTTTGTATAATCAATATTTTTATCATGCAATCGATGATATTAAAAATAATATTTTATATTTTACGTCGATTAATGTTCTATTTAACTTTCTTCTTGCTTTTTACGGGTATCATTAGAATGACAATGTTATCTAGGTCATTCTTGTTCTTTAATTATATGCAGGGCTTTTTGAACATTAAGAAATTGGAATTTTGAAGTCAACAACACCTTATACACACTGTGCTGAACGAACAAGCTGGAAACTTGTAAGGCTAAGCACAACAGTCCTCAAGGTGAGCTACTTACCAGAAAAAAGGCAGTTAGCTAACAGCACTCACCTCCACGAGAAACTTCTCCTAATTTTTTGTACCTAAATGTAATATTATTAAATCCAGATTTATAATGTGTTTACATCTGCTAACGAATGTTGCACAACAACATTTTGTAATTTTTCATTTAACTTCTGTTCTTGGGATAGAATATAACAACTTCTTTCGGTTCATATATTTTATTATAAAGGATAAAAATTAAGCCTAAAATAAATGTTTTTGCAAAAACAGTTCATTCAAATTCATATGTAAGTAAAATTCTGTCTTGAAACAAAAACTGAGTACCTTTATTTATTTCTTCAAAACACCAGCACATGATTAATTCAAACAAAACTACTTTAAAGACTGCAGAACTGAGTACCTTTACTTATTTCTTCGAAACCTTAGCACGTGATTAATTCAAACAAAACTACTTTAAAGACTGCAGAACTGACTACCTTTACTTATTTCTTCGAAACCTTAGCACGTGATTAATTCAAACAAAACTTCTTTAAAAACTGTAGAACTGACTACCTTTGCTTGTTTCTCCAAAACATTGGAAATCAAATTCTTCGTTAGAAAGACCATAATATTTAAAGGATTGCTTTACTGAAGTAAATGGTTCCTCTCATTAGAGTTGTAAAAGTGGCATTTCAAATACTCACTCGAAGCTCACTTTGTGCGAATTTTAGTACGAATTTTATGCAAGTAATAACATAAATTTTAGTTTAATTTTTTTACAAGATTCCATTGTATATCAGAGGTAAAATAAAATTACCTATAATTTATCAAAGGCATTAGATCATTTTTAAGGTGAAAGTGTCAAACGGAAATGTAAAAGTTGTATACTAATGCTTTAGATTCAACAAGAAAAACTATAATATCGAATATGACTAAAAGTTTTAATAAAAAATAGATATTTTGGAATTACAATCTTAATAACTGCTGCAGCAGCCCAAAATATTCCTGATTGAGAGTATATTTTATTGGCAAGTAAAGTTGTTTCACTTTAAAAACTAAAATACTGTTAAAGGCTCTCCGGGTAGTGAGAAATTTGAACAAATGAGCGGCATTTCCTAACGTTCTAAGGAATGAATGCAAGTTGCTCTTTTTACATATACACAGCATTTCAAAAGCTTAAGAAACTCACCTTTTTGTCCCATCTAGATGTAACTTAAATTGTAAAGGAAAACAATTTAAAAAGAGATGGTTCGTTGAATCTTATATTGAAGCTTTATTATGAATTATATAACAAAACCTTGTTTTGAAATATAATATTATGAGTTATATAAAAGCTTCTATTAGGAAGTATACAAAATGAACAATAGCAAATATGTATTTTTGAGACTTTGTCAAAATTCAATAAAACTGTAACTTGAAACAATGTGCGTCAATCACTTATGAAGGGTATCTCCATTTAAGTCTAAATAGCTTTGCGATGAATTATTTTGTCGGTGTTAACGTCTAGCTTAATAAAAGACTTTTGAGATTTAAACTTAATTTGACAATAATTAATGAAATATTATCATTTGCAACTTAGGTGCATGAGAAGAGAAGTTTTAACGATAGTTCAAAACTGCTTTCCTTGTAATTTGTGGACCATTATCAACGTCCCCATCTTCCGTACATCAGGAACCAAATGTAAGTGGGAAGAACCCCATTCATGAAAGTAAACATTTAACAGTTTAGCAATTGCAACAAAGACTTACCAATTTGCAACACACTTAATATATTTTGACAAATGTGTTGTTGTTTTGAATTAAGCACAAAGCTACACAATGGGCTTATCTGTGTTCTGCCCACCACGGGTATCGAAACCCAGATTTTAGCGTGTAAGTCCGCAGACATACCGCTGAGCCACTGGGGGGCAGACAAATGTGAAGAAGTTTTGTGAATAAGTGAATCTATTAAATATAGTCTATCAAAGATACTAGTACATTAAACAGAAAATATATTTAAGTTGAAATTGTGAAAGAGGTTTTTGGCCAAGCCATTTGTCACCGTCACAAAAATATTTCTCTGTCGTATTATCTTTTAATAAACGTGATTTTCATTTAATTAATTTAAACCTCCCAGGCGAAAAGTGATTTTCTGATGAAAGAAGGAGACGCTGATTAATTTATAATTATAATGTGAAAGAGTGTACATAAATGGAAATCAAAACTTTGGAGAAAAATCATTTTCTTTTCAATTGTTGATCATAGAGCTTAAGTGGGTTTTGCTCATTATTATTTCAAAGATAATCACATAACTCTGTTTTAGATGTTAGAGGGTATTGTATTTAATGTCACCAAACTTTACTAAGTGTATATTTTAAGTTCATTTGCCAATAATGGTACTAAAGTCGTGTAGATTTTAAAGAGGATGTTCTAGTTTTGACAAAACTTCATTTGAGATATGAGTTTTTGTGTCATCTGCTCAATATTTGAGCATTTTTACAAATTCAAAACTTAATTAATCATAATATTAGTTTCCCGCTGGGGCAGCAGTAAGTCTTCGGATTTATAATACTAAAACTAGAGGTTCAATTCTCCTCGGTGGACAGAGCAGATAGCCCAACGTGGCTTTGTTATAAGAAAAACACACACCCATAATTTCAAAATTGAGAAACTAATGCGCTCAAGTGACATCAAGTTTCAATAGTTTTTCGGCGTTCGTGACTGTAGTAGGCAATATTTTAAAGTTAATTTATTATTTTGTTGTTGAGCACAAATATATTCAATGAACTATTTGGGCTGTTCCAATCACAAATATCGAAACTCGGTTTTTAGCGTTAATTTGAACACGAACTGCAACAATTATTTTTACTTAGATATCTTATACAAACTATTATGTTATATTGAATTAAAGATATTACTTGATAACAAGAAACGTGTGGTGAATTGTGAATAAAATATTTAGTACTTGAAGAATGTAATATATGTAAAGTCAATAGTCTTTTGGTAACGTTCCGTTTATCTGTGTCGCTTAGTAGCAAAATTACAAACTTATATTGTTGATCTATGCATATAATTCCTTAAACATTCATGAGAACTAGTTTGAATTCCTTTTCTTTTAGATAGTTTTATGTTTTAGTTTATGCATATACTTACTTTGATGTAGACATGTCGAAGTTCTTAGCGAGTTCGATAAACATCTAAGCTACAGTTTAGTAATCATAATTCATATGTTTTGTTAGGATTTTTTCCAGTTACTTTTACTGTTAGTGTGCCAAACATTCTTCTCTCTCTCATACGTTTTGCCATTAGTTTAACTGAAAATGATATTTAAAATTAACTTTATGCTTAAATTTTGTATTATAATTTTCATCATAAACCTTAGGCCTATTGCTTCTCGACGTATCAGCTTCTTTCGGCGGCGTTTAAATGTTAATTTTAGGTTATGTGACGTAATTAGAAATTATGTTCTGTGACTGTTTTTTTTTTTTACAATACTTTAATCCGTCATTTTTTGACGGGTCAGGCAAGAAAAATTAATAATATTTCCTGTAATATTTCCTGGTTTGGAAGTTCTTGCTAGAACTCTAAAATCGTCAGGTGGTAAGTAAAGAATTAAATTATTTTTCAAACTTGCCCTATTCGTTAAAGGTCGAGAACTGACTCTTTTGTTTCTCTCTGATGTGCATACTGAGAAAATAAAGCAATCTGATGATTTAGAGGTAAAGAATATGACTAATCGTCTAGTGTTAAACGATTGATTTGCGTATGTGTAACTGGTCATTTTTATCTTTCACAAAGTGAAAGCAATTTATTTTATTTGTATTTTGTTAAGGATTTTGAGTTTGTACTACTAATTAACACAGTAAGCTATAGAACTGAATATACATATATATCAAATAAATTAAATGGAGCACTACAATCACACGTGAAACTAGTTCATTCTGAAAACTGTGGCTGCGATATTTTGAGGGTTTCCATGTTCTGAATATTTTATCAGTATTTTTTATTTCGTGACTAGTTAAGTTAATGCTTGGGAGTATTAAATTACATGTTAGTACAGAGGTAAATCTCTACTTCTGTGTTAGATGACGGAATTCGATCACCGTTAGGGGGCGTTGACATTTTGGCTACGTGAAGTAATACACCAAAAAGCTGAAAACTAATGTCGTATAATCATTAGTTTCACTCGTAAGTAGCTCAACATATGAACAATAAAATCCAGTTACGCAGCTACGGCCTGCATTTAAAGTATTCTACTTAATGGAACAGGTTTCTCCATCACCCAATGCACTTTTACAGACAACGCATAATTTGACATCCTCAAAAATTCCAATAATTAAAAATCTGCATGCAATTATGTAAAAGTTTTCAAAAGAGTAAAGGTCTTTGAATGGCAGCGGAAACAATGGTTATGAATAAATAATTTATGTGAAATAAAAACAAGTCAGAATATTATTGATTTGATTTTAATCTCTGCCAGAGCAGACTCGTTACTATTCTTATTTGCTCTTAGAGCAATGAAACCTTGCAATCAACTTACTAAAAGTTCTGCCTCTTGTTAGCCTTCCTCCACATATAGTTTGACACGCCAACAATCTATCAGGGTGTTTTGTAAAACATTTTAAGTCTATTTTAATAAACCTGTATGCTTTTTGTACATGTTTATTTAGAATTAATTAACTGCTGTGAGAAAATTAGAAGTTAAATACTCTTATAATGCAAGAAAATACCACAGTCACTCATAAATGTATTTTTTTATTATTATACTTAAAAGTAAAATAAAATCGTTTTCTTCCTCAAAAATCGGTCAACGATATTAAAAGTTAGGAGAATATATATCACGTTTCTAGGTATTTACCTAACTGTTGCCCCAGATGTGTTCAACAGCTACTGAATACTTGAAGGAAGATATAACCAGTTCAATAGCATACTCATGGTGCTGAATTTGGGAGGAAAAAATCTTGCTGAAAAATCAAAACACCTTTATTTCTCGGATATAAGAGGTTGGACTGAAGGTTTGTTTTGAAATTCGCACAAAGCTACTCGAGGGCTATCTGCGTTAGCCGTTCCTAATTTAGCAGTGTAAGACTAAAGGAAAAGAAGCTAGTCATCACCACCCACCGCAAACTCTTGGGCTACTCTTTTACCAACGAATAGTGGGATTGACCGTCATATTATAGCGATCCCATAGCTGAAATGGAGAGCATGTTTGGCGCGACGGAGGTGCGAACCCGCAACCCTCAGACTGTTGTGTAAAAGGTGATAATTTCTGTCTTAAATGTATAAAACAGGCAAGTTATATCAGTGGAGACCATAACATAACGATTCTGTATAAATATATAATATCATACACAATGGTAACAGTTATAAAATTTTCTATGAAAACTATAATTAAAAAATGTACATATGATATTCCTAATTAAGATATAAGTGTGTCAGGATTAAACGGCAAGCCATATTCATGAGCAAACAACACTCGCAGTTTGGAAAAACAACAAAAGTATAGCAAAACACAGTCACAATTTTCGACGTAAATCGCAAAAGTAAAGATATATCTTTGGTAAAATCAGTCACGTTATCATAAAGCTACTATATCACTATATCAACAAAACGCTTGTTGTTATTTCTATAATCATACAGGATTGCATATGTTATATTAAAACTATTTTGAGGATGTAAGCTAGCTAATCATGTGACAAACAAATCATATAAAGACGCTCTAAAACAGAATGTATTAGAACTATATTTTAACATTGTTTACTGTTATGTAGGTAATTTGTTAACAGCAAAAATATATCGCCTTTGGTAAAAGTATTTAACAGGTCATTAAGATGCGTTAAGATCGAGGATTCTAACTTCCACGACTTGGATACCTGCACACTTAATAACATTGAAATACGAAGGTATATGAAGCACTAGGACCAACCAGAAGAGACATGCAACAAGTCACATTCTAGCTATAATAATCAAAATGCGACATCTTGTAACAGGTGAGAATCCACGAACAGTAATCGGTAGTAAAAGTCGTTCACCTGGCCCAAACAACAGTAAAAATATAATTGAGAAACATTTTCATCTGCAAACGAGGCCAACGTAGTATGGCTTACCAAGATAAAGTCATACGTACTATATGTGTCTACTGCTCACCAAGGTAAAATCATACCTACCATGTGTGTCTACTCTGAGTGAGGCTGAAAATTTTCTGTTATAACACATTCACAGAATTAGTCCACCGTTCACATCTACTAGTTTTATATAGTGGCCGGCACTTGATATGTATGGTGTGAGTGACATAATATTATTTGCTTTCATCCATAAGTTCTCACAATTAAATCTCTACTGTCAGATCTAAATAACCAATTTGTTCAAACTTGTATCTAGTTAGAATGATGAAAAGTTAGTTAACTCTAGTTCTTCTCCTCTCCTTAGAGTACAAATTCAAGTATTTAAATGTTAACGTAATTCAAACCATAAATTTATAAAAACCTTACCCTGTGCTTTTTTGGTGGGTTCATATTCCTTCTTGTGTCCAGTAAATATACATATATACCAAGATCGTTATTCGTAAGATATCTTAGACCCGATATGCAAATTATATATTAGATTTGAAAGAAAGTTTAGATTCCAAATGGGTTTTCCCCTCAGCAGAAGAAATATCTTAATTAAATGTTTAAAACTATTTTCTAACACACCTAAATGTTTATCTTCCTAGATAGAAATCACTTATACTCTCTCTATATGTCGTTTTTATTACGCAAAATATTATTTTACGTGTAAGCTTTGGTCTGTTAAAGTTATTCGCAGTATAAGTTCGGCTTATGGAAGCTTTCTAAATTTCGTCAACTTGTTTCACCTTATTTTTTTCAATCTAAAATAAGTTTAGTAGAGTTGCACTTTAACTAAATTTATTCTCCTCGCGAGAATTAGCTTAAAGTTTGAATTTCGGGGTTTGATTTACGCGATGGACGTAGCAGATGTAGCTTTTCATCAATACAAACAGCAATCAAATTTACTTGAGCGCCATCTTTTTCATCATCGAAAAGTTCAGAATCGTTGTGGAATTATTTACCTAGAGGTACTGTAGCCAAGTGAGAAACTGGAATGATATAACCATTACCGAACTGTTGACCGTTGCTGGGTACCACTATTTTTAAGTTTATAAATATTACCAAACATTATCCCAATGCATTATAAAAGCAGCAATTTAATATTTGTTTTGTATTGAGAGAAACAGGCACTCACAAATGATTATTTTTCTTCTACTTGCTGAAGTAAAACTAAACATATAGTAAAGAATAAAAGACTGATATGAGATATAATTCTTGTTGTAAATATTAACTTAACCCTTAAACGGCAACCATCATTAATTGATGATTTCATGCTTTGCGCTCAGTACAGCTATCATTAGTTGATGATACAAGCTAAGAAACATTAGTTGACAACCCCCTCACACCATAGTGAACGTACCTAGTCAAAGCTTTGCATCTGAATCATTTTTTCAACCATTGTCATGGAGCAGAAAAGGAAAGGTGCATTAGCAAAGGGAATGAAGCAAAAAACGCTTGAATCAAAAGAAGAAATTGAATTATTAGCATGTTATAATTGTTCCAATAAAGAAATAATAAAAAAATGTTTATTATTATCAAATTCAATTGTTTCAAGCTCTGAATGTGATTTAGATAGTGAATCAGAATCCATTGGTTCCGAATGGGTAAGGTATTACGATTTTAATACATTTATTTATTCTTTTTACAGAAAAAAAAATGCTGGACTGGCAGATAAATTTAGGCTCAAGAATGAATGTAAAGAATACAAGTTTTTTACTGCTATATTTCTTCAAAGTATAATGTGTTATATTGTATGAGAAACAAACAGATATTATGAGTTTTGTAAATCCTTGAATATCCGAATAAAGTGAAAGTAACACTTCTACACCACGAAGTAAGAAATGGAAAGATACAACTACTGAGGAAATGTACACTTTTGTGTTTATGTTACATTTAAAGACAACAACATGTATTTGTTGAGTATTGGAAGAATTATCCCCTTATAGGAACTCGATTTTTTTCAAAATACATTACTCAAAAGCGATTTAAAGAGACTATTAAGTATTTGCACTTTGCAAATAAGGAAGAACCAAATGCAAACGACCGATTATGTAAAGTTTGAGAAATATTTATAATGGTGAAGAATTTTTTCTCCATTTCGAAAAGTAGTTACCGAGGAATCTTTGATTATTTTCAAGGGTCGCATTTTTTTCAAGCAATACATTCTATACATACGCCATAAAATTGGATTAAAGACCTTTTTGTTATATGATTGTGAGATAGGAATTGTAATAGATATGATTATCTATTTTGCAAGTGATGTCCATGTTCACAAAGATCCCCAAATAGGATTTTCAGGATTAGTTGTTAAACAATTGATGACGACTATCTTGGAAAAATCATATATTATATACTGATAATTATTATAAAAGTCCGGAATTATGCAACTTTTTCTTTGAAAATCAGATTGTTTACGTGGAACAGTTACAACTAATAAGAAAAAAAGAATATCTAAATTTGCACTTCTGATGAAGGGAGTTGAGACCAGGAAGCAAGGGAATATTTTAACACTTCAATGAAAGGCAAACTTCCTGTGACTTTACAGTACATAAAGGTGAAATGAAATACAGTGGATAGGAAGATTACAAAACTAAACAACTAATAACCAAACCTCATATGGTTTTAGATTATACTATCAACATGAGGCTAGTTGACAAAATTCACATGCAAATTGGACAAACTGATCGCCTTCATAATACGTGATGTGGTACAAGAAGCTCTTTTGACACCTAGCTGACATCTCAATTTTGAATTCTTATAACATGGATCTATTAAAAACTAGCAAGAAGCCATAATTGAGGCAGTTTAGTTATAATGCAATTTACCTGTTATTGGAAAGGTGACAAGACCTCTCCTTACTGTACTGTTTTTGATAGTCTTGCTGGAAAAAAAAAGCATTTTATCAGTGCTTGTTAGAAAGCATTCAATCTTCAAGAGCTGGAAAATATGAACAAAGACGATTTCACGTATGAATGCATACAACAGGAAAAGAAAAAGAAGCGAAAGATAGTGACTACCTGGTGTAAAGAATGAAGAGCAGCATTGAGCATTGTAGACTGGTTTCGTGATTTTTATACCCAAAAACGTTTGAACTTGTAATAAATAATTTTTTATGATTTTCTTTATTTTTCTTTCATATTTTATCCAAAATTCATTATAAAAACGCTAAAGATTGTGTTTTATTTACGTCTGTAGTGAGCTGCTACCTACAACATTCCAACTGCTTAATAAGGGTAATTGAAAACTATACCATGTGTGTGAATATTTTTTCATGAATATTTAGCACCTCTTTTGTTGTGTAAATGGAACAAGCAGGAACATGAACAACAAAAAAATGAGGTACAGATTCTCCCCCGCTCTTGTTTTTACATTAGAACATCACGAGGTTTTACATTTTATATAACTTGACTACTTATATCATTATTTATACTACATCCTTATACGGGTAACTTGTTTGTGTAACAAGACTGTTTCCGTACATGTAACATGTTTTGGTAAGATTAAAAGTAAGCTGTTATTTTGGTTAGGATTGTATTTTGTCCTATGAGAAAACTAGTCTAGAGATACATCTTTAAGATAAGAAAACTTTCACCATAAATGATGACTATACATTTTAAAGGTTCCAAATTTAACAGAATTTTACAAGAAATGTACGCTTCAGTCATAAAATATTGCAAATTTCACTAAACTTCTAACGATTAACTCCAGATTTACCGATATTGAGTTACACAATAGAACGATACTTATCAAATCTACTGATATAGCACATAAACGATATTAGGCAGCAAATATGTAGTTTCATATATATATTTGTATGTTGTCAAGCACAAATATCTATAAATGGGATATATTTTCTTCAGTTGCAGGTATCGAAACCAGATTTATAATGTCACACTTAGACATATCGCTGAATCACCATATAGTTTACATTTGTCCTCAGGATACCACATGTTCATTTTCTTTGAAGAAACTTGCTGTTAAACGTCTGCTTTAAGATATTTTATCTCAACGATCAGTTTGGTGGACAAGATAAAATGTTTCTTTTTCACAAGTGATTAATGGTATTTTTTCTGATTGTAGGTTTTCCAATTATTAAACTGAAAAAGAAACTTTTCTATTCTCCTAGATTGTATCGCGGATAAAAATCCGTATAATCAATTTTTTTCTTGCTGAAAGTGATTTAGTAACTAACTATACGTTTCTTTGCCGAAAGGTAGAAAACAGCTCCTCTTGTAACGCCACTGTGAAAAGGCAGTTATTTGGAATTTGTAGGTGGCACCGAGTACAACAGATATGTATGTTTGGTTGTTTTATTAAGGGTTATTGACTTTATAATTTACAGCTGGTTCTTAGAGAATGTCTGAATTTGTAAAGAGAACGATATTTCTATATATATATATTTTTAATTTTCTTGAAATTCTAGATGTTTTCAATCTTTGTAAATGAATAAAACAATCTCAGCGCCACAAATCTTATGGAATTTCACTTTGATATCATATTCAGAAAATTATTTCTTGGAATTGTATTTCGTACCAAATACTACATTTCTGCGTTCAAAATGTCAAAACAATAGAGGAAAGGATTGTTTGTTTGTTTGTTTGTTTTTTGAATTAAGCACAAAGCTACACAATGGGCTATCAGTGCTCTGCCCACCACGGGTATCGAAACCCGGATTTTAGCGTATAAGTCCGCAGACATACCGCTGAGCCACTGGGGGGCAGAGGAAAGGAGCAACGTTCTTCTGAGTTATGCAGACTGCCAATGCATATACACATGTATAAAAGTTTGTACAATATATTTTTAGATAAAATGACATTTCATTGCTTTAGAAACCAGAATATGGTTAATTCTTTTTTCTATTTGGATAATTGGCGATTAAAGCAATTCCAATATGCTTTCATAATTTTTCGCACAAAAACGATTTTCCAATCACAAACTGAGTATTTTACGAGCTATAATAATGAAACATCAACATTGACGTATAAAGGATCTTTAGGTTTCGATACGGGGATAGTGTTTGTTTAAATAGAACATCCTATTAAATATCCTCTTCGATCAAAAATAACACTAATGTAAAACTTTTGGACTGTTGAAAAAAAATTGTTTGCTTCAGGTAAAAAATAGTGGGTGAAAGATGACTGCCAACCTTTAGTGATGAAATCGATCTACTGTTTTTTAAATACTTTCTTTAAGTATACCTTCTAATCCAAAAATTGCAATTCCAACTTTACGTGGTAGTTTTAGTCAAAGCCACAATAGTTTGAATACGATTAACCTTATCTCAATAAGTTAATGTTGCAAAAATATCCGAATAGGAAAAATAAACCACAAACATTTACACGCTAGCGTGTGACGTATGTTATTAGGAAATGAATTGTGTGACATCTTGTCCCATTGCTCGTGACTAATCAACTGAAGAGAATAAAATATTGGATTCAACATCGCTATAAATCCTTAAAATTATAGGTGTTATTGCCAGTGCAGTACACACATTATGAAAATGGCCAAATCTCAGGTTAAAGCATAAACTTCCCTTTACGGTCTGCACACCAAACGCTTGCAAGGATAATGTCATAACGTTCAGGTGCTGACGGTGCATACAGAAAAACAGAATAACGGTCGTTACTTGAGCGAAATCAACATTCTATTTACGTAAAGAAATAATTAAGATATTTTAATTCGTGCCGATACTGTAAGTTTGGAAAAGCGTATTGAAGATGGGCTAACTTTTTTCCCGCCTTCTCTCGCATATTACTGCTAATCGACCACCCTTGGTAAAGATAACTTTATTTGGCCAAATCACTAATGATGTTAAAGAGTTAAAATTAATAATGAAACAAAAAGGTAACACAGTAATTGGAGATTTGTGGAAGAATACGTTTTAGAGGGAGACATTAACTTATATTAGATCTCTATATTTCAAACGTTTACAGAGTGTTGTCAGAATATTTAAGTCTTATAATTATCAGTCACTTGCATATCTCACAACGTACTCAGAGTTAGTTGCACTTATAAAGAAGGTCTTCTAAATTGTTTAAGCTTCTTTATGACATCACCATGTTTTTTATAAATACCTACTAAAATCCTCTTTCAATATATCATGCTCTTGTGGATATCTAGGCTAACTTGTCAGTTTTTATCGTTATCTATTTTCTATCAGTAGCAATTTCATAAGTTTTTGTATGGTTACCTATTCATTTTATGCCAGCTTAAAACAGTGTTTATATGCGCACTTTTTAGATTTTACAAATTAGTTTAGCAAGTTTAATAATAAATATCTATTTATTTACCGTTATGCTAACCTTTTCACTTTATCAGATTTCACTGTTCTGCATGGTTAACCACACTTTCCCTCTTTTATATATTCTGTTTCTTTGTCAGTTTTATAGACATGTCTACTAAGCCTCCTGTTCACTTTATATACTAATTTTTGCATATGTATGCATCTATAGTGTCTAGTATCTCCGTCGCACCCAATCTAATATTTATTGGTAGGTGAATCTCGTTTTAATATTTTAGTCTATTAATTTGTTTTATTGTTGCACACCACTTGGATTTCTCTCACTAGGGCAAGTTTATGTAATTTCTGTAATTTTTGATCGATTACACAAAAGTATGCTTCTTTAATTTTCGTGTCAATTTAGGTTTACGGTGACCTTCTCAGTTTTGTGAATAACTTTGACTCTGAACTCTTTCTACGAATTTAATTGCCATTTACTACTTTCAATTTTTACTGCGTTGTAAATTTACTTTTTATAAGTTTTTTTGCTTAAAATAACTAAAACACTTAACCAGAGGTAATTCCCCAAATTAAAAACCTACTAGCCTGGAATTAATATCACCAGAGTCACCAGTACTAATATCATCCCGAATGACAACCTCTCGTGCTATATACACGTAAGTTGTCAGTTAGATATATACCTTATCATGGCTCCTTTAATCTCCTAAGGGACAAACATAATTTTCCATTATCATCATTTGAGAAGATCCAAAAGTTCATTGGACTGTTTTTCTCCTATCTTATATGTATGTGTGTGCGTGTATATATATATATATATATATATACATTTCATTTCAGTGTCACGAAACAATGACCCGGGGCATACATGTAGCAGAGAAATACTTATAAAGTTCATCTAAATCTTCATTCATAAAATATATCGGTCTTTATAGTTACTGATCTGAAAGACATTGTATTGTAACAATAGCTATATTTTTACTGTTTTCTGTCCAGAAATAGTTTGATCTTAAACATGTCCATTGAAGGAGACTTAATGATTTTCTTGCTACAATAAAAATATGTTATTTCTTCAACCAAAGATTCTGTTAATAGAGCTATTTAAATAAACTGCCTCAATTTATATTAGAGAAACACTCAATCTTTTGGGCGTAGTTACCACTAAGATTGGACAAAGCACTCTGTATTTGTGTGATGCTTTTCGCGCTTAAACTGTCAACCTTTTCCTTTCGGTTTCTAATTTCTCTGTATCATTGGTGGTATGATTAAGTTATACCTTTTAAAATGTGACTTAATTATTTTTCGGCGTCGTTTTTATTTCCTTAAATTATATCTTGTTTAGCGTGTTTCCGTTATCTTTCACTCATGGTATTGTATCCTGACAACCGTATCCTTATTATAATTACATACTCTTCTTGAATACAGATATTTATAGTTAAAAGCACACACAGCAGACAATTTGTCAAATGGGATGGGCAAAATGCTGACACACGATGAATACAAAGGGAGTCTTTGAACATAATCCACAACGATTATAATAAAACTTGCATTGTTGAAGATTAAGATAAGTAATGTGAAAATGCTGAAATGTTCTACATTTAAAAGTTGGAGAATTAAACAAATTAGTCTTATTATAACATACGAAATAAGTAATTGGTTATTAACAGTATGTTATTGTAATTTTTAGTTGGGTTCTAACTATTTATCGAAAAGTTAGCGCATTATTCATGGAATTTTCATTAGAGGTCAGTAAAATCGTCTTTTATGATAAGTATAAAAAGTAATATAATGTTATTTTGCACAGAAAATTCTGAGTTAAAATGTGTTTTAGCACGTTCACGAATAAAAGATCAGTTAAGATTGACAAGTAGAATTACATTACGAACAAGCTAATATCTGAAGAAATTTATACACCAAACACATTTTATATTACAGGTTGTTTGTGGTGTGAACGTATAATTAGAATCACAACGTTCTTTGTAAATAATTTCCACGAGTTTGATTTCACTAGTCTGTTTTTGAAAGATAAGTAGTGTTAAACTAGTAAGAAGTACGAAAGGTAAGTGTGCATTTCTTATTACATCAAATAATTTTCTAAAAATATTTTAATCTTGTGTGTTGTTATGATCAGCCTGTGAGAGAGCTTATTATAATCGGATTGTTCAGTTACCTTTTTCTTTCGTCGATAAAACATTATAATTGTAGCTCATGAATGATTAGCACAAGTTATTACATTTTCATAAATTTAGATTGCTAAAACGAAGTACCCTTAATCTATTTTTTAAAGATTAATACTCTCCCGTAGTTCATAGGAAATTACATTTGGTAATGTTAAGAATACTTTGAAAGTTAACTTCATTTTAAGCTAATGAGAAAATTAATTATGATTCTAATTAGGTACAAGTAAACGGTTAATCGAGAATTGTAACTTAATGAGTGCTACTTAACCCTATAACTAATTATTTTAAGTGAAAACTCCTATTAGTTTCGACAAATTAAGATAACTGTTAGCTAAAATATTTCAAATTGATGTCAGTTACACAACTTTTTGCTCCAAGAAGTTACAAGTAATCTTAAATGCTCTTTCAAAGGTTAAAATGTTTAAGGTTTTTAAAAACACAAAACATGTACTTGCCACTATTACCCTTAAAAATGGATTTATTTTTATTGGGATGTTAGTATTTTACAGTTTGTTCAATGAACAACTTTATAAATACACTATAACTTTTTTGTAATTTTATCCTTATATCTCTATTTTCCGTAATTAATACAGCAGTAAGTTTACAGAGCTATAATGTTAAAATTGTGGGTTCGATTCCCCCATTGTGAGCTCAGTAGATACCCCAATATGTCTTCGCTTTTAAAGGAAACAAGTACTTCATGCTTCGACTATCAAGCAGTGATATTAAGGAATGGAACAAAGCAGTGAAAGCGTATTGATAATAAAACATATTTCTCTGTATTAATTATTGTAATCTCAAATAAAAGTCACGTCTTTCCTCGTAATAGCATGTGGCGGTAGATGGTGATGACTAGCTGCCGTCCATAATTTAACAGAACAAGACGAGAGGGAAGGCAGCTAGTCATCACCACCCACAGCTGACTCTTGGGTTACTTACTCCTTTACCAACGAATAGTGGTATTCACCATCACATTATAACGCTTCCACGGCTGAAAGGGCGAACATGTTTGGTGCGACGAGGATTAGAACGCCTTAACCCACCTGGCCATGCCGGACCAGTGCATTATTGAAGCATTTAGAGTTTGTGTCCTGATTATAATATCACTAACTTCATTCTGTAACAAATTATTTTAATATTACATGCTTGGATTTAATATTTTCTGATTTTAACTAATTTTTCTGCAACAATTCAACGTTATATGTTCGCTTTTAATTTGTTAACTATCATTAAGTGCTATTTAATTTATTTAAAGCCCACAAAGCTTTACGTGATTCTTATTTGTTGATGCTTATAAACTATGAGAATAATGTGAAACATATTCAAACTATTAAGCATAAGATAAAAACAACTAACCTCTTTATTAAGTCTAAGTAAAAATTAGAATAGACCTCATAAAAACTAAACGAGAAAAGACAATGAGAAATGATACTGACACAGCTGGAAAGTGTTTACAGAATAAGAGGTGATATAACAGCTGGAAAAGATACATAATTTACAGTTCCCCTTTCTATGATAAAGAGGATATTTTTGTGCTCTTTAAGTAGAATAAAAGACTTACTCTTTAGGGATTCAAAGGCAACTATTTTTGTGAAAGAAGCTATCTTTAGGTGTTGTTAGTCGTTGGAGGACCCACGAGGAATCATTATATTCTTTCTAGATTCTCATAACTTCCAATTCATAGTCGATAGTCTGCTGGTGTAAACGGATCTTGTAACTGGTTTTTCATTCACATACATTAGTAACAACTTTAAGTGGTTCCTGTCTGGATATTCGTCTTCACTTTAGGCAAGAGAAGAAAGCAAATAAGCCGCAAAACAGGTCTTTTGGGAAAATCCATAGGTAGAGCTATTGAGGATTAGTAAGATCTATTTTTGAATATATTATAAATTTCTCTTTTATCTCTGCATCTAATTGATAATGATTTGAAATGTTTTTAGTATTCTGCACAGGTGCACTTTATTCCGCCTTTTCTCTTCCAGTTCACAAGCTCACACAAAATCATTCTTTGTACTGAACAACATGATTAAAAGTTATATTTAAATTATGAAATAAATATTCACTATTTTCTCTAGATCAAATCTGATCAACACAATCTTTCTCAAATAGTTTGTGTACAACAAAAAGCTAAACCACTTTTTATAATATTTCGAGTACTTAAAAAATGAGGGATTACTGCAATCTTTAAATATTAAAATGCTCGCTTCAAAATAGTGACAATGTAAACTATCTTCTCGAAGAGTTAGTGCCTACCTTTTAATCTTGTCTCGTTTTCCTTCTAAACAAAATATGTGAAAGAATGCTCTTATAAAATTATATCAGAACAAAAATTTGGTTATACATCATATTTTCATTACTAGACCAGAAAAAGTAGGTTTGCACCTTTGAACTAATTTATTAACTCATTGCCCATGTGCTAAAGAATAGATAGGCTTAAAATACAGCATATTTTGTCCCAATTGTGTTAAAAAACAGATTTGTGGGTTAGCATTGGCTTTACTACTGTATAGTATTTAGCGAACATTGAATACATTCTTACAGCTTAACAGGAATGAATTAGCTTTATATCGCCATAAGGGCTTTAAAATAACTATGTTCAAGAATAATTCAACTTATGTAATAGCAACACACATTCAGCCAATTCTATTCAATATTGCTGTACATCAAAGGCTGGGGCATTACCGCTCTTAGGGAGAATTAACTTTCTATAACGGTTCAGGAGAATTAAGCAGTGTCACTATTTTGACTAACGAAAAATCTCCTTGAACTACGGAATGTATTTATATTTCAGTATAAAGTATTATTTCAGATAAGGTTAAAGTAATTGTGAGAGGTAATTTTGATAAAAGCTATTTGCCGTCAGTCATTACGGTGTACCGATTAAATTAGTTTCTTTTGTTAATCAAGCACTTTTATGGCGTTTATAGCAAATATCACTAGAATGACTGCAAATCTATTTCAGTGATACTATTTATAACTTATCGATTGATAAACGAGTTACTATAATTATGTTTTGTGGAATTATCATACAGAGAGAAAAACATTTTGTTTTACGTTATGTTTTTCTTGGTCTTGTCAATTATTTTCCCATATTAAATTTTCTCGATGAAAAATTAAACTATTTTCTTTTTCAAATGTATGGCCATGCAATATGTTGTGGTAATGCCAAGTTTAAAATTCACAACGTCCTGAGTAGTTACAGGTAGAATGTAGTACAAGAAAAAAAAAGATCTGGGTTCCAACTCAATGGCGATTTACTTTCGTCAACACGAAAAAAAACTACATGTAACAACTATAAGTAATAACATGAAATTATTTTCAGATATGCAAGACACATATTAAATATAATTATATTTCATGTAGGTTTTCTATACTAACAATTTCTAGGAAACAAAACCCTTAAAGTGTTGATTTCACAAAAGGTCAGCACTTTAAAATCTTATCGCTCTAGTTCTTTAATGTTTGAAAACTATTGCACAGAAAAAAACAAAGTGATGCCAAAGGCTTTAGCATAAATATTTTATCACATCATTTTTCTGCATAATACCCTAAGCTACTGACTGGATCATTATTTTAAATCTAAGTTATTCTAAGCAACAAATATAAACTAATTTGAGGGTTACTGGTTATAAAGAGGAATATAGTAGGAAATTACCGTATAATTGAGTTAAAGATATTTGAAATGAACGTAGCTCCAGTCAAACTCAATAACCAGTATTTTGTTGTTAGGTAGAATAGTAATTTATCTTATCAATTACAGCAACTTATTTCATAATATTGTAATTTTCAATGTATGATTTATAATTTAGCTATTAAATTAATAGTTTTTTATACATTATTACCCATTATTATTTTAAGAATGATGATATTATCATTTATTTAGCTAGATTATAATATATCTCCATAATATTGTTATCAAGGTGTGTTTATATTATTATTTAGTGTTTAAGGTGTGTTTCTATTATTATGTTTCAGAAAAAAATGTGGAAAAACAACAACATATCTTCCTGAATGAATTCATGCTAGAAAAAACGAAATATAATAATAAAGATAAAGATTGCCGATAGGACAAAATCATTTGTATTTACAAGAAGTTTGAACATTTAGAAATACACTTATTTCATTTCAACACAATCTGATAATAATGTTATGATTATAGTTAATATCATTAAATAACGATATTTACTAAAGTAATATAATATAAAATGAAAGAAGTATAGAGGCTAACATCAAATAATTGAAATAACAAAAGTACGTAATGAATTACATAAACAATACTTGAACAAATAGACTCGATGACAATTGAAGTTATTTAACATAATTTCAAGCCTATTTATGTAAATCATTAATAACCAGGTGGTTTTTAACAGGTTAATGATTTCTTTGATACAAAGTTCAATATTTGAAGACGGTGTAATTATAATGGTGAAATTGTTATGCAATTATACGACCTGCGGTCCCTGCCCCCAGTGGCTCAGGAACAAGTCTGCACGTTTAAACACAGAGTTTCGGTTTCGATAAAAATGGTAGGAAGAGTACAGATAGACTATTATGTGTCTTTGTGTTTAACAGCAATCAATCTGGGATTCCAGAACGTAAACGAATGACGGATAGATAGGTTTAAGTATTGGACATCATGTTCTCCTGGGTACTCTTAAATGTCAAGAGATTTCTACAATGTGTCCAAAAAGACTGGAACTATATGTATTTGCAGCTATGCTTATTTCAGATAACGTATTGTGCAAAAGTACAAAATAGAAAATTAGACTTCAGTTTACTTTTAGAGAACAATGGAAGGTAAATCACAGGTAAAGCATCAAAATTTTATTAATCTTCATATTTAGCACAACAGAAACCCAAATGTAAGTGCTTAATTTCAGCAAACCGTTAGTAAATTGTGTACCTCCTTATTGCTTTAATAACTGCAGACAGTTTTTAAGGTATTATTACAACATATTCAACAAAACGCTTTTTGGTATTTTGTCCCAAATGTCCCTAATACACTACCATAAAGTTTCTTTGGAAGTAGGCTCGGCATGGCCAAGCGTTTTAAAGCGTGCGATTGAGGGTCGCGGGTTCGCATCTCCGTCGCGCCAAAAATGATCGCCCTTTCAGCCGTGGGGGTGTTATAATGTGACGGTCAATCCTACTATTCGTTGGTAAAAGAGTAGCCCAAGTGTTGGCGGTGGGTGGTGATGACTAGCTGCCTTCCCTCCAGTCTTACACTGCTAAATTAGGGACGGCTAGCACAGATAGCCCTCGAGTGCGAAATTCCAAAACAAACAAACAAATCTTTGGAAGTAATGTTTGATATGCTAAGTTTCTTGGCATGTTAAATCACAGATTTGCTCCAATGGGCTGAAATCTGGAGCTCTGTGGAGGCCACTGCATAATTTGATTCTTCCAGCAGATTTTTTTTTAACTAAGTTATTTCTGTATAGGGCTTTTATGATAGTAGGGTCCTTTGTCAATAATATGCTAACTGGGTATACTGTGACGATTCACTATCTGATGGTACTTGGGCTGGTCTACGATGAAACATTCCATTCTTGTTGTGTATTCTTGATACCGTAGATTGAACACTTTTCTGCCATTTGGTGCTTGAGATCAATGACAGTCTTCTTCCTTCTGTCCAGAAGGATGCATAAGCGAAGATACTTAACACCAGTACATTGAATCTAGGTGTTCCATTTCTTACTTTAAAAAACAACAACTAGTATCCTATTTTTAAATTTATTTGTCTCGTTTTCACAATCTATGGTGTATATGGCAGTGCTTCTGGAGCATTTTAAGTTAGCAGTAATTTGTTGGAGAGCACAACCAATACCACGGAAAGCTTTTATTTGAACTCTCTATTTTACCGACGATTTTCTAGTTTTTTATCATAACATGACAATAAAATTTAATATATGGTGTTAAATACTGTTCGTTTTATCAAAGGTTATTTGAGGAGTGTTATTAAATTTATCTCTTCTAGCACGTACCGATACCATATACTAGCTATTTTCTAGGTTTATCTATATAGTTAAGAAACTACATTAGATACAATGACAGTTATTTCAAGCCCTAAATTTGATCAGTATGTTCATTTAAGCAGAACCCTAATGGCATACCTTTTGTACAAGTGTACGGGAATTATAAAGAATGATAAGCATTTTCATCTTGGCTGATTCAACTGTCAAGAGAGATCAGTAAAGCATTACCATAGTGTTAAAGTTCACATTTTATAATGAATGGAAAGAATTATCCTCATAAACTGAAAATAATTGCAAAATATTTTCTTGTTCTAAGACTTTTTCACAACAGAGTATGTGACTAATTATGGCGTTGTCAAAGCATGAGAAGGTCGAGTTAATCCTTCTGGTTGGCAGAGAAGATTAGTCCCAGAGGAAAGTTGATGTAGAATTTAATGCATGCCATTCAGAGAGAGAGAAAAAGACATCACCCACAGTGGTGTTGGGAAGTTGCTAGTTAAATTTAAAACACTTACAGTGTGTACCATTGATAATGATATCAAATATGCTTCGTGTTCAAAGAGAATGGAAATACCATATCCAATCTTGTGTCGAATAACAAGAACGGCTTGTCGAACACATTCTGTAAAGTCCTTTGAAGCATATATAGCTGAAGAATTTTTGAACACTTCAAAGCGAAGTTTTGTTTTGCTAATGCATGTGACTTTACAATCACTACACCTGTATTTATAGACGAGCCATGAACGTAGAAGTATCCATAGTAAAAATTTACATTCTAAAAAAAATAATGTGTAGGGTAAGATTAGGTGTTAGTCTGAGCTGGACATAAGTTGAAAGTGTTACATCAAGGAAAAAGCGATGTTTTAAATTACTAAAGTCTGTGCATCCATAAAACAAATGCAGGTTAAGAGGGAAGTTTTGTGGACGGTTTGTAATGTTTTAAGGATGGTGCAAGTTAAAAACTGGTTACGAAATCTAAAGACATGTCGTGACGAATGGGAATTCGGAACCACTGTGTACCTTGACGAGATCTGAATTTGTTGCTGACAAAAATTTTAAGTATCATATTAGCTAGAAAGACAGAAAAAGAGGTGAGTTCAGGGACAGTTGTGTAATGTGGCGGGAAGAGATTAGGATATTACCATATTTAGTAATCCTCATGTTGAGAATAAATATGGATTAATCTTCTAGGAACTCGCTACAATAATCATTGTACTGTTTTCAAATTTCATTCAGGATGAAATAAGTGTTCCGAAACGTTCGAATCTTTTGCAAATAAAAACGATTTTTGCTTCAATAGCCGTCTTCACCTTCATTATCAACTATATCTTAATTAAATGATTTTGTTCAACTATATTTCTCCAAGCACAAGTTAAAACGTTTAAGAGTTACAGAATATTAATATCACTGCTATTTATAACATGCACATATACACTCAACCTACTTACTGCATAATTAATTTACACATAATAGGTTTATAATAAAAAATAAGCTACATTTCTAAACTTCATAATTTTGACAGAGTGACCGATCAAAGGGTAATCTTACTCTATCTTCCACACTTTGAATGAACAGGTATTTGCAAATTAGATAAAGATAAAAGATTCACTGAAGCTGTTTAACCATAAAGTTTTGTTGCTGACCAAAACTTAAATGTTGGACTATTCGAAAGTTGCAGAGGTAAATATTATAATCAGATAATTGAATGAATGTTTTCACAACTTTATAATTCTGTTTTTATTTTTCAGCAATACTATCGTTTCACTCAGAACTTATCCTAAAAAACTACTTTTTGGATCATAGACATTTTCGTAAGATATATTTTCTGGTTCATGTATGATTCTTTCCAGTCAAAAATAGATTAATGAGAATCCGCGAGGCACCACATTTGGTTGACAGCTAATCTAAAATGTCATTCACAAACTGACAAGCATAAAAGTATATATGTATATAACATCAATTAAATAAGTGAAGTAAATCATCACATTCTATACGTCTGTGGAATAAACAACAACAAACTTAAACAGTATTCTTGCCATTTTATTTTCCTACAGCAAATAAAAAACAATTGGAAAACATATTCGCTCATACTTAATTATAAGTATATGCTTAAGAGTAGTTTCTTGTTGAAGCCCTTGACTTATTTATTTTCCCAGTGCATATTTAATGTTTATCTTATGTGCTATAAACTTTTTGTTAATCTTGCAAATTATCTCGATATTTAAATTTAACCAACCTTCAACGTCTGCAACACACGAACGTACAGCAAACAGAGGTAAAACATACATTTTCAAAGCTTCATTTGTGGTAAACATAATGTGAGGTAATTAAAAATGTTTTGACAGCTATATTAATAATACTACATTTGAAATATTTGAGAATCTCATCTTATGTTGCTGATTTTTGTGAACTAGTTTGTCATCAACATTTTTAATAGGTTCGAAAATTATCTAATGTGCACTATTTCATCTACATATCTAAAAATTACCCGGTGGGTAAGCGGTAAGCTTACGAGCGTAGAAGGCTGAAACCTGGTTAGATATAACATACAGGATAGAGCTTATACAGCCTGTTTTGTAGCTTTGTTTTAAGAAACAATAGCATACCCAAAATGCAAATACACAGTAAGAAATGATTATGATAATATCACTGATCAAACGTATCTATTTGCCCTTCTTTTTACCTTAGGAAACTAGTCATTATTCGAGTTGACTGATGAGAGCGCACCGCACAAATTTTGCGAAAAGGTAAACTTTTTAATTTGTTTAGTGTTACGTATTTTTTAATGTTTTATGTTCTTCGTAGACTAAACGCAACAGAAAAACGCAGATAACAGCTTGTATAATTTATTACACCAAACTATTAACAAATATAACAGATATAACATAAATTATATGATAACAGTGACAGATATTAAGTTACAACATTCGAAATTAATTACAAAACAAAATAATATTAGTTTCAAACTTCAAAATTAATCACAATACAAAATGGTACTGGCCTGTATCTAATATAATGATCTAAAATGAAAGTCTCAAAATCCCAGTCCAAGGTGTGAATTTGGTCCCACGAAGAAATTCCGAAGCTTAAATGAAGAAGTTCAGGAACAGTTCACAGTTCAATAAATTCGCCGACTCTCAGCACAAGCCGTAATTCAGATGAATCGTAGAGATTGACGAAATAAAATCACAGCTTCCGTAGATCTAACTTCAGTCACAAATCCAAGTTGAATAATCACAGCAAACACTTAATCTTTCTCAAATAACTGACTCTCTTCTTTTGAAATAAAACTGATGTCTGAATCCCACTCCTGTCTCTCGCATCTTCGTCTGTTTATATATTGTAGGCCTAAACTCCCCGAAAGACCGCGAAAATTCTACAGGTTTCCAGAGCAATCCACGCAGGTCCGTTCTTGCACGAGACTACACGTCTAGACACGTAGTCACCAGCACTTGATTTACAAACATATGATTGGTCTACTTAATTCAAGAAAATTCTAAATGTTACCCTAAATGAATAACAAAATATTAGTTTAAACTTCGAAACAATAATATCAATATGGAAAAATGAATAATAGAAATGAAAATTTAAA
The DNA here is from genome assembly GCA_011833715.1 of Carcinoscorpius rotundicauda. Classification (NCBI taxonomy): domain Eukaryota; kingdom Metazoa; phylum Arthropoda; class Merostomata; order Xiphosura; family Limulidae; genus Carcinoscorpius; species Carcinoscorpius rotundicauda. The sequence goes on from CM022404.1 coordinate 24,925,241, forward strand.
CACAACACGACATGTTGTCGCTTACAAAATATTTACACGACGTTTACATAAGATTAGTCATGACGCTCAGATATAAAACAGCAACAACATTAAAAAAACAATAACAATATTTCAATATCACGATAATTTGTAATTAATGTGTTATCTCTTTCATGATCTCTGTTTAATATGTGAAGTTTCAGCGAAAAGAATGTGTGTATTTCTTATAGCTGAGCCACATCGGGCTATCTGCTGAGTCTACCGAGAGGAATCAAAACGCTGATTTTCGTGTTGTAAGTCCGTAGACTTACTGCTGTACCAGCGAAAGGAGAATTTGAATGTCTGCTAGAAAAAGGTGTTGATCGTTCATCATAAAGAAGATTTAGGAATCTGACAGGAAGAGAGACATCAATATAAACAGACATAGAACCTAAAGTTTCTTCAGGAGTGACATCTAATTTGGGATCTAATCAGAGACAAGACTTGAGTTTTGCATTGATATAGATCGTAGAGATTTTTAATCTTCATTAGGTTCAGGGTGATAAATATTATCGGAAAGAAGACCTGAAACTAAACATTAATATTACGATCTCCAGGACACAAAATTAACCTAGATGATGTGATATTAGGTTGTTAGATCTGACGGAGTTATTCTATTTGCATCCATTCGAAATAGAAGTTAATTCGTACATCGCAAAAAGAAGAGCATTTGATAAGAAATATGTCATTATTTTCTAAAAAAAAGAGACTAAAGTGAAAAAAAAGATTTAAAAAGTTTAAAACAAAGCAATTAAGTTGTCTAAAGTTTTGCCATTAGACATCACTTCAGAAATAACATTTTGAACTACCGTATGTTTCGGTGTGCCCTAAAGAGTCAATTAATATAATAGTAAGAATAGTTTTTGATTAACAGTCACTGAGTAAAAAATTACAAACTGGTGCACTATCTCTATACTTACAGGTTTCTATCAATTTACTTCTAGTGATATCTGTAAATCACTAGCTATTATGAGGATATTAATCATTATTTGTGAGCTGGAAATCGAGTAATATTAGGTCTTCGTTTCACTAAATTCTGTTAAATGTTTCGATAAATAGCTTAACAAAGCAGATTCGTTAAACAATTCCTATGGTTCTCAAGCGTGACGTTTTGAGAAATTATGTAACTCAAAGTGTATTTTTGATGCTTGACATTTTAACATAAATGTATAATTATTGTAAATATTGGCTTTGGAGTGAAATTTAAGAAAAAAAGAAGAGCCAATCACACTACATTTCTATTCTCAAGACAGCTGGTATGGGTACTAAAACTTTAGTTAAAATAAAGTACAAAACAACATTTGGACCTTCTCAGGTCTACTTCAGGTTAACATTAATCTGAATATGACTTAAGAAGGTCGAAACATTGTTCTATACTTTATTTTGATTAAAGTTTTAATAGCCACACCAGCTGTCTTGAGAAAACCTTTTTACTTCAAGTGAGTTTCTCGTCATCACAAATAACACTACATCTCTTTAGCCAGCATAAAAGGAACATTTGGCCCAGTATCAGGACATTTTGGATACAACAATCGTTGACACGATCTTTATATTAGAAACTTACTTGCCAATAAATGTTACGATGTGAAATGCAGTATATAGATGAAGAATTCCTTTTCGTCTATTTTTATTTATATAACAACACATCAGAATTGTGGTATGGAATTTTTACAGCATGTTATTTATTTAATTCAACATCGTATATTGTTAGCTATTAAAAGATGTTTTTATATATAGATAAATGAAACTAATGCGATACAATTATTTGCAAAAAAAAATCAGCATTTCGACTCTGCAATTAGAACTTTTGAACAGAAGGTTCGAAATTTGTTTTTAACACTACTTTCAACAATGTGAATTTTATTGAAATTTGCTAAATCTAACTTTCACACCTGTAATAACAAGCCACAAATACGTAATTTTCATTTATATAAAGGCATTGGGCAAAAAATAATAATTGTTTGTTTTGGAATTTCGCATAAAGCTACTCGAGGGCTATCTGTGCTAGCCGTCCCTAATTTAGCAGTGTAAGACTAGAGGAAAGGCAGCTAGTCATCACCACCCACCGCCAACTCTTGAGCTACTCTTTTATCATTGAATAGTGGGATTGACCGTCACATTATACGCCCCCACGGCTGGGAGGGCGAGCATGTTTAGCGCGAATTGGCACGAACCCGCGACCCTCGGATTACGAGTCGCACGCCTTACGCGCTTGACCATGCCAGGCCAAAAATAATAATAAAAATTATACAAGTAGCTTTTGTAATATATACTTATAGTACACTTTCTATTGGTTAACACCGCACCCGTTTGCTAACGTCATGGCTCGACATGGTTATAGGGTTAAGGCACTCGTTCGATTCGTAATCCAACGGTCGCGAGCTCTAATCCCGTCACATCAAACATGTTCGCTCTTTCAGTCGTGAGGGCGTTATAATGTGAAGGTAAATCCCATTATTCGTTGGTAAAAGAGAAGCCCAAGAGTTGGTGATGGGTGATGATGACTAGCTGTCTTCCCTGTCGTCTTACCCTGCTAAATTAGGGACGGCTAGCGCAAATGGCTCTTGTGTAGCTTTACGCGAAATACAAACCAAACCAATCCTGACTTCATAAATAGCTGCTGTATACTGTAATTATTTACTTAAGTTTTTATTATCTTGATGAGATAATTTTGTTAGTTTACAGTTTTTTTTTTATAATTAATGGAAAGTTGCGACGTTGGAAACTTTATTCAGATAACCACATGAGAGTATCATATCTGAAGACTAGATGCTAAGCATGTTCGTAAAATAAATAAAAGTTGAAAAGCATGTTAAAAACAAAAACACAAACAAAAAATCTACTTTAACACATATGCTATTAACGCAGTGTTTATCTCTAATCTTTAGATCAGTTTATCTCTAATCTTTAGATCAGTTTATCCTTTTAACATCCTGTTCAACGACACTTATTCAACCTCCTTTTACTTATCTTATGTCATTGCCACTTAAAAAAAAAGGATGGAAGAGAAAAAACAACCATATTTTACTATACGAAAGCTGGTGCTCTTCATTCTGTTAAAATCTTATTGGTTTTCGATGTGACTCTTGGCTGTTGTTCTATCATAAATAGCATCCCATTCGGCAGCAGATCTTTTTTTTTTATTAAGATATAATGGGCGACATCTAATGGAGGTTATTTAGATTTTTTCATTTTCAGATTTATTCAGATATGTGTTTTAAAGATAGACAAAATTCTATCAACATCAACTGAGCTATCTGTGAGGAGAAAGAAAATTTTACTTGCCAAAAACTTCTTAAAATTAATGTACAAAACTTTGCTTTAAAATCTCTAAACATGATTTATTATTTGTAAATAGAAATTTTATAAGTATTTATAAAGTGACCAAAATGCACAAAAATATAAGAAATTCCGATTTAAAACTAAAATAAATTTAATTAAGCTAAATGTTCTATACAAAATTAAGTCATTTATTATAAACTTGAAAATATCTGGAAATCTAATTTTCTTATGAAACTGACATTGGCAGTCTGAATAGCAAAATGTCCAGGGCAAAAAAAACCAAAAACAGATAACAAATATTTGGAAATTCAAATTAAAAAGTAACTATATCTAAAAATGTGTTTCTGATGACGTACAATCAATAAAATGTCTATTTTGCGTAGTAATTTTTAAAAGTTTCTCTGACATAAGTAAAATTATAAAATAATATTGATAATGAAAGTTTCATTCTGGAAAAGGAAAGATTAGGATCAGACGTTAAAAATCACACCTGCTGATTTGACAAAAGAGTTCTGTTCAAGTATTTTAAGTAAGTAAGTATTAAAGTATAAACAAAACTGAATTAAATACTGGTGCATGAAAAAGATCAAAGCTAAATCAATCGGAAACGGATGATAGAATATTACGCACTTTAACAAAAAAATTGTAATAAAGCAGCAAAGAAAACGAAGTTGAAATAATGAACCTAGAAAATATAAAGAATAACGTATTTTACAATAAAGGTACATAAAAGTTCATAAAACAAAACGAACATATATATAAATATATTGTTTACAAAATCGAAAAACCAAGAGTTGGAATGCACAGCAAAGCAGTCCAAGCTTGATTTAAAAGCAGCAAAAAACTCAACAAAGTCCATGATATCAATAGAGAAAGAAACAGCTAAAATATTGAACAATTCAGAACAGCTTTCTCGTTTGTTCTGAATTTCGCACATAGTTACACGAAGGCTATCTGCGCTACCGTCTCTAATATAGCAGTGTAAAATTAGAAGGAAGGCAGTTTTTTTCACCACTACTCACCGCTAACTCTTGAGCTACTCTTTTACCAAATAACAATGTGATTGACTGTTACTTAATAACGCTCCCACGGCTGAAAGGGCGAACATGTTTCGTGTGAAGGAGATTCAAAACCGCGACTCTTAAGTTACGAGTTGAGCGCCCTAACCACCTGGCCTCGAAACCGCAACTCTCAGGTTAGGAGTCGAGCGCCCTAACCACCTGGCCATGCTGACTCTAAAGAATAAAAGGGGAAATGGAACTTGCATCTTAACGTAGTATGTCCGTAAACTTACCACTGACTCAAGAGAAGACGACAATCAGAATAGGAATACAGCAGTCCAGAACGTGGGATGGCAATAGAGTAACAAAATAAAACAACGCAGAAATAGAATACGGAATTATGGGATTTATAATGAAAGTATGAAAAATTATATAAACTAACGTAAGGATATAAAATAACTAGCTCCAAACAAAACTTATGTTAAAAATGCTTGAAGATAGATACAGAATAAGTTAGCGCAGGGCAAAAGCATATTGCTATCTACAAAATATAGAAAAGTATAATAGTTTTAAATAAACAATTGTAAAATGTAATTGAAACGAATAAAAAATAAGTAACTCTATCATGTATATTAGGATGAAACAGCTCATAACAAAGTCACGCAATGACGCAACAGAAAAATGGTTTTAAAATACTTTTAAAATTGTTAATCATCATAATGAGTTGAATATATATATATATATATACAAAGGTTGAATATGTTATATAAAATGATTTTGGAGCTTCACCACGTCATTTCAGTCCATGTAGCTACATTTGGTCACATTCTATCAGAAGACCGTGCATCTTGATGATAGTCCTGCAGCATAAATTCCATTCCGTCGTACAGCTGTAATATCCAAAGCCAGTCACTTCTCCCTGATTTCTTTCCATAACTCATCTAGTGTATGCTTCAATACTCCGATTGCACAGAATCTTTACGTGACTTGACAGGTGTATTTTCGTATTAAATAACGTAAATATTTGTTTTTTCTCGGAAACTTATCTTGTTGAACCTGTACCTTGTCAGCCTTGTTTCCACATAAATATCATATTTAATTATGTTTCACAGTGTTATGAATGGCACATAAACGACTTTTTTGATATTTGTGGATGCTCGCACGTACAAGACGCATTTAATTACTAAGGCTTGGGTACAAATTTTTGAATGTTTTTTTCTTGATGGTTAAGTGATCCATAGTTGATCAATTTTTCATTATTTTCTTAATGCCATTAAATGCAAATCTTGAAAATGCTAACTTCTCGATCAGAACACTCTGTTTTGACTTGAGTGTATTTTCGTCGGAAAGAATAGTAACATACAATTTTCCAAAGCCATAATTTTTTTGTCACATCACACATCTTACGAATGCCAAAATCTAATTCTGATATATTTGGTTTCACTACGACTTTGCATTAATTGTGGTTGTCACATGAACTTCCTGATTTGAATATTCAAAATCGTTTTAGCATAATGTATTCAACCCTCAGTATGAGATAGGTCTATTTTGGAACTCAATCGGACATTTCGGTTACGTCGAGAAATAAACTGTATAAAAGGGATTAAAAATTTAAAATACTCCTGTCATACAAAAATGGTTTAACTCTGAATCTATACAATATTCATATATGAAAATAAAAATCAGAAATTTTTTTGCGACAAATGATTATCTTATTAGAATTACTTACTGTTTGAATAAAGATCAACCAACAATTTAAGTTTAGTTTTTTTCTAAGGAAACTATTGACATTCTGTTATTTTAAAATATTTAAAGTATTTACATTTTGTGCAAACTATAACAGATATTCAGAATAGTAAAATAAGGCAGTGTTTGATATATCTCATTTAAACTATTAAATTCCTTCACTTATCTTAAATATTATATTAAGTATTTAGGAAATTAAAACGAACCAGTGAATTGGTTTCTAAAATTTTAAATTCAGATGGGTAAGTATTAGCGACGTCTAAGATAATATAAATAAACAATCAGTATAACTCAGTGTATTACTAACATTGTGAACTTGAAAGAAAATCTCTTACATACAATTCATAATAAATATATATACAGTTTTGTGATGTTTAGACAACCGTTCTTGTTCATAAAAATAGTATTTCCTTTGCACATTTATAAAAGTATGTTTAATGTAGAATTTTTCGGGAATTATATTAGCGATCGTTAGCTTAAACATTTAATTTAGGCTCACATAAAACACAACTGAAAGTTTGTTTTTAAATATAAAAGTAAATAATGGGTATCTTTAGTTTGCTCATCACAGGTATCAAACCCGATTTTTAGTGGTGTAAGCCATCACATTTACAGCTGAATTCATGGAGTATGAAGTAAATGAGATGGAAGTATCTGATGTGAGTGGAAGCTGAATCTTAACATAATAAAATAATTTTTGTCAGTTGTACCTGTTTAGAAAGTAAATACACAGAATATCATTATCCGATTTTAAAAGTTCAAGCAAGTCATTATGAGATAATTTAGTGAATATAAAATTACTAATGAAAGAAGTAAAGATTTGCTTTTTTGAAAATAAGGTTGATTCACATATTCTAGAGTTCGTTTCCCCTCGATGGGCTCAGCAGATAGCCCGATGTGGCTTTGCTGTAAGAAAACACATATTCTAGAAAACTTATATTAAACCAATGGTTCAACATACTTAAAAAATGCATGATGAAATCAAAAAGTATATCACGTATTTTATGAATATTTACATTATTTCTAAAATTAGTAATCTATACAATTGTTACAGGATAACTAGGAATTTTCAAATAAACAAACATATCGTTAAGTAATTATGTATAAACCTTCTAATCTTCACATGATTGTTTCAAACAATACACAAAATTGTTTATCAGACAATTCATACGCATATTTGTTTTAAAGTACTGTAAATTAAAGCTCATTTATGTTGGTTAAGAAAACAGATTGTTTTATTGAATTTTACATTTTATTCATTTTTTTGCATCATAATCCCTCGTTTTATCTCTTTTTTAGTGATTTTTTCTCTACGTCTTGAGTCATTTTTGATGGCTTAAAACATAAAAGCCGGAACAAGAATCTTGACAGAACAGCGTTTCCGAACCCTCTGTTCCAAAGGACAGAGACGTCGTTATTTACTTATGACTTGAGTTCCGTTAAAGACTGGTGTAAAAGCAAATGACGTGAATTGATAAAAAAGAAAGACGAGGCAAGAGAACAGTAAAAGCTTTGTACCAAAACGTGCGTATCCACTAAGTTACAATAATTGTAAACTTGTCTATTCGTAAACCTTGTTGGCTCCTGAGCGAAGTAAATTTGACTAGTCTAGCCAACCTGCGCTCCATATCAAACCTGTAGAAGTCTGAATTAAAGAAGCAGTTGTCAGTCACCATATGTCAAAAAGAAACAGGAGGCGCATATGTACACAAGCTTCTCTTTCAACCTAAAATTAAACGCAAATTCATGTTATACTTTAGTGCCACTCAGGAAGTAAGCAATAACATAATAATGATCCTTAAATAAAATTCGAAATTACAGGTCTGGCGGTGGGTGGTCCTAAAAGAGCTAAACCGACAGTACCGGCAAAATATCTCCTGTGGAAATGTTCTGTTGTTTACTTGACATGTTTCTTAAACCCTATACGTTTCTGTAAATATACACACATTTAGACTTATGTTGTAGTGACAAAAGACTTATTATATCAATCTCCCTTAAAACCTCAATCTTAGAAGATTTCAGATCTCTTAAAGAGAAGTTCTCAGAAAGTGGTGTCAATACAACATGTAAAAAAATCTTGAGATAATCCACCTCATGGTACATTTATTTGAGTCTTGGGAAAACAGTTTATTTCATCGTTAAAAATTATCTGGAGTACAATAGCATTAAATGTGTTCAAAATGTCCATCAGTGTTGCCAATGTGTGTATGAAATTTCAACAACCTTTCCACTTTCTTATACAAATTTTGAGATAGAATCTCAAATGTCGATCTAATCCTTAGCAAAGTTTATTCAAATTGAATGACATTATTCGATATAAGATATTTCACCTAAATAACCCCACGTGGAAAATAGTATCAATTTCTACAAATACTCTTAAGTACTTTACTTAGTGTTTAATTTCAATTTTGTTTTTACCCTAAAAAATGTAAAATGTCTATGCAATTTAAGTTGCTCTATAATGTTGATTTTTATATAATAATAATAACAGCTTATACTACAATACATATTTGAAGAAGTATTTATTGTGGTATTTTCATTCATAACAGATCATTATTTTGAAGTTGTCTTATTTTACTAAATGCATAAATTCTAAATTTTGCATTTAAACGTTGCGAATTTTTCTATAAACAAATTACTTGAAACATTTTTACATGAAGAGAACAAGATAAAGGCGGTAGTTTTTATAAGCGGAAGTATTACTCAGGAGGGGTCATCATGGATTGTGGGGAAAGCTAAAGATAACAGATATAGTTTTAAATCTTTATAGTGTAATAAATGCTTAGACTTGAGTTGGAATGTGTAAGGTTTGGTCAAATATTAACTGTAACGAGTCATTAACTACACTTTGGTAAACAATTGACTCATCATAACCTTCGAAGTAATTGAATAAAATTATAACTGGTGGTGAAATGTTCAGGTTTCTGTTAGATTATATAAAGAAACGAAAGAAGAGGAAATGTATTAATAATCTGTAGCTATTATTCTAATTTTGTAATATTTCTGTACCATTTGTTTTGAAAATTGTATAAAAATGTAAAATACAAAAATACGAAATTAAATATTTTGTGTCAACTCTTCAAAAAAATCTCTACTCAAAAGCTTGTGTTCTAATGCTTAACAAAGTCTCCAAACAAACAACACATTCTAACAAATCTAATCAGCTGTGAAGGGTGTCCATTTCAGGATACTTTCTTGAAAATGTTTATGTCGAAAAATGTAAAACTTAAAAATGTATACCTTTAAAGTTTTTTGTTTTGTTTTATTGTAAACCTTGAAGGGAAATGTTTCATTAATAATACTAATTTTTAAATCGTATGATTCATTTTCATTTATCGAACTTTATTAAATTAGTAGATATGTCTGGTACGTATTTTTAATTATGCCAAGAAAATCTGATATATTTGGTATTGTTATGTTGTCGATGTTAAGCATGAGGTCAGCGTTGACATTTTCAAAACAAGAAAACTGTATAGATGCGAGTTGTTAATTCAACCATATATTCAATTTAACATTGAATTTTTATTTCATTTTGTGGCTTCAAACATCAGAAGTTTCTATCTTATCATCCTCTGTAAGCCTTTTTTGCTCTCAAGTGTACAAATGGCAATGGATCACATAACAATCAGAGAACCACTAACCGTTCTTAAATCATCAAGAATGTACTCTCGAAAACTGGCACTGATGGTCGAATCAACAACCTTCTCGAGACTAAGTGCCCAAAGATCTGATTCTAGGCAAAGACTTTATTGCTTAAATGCATTATAGCCTGGCCCAAGTCACTCAATGGGTAGAAGGTCAATTCGAAGAGTACTTTCTTCGTTGAATTATCTGACTTTCAATTCCATTAATTGTTTCATTCTGATCTTGTGTTTAATTTTACCATTATCATATTTGAAAAGTATCGAAACAAACTTACTTATTGTTCCCTAAATACTCTCATTGCTTCATCTAGTCAACTTATATTCCGTCAAGTTTAGTCACAGCACCTAATATTGAAAGTTAATTTGAAACCTACCCTTCAGAACTGAATTTTCAGTCTGTTACTATCCAACATTAATTCTGTTCTTTCATAGCTCAATTCACTTGAACATCTCAGTCAATAATTATCATTTAGTTAAAGAAAAGCTCAATAGTGGCACAGTGGTATGTTTCAAGACTCATACTGCTAGAAACCGAATTTACATACCTGTGGTGTACAGATCACAGATAGACTACAATGCAGTTTCATGATTAATTCCAAACAATCAAACGGTTAAAGAAAATCTTCTAGCCTATCACATCCTTAGCTCAAACCAAACTCTGACATAAAACGTGACAAATACTTATTGCTAGACTACTCTTGTATTTCTGTATTGTTTCACTACTGAGTTTCCGATATTAACTTGTTTATATATTCTCACATTCTGCTTACCTTATCTCCTAATCTGATGATTTTGTTTGCTTTTCTGATGAAATTCGTCTATGCTAGTGACTTTAAAGTTTAAACTTAATATTCTTATTTTGAAAGAAGAGAAAAGCAGTCAGAATTGTACCTGAATACTTGTTGTTGTTACGTAAATTTCTGCTATGGATAAAAATACACTTTGTGTATTTGCTGATGAGCATAAAGCTACATGTTGAGCTATCTGTGCCCACCATTGATAAAAAATATATTGAAAAAAACTGTATCATCTGGCTCTCAGAATGCCACATTCTGTGCTAATTTACGCATGTTTTTGTTTTTGTACATTTGTTTTTAATTCTAATACTTTGTAATTCTTTAACAGGTTTTATAATTTGCATATGATATGAATAGCTATGATCATGTATGTATGTATATATATATATATATATGTAGAAGGATGTTCACTATCTGAGGTAACGAAACAAATGTGAATACATAAGCCTTTTTATCTCTCTTCCACCACTGATGGCATTTTATGTGATTGTCATGGCTAATAACTACTACATGCAGTGCAGATTCTTTCATGGAATACACTGTGGCCTAAATTATTCTTCTCATCTTTACGTGTTTTCAAAATTTATCACAAGTCACTGAGCTGGTTAGGAACAAGGCGATTAGATAAACAAATTTTTATCACAGATTGCATTAAACTTCTTTAGTGTTTATTTCTGCCTAAAACTTTCAATTTTGATACTTTTTACATGCTGTTTTCTCGTTCAAGCTATTTTAACCGTTTATTTGCTTGAGCAGTATAGAATGAAGAGTGAGATTACTCATGGAACCAATAAAATATTTACTATATAATGAAACATATTTGCCTTTCAATATATTCATTCTTGATTTTTATTTTATAGCTCTTTTGGTTTTGTATGCATTTTTCTATGAACATATATATATATATAAGTTAATTACCCGGAATATATAAAAAGAGTAGAATACCGTAAGAATGAATATGTACACTTCACAACTGCTCTTAAGTGGTTTAATTACAATTTAAGGGTGAAAGTATGTACCTAATTTGTACATATTCTTGATAAACTAGCCAGTATTCATTCGTGTATGTTTGATCTTATGCTATTAAAGGGAAGAGTAAACATTAATATTTTTTTATTTATATCCCCTATTAGTTGTGTAGGCTGAAAATGATGTAGATTTAAACTAGCAAAGGTAATTTAATTTAATGTAACATCCAATGTCATAATTTACCCTTTTAATAGATATATTTATTAATGACTTTTAATTAGTAGTAATATTCTATATAATAATTATTTGTTATGAATATAAAAATGCGTCATTTATACACTTTTAAGAACTTTAATAAACCACTTGAAAGTCTAGTAAATCATTTACAAGGATTGATGGCAAGAATCGACAAATTCAGTCCTTTAGAAACAAGTAATTAACTGTAGACGTGTATTTTACTGCGTCAAGCATAAAATCTACAACAAATGCATCCACAATTTTTGCTTCTCCTTTAAAATCTAACTGTATTACAACTATTTTTACAAACAGGTAATAAAGGAAAATAATTACTAAATTAATAGAGAGGTTTCCGTTTAGTGCTTTTTACATTAATATGTCAAACAGTCAATTGCTAAACACTGTTTCTCTACAAGACAGTTGAATGAAGTTAACGTTTTAAACTTCAGCAACAAAACCCCTCAAGAAAAAAAACAAAATCAAAGTGAAACCTGAGCTGAAGATAATGTCAACCTCAAACAGGAAACACTATTTATGAAAGTTATACAGTTGAAACTGATTAGGAATGTAAAAAAACAACAACATTGTTTTTAACCCAATAAATATTACTACGTGTAGTAGCTTATCTCTTCCCTGAGAAGTATACATTACAAGCGCATTGTAATTACGCAGATTAGAAACGTCTTCAAAAGTCTTAAAATACAATGGTCGTATAACGCGGAAAGATTATTGTATAATTTGTTTAATTTATATGCCATGCAAGTCACACCTTTGGAAAAGTTCCACAATTGCCTTTTCGCTAGGTTTAGGTTCAGGTAAACATTATACATAGATTTGGATTCAACAAAGAAGGTTCCTAAAGCTCGTTTTGTATGAATGCACCTGTATTATTGTGTTGACAATTGCTCATATAATGAGATTTTGGTACTTACAGAAATTTTATTTTCGAGAATGATGTCGATGAAGTTATCGTTATGAAACAACAAAATATGTAAGTTTGAATCTTTTGAATATTTTGCATTAACAGTCATTGACATTAACATTTTATGTTACGAGGCTAGAGAAAAACTGCAATTTTACATCAAATGCTTTTCTGACAATGTTTATGAGATTTATGTATCTTAGAAGACACTAAGAATAAAAAAGTTTTTTTGTATTTATCGCGTATTAGATTTCTGCATAACTACTTTTTTGCAAAATAATTTGTGTCAGACAGTGATGTTAAACAATATTTCATAAAAGAGATGTGTAATCACATTTTATCATGTATAGTGTCTCAAAAACATAGTGTTATAATAAGTATTTGTTATAAATTAAGCACTTCAGATATCGGATATATCGTAATACGTGTAAAAAATGGTCACTAAAAATCGTCTGCTATTCAAGTTTACTGTTTCAATAATACGAACAATATTAATTTTAGAAAAATTCTATTCATTTTAGCTTTGGATTTATTATCTGTATAATTAGCTGCTGTTTAAAATGTAACAGATGATCTTTTTTGCCAAAGACGAGTGATTTGTGGTTAAGATCTTCCTTCAAAGCTACACAAGATCTTGACGGATTGGTAGGGAGTCAACTGGTTAAAAATACCCGTTGACAACTCTCAGGCTGCTATAATTAAACAATAGGATCTGATTGTCACTTTTATAAAACACCCACTTTCCCTAAATGAGGAGCTCGATTTTGATGGAACAAGATTTGAGTTCATAGTTCATCATTCTAGCCACTTATTGGGATAAACCTGGCCCAAGAGCAATTATTTTATTTTCTGTTATTCCGAATTGTTCATTAAAATCTGCATCCACAAATGTTAAATTAATTCTGAATCGAAATTTAGGAGTTACAACTTTTCCCTGCACAGTAATTTGCTGTTTTTTTTATCTTAAAAGTGATATGATTTCTAACATTTTGATAAAATGTACCTATGTTATAAAAATACTTTAAATTTAAATATCTATATCCTAAATGTATATTTTTTGTTGGTAGAGGGTATATATGTATGTTTCTTTTAGCAAAGCCACATTAAGCTATCTGCTGTGTTAACCGAGCGGAATCGAACCATTAGTTTCAGCGTTGTAAATCCAAAGAATTACAGTTGTCCCACCGGCGAATTTAGTGGTAGCTCTGAAACTGACATTTCTTCGTTTTATTGTTTTATTTACACACCTAGTTTGATATTTTAGGTACAGACGTTTCATGTACAGTGGACTTAATGTTTACCTGTGTGTTTTGGGGTTCAAAATTTATGATGTATCTTAAACTTTAGAGAAATTATCTATATTTGAAGATATAAAGGATATACTTGAAATTTCAAATTGTAAATTCTATATAAATTTCCTTGAGATTTATATTTTCATATTATTCCAATGTTTGAGAATTGAAAAATATCACTGGGGACACTTTTTCAGTAATTTTGAGTTGCATTGGATATTTTAACTGATTCTGAAGGAGTTTTAGGCGCTGATTTCAAATCTGAAATTAGTTTTTCTCTACAAGCTCTAGTTTGTATGCAATTTGAAGTTAATGAAATTGTACAAATGTGAACTTGCGTAAACCATGTATAAGCATTTTCACGTCCATATATATAGATAGCTTCTAATATTTTGATCATTCTTCATTTGTTTCAGATTAAACATGGCTTCCAAAAATAGATATCATTGCAGAAACAAGCCTGATGCCTTCTGCTACATATGTGGATGCTACACACTCAATCGTCAGAGACGTAACATATCCTCGTTCGTCAAGCGTGCCTACAAGGCATATTTTGAAGTTCATCTTGGTGATCAAGACAAGCAATGGGCTCCTCATGTTGTGTGCCACAATTGTGAAGAAATGCTTCGAGACTGGACCAAAGGAAAACGCAATGGTCTGCCTTTTGGTGTTCCAATGATTTGGCGCGAACCAATCAACCATGTAACTGACTGTTATTTCTGCATGGTAAACACAACGGGTGTTGGGAAGAAAAACCAACATAAGATTACGTATCCGAACATTCCCTCAGCTATTCGGCCTGCTCCGCACTCTGAAGAAGTTCCTGTTCCAGTTTTCAAAGGCTTGCTTTCATTGGACGATAAAGACATTGGACATGATACAAGCAAACAAGACAGTTGTGACAGTGAATTGTCAGAAAAGTGTACACAATCGGAGAACTGTTCTTCAAACACTGAACCTTTCCCCGTCCCCAAGCCTCTTCCCCAGGCTAAACTAAATGATTTAGTGCGGGATTTAGGTCTTTCAGAGAAAGCAGCAAAGCTTTTAGCATCAAGATTACAAGGCAGAAATCTTGTTGATCACTCTGTTAAAGTATCATATTTCAGAAAGCGTGACCAGCTTTTTGTGACCTTCTTTTCAGAAGACAGACAGTTTGTTTACTGCCAGGGCTTCTCAAAGAACTGGGTGTACCTTACTATAGTCCTGCTGAATGGAGACTCTTTTTAGACAGTTCAAAACGCAGTCTAAAGTGTGTTTTTTACATAATGGGAATGTTTATGGAACAGTACCTGTCGGTCACTCAGTGGATTTGCGGGAAGACTATGATGATATGAGAATTGTCATGGACTAATTAAAATATCATCAGCACAATTGGATCATTTGTGTAGACTTAAAGATGGTCAACTTTCTTCTTGGACAAAAGAAAGGTTTCACCAAGTTTCCATGTTTCCTCTGTATGAGGGACAGCCGAGCACGAGACAGACATTGGGTCCAGAAGGACTGGCCTATTCGTGACACCCTTAAAGCAGGCATGCCAAATATCATACAAGACCCAATTGTAAGCAGAGATAAGATCATCTTTCCTCCTCTTCACATCAAATTAGGTTTGATGAAGCAATTTGTCATGGCACTGGAAACCTAAGGTGAATGTTTCCAATACATCATCACAGATTTACCAGGGTTATCATTTGAGAAGATCAAAGCAGGCGTGTTTGATGGCCCACAGATTCGAACCCTAATTCGTGATGATCAGTTTGCTGCTAAGATAACCGCTTTAGAAAAGGCAGCATGGTTATCCTTTGTGGCAGTCATTCAGAACTTCCTTGGAAACAATAAGGCGGAGAAATACAGTGAACTTGTGAACAGAATGCTCCTCGCTTTTCGTGATCTCGGGTGCAACATGAGCATCAAGCTTTATTTTTTGAACATCCACCTTGATAAGTTCCCTGACAACCTGGGGGCTGTGAGTGACGAACAAGGAGAACGATTCCAGCAAGACCTAAAGGTCATGGAAGAACGCTACCAAAGGCGCTGGGACAAAAGTATGATGACTGACTACTGCTGGAGCATTAAACGAGATTGTCCAGATGAAGTGTACAAACGCAAATTCCTACCTGAATAAAATACACAAACAAATTGATAAGCTGTTCCTATAATTTCCTATAATAACGAAAAATTAAAAAATAAATAAAATTGTCAAATTGCATAAAATCTGTAGCTTGCAGACAAAAACCGACTTCAGATTTGAAATCAACACACTCAAATTGACCATAGAAAGGTTTTTTTTTTAAATGGAACAAAATGAGTGTTTCCCAGTGTATTGGGTGTAATTAAAACCACTAATTGTTATAACAAATATATAGAACATAAAAATATATTCACTAGAATTTTGTCTAAACAACTGCAAGAAACTAGACTAAGTTTAAAATTTTCACTGCTACTAGCAAATTAATTCCCCTCTACAACACTGTCATAAGCTTGAAGTTTTACAAAAGTAATGAAATACTACAACACTGTCCTTTTGTTTCTTTTGTCTATCTAAAATTAACTTGTCTTTGTAAGAGCTGTTGACAGTGAAAGAGCTAAAGAATAATGTTTCCTATATTGTTTATGTTGATATAAATAAAGAGGTAAAGAAAGTTAATTTTTGCTTCATTTTGTTTTATCTCAAAACTAAACAAATGATTATGCTCTGCCCACCACGGTTATCGAAATCAGGTTACTACAGTTGTAAATCCGGATACATACCGCTGTGCCACTAAGAGACAAAAGTTGAAATTACAGTGTTTAGTTTTCTTGAAACGCATAATCTACATAAATGGTGAAAAGACAACTTTTGTAATAAAATGGTAATGTAGGATAGTAACTTTTGTTATGTAACGATAAAGTAATGTAGTAACTTTTGTAATATAATGGTAAACTAGTTTAGTAAGTTTTGTAATACAATGGTAAACTAATGTAGTGACTTTTATAATATAATGATAATGTAATGTAGTAGCTTTTGTAATATAACGGCAGAAAAGTGAAAATAACTTTTGTAACATTACGGTATAAAGTTGTGTAGTAGCTTTTGTAATATAAGGGTAAAGTAGTGTAGTAACTGTTGCATTAATGCTGGTTTGGTTATTGAAAATCGTTTATATAATGTAAAAAACGAAAATATGTGGTCCTGAAACGAGAAACCTAGTGCATAGTGAATATTAATTAAAATTACATCACTAAACAAGATCACTCACATTAATCCAATATGATTTACCAAATACTACTGAAGAACGTTGTACAATAAAACTACCAGTCTCTACCACTATGCTAATAAGTTATACGTTATTTAACACAAACTTTTTCACAGCTAGACTTATGTTTCAGGTTGCTATTCGAGAAGGTTACACGTTTTTATTATGCAATGTTGTGTGTAAAAGCCTACTTTAAATAGATTGACATTTCAGAAATTAGTTTTCCAGCTATATTCTAGATAAATATACAGAGATGAACTTAAAAAATTCGCCATTCTTAAAATTACACAAACTGGTAACATAAATATGTTTGATTGTTCTTGTATTACTGTATATTGGACAAAAATAATAAAATGTGATATAAAATCTATCGCATTACCTGTATGTGTAATTAAGGTATATTTTTGAACCAGTAACTATATAAAACTTTTCTGTTTTTTCATTTAAGTATAATATATCGTAAACCAAATCTTCGTAAGATGTTTGCCAATTTACATGTCCATTCTGTAGTATCAATACGCTGGATCAACTCCAGTTTCCTTCTGCAAATGTGAAAATAGCACCGACCAGCATTATCAGAAGACACGTTCAAAATCACACAAGCTGTTACGGCCTTTTTTAACATTTCGTTATGAAAAGGTTTGAATAGTCCCTAATGAATAATAATTCACCATAATACAAAGTCTGTTGCTAATCTCTTTAAACTCCAAGAATATTTAAAAGTGTAGCCGTTCAATTGTTACACATGAATTACATTCATTGAAGAAATAAACTATTTACGTTGGCAGACAAATGATGTATTTAAAAAATAATTCTATCTCCCCCTCCTACATACACGTATATAAAATTATTAAGTGCATTTCTGGGAACTACATTTCTTTGTGTAATAATGCAGTTGTTATTCATGCTGATTTTCCTGTTTATTTATAATCTCATACCCTAAATACTCAGAAACTTGTTAAGTTACTGCAACATTTCCCCAACGGCACAGTGGAATGTCTGCGGACTTATACTTTAAAAACCGGGTTTCGATACTCATGACAGGCAGAGCACATTTAGCCCTATGCGTAGCTTTGTGCTTAATAGCAAACAACAATAAATGCTGCAACGTACTAACATCTCAGAATATTTCATTGTAGAAATGAACTTGTTTTAATAAAAAAAATGTTGTTGAATTACAATTAAATTCTATTTTTCTTTAATATTTTCTAACATAGGTTAATTAGGTCAGATATTTAAAGAACACAATAAAGCCAAGAAAAACAAGAACATGAAAAAAACACACAATAAAACAATACAAAAAAGGTTCAAACTTGGGGAAAATGTATAAATATTGGATGATTCATAATTTATCTCAATATACTAAACAATATAACGCCTTTTAGAATATTCTTACTACCTATTTTAACCTTAAACAACTGCTTTCATTTAAAATAAGAAGCAATTAATAACTATTCTACTCGAACTTTCCTTGCTCAGTGCCCCTGATAGTACAGCGGTAAGTCTGCGGAATTATACGCTAAAATCAGGGATTTGATTCTCCTCGGTGGGCTGGTTCAGCAAATAGCTTTGTGACTTTGCTATAAAAACACACACACACTCTTGTGTCAGTTATGCTTATGAATAAAAGTTGGCTTGAAAATCGTTTGTAAGTTGTCATAGAAACAAAATAGAAACCCGTGTCTGTGATCTTTGCTATTTTGCTTTTGTTACATTGGACCTACCTAAAGGTTCGAATCATTATAACAACACCCTATAAGCAATTCATAAAGACAAGCTTGCATCCGATAACCAAGAAAACAAGAATAGGCTTTTCTTACCCTAAAGTACTTTTGTAATTTTTATGACAAATTAGGAACAGCAATATTTTTCACTAGTAATTTTGTCTTTAAGCAAAATTAAAAGTAGGAGAACATCGGTGGTGGTAAAGAAAGATAACTCTCAAAGTTCTTGAATACAAACTGTGCACAATATGTCTTCCTAATCGGGACTCATTTGTTCATTATGTATTTTCTATATGATTGATGATTATATTTAGATCTTATGACTTAGTAAGGTGTTTTTCACAGGAATTTAATCAGCCGTCAGAAAAATGAAGAAGCTAGTGAGTAGAGAGACAAGTGTATTAACTATGAAAACTGAAGGAAATTAATGTGAAAGATCAAAATACTTTGTTTTAACTGGTTGAATTCACACTGTTGAGAAAGACCACTATCTTTTTGTCACTTCAACTAATCTGTGTATTATTAGTTGACTTTGATTTTCGTTTATATAAATCACTTTTTTTATATGAACGAGAATATGATCTCTTTTATTTTTATTTTTAGAAACGTTTCTGTCTCTATGCTAAATCCTTCTTCAGGTAAGTGCGGTCAGAAAAGATTCATAGAAGGCCTAAAAGTAATAAAAAACTACAATAAAAGAACGTTTTCTTTGAGGTGGCATGTAGGTGGGTTACCACTCTCGTCCTGACGTTATAGAGAATGCATGTGTTGCTTTTTTTTACATATACTAACCTCTAAAGGAAATCTCAAACTTCTTATTTCCGTGATAATGATTGAAGCAAAATACGAATAGTGGTAAACTTTATGGCTCTAAAACATGAGACTGGATCCTGATGACTTATTTATATTCGCAAAACTAACCTGCCTATAAGGTCCAATTCCACCCCCACACCCCCAGTGATAGTGTATGTCTGATATCCATAGTGGGCAGAGAACAGATTAATCATTGTGTAACTTTGTGCTTATACTACAAATAAACGACCAACATTAATTGTGTTAAACCAGTTTATTAACAACGTTTCACTTTCCTGGTAATTTAAACCATCTCTTTGTTCTCAGTTATTTACTAGAGAAGAAGGTCGTAGAAGTAAATATTCTTAGGTTGTCGGCCAGATGTTCTCATGGTATGAGATGTAGTCATTTCTAGTTATCCATTGTTTCATTGTTGAAAGTTGGGGCAGCAACTTGTAGTATCAGTGGAGCTTTGTCTAAAATCAATCTTATCCTAGTACAGCCTAATCTTTGTCGAGTTTCAGGCCCATGCAAGTGAAGAGAGACGAATGCTGTTAGTCATTGTGTGAGTGTGCCGTCCCTACTCGTGTTTCTTTCTTTTCTTTTTTCTTTCATTAAGACTTAAATGTAATGTAATTTTCGATGAAGTGTATTTCTTTGTTTATGTATACGTCTTTTACTGCAGTTTAGAAAAATAACGAGTCTGACTTTATTGTTCAGGTAGTGTATTTACATAGATATTCTGGTTTAACATTGTTCAGCCATTTTTATGATGTTTACTTGACTTCTTATCAATATATCGCATACCAACTAATTTCATATAAATGGTTAGAGCGCTCGACTTGTAATTTTAGGATGATGGGTTCGAATCCCAGCCTCACCATACATGTCCGACCTTTCAGCCGTGGGAACGTTATAATTGTGACGGTCAGTCCTTCTGTTTGTTTGTAAAAGAGTAGCCAAGAATTTGCGATGGGTCGTGATGACTTCCTAATAGTCTTTCACTTAGAAATTAAGTTCGTGTAGCTTTTCCTGAAATTCACATCAAACCAAACCGTCTTGTAGTTTCTTCTGCTGGTACGATGTTACGTTACACAAAACATTAAGCAGCCAAGAAAGTTTTGTGTAAAGAAGAATATATCTTTAATCGACATGTTTAATTACGCATGGTTTCTCATTAAAATATGCGAAAATTAAACTTTTCATGGTGTTTTACGTGAGACAGAACATTCCTTGATTTATGTATAAAACAGAATATATGATGTTGAACGAGAAATGCAACAGTTTTTGTTCATGTGTCAACAATTTCAGTGTTTTGTACGAAACACAACTGCTCTTTTTAAGTGTTTTATATAGTACTTTTTGTGAGACACAACCCTATAGATAATTTATAAACTTTTATATTTTTAACAAATAAGATTATTACCATTAAGGTGTAATATAAATACACTAAGCACTGACAAACTAGGAAACGTATGTTATATTAAACATTTAAGCATTTAATTTGTAAAATGAGACAGGATCTATGGACATTATAAAACGGTCATTTCGAGAAGTAGTTTTTATGCGTCACGTGCCAACATTTCCAATAATTCCATGTCTTTCCTGAGATAAGGAGTTTGCTCAAGACTGAACACAGTATTTCAAATGTGGCCTAAACAGAGATCTATACAGTCAAATTATAACCTACTTAGTCTTCTATTCAATGTTTCTGTAGAGACAGCCCAAAGTTCTATTTGCCCAACCACTAGCAACAACACGGTGCTTGGATAATTTTAGATACTGAAGAACTATTACACCAAGATCCCTTTCTTTCATGACACTATAAAAGTTATTCCACACAAATTATAGTTATAATTTAAAATATGATCACCCAAAGGCACTATCTTGCATTTATTATAATTGAAACCCATTTGCCATTTATTTACCCAACTCACTAAATGATGTAAATCCTTTTGTGAATCCGCAGTACCTTCTTCACAGCCAGCAACACCCAAGAACTTAATATAATCTGCAAATTTAAATAATTTGTTGACCATTCTTTCTTCTATGTCATTGATTTAATTAAAAAAACAATGGTCTTAAGGCTGAGTTTGAGTTGCCACACTTGTGACATTAATTCAGTTTGATTGGTTTGGTTTTTTGGAATTTCGCACAAAGCTACTCGAGGGCCATCTGTGCTAGCCGTCCCTAATTTAGCAGTGTAAGACTAGAGTTAGTCATCACCACTTACCATCAACTCTTGGGCTACTCTTTTACCAACGAAAAGTGGGACTGACCGTCACATTATAACGCACCCACAGCTTGGAGGGCGAGCATGTTTGGCGCGACGCGGGCCGCGACCCTCGGATTACGAGTCGTGCGCCTTACGCGCTTGGCCATGCCGGGCCAATTCAGTTTGACTAAACATCATTTGTAAATATCGTCTGATTTCTTCTATCACATTTCCTAACTTACGATACACACATATAATGATAATATTTCATAAGCCTTTTAAATGACGCCTTATCAAAGGCCTTCTAAAAATATGTTAAATTACTTTGCAAAGCATTTTTAATAGTTTCCAAAACTTTTCCCATAACTGATGTAAGACTAGTATGTTTATAATTTTTATATTTGGACAACTTTTATCTCCTCTCTTGAAAAGAGGGGTTGCATTAACTTCTATTCTTCTGGTACTTGCCACCTATTTAAAGGCTGTCAAAAAATAGCAGCATACGTGACTCACATATTTGATCTTTAATCTCCTTTAAAATCCATTGAGAAACGTTATGTGACCCAGGAGCATTTTTGTTTTTTTAATTTTCCATTATTTTATTAACCAGCTCAGATTTAATGCAGTAATTTTGTTCTATCTTGTTTACGTCCATCAACAATTCAGTTTGTGGAATCGTGCTAAGAGATACGTACGAACGGATTTTTAAAATTAAAAACTGTATCCTCACATAATTTTAACCGTAAAAAACAACAATACTTGTCATTTAAATTTTTATAAATGCGAAAATGTTTCGTAGAAAATAAACAATTCGATATTTCTGGTTTTCACGTCTGCCATACTGAACTTATGGAAATCCCTTACGCACACACACATATATATATAAGCTTCACATAATTTTACCTAATTTTCACTTTGAAATGAAACATAGAGTTTAAGGAGTTCTAAACTGTTAATGAATCACATTGTAAATTGTGGGCTTATTATGCTAAAATTCGGGTTCTAATATCGCACTGAGAACAGCACAAATATCATATGGTGTACGTTTGTGCTTAACAACAAACAAACAAATGAACTATAACTTTAAAGCTGGACCTCAAAGAAGGTTTGAGGAGTCATCTTCAAATAAAGGTCAAGTGGTAATAACTGATCGTTGTGAATTTGCTACTTAACAGATTTACTATTATATTTTTATTTTGATATCGATGTTTGTTTTAGTTAAATATATATTTAGAAATATATGTAACTGCCATTGCTAAATATGTATTGAAAAATCCTCGCCTATTCTCGATGCGTGTATGTAAAATACTAGTGATTGCTAGTATTGCTGCCAACTGAGCTCCTCTCACTAGTACAGCGGTAAGTCTCCGGATTTACAACGCTAAAATCAGGAGTTCGATATCCTTGATGGGTTCAGCAGATAGCCTAATGTGACTTTGCTATAAGAAAAACACACAAAAAACACACGCCAACTGAACTTTCAAGACACTCATCTTAAAGTTTATAAATTAATGCGCGAAGAGACAGATATATATTGTTGGATTGCTACAGTTAGTATACTATAAACCTCGAAAGCTATAACTGTGATAAACTGTTGGAAAACTACATATATTTGACCAGGAACCTTTAGAGAGTTCAAGCGTTACAAACTGTTTAACTTTGGCAAATTGATTTCGGACGTTAGTTTTTTGACGTTGACATTATATATTTTAGTCGGGTAAAACCTCATATGTGATGAAGGAACCTAGCTTTCTGCCAAGTGAGTGTACCTGTGTATCAACATCGAATCAATTCGTTCATTGTGAACCGTCGATAAAATGTTCAGTCCCAGGTCATATGGAACATCCAATATTGTTTGTAAGTTTCAAAAATTTTTGTACATAAATTATTATTTGTAATAACCGTTATTATAAATTATATTATTCTTTTTATATTAAAATATATTTCTGTTTGAAAAGAAATCTCTGTGTTTCAATTTTGTTAACAAATGTCACACAATTGTTACACATTAACATTCATTTAATTCGTAAAAGAAAATGAAAATTTCAGGCTATTTAAAATCGCAATGCGTAATGTATATAAAACTAGTAATATGTTAAGTGTTATTTAATAAATTTGAAACTATTTCAAGTCAATGGTACAAATATTTGGAAATTTCAGCAAAACATATTTCACCATTGAAAAACCTGGAATCAGTTTTTAATTTAATTTTATATAACATGGCTAACTTTTGGGAATAAAGCGAGGACAAAAACATGCATTCGTGGATGTATTGACCGCTACATTCTGTAAAACACTATGGAGGGATAATTGATATTATTTTACAACAGAAGTGTTGCGTTGTCATGATTGAAATATCATAACTTCAGTTATTGTAAATCTCAAGTTTAATTAGCTTATATGTAAATTTAAAGGTAACAAATTCACATGCTTTATCCGAGAGAAAATAAATGGAATAGTAATTAATTTTTGTTTGCTAACCAGCATTATTGATAAACCATATGGCTAAAAATAGTTAAATATTTTGTGTTATGTTTCCAAAAATGAGCTTGATCCAATTTCAAAAATGGTACGAAGTTCTTATTTCTTATTTTTATTTTTCACATTCAAAACATTTAACACAGAAACACCCACATGAACTTTAAAATAGGATAAATATTGGAACATTTGAATAGTTTAATATTTTAACTTTTTACACAAATATCTCACCAGAAGATCTATTAGTACGTATGCATAGTCATTTGTTGTTTTATCGAAAAGATTATCTATAGTAATCCATGTATTCTACAAAACACGTGACCTCAAAGAAACCGACTTAATGAACTGAAATAAACTAAATGTCAACATTGCAGAAACTTGTTAATGGTCTTGAAAGAACCAAATTTTAGAGTTGAAGGAATTTACATACGTCTTAAAGAAAGAAATCTATTTCCTGATCTAAAATAAACTTATTTCTTCAGACAATCAAAAATGAGAAAATATATTTAATAAGTTTAAAGAAATTTGCTTTTTAATCGTAAATACACTTACGTACTGAACTCGAAGAAATATACCTTTAGCCGTGAAAACTTACGATGCTACAAATTTTTAAGTATTCTAGCTAATCAAAGAGAAACCTTAGTGATGATCCAGAAAAAAAAAAGAAAAATTATTCTAGAAACGTGGTATGGTGTAGTTCAACAGTTGACGCACCAACACTGTAAATCCAAGGATTTGCTTTGCGTCCCGTCGCCGAGTAAATATTATCCCTGTTTTGGGGTCGTGGGTGGGCTATGAAAACTGATGATCAAATCTTACTGTTAGGTCATACAAGAGCACGTGGTGAATTGTTCTGGATAGCTGTCTTCCTTTTAGTAGATCAGCTTAACGTTAGTAATAGCTACGCTCAAATAGCCCTTTGTGTAACTTTGCTGGAAAATCTAAAAACAATCGATTATAAATCTCCTGGCCAGTAGTAACAAAACGTGATTTCTTGACTTCTGGTGGCTTGTTTGATGGTTAAAATAAAACTTTTGTGATAGTCTTAACAGAAATTACTTTCCAGAAAAAAAAAAACTACTTGTTCTGAAAACAGCAATAAACTGTCTTGCTAAGTTTAAAGATACCTACTTGCTATTTATCAAAAAGAAAATATTCAAGTATCTGTCCTCAAAATGTTTACTATATTTAAAGAAACTTGAACAACTGAAGTAACTTACATTACGAGTTGTTAAAAACTTAATTTGTTGCAGTGAAAGCTACCTAATAAATCATAACAAAATAGAACCCTCAATAACCTCGGCTGTAATTAGATCTAAAATAGATCAAGAGCTAAGATTTTGTAATTGAAAATAATTCTTATGAGCCGCTACTTCGCAGATAAAACCACAAGTATTATATAATTAGTTACTTGTGTATATAGTATATTTAGTAGTCTTGTATATAATTAGTTACTAATCCTTAAACACGAACTTGTTTATCTTGCTTATTTTTAATAAATCAACTTTTTAGTCTTACAAAATATTTACAAAAATCTTTAATAAACTGGCTGGTTCGCCTTGAATAAATAAATTCAGTAATCATAAAAAGAAACTTCTTATATTCGTAAATAATATTGAGTGGTAGACTAAAGAAGTTTTATTTTATGGTCTTTGAGAAGCACGCTTGTTAATATTGTATAAACCTACTCACTATTTCAATAAACTTCATGCTGTTCTTGAAAGAAAAAGATATTTTTCAAAGACATTTGAAAAAACTTACTTTTTATTCTTACAAAACCTTCTTAAATGAACTTATTTGTTAAAATTTGGTTTTGTTGTTGTTAAGCACATACAAAGCTACACAATGATATCAGAACCCTGTTTTTTTGCCTCCTAGGCCAGTAAGAATGTTAATTATTAAACTGTCGACCGTTTAATTTTGAAATGACAAATTAAGTATGATTTTGAGCAAATTAATACGGAAAACTAATACGAAAACTTATTCAATGTTGTTTTAGTTTTCTTCATACGTAGAAAAAGATCTTATAACATTAATATAAACAGTGAGTTTTCTCAACAATATTATAATTTTAAGTGAATGAAAGAGCTAACACTAATATTTTATTATTTTTTAGTTGTTTTTTTTATAATTTATAGTGGATACTCCAAGGATTGGGACATTTTGGTAAAAAGTTAGAGAAAAACGATTTTTGTTTTCTCGACAGTAGAAGAAAAACAAATTATTTCAGCCAGCGTTTTGCCTTTGTGGCTTCATCAAGGCTGATGGCACAAGTACTTGTAATACTAGCTCTGATAAAGCCACAATAGCGAAACGAATAGCTGAAATAAATAAACAACTTTATTATTATTGTTTTCATTTTTAGTTTAATTATGTAAATTGTAAACATACTAACGTACTATGTCTATTTAAATATATAAACTTGAAAAATGTACAAGACTTGTTATCATAACTAGATATGGCTCGAAATACGCGAACAGTTTCATATACAGGTAAGACGTTAAATACAGGAACATCGAGCTTCCTTTCATTCAAGTTAATTTATAAATTCCACAATAAAAATGCCCAAAAAATTAGATAGATGGTTTGCGGAATAGAGGCCCGGCATGGCCAAGTGTGTTAAGGTGTTCGACTCTTAATCTGAGGGTTTCAGGTTAAAATCCCGGTGGCACTAAATATTCTCGTCCTTTTAGCCGTGGGGGCGTTATAATGGTACGATCAATCCCATTATTCGTTGGTAGAAGAGTAGCCCAAGAGTTGGCGGTGGGTGGTGATAGTAGCTGCCTTCTCTTTAGTCTTATACTGCTAAATCAGGGACGTCTAGCACAGTAGCTTTGCGCGAAATTCAAAACAAACAGACTTGTCAAATGGAAAGATAGACGGTTAACAAGCGCCAAAATATATCGGTTGTTCCCAAGACAAACGAAAGAAGTATATTAGCTTTAATTTTCAAACCAACAATCTTTCTCATTGCGTCACTTTATGGCGCTTGTTTTATCCTTAGCGCACTGACCGCAACAAAAGGCATGTTAAATTGGGTCAAGCTTTCTTTGCGCAAGGTTTCCACCTCAACGCCCAAGCGGCCCACACCGTGATGAAAACATTCTCTTGTTTTTTTATTATTCATACATGTACAATTTCGTGAACAGCACGTTTACTGGTTAAGACACCCGCTAAATTAGTGTTTAGAATATCAGTTCAACACAAGACAATGCTTTTCATAAAGTTAAGTCACGAAAACCTCCGGATATGCAACTCGTGCTGGTACCGTATGCTGGTATGATATCTAATTAATTATGTTGTTGCTGCTTTTTTCACTCCTTTTACTAAAACCGAACATAGATGTTCTGAAAACAGAAACATTAAATATTAAGGCTAACTGACGAGAATACATACAAACGAAGGTTCAAGTAAATGTTAGTTCCAGGAAATTAACATTTAATGTTAATAAAAATAAATATGCTGTAATTTGGCATTATATTTTTTAATGAAATTTCAAATTTAATAATGTGATAATCTGCCTTCTTTAAATTCTAAAATAATTACCTTTCATAGCCGCATTACACAGAAAGCTAAATGTTTTTGCAAGTCCTGGAGATTCCATTTACATATTACCTAATGAAGTTATAAAAAAGCACCCAAAAATAAAAGCGATATGTTTTTTTTTCACTTTTCAGAAAGGGTTAAGGCATATTTTTTGTATTTTATTTTACTATAAAAGTCTTAACAACTGAAAGTTCTTGTTTTGATGGTTTACAGGCTTTAATAAAATTTACTTTCAAATTCAATTTGATTTTAGCTGTTTCTCCAGTTTCCTGCTTTTATTTTCAGTTAACAAAACCAACGTATTACAAAATGGTATTAAATACTACATTAATCTTTAACTTCTATACAATCATCCTTTCTATAAATATTGGAAAATTCAAGTAAACACAGTTTGATGAATAATTGTTTTTTATGTGAAATTTCACTGAAAAAGGGAAACTGGCTCCTCTGATTTATAACAAGCTCGAGGAAAATGGGACGCTTTCGTTTACGCGTACACTGAAAGATATTTCGTGTTTATTAATATAAACTTCTCCACAAATGAATGAAATTACTCCGATAAAACACTGTGTAAAATACGACAGGACACAATGCATTGGGGAAACTCAACATCGAAAATCGATTAAAGCTTGTATACACGACAAAAATACGTCGAACAACGTTATTTTGATACTTAAAGATGTTTCTTCATAAAACAAAAACGTAGTGAAATTCCTTAGTTATTTATCACTTAGAGAGGAGGCAAAGTACCATAGGGAGTTAAAGAAATGAGTTTCGTCTGTTTGTTATTTTGTTCACAAGCCAATTAAAGAATTGAAAGGAGCATGGTCGTCAAATCCCTTACGCAAGTTATCTATACATATTCCGCGAAAGAGTTATTTTGAGTTTTGAAACTTAAATAAATATCAAACTAGAAAATTATAAAATTTATATGTATATATATGTACTATATTATATTAACTGTACATGCGAATACTGTTGTGTAAACAGTTTTGATAAAGATAGAAATTTTCTCAAACAACGGGTTAAACATGGCCAGGTGGTTAGATGCTCTAATCCCCATCTACCAAATGTTCTCGCCATTTTAGCTTTGAGAACGTTGTAAAGTAACGGTCAATCCCACTATTCGTTGCTAAAAGAGTAGTCCAAGAGTTGGCGGTAGGTTTTGATGACTAATTGCCTTCTCTCCAGTCTTTTACTGCTAAATGAGGAGCTGCTAAAATGTGTGTAGTTTTACGCAAAATTCAATACTTTCACATACACACTCTCTCTGTGATAAACTATTTTTGTTGACAGGTTAACGATTTGATTCGATTTAAAATGCAAACTTTCAAAACGTTCAGTGTGATAAGATGTGTCTTTTATCCAGAGTGTATCACCTACATAATGGTCTTTAACCTGGATTATAGTTAAGATTTAACAGCTAAACGAGTTCTAGTTATCGCACTGGATACTTAAGCAAGTGGTCAACACCTGTTTAGAATCTCGTACAGTGTGAAAAGTTCAGGACTCCTGAAGATGACATGTTAGAGCGTCAAAATGCATCGATTTTAATATTTACAATAGATCAATTCCAAAAAGGAATGTTTTTGTTTTTAAATGTGGTATTTATTTATTTTAAATCAAACCTTAGAATCAAATTGTATAAATATATGTATGTATGTAGCTATTAATAAATGTTTATAAACTTATCTGTATAGTATTATCTTTAAGATGTTGTATAGCAAAAAATATATTATTATTTTTAATGTGAATGTAGTTTGGTGTAAAATTCTAATCAAGAAAACTTTTTATATTGATTAATTTATTTCCAAATTTAAATCAAGGTTAAACTAATAATTTAATTGCGGTAGTATCACATATTTAACGTGCAAAAGAAGAAATAATGAACTTGAAAAATTATTTCTAAAGTAACATCTCGCACGGTATTAAAAGGCAAAAGCAACAATTAAGAAATGTATAGGAGTCGTTATTATAGTAAAAGCTATCGATATAACAAAAAAGTCTTGAAGACATTAAATAACCAAGCAGTAGAGAGATTGTTGTTTAAATATCAAATTATAGAGTTAAGTAAAGGACATTCAGTCTGATAAATGGTCGAAAACTGGCATATGGTAAATGTTATCTTTCAGTATAAAGATAAAAAGTAGCAATTAAATACATGTTGTTGTGTTGTTGTTTTTTTACTTTCAAACATGCATTGAAGTAACTTACTTAATAATGGTTCAGAGCATTTTTGAATGAGCATGAAATGTTTACTTCATTCATTTGCATTAAGATAACAAGAATTTTAATGCGTTCCCTTTTATGATATGAGTTCACAGATTTTTTAAAGTTTTATTTTGCTAAACACAAGAAAATAACAAAATCGCATTGGAAAATCTCAAATAATGTAAATGTTTCTTTCTTTTGATAATCACTGAAAAGTTTAAATTAGTTTTCGATTAGCATTATCATCATAGAACTGTCAGCAAGCGAGTCACGTTTAAAATGTATTATTTAACTTGGGTTAAAAACTATATTACCTCCTTTGGTCACGAAGATACACTTAAAACCTTCGTAGTGTGAAATAACCTCAAGATTGACCCTCTGTCATCAGATATTTTGAGCATAACATTACACATCCTTTAGGGTTTGAACTTTAAAGTAAGCTCTATTCCACCTTATGTTACCATGTGAACCATCGTACATAGTATGTTTTATGCTTGTCAGATTAAACCCAACATCAATTTTTTTATAATTCTAATTATTTTGTTGATAATACACACGAACACATATGCCTGTGAAATACATGAGAATGTTTACTACTGCAATTTAACATTATTATGGATTACGTATAAGTAACTACTATTATTAGACTCACAGTTTCCATAATAATGTTTAATCTATACTTATAAATAATAAGGTAATAAATGGTGTCGGTTCTTATAATTCTGAGGTTAAGAAATGATATTTGATTGCTTTCTTCCTGTTCACATGTGAAGTTAATGTTGGGATGTATAGAGTTAATGTGAGTGAAAAAAATAAGTATGTGTTCTGTAGATTTGAATCCCGCAACCGTGTCATCTACATATCTGTACCAGTATAGTGGTGGATGTAATGCTGTATTAATTGCTTGTGTTTCAATTTGTGTCATAAAAATATTGGCTAGAACTGGTGATACTGGGTTGCCCATTCTCAAGCCATTTGTTTGTATATACAATTTTTTCACTCACATTAACTCTATACATCCCAACATCAACTTCACATGTGAACAGGAAGAAAGAAATCAAATATCATTTCTTAACCTCAAAATTATAAGAACCGACACACAATTCAAAACAGAAATCCACCGAAAAATCACCCATACTGGACTATACATTCCTTGGGACTCAGCACATGAAAGAAAACAAAAACTCAACATACAAAGAAACCAGATAAACACAGCCATAAAACTATGCTCACCAAATAAAATTAACGATGAATTAGACAAAATAAAACAATACTTCATCAACATCAATAAGTTTCTTCCACAAACCGTAGAAAACATTATACGCACATACCTAGACAGAAAGCAAAATCAACCAACTAAAGTAAATATATCTCACGAATCAAAAAATCACGAAACCATATACTGCTGTATACCATATATTCCTGACATCAGCAAACAAATAACCAACATTTGGCAAAAACTAGTAACAAAATATAACATTCCAGTTAATACTAAATTTATTCAAAAACCAGGCACAAAACTAAGGTCTATACTATGTAAGAACTACACTGACAAACACCACACCAACATTATTTATAAAATACAATGTGATAACTGCCACGACTTCTATATTGGAGAAACAAGTAGAAAAATGGAAACCAGATTCAAAGAACATAAAAAGTCACCTTCACACGTTTTCGAACACTGCAAGTCAAATGGACACAACATAACCATAGGAAACACTAAAATACTAAATAAAGAAACAAACATAAACAAACGCAAAATTAAAGAAGCCTTACTTATACAACAACTTAAACCCAAAATAAACCAATATAATATAAAGGAACGCCATTATACCTATATTAATATTATAGATAAAATTATATATTCAAACATCTAACCCCGCCCTCTACATTGCGACACTCAGTTACACAACCCCTTCCAAACATGTGGTCAGCTTCCGGTCAGTTACCTCTTTCTTTGTGAACCTGACGATGACCGAAGAAGGTCGAAACGTTGTTCGCTCTTCTATTTAAAATATTTTCTGAACCCAAACGAACCATTTTGCATATAAAAGTACGGTTAATAGAAACAAAGAAGATTCAACAAGCCACAGTTGTATCAAAAAATTTCAACTGCGATGGTGGTATACTTACAAGCTATTTCAAATTGAGTTATAATTAGCTGGCTTTCAGTTTGACAAATAATGTCGTTTGCCTATTAGCACCGACGTTTTGTTGATGACAAACACACTTTTTTTATGGTTGGTGATTTTAGATTTATTAGCCTAGATGATAGTTTTCCTACACATCTGTCTCGTTAGATATTTGTTTCTCCTATGGTTGTGCTGTTTGTTCTTGATAGCGGAGCTGTGATTATGCTGGTGGTCGTAGAGATACGATTATGCTGCTGTGGGCCGCAGAGTTATAGTTATGTTGTTGGTGGTCAAGGAGGTATGAATTGGTAACAAAAGAAAGTTTGTGCTTTCTGTGTAACTTATTTATTTTAATTTTTACTTTACGCAGATTGCACATTTCATTGTATTTACATTTATGTTATTTTTACTTCACTTTGTTTGAATAACATTAGCATCAAATTTCGCGTGTTCATTTCGTCCGTCGTCATATTTTGTTAGTCGTAACTTGGCAATGAAATGTATCAAATGTTTCATTCTGAGTTATAGAAATACAGATAAATATGAATAGGTAATCAAAGAAGTAAATAGAAATAGAAATTATTTCTATTTATAACGGCCCGCCACTGAGACACGCTGAGTGTCGGGGGTTCGAATTTAAGTCACACCAAATGTGCTCGCCCTTTCAGCATGGAGGCGTTATAATGTGAGTTTCAACCCCACTATTCGTTGGTAGAAGAGTAGCTCAAGTATTGACGGGGGGATGATGACTAGTTGCTTTCCCTCTAGTCTTACACTGCTAAATCAGGGAAGGCTAGCGCAGGTAGATCTCGTTTAGCTTTGCACAAAATTCAAAAACAAACAAACAAAATATATTTATAAAGAGAAGTAGATTATAGCAGTAAATATTAGGCAAAACAATTTTATAACTATGTTAGAAACAAGCTATTATTTACCAAAACTTAAAGATGCACAGATAAAATGAAAATTAAAATGTACTTGGTGTTTTATTAATTCTTATCGCGTCATAATATATTTGATTAAAACTGATATATAAAAGTCTGATATTTCAATTACAGATGTTCAATATACATATCAAAACTGTGGTTCAGTTCACATTTTTCTTCATTTCCTTCTCTAACTAGAAAAATATAAGCCACACAAAATCATAATATTAGAGGTCAGTATAATTGTAAATTATTGGTATCTAAACAAAAATACTTCGTTTTTTGATGGAACAATCTGCTGGAGGGAATTTGTAGTCAAGGCGGTAATAGTTTTGTATCTGTAGTCCTTAAATTGCTGCAGACCTATCAATTTCAGGACCACCATCTGAGAAGGTATTTAAATGGCGGCGTGACGTCTAGTACCTCTAATTGTCGTTGATTGCTACCATTAGTTTACAAAAGCATTTAAACCAATGAACGGCTGAAACACGTTCATTCAACTTATGTTATAGATTTCTTCCGCTAATCACTAGTTGTGAACCTGGAATTGACGACTGAACGAGGTAACTTTAGCAATCACAGAAACTATCGTGACCACTACAAGCTCCAGGAAATTAGATGTCAGTTTAATGATGAAAGGCAGAGCATCTTTTTTATTGTGAAAACACGAATGACTTGATGCACCTCTAGTAACGGCGAGCATTTCTTCTCTCTACACTATATCAAGTGTTTTGGTACCATATTACCTATTCATGCGAGTATAAGTTCACCTTAGTATTTCTAGAGCTATTGTTTTAACAATTTGATCAATATATTATTTAAAATCCTATACGAGGCAGTAGTCTCTTGGCTTTTGTTACAAACTTCCTTCTCGACAATAAACAACTTTACAAACATTTAATTACAATCTAATAGATGTTTATTCGTTTTCTTTTCAGCACAAGGCTATACAATAGACAACCTGCACTCTGCCCAATAAGGGGAATTGGAACCTGGATTTTACTGCTATAGTTCGATAAAATTACCAGTGACCTCCTGCAAAACCTCAAATAGATATCCAAAAGAAAACCTTCTCAACAAAATGTTGACAATATTAACTGTCTCAGTAACCGTACACAAATTTTGTTTTTCTTATCATACTAGAAAACAGTTGTTTGTTTTTAGTTTGTGTCTAAATTCTATCTTGATATTAACGCTAAACCTTTTCAATGGGGTTGAAATTTTGTTTGTTTATTTGAATTTCGCGCAAAGCTACATGAGGGCTATTTGTGCTAGCTGTCCCTAATTTAGCCCTCGAGTGACTTTGTGTGAAATTCAAAACAAACATGCAAAAATCTATATAGATGTCTTGATTTATTGAACTAACTTTGTGACAAAATAGTTGCCAGGAATTTGTAGATGTTTGAACATAATGACGATGTACAAATACATAAGGTATTTTGTAATTTCATAATATCTGATTAAAACTCATTTACTGAAACTATAGTTTATAGAAAGTATCGAACCAGTATTTCATAAATTTATAGTTTTGTAAATTTTCTTTAGTTTGCGGATTTAATAATAATTTATAGTTTTCTACATTTTCTGTAGTTTGCAAATTTAATAATAATTTATAATTAAAGTTTAAATAATTATATAATATACGCTCATAAAAAGGTTTTGATAATCATTATAAATTTTATAAACAAAAACGATTTTTAATAAAATACATTTTTTCTTATATTAGTTAAAATTATTCTCGATTACTTTATATGAATAATAATAATTGCATGTTTAATATATTTTATATTTTCAAATAGATATACTTGAACTGGCAATTCTTACTTAAACAGTCCTCCGCTGAAATAGCGGTAAGTTTACAACGCTAAAATCATGTGTTCAATTTCCCTCGGTGGGCTCAACAGATAGCCCAATGTGGCTTTGCTATAAAACAAAACACACACACATACTTAAACCGTTATTTAGTTTTTCAAATGTGATTTTGACATTATGTTTATTCTTTATCTCTATACCTCTCGACGATCTCTTTTTAGCACGTAACTTATAAGTTTGTGTATACTTAAGGAGTTAGGTATGGATTAAATATTATATTTCCCAAACAGTGAGTCCGACGATTCCAAGTTTGCGTCCTATTGCCATACAGACGCCCTCCTCATTTTGGGAGACCTGGAAAAGTGATGATCAAATTTCATTAATTGGTGAGAGAAAGTTAGCTTTAAAATTGGAGGTGGATGATGTATCAGTTCAAAATTAGGAACAGCTGATGTAGTTTTGATTTGTTTCGACAGTCTTAAGCAATATGCTTCTTGCTACCTCTTGTTTTCTAGCAACTGGTTTCAAACACTTGTTTACTCAACAACATTTCAGGGTTTCTTAAGATGTCCACTTCTCTACTTCTTCTAAATTAAAATGATCTTCTTTATGTTTCAATATGTAATGGTTTAAAGAGTAGATAAATTTATTTGGCTAATAATTTATTTTACCTGTTTGTGCTATGTCCTTGTTTTTTTGCGGTTTTTTTCTACCTCTTCCGGGAGGACTAATATGCTTACTTTTCAAACCTCGTATTATTTCGTTTAACTATAGATTTAACATTATGTGAATGTGAAATTCGAATGCAAGAATGATCTATATACATTTGAAAATTCTCGGTTTGAGATAATACTTAAAGTATAGCTTTTAATAATTCGTTTTTAGAGTTTATATAAGTTATGTCTCTACACTGTTCTTATCAAGTTTACATTTACAAATGTGCTTCGTTTGTATTTGGTTTAAATAAGTAAAGAAGTCCCCAAGTACAGATACTGGATTTAGTCACACAGACCAAAGGATCTGTGAAACAAAATAAACTATATTTAAGTGTTATTCTGTAAATTTACGTGAATGTCCCACTTGATACGAGTTTGTTTTTGAATTTCGCACAAAGCTACTCGAGGGCTATCTGTGCTAGCCTTCCCTAATTTTGCAGTGAAAGACTAAAGGGAAGGCAGCTAGTTATCACCACCCAACGCCAACTCTTGAGCTATTCTCTTACCAACGAATAATGGGATTGACCGTCATATTATAACACCTCCACGGCTGAAAGGACGAGCATATTTGGCGCGATGGATATGCGAATCCGCGACCCTCAGATTACGAGTCGCACGCCTTCACACGCTTGGCCATGCCGAACACCACTTGATACAAACTGAAAGTATGTTGTGGTTTATCAGACTGCTAGCTTTTACATTCCGTTTGATATCTTGTCTAGAGATTTAACACTTTTCTTCAATAAGAAATACATCGCTGTTTATATTTTGTGTGCAAATCATTTAAGCATGTAGAACAAGAAGTAAAAAAAAGTAAATAGAGTGAATTATAATCAAATGTAGAACTAAGCGATATAATCGATTACATGTGAGCAACAATTACATCGGTTAGTATCAGGTAAAGAAATCGATTAATTTAAATTAGTGTTTCTGATAATCACTGTTTTTGATTATTCTTACAATTAATCGAAATAACATTGAAATCGTTTGTCCAAAAATAATCAACTGATCAAAATTAGAGTTTCCCATTATTACTATATTGAACTATTTCTACACTCGATGGATCGAAATTATAATTAACTCAAATTTAACGAAAATAATCGATTCATTAAAGTTACTTTTCTAGCATTCCATCTATCAGGCAATGATAACATTCTTTATTCCTTTATTTGTTAAACTGCCTTTACTCTACCTAGATTTAAGTTTTGTTTTACTTCAAGTTTGTTTTGCTTTGATGACTTGAATGTAGTGCTCGATTCTCATTACCTTCAAACTAGTTCACTTTGTTTTGCTTTTATAACTACCTGCCATGACTGATGACTAGAAAAATGCTCAATTAGCTACTATTACCCATCATCAACTTTGTATCTTTTCCGATCGCTAACTGGAGAAAAGGTAATTTTCTCAATCCCCTTCTCTCTCGCCAACTTTGATATTACTGTGGTTTGAAGAATACTGCACTCGTCAATTATTCGAATGTAATCAAATAATGGAGCCTTAGATTAAGAAAAAACTACTAATCATAATAGTAACACTCCAGCTGAATCATTGCTTTACTTACTTCTTCTTGATGACGAGAAACCCACTTGAAATAAAAATGTATCTCAGAACGGGTGATATGGGTTTTAGCACTTTTATTGATAAGGAGAGAACAAAGTTTTGATCTTCCTAGGTCGTATTCAGATCATCTTTTATTAATAAAAGTGTTCATACCCATAACAGAGGTTCTGAGACACAGTATTAATTTACACTGTTTTCTTTTTAATTATCTGGGGATCTGATAAAGGTAAACTGTAGTTAAACGTTTTATCCAACTTAAATTGTAATCCAAAAAAGAATTTCCATCCAACAATTAAATTCACCCAGCAACATTACTATAAAATCTACGATGGATTTAGTCAACAGTGATACATTCGATTTAGACATAACTATTTTCTTTTCTTCCTTCCTTTTACTGGAACTCCTGCACAACTGAGTGTGCATTGAAATATACATAAACTAAGAGAAAAAAAATACTTTAGAAACATTTGAATCTTTAGTTTTATTTTTGCTGTAAGGTAATATTTAATGGATAACCAGAAAATTAACATATTTGATAATAGTTTATCAAAGTCAGTACAAGAATTTAAACTCTTTCGTAACTACCGATAATATATTTCTACTCTGCTTTCCGTAGGTAATATAAAAATATCTTCAAAAGCATTCTAAATATCACTTTATATTTCTGTAAGCCTCACTTTTAATATAGGCACTGGACATTAATGTAACAACTTTAAAGCACGGTTTATGAAAACTAGCTAAAGAGTTTAAGCCATTAAAAAACACTGTAAAGGGGACTGTATACCTTGTTTCATAATTAATAACTTGAGCTACATCTTTTGCGTACATACTTTAATAATTACTTGCTCGAATCTCTTTGAATGCTTTATTACATCATGAATGTTTTAAAAACATAATGCGGTTGGAAGAAGTTATTTTATAGCTTTTAAATTACTCTCGCTCGAAATATAGCGTAAGAGGGAAAATAACTTGGTAATTCTACATAGCTCATAATTAATTATTATATCAGAGAAGAATCTAATCCTTTGATCTAGTTATAATTCGCAAACATGTATTTTATAAAATGATATAAGTGGTAGAAGTTATGCATAGTTCTGGTACAAGGAATTTATTGTTTAGTGTAATAAAAGGTTTTTAAAAGTGATTAAGTGTATGTAGTAACAACAACAACAAAAGATAAAGCCAATTTTAAAGTTAAGAGTTCATTTAATTTCTTTTTTAAATTACACAAAGGAAGATTTATAGTTGGTTTTGTTTATTTCATCATTCAATGTTTTTCTTGAAAAACATAATTTTTTGTTTTGGAATTTCACACAAAGCTACTCGAGGGCTATCTGTGCTAACCGTCCATAATTTAGTAGTGTAAGACTAGAGGGAAGGCAGCTAGTCATCACCACCCACCGCCAACTCTTGGGCTACTCTTTTACCAACAAATAGTGCGACTGACCGTCACGTTATACGCCCCCACGGCTGGGAGGGGGAGCATGTTTAGCGCGATGCGGGTACGAACCCGCCTTACGCGCTTGGCCATACCAAGTCTTGAAAAACAGAATATAAATGGAAATCGTGATGCAAAATGT
Organism: Carcinoscorpius rotundicauda; assembly: GCA_011833715.1. Classification (NCBI taxonomy): domain Eukaryota; kingdom Metazoa; phylum Arthropoda; class Merostomata; order Xiphosura; family Limulidae; genus Carcinoscorpius; species Carcinoscorpius rotundicauda. The sequence goes on from CM022404.1 coordinate 24,964,077, forward strand.
GTTGTTTATCCTACGCTGAGTGAAATCCACATTTATTAACTACTAGAGCAAGAATGAATTATTTAATTTTTTTCGTTCAGTAAAGTATGTATTATTTTCTAATTTAGTTATATCTCTAACATTAGGTTTGTTTATATCAAAACGTTTATATTTTCTTAAACTTGCTAACTATCCAGTTCGTAAAATAGTGTTTTTTATATTAATATAATTTTGACGTAAAGCTAGTTTGCATGTGAAGGACGCTTTGAGACAATTTCCGATGAAAAGACGCAAATTATATTGATTTCAAATTAATAAAGAAAATGTACAGAAAAAGTTTGAGTAACTAAACACATTTTAAAATAAACAATTTGGTTCAGTTTTTATTTTAAAGTATTATTATTAAATAATACTATTTTGAAAACAAAATCCAATATGCGATTATCATTATGAGAGACTTAACTGTAATTCATTCATTTATTGACCAAAGCTGTGCAGATAAGCTTTGAATAGGAAAAATCACAGTATATTTATATTCAAATACTAAATTATTTAAATATTTATATATATATTTACTACTTAATATGTGTGAAGCTTTCTGAGAACATTTCGATTTAAATCTATTCTCTAAACTAAACCATGCTCTGCTTTAAATGTTTACTATTGAAAGAAATATTTTATTTTTATCCATACTGTTCAATACAAATCTGATTTTCACTGAAGAGATTTACTGTTTGAGCTGTTCTAAAGGGCTGTCGTAACTAAAATCTATTACGAAAGAATATTTATTAGCATTTGTTCTAGATTTACCATTAGCTACTGTCTCTTATGATAATAAAGAGTCCTGACCTATTAAGTATTCTGGGAGTTAGAAACCTTACCCACTGCAACCAGTAATACAATAATAAATGTAACTAAGTATCTGCCTCCCCACATCTAAAAACACTAATTATCTCACCTATATAAGCAACGGAAGGGAGGGGGAAAGAAGGTTGGTGCTCCATCTTTCAAGTTTTCACGTACAAAGACTTTGAGATGTAAGACGTTCTAATGTGGCCTTAAAGTCAAGAATAATATCTTGCGTTACCTAATTTATTGTAGATCAAATATAGACATTGTTAATCACTTTTTAAAATGTTTTAAAAACGGCTCGTAAGTTTTATTAATTTCAGGTTTCTAATTGCTATGTTTTATGTCCTTTTTCTGATTCACATGAAACTCACACTGATTACAAAAACCGCTTTTTCTAAAAAATTAAAATGCATTTTAAGTGTACGAAACTCCTATTTTAAAAATACTACAACTGTTTATATACATTATTTTTAATTACACGATAGAAAAGTTTCATTTAATCATCAGTTTAAATTTCTAATCTATCTCCTTAATAGAAAGACACTAGTCCTTGTTGGAACAATTATCAGCTCATTGGTAGGATGTTAAGTAGAAATATAATGGAAGTTTCTTTGCCCTATTTACAGCAGAAGTAATTTAAACATTATTTTTGATATTTAAACAAGAGGTAGTCATCTGAACCTGAACAACAAATAGATTTTAAACTGATCCTGATGACATCATTTAAATAATTCAACCATTTAAGATTTTATTTGAATCAACTTGTAAAGATAAAATACACAAATACACAAAACTTATAAAATCATTGAAAAAAGCTCTAAATAATTTAAAGTTTTTTGACAGCAACTGAAAATTGTTGAATCTGTCCATATTTTAAAAGCAACATATAAAATGCAATGAAGAAAATCATTATCAGTTATTTCAGCTTGAAGACGCTATTGACTTGCAGTGAATAGAGCAGAGTCTAACGTGTATTTTAATTTTCAAAACACAATGTAGGTTGAAAGACTTATTTATATATTTTTCAATTGTATTTATAATAAGTTTTCTACAGCTTCCTCACTAGTATTGTCTGAAGCATCAAATAACTGTTTTCAATAGTGAATCTTCTTTATCTATCTTAATATTAGATTGTCATGCGTTTTGTTTTAGTTCTTTTCACTATTGTCTTTGTATTCTTAACTCTTTCCATTAAAATTGGTGTAAAACGTTTCGAGTTTTTCCTACAAGTATTTCTCCCACTTTTCAGTCACATTATTGTCTCACGTACATATTCGGTAACGTTTTAGCTATTGACTGTATTATTTTTCATCTTTTTCACTAATGCGTGGGCCGAGAATTTTTCAGGCTTCTAGCTGTCTCAAAGAAGGGTTTCTTATTTTTCACGCTAAACCAGTTTTATTTTTATTTTATTTCAATCTGTACCAAATATTTTCCATTTTTCTAACTACAGTCTAACCAAATGTTTTTCATTTTCCCGCTACAATTTACACCAGATGATTTTTATCCGTTTCATTTCTATTTTTCCAATGTTTATCTATTTACAGTGATTATGTTTGTGAAAATAAATTGTTTCAACGTATGATACATTTTTTGAAAAGATTTATAATACATATACAATTTAAATAGAAGAATGTTTTTTATGTTTAATGTGGCCTTCCTATTTGTAGCGTTAGCAAATGGCGTTTTAATCTTGTATTAATTAAACTTAATTAATGCTCCATGTCAGTGTTCGAAGTACTTCCTACATAGTAAAATTCTCTAATGTGCGACGTAGTAATCTCTACAGTAATAATTTTTTTTTCAAAGGTTGTTATGCCAGATAAATTTCAGAAAAAAAATCATAGTCGCTTCACCCTTACTTCATATGCACGTCGGTTATAATACTGTATTATTTGAGGAAGTAAAAAGCACAAAATTCTGTAAGTGGAATGACACAATTGGGATTCTATAATTTCTTTAGTCATTTCTCTGAAGAAGTAATTTCTAGAAGCTCATGAGTTTTTAGTTAGTAAATATTCTTCAACCTTAAATATTTGTTTATCTTGCTAATGGTCCAGACTCCTAGACCATTATGTTATGTATTATAATTTATTTCGGATTTATTGTTACATAAGTAACTGCTATTTCAAATAATCGGAATTTTAATTTGAGCTTAATAGTTAATTAAATGTTAATATGTATTAAACTTATGTTATTTGCCAACAAGATTTATACACACATTTTCTTTTTTTAACAAAAATATATTTCAATATACAAAAATAAAAACGATACAATTTATAATAATGGTTATTACAAATGATGGGTTTATATACAAGAGTTTTACGAACTTACAAACAACACTCAGTCTTAAATAATAATCGTTAATCACAATTATAGCATTCTAAGCGTATAACACACTAATTGCAGCTGAGCAGCAATATTTTTCTGTTTCGAAGCGTCGGTTTTTATATATCAATCACGTGAGACTCAAGAACATGCAATAAAGCTCGCTTGCAACAATTCTATCAGTCACTAGTATTATGTTTACCCCTAGTACATTGTTGATTCTTATGCATAAGAATGTTCTACAAATTTCGAGAACAGACGGGATTGTACTACACGCAGTCAAGAATAGAAGTCTCATGAAAAAAAGCAAATTATAAAAAAACATTAAATATGTTATGTATTAGTGTTTATTTCAGACGAGTATCCCATTTATTATGTTACATATGTTAAAGAATATAACTGGAAACTTGAATTTGAAGTCAGAACGAATTTTAAATGTTAATTTGTATTAAATTTAGTGTATATGTTAACTAGAGCTGCCTTCCCTCTAGTCTTGGCCCGGCATGGCCAAGCGTGTTAAGGCGAGCGACTCGTAATCTGAGGGTAGCGGATTCGCATCCCCGTCGTGCTAAACATGCTCGTTCTATCAGCCGTGAGGGCGTTATAATGTGACGGTCAGTTCCATTATTGTTTGGTAAAAGAGTAGCCCAAGAGTTGGCGATGGGTGATGATGACTAGCTGCCTTCCCTCTAGTCTTACACTGCTAAATTAGGGACAGCCAGCATAGATAGCCATCAAGTCTCACGTAGCTTTATACGAAATTCAAAACAAACAAACAAACAAACTCTAGTTTTACACTGCTAAATTAAGGATGGCTAGCGCAGATAGCTCTTGTGTAGCTTTGTGCAAAATTTAAAACAAACTAATTTTTTACAATTAAAATATTTATTCTGCGGTATACGATGTTTTGGTGTGGTTTTGGAGTTTGTAGCTGTCTTAATGGCTTTGCAGTGCAAAGTCTCTGTTACAAAGGAGAACACTGAAGACTCCTTTCTGTAATATGTCTTGTCTTTTAGCCTTACATAGGTTAACAATCTCGATATACTAATATTTTTCCTTGAGAAAAGCTAGTAAATATTCTTCTGGTCATAAGTTTACTTGTTTTAATATTTCAGTATCCAATGGTCCGAAATTAAACCAACAAATAGCTATAGTCGCATCTTGGATGACATAGTGACATGGGAAGTAATAGTGCATTACTTGTAACAATTTAAGTTCTGAAAATTTTGCGCTTCGTTTTTGAAATTTTCTTAAGGTATGTATTCGGAAGATTGCAGCAAATATTCATGTACGTTTGTATTCATGTCAGAAAAACACATAGGTTCAAGAAGTCTTAATATAAAACGATAAACACCTTATAAGTTGAGCGCAATTGAAAGGTGGACCTCTTTACTTTCGGGTTAAACTGCTTACCTATTAATAAAGAAATGTCTGTTTTTCGAAAACGCTCGAGTTATAGGGATTTTATCGTCATATGTGCATGAAATATAGGTACAATTCAAAAATCTGATGGACATTCATTGTGATCAGTGATTAGCTAAGATATAAACCTTTAATTGGTACAAGTTCATTATTCTATACATTCACTCCAATTCTGTCAAGATATAAACGTTTACACCTGAATTAAAAGTTTATAACATAACAATGTAACTTCTTCATTATTTTTTGATATTCTCATTTACTCTTTTTACTTTTGTACAGATACGGTATAATCAGTGTCATGAACTAGTAAATCCAATTCAACTCATTATGATAATAACAGTTTCAATAGACTAATCAAAATATGAACTTATATTTTAAATGACATTAATAGGTAAACAGAAAGTTATAGAAAAAAGACGTTTAGACAAGTCGTAAAAGTGTTACATGTTGCAGTTTCATGCATTAAATTACCATTAAGTTTATTTTATAACAAATAGCATACTTATCTGTTGTGCAAAAGTACAAGCCATTTACATCTAGGTCATAGCTTCCTCGTAAAACACTTAAAGTCACACAATACAAATGTAGTAACCATTTTTCCATTGCATAGAGTTTCACGCTCTCCTATTGATCTAAGTAATTAACTATGGAGGTTTAGTTACTCTAGCACAAAGTAGATTGCAGTTTACATCACATATATTTATAAGATGTACTACCAACTACACGGAAAACATAACAGATCATAAGTTACTTATTGTAAATGTTTATCTACTGATTGAAAAAAAGATAACGAAGAATCATATGTCTTGATAGTCTTTTGAAATCGAGAACAAGGTTTCTGAAACTTCTAAGATTATGTTTGACTTGCGGTAAAAAGACGATTTCCACTTTCAATCGGCAATGTTTAACTATTTAACCGAAATTATATTTGCTAGAATATATTATATTTATCATTGAATAGTATACTACTCAATATACAGATCATTGTAAAAAGATACTATATGCTTATCATTGAAAAGTGTACAAAAATCATAATGTTTTATATCATAATCCGGCCTGGCATGGCCGAGCGCATAAGGCGTGCGACTCGTAATCCGAGGGTCGCGGGTTCGCGCCCGTGTTGCGCTAAACATGCTCGCCCTCCCTGCCGTGGGGGTGTATAATGTGACGGTCAATCCCACTATTCGTTGGTAAAAAAGTAGCCCAAGAGTTGGCGGTGGGTGGTGATGACTAGCTGCCTTTCTTCTAATCTTATACTGCCAAATTAGGGACGACTAGCACAGATAGCCCTCGAGTAGCTTTGTGCGAAATTCAAAAACAAACAAACAAATATATCATAATCCAGTAAACTGTGCAAATATTTTAGTGTTAAAAGTTATTATTATTTACTTTGATTATTTGGAGTCAGTTTATGTATATTAACACATACTAAGGAGTATACTTGACGTAAGTAATCATGAAACTGAAAGTGAAAAAGTGTTACTCTGATTTTATATAAAGTCCCCTGTAAGACACAGGTAGGTTTTAGATTTACAGCGCTATAATCAGGGCTTCGATTTATATCTGTGAACATAGTAGATAATCATACCGGGCTTTGCTATAAGAAAAGCACACATCTATGCAAATGTCTTAACGTGGTGATTTATTTAAGTTAAGCCCTTCGCTAGTACAGCGGTATGTCTCCGGATTTACAACGCTATAATCAGGGGTTCGATTCCCTTCGGAGGGCTGAGCAGATAACCCTTTGTGGCTTTGTTATAAGAAAACACACACACACACACACTTTATTTAAGTTAAATCTTCATAACTTTTTAGAAGTGTGTATATTAAAGCAAGAAATATTCTCTAGATCAATATACAGGGTAGTCGCTAGAAAAGCGAAAAATTTGTCAAACAGCAATTTATTTTTTACAAAGAATAACTTTTACAAAGTATTTTAAAGGCATATGTTATATTACACTCATAGATGCTCAAAATTATTAAAATCACGCATTTTATTCACGATGTAAAGAAATCAAAATAGAAATGAGTAAGCACGCATTTTATTCATGATCTCATCTGACCCTCAAATTTTCCGCTTTTCTAGCGACCACCGTGTATAAAGATATTTAATATAAGCTATTACATCCAATGCTTCCACAGGTGGAAGTGCGTAAACTCTTTCCATATATGACAATACGTCCAGTTGATACACATAATACAGCATTTATATTTGTTCAATAAATGTCAGTTTCTGAATTTTACATATGCTAGCATATTCACCTAATTTACATATATCTACATATTCCTCAATAGTTTTTGACAGAACGAGGGATAAATTTCAGTAGTTGATTAACACTTCTCTACAGACGTTCGGAATTTAAAAGCTGAAGATAAATATTTCTAGCCCATGGTTACATTGAAAAAAAAAGTTTAGCCATCACGTGCACATGCAACCGAAATATATGAATTACGTTAATTCCACTGACTGGTATTTTCTTCAAGACCATCTCTTTCAAACTTTTATTGATGAACATAATCGAAAGTGTAGGCAGTAAATAGTTTAACACAGTATAATGGGCATTTTGGTATTACTTAAACTTGGAGGTTATTCTTAGCCCCCCAGTGTCTCAGCGGTATGTCTGCGCACTTACACGCTAAAATCCGGGTTTTGATACCCGTGGTAGGCAGAGCACAGATAGCCCATTCTGTAGCTTTGTGCTTAATTCAAAACAACAACAAGGTTATTCTTATAACAAGGATTGAAATTGATACTGGCTCAGTAATAGATATAAAACTGATAGGTTTCAGCAGAGTCGCTAGCGAGATTTCTAACATGGAATTATGTTAAGAAATATAGAGACAGCTAACGAGTTGTGTTTCGCTTGAAGAGTTTCATTCTGTTGTATGTTTAGCCGTAATTGGTGGTTGTGGTGTTGCTAGGGGTCCTGATATTGCTACATATTCAGCGACACAACTGGCGAGATCTATGTTGGTAAGTATAACTTTCTCTTACGTATTTGTTTAACACCACTGTTCATCAATGCAGCCACAAATGATTGGTTGTATGTCGCTAAGAAGCTTTTAATGCTGTTTTGTGTTCAGGAATACAGCCACAGTTAATGGGTTTTTAAACGAATGTTCACTGACTGAGAGTAAGGATTAAAGTAAAAGCCTTTACATAATTTCTTGACATACTAGAAACCTTTTTACTGAAAAAAAAAATGTACTATTGCAATGTTACCAGTGTGTGTAAAATTGTGATTAATGTTGTTTAAAACAGCAGTGGTCAGGTTTTGTCGGATATTACAGTAGTTTGTCAATGCCATGGCGTATCAACTTACTCTTTTATCACCGTTAGGGAATGACGGGAAATACTTTATCCTTCAGTCAGGTGTGTCCTGTTAAAAGATCGTGCTTACTTGGTCGAGCAAGGCAAAGAGGGCGGCTAACAGACATACAAGCCATTAACCCTATGTAAGGAGCGGCGGGTGGCGAGACGTCAAACAGGTACGGGCGTGAAAAATAATGGTTGTTGTGCTACGATGTTGACCATCCCGAATTTATTCCAAATCTACTGGAACATCTTTCAATTCATAATTCTCTGAATCGCTTCTGCTTCTCAGTGGTATCAGAGAACCATATAATAATAGTCATTCATCTATGATAGTTAATTATTTTCTGAAAGGCGAATTGTTTATAAGGCCACTAGAAGTATGTATTCAAATTTTCAAATGCTTGGAACATAGTAAGAATGTTATCAAACTTTCAAATACATGATACATAGAAAAGATGTTATCAAATATTTAAAACATAGTAGGCTTGATATCGAATTTTCAAATACTTGAAACATACTAAGCTTGATATCGAATTTTCAAATACTTGAAACATAGTAAGCTTGATATGAAACTTTCAAATACTTGATACATAGTAAGGATGATATCAAACATTAAAACACTTGGTACATAGAAAGGAAGATATCAAACTTTCAAATACTTGATGCATTGTAAGCTTGTTATCAGTTTTTCAAATACTTGATACAGGGTAAGGATGTCATAAAACTATCAAATAGTTGATAGAGAGAAAACATATTATCAAACTTTTAAATACTTCAAACATTGTAAGCTTGTTATCAAACTTTCAAATGCTTGATACAGAGTAAGCATGTTACAAAGCTTTCAAATACTTAATACATAGTAAGGATGTTATCAAACTTTCAAATATTTCAAACAGAGAAAGGATGTTAACAATCTCTAAAATACTTGATTAACAGTTAGCTTTTTATCAAACATTCAAACACTTGATACATTGTAAGCTTAGTATTAAACTCTCAAATACTTGATATATAGTAAGGGTATTGTGAAACCTTCAAATGCTTGATACATAGTAACCATGTTATCAACCTTTCAACTACTTTAAACATAGTAAGCTTGTTATCAAAGTTCCAAATACTTGATGCATAGTAAAATGTTATCAAACTTATAAATACTTGATACATATTAATTTTGATATCAAACTTTCAAATACTTGATACATAAGTAGCTTGTCAGAAAACTTTCATACATAATAAGCTTGTTATCAAACTCTCAAATACTTGATACATAATAAGTGTGTTATAAAAATTTTAAATACTTTATACATGGTAAGCATGTTATCAAACTTTCAAATACTTGATACGTAGTAAACACGTTGAAAAACTTTCAAAGTGTTGATACATAGTAAGGATGTAATTAAGCTTTCAAATACTTTAAACAAAAAAAGCATGTTATGAAACTTTCCAATACTTGATGCACAGTGAGCATATTATCAAACTTTAAAATACTTGAAACATAATAAGGATGTTACGAAAGTATCAAATACCTGGTGCATAGTGAGGATGTTATCAAACTTTCAAATACCTCATACATAGTAAAAATGTTATCGAACATTCAACTATCTGATTTCTAGTAAGGATGTTATCAAACACACAAATACTTGATACATAGTAATCTTGTTATCAAACATTCAATTACTTGATACATAGTTAAAATGTTATGAAATTTTCAATTGCTTGATACATAGTAAGCTTGTTATGATATCAAACTTTCAAATGCTTGATACATGATAAGCATATTATCAAACTTTCAAATACTTGAAATATGGTAATCTTGATATCAAACTTTTAAATACTTTATATATAGTGAACTTGTTATCAATCTTTCAAATACATGGTACATAGAAAAGATGTTACAAAACATTGAAACACTTGATGCATGGTAAGCTTGTTATTAATCTTTCGCATATTTGATAATAAGTAAGCTTGTTATCCAACTTATAAATTCTTGATAGATTGTAAACATGTTATCAAACTTTTAAATACTTGATACACAGTAAACTTTTTTATGATATTATTTTTTTAAATACTTGATAAATAGTAGGGATATTATCAAACTTTAAAATATTTGAAACATAGTAAGCTTGTTATCAAACTTTCAAACACTAGATATATATTAAGTTTTAAATCAAACTTTCAAATACTTGACACGTAGTAAGCGTTATATGATATCAAACTTTAAATACTAGATACATAGTAAGTATGTTATCAAATTTTCAAATGCTTGATACATGGTAGAAATGTTATCAAGCTTTGAAATACTTTCATACAACATAAGCATGTTGTAAACTTTCAAATACTTGACACATAGTGAGCTTGTCATACAACTTGCAAATACTTGATACATAGTAGGGATGTTATCAAAATGTCAAATACATAGAAAACATATAAACAGACTTTCAAGTATTTGAAACATAGAAAGCTTCTTATCAAACTCTCAAACACTTGATGCATTGTAAATTTTTCATCAAACGCTCAAATAGTTGACACATAATAAACTTGATATGATATCAAACTTTAAATACTAGATATATAATAAGTATTTGATCAAACTTTGAAATGCTTGATACACAGCAGAAATGTTATCAAATTTTCAAATACTTGATACATTGTAAAAATGTTATTAAATTTTCAAATACTTGATACTTTGTAATCTTGTTATTACACTTTGAAACACTTGCAACATAGTAAGCTTGTTATTAAACTTAAAAATACTTGTTAAATAGTAAGGATGTTATCAAACTTTTAAATACTTGATACACAGTAAAAATATTATCAAACTTTGAAATACTTGGAACATAGTAAGGATGTTATCAAAATTGTCAAGAACATAATACATAATAAGCTTGTTATTAAACTTTCAAATACTTGATACACAATTGGCATATTATCAAATTTTCAAATACTTGAAACGTAGTAAGTTTGTTATCAATCTTCTAAATACTTGGTACAGAGCAAGGATGTTATCAAACTTTCAAATAGTTGATGCATAATAGGCATATTATCAAGTATTCAAATATTTGAAACCTAGTAAGCTTGTTATTAAACTTAAGAATGCTTGGTAAATAGAAAGGATGTTATCAAACTTTGAAATACTTGACACATTGGAAGATTGTTTTCAAAATTTTGAAGTGCTTTATACATAGTTAACTTGTTATTAATCTTCCAAATACCTGATACACAGTAAGCTTGTAACCTCCTTTCGAATACTTGGTATATAGAAACTTGATATCAAACATTCAAATAGTTGATACAGAGTAAAAATGTTATCAAACTTTCAAATACTTGATGCATAGTAACCTTGTTATGATATCAAACTGTGAAATACGTGATACATAGTAGGAATGTTATCAAACGTTCAAATACTTGAAACATAGTGAGCTTGTTATTAAACTTAAAATACTTGGTAAATAGCAAGGATATTATCAAACATTCAAATAATTGGTGTATAGAACGGATGTTATCAAACTTTCAAATACTTGACGCACAGTGAGCTTGTTATCAATGTTTCAATTACTTGATACTTAGTAATATTGTTATCAAACTTTGAAATACTTGATACATAGTAATATTGTTATCAAACTTTGAAATACTTGATACATAGTAATATTGTTATCAAACTTTGAAATACTTGATACATAGTAATATTGTTATCAAACTTTGAAATACTTGATACATAGTAATATTGTTATCAAACTTTGAAATACTTGATGCATAGTAAGCTTGATATCAAAGTTTCAGATAGTTGATACATAGTAAGGATTTTATCAAATTTTCAAATACTTGATACATAGCAAGGATGTATCAAACTTTCAAATATTTCATACATAGTAAGATTGATATGATATCAAACTTTCAAATACTTGATATTTAGAAATTATAATCAGTGATGTCGAGAAAACCCACTTGTAGAAAAAAAAATATGCAAAAACGGTTCGTTTGGTTTGAGAAATATTTTACAAAGAAGGGCGAACAACGTTTCGACCTTCTTCGGTCATCGTCAGGTTCACAAATAAAGAGGTAACTGACCGGAAGCTGACCACATGTTTGGAAGGGGTTGTGTAACTGAGAGGGGTAGGGGTAACTGTAGAGGGCGAGGTTAGATGTTTGAATATATAATTTTATCTATAATATTAATATAGGTATAGTGGCGTTCCTTTATATTGGATAGGCCTGGCATGGCCGAGCGAGTTAAGGCGTGAACTCGTAATCCGAGGGACGCGGGTTCGCGCCCGCGTCGCGCTAAAGATGCTCGCCCTCCCAGCCGTAGGGGTGACGGTCAATCCCACTATTCGTTGGTAAAAGAGTAGCCCAAGAGTTGGCGGTGGGTGGTGATGACTAGCTGCCTTTCCTCTAGTCTTACACTGCTAAATTAGGGACGGCTAGCACAGATAGCCCTCGAGTTGCTTTGTGCGAAATTTCAAAACAAACAAACTTTATATTGGTTTATTTTGGGTTTAAGTTGTTGTATAAGTAAGGCTTCTTTAATTTTGCGTTTGTTTATGTTTGTTTCTCTATTTCGTATTTGAATGTTTTCTATGGTTATGTTGTGTTTATTTGACTTGCAGTGTTCGAAAACGTGTGAAGGTGACTTTTTATGTTCTTTGAATCTGGTTTCCATTTTTTTACTTGTTTCCCCAACATAGAAGTCATGGCAGTTATCACATTGTATTTTATAAATAATGTTGGTGTGGTGTTTGTCAGTGTAGTTTTTAAATAATATAGACCTCAGTTCTGTGCCTGATTTTTGAATAAATTTGGTATTAACTGGAATGTTACATTTTTTTACTAGTTTGTGCCAAATGTTGGTTATTTGTCTGCTGATGTCAGGAATATATGGCATGCAGCATTATATTGTTTCATGATTTTTTGATTCGTGAGATATATTTACTTTTGTTGGTTGATTTTTGCTTTCTGTCTAGGTGTGTGTGTATAATGTTTTCTACGGTTTGTGGAGGAAAATTATTGATGTTGATGAAGTATTGTTTTATTTTGTCTAATTCATCGTTAATTTAATCTGGTGAGCATAATTTTATGGCTTTGTTTATTTGGTTTCTTAGTACGTTGAGTTTTTGTTTTGTTTCATGTGCTATGTCCTAAGGAATGTGTAGTCCAGTATTGGTGATTTTTCGGTAAATTTCTGTTTTGAATTGTGTGTCATTTCTTGTAATTGTGAAGTTAAGAAATGATATTTGATTGCTTTCTTCCTGTTCACATGTGAAGTTAATGTTGGGATGTATAGAGTTAATGTGATTGAAAAAATATTTGATACATATCAAGCATGTTATCAAACTTTCATTTGCTTTATACAACATAAGCATGTTATAAAACTTTCAAATACTTGATTCATTGTAAGGATGTCATTAAACTTTGAAATACTTGATAAAAAGTAAGCTTGTCATCAAACTTTCAAATACTTGACACATATTAAGCTTGTTTTAAAACTTGCAAATACTTGATACATAGTAGGGATGTTATCAAAATGTCAAATACATAGAAAGCATATTATCAAACATTCAAATATTTGAAACATAATAAGCTTCTTATCAAACTCTCAAATACTTGATACATAGTAAATTCATCATCAAACTTTCAAATCGTTGACACATAGTAAACTTGATATGATATCTAACTTTAAATACCATATACATAATAAGTATTTTATCAAACTTTCAAATGCTTGATATGTAGTAAGCTTGTTACCATACTTTTAAATACTTGATACACAATAGAAATGTATCGAATTTTCAAATACTTCATACCCAGTAGAAATGTTTTGAAACTTTCAAATACTTGATTCATAGTAAGGATAATAAACTTTAAAATACTTGATGAATGGTAAGCTTGTTATCAAATTTACAAATACTTGATACATTGTAAAAATGTTATCAAATACTTGATTTATAGTAAGTATGTTATCAGACTTACAAATACTTGATACTTTGTAATTTTGTTATCATACTTTCAAATACTTGAAACACAGTAAACTTGTTATTAAACTTAAAAATACTTGTTAAATAGTAAGGATGTCATCAAACTTTTAAATACTTTGTGCATAGTAAGCTTGTTATCAATATATAAAATACTTGATACACAGTAAGCTTGTTATGATATCAAACTTCCAAATACTTGATACATAGTAGGAATGTTATCAAACTTTCAAATACTTAAACATAGTAAGATTGTTATTAAAATTAAAATTACTTGGTAAATAGTAAGGATATCAAACTTTTATATACTTGATACAAAGTAAGCTTGTTGTCAAAATATTGAGGTACATAATACATATTAGGGATGTTATCAATCTTTCAAATACTTGACACAAAGTAAGCTTGTTATTAAACTTAAAAATACTTCGTAAATAGTAAGGATGTTATCAAACATTCAAATACTTGGTTCATAGTAAGCTTGTTATCAATGTTTGAAATACTTGATAAACAGTAAACTTGTATCAGACTTTGAAATACTTGATGCATAGTAATATTGTTATCAAACTTTCAAATACTTTATACATATTAAGCTTGTTATCAAATTTCAAATACTTGATACAAAGAAAACTTGTTATCAAACATTCTAATACTTGGTACATAGTAAGCTTGTTATCTAACTTTCAAATACTTGATATATAGTAAGAATGTTGTCAAATTTTCAAATACTTGATGCATAGTTAGCTTTTTATCAAACTTTTAAATACTTGATGCGTAGTAAGCTTGTTATCAAACTTTTAAATATTTAATACATAGTAAGGTTGATATTAAACTTTCAAATACTTGATACATTGAAAGATTGATATGTATCAAACTTTCAAATACTTGATACATAGTTAACTTGTTATCGAACTTTCAAATTCTTGATACTGTGTAATTATGTTATCATACTTTCAAGTACTTGATACATTGTGAGGATGTAATCAAACTTTCGAATTCTTGAGACATAGTAAATGTATTATTAAACTTTTAAATATTTGATACTTATGAAAAACAACAAATAAGTTTAAACAACAGAGTATGACGTTGTCAAAATCAGTTACTATTCAGAAAGATATAGTACTGGTGTTACGTATTTTTTAATCTTTTAAGTTCTTCGTAGACTAAACGCAACAGAAAAACGCAGATAACAGCTTGTATAATTTATTACACTAAACTATTAACAAATATAACAGATATAACATGAAGTATATAATAATAGTGACAGATATTAAGTTATAACATTCGAAATTAATTACAAAACAAAATAATATTAGTTTCAAACTACAAAATAAATCACAACACAAAACGGTACTGGCCTGTATCTAATGTAATGATCTAAAATTAAAGTCTCAAATTCCAGTCTAGGGTGTGAATTTGGTCCCACGAAGAATTTCTGAAACAGTTCACAGTTCAATGAAATCGCCGTCTCTCAGCTCAAGCAGTAATTCAGATGTATCGTAGAGATTGACGAAATAAAATCACAACTTCCGTAGATCTAACTTCAATCACAAATCCAAGTTGAATATTCACAGCAAACACTTAATCTTTCTCAAATAACTAAAACTGATGCCTGAATCTCACTCTTATTCTTCGAATAAAACTAATGACTGAATCTATCTTCTTTTTTCGAATGATGGCTGATGACTGAATCTCTCTCTTGTCACCGTCTTTAATACCGATAGGCCTACTTCTCGAACAATCTTGAAATTTCCATACAACTCCAGAGCTATCCACGCATATCCGTTCTTGCACGAGACTACACTCTAGACAGGAAGTCACCAGCACTCATTTACAAACATGTGATTGGTCTACTTAATTCGAGAAAGTTCTAAAATGTTACCCTAAATAAATAACATATTTTAATTTAAACTTCGAAACAATAATATCAATATGGAAAAATGAATAATACAAATGAAAATTCAAACACAACACGACATGTTGTCGTTTACAAAATATTTACACATATACATAACAACTGGTAAATTATATGGATCATACTGGTAAAATAACTACTTTTTTGCGTGAAGTATCAAGTATTCTCGTCTGTTTAACTGAGAAAATTAGATGAATGAGGATTAACTTTAAAAAAAAATACTTGATTTCTAATAAGCACGTTATCAAACTTTCAAATACTTGTTACTTGTTACTAATCTTTCAAATAGTAATCTTGTTAACGAAATTTCAGATCTCGGGTGAATATTATAAATATTAACTTGTAAAACATTCATGTCTATGTGTGTGTGTGTGTGCTTTTTTGCCAAAAAAAAAACGGATGTGGTCCCGAAGCAAGCTATAATGTAATAAGAATAAACAATATTTAGACGATTAACTCTGTCGGTTTGATTTGAATTTCGTTTAAAGATACACGAGGGATATCTGCGCTAGCCATCCCTAAACTAGCAATGTAAGGCAGCTAGTTATTTTCACCCACCGTCAATCTTATCATACTCTTTTGCCACAGAATCGTGAGAATGACATTTACATTATAACACTCCTACGACTGAAAGGGCGATCATGTTTGTTTGGCAGGAATTCGAACTTGCGACCCTCAGATTATGTGTCGAATGTCCTGACCACCTGGGCGTTTCGGGCCTTCATTATTTTGGATAATGAAACATAAAAAACATATATTTCACACGAAATAGTTACAGCGCTCTTTTCTCGAGAGAAATTTTCATCACTATATTAAAACTTCTCGCCACATGTAAATTTAAGGGTGGATTTGCAAAGAGGTTAGACCGGTCATTTATTTTGTAGAATTTAGCGAATTATGTATACAGATTGTCTGTGTTGAAGAAGGAGTATATCAATCAAACATTTGCTAACGATAAATTGACACCTGAATAATGGAATTTAAAATTATGAAAGGAATTTATGTGAATTTTTTTTTAATCAAGAGTGTGTTTCTAACAGCCAAAACTGACTAACGGATGTTTATACGCTTGTTTTAATGCGACTGATCAAGTCTATCAGATTCCTTTTTGAATACCAAGGTAGAAAAATAAGAGTAACCAGTGAACTTAAGGAAACTTGTCTAAAAATCACACACAAAGAGAAAACCAACTATTTTTTCTTGCTTTATATTCTACTGGAAGGTTTACTTATACATGTTTACTTTGACTAAATAGATTAATATAATAAAAGTAAAATACTACACGACAAGAGCAATATTTTGATTTTATAGTAAAAGAATGGCCAAGAGATCAAATATGTTAGATTTTTAGTTATTTAAAAGACGTAGTTATAAACATGTAAAAAAATTTAAATACAAACACACAGATGACAGAAATGGAAAAACAGAAAGCATTAAACCTTCACGATCTGATTAAATACTATATTTCAGTAAACATTATCGGTATATTTGTAATAGGTACTATCTTGGACTCGTTATTGGTCTATTTTAAACATGAACTATCTGCAAAACATGATCGGTCTATTTTGAACAAGTTTATGACTTATTACATTGCACAACAAAATTTTTTGCTTCTTGAACACTGTTGGGTATTCTTTATAGATTTTGGCTGCTATCATGAAAATCAGATCCAAATTTTCCCATCACGTATCGTTTTAATGAAATCTTCAGTTTCACCAGGACATTGCTACAATGGAAAAACGATATCAGGGCAACTGGAATCCGTCAATGCTTGCTGACTACTGTTGGACACTGCAACGTGATGCACCGGACATTGAATACAAAAAAAATCAGAAACAAAACACTTTTAATTATGTTGAACCTAATAGCGTATTAAAAACATAAACGTAATTAAATACGTTATTGCCGGTAAACAGTTAACTATCTATATCTCAGACTTCCTACGTGATGAAGCAAAACCAAACTATATTTGTGCATACCCACCAGGTACTTGTCACAAGCAGCAAAAACTTTTCAGGAAGCAAAACTTTTCAAAAATTGTTGTGTTATTGATAAATCTTGAATAGGATCAATCACTGACTCATTAAAAACTAACATACGATTCATTATGTTTCTATTTTATACTATTTACATAGCATTATCAATCTATTTTTGACAGTAGCAACCTATAAAACATCATTTTTTGAACAAAAATTTTCTACAGAAAACACTGTTGATCCATTTTGAACAAGAAACATCTTCAAAATATTATCGGTCTATTTTAATATGAACTACCTACTTGCAACTCATTTTCCTCTACTTTTATTATGAACTGCCTAAAGGAATCATCTGTCCAATTTTAAGATAAACAACCTACGACTAATTTTCGATAAATATTTAACAGAAATTACCTACAAAACATCAGCGGTTTACTTTTCACAGGAACTACGTCATCTCCTTATTGGTGTATTTTAAAGAGGAAGTACTTGTAAAACCTTATCAACCTATTTTTAACAACGAAAACCTATAAAACATTATTTTCAAGAAAAACTATCTCCAACAATTACCTCCACCTTTTTCACAGCGGTATGTCTGCGAAATTTCGATGCCCGTAGTGGACAAATCACAGATAACCCATTGTGAAGGTTTGTGCTTATTTCCAAATAAACAAACACACAATCCGATAAAATTAGCAAAAACTAAAAGTTCCAAAAAAGTGTAATGTTTAGACATCAGATGGTGCCGTCTTATCTTCTATTAATATAAGAATATCTCAGGTGTTTTTTTTTCTAATTATGAAATATAAAAAGAAGTAACATAACGTAACATAGTGTTTAGGGACAACAAAGTTTGTGGGTAACATTAAACAAACAAACAAAACATTATTGGTCACTTTTTATCAGAAACTACCTGTAACTCGTTATGCATAGATTTTTAATAGGAACTTCCTTTGGTCTATTTTTGACATAAACTACCTAGAAAACATTATCGATCTATTTTTAACAGAAATATAGGACTCATTATTGATTTACTTTTAACACGAAATACGTAAACATCATCAGTATATTTTTCAATAGGAACTACTTATGAGTTATTTATTATCGGTGGGATCATTCACTGACTTGGTCTACTTTTGAGAGGAACTACATAGAAAATATCATCGATCTATTCTTAACAGAAAGAGCCTACGACTTGTTATTGGTAGGATTTACCACCGATTCTTTACCGGTCTACTTTTAATGGAGACTACCTAGAAAACATTATTTATCTACGTTCAACAGGAACTATCTAGAAAACTTTATCTGTCTATTTTTAACAGAAACTACAAACAACTCATTACTAGTTTAAAAAAAGACAGGAGCTATTTACTGAACACCATCACTCTATGTATGACAGGAATTCTACAGTCAATTATCTGTCTACTTTTAACAGAAAATACCTAGCAATCATTATTTTTTTTAATTAGCAACTTTCTAAAGAACACTATCGGTCTCTCTTATCAGAAACTTCCTAGAAAAAAAGATTATCAGTATATTTTAAACATACACTACACACATAACATTACTAGTCATGTAAATGACTATCATTTAGTCATTTTAAACTATTAACATTTTAAACTATTCTATTTTAACAGTTAGTAATTATAATTCCTTATTAGTTTATTTTAAAATGGTGCAACCTGTAAAGCATCATCACGCTATTTTAAGAGGAAGAACTAAGAAAGTAGTTTCGGTCTATTTTTGTCATAACCTACCTAACTCATTATCGGGCTACTTTTGACAGGAAGTACCTTGAAATAGATTATCAGCGTATCTTTAACAGAAACTACTTACATCTTTTTAGACAGAAATTGGCCACATAATATCATCAATCTATTTTTATCATGAACTACCAATAAAACATTATCAGATTATTTAAATAAGGTATTAAAATCTTCTACCAAGTTAACTCCCTCCTGTTTTATTTTTGTTTATTTTACTGGATATGTATATATTTAACTAATAATCAAAGATCGATTGTGTAATGGGTTAATTTCTTGGTTCAAAGAAATGAATTTAAAAACACATATATAGGTGTGTGCTTAGCAATTAAGGAGGAAAGAAAATGAAAGCTATGAGAATCTTTATATTTTTACTCTATTTAGACAAAGTTGTAATCAGTTTTGTAGGTTGCCGAAGTGTGTAACAAATGTAATGTAATATATGATAAGTTACTTTACTTATTTCTGGCATGTCCGCTCTGTAATAGGGATGTCCCCTGTGTATTTAGGGGGAAATGGGTATACAGAGGAATTATTAAGTTATAAAATCTCTGTTGATCTCATTGAGGGTTGATAAGATGTGGTTCATATGTGGAAAATGTATAACGTTATACACTTATGTGAAAACCGTCACTCTTGCCCTGAAGAAAATGAGCGTACAATCATTCACTGAACAAAATCTTTCTCAACAATGAATGAGAAAATATCTGATATTCAGAAAAGTAACAAATGGCTCACATTATAAATTAATTTCTTTATTTTTAAACGTTTCTTCCTAACCATTTTAGCTGCACAATTTACGGTAGAAATAAATAAATGAATTGAAGTACAAGGATTGGTAAACTCTGAAATGAAACCGGAGAGCTGGGCTGTGTATACAAATATCACTTACTTGAACGCATTATTACAAAAGAGCGCTTGTCATGATCAGGCATAACTGACAAATAGAAGACACTCACTCTTTAATGCTAACAATAGGCGATTGCCGGATTGTGGTTGTTAACCCACTGAAGAAGTCTGTGACCACCAGGACGTACAATTTTATAGGAAGAAAATAAGACGCAGATCCAATAATTCCAGTCGAAGAAACTTAAAAAGTCTATTCTGTGCGGCTGGAAAGCAATTCTACACTAGCAGTTCCCAGACATGGTCTCAGCAGGAAATGAAACTGTGATTTCCATAACCAGGAAGATGCAAGGGCGGAAATAATAAGAATGTTAGAAATTTTACAGTGTATAGACTTCTAAGTGTGTATAAATTATAACACAATATGTCATACATATACAAGAGTATATATATATATACGTTTTAATTAACTGATTCAAACAATTCTAGGAAGTACACTATGTAATAGTATGTTAATTAATGGGATAACATTGTTCTTAATTTATCATATACATAAATATTACTTTACGATTTTTGTTTATCTTCTTTTCTAATTCCTAATAATGTCTGGATTTATTTTTGAAACTTCCGAATTTGTTTCTCGGTGAGTCAGCGGTTACCGCTACAATGTTAACATTTAGGTGTTTGATTCTCCGCTGTGGACATAGTGCAGATAGCCTTTTTTGTATCTTTGAGGTAAAATAAATTTCAGTTAAATTATTTTCAAAATGCTTTGGCAGACAGGCTGAAATGGTTTGCATGTTTTGTGTGACAGGGGTTCGAATCCGCGACCCTCGGATTACGAGTCGAGTGCGTTAACCACCTGGCCATCTTAACGAAGTGAACCGGTGGTTTCGCTTTTTGTCTGAGTAAATTTTTATGAGAATAGAAATGTAGAATAAGTCTGTTGACAGTTACTTGTCTAGTTGTATTAATGTTATCAAATATTTTATTTGATTACACATTTTATTCATTTTGAATAAATTTACTCTCTTCATTCAGTTTCGTTGAAGCGCAGAGAAAAGTAAGAAATAATTTAAAATCACTTATATAAAACAACTGCTGACTTTTCATGTATTCAAATTTATGCAAAAGTAAGAATTATATTTTAATAAACAACAGTACAATAGTGAATTGAGAGAAATGAGATGAATCATACTATAATGACATAAAGAAGAAAGAAGGTATTTGATAGATTGCGGCAACACTGTGTTCACTCCATTAACGTCTTTATTCAAAGCTAATAGTAACAAGAAATCTTGATATTTCTGTTTAGTTTGTGAAATTGTTCATTGAATTCGTAAAATAATTCGAAATGTTTCGGAGGTTTACAGTTTTTATTATTATTATACTCGATTCTCCCATTCACTGTCCCATAACTTCCTAAGTGATTCATTATTTTAGCTTAATTGTTCTATTACAAGTGATGCATCGATTTAGTGAAACCAGCAAAATTACATTACACAGAAATAAAAAAACAACAACGAAAGTTTATTTTAAAAAGATAGTTCTTTATCCACGCCCCTTTTCTGTTTTCTATTGCAGCTAGTTTTCTTTCTCTAGCCGAAAGGACTTTCTTAGTGTTTCTGTTTATCTACTCTTTTTTTTACTCTTTGTTTAAACGCTTCTTTTTCTCTTTATTTACACCTATGTTTTAACTTTCATAATCTAACAAAATTACCTGTATCGTTATAAATTATTTAACATATATCTCTTACTTCTTATTTAACACTAGTTTCATCTTTCTCTCTGTATTTATTCATCTGTTTTTATCTATCAAGAAAATATAGTTTCTTCGAAATTACTTATCGTTATTTAGTTGCATTTTATTTTTTTACTACCTCTAAAACTGTATAATATAGTAACAATACCAATGTTTGAAGTTTTAACATAATATTTTTTTATAATTTTTAGGAAGAAACCACTTTACGTAACCAGTCGCATAATTACTGTGTACTTGTAAATTAGTTAAAGTATACTGATATTTACTTCGTAAAGCGTGTTTGTAAAACGAATTGTTTTTGTTATTTTCTGTATTCTGAATAATTTTAAGACCACTTTTGCTAAACGTTTTACTTTATATTACATTTTTGTACTTTGATTTATTTTATTGACTGTTCTCATACTCTGGTTTAATGTATTATAAAATGCACTTATATTCCAGACAAATATAACACTAAGTACATTTATACACTTCTTTATTATACCACAAGAGTAACTGCTTAGGTTTAGCTCACTGTACTTTTGCTCAGCGTAACTTAAAATGTAATTTTAGTGCAACCATAAAATAGTAATTATACTTTCGTTTAGTGCAATAGTAGTTTGTAACAGCGTACTGAAAATTACAATTATGTTATTGTTTATTGTTTCACAAATTGCAGTTGTAGTATGGATTAGTAGACCATGAAGTATTATAGTTTTACTATGATTCAGGTCATCACAACGAGTGATTGCGATATTAGTTACTGTACTGTACGGTAAAATGACATCCAAGCTCAGTATATCTCAAAGTGTAATTGTACTCTGGCTCAATAAACTATAAAGTAAAGCTATACCCATAGGTTTTTGCATATAAAATTCTCAACAAGTGGGTTTCTCGACATCACTGATTATACCCATAGGTATTTTATTCCTTGCACACAGCACTTGTATGCTGCTTTAGACTAAAACAAATTACATGCTATCTGTTTTAGTTTGATTTTTTAAAAAACCATTTGCTTTTTATCCTATTGTTTTATTAAACATATAACTACTAAATATTATTATTTAATTATTTTTAGTGATAACAACAACTCTTCATCTGAGACGTGTTCTATTTCATTAAATGTTTCCATAATTTAGATCTACAATTGAGAGGTAATAAAAATAATTTCAAAAATACTTTAAGGGTCTCTATTATCTGAGGGTATTAAATGCGAATACAAGTCATAACATATCCTTCTACACTCAGTTTGGTAGCGCGAAAGCTTTAACTTAACTTTTATTGTTTCATACTTCAGAAGCACTCATGCAAGTCGAGTATTACATTCATAAATCTCAATATCAATTATGAACTATATTTAAAAAAATATGAGTTTCCTACTCACCTGCTTCGTGATCTTTGTCTTCACCAAAATTTTTCAGTATTTCCGGGTAGAGTACACCATATGAAAACTGAAAACCGGTAGTAAGACCATGGATGAAGAAAGCACACGCACAAACCACCCACCCCCACCCACCTTCTGGGTAGTAGTGTTGCCGAATCGTAGAAGTTTTGGGGTCCATTCGCCTCAGAACAGACTGACGACCAGAATTATCAACCATAGATTCCCCACGTACTGTTGAAATAGGCCTGGAATTTTGAGCAGTTTTCTTAGGAGATGTGGTGTAGCTGGCTGAGCCCCGAACAGTCGGGGCCTTTTCTAGCACCTCTGCCGACAAGCTAATGCGACGGGACGGCAGGGACATAGTTCGTCTTCGTTCAACTTCTCCGACTTCCAAGCCGTCGGAAAACGAAGGGATAACCCTCTGTATCTCGATATTATCGTCTTTAGGTAAGGAATCTCCTATTTCATCCATGATCCGTTAAGAGCATCGTTTTCACACGTGTATTCTTAATTATTTAGAATTTTATTTATGCTGAATGAAGTTTGTGTTTGATGTGGAGAAATATGAAATCACGAGGGACCCGCAAGCAGTCTGTATTTAAGTTTTAAGATGCGCAACTCTATAATAATATCAGGCAGCTTGTAAACATGCTGCAGTAATACACTGTCATGATGCTCTTCCAGTTTATGTATAATTACTCATCCAAATATTCAAAAAGGGAACAAGTGTCACTAATTAAATCCACTTTCCATGAAAGGAATTCAATTCAGAATTTTAATAGGCTTGAGCTAGTTATGAAATTAAAACACCTCTTTCCAGTTTGTGCCACGTTATCAGCTACAATACAAAAGACTTTATAAACCCTGTGCCCTTTCCAGCTAATCTCGCCTTATGTCACTTGTGTGGTTTCGGGCACCCACATAAATTTGCCATCGATCGGATCGGTCTTCTGCCTGTGCACCCCTATACCACAAGACGAGGATACACGTGATGAAACCCGCCTGCGAATGACGTGATCCGTCAACGCTTTCCTCTTTTCAACAAGAGTAAACAGAAAGTATCGAAAGAGGGACGGGTTTTAAAGACGTTAACACTTACGGTTTCGGATTCTTCCACATACTTTACAAATCTTATGTAGCAAAAAATAAAATAATATGCATCCATCTCGATAAATAAAAATCGTAAACAAAAATGGTAAAAATATTCAATGAAATTTTCCACATAGGTTAAGCTTTATTGACAATGAAGCAAAAACATAAACTTCAGTGGGACATTTAGAGTAAATTATGGAAAACTTTATTCACAGAAACTGAGTATAAATTGTTTAGAAACATTATTTTAGGTTTTTATTGAGAATTGTTACGTTTCATTATTATGGTATCTAGCATTATCTTTTTTTCACTTGACTGGGTCATAACACATTTAAAATTACTACAGTTAATTAGGAGAGCTCAAGCCTGTAGTATTATTTGATGTATATATAAAATACAACAAAAATATTAAGAAATAATTTTAAAATCTAAATTATTTAATACAATTAAAAACATGTTATTGATTATGTAATCGGGTGTAATGTTAAATAGCTCTTTTAAAAATTCATAGTGCTCTGCATATGCTATCTGTTGTTTTGAGAAATGCTATCCAACATCGACTTCCTATTTAATCATTTATCGATTCGTGATTGGTATTTTTGCATTATGACGTTGTTACCTGATGAAGGCAGAAAGCATTTTCTTGAATGTCAGGACAGTTACAACGTCAGAAATCAGAAAATCAAATGCGATGTGTTGAAAACCGAGAACTAGAAAAATTATATATTTATTATTTGGTATTTACAAGGCCTTGGAATACTAACTTTTCTTCCGTTTTCTGCACAATCTGACCATTAAGAATCACCAGCTTAATTCTCACTGATTACGGCAACTACAGAACAGCAGGTTCTATGAGCTTTTGAATGAAAACTAAAAACCAAAAACCAAAACAAAACTGTGTGCTATAATATATCAACCACACCACATCTGCCATGTCCAATGTCGACGATTCCTTATGCCCAATATCAGAGCCAATTAGACCGACTGTGATTAGCGCCACACAGTAAGGGTCTAAGCACTGTTTATGTCATCAATTTCCAAGAATATGATGGGATAACAAGTAGCTAACTTGTAAGTAACAGACTTTATGAATCAGGCTTAAGGTTAAAAAGACCTGTTTTAGCTTATACTTAGCTACAAAGTACCACACAGATCTTCTGGATTCTTGAAAAGTCTTGCTAGTGTTGAAAACATTAATACTAAATGTTTCTTTTTTTTTCCTTTGAATCAAGATTTCATTTCTGTTTTCTAACAATAATTTGTTTTATTTGAGAGACAATGTACTACCGCTGATATCGAAGCTATAAATACAATTAAAAATCTTTGTCCAAACTGTAGGTTCACTGCAACGATCACGAATATTTGGTCCTGAAATGCAGAGATAGCATCAATTACTTTTTTGTTGCTAAGAGGATCTTTTTGTTAAAAGTGACTTTTCAAACAAGTTTTTAACCGCTTCGAACTTTGTTTTGGGTTGTAGATAAATACACGGATTTAATTAACTGCACTCATGTAATTACCATGAAGCACAAAATACACTCTAATTGAAGCTTTATTGTTCATTTGGTTGATATGAAATTATACGTAATATCTTATCCTTTAGTGTTTTGAGGTATTTTATTTTTCAGTTACGTTACACTACATTGCCCCAAACAGAGCTCGAATACAGTACAAAATTACTTACAGTTTTCAATAATTTATTATAATTCAATAGCAAAATGAATGTATGGAAATAAACTGAATATATGTATAAAGAGTATATTTTCTTTAACTGTGCCTGAAAGTGGCACATGTATAAATCTATTTTTACAATTACTGTAGAAGTATTGGCGATACAAAGTACATTATGTAGTCGTTTGACAGATATGATTTCGGTTTATAGCTGGGAAACAGAAAAACCTGTAAGAATAATAATTAATAATAATAATGTATTAACATCAGTATTTCAACCTTAGACTGTAACAACCAAAATATTAATTGAGAGAAATGTTTCAGAAAATAAATCGTTCATATTTAATATATGTTCAAATAACTTCAAATGAATTAAAGTTAAGTTTAGACTTACGAAACTAAAATGTGGTGTTCAATTCTGGTAAACGGACAGTGTCCAGATAACCTATTAAAGAGCTATTTAGTAAAATTCATGAAAACTCAACAAAAAGCCGAGAACATTATATTAAACCAACTTTTGACCAGCTTGGTCTTTCTTATGACAGCGGGTCTCTGCAATAGCTTTCAAGTATTGTTTCCTATTAAAAGGCTCTGGTGACGCTGGCGTCTTTATAAGCGTATCGTATTTTCGAATCAATAACACTAGTACTTGTTTCAATCTCTAGCTGCTTGAGTTATACGACGATTAATTAGATATGTCACTAAAATAGCTATTTACACACTATTTAGGTCGCTTTCCTAGATTGAGATCAAGTTTTATTTTGACGTCTGCTGTTGCGTGGGAACTTGGGTGTCTTTTACTACTGATCTTTATGTTCATGGATCCTCATTTGTTATATAAGGCTGCATCTTTTTTACCACGACTGGTATATGATTTGTTGCAAATCTCTTTATGGGTGGTCCTTGGTTCCAACATTGATCCACACTTTTTGTTTTCCATTATTTCTTGAAAATCATAAACTTACGTTATGAACACATCTTTATGGTTTTAGCGTATCAGTATTTTGCACCTTTCTAAAGCAATAAATTATGGGTGGCGTCACACAATTTACAAAAAGCCAAACGATGTCAAAATGTAGTTCTAATACATTCCGTCCACTTCAACTCAATTTTGACAGTAGTTGCTACATTTCTTCCTGATTTCAATATTCATAATCGTTTTAATATAAACTATCCCTCTGTTTATTAAATATTTTAGATTTATGATCTTATTTTGTTAGATGATGAATATAATCAAACCAACGTTCTGGTTTTTAACCTTACTCAATAAACAATGTTAAGTATATACCTATAATAATAAAAGGACGTGTCTGTGTGTGTGTGACTGCCATAATTCTGGTAGGAAAGAACTTAGAGATTTAAAATACTGCATCCGTATAATGTGTGTTTTAAGGGTGTACATCTGGGCATTATTATTTACCCACACGTGTGTGTGCATGCGCATATTTTTATGAGGCTAGCTAGTGAAATGCCACACAAAAAAGTATTTCTTTATATTATAAATATAAAACATAGACAGACAGACACTTTTACATTTGAGCACTTGCGTTTGTGTGACCGCCATAGCTCTAAAAGGAAAGAACCTAGAAACCTGAAATCTTGCACCCATAGTAAATGGACCCTGAGGGTGTACATACAAGTATTATTACTTATCATATCATGTGAGTGCACACATGCACATACTAATCTTTTTAATAAAACAAACAATAAAAATTCTGCATAAAAAAGTAGTTTGTGACAATACAAACATATTACAGACAGAAACGCACGTGTGGGAGTACATGTATGCGAGTGAGAATATTTTTAATGAGACACTCTAGCCAGAAAACGTATAGAAGAGAAATAGCTCCTTGTATACCAACTTCCAATATATGGAGAAACTGGTGCATTTTGGTAAAGATGCGTTCTAACATTTTTTTTATATCATAACCTAATAACCAGAGCGCAGCTATTTTCGCTGGTGCATATATATATATATTAAATAGATGTATAAATTAAAATATATTTAAAAACTTTCAATTAATTATAGAATAATTAACTCGCTGAACTTAAAGTATATTAAATCCAAAAATTGTTTCATGTTTTAAAGTAAAATTTTCTGTTATAATTTTTATTCTAGTATTATTCAGAAAGACAACTTAGGGTTTTCAGTGACCTGGACTTTATTCACTTTGGATACTTAACACTTGATTGTAATGTTTATACTTTTCCTAAGCTGAAAAGTACACCAAATTTCCTATCAAGATAGAAAACATGGTATGCTAAGTGTAATGTGATGAAGCAACGTAAACTTTACGAAATAGCAGAAGAGCTAATTATCTAACTAATATGATCGAATATAATACTGTAGTGGTAATGATGTCTCATTGCATAAATATAACATTTTTTAGTACTTCAATTATACATTACAAGCCCGCTTTTGTCACGTTTCTGTAATCAATACGCAATAATATATGAAATAGTTTGGCAACTGAATATTCCACATTGTGTTCACACAAGAAGCTCATTTTTAATAAGAACTGAGAACTTACGGGATAGAAACAAATGAAGCAAGAAATAATTTAGGAAAAAGAGTTAATGTGATGGGTACTAAAAACAAAGTTACGTAAGATATAGAGAAACATAAACAACATACTACATAAGAAGCAGGTTTATCAAAATTTAGTTGTAAACTAGTTATCAAACACAAAGAACAAAAGTTGGGAAATAAAGTGATTTTTTAAGTAGCTGAATCAAAACATCTTTGAATTTAGGGCTTTCGAGATGAGTCCTTACAAAAATGAATGACATAAAAAAATGTGACAAGGACAGACGCCATCTTAAGAAACCGGATTGTCTATCATTCGTGCCAAAGGAAGTATAGAAATATATTGGTGAACGGGTAAGAAAACGTAAACAATGATAAATTAAACAAAATTATGCTGAAAGGCTAAAAAAACAAGAAAAATAGGATTAGATTGCATTTCATATAAGACAGTTGGAATACAAAATGTCTCACGTTTTACGCAACATATTTAAAAAGTATGTGAATTTTTCTAATTTTTTTCAGTTTAGTATGAAAATACATTCAAGATTGATAAACTTGAGTTTGTTATGAGATATTAGACTGGCATTTATTTTTCATGGAAATGGTAGCGAGGTATTTCAGACCTTTCCTTTTATTTATTTTTTGTCTCAAAGTACAAACCTCAATAAGTTCAACACGTTGCAGGCCCT
Source organism: Carcinoscorpius rotundicauda (assembly GCA_011833715.1). Taxonomy (NCBI): domain Eukaryota; kingdom Metazoa; phylum Arthropoda; class Merostomata; order Xiphosura; family Limulidae; genus Carcinoscorpius; species Carcinoscorpius rotundicauda. The sequence goes on from CM022404.1 coordinate 24,993,541, forward strand.
TGAATGTACAACGATTCATTTTGCATGATTACCCTTTCGTCCCTTATTAACCAAACTTTTTTTTTCTGTTTGTACGGTTGATGAACGAAAAATTCCTTGTAGAGTCAAAAATATATTCAGATATCTTGCCATGTAAAATACTTTTATTTTAAGAATAAACAAACTATCACAATAATAAAGAAATACAAATTATTCTTTATTTTTTCACTGTACTTAACCTATACAAGTGCTTCAAATTGTATTCACTTTGATCAAACATGCTATAAGACCATAAATTCCAACCCCAAAAGAAATAATGTTGTGTTTATTAAAAAGATAGGACAAAGTAAAGAAATAAAATTGTACGTTGTTATGGATTCAACGCTCCGAACAGCAGATCCTTTCGTCACAGTTCGACGCAACCAAGGGTGCTATTTTCCTTGGCATTTTTAAAATTGTTACGAAGTATAGCGGTCGATAGTATCATTTAAGAAGAAAATGAGGAAAAGATGAGAACGAAAAGTATCAGATTTTTGTCCTGGAGGAATAAAAATGCTGCTCAATTATTTCTTTTTCCTGTTACTTGTCAAGTAAGTGTCTGTCGGAAGCCTTGTATTCAACTCGGTAGCTTGTTTGAAAGATTTAAAGAAAATTTGTTGGACCAAGTGTGACTAAGTACCAAGAAACAAGTGCTTATTAGTAAACCCGGTGGTCTAGAAAACAACCAACCATAAGACTGTAGACATACTTATTCTGATAAATATTAGAAGTCAACTCAGTTTTTTTTGTAAAGCCCATCCTTATGTTGCCTATGACTCGTGGTAAATAAAAAGGCAAGCAAAAAAACCTTATGAATTCTTTTGCAATCTTGACAAACTAATGCAAAAGAAATGGCAATTTTATTGTAAAAATCATATTTCTTCAAGTAGTGTTTTTTAACTAAATCACCCGTGTTTAAAACGTACTTTTCAGTTCTGCATTTTAAAATTGAAAAACAAAAAAACAATAAATTACTTGAGTAACCACTTGCAACATGAAGTAAAAATTAGTTTCTAGTCAAATATTTTTTCAGTATTCAAAAAAAAAAACGCAAAAGGGATATTTTTGTTATTTTAAAAATAAATATGTGTAATAACGTTACAAGCTCAAAGTATGTAATGTTACACGTGTTAAGGCACAGATCGTCAGACCAAAATGACAATAAAATTTGTGCAGATTTAAAACGGGAAAAAAGGGTTTTTCGCCAAAACGTATTCGTGTCCAATAAATGTTCTGCAAGTGCAACATGTGCAAAATCCCTATAAAAATGACGGGTTTTCGGTTTCCATAGCTCAGTGTTAAGCCACCGACACGCAATACAGTTACGTCAAGACTGACTGAAGCATAACGCAACAACGCCATTGGTTGTTTGGAAGCGGGCGAATTTCGATCAGATGTTGCCAGAGCTGTGAATGTTCACTCAAGCACCATCACAAGGCTATGGATTCGTCACCAACAACATGGATCAACTCGTGATCATCCACGATCTGGCAGACCTCGTGTGACCAAGCCCGCACAAGATCGCTACATCCGGTTACGTCACCTTCGGGATAAGATCACTGCGACGTCTACTGCCTCAACCATACCATGGATGCGTAGGATTTTTGATCAGAACGTACGCATCCGTCGACGAGATTCTTAGGCCCCATGTGCAGCCCATCATGGTGAACGTCAACGACGTTTTTCAACATGACAACGCCCGTCCTCACACAGCCCGACTCACCACTGTCTTCTTGAGACACCACAACATCAACTTTTTTCCCTGGCCCTCCAGATTACCAGATTTAAACCCAATCAAACAAATTTGGGACGAGTTGGACCGACGTCTGCGACGGCGACAACCCCACCCGCAGACTCTACCTCAGCTTGTAGCAGCTTTGTAGGCTGAGTGGACAACCATTTCACAGGATGTGATTCGTCATCTCATCGCTTCCATGGGCCGGAGATGCCAAGCAGTTATTGATGCTCACGGGGGCATACTCGTTATTGACGTTGAATGACGTTAAACTTCAACTAGTGAGCGTGGACTTCGCCTTTGCAGATTTTGAATGTTAAGCAGTGAATGTGCAAAGTTTCACACATGTCATACAGAACTACCCGGAATAAACTTGTTAACAATTTGTCTCAAATTTTGCCTTTTTGTTTCTTTTTTTGAAGAGTATATATTACATTGAACTAAGCATCAATATAATAGTAGAAGTGGAATTAAAATAGGAATATATTTGTTTCTCTGGAGAATTCCCGAGTTATATGAAGAAAATACTCGTTCGTTCATTGACTGATTGAGTCTCTTGTCTGGTGTGTGAACAAAAATAAATGATGCATTTGCAAATATTAATATTTCACATTATGTATGTACAGCTATTCACACGTTTAGCTCACATTACGTTGCTACAGCTATTAACACGTTTAGCTCACATTATGTATGTATACCTATTATAACATCTAGCTCTCATTATGTATGTAAAGATATTAAACACGTGTAGCTAAGTTATATTATTTAACATTAGTCTGCCTCAGTGGGAGGGATTTGGCATTTAAACAACAGGGTGGTTAAAATTGTGTCTGTTTGGTGGTTGGAAACACGTGTTGGCTACCTGTACCATCTTTCAGCCCACTTGTCACCTTTCTTTCTCGACACGCCCTGCGTTGTTGGTATAAGAGGAGAGTTGTATTAGCAGTATAAAACTTGTCATTGCAGAAGATCAAATTCAAAACTTTGATATATGCATGTGTACTTGAAAAGAGTAAGAAGTTTGACAAAAATCTTTTCTTAAAATATGCCATTGTTTTGTGTAGGTTTCTAGCTATCATATTATATGGTAATTCATTACAAACAATATTACACTAGCAGTTACAACGTAATTTTAAAATTTCAGCTTAATATTTCAGGATATTACATGCAAGAGAAAGAATACACGAAACATATTGCTTTCAGTACGCCAAGGTATATGTATATATGAATTTTTAAACGATAAAAGCTTTCGACTGAGAGACGAAGTTGGCAAAAAAACCTAGTCAAAGAATATGCAAGTATCTTGAAATATTGCTATAAAATATTATAACATAATATAAAATAATATTCAAGGCAAAATTTTCTATTACAAATGCCTGTCAGAAAAACCAACATTTCTTAACAAAATTACTGTTATTAATGCTAGTAAGAAAAAAAGACTACTGATTTGTAATGAAATTGAACTATTAATTTTCAGTAAAATAAATAAATATTTGTTCCCTTTACAGATATACTTTTTACATATTCACTTTTCATGTACTTCTTTTTAATTAAAAAAGATCTAATCATATAATTTTCAGTTATTTTCAACATTTCACATATTTTATTAAAATTCACAGTTTTTTATGGTCTTCTCAGCAAATCACAGATTTAACCATAGCTGCCTTTGTAGGCAAATCTGAATGATTTGTTTTATTGGTTCAATAACAAGTGATAATACGCTGAAATTTAAAATAGAAGTAGACGGTTGTTAGCAACTTGATGATACAAGTTGAAAAAATGCCCTGAGAAATGTAAGATTTTCCGCTATTACATCAGCTAGTGTTTGTTTGGAATTAAACATAAACCTGCATCGAAACACGGTTTCTAATGGTGTGAGTGCGCAAATATTGAAAATATTTGTTTAAAAATATTGAAACAAAATAAATTATAAATAAAGTTAAATTTGTTTTTTTTTTTGAATTAAGCACAAAGCTATACAATGGGCTATCTGTGCTCTGCCCACCACGGGTATCGAAACCCGGATTTTAGAGTGTAAGTCCGCAGACATACCGCTGAGCCACTGAGGGGCATAAAGTTAAATAGGTGCAGTTTTTTTCTGAAAATTAATTAATTATTAAAAATTAAACCTTGAGTAAAATGCTTGTGATTATTCTTATGAAAATGAGTATAATACTTAAACTACGGATATTAATTTAATACTAAGGAGTTTGGGCATGAATCTAATACTTAAGAGTTTTATGTAGTTAATATTCGTTATATCAACAAATGTTGTCACACTTATGATCGGAATCATCGTCTATTTTGATGTCCTAATAACGTGATTCTTTTGGACCATCTAGCAAGTTTGCCCAAACGGAACCCTATCGAAAATGTTTGGAGAAGGATAACTAGGGAAGTTATAGAAATAGACGTCATTCCAAACAGCGCATGATCTTCGTAAAGACATCTTCACCACTTGGAATAAAATTTCAGCCAGTCTTCTGCAAACGCTTATATCGACCATGCCAGAGCGAATGTTTGTAGTTATTCGCAATGAAGGGCATGCAACTCACTACTGAGACCTCTTGTTGGGCATTTTCTACCCTGTTTAGGACTTCTTTTTGGCATTCTCTTAAATATTTGACCAGCTAGTATTTAGGCTAATTTCATTGTGTTCACACTTTCCCTATTAAATGCTAAACATTTTTTTTACTTTTATTTTCCCTTTTCTCATTTTCATCTTTCGAAGCTCTACTCAAATAAATGGCTGAGTCTAACAATGCAAAATGCATATTTTTTCTTTATGTTTATTGGCCTTAAATTTTGGCCAGCAGTGTATCTTAAATTCCATCATCGTAGAGGTTAATTAGAAACTTGTAAATCAACATGTGTTGAATAACTACGTAACTGATCAACACGTTAAATTTGTCTAGTAAATTTACGTTTCTTTTCAACTAAATTTATCAAACTAACATAACTTAGGGTAATTTATTTTTTATTTGTTGGATGGTTTTACTAGCCCTGTGTAAGGAAATATTACGTTTAATGATAATATAAATACCTGAAAAAACAGCTTTTTAAATCCCTGACAATACGATTCAAAACCCGATAAAAACAGAATTATCTTTCAACTGGATGGAAATAATTTACAAGTACTTACAAGATGTTTGATAGCATTTATGTAAGAATAAAAATATTTTGTAACTAAAGCTTAGCACTCGAAATTCTCGCCAGGTGTTGAAACCAACTACTAAAGAATGTGTAAGTATTAGGAACTTGGTTAAGTTTGAAAGGTAGTATGCAAGGAGTAATTCTGATTACCTTCTCTCCTCTTTTACACCATGAAATCTTTTTATTATCTCTTTTTTAAAACATTTATTACACACTAGCCAGACACAAATCACGAATGTTGCCAGGATAACGGAAATTTCGTTGTCAAGGCATTTGATAATGCTGCAACAATATTTGTTGCCATAATTATTCTCAAAATCTATTATATGGCTTTAAGACTAAGAGGTGTTATTATACTGTCATCTCAAACAACCTGTCTATAGGTATAAGAGCTTGGTGCACTACATAATGAAATATTTTTATATAAAAAGGTTTAGCTCATAAAAAACAGCTACTGTACTTTAACAAAAGCATGAAAATAAATTCTTTATGCTTCTAAGTTGTAGTACTAACCTTCAGGATAATCACCTATTCTATTATAGAATGCACTTTTCTATAGTATTCAGAACAAACTAATCTTAATCACAAGGTTGGTAAAAGAAGGTGCGATTTAAAAGCATTTCATGGAACTCTCATGCACCACTTTGGTCGCTCTCTAACAGCAAATATGAGTAAAAACGTGATTGTATAAACCTGGAATAATGGCGATCGAAAGAATATAAAACTATGTAATTATCACACCATTTTGACATCGCTATAAGAACTCGCCTAAACTTCTTCGTGATCGTGCTTGCGAATAAAGGTTCTTAAATATGGAGTATGAAACTGTTGTTTTTGTTGTTTCTACGTTATTATCAAATAGACCGAGCTTATCTACTTATACCTCTAGACAGTCTTATAAAATAAGAGTGCAAAATTTATATTAATAAAATCAACGAACCAAATCTTTATCATAGATATTTATTCTTTGTACACTTTATTTGTATTTCTCTTAAACATAGGATTATGGAATGTCTTTAGCGAAAGATACAGGCGACTGTGACAAATAAAAAAACTAGCCTGTTATTAAACAAACTATAATTAGTGGATAGTCGAAATTTTATAACCTCTTTCTGAAATGAATAGTCTACCTTAAGATTATAATTACAAAAACTATGAAATTCTAAAACCTATCAGGGTGTTTTCACAATATTATAATTATCAATTATCTCGTTGAAGAACGAAATAATGTTTTCTTACACTTTCGTCTGAAACAAAAAATAAAACACCTTCCTTCACCTGGTGTTTTGATGTCACCAGAGTACACGTTATAGTGTTGTAACTTCTTTCAAATATGATCTTGTGCTCTTTATTATAATAAAAACATATATTTTAACATTAACATAATAACTTGATTTGTCTTGGCTAAATATACAATTTTAATTTTTTTTATATATTTGTTAAAATGCACATTGCTGCAGAAAATAACTCAGTCCAGCTTCGAGTTTTGGGTTAAGTTACAGGAAAATTGACAGTTTAACTTCTTCGTGGCCAATCTGTAACTGTGAACGTCATTTTATATAAATGTATATATTACTTTGCGCGTAAATGTATAAAGAAGGTAATTTTTTGTGTAAATAGTAAACTACTTTCGCCAACGTGTCAATTGAACAATGCGTTCATCGTTACTCGGGATTAGATAACCGAAAGGAATTATACTGTGGCAAACCAGAAACATTAAAAGTACGGAGCTTTGACGCTATGTCAAAAGTGTGTCACTTCAAAACTTTGTTGTTATAATTTTAACCTCGTGATATTAATAATCGTTTTAGAATTAAGCGAATTAAACTGTTCTTTAAACGTATACCTTGATAATGTTTGTGTTGTTGTTGTTGTTTGATGCGCAATCTTGGATTATCTTTTTGCATTAATTATTTTAATAATATTTTATGGTACTAAATAAAGGAACACCTGATTTCGTCGTCGCAACTGACATCATAAAAACACAGAGATAGCTTGAATAGTATTGAAATAAAATTTAATTGTCTTTAATCGTGGTCTAATATGTTTTACCAAGTTTAGTTGATGTAATCTAAATAAGTTTGAAGTTTCAATTGTTACAACTTTTCTCTGGTGCTCAATGTATACTTTTTTATATTTGTACACAATGAAGAAAGACATGAAGGACTAACCATATTCTGGTTCAACTGAAAGCATATGCATAAACTACAATTTCAAATATTTGGTTGTTTTAACCTACATTACAAAAGCTTGTGTTAAGTCAGGCATTTTAAAACGATGGTAAAGGAATAAATTTTATAATTTAATTACACAGGGCACATGGTTGTAAATCAAGGAAATAACAAGCCTTAACTTATGATGAGAAAAAAAAATTATTTGGCATCTTAAGACATTTTCATCTCGTAGCTGAAAAACAGTCACCATGAAAATTAACCCGCTTAGTATTTACAGTATTCGCAATGCAAGCCGAAAGTTAAGGTTTAATTTCAAAGAGGAATATTCTATTATTATTCATCTTAGATTTATTATTTCAGCTTCAAACATATCAATGATAATTCACTAGTTAAATCAACAGCTATGATTATCAGATTACATTTTTGATGAACAAATCGCAAGATTTCAAAACGATAAGATGTTCTTTCATAATATCAAACATCATTAGAAAAATTCATGATGAAAGATTTTTATGTTTCAAGCTCTTACAATTGTTCATTTGTAAAATTTTGTTTTACTCGTCGTTCAAGATTTTCCAAACACTAACTGAGATCTCGCTAGAGATCCTATATATACGTAAAGCTACAAGACGATTTTTCACTCTAAATGTAATCACTACCCTGTTAAGAAAAATTATAATTCATTTTCTTCACAGAAAGGCTTTTGGTCTTTGATGGATTTTGCTTTGCAATAATCAGATGTATTTCTCGTCCTAAATATAATTCCCTGAAGGAAATGAAGGAAATCAAATCACAGATTTGAATTACTAATCAAGATTTATATTGAGAGAGTTAATTTCATTTATAATCGGAATAATTAATTTAGTAACCATGAAATAACTTTTTTCATAAAAATGAGAGTTTCTTGTGATTTTTTTATCCACTTTTATAACTTACTAGATAATTTTTTACGATAATTGAATCCCGCATTGGAAAAAAAATGAATATATAGTTTTTTCTCAGAAAATGGCTGATTAATGGAATTTATTTAGCATTTGGAAGATTAGTTTTGGTTTTCTGCAAATGAAATATTTGTGGAGAATGGAAACAAAAAATGTAAATCTTGTCTCTCTGATCACGGATATTTAACGGATATCACTAAGTGAATAGAAGGCCGTTTTTCCCACAGTGGAATCCTCTGTGAACAAAAAGAAAAACTAAGAGTAAAACACGTCTTTGACGAATGCAGGTTTTTAACGGTTTACTGTTAAACGCCAAGCAACACAATGGACTATCTGAGCTGCATCGACTTCAAAAATCAAGCCTCGAAGCTTATCACAGAGCTACTAGGGAAACACATAACTACAAGATATGCAGTGTTTATTTTTGTTTATGAGTCCATTTTATCTAAAACATTTATCAAAAGCACATTTGAAAGTAGACAGAATCTGTTTTTTAATGACATTGATGTTCTTTCTTTATTAAATCTAAATTCTTTCACTCATTATAACAGACGAGATATGCCCTTTACATCTAACCAAGAAAAGCAATCATCTCTAGAATGTGCTTTTCAATTGTGTTGAAGAGAAAATTATTCAAACGTATTTTTAGTCGTATATTTACGTATATCCCACAATTGAGGAGTAAAAATACTCGAAATACTTAAGGAAAGAGAGAGATACCATTGTCAAACCAAAAGAACCAGAGTCATATGAGCTATGCATAACATAGGCCGAACAAGTCTCGAGTGAAGAATATTACACTAGACTAGATACTGATATTTTTTAATGATAGCAAAAAAGTATCACAAAAAAAACGATACCGAATAACTTCTACTGGTGGTGTGAGGCTTAGGAAGTCCAGATGTATCAAAAATATTTCCTTACTATCCTATTTAAGATACGTAATCCTGAGTTCCCTGGAAGGCCTATAGTTTATTCATGCTAACGTAGTTAATACTGAGCTATTTCGTCGACATCATAATGACCTTAGTATGTAAAACTTACAGCAAAAACACCACTAAAACTTCAGATATTCAGTTAGATCGTGCTAAATCGTCCTCAAACTTTTTTTATTTTTATTAGACATAAATCATTACATTCAGACACGTCACGTAATAAAGTTCTTGAAATTGTGAGTATAAATTCTAGTAAAATTAGCTGAATTTGTCTTAAAATCAAACGTTTAATATTTTAATTTTTCCATAATTTACTTTATAAATAAAGCTTTAAAAATAACTCTGAAGTCTACTCTATCATTTGATTTCCCATTTGTCACTGAGTTATACCAAAACTGAAGTAGTTCAGTGACAAGTGGGAAATCAAATGATAGAGCAGACTTCAGAGTTATTTTAAGCATCTTAAACAGCTTGTCTGCTGCATGATTCAGAATAATAAATCAGTAGAAATCTTTACAAGTATAGGTTCACGTTGGTGGGTAGAAGATGACTAAAATATCATACATATAAAATAAAAGCTTAGCCATGAGTACGAAACTGAGCTCACCCAGGGGTAGACTGGGGATTAAAAACGACTTAGGCAATGTTTTTTTTCTCAGCTCTCCAATGAAATCAAAAACGAAGAGTTCTCGATAAAGCTGGGTGCTATTTCTAATGTTGTGTAGTTTATTATATGCACGGTACTATTCAAACAGTTGACGTACTTAGCAGCTTAAGGGGTTATAATGCTAAAATCAGATTTTGATACGCGCAGTGGCAAAGTAAAAATAAATCGTGAAAAATATTTAATTTAAAATCCAACATTCATTATATTTGTGATGAACTTAGAAGCGTATAGACCTATAAGACTATGAAACTACACTAAATAAACTCAATTTATATATATATATATATGTGTGTGTGTGTGTGTTTAAAAGTTTAAGGGAGAAATGTGATTTACACGTTTATGGCTCATCACGCTTTATCCTCATTAATGTTGTGCAATTTAGAACTAATGAAACATTAAGACCGTTACTAAATAATGTTTAGAAAATGCCCACTGTACCTGAGCCAATCATCCACGAATATGTTTGTAGGTTACATAGAAAGTAAAACGTTTTTATCTCATGACACACAAATGCCAGTTTTATATTGACACTACATTTATGATGCAATCAGACTTGAAGATTCCAAATGTTTACTCCACAGTATTATATTCTTTATAACCTACAGTCGATGAAGCTAGTCATATATTAGCACAATAAACATTACAGTGATCCAAACATAGATGTTGGTGGTGAAACATTTTACACCCTATAACCACACCATTAGTTAGCTATGATGGGCCATACAGTTTTACACCGAAGGAACATTAATGATACACGCTTATGACCTGTACGTAAACGTATCAGTTTTTCCTAATAATGATCATTCAGATCTCTTATCGCTCTTGCAACATTTTAAAGTAATTCATGGATTTAATTTTTTTGTTTTTAGACATAACTGTAACTATAACGATAAAAAAAAAACATCGAGGTAACAGACTCTTACAAGTTAACATCTCCTCTGTATGTGTAATTGCGAGACCGACTTTTCCAGGTAGCACAATAATTACTCTCCTTTAAGTTATTAAAGGCTGTTTTCCTGACAATACCAAACTACTACTTAATATGTATGATGTAACGTTAAGAAAAGGCAAAGTATAGTTTCATAAAACACCCCATACTTAATCTACAGAACAGTTAGATCAGTAATATAATAGAGAAATATTTTTCATACATTTTAATAATACCTCTACTTGATAGTCATATTTCAAACTAAATTCATATCATTCTCAAGTCAGAAGAACCTAAAATATAGTATAGATGTTGGAGTCCGAAATTATTCAGATAAGTAAGTAAATAATACGTTTCCTATCTTCTACCGTCATATAGTTTTGTTTTTAAACTGTCGCTTAAGTTTTCACATTATTATGACAGCAATATATGGCCCAGAGAGTTGATAACAATGTCTTATTCCAGTTGATAGGAGAGGTTTCTTTTACCTGCAGAGGTGTTTGAGTATTTTAGGTAGAATCCGGATTGGACTGGTTAGTACTGAAACATCCTTCCTTCATTGGCCGGTAATTACAATGATTGAAAATTGCAGCCGACCGATGCTGTGTGGAAATATAGATCATGCTGTAAAAATGTTCATTGAACAAAGAAAGAGAGTTAAGATTCTGGAGTTGAGGATGTTTCCTTAGTTCAGTTCTCCTCCAATTAACCAACAGAAAGGACTTACTTCTTTTTCTGGAAGACCTGAGCGTTCGATATCGAGGATAAAAAGAAAGAAAACATAAATCGAGCACCAATTAAAGTGATAAAAATCTGCGGGTACGATGGCGAATATTCTTTCTTATAATTTAAATAATGACAATGTTTGTTTATTGAATACTTAATTATTTATACAATTAAACGAAAACTCAAATCTGTAACACTATGTAACGAAAATTTTACTTTTTATTGTTCCTGGACAGAAAGTGTTATTTCCCAATTGCTTGTGCCTAAAGTAAATGGAAAATAGCTATTTGCTCTTCAAACTTTGCTTTTGTGATCTGGAGAATGAAAATTTCAAATTTACCCATTTTCTAGAACATTTCAGGTAGATTCAGTGCTGAGTAGCTGATAGAGAATTTTCTCAAACTTACAAGAACTTCCTAGAATGTTTTAGAAGTTACAAGAATTTTCAAGAACCTTTTACAATTTTCTAGAACTTTCAATAGTAATATATATATATTAAGTGCTTAAGTGAACACATAAACCTATCTAATGTTATCAGAGATGCCATCAAGAAGCTGCAATCATTCTCCAGATGCGTGTGGCCAATCTATCAAGAAAATGTACTCTGTAACAGCATCTGCTGAATTGTGTGAAGCCCACAAAGCATATTTTGACCTCAATGACTTGATCAGAGATCTTGGTTAAACAAAGTCGAATGCCGAGACTAAATTTTTAGGGCTGATACGTGAAAGTGATTTACATTACAGTCGCAAATCTCGAAAAACTACTATCTTCTAAACATTTTTTTTCATTTTTATATAACTTTAGTATAAATACATGTAAATCTTGATTCTAATGTTGTTTTTTATATGCAAAAAACGGCTCGTTTGGGTTCAGAAAATATTTTAAACAGAAGAGCGAACATTTTCTGAACCCAAACGAGCCGTTTTTTGCATATAAAATTCTCAACAAGTGGGTTTCTCGACATCACTAATGTTGTTTTGTTTAGGCCTTAAATAAAAATGTGCAAATCTGCCCGTTTTTACACAGAAAATAGGTTAATTTCTAGATTTCATTATCTAGGTCTCAAAAGCATAGTTTAACGCGAATAATGGCCATTTTCTGTACTTTTACATCATAAGCAATTGAGAAATAGTACATACTATCCAGGAACAAAATTTTTCTCACATAGTGTAATCTCTATCACACACATGACCCTCCTTAAATGTTTTGATTCAAACCTAAATTCATACAACTGACAGGAATTCATCACTTAGTTGTTTATAAAAATTATTTTTAGTAAGATCTGAATACTTATGTAGTTATTTTTGTATGAGTTTTGTATATTCATCCAAACATATTTATGTACTTTTTAATATTGCCTTCCCAACATCTAACTTAACTTTTGCGAAACTTTTATCACTTGTACCCTTTGTACTATCCCTCCACTACGTGTTATTCATCGAAAAAGAAGATAAAAGGGAGAGAACAGAACGAAAATTAGCGACACTAACATCTTTGCACTACCTACTAAAAACACAAAAAGAACAAGATATTATTGTTTCTGCAAATGTATTTTATTTTTATTTGTTTAGGAGCTATAGAAAAATAAAATATTTCTAAAATTAATCATATAATATTGTTACACAACAATGCTTTCTTTACCTCATTAGTTTTCTTTTTGTTATAACTATATTCTTTATTCATTGATATTATATTAACTTTCCATAAAAAGTCTTAGATATTTGAAACTGCCTTATTTATTTTCAAGTTTTCTACATTACCTTTGGAAGCTAAGCACAATTTTTATTTCAACTATTGTTTTTGTTGTTGTTGTTAAAATTTCCCTACATGGCGCAGTTTGCTCTAAAAATATATGCTTAGAATAGTGTACGTTTAGAATGTATAGAGCATTCTAATTATATTTTGGTTTAACGCTCATCCGTTTAAAATGTTCTTTAGAGCTTAAGAAATTTTCAATTTTTAGGTAACTTTTGTTTATAATATAACTTCTTTTTTTTTAGTTATTGTCATTTAAGTCTAAATAGCAGGAGGTGAATATTTAACTAGAATGCTTTTTGTTCTAATTGTAATTCTCAGGAAAATGTAAAGAAATAAGTCATGTTTCTCAGTAATCGAATATTTAATGAATATTTACTTACTGTTTAGTGGGTTCTTCTTTTTTTAACGCTACATGCAAGTCTTTATAGGCGTGAGCAGAGAAAGTAATTGTTTAATATAATTCATTTAATATTTAGCAAAGTATTTTTTACTCAGGTACTTACTCAGATTCCTTTATAAGAACAGACAAAAAGGATTTCTGTTTATTAGTAGACGCGTTTAACTCCTTGATTGCATTAAGTTTTTTAAAACGTAAATATTTCTGAGTGGAAGCCGAAAAAATAGTATCAAAATACTGTTCTTTGATAAGAGCATCACATTTTCTTAAGGCGTGTGAAAAGACTCATTCTGTTATAAGATGGAAGTATTGCATATTCGTTAACGCTTTGTCAGAGACACTTAGTGATGCAGCCAATATACTCTTTGAACACAAATGAAATATATGTTTATAAGCAAAATTAATGATATCATTAGTTTATGAATTATGTCTTTAAAGGAGAAATGATTACGCACATTCTAATTCACAATTGAAAACAACTGTAAAGTATAATCATGGAGAAGATTTACCTTAAAAATTAACGTTTTTTAACAAATCTCCAGAAAAAAAGTAATACTTATTGGAATACTTTATCTCTTTTGGAAATTTTGTGAAAGTGGAATTTCTGGCAAGTTGAAAGGTACTATATGTGAACAAGTAAGTTTTGTTTTGGATAAATCAGTGATAAAGCAGCTAACATTGATATTGGTCTCATTATATGGAATGATAGTGTTAAAAATAATTCTTAAAAAAATGTTTATGATTATAATTTTTTTCCACAGTTTTCCGATTAATCAGCGGTAATCACAACTATAGCTTCTGAGGCTTATAATATACTGACTGTAGCTGATCAACAATATTCTATTACTGTCTCCTCGCGTCTTGTGATAGCTACCTCTTGTGCACATTAGGCGAGATTTCAGAAAATTCACTTGGCTAAAGAATACGCTTTTGTTTTCGTAAATCATACATTGTTAATTGTTACACTGTACTGAACAGACGATACTTGCGAAATACACATTTAATAATATGCGTTAGATGCATTAAACAGAAATAAACGTACATATTAAAATAAATGTTTAATAGTAAATCCGTTACAAAACATATAATCTGCTCTCATCTATGAACAATACAGGGGTTTATTACTTAAGGATCCAGGTGATATATTATTAAACAAACTTCAACATGATTTTTCGATACTTTGACGTTATTATAGCAGTTCTAACTGGTATTTCAGACAAGAACTCAAATTCAAGGATACACACATGCTAGTGGATTTTTAGAGCTCATTCCCGAGGCCCTAAACATTGTTGGTACTGATTCTAAAGGCTAAATTATGTAAATACCGGTCATCAACTCCACTTCTACTTGCTTTACCCTGGTGTATTTTCCTGTGTATTTACTTGCTGTACAGTCTACTGACCACATATTGTGACACTCAATGACCAGTACCAATTAAGAGTGGGTGTGGCCCTCCTGTAACAGTGAGACGACTCTGCAAACTTCAGTTCCTTAATATATTTCTAATAGCATTTTGATGATATGCAAGGATCAATACTAAAAAGATAAATCTATAAACCTAGCATTATTTCAACAATAAATATAATTTCTAATCAGAATTTGCAGAATTCGAATAATTTCTTAGAAAGGCCTAAAGATTTACTCGTACACAATCTTGAAAACACAAGCGTATTATTCTATAATGAGCATGCTAAATAATAACATAAAAAGATGATGATCTACAATCTACAATTATAAGCGCCTGTCCTGTGAAAGTGGGTTTTCTCGGGGCACTCCCGTTTCTTCCCCCCCATTCACAGCTATATCTCAAGCATTGGATTTTTAGATTCCAGTCAAGGCAACATTATTTACCAGCCCTGAAACGGGTCGTCTCGCGTTCATATTTACTTTGACATCTGCTGTTTGGGTTCTGGCCTGGCTGGCCTTTCCGGTGCTGCCTTTGTCTCGCTCACCAGTGTTACGACCAACCTAACTTCTTCACCTTAAAAGAAAAAGTCAAAATAAAATAAAGGCAAAAATCCTATGTAAATTTCAATAATTTTTCACGTGAGGGGATGAATAGGAGCCATAACATTCCTGACCACCCCAGTTGGAAAGAGAATTCTTTAGATTTCTCTTTCTCTAAACTAAACTCCTGTCACGCTCGTTTGCGTTTTATCTACAAATATGAACAAACTCCAGCCAACTGAAATTGTTGTGACTGGTGTATAATTATGGCCTGGCCCGGCATGGCCAAGCGCGTAAGGCGCGCGACTCGTAATCCGAGGGTCGCGGGTTCGCGCCCGCGTCACGCCAAACATGCTAGCCCTCCCAGCCGTGGGGGCGTTATAATTTGACGGTCAATCCCACTTTTCATTGGTAAAAGAGTAGCCCAAGAGTTGGCGGTGGGTGGTGATGACTTGCTGCCTTTCCTTTAGTCTTACGCTACTAAATTAGGGACGGCTAGCACAGATAGCCCTCGAGTAGCTTTGTGCGAAATTCCAAAAATAAACAAACAAACGAATAATTATGGCTTTGTAACTTTTTGAGAAAGGACAATTTTGTTAAGAAGCTAAGAAGTTGCTTGTTATTGTTGAAGCTATGGAGAAATTCGAGTGTACTATTGCTAATGGATGCCTCAAAATTATTAGAAGTTATGTAACTTTTGTCTCAGACAGTTTCCTTTTGAAGCTTAAAACAATTATTCCGAGAAAAGGAGTCAAGAAACAGCTTAAAGAACTATTAAACAGGATAGTTAGAACAAAGTCAAAATACTAAACACTTGAGATCATTATATATATATTTTTTGCAGAATTGTATATGTTGAAAAGACTGCATTGATTCCTTCTGTAGGTGTCGCCGATAACAGAATTTGTGTTAGTATGTTCAACCTATATAATACCTCATGCACAGATTGGACAATTAGCCAGAGCAGAGGATCTTATGGTTAACATATAGCCGTTGATAATCTTTACTGTTAACTGAATGGAGTGCAGCTAGTCAGCTGCATCAGAAACTACAAGGACTTCATATTATGTAGTATCTTGGTTTCAACCAGACTTTCCGATATAAAGCGTACCACTCTAGCCACTAGCTCACAACAGGTCTAGAAAATAGGAAATGTGTAGCACTCTCTTTTTATAACAGGGCCTGGCAAGGCCAAGCGCGTAAGGCGTGCGACTCGTAATCCGAGGGTCGCGGGTTCGCGCCCGCGTCGCGCTGAACATGCTCGCCCTCCCAGCCGTGGGGGTGTATAATGTGACGGTCAATCCCACTATTCGTTGGTAAAAGAGTAGCTCAAGAGTTGGCGGTGGGTGGTGATGACTAGCTGCCTTCTCTCTAGTCTTACACTGCTAAATTAGGGACGGCTAGCACAGATAGCCCTCGAGTAGCTTTGTGCGAAGTTCCGAAACAAACAAACAACCTTTTTATAACAAGTCATGTGCCCCTGCACATGCGTAAAGTGAATGTCGTGCTTTTGTAAGCAAAGAACAGTTTATCATTTTGTTACACTTTCAACTTAATAAACTCTAGATATTAATTATTATCTTACAATAAAGCCAATAATTGTAAAACTTTTCGTTTAATACGTTATTAATATTTTTAAAATCTCGTACAAAACTATTTTACATCTTGTGAGAAAATAAATCAATGAAAAGTTTATCTTTCTCAGAGGGATAATACTTAGTACTTTTTGCAAACAAATAAAAAATATTCTAAATTTATGTAGTTTTTCGTAGAAAATGAAATCTCACGTAGAAAAAAGAAACTAAATTAATATTAACCATGTTTGTTCGATAATTCTGGATTTGTATATTCATATAGCTCGTTTCAAAAACTCTAATTTACATAAATTATGAATGAGGATTGCGCTGTTTATTTTAGAATTTTAACGAAAACCTAAATAAAATACCATTTTCACATAACTACCCAAATGTTGAAATAATAGAAGGCAAGCTGGTCCACGTCTCTCGTCGCTAACTATTTTCTGACCAAATGGTGAAATTTGACCTTCACTCTTATAACGCATCCACTGTCACAAAGTGTGGTGAGTGTATTTATGGCAACGACATTGAAACATGAATTGTTAGAATCGCGTTTGACTTGACTATGCCAAATGCAAGATCACGCCAGTTTTCAAGTCATTGTATAACGTCACAAAGTAATCAACTCAGCTTTATCAAAACAAGAGAATTTTTACACTCCCAACTAATTGGTTTTGTTTACACTGTAAACGTTTTCTTTTTGTCACTTTGATACACAAAAGATTAAAGTTTCCACTGCTTAAAACTGAGTTTAGAGGAAGTGAAATATTGTCAAACATTTATAGAGCCTTAAGAGTCAGTCAAATTATGTGTATATAAATATACACATATAAGTACATGAAACAATGTTTTACATTTTAGTTTTAGATTTCGCATATAAAGAAACATACGCCTTTTTCTTAAAATATATACATATATACAATATTTTGCGCAACAGGTTAACTTATTAAAATAACCTACATTTCAACATGTGATATTTAATAAGAAAATTAGGAACCGGACCTACAAAAGCACGAATCTTTTATAAACTTAATAACTTATACTTTCACCCGTCTTGCACTACTCACTTACACTTGATTAAGTACCAACCCACATGTTATTCAATCATGAATTTCACATCCTACCTGCCTAGCCCATACATACTCCCTAGCCTTATCTAGAATTTTGCAACTGAATGTATTATTTGGGCCCAGTCTAGAGATTTAATTTAGCTCCATTTGTCAGGCCGCTTCTGTAATAAGACCGTCAACGTTACCTGGCAAGCACCAATTATCCTGTCATAAGAATTACAAATTTTATCTGAAATGTAAATATTCAGTACATTCGGCAAAGATAATTAGTGATGTAATAGTCACTCATGTCACGTTTCGTTAAGAAATTTGCATAAAAACTAAGAATTAATGTTGTACATGGTTTCCTTTGAAACGGCATGATTACTCTTGGACTTAAAGTCTTTTGTGAACCGATATCACAGAAAATAATTTTTAAAATCACTCAGTTTTTAAAATAGCTCGAGAGATTACACTTTTTTTTGAACGAACTGGAAATTTATTATTATATTTTTTTTTCTCTAAACGTTATATGCTAAATAACACTCTTCCCAAGCTCACATATGCGCGAGTGTATTACACTTTAAGAGTATCATTTAACTCACAAAGACTATTTAAAACAAATATTTCACTGAAATAAAATATCTTATATAACATTCTCAGCTGAAGAGGGGGAAAGACAGTCCCTCGTTGAGACATCGGTAGGTCTGGGATTTACAACTTTAAAATCAAGGCTTCGAGTCCTTTCGGTGGAGACAGTAGATAGCCTAGTGTGGTTTTGTTATAAGAAAAACACATGCAGACGCAGAGAGATAGGGTATGAAACATCTACTATTTTGTGTATTAGTTTTGTTATTTGAGATTTGTAAGTTAGAATGGGTTTTTGCAGTTTTAAAGTCTATTTTCCTTGCTTCTTGTATTTTCTAAGAGCGTAAATATTTTAAAGTTTAGAAACTCGTTCTCCGTTTCTACTTACTGAATCAGTTATATAAAAGACTGTCAAGTAGTTTCAATAGTTTCTTTCTTTTGCAGAATCTAGCCATTGAAATTTGAAAATAAAGTGAATATAGCTAATTTTGAGTGGTAATTCTTAGAATATGGATAGTATTTTAAAAACTAGTTAAAAAAACTCATAAAGCATTATCCCATCATACTTTATGTAGATAAATATGTTTATAATGTTTTATAAAAATATAGTATATTTTTATATAAATCATATTATGTTTCAAAATTTGAAATTCGAATATCATATATGATCAGATGTGTATTATATATATGTGTATAATATATTAGAAAATAAATGACTAACATGAATAGCAATTTAAAATAAAAATGCATGAATTATTATTGTATTCCACAGAATAATAAACAAGTTTGATTAAAAATTATAAATTTATGAATATTACTTTATATAGTCATGTCCGACATGGTCAGATGATTAGAAAGCATCATTCGTAATCTGAGGGTCACATGTTTGAATCGCAGTCACGCCAAACACACTCAAATTTTCAGCGTCATAATGTGATTCTCAATATGAATTGGTAAAAGTTAGCGGTAGGTGATAACGACTGCCTAGCTGAAAAATTACAAACGGCTTGCGCAGACAACCCTCGAGTAGCTTCGCGCGAAAATCAAAAGCAAACAAATTATACAATAATAATAATAATAATGAGTAAAATATTGTGTTCAGTAGCATTGATAGGTATTTAAAATCTTTCACATATATAAGAAAAAATGTACTCAAAAATGTTTAGTTAGTAATAATTAAGCTGGAGTTTGTTATTTACGTAAAATCCATGCAAGACATTCATTGCTATTGTTAGATTACTTTTAAAAAATTTGTTTCATTACTCTTTCATAAAATTAAGAATGTGCTGGAAACAGCATTTCTAACTTAATTGAACAAGTTCTTAACTTACTCTTCAACGGGTAAAGGATTTATTTTGTTCTTAAAGCTGGAACCTTAAAATAATATTTATTTAAAACGTAGGTCTGGGAAACGTTTAAACTGAGAAGAAAGAATGTGTTTGATTTGCTAACCGAAATCTGAAGTCTGTTTATTTCATTTTTCACGGACAGAATTTATCAAGACCTTGTCAGTCTCCATCTGGACCAAGTAAGTTTAATAAAACATGTCAAAGACAAGAAAGAGCAGAGCCACCTGCTGGGAAGAAGAGTTAATAATAACTCAAGAGAATCAAAGTGATGTTTGAAGGATTACAGTGGAAAAAATAGACTGCTTCCATATGGTGGTGATATCCACAATATGTAGAATTTCAAGCACTGTTAAGAAACAAAATAAACATAACTGTGATTCATTTCACGTGTTAAATAAACAATATTAAGCCCTTAATAGAAAGTACTTGACATCTTACAGTTTTTTATTATGTTCTACTGAAACTGAAGTAATAGTTTATTTGTATCGAATGTTCAAGAATAGTTTTTAGTACACATTACGTCTCTTTAGAACATAATGAAAATATAAAATTTAATTCCTACAATTTCATGTTCTACTGTTGATATCTCGCTGTTTAACTATTAAACATAAATATATTGTTTAAACTTATTGACGCAGTTAGAAATATTTCGAATTCGGTTCAATTAGTTTGTATTTTTAAAGTTATTCTCACATTTTTGATAAAAATAACATGTTTCACACGTTAATTGCATCTTTTGCTCACTCAGTTTGTAAAAAAAAAGGATTGTAAAAGAATGTAAAAAAATAAAAAAATATAAACGTTAAAATAATAACTGTATTTGTATTAATGTATCTAGGTTTACTCGTATGAAGAAAATATTAAACGCTCCTGGGATGTTTTAGTAGATTTGTCTTAACACAATACACTGTATTAATGTTATATAATTTCAGTCTAAAATAATACACTTTACACGAATGAAAAATCGATCCTATACATAAATGTCTAGTTTATGATTATTTTAACAACATATCTGTTTCGATCAAATGATGAAATAGTGTGTTATCATAAAATTACGTTCATTCATTTTGTCTAATAGGTTGTCTGGAATTTCACTAGCTTCTTCTTCCACTCGTTATATACATATAAATTCTTTGTGCGCCTTGGGGTGCATTGATATTTCAATATATTTATCTTTACTCTGCTAAGTGAGAGAACAACCAGTCTGACAAAAACAACAAAACAAATAACAACTCATTCTCTGGAGATTTGCTATTAGGCCCCGATCTATTAATTTGACAGCCAAATCATCATTTTGTTCACATATTTACAGTTGATGAGAGTGTTGTTCCTCTTTTGTCGCTACAAGACAGATAGTTCGAGAGATATTAATTGGTTAGTTTTCTAAGCTGTACCCTGCAGAGCTCGTAAAACTTTTTTTTTTAGATTTTAACCATCCGTTAGGGCCTCATGCATGCATGCATAAAAAAGCTCGCGTTTCTCCATGCATGCTGTCAGAAAAATGTTCCTATTTGACCCTTTACAAGTTTATTCATGTAACTTTTTTAAACGGAGTTCTACTCTATCCTAGACAGTTTGATACTAAGAAGAAAGTACTTACATTTTGTCGAGAATGAAATATGAAGGAATAAGACCATTAGGAAGAAACATAGACTAGTTGCAGTAATAAATTTTTGCTTCTTTTCTGCCATATTCAGTAATACAGCATCTTCACACTGAGTAGATGACGCCTGGAATAAGTTGTGATTGTTTAAAAGACGCTATAAATGAGACGAATTAACGTAATGAATAATTCCTAAGACAATCATAAGTATTACGTTCACTGAGAAACTTAGATTTACACGATGATATTGGTCACTTCTAATATAATGTTACTAATTTTTGTCACTCCTACAACTTATATCGAATTGCAGTTAATTTAAATCGTACTAAGTTAGAGGACTTTCTTTCTCTTCACTGTATGAGTTACGTTATGCGCATTTGTATTTTTTTAATGCTTAAGAAAAACAATAACATAGTACATTCATTGTTCTGATGTGTAAAATTGAACAAGAAGCGAGTGATTTTCCACAACTATTGTTAATAAATAATAAAACTTAATATTTAGTTGACATCAACTTCATTGGATTTCAGAAGCAAATTGCCATTTTGAAGTTTAGAAACTTGAATTATCATTCTTCTGTTATATGAATGTAAATGTATATGAATCTTACAGAACTCTATAATATAGCTTGAACTATATGTAAAGACATATTACTGTCTTAGACGCTTTTGTCATTTTAAGAATGTGACATCACGAGAAAAGTATTGGCTTGATTTAAAATGGCGGTTTCATTTGGTGACCGTAGAAAAAACTTTTTGGAGCCAATTAGTCGTTGCTGTTGTTTTGAATTAAGCACAAAGCTACACAATGGGCTATCTGTGCTGTGCCCACCACGGGTATCGAAACCCGGATTTTAACATTAAGTCCGCAGACATACCGCTGAGCCACTGGGGGGCACCGACTAGTCTTATAATGGTTTATTTAATAATAATTGAAACATATTAGTTGCTTAAAAGGCTGACAGGGTGTGCATTTGTTTGTTTGTTTCTTTTTGAATTTCACACAAAGCTACTCGAGGGATATCTGTGCTAGCCGTCCCTAATTTAGCAGTGTAAAACTAGAGGGAAGGCAGCTTTTTATCACCACCCACCGCCAACTCTTGAGCTACTCTTTTACCAACAAATAGGGGAATTGATCGTAACTTTATAACGGCCCCATGGCTTAAAGGGCGAGCATGTTTGGCGCGACCGGGATGCGAACCCGTGACCCTCAGATTACGAGTTGCACGCCTCAACACGCTTGGCCATGCCGGGTCTCAGGGCGTGCAAACTATTCTTTCTGTACTTTTGCTTCAAATATTAGAATTTTTTTTCCAATAAACCTTCGTACTTGAAGACGTTACAAAGATGAATCTATCGAGAGGTAACCTGAGAATAAACTTATGAGCTTGACTGCCATGTTTTCTCTTTCATTGAGTTATTCTCCCTTCAGCTTTAACTTTCTAAGTCCAAAATACTAGACCTGTCAAACATAAAAACATTTATCATCACGAGTAACGTACTGGTTTGAATTTAATGTGGAAAAGTGTTATTTCTGTGAAACCAAAGAAATAAATACCACAGTTTGTGTGTGTAACTGTAAATTTATATCATGTGTGTTATATGTTTTATGACTGTTAATTCTTATACAGCTTATATTTAAAGGTAATTAACTAAAGTATCCGTATTATACAACTTTGCGTGAAATAACGTTAATCAGATTGTTGTATATTAAAATATATTGATGAGTATTTGACCTAACATATTCAGTTTTCTTTCATGTTACTTTTTATGGAACTACAAGAACTACATGATTTTCTATTTTTTTTAACCGAAACCAACTATTTCATTGAACATGGTTGATAAAAAGGTTTCTTGTATGAAATGCCTCTTTGTCGAAGCCAAAATATGTAGTGAAAAAGACTGAAATATTTTTTATTAGAAATTTTACAGGTAACATCCGTATCTAAGGCTGTATATCTATAGTTTAAAACAGTTAGGCCCATACATCTGTTCATGACGAAAATTTTCCAACTTTCAAACGTATGATTGCCGTGAAACTTTTAGAAGTTAATGATTATTTTCCAACAGTCACTTAAGTTTTTCCCCTTTTGTCTGCCTAGGTGTCTACTTCTCGAACTCTAATCGCTTTCAAGTGTTTTTGAGCTTGTCACACAAAGTTTCTAAAACCCATATACAACCGTTACAATTAGTACATATATTTCACGATCCCTAATTTCTGTGGAAATTTTACGAATCCTTGAAAAAACTATTTTTTTCAGGAAATCTAGGAATACAAATTACTATATGATAATACTTACATTAACATGATGAATCTGACTAGAATTAGTAAATTTACATTCCTTGAGTTTCAAGGTTAGCAGTCGGTCCACCAATAATTTAAGTTGGGATTTGGATGCTAACCAATGACGAATAATTTTGATAAACTACATTAGAGTCTTAGTAATGGAACATGTTTGTTTTGCAGACACTATTGAAAGCTGTTAGAATAAAAAAAAAACAAGATTTGTGTAGTTCAACGCTAGCGGGTGGAAAACAACTTAAAATTGGGTACTACGAAATCCATTCATGGCAGCAACAACGAAAGCATATTAGTAGTAAATGATTACACAAAGACAGGATCGGATAGTTAAGCCTTCTCTAATGATAAGAAAAATCATAATATAATCCGAAATAACACAAACCAATCACTCAGAAAATGATCACCATGTAATCTTACACACAAACCAACTAATAACATGACGAAAATAAAAACGATTTCCATGAAAATTTAAAACTGCTATATACAAGACTCCTAAGTATAAATATTACTTGTAATTTGGGGTCTTTAGTGTTAAACTAGACTCTAACAACACTTGTATAGAAAAGTAGTTTAAAAACATGTAACTGAAATAATGAAACTAAAGATGCTTACTGGGCTATGCTTCATTTACAACTTTGGCAGTTGCAAATATTCTGTTGCTCACAGAGAAGTCCTCAAGCAGTATTGGATTTTCCAGACAGTAAAACAAAAAATCAATTTGATGACGTGTCCAAGGCACAAAATTATTTAAATGATGGACCACAATCTCTGTGGCAGCACTGATGATAAAGCTGAAGAACTAACAGCAACAAACTCAATCTTAGAAACGTTCAAAACAGAGGTCACCAACAGATTCAACAAATAAAAGTTTTGTATGGGAGACACATAACACTTACTTTGTTACCCGCATGACATCAATGGAAAACTGATTTTGAATTCAGTAGAATGCATGTTTAATGGCACATCATTTTCCAATCCCTGTTAAGCCAATGAAATAAATATTAGATTTAGTGTGGGGACTTTTACTAATGTATTACAAAACCGTTCAATAAAATAGTTTACACTTTATTTCTGTATTATGAATAAAACATGAACATTCAACTCGAAGAATAGCAAACATTGTTCCACATGACTTTAGAATAAAATAATATGTACCTAGAACAAAATACTGTTGATTCTAAGACTGTCAGCACTATATGCCTTTAAATATTTCTAGTGTTGAAGATATCGTTTTGTGTGTATAACTCCATATACAATTTATATTTTATACATTAATATATATGTTATCACTCAAAAGAGCTTTAGAATGAAATTATTGTATAATTATATGTCAACCTCACTATATTCGTCGTGCCCTTTACTGATTAGGTACTTCGTTGATGTCAAGACAGTTAAGCTATCTTTATTCAATTTAAATGCTGACTTATACTCTATGTTGAAAAGGTAACCGCTCAAACTAACTGTAGTACGTTTTTAATAATAATTTTGGATTTTGAAAAACAAATTATTTTTAAAGTTTTTTTTGATGACTTATGGAATATTAATAGTTATAAACTAATTCTACTCTCTGATCCAAAAACTAAAATTTATTCAAAAACAGTTATTTTTTCCAATTATATTGGTAGACTGATTTAATCCTTAAGGTGCAGAGCTTGGCTCAACAACCTCCACGTACACTGACACGGAGCTATGTGTGTGCGCTATTAAATTGTTTCATTTCAGACTCGTACTTCTTCAACCGGTTTTATATGTAATGTAATAGCTTTTATGGTTAGAAGGAAGCAGTCATAAAACTGCAAGCAAATTATTATTAGTAGCCTAATTAACATTTGGATTATTTCTTTCAACCGATTATTCTAAGATTTCAAGAAGAATCTGGCCACACAATTACATTTGAATGAATGACTTAATATTTTGTTGTTGTTGACAAACTAATAATGTTTGCCAGGTCTCAAAACGATTTGAGATATTTGTGTAATAAGGGTTAAATCGATTTTCTTTATAAATGTTATTTAATTCACAATTATTACTACATACATTCACATATAAAGTCACGATTGGAAAGATATGTGTGACGATACCAAAAACTGAAACACAGAAGGAATTTTTAAGCTATTTAGGAGTATTCTTTTGAAAATGTGAAGTAACATCATGTACCTTCAAAGGTTAGAAAATACGCTGGAATTGTTTGTTTGTTTTAAACATCAAGCTACACAATGAGTTACCCAACGGTTATCTAAGAGCGGTTTTTAATGTATTTTCACTAACAACTGTGCAAATGTGGGGGGGGGCATTTTTTTTAGAAGCAACATCAAACGCTACGCCACTTGGGGGGCAATACTTTGGAAGCAATTTCAAATTTCGTATAAAACTTTCTGCATAAGTAACTAGGCCAGTAATATGAAGTTAATAAAAATTCATTGCAGACTCATGATAGTTTCTGTTGCAGCAGTCGTCGAATGGTGAATGATGTTATGTTTTCGTCATCAGTCTAACCCTCTTTAGAGCCTCTACTTAAACTTAAACTCTCCAGACGATCACTGTCCTCTGTTACAAATGCTTAAACCGAATGTATATAAACAATAGAGAAAATGGAACTAAGGTGATTTTCATAAAAACGTTCGATTATTTTTTATCTAAACTTGGCAAAGATTGCATATGTTCTTGATTTTTGCTCATGATCCAAAACTTAATTTCGAGACTTACTGGTTCGGTTTGTTTGGAATTTCGCATAGAGCTAGACGAGAGCTATCTGCGCTAGCCGTGAAAGACTAGAGAAAAAGCAGCAAGTCATCATCACTCACCGCCAGCTATTCAGCTACTCTTTTACCAACGAACAGTGGATTGACTGTAACATAAAAATATCTCCAAGGCTAAAAGAGCGAATATTTTTGGTGGAACGAAAATTCGAACTCGCGACTCTCAGATTGCCAGTTTAGTGTCCTAACCACCTAGCCGTAAACATTAATTTTTATTTGACTTTTAAGATTTTGTATTTCAGTAGTGATCGTGAGAATCAGTGATTCACAAAATATACGAAGAAAAATTTCTCTAAACAAATATATGCTGTTATTCACTTATAATGCTAACCAAAATTAAGCAGTTTGGAGCATCGAAGTTTCACACTTTTATTTTTGATACATAAAGAAAAATGTTTTTTTATGAATGAACTGTGTATTGTACTATCATTTTCTGAATTAATATTTATATAACAGCATTGTCGATATAATTTTTAGATGAGATTAGTCACAATATTTACTTTTTGAATCATAATAAATAAAGGTAAGTATGCTTTACGACTCTTTTAGTTTGTTTAGCAACTTGTAAAATTAAAACTACGGCTAATCTATCTGAACTTATAAGGAGAATGTTGAAGCATTTTAAAAGTAATTTAGTTTTAAAACATGACATAAATTTCAAAAAATAAAAAATACAAATTATCTTTTACAATGTTTGTATTTCATAAACTAATCATTGCTTCTGAAAAGGGAATTTTGCAACATGCAGTTGTGATGACATTCATTTATCTGTATTTGTGTCTAATTCTAGAAATAAACAAATATAAAGATACCAAAACTTAAGAAAACAAGAGTATTCAACCCAAACTCACAGGAAGCAGAAACTACTGGCCAGCAAGCACGAGAAAAGGTTAGTTAGTATCGGAGGGCTGGAGGAGATATATTATTTGCTGGAAAATAGAGTTGTAATAATAGTTGTCCATCCTTGAAGATGGATCGCTGGTCTATCATTCTGAATTTGATTATAGTTATCCTCAAATATGAATGTAAGTAGAAAATACATGTTCAAGTTATAGAACTATGTGAGATGTATCGTAGCTTCCTGTTTTGTTTTTATTTCCGGAAATACCTCCATATCATTATTTTGCAAGCCTAAGAAGTCTGCAGAAAGTTATAAAAGAAAATACGAGCCAAACAAAACAGAAAAGAGATAATGAACCAGAATAAATCTCGATAATAAATTGTTTCAAAGCTCAAAATGATAAAACCATAGAATGGAGAAAAGTTATCTTTATTCACCGATGCAGGCCAGAATTAAGATCTTTTCTTCGTTTCATAGTGTCAAACCGATAGCTTACTCTACAACGCTCTAACCTCCAGATAAGCCATTCTGAAGAGACCGGAAGTTCTCTTCACAAAAGTTCCAGCTTTTGAATATGTATTGCTTCCATTGTTGTTGAAAAATCTTTTCCTCTGGACAGATTGCGGAACTTGGCCATTCCGTCACAGAGTTTCGTATAAAATAAATTTTATCAGCGAACTGAATATAAAAAAAGAATATAGAATGACGCCAACATTAATACTCTTTGTGACACATAAATAGCGACTATTGATGAGAACATTTGATAAATTGATTCGTTTTAATGACATTTTGAAGCTACAGAGATTTTTAGGTTTTACGTACCTCTTTATGTAATTATGGTTATACAATGCCTTCTGTTTTCAGTTTCGGATAATTCTTCGTATCTTATTTTGAGGTCGAAAATCCAAGATTCTGAACTAGTAATATATTTTACTCATGGACACTGAGCGTGAGAAATATTAATTAACTTGTACTTTTTTCTTCAAGCGCGTTATTTAAAAAAAATATTATTGATAATTTTTTCTACGTTTCTATTTCATCAATAGATGCTGTTGTTAGGTTCTCTGAGAACAGGTTTAGGTTTCTAAGAGGGCCAGGTTTATGTAGCATGTGTATATCCGGAGATCACAAATATAGCTTTGATGATTATTACTTGTGTCTACAATAATTTCTGCAAGTCACAACTAACAAGTGTTAATTGAAGACAGCTCTCCAGCTATTAAATGTATACAAATTATAACATTTGTGATTAGGAATTTACACTTTGTGAGCTGCCTCTGTATTAACAGGAGGATTTGATTAAGACAGCATACCATGATAGCTAAAGCTGTGACGTGCAAATGATGGATAAGTCGTTTGTTCATTTCTTTTCTTGAATTATGTGCAAAACTACTTAAGAGCTATCTGCATTAGTCTTATCTAGTTTTGAAGTAGAGGGAAAGCAGCTAGTGAAAATTACAAACCCCCAACCCAGGAGCTATTATGGTGAAACTAGTAGTAAAGATTAATTGTCGGTAACAAGACATGAATCACAGATTCTTCGCTCCGAAGTCCGCACGCTAATCGCAGGGGCTTACTAATCCTGAATAAGGTAAGTGGTAAAAACTAATATAATCGTTAACCCATAAAAAAAGGGTACAGTCACAAAACGTTGGCATCAAGTTATACTTTGTATAATTGGAACCACAATTTTTTACTCTTTTCAAAATTTGAAAAAACACCAATGACACATTTTGTAAAATGTATTTTACGTGCAAATTAGTTATGGTAACTATGTTTCTATTTTTTCACATTCACTAAAATATTCTGTTTGTTTTTTAATTTCGCACAAAGCTAGTCGAGGGCTATCTGCGCTAGCCGTCCATAATTTAGTAGTGTAAGGCAGCTAGTCATCACTACCCTCTCTTGGGCTACTATTTTATTAACGAATAGTGGCATTGACCGTCACATTATAACGCTCCCACGGCTGAAAAGGCAAGCATGTTTGGCGCGATGGGAATGCGAAATCGCGACCGTCAGATTAGAGTCGCACGCCTTAACACGCTTGGCCATGCCGGGCCGATTTTCTTTTTGATATGTCTTAAACCGTAACTCATCTTAGAATTCTAAAATTTATTAAATTTAATTCGAAAAATACAAACTTCCTTTAGACAATTTTAAGAAAAAGTAATGTTAGAAGAACTGAAAAATGTATAGAAAAATAAACTGCTGAAGAAGAAAGCTTTAAAGAGCAGTGAAATATTGTTCGTGTACGTTTTACTGTACACAATTTGAAGAATATTTTAACAACTTAAAATGGTAAGAGTAATAGTACAGGCTTTCCAGAGTATTTTTGTTGTTGTTAAAATAACTCAAACGAAAGCTTGTCTTGTAGGAGGTCAGATAATTCTTGTATTCTTGTTGGGTCACGTGATTAGATTCATTTTAAATAACACACTGACCTTTCCAGATTCTTGCGGATTTTGGTGTTACAGAAACAAAACTTCCGAGTCCAGTGATATCAAAATCAGTTTTGTACCAATTCTCTCTCTAGTTCTAACCTGTCAATCATATTAAATACGGAATCCTTTTTCACTTTTAATTAAATTATGCTATTACAGTGCTTCCCATTTACCATAATAATGAATACACAAAATAATTAAATAGAATATGTTGGAAATGAAAGGCAAACATGAAGTTAAATTAATTTGAATGTCTACCATTATGTATTATACTTTTTCTCAAAGTCTACTCTACTACAAATTAGCTTATAAATAATGCTGTAAAATCACCATTTCTCGCTGATGCAACACTGAAATGCTAATTAAAGGCAAATGATGGCTCAACACTTCATTATAAGAGTCCTATTCTTGATCCTTCTGAGGTCATCTATCTTATAATTAAGGCTCAAGAAACCAACAATAGCATATTTTACAATATCTCATTAACTGAAGAAATCTGACTTCATCGGAAGCTGGTTTGAAGTAGAAGCTCTTTAAGTTCCAAAGTTTGCAAAGTGGAGCTTGTTATCAAGGTTATGGTATATGGAGTTCGTGTTATTATCTCAGCCGTATTAGTTACAGCTTAATGTGAATTGATGTAAAATACAAGGGAGATTTCACTTATTACCTTCACTGAACAATACTTGTATCCAGTTGCAGATAACATCACATTATTGTCATTGCTCATACCTTCTGTCCACCCTTGTGATTTTACGACTGACTGAAAGTAGCTATTATCTGTGAACTCGACTAACCTGTCAGTTATTAATAATATTTTTGAGAGAAAGTAAAGATTATTTAACAATTTGTCATTCATACAATACCTTATTCAATATTAGGGCTCTACAAGCCGGCTGAAACAAAGCAGACACAGTAGTGTTTAAGACGTAAATTGTATTAAAAACTGCTTTACAAAAACTGTTAAGGCACTGAAGTGACTTTTTCATCGATTTCATTTATGTGATGGAACATAAAAGTAAGTGTTAACTGGACCATTAAACCGTGTCATTCACTCTGACTTGTGAATATTTCAAGTCATCCGCATGTATTATCTATGTTTGGGAGCCTAAGATCCGATCTATATCAATTCAATTTCTGGACTAAATCAAAATATAGACTATTTTAGTCTTGTGTAATTGGTTTCGCACAATATTTTTAATTCCATTCTGATTCAGAGTGCAACAGTCCAACCAAGTTGATTTATATCTTTATATCTCAAATTATACCTCTTAGAATAGATGTAAATGTTTCAACTGCTCAATAAGCAATACGATTAAAGATGTAATATTTCTACACACCCCAGATAAATAGCTAGTGTACAGATCTTTTTCCTTGCTAGCGGTTTATCGACCACGATGGCACATGACAAAGTTTAATTTGGCAGGACAGAAGCAGGCAGTCGGGACACTTTAACACTGTAGCTACAATTTTAGTTAATACAGTGGTAAAGTAAAATAAAAGTATCAAATGCATTTAGCGTCTGAGCAAAGTTTTCAACCAAAGTACAGACATATACTATAAAATTAATTACGTTATTAATTAGACTAACATGTTAGATTGAAAAAAGAGCGACGAATATTTCATAGTTTAAAATTTTAAAATTTAAGCAAAGCTGACAACAGATCTTTGTTCATCTGTAACGGAAACTTCCTTATCAAAATTTTCTAACTTATTGAGCTATACGTATTATATGATAACATAAATACATCTGCAGTGGCTCTCATTTTGCCAATGAACATAAATTAAACTACTGTTCTAACTTGTCACTCCCAGTGGCACAGCGGTGTGTCTGAAACTGAGTTTCGATTCCCCTTATGGGCAGAGTACGAATAGCCCTTTATGTAGCTTCGTGCTTAATAATAAACAGCGAGAAAACTAAGTGACTAATTAAGATTAGAGCTGTCTTCTCTAATTTAAAGCTAACATAAAGCTGTTATTTTTCCATAATATAAGAGTAGACATTTTTCGAAATAAATACTAATGGCGTTCCAGCATTTAGAAGAGCTGTGGCAATACCATATACGTCACTATAAGTTCAGTCCTACGAATGTGTATATATATATAAAATATATATAGTTACAGCAGTGTTGTCCATCTTTCAAACTTGGTCGTAGTTACTACTGTGTTTTAACTCTGAGTTATTGTTGCTATTGGTCAATGAATTTATATACATAGTGTGCTATTTACTAAAGAAAGTAAAATCGTCCATTGACTGTAATAAAGGTAAAAACAAAGCATTAAATGTGTTATTTATGCTCATCAACTGTACATGTTCTAAAAAAAGATGGGGAAGAGAAGTTATATGTAGGGATAGTGAAACGTTTAAAAAAAGGAAAAATCTGTATGTTAAAATTAAAGTAAATACCTGTTAAGAATTGGATTGATGGATTAAAATGTATGGAGTTATAATGTAAAATAAACGAGGAGGTAGTTATCAAAATTGAAATAAATAATTGTAAATTAATATGATCAAAATGGAACAACGTAACCACTACTTATTATTAGCAATTGAAAGTTTACAGATTCGAAACATGTTCGAGCCAGTTTGTTGTTTGATAGAGTTTACCATGTATTTGCTTCCCACTACCAACTTCAGAGCTGCACCCACTTTCCTAAAGTGTAAAGTGATTTTTTGTTATTGTTGTTTGGCCCGGGATGGCCAAGCGTGGTAAGGCGTGCGATTTGTAATCTGAAGGTCGCGGGTTCGCATCACGGTCGCGCTAAACATGTTCGGCCTTTCAGCCGTGAGGGCGTTATAATGTTACGATCAATCCTACTATTCGTTGATAAAAGAGTAGTTCAAGAGTTGGCGGTGGGTGGTGATGAATAGCTTTGTGCGAAATTCAAAAACAAACAATTGTTATTGTTGTTATTTAAGGAAAAGGGAACTACGATCGAAAGCTAACTACTAGGCCGCGTTCAGCCCAGAGCGAAAGGAATTAGAAGTTATAACTAGAAAGAAAGAATTTTCAAGTTATAATGCGAGTGAAAGAGATAGTTGTTAATTAAAGTTAATGAACTCAGTGTTATGTTAGAATGAGAAAGTAGTGGACTCTGTATTAACATGAATGATAGAAGAGAATTTTAGTGTTTACATGGAAGATAAAGTAAGGCTTGTGCAATTTAAATCATGATATAATTTTAAAATTACATCTGATTCTTATTAAGTGTTGTTAGATTTCTAACGTGGTTAGCATGATAAGTCGGTGCTATAACTTATATTTTGATCAAGGGTGTGTAACTGTTAATGGCATATTTACCACTCTTCAAACGTGTTCCGTGTCAGTTATTGATAGATAAGATAAGGAGGTCGCCTTTCCTTTATCATTCACTCACTAGAATAGCATGATTAATCCCTTGCGAATGTCTGTGAGACGAAGAGCTGTGTCTGTACTAACACATGTGAGTAATTAACATGACTTATGTATCAGTGATAAAATAAAGTCTCGTTAGCACGCACAGTGTTTTGTATTCAGACACTCTTTATTTTTTGATTAGCATTCAACTCTTTTAATTCTGGCCACGAAATATCATTTGCGTTTTTTGTAACACTGAATATTCTACAGCAAAAATAAAAGATGCTTAAGATACGATATGACTTGAAATGCTTTTTTTATAATATTTAAGAATTCATTCTGACGTATTTCAAATGCTGTTATTATATCGCATATTATTTTCAGCAACTTTTGTAGCTCTGGTATCACTTGTAAAAAATACGTTTTGAAAGATCAGCTGTGTTAAACTAAAATATTTGATGTATTAATTAACTCAAGACTCTTAAGAACAACATACAACTAGTTATCATACATGATTTATCTTTCGGAAATTAAAAATCCACAGCTTATTTGAATTTCGTAGCATATAAATGAAATAACATAAACAATTCTGAAATTTATACCATTCTAATATTTCTATAGATTGCAGGATAACAAGAGAATGTTAAATAATTTTGACGTAACGAATAGCTACAGCAGATACAAAAAATATAAAAACAAAAACATGTTTCTTATCCATAAGGTACATTAGTGTACTGTAAAAAACTACTATTTATTCCAAAATTCTCCATTGAAGTAGGCCCATCTTAAAGATTAGTGTTTTTCAATTCGTTTTGTTAATACGAAAATTTAGTCTTTTACAAAGTAAAATTTAGTTTATAAGTAAATCTTGTAGAAATTTAAGAAATAATATATTATGGAATTTCTAAGGTTGAAAAATATTTATAAGTTGCGTTTGTTTATGTTTGTTTCTTTATTTAGTATTTGATTGTTTTCTATGGTTATGTTGTGTTTATTTGACTTATAGTGTTCGAAAACGTGTGAAGTTGACTTTTTATGTTCTTTGAATCTGGTTCCCATTTTTCTACTTGTTTCTCCAATATAGAAGTCGTGGCAGTTATCACAGTTATTTTTTCAAATAATTTTCTCACAAAACAGAAAACTAAAAAACAACCTTACAAAAAGAGACATTAATTCCATTAAAAACCTAAAACAAGACAGAAACATAAAAATTCTAAAAGCAGATAAAGGTAACGCTATAGTAATAATGAACACGATTACGAGTCCACGCCTTACTACGCTTGGCCATCCCGGGCCAAACAACAATAACAAAAAATCACTTTATACTTTAGGAAAGTGGGTGCATTATAAGAGTGACGATCAAATCATATTATTCGATTATAGTAGCTCTGAAGTTGGTAGTGGGTGGTGTTGGTTATTTTCCTTCCCCTAATATACCACTTAGAGTTGTCTAACATACTTAATTCACACACAATTCTCCAAATAAATTTCAGGAACTATTATACACAATCTGGTGGTTAGTTTTTCTAAATTTGTTTTTTCTAAATTCGCCCAGTGCTACACGAGTTCTATCTGCATAAGCCGTCCCTAATTTAGCAGAGTAAGTCTAGACAAAAACAAATAGTCATCACCACCCAACACCAACTCTTGGGCTACTCTCTTAACAACGAACAGTGACCGTCACATTATAACGCCCCCACAACTGAAAGGGTGAGCATGTTTGACGGGGATTCAAATCCACCTGGTGGTTAAGGCAATCTACTTAGAATTGAAACCCCTCGACAAACTTGCTCACTCTGTCAGTTGCGGAACGCTATTATTTGTTGATAAAAAGGAACTCAACAGTTAACATAACAGTAAATAGAACTGACTAGCTGCCCTCTCTCTAGTCTATCGTTTTAAAATTAACAACCGCTAGTGCAGATAGCTTTCGAATAGCTTTGCACGAAAATTCAATAAACGTATATTTTACCCACAGTTTTTCCTTTATCCATGTTAATTCTAAACTGTGTCTTCTTATCGAACACACAATCTAATATTCTCTTTTAGTGTCCGTGGACGTATTGCAAGCTCATTGCAGTTCACTCCTAGCCATTTGCTGTTCTGTAGATATATACACGGAAGCAAATACATGGTAAACTCTATCAAACAACAAACTGGCTCGAACATGTTTCGAATCTGTAAACTTTCAATTGCTAATAATAAGTAGGGGTTACGTTGTTCCATTTTGATCATATTAATTAACAATTATTCATTTCAATTTTGATAACTACCTCCTCGTTTATTTTACGTTATAACTCCATACATTTTAATCCATCAATCCAATTCTTAACAGGTATTTACTTTAATTTTAACATACAGATTTTTCCTTTTTTAAAACGTTTCACTATCCCTACATATAACTTCTCTTCCCTATCTTTCTTTAGAACATATACAGTTGATGAGCATAAATGTTACGTTTTTTATGTATGTTTTATGTAGACTGAACGCAACAGAAAGACACAGATAACAGCTTGTATAATTTATTACAGTAAACTATTATATATATAACAGATATAACATAAATTATATGATAACAATGACAGATATTCAGTTTCAACCTTCAAAATTAATTACAATACGAAATGTTACTGGTTTCAACCTTCAAAGTTAATTACAATACAAAATTGTACTGGCCTGTGTCCAATATAATGATCTAGAATGATAGTCCAAAAGTTCAGATCAGAAATCCAAAATTCCGGTCTAGGGTGTGAATTTGGTCCCACGAAGAAATTTCGAAGTTTGAATGGAGAAGCTCAGAAACAATTCACAGTTCAATAAATCTGACGAAGTTCTTTCACGATGCCTCCAATGAATGTCTCAAACTTATCGCCTTCCAATTTTCCCGGTCTCCCCTAGACAGTTCTACACGTGTTGACCTTCAGTATAAATAGTAATTGGAATGAATCGTAAAGATTAACGAAATACATCACAGCTTCTGTAGATCTAACTCTAGTCACAAATCCAAGTTGAATAAACGCACAGCAAACGTTTACAATTTCTCAAACGTAGACAACCTCTTGATTTGAATAAAACTAATGACTGACTCTGACTCTTCTCTTATCGCCGTCTGTTTATATATATTATTAGGCCTCCTCTTCTCAAACCATCGCGTAACTTCCACAGAGTTCCAGAGCAATCCGCGCATGTCCGTTCTTGCACGAGACTCAACGTCTAGACACTAGGCCGCCATACATTTCCGTTTACAGTCAAATGATCGATCTACTTAATTCTAAAAATTTCTAAATGTTATTTTAAATAAATAACAACGTATTTTATTGTTTTGAACTTCGAAACAATAATATAAATATGGAAATATAAATAATAGATATGGAAATTTGAACACAACACGACATGTTGTCGTTTATAAAACATTTACATAACACTCTCCCCCTTAAAAGCAAAAAAAAAGTTTGAACTTTTTTTTAACTGAATAAGGTCCAATTTTTTTAACTTGAAGTGAAGAATCTTATGTGGGCAACAAGACTAGAACTTGGTCACCAACATTAAAAGATCGCTTTCTTGCCCTCTTGTCATACCAGGTTTTCATCTCTTCCTGAGAAGACTTCAGGTTTTCCCTGGCAACATTAAAAGCATTGTGCAATCTGGTTTTGAAATCAGAGACATAGTTCAACAAGCTAATTTGTGAGTTATTATCCTCCAAACATTTCTCCTCAACCAACTTCAATGGACCGCGAACTGAGTGACCATAAACCAACTCAAAAGGGCTAAATCCATTAGACTCTTGAACAGCCTCACGAACTGCAAACAACAACAAGGGAACACCCTCATCCCAGTCCTTTGAGTGCTCGTGGCAGTAATTTCTAACCATGGCTTTTAGAGTTTGACGAAAAGGTTTAAGGACACCTTGTGACTCAGGATGGTATGCACTGGATGAAACTTGATGGATGTTTAGTTCGTGCATGGCTTGTTGAAATAGCTTGGACATAAAATTTGAGCCTTGATCTGATTGCACAACTTTTGAAATCCCGAACATGGTAAAGAATTTGACAAGAGCCTTGAAAATGTTGGGAGCAGTGATTTTTCTCAAAGAGATAGCCTCACAGAAACGTGTAGAAGTACACATGATTGTCAAGAGGTATTCATTTCCTGCTTTGCTTTTTGGCATTGGGCCAACACAGTCGATAATGACCCTTGAGAACGGTTCTTCAAAGGCAGAAATAGGCTGCAGTGGTGCTTTGGGAATCCCCTGATATGGTTTTCCAGTCATTTGGCAAGAATGGCATGTCTTACAATAGTCAACAACATCTTGGTGCATCTTTGGCCAATAGAAATGTCGTCGGATATGATCTAGGGTCTTTCTTACACCTAAGTGTCCTGACAACACATGATCATGAGCAAGACTAAGAATATCATTCCGATAGCATTTTGGAATGACGAGTTGGTGAATAACATTCCACTCTTCATCAGCAGCAATGTCAGGAGGTCTGTATTTTCTCATTAGCACACCTGACTTCTGGTAGTAACAAATAGGGACAGTTCCTATTTCATTTTCATCAACAGCCAGTTGTAGACGAGAACGAGTTTCAGGATCATTGTCCTGTTCCTCAATAAGTTTGTTTCGATCAAGAGAGTCGAAAAATGTCTTAGTGTCATCAGTAGAACTTAAAGTTGAGTCAGAAATCTCATCGATGTGAGACATGAACGTATCAGATAAAGAGAAATCCTCTTTGGACTCCTGAGAACGAGTAACAGCACAGGTAGGGAAAACATAAGGAAACTCTTCAACGAGTTGCTCTGTACTTGGACTAATAACAGGTGCTTCAACAACACGAACCTCTGGTACCACCTTACTACCAGCCTAATCATTTCCCAAAGGCATAGACACACCTTCAACAGGCAATGAAGATTTAATACCCACAGTCACTGGGCCTGAAACTAAGTCCGAATGCAAATCCAATCTATGAAGAGGGATAGAAACGACGCCACCTTCTGCACCAGAAATGAGCACATTGGCCCCAACGGATGACTTTTCAGAAAACGGAAGTACACTTTCCAAAATCAAACTCTGAAAATCTCCAGTATCCCGCAGGATTTTAATTGACTGTAGATGTGAATCGCCAACAAAAAAAAACAAAACCTTTAGTGATGAAAGGCTTAAATTTGTCCTCAACAAGATGTGCAGGTACATCAAAAATATTGAACTTGGAATCCACAGTGGACTGGACAGGGTCAAAATCATTGGGAACCAATGATGTATCCAACGAGGGCAAAATGAAACTATTGGGTGATGGATTGTTTTTGATTTTATAGCACTCAGAAATCAGATGGCCAGGTTTCTTACAATAAGCACATGTTTTGGATGAGAATGACACGTTTTTGGTAGATGATGAGCTTTAAGAATAAGATGAAGTCTTTGTTTGAGAATTAGAAGTTTGCTCTTTTTTGTCTTTGTCGACTTTTGCATAATGTTTGAATGAGTCATTGGGTTTCTTTGCTGTGTGATTTGTTTTGCTTTTGTATGACAAATCTTTGTGAGTCAAAGCATACTCGTCTGCCAAGACAGCAGCATCATGAATTTTGGAAGCTTTTTGTTCATCAATATAAGTTTTTAGCTCTACGGGAATACATCTTTTAAACTCTTCAACTAACACGAGTTCTCCGAGTTTTGTGTAATCGTCTTTCATTTCTTTGGAATCACACCACCTGTCGAACAGAGTTTCTTTTTCAAGAGCAAATTCGGCATAAGTTTGGCTGTCAAACTTTTCGTAACCACGAAATTTTTGTCTGTATGCCTCTGGCACCAATTCATAAGCATTCAAAATGCATTTTTTGACGTGCTTGTAATCATAACTCTGCTCGGCTGTGAGTTTAGAAAATACTTCCTGAGCTTTACCTTTGAGAACACTCTGAAGTAATATTGTCCAATATTCGGTGGGCCATTTTAGCCTAAGAGCCAATTTTTCAAATTGCTGAAAATATTTATCTACAGCCTTCTCATTCAATGAAGGTACAAAACGAATTTGTTTGGAAGCATCAAAATTATCCAACCGCATTTGGACAACCTTTTCATCTGTCTGTGCCTTTCTCATAATGATTTCTTTATCCGCTTTAATGCGTTCTTTTTGTATTTCGGCATCAGGGCGTTTGTTTTCCTGTTCAGCCTCAATACGTTTTTGTTCTGCCTCAATACGTTTGTTTTCCTGTTCTGCCTCAATACGTTTTAGTTCTTTTTCTGCCTCAAGAACAAGGCGTTTATTTTCAATTTCTAAACGAAATTTCATTTCCATTCCCATTCTTTTGAATTCAAAATCTTGGTCAAAATGAGCGGCAGGCAATTGTTGTACAACTTTTTGAGGTAAAACTTTTTGGCTGACCAAATGTTCAACAACAATTCGTTTGATATCTGCTTTCTTCATTGCTTGCTTCACTTCCAAATTAAAATGTTTTCCAACATCAAGCAATTCAGATTTTTTTAATTCTGTGATCAATTCGAAAGAGGAATTCTGATTAAATCTGTCTATAAAATCTTCGAGTTGGAATGTTATTTTGAATATACAAGCTGTCAATCTGTATAGAATATAAATCTAATTTTGGAATAGACTTAAATTGTTTGATCTATCCCGGACGGGCCTCCAATTCTCTGTTAGGTTTTTTATATATATTTTATGTAGACTGAACGCAACAGAAAGACACAGATAACAGCTTGTATAATTTATTACAGTAAACTATTATATATATAACAGATATAACATAAATTATACGATAACAATGACAGATATTCAGTTTCAACATTCAAAATTAATTACAATACGAAATAGTACTGGTTTCAACCTTCAAAGTTAATTACAATACAAAATTGTACTGGCCATTGTTCAATATAATGATCTAGATTGAAAGTCCAAAAGTTCAGATCAGAAATCCAAAATTTGACGAAGTTCTTTCACGATGCCTCCAATGAATGTCTCAAACTTATCGCCTTCCAATTTTCCCGGTCTCCCCTGAACAGTTCTACACGTGTTGACCTTCAGTATAAATAGTAATTGGAATGAATCGTAAAGATTAACGAAATACAATCACAGCTTCTGTAGATCTAACTCTAGTCACAAATCCAAGTTGAATAAACGCACAGCAAACGTTTACAATTTCTCAAACGTAGACAACCTCTTGATTTGAATAAAACTAATGACTGACTCTGACTCTTCTCTTATCGCCGTCTATTTATATATATTATTGGGCCTCCTCTTCTCAAACCATCGCGTAACTTCCACAGAGTTCCAGAGCAATCCGCGCATGTCCGTTCTTGCACGAGACTCAACGTCTAGACACTAGGCCGCCATACATTTTTGTTTACAGTCAAATGATCGATCTACTTAATTCTAGAAATTTCTAAATGTTATTTTAAACGAATAACAACGTATTTTATTGTTTTGAACTTCGAAACAATAATATAAATATGGAAATATAAATAATAGATATGGAAATTTGAACACAACACGACATGTTGTCGTTTACAAAACTTTTACATGACATTTACATAACAATAAATAACACATTTAATGCTTTGTTTTTTACCTTTATTTTAGTCAATGAACGATTTTACTTTCCTTAGTAAATTGCACACTATGTATATAAATTTATTGACCAATAGCAACAAAAACTCAGAGTTAAAAACACAGTAGTAACTACGACTAAGTTAGAAAGATGGACAACACTGCTGTAACTATATATATATAGAATATATATCTATATTTTAGAATATATATTATATATATATATATATATATATACATACGTAGGATTGAACTTATAGTGACGTATATGGTTTTGCCACAACTATTCCAAATGCTGGAACGCCATTAGTATTTATTTCGAAAAATGTCTACTCTTATATTATAGAAAATAACAGCTTTATGTTAGCTTTAAATTAGAGAAAGAATATATCAACAAGTGATGAAACTATTATTGTTGTGCTCCTTATCGAAGAGACAAAATATGCAGTTAACAAAGAAGAAAAGAAACGAGATGGATTTCCACAAATACCTACCAATGGGAACTAGAATCAGATATAAATGTAAAATGGAAGAATGGCATAATGATCTAACACACAGTGTGTGTATTATTACTTACTAGCATTCTAATTCTCATTGATCTGGGATGCTGTTTTTAATTTATTTTAAAATAATAATTAAGACAAAATTTAGCCGTTTTTGACTAAGGTATTTTAGACGTACAAAATCAACAGCAAAACATATGGGCAACTTGGTCTCCTTTTTATTGGAACTGGAACAAACAGTAACAAATTTCGAAATGGCCCAACCTACCCCAGTTTCCCTTCTTATTTAACATACTGACTTTCACATTACTTCTTTGCAGTATTTGTTTGTTTTAATAAATTTGCGCCATTTTAAATTCATATATTTGTATTCCTGGCCCTTTATTCTTATTCTCCCTTTTTTGTACATGTAAGATGTTTTGATCAAATTTTACCACGAGAATTGTATATGTGACGGACGATCTATGAAATAATATTTAATTTGTGTACAAATTATTTTAGGAAGGTCAAAATTTTAAAGAAAATCACAATTGTAGGGGTTTCGGTCAATTACTTAATCTTGTTTCGAACAATTTACATGGAATTTGGCACATAAATACTCTTAACGGGTCACAAAAAGAGATATAAACAATTTTGTAATTTTTGTCTTTTGCTCAGTTTTTCAGCGAAGAAAATACACGATTACGTTTTTGTGAACTATTCATGTGTATACCAACCAACTTACATGGAATTTGGTACAAAAAATACTTTTTAGCAAGTTCCAAACAGTGACATAGGCAGTTTCAATTGTTTTGGTGTCAAAATTGGCCACAGTGGGGTTGCATGGCAAAAATTTGGAATAATATTATAGTATTGTATCTATAAACGCAAGTTTAACACGTTTGTTAAACACATTACTTATTGTATTAGTAAGATACCTGGCTGAACCTTATAGATTAAAACTATAACTTTTATTTTACAAAAGAAAGTATAAGGTATATATTAACATATTACTTACCAAGATAAATGTTATATGTCAACTTAAAATAAAATACTCAGAACTCTTGACTACAAACAACTTAATTCAATAGAATAGAATAATCAACTTGTAAACTTGTATTGCACTGAGAATATTTCTAAGCAATATTTCCTATAAAAAATACTTCATTTAAAATATTAGACACATCTCATTAATTAACACAGGAATTTTATCGTAAAATCATTAACCAAACTAGTTTTCGTTCAGGAGTTACGTGCTTGTTTGTATATTACGAAATACAGATCTGAAAATACAATCAGATAAAACTAACCTTATCCACATACTTTTCGGTTGCTTCCAAAAACTAGTCATAAAATACTTAAGAATATGTCCATCAAGATATGACTGGGATATCGGTGCGTAACTTAACCTTTTTACTTTTACAAAAAAGTGACAGCTTTATGGGCTGGGTAACAGTCAAGGTGGTACACAGATATCATCTTGTAATTAAAGGTCATAAAGGGGGAAGAAAAGACCATTTGTGGAAAGTTAGCAAGCAGCCTCAGGTTGGTGTAAGCAGTATATGAGTGGGCGTGCGTTTCATTTTGACGTGTTTTGGGGATTCTTTCTCAACAGTATAAATTACATCGTGTGTGACTCCCTTCCTAAAATTTCCTTTTAGATGAAAAAGAAACAAAATTAGGAAAGAATTCAACTATTTGTTTATTAACACTGATTTATCAGATACATGGTCTAACAGTTGTGTGTGTTTTATACATTTAAAGAGTTAATCATAAGTAGTTCCTACGTTAGACCCGACTTTATAACAAAAACTCAAAATTCAAATGTCTCCAAATCCTTCAGATTCGTATATATTATTAGTATTTATGGATATAATAGATTAAATCATTAGAAAATGTATGACATGGTTTTTATCGTTTGTTTTATTCATGTTTTGGTGAAAAACTAAAAACGTCGGAG
Organism: Carcinoscorpius rotundicauda; assembly: GCA_011833715.1. Taxonomy (NCBI): domain Eukaryota; kingdom Metazoa; phylum Arthropoda; class Merostomata; order Xiphosura; family Limulidae; genus Carcinoscorpius; species Carcinoscorpius rotundicauda. Next base: position 25,036,761 of record CM022404.1, read on the forward strand.
TAAACAGTTTTGATGGTCTTTATTATTATTCAAGTCACTTTTCGTTAGTACGTGTTTTTTGATGAATTTCGTGAAAAAAAATGAAGGACTCTTTGCGCCAACCGTCTCTAATTCTGAATGAAAGGCTAGAAGGAAGATAGCCAATATTACCCACCATTAACTCTTGAGATCGTCTTGTGGTTAGGACATTGCGTGGTGGCAGCAATAACTCAGGTTCGGATCCTGGTCACGGCAAAGACATTTACAGCCGCCCGCTAGTAAGGCGGGAGGTCTTCGGATTTACAACGCTAAAATCAGGGGTTCGATTCCCCTCGGTGGGCTGAGCAGATAGCCCCATGTGACTTTGCTATAAGAAAAACACACACTTGAGACACTTTTTAGCAATGAATAGTAGGATTGGCCTACAACTTATAACGCCCCCATAACTGAAAAGGCAAGCACAATTAGCAGTGTTACGTATTTTTTGTTTTATGTTCTTCGTAGACTAAACGCAACAGAAAAACACAGATAACAGCTTGTATAATTTATTACACTAAACTATTAACAAATATAACAGATATAACACAAATTATATATAATAACAGTGACAGATATTAAGTTATAACATTCGAAATTAATTACAAAACAAAATAATATTAGTTTCAAACTTCAAAATTAATCATAATACAAAATGGTACTGGCCTGTATCTAATATAATGATCTAAAATGAAAGTCTCAAATTCCAGTCTAGGGTGTGAATTCGGTCCCACGAAGAGATTCCGAAACAGTTCACAGTTCAATAAATTCGCCGTCTCTCAGCACAAGCAGTAAATCAGATGTATCGTAGAGATTGACGAAATAAAATCACAGCTTCCGTAGATCTAACTTCAATCACAAATCCAAGTTGAATATTCACAGCAAACACTTAATCTTTCTCAAATAACTGACTCTCTTCTTTTAAAATAAAACTGATGTCTGAATCTCACTCTTTTTCTTCGAATAAAACTAATGACTGAATCTCTTGCATCTTCGTCTGTTTATATATTGTAGGCCTAAACTCCTCGAAAGAACGCGAAAGTTCTACAGGTCTCCAGAGCAATCCACGCATATCTGTTCTTGCACGAGACTACACGTCTAGACACGAAGTCACCAGCACTCATTTACAAACATATGATTGGTCTACTTAATTCAAGAAAATTCTAAATGTTACCCTAAATGAATAACAAAATATTAGTTTAAACTTCGAAACAATAATATAAATATGGAAAAATGAATAATACAAATGAAAATTCAAACACAACACGACATGTTGTCGTTTACAAAATATTTACACATATACATAACAGTAGGTTGTGAGAAGAACGAGCTAGTCACGAGGCCATACCTGTCTGATAGTAGGTGTACGTATTTACATCATGCAGATTGCACTGCAATTTTAATACTTTTAGTAATTTTTCAGTAATTTATCAAAATAATAGATCAGTGGGATTAAAATAATAAAAAATATTGGAGAAATCATATCACAGTTTTACAAACATTAGAATTTATCATGTAAATATGCAATATTTTCAGTGAGAAAAATGTTAGCCTCACTTTCGGAACCTGTTAAAGTTCTTACTTATAAAAGTATGATAAAAAAATAAAATACGTAAATTTGGTGAAATGATTTTAGAGAGCTTTGATTCATTTTCAAGTATAAAATTATCAGGATTCTTACATTTAATAAATTAAAGGAAGAACGTGTTATTCAACATAATAACAAATAAGATATCCAATCCTTAAAGGTGCTGCTTCTTAAATAACCGTTTTAACTTTTAAACACTGTTTTTTTTTTTAAATAAAGGCACTAAACCTTCAGTTCTCGAAATACGTTCAACCTTATTCAGCTCTTTTTGGGATGTAGCTCAAATACTAATAAGAAATTTGAAAGATATTGTTAAATAGATGGTGAGTACATACAAAAATTATCAGATAGATAACTGGAGCCCAAAAACAAAACTAAATATGAAATTATTTGACCGTAATATTAAATTTAAAAACTGTAAAGTATGGATGATAAAAGATATTGGATCGGAAATAGTGTCAAAAATATTTATTCCTTGACATTTAGGATTGGTATCGCTACAGAGTTATATTATATTATATTGTGTTTCTCATGACAAACGATGACCATACTAAGTATTGTATGTGTTAATCTATACTAAGTATTATATATGTTAATGTATTTGGAATATTTAATTTAGCTTCTTCTTATTAGGTTACAGCAGTTTCCTATTCGTCAAAATTGTGAAGCTCGGATAGATAACTTTTTATTTTCTTGTCCTTACCCCAGTTTATAAGAATTAACTAAAGTCCATACATTAAACACGAAAAAGAATATTGAATAAAAAAATGAGATGATGTTCCTTTCTGGTGAAAGAGCTCCTTCGAGCTTTGTGATTCGTATATCTTGAAAGAAAACACACTTCTCTTTATAAGAAACATTGGAACTCATAGTTTAAACACATAAATGTAAAGGAATTGATACACAAGTACAAGTGATATCTATTTTAAATCAAACGGAACATTACTATTTTTGAAGTTAATCATAAATTTAATAAATTCCAGAAATCATATCATGTAGCTTATAAATCAAAAAGTTAGTGTGTTGCATCACAGGGTTATAGCACTTTTATTATTTTGGTGAAATATTTCCTAAAAATCTATAATCTCTTGAAACGTTTTAATTTCACAAAGAAGTTGGTTTTATTTTCAATACTCAAGTTGCTGTTTTTTTCGTATTGTCAGAAAGGACATATGTTTTGTGTTTTACTCCTTCAGCATTTGAAGTATGAAACTTTGAAACTTTATTGGTTATACATCAGATATGTTTACATTTTGTAAGAGCTATCTATCTGTTAATACACAATCTTCTTCCCAAGTCATTTTCAAAAACGACAAATACGCATAACCTTTAAAGAAATTCCTTTTATTTTTATTAATTTATTGCTCCATCACTGTTTTAAACACTTTTTGCTTAATAACATCTATCTCAAGCAACGAGAGATACGAACAGTGAGAGGATACATTATCTATTAGGCTTACCAGCACTGACGTAGCTTGTATGACACCTAGTTCTGCGAGTTGAAAAAGAATACAAGTGAAAGTTAGGACATAAAAACACAAAATTGCCTCTTCCTCGAAAACGTTAGCAATTAAAGTAAGAAAATATGTTATTTATGAAGCTGTTTCTCTTTTCCTAAACCATACCAGTAAATCACCCCACCCGACAGGCAATGTCGTGACGAAAACTCGTGATCACGAGTACATTCTAGTCAACATTTTGTAGTCCCCTTCCTCTTGTAGACTCCACTGTCGGATGATTATGGGGTATCAACCCACTGCCCGTCCCACCATGCGGCGCCAAATCCGCGACGATCCGTCAGCTCGGTGAATAGACATTGATACTAAACGATATTTTCTATAAAACATTGAATCTTCATAAATTTGACCCATGAATCAGTTCTTCGCTTACTTGTGTTGTTTTAAACACAAAAACTGATTTCAGTGAAAAGTTGATTGAGAGTGATTTAAAATGCATGAAAGTTTCAAACAAACCTAAGTGCACAAACACTGCGGTTCGGAAAAAGAATTTAGAATTTGTATATAATCTTCTTGCGTTTTAACAATAGATTTATTTTGTTTCGTGAAATCATATTTAAAGTTCTGGTCACGAAACAGTTGAATAATGTCATGTACTTTGTTTAAGTGGGGAAGGATTTTTGCGAACAGTTTGGGGTACGGGTAGATAAATGAAACAACTATAACAGAAAAAAAGTTATATACAATATAAAACTACGGATGAAACGTAAATATTTAATTCAAAGTGATGTCCAAACACGCAGCATTAAATTTAGAGCCTCGAGGCGCCAAATCATGCTCGGCTGCACGTGTTTCATTTCTCATTCTTTTTTAATATAAAAAAGACAATCTTTCTTTTATTTCCTACCATGTGACTTTTCGCAAGCTTCTTGTAAGTAAATAGATATAAAACTTCGATATTTGCATTTTAATATCAGAATATAAATTGAAATATTGTACACAAACTGCGTATTTATTTAGGTATCAATAAAGCTATTCAAGAATCTGTTCATATCATTGGGAAGCTAGGTTTTACTAGATTTTGAAAAATGTTTGACTTCTGTTTATGGACTTAGATAATTTGTGTATTTAAAACACTTTCTAGTTGGCAGTTGCTGCTTAGATACATGAATTTACGAATACCGACAAGTGTTACGTTGTTCATGAACTCTTTATCAATAATGGTTCTTGATTATAAATCACAGATGATAATAAAGAATGAATAATTTATTTCACTATTGGCAATATGTTCTGTTCTAATATTTTGCAAAAAAAATATTAATTTGGAATAAACTTTTGCAATCGTATGGTAGTATGGACTAATTGCCTTCTCTCTAGACTTACACTGCTGAATTCGGGACGGCTAACAGAGAAAAAGCCCTCGTGTAGCTCTGCGCGAAATTCAAGAAAACAAAATAAACAAACAATTACTTTACAAGTGAAATTGTATCGTAAAAAAATAAATTCCTCATAATTAGATCAGAACCAAACAATTCCGAAATATGTTCGTAATTAACAGATTTCTGTGTCTGATTGTGATTTAATTACCAGAGATTTGAACTATCAGTAATCACTGTTGATAATTGAATTAACAACTTTTCAGTTTTAAGCTCAATTAAGTATTAAGTATTCCAAGCTTCGATTAGGATAACAGCGGTAATATGACATTTGTGTTTCATACCTCAAAATATCGTGGCTTTGTATATATAGGAAGATATCATAGGCATAAACTTTTACTTTTCGTTCTTGAGAAACCAGTGAAACAAGGTATTCCAGAAAATGTATCTCAAAACGGCTGGTATGGGTATTAACACTTTTATTGATAAAGGATAAACAACGTTTGGACCTTCCTAGGTCATCTTAAGGTTAAGAAAGAGATAATTTGAATATGACTCTTGACAGACACATATCTTAGGATCAAGAGTATAAACGGGTAGGGGACGTTGCTGATAGACGTTAGGTTATTAATTAGTATAGATATAAAGGTGTTCCTTCATATTGGTTTAATTTTGGTTTTGTTGCTGTATAAGTAGGGCTTCATTAATTTTGCATTTGTTTATATTTGTTTCCCTACTCAATATCTAGGTGTTTTCCATGATTATGTTATGTTTATTTGATTTAGAACTTAAACAACTTTTTCATAGAGTTTTCACATACAACTATGAACATAATTACACAAGAAAGAAATATAAAAAACAACCTCACACAAAAAGATATTAATTTCATAAACAACTTGAAACAAAACAAGAACATCAAAATTCTAAAAGCAGATAAAGGCAATGCTGTAATTATAATGAACACAAATGAATACATTCAAAAAATGAAGAACATCTTGACAGATACAAACATATTTAAACTACTAAACACAAATTCAACAATTCAACAAAAACATATGAAAACTAGTTAAACGAAATACTGCTACAAATAAAAAAACCCAACACAATCTCAGAAAACATTTATTCTTATCTACGAAAGACTGACTCACACACCACAACTTATACGGCACCCCCAAATCTAACAAACTTGATTGTCTACTACGATCCATAATGTCAACCCAGGAATCATTTAACTAAAACTACGGTGAGCATTTTTTAAATATCTAACATCATCCGGCTCCTAACAAAACACAACATTCCAGTAAATACCAAATGTATTCAAAAACCAGGTACAAAACTGAAATCCATACTATGTAAAAACTATACTGACAAACACATCACTAACATAATTTATAAAATACAATGCAATAACTGCCTCGACTTCTATATTGAAGAAACAAGCAGAAAAATGGAATAAAAAAAGAAACATTCATATCTTTTTTAACATTGCATATCAAATAAACACAACGTAACCATAGAAAACACCCACAGCAACTAAAACCAAAATTAAACCAATACAAAGAAACACCTTTATACCTATACTAATTAATAACCTAACATCCATCTGCAGCGCCCCTTACAATCCGATATCCGTTTATACTCTCGTCCCTAAGACATGTGTCGTCAACGGTCACATTTAAACTACAGTGGCACCTCGGTTCTCGAACTTAATCCGTTCTAGAAGGCTGTTCGGAAAACGAATCAATTTTTCTCATAAGAAATACTGTAAATTAAATTAATCTGTTACAGACCTCCAAAAACTACGCATTATGAAGTATTTAAGTAAAAATATTGCTTATTTATACCTGTATAATAATACTTACTTGCATAAAGTCAACTATAAAACTATAAACACAATAAAAAAAACAATAAATGAAAATTTAACTGCACTTTACCTGTGCTGAGGAGAACTGATGGCGTAAGTGAAAGGTGGTGATGAACGAGGAGAGTAGAAGGATTATAATTGTTTGAAAGGGGAGTCATCTTCCATAAAAAAAATTCAGGTAACTTTCCTTCTGGAGTTCTTTCTCTTTTCTGTCTTTTTGCACCGCTACAACCTGCTTGACACTCACTGGACCTATTTCTCACTAAAAACTTGTCTAATGAGGTTTGTTTCTGCCTGCATTTTAAAATGTTTCTGAAGTATGACAGCATTGTCATTGAAAAAGTTTATGCTGCGGTTTGCTTCAGCTTAGTCAGGGTGAAATTTTTCTACAAAACTTTGTAACTTCCCTTGATTAGTAAACTAGGAACATACTCCCTTTCATCCTCCTCATCTGATTACACTTCCTCAGTTGCCTTCTGTTGCTGCTCCTTCTGACAGTATTGGAGTTCTTCCGTGGTGAGCTCAGTGTTGTGGTCTTTCACCAACTCCTCCACATCATCACCACTCACATTCAAGCCCATACACTTGCCTAATGAGGCAATATCATTGACAACAGGCTCAGCCTCAAAGCCTTTAAAGTCTCTCTCTGCTACTGAGTCTGACCACAGTTTCTTCCAGGCTGAGTTCATGTTCCTCAAAGACACTTCCCTCCAGGCTTTGTCTGTGATCCTCAAGCAATGGAGGATATTAAAGGGATTTTTTTCAGAATTCTCTGAGGGTTAACTCTGTATCAGGGGTCACTTCAAAGCAACTTTGAAACAGTGCTTTGGTGTAGAGTTTCTTAAAATTCGATATGACCCGCTGGCCCATGGGCTGAATATGAGTTAAGTCGTGTTAGGTGGCAAGAGCTTCATCGTAATGAAACTGTACACCTCCACCAACCCGTTTTCCAAGCCTGGTGGGTGAGCAGGTGCATTGTCCATCACAAGAAGGGCCTTTAATGAGAATTGTTTCTCCGTGAGGTAATTCTTTACACTTGGAAAAAACATTTCATGGACCCACTACATAAAAATTTGCCTGGTTACCCATGTTTTACTATTAGCCCTCCACATGACATTCAGTTTACTTTTCAGGACATTATTTTTCTTAAAAACCCTCAGGTTCTCAAAATGGTACACATGCAAAGACTTAAGTTTTAAGTCCTCACTTGCATAAAACCCTCAGCTTCTACATAGTCCTTAAATTCCCTAACAAATTTATCAGCAGAGTCTTTGTGAGAACTTGCACCCTCCCTATGTCTCACCCCACTTTGTATGCCACTTCAATTCCTAAAATTTTCAAACCACTCCTACTAGCTTTAAAGGCATCACTGGTATCAGCACTCGTTCCAGAGGTGTTTTTAAGGAGGTCAACATGCAAATGCTTTGCTTTCTCACAAATGATGGTCTCAGAAATGCTATCACCAGCTAGATGTTTTTCGTTTACCCAAATCAACAACAGTTTTTCTAGCTCTTCCATTGTTTGTGATTTTTGTTTCGTAAGCACTGTCACTCCTTTTGCAACATCAGCTCCTTTGATGATCTCTTTATTTTTCACTATGGTGTAGACTGTAGACTTTGCCATACCAAACTGTGTAGCAATGTCAGACACGCGAACACTACTCTCATACTTCGCTATGAGATCTTTTTTCACGTCTATTGTGGCTCTAACAACTTTTCTTTTTAGTTTGCTGCTTTTATTGTCCTCCTTTGACCCCATGGTGGCTTATTTACTCAGAATATTTAGAAAAGAAAAAGAAAAAGGAGAACGTTCACAGCAGATTTTAGTGGGGTGTGAACTGAGCGACAGGGTCGGGTGAAATGTTTTGGGCATACTTGGCGTGGGCCGAAAATGGTCGAAGGGCCGTTCGGGTCATGAGTCGAGTTATTTCGGGGGTTCGAACCACGACAGCTTGGTTCGGGAACCGAGTATATGTTAGAAAACCAAATTGTTCGAGAAGGTAGTCGTTCGAGAACCAAGATAACACTGTATCTCTTTCTTAACCTGAAGCTGATTTAGGAAGATAGAACCTTTGTTCTTCCCTTATCAATAAAAGTGTTAATATCCATACCAGCCGTTCTGAGATATATTTTTATTTCAAGTGGGTTTCTCTTCATCAAGAGTTATTTCATTGAATATGTGTTTCTAAGTAAATATTTCACTAAAATCATTTTTGTTATTGTGCAAGTTATTTGAATGATTACGTAGGATGCTATAAACTGATTTAAACCTGAACAACAATTTTAAAGAAAGCTTTTTAAATGACTTTCGCAGAGACATTGAAATTGAAAGTGCTGGAATTTCCCACACTTTTACAAATCTGACTTATATAGAAATTGTAAATTATATTATTACATTAATTTTCTTGGAGACATGCTCACATGCCTTTGAAACTCTTTCCTACACCACTGTTTCGTTACTTTAATTTCTACTTGTTTCATTTGTTATCTCTTATTATGTAATAAATATATAATTTTATGTAAAATTCAACTATAGTTAATGACCAGTACTTCTGATAAGAATGATGATTTATCTTTGTTTTAACTTTTAGCAAAATATTATCACAAAAACATATGATAAAAAAGAACCAACCAAAAACACTTACAAGTTCGTAACTAAATTGCTGTGTTGTAGTAAAATATTATAAAATGTCAAGTATATTTAGTTATGCATTAACGTGATTAAGAAAAAATATATGATAAAGGCAACCATAACGATATGACAATAATGACTGAAGTATGCATTGTCACAGTAACCCCAGTTTTATAATTAAGCATGGAATGTTATACACGTCACCAGTAGGACGAGTTCACAGTAAACTAAAAACATTGAGCCTTTTATGGCTCAAAAGCTTAAATATTTTAAATATAATTATAGAAAACAGTAAATGAAACTAATCTCATGGCGATAATTTTATTATTATTAGATATTCGGTCTTTTTAAAACGTTAAACCTTGTAGAGAGATTTAAATGTCACTCTTAGTAACGTATCCACGTATCCGCTGACAACTTGTCTTTATGAGTAAATAAACTTGGACAGTGTCTTTTGGATAATAGCTGGAGTCGAAATATCATACACTTCGTTACAGTTAGACGTTTTATTCAACACCATCTTTACTGATGAGAGTTATATGTCATACGGTCAATCTACTAGAGACAGTGAATTTGCATACTTCACAGTCAATTAGCTAATGTTATTAGAATGAACCATAGTATAATCAAGGCTTTTAATTTGTTTGTTGTATTTCGCACAATGCTACTCGAGGGGTATCTGCATTACCTGTCACTAATTTTGATCTAATAAGACAAAAGGGATTGCAGTGAATCAACACCACCCATCGCTAACTATTGAACCTCTATTGTGAGACCTTATGAAGGGAATTAACCCTCAATCTTATAACATAGCCATAAAGTGCAGGATAACATTTTGTTATTATAATTGCTTAGTTTTTCAAAAATTACATTTAAGACGCTGAATTTAAATATCACAAAATCATTCCTCTACAAATTTTCAGGATAAATCCTATTTACTGACTTCTCTGGAAGTGTGTATTGAAAGTTACAAAAAAAATAAAGATACTGTTTATATCTTTTTACTATATAATGTTACTATATAATTACTATTAAAGAGAAAACTTGATTTGAACAGTCGCAAATAATTTTTTTTGTCAGGAAGTCCAGTTCAAGTGTTTATTTCAGATAAGAGAAATCTGTACAATGTCTTAAAGCACATAATAATTTCTATTGAACATCACATTCAGAATAAAATTCTGATATATATCAGTATACAAGTCATTAAAGTATGCTCACCGACATTATTTAAAAAAAATATTACCGTGTAAATATTTATTCTGATGCTATTCAAAACCATTTAGGGCAAATTCTAAAGACTACTCATTTCATCATATTCAATCCTTTCGATTTTTTAAAGTTTTATCGAATGAAAGATAGTAACTAGTGTTCTAAAAAGTGATTCTTCTTTGTTTAATGAATAAATTTATATTGTATAAAAGAAATGAGTTACTTAATATGAAACAGACAAGTCTCTCTTCAGAGTTGGTAAATAGAATCATTTTAAATAAAGTTTGTAGTAGTCTATTAAATAGAAGGATGTTGTATCAGTTTCTGCAAACCAGATAGAATTTTTAAAAACACGTCATAACGATGACGTAACTTCATGGATAACGTCTACATTATCTACACATATAGGTAGTTGACCTAACCCCAATGATCCACTTAGGTAAGATTGGTCTTGGTTTAGGGCGCCATCTATTGATGCTGAAACAAATCTTCTACATTTCAGACATCTGTCCAGTGTCGGAGACGATATCGAAGAAGACTTACGATGTGTTCTTCCATTTTTGTCAAAATCTGTATTCTCCGGTGTTTTATTCAGGTTTTGTTCATATTCACTCAGAACAAGGTATTTTTCTTCTTTGTTACATGATGTAATAGATTCGTCAGCAAAATCTTTCCAGATGTTGTCTAGCATTGCCTCTTCAGAAATACAGCTGAGCTCTTGCCTACATAGATCCGTATTGTTACCAACTGTCATGTTACTCTGTTGAATATGAGATAGAGGTGGATTTTTATCGTAAACAAAGTCATGTGACAGCGACCTTCGACTGAATGTTTGACTCATACAAGCATCAGAACGCCGCCTAACGTGACTCAAGACACTCGTTTTCCCTTTCTTTGTCCAACGTTTATGAAGATCAATAAGAAATAATGACATACTACCAACAAACGTAAAAACTGCTGAGAAATAAAACCCTGTTTTTCCGTCATACAGGTCATTTAGGTAACCTAGATAGAAAATAAAGGAGATATTTTAATAAATCCTAACTTTAAGATTAACATTACAAAACTAATAGTCAATATTAGTTTAATAATGTCTATATATACGCAGTTTACCGTTTAAAAATGTGGTTATATGTACCTATAATGATATTTAAAATCAAGCAGAATGCATCTAATATAAATCGCACAGGATAACTATAACAGACGGACTCGATGAGTTGTCGTGCTTTACAGAGAAATAGTTAAATTTATTTTTACTAAATTTAATATGAATGTGTACACAACATTAATCAATTACTAGTAACATTATTAAATAATTGAACTACCAACTAAGCAATAGTGTTAGTAAAATCACAATTAAGGGTAACAGACGTTTTGATAATAAACTGACGCCAAACATCTCGAATGTGAATTGTTTTTTTTCTGTAAAATGAAGAAGATCAGTTTGAGCATTTATGTAACATCCACAAAGAATTCTAGTTTATCTCCATGTGATTTTAATGTAAATCTGATCTGGCTTCTACTCATTAGACTTAAAAGATAATTGGTTTTCATCAAATGTAGGAAACGTTTAAAATACTGATTAAAACAGTTTGTTTGTTTGTTTCTGAATTTTGCGCAAAGCTACACGAGGTCTATCGGCGACAGCCATCCCTAATTTTGCAAGACTAGAAGGAGAGCAGCTTGTTTTCATCATCCACCGCCAACTCTTGGATTACTGTTTTACCAACGTATTTGTGGGATTGACCGTGAATTTATAACGCCTCCACGTCTGAAAGGGTGAGCATGTTTGGTATAACGGGAATTCGAACCTATGACCCTTGGATTACGAGTCGAGAGCCTTAACCACCTGGCCATTCAAGGCAACTCACATTGGAAGAATAGCGTTAGTTCTCAAACTGTCTTTATTCAAACTTTGTGAATGATAATCACTCTGTTTATAAAGTTTGTTTTATTTGAAGTCGAATATTTGATGGCAAAGTACTTTCTTGGTGTCTTTTACAGAGTTTAAATTATTCCATCATCTGTTAAAGCTACTGCAATATTAATATGCAAAAAGAAAAAAATCTTAGCATGCAATTATCAAAAAGACAGAAATTGTAACGTGCATTTAAAACAAATGAAAACATTAGATTATAGGTATCTGATATTAAAATAGTTTAAAAGTTATATAATTCACTTAACGACTTTAACAATTCTTCTTAGATTATAACCCTGGGGCAGAATTTGGCTTAAAATAAAATATTATTCTTAAAAATAACAGCGTTTTAAGTAACAATACCATGTAAAAATGGGGAAAGAGTATATTTGTTATTGAAATTATGACTTCTACGCCATATTCTTTATATGTGATTGTTTCTGTAGTTCAAAGGGTCATACTGTTTAACTTTGATGAACTGTTGATGAGAGTAAAGCAAAATGAGTTCTTTTGGTGTTTTTACTTATATATTAATATAGATTCAAGACATCATAAGTTTAAGAATAATATTTTTTATTATAATTATTTTTCTTGTTTCATGTTAAGCGTGTGTAGTAACTGTGCAATTTAAGACTTATGTAAATTTGGTTATTGCATTATAAAAAAGAGTCGATGTTCATATTACTACGCACTGCTGAGATCATATAAACTGACAGTATTAAAACAAAAACAAGTAGATGCATGCATCAGTATATATAAATATGAATGGAAAATATATTGGTAATATAAACATATATCAAAATAACAACCTGTTAGAGGAATTCCAACAAAATGGGGAATAGCTTGACAGCACTGTATAAAACTCCAGGCTTTAGCAAAGTTCCTGGCTCGTACCTTGTCAAATAGGTACATCTTGAGGGAGTAACAGTAGCCTCCGTAGAAGATTCCATACACCCACACAGAAAGAATGTAGCCGTAGTAATTTTGGAGAGCAGTAAAGGCGACTAGAGATGCGCTGATTATGAACGATGAGGCTTGACACAAATACTGTGGTGCTATCATATACTGCATGCTTTTCTTTACAACAATAAGGCCAAATGCCCCACTTCCTAAAACAAAAGCTAAGCAGAAGAAGTAACTTGTAGTCCAAACCTTGTGTCTTTCCATGATACGTCTGTATGGATATAAGAATACGATAAAACTAGTTTATGTAAAATATTATACGCACTATGCCGCACGATCAATAGAAATGTATTTTGTTGTAATTTTTCAATTCATGTATTCGATATTGTATAACAAGAAATAACAGTGATATTCAATTTCTCAGTCATATAACGTTTACAAGGTTTAGAAGTTCCCAATAGATGGCAGCACATTTTAAAAGGAATGAATAGAAATATATTTTATATGCAAAAACGACTCGTTTGGGTTGAGAAAATATTTCAAATAGAAGAGCGAACAACGTTTCGACCTTCTTCGGTCATCGTCAGGTTCACCTGAGCCAAAAACGAGCCGTTTTTGCATATAAAATTCTCAACAAGTGGGTTTCTCGACATCACTGAATAGAAATATACATTTAGAAACAAAAAGTTTGTAAAATACGTGATTAACTGGATGCAACATATAGAAATATTTTACACAAGCATCCATCCAGTAAGTATAGATCAGTAAATAGTAATAGAAAAGATATATATGTATAATTGATTTATTTTATTTTAATACTATTTTATTTTTCTAAAACAACTACAAATACTTTTTCACAACATTCTCTGTCATATAATTTGGATTTGGTAATTCTGAGCTCATCTATAAACAGAATTATACTTGTGACGTTTTTAATAAAAGAAATGTCTGTAAGATGTTGAACTTGTAATTGGAAATGCTTTTGGGTGCCACTTCTATCATGATAAACAAGATATACTGCTAAAATAGTGGGATGATGAATTGTGTGTTTTCTTATAGCAAAGCCATATCGGGCTATCTGCTGTGTTCACCAAAGGGAATCGAGCCCCAGACTTTAGCGTTTTAAATCCGAAGACTTACCGCTGTTCCATGCATGGAAAAGGGATGATGGATTACAAATACTTCTAAACATAAAGTATTGACTTTATAAGATCATTGGGTTTATCTACTAGAAAACATTGCAAATCAAAGTTTAATCACTAGTAAAATAATGGGTGTATGGACTCCAAATGCAGTTAAACTAGTACCAAAAATTAAGATCTGAACTGTTTTTGATTTTAAAATTCCAAAATCAAAGAAATGCGGTTTTTCTGTAGACGTTTTTTTATCTTTAACCCGTGATCGTTTCTGCAGACTCTTCAGATGTAAAATGGCTCTTCTCTGAGGATGGTACAGAGATGCAGGGCGGTAGAAAATGCCCAACAAAAAACACGTAAAGACGATTCCCGTAATGGTCTGAAGCCCGAGCCTCCAGCCGATAGTTCTATAAGGAAAACAAAATTATTAACTACCAAAATGGTATCAGTAGGTAACAAGATGTTGTGTGACAGTAGTAACAAAACCAAGCATGGAATTAGCACAGAAATTTCTCTATATATGAAGATCTGCTTTTCCAGTAACAGAATCGTATATATATATCAGAGTAATTTCCATGAAAAACAAGAAAACATTTGAAAATACAACATAGAATTTTTAAAAATAAACCAATATCGTTTGTAAATAATATAACCGTTTAGAAAGGGAAGAGTATGTGTAAAATTAATTTTGGTAAATAATAAAATCATATCACATGTAAGCATTATTTATATAGCTATTTCTTTTATTTAGGTGTTTAGTGCTATAAACATTCAGCACAGGTTTATATTGGGTATCCGTGAAGAGCTCCACGGTGAATATTTTAGATTAATGCTTCTATAAAGACAAGATTTGACGAATTATATTAAACTGTAACATAAACATCATTTCCTTGTTTAATGTTAGTAATGAATTATGTGAGCATTAAGTAAGCTATAAAGTAAACTTCTGCTTCTCCTTACCTTATACTTTCACTAAGTACAATGGGCATTACTATGATTCCGAAACCTGTACCACAGGAGATCAAGATCTCCACTAACGGTCGCCTTCTTTTGAAGTACTGTCCAACCATCAGTGTAGTCGCATCCCTAGTCAAACTAATACCACAGCTTATTATTATCCCATAACTAAGGAACAGCTGATGGAACTGGGTAGTAAATGATGTAAACAGGTAGCCGAGAGCTGTAGCAAAACCTCCAATAATTGTTGTAAGCCGGGTATTCGTTTTCAGACAAATCGCCACAGCAAAAGGTGAAAGAAGAAGGGCCACACCAGTAGAAAGCGCTCCGAGACAAACTAAAGAAAACAAAAACAAGTTTAAGATGAATAATGTTTTTGAACTTTTTAATAACAATATAGATGTATAATTAGATAACTGTACAAACAAATATATATATATATATTTAACTATAACTTTTTATGGTAAAGACATATTTAACACGTCTTTAAGATAATAATGAGTGTTTGTTTATTTTAATACAAATCTGCAGCGTTACGTCCGCTGAGAGGAATCGTACCCCAGAGTTTAACGTCGTAAGTTCATAAACTTATGGAGTCGATAGTAACTGAGTTATTCGCTAACTTGTTTATACAGCTGGTAACTAACAAACGAGGTTCTTAAATTTCTGAAGCTAAACGTTTATCTGACATATTTAACATGTTGTTGTTTGATACACTAATCTCAGAATTGATTTTAATCCTTGCCCGGCATGGCCAAGCGCGTTAAGGCGTGCGACTGGTAATCTGAGGGTCGCTGGTTCGCATCCCCGTCACGCCAAACATGCTCGCCCTCCCAGCCGTGGGTGCGTTGTAACGTTACAGTTAATCCCACTATTCGTTGGTAAAAGAGTAGCCCAAGAGTTGGCGGTGGGTGGTGATGACTAGCTGCCTTCCCTCTAGTCTTACACTACTAAATTAGGGACGGCTATCACAGATAGCCCTCGAGTAGTGAAATTCCAAAATAAACAGACTTTAATCCTGAATACGCGTTGAAAAGGAGAAGAAAACATTGTACTCTCTATGGAACCACGTGTTACCACGGAGTATCTTTTTTCTTAAGCTTTAATTTCTCCTGTATGTAATTTGGTTGAATGGGAAACAAAAATGGGCATTAGGAGGTTGAATAGAAATTCAAAGAGCAAATAAGTCTCATGTATTGATTTTATAAACACAAACGTAAGATACAGTTATCTATATCTATACAGATATCTATACTTTTTACTGGTTAGTCAACTAAAATTAAATCTGTCCGTAATAAATAATTGATTTTTCATTGAAATGTCATTCTGAAAGTTTCTATTAGTGTTTCAGATATTCTCTAATTTGTATTACAGAGTTTAGAGCATATTTGTCGTTACAGTGAAAATATGTAATAACTTTGGTTAACTGAATTTCGATCATTCAACATTATACATATTTATTATGTAATTTTGTTTCAGAATTTCGTATTTTTACTAGTTTTTGATATACAATTATTGCTTGATGGCGTTAGGATTCAAAACTTAAAATAAACATAACAACGACAACAGCAAAACTATTAATCAGTGATGACGAGAAAACCCACTTGTAGAGAAAAATATATGTGTAACTTTTTTCTCAATCCAAACCACCCGTTTTTACATATATGTTTTAAGAAAAAACTATTAAAATAGTTTGTGTATATAGTTTGTTAGCAATGTTTTTCTTTATATTTCCTTTTCAATGAAGTTTTCATTCGAAGTTAATCTAAGCATTCATTGATCAAATAAAATGTTTGGACTTATAAACTAATATTATTCCATAGGTTTATTGTCCTTTGGAATTTCAAAATATCAAAGTTATTGAGATTTAAAATATTTTTTACATTTTTTTACGTTAAAAGAAATTATTACAAATTTTCGTGTCTTTAGCTAACTACAGGGTGATCGCTAGAAAAGCGGAAAATTTGTCAAACAGCTATTTATTTTTACAAAGAATAACTTTTACAAAGTTTTTTAAAGGTATATGTTATGTTACACTCATAGATGCTCAAAATTATTAAAATCATGCATCTTATTCATGATGTAAAGAAATCAAAATAGAAATGAGTAAGCACGCATTTTATTCATGATCTCATCTGACCCTCAAATTTTCCGCTTTTCTAGCGACCACCCTGTAGTTTGGTTTGAATTTCGCTTAAAGACAGACGAGGACTTTCAGCGCTAGCCTTCTCTACTTTTAATAGTGTCAAACTAAAGGGAAGGTAGTTAGTTATCGCTACTCACTACCAACTCTTTAGCTACTCTTTTACAAACGAATGGATTGTAATGTCTACACAACTGAAAGAGCGAGCACATTTTGTAGGTCGAGAACTGATTCGAACCCAGGACTCTCAGCTAAAACCATTAATGAGTATTATTGAGGGAAATTTATTTTTTTTATTGTAAGCAAAAAAAACAACAACACAGTTGTTAGTTAGGCACATCTGAAATGTGCCTAACGCACGGATCGAAATAAAATTTTAGCTTTATAAACTCTCAAGCTTAACACTGAACCACCTGGAGGGGTTTAGTAGTAAAATATTTATTTTTGTCGATTTTTGTCACCTTTTTATTTAACATAACAACTTGATGTGAATAAGCACGTATTTAAGAACTGGAAAATCAATATGATAACAAGATAATTATTACCATGTCTATAGTTTTAAATAACGTTATAAGCATGACTGAAATTAAACAAATTAAGACATATTTCACTGAAGGTAATTAAGTATTAATGGTTAACATCACACATAAAGTTACTAAATTACAACGAGATGGAATCATGACTAAAGTTAAGAAGAATTACGACTGCAGTATCAGTTAAACTATAAATGGAATGTAAATTCGTCGTGATTTCAAAAACTAACTAGTCAGTTCTCTCAGTGCAGAGATAGAGCCTGATTTTTTTTCATATGAATAAGTAAAGTAAAGATGAAATACTAATATCTCCTGACGAGAATACTAGTATATACTTGTGCGTGTGTGCACATGAGTTAATCTATATGTTAAAGGATTAGCACAATACGTTTGGTTTTTATTTGTCCCATAAAAAATAACATTAAAAGTATGAATCTCTCCTGTATACCAAACATCGCCACTTAATTCTATTGTTGAATCTTGAATTGATAGATATTTCTAATTTCCGTTTCCGTACAAATTAATCTTTCTAATGAGCGTCAGTGACATCACTACAACAGCTAATGCAACAGCTAATCGATTGTTTTACAATCTTATCCAGAATAATGGAGATTATCCTTCAAAAGCAATGTAAACATAGCTGTTTCGTACACAATATGAATTTCTCCACTGTCATATGCACAGCAGTTCAAAACTTATAAAAAACATTCAAAGTATATTCAAAAGCAAACATGAAGTTTTTGTTCAATAAAAAAGAATATGGAGAAAAATTTAAATCAAGATGAAGTATAAAATATAGCTGTTAAGATTTTTTTCTGAAATACGAACTAACGCACGACTATATTATACAACTGTTCTTAAACCTTGTACCTTATAAATAGCGTCATGAAATACAATTTCGTTTTATCCTATCACTCATCACAGAGATTTAATGTCATAGTAGAAAGAGATAATGTACTGATGAAAACTATCTTTTTAATTACATATCCAAATTTACTTTCTTGCTAGTAACTAAAGTATCAAAAGTCGTCTTCTTACTAGTAACTAATGTAATTAAAGCCGTCATCTTACTAGTAACGACTGTAAATAAAACCGTCTTCTTATAAGTATCTTACTGGTTTCGAAAACGCCCTCTTACTTGTAATCTTTTTACCTAAGACTGCCTTCTCACTAATAAATAATGTACCTGAAGCAAACTTCTTATTAGTTAGTAATGTATCTAATGCTGCATTTTTATTATTAAGTACTTAAAACCGCCTTCTTACTAGTAAGTAATGTTTTTAAAGCTGCTTTCTTGGTAGTTAGTAATGTACCTAAAAAAGGCTTCTTGAATCCACTTTCTTACCAGTAAATAATGTAACTAAATCTGCTTTCTTATTAATAAATAATATTCCTCGTACCATCTTATTGATAATAGAGAGTTTTTATATACGATGAGTACTCTAAAAAGTAATCGTAATAATGAAAACAACAATAAATATGTTACAAAAAAATTGAGAACGTAACCTCACAAACTAATATGATTTATTTTCCTTCAATAACAGAGAAAATCGATATTAATATGATAAATTCAATGGATATTAATAAAGGACCAGGAATTGTATGTAATTAAGGTATATAAAATAATGTATTAATGTATTAGCAAAGATTATAACATGCCTATCAAATTCAATTTAAGAAGAAAAAAAGAACTATCTAATAGACAGAAAATACCAATAATAAAGCATATTTGCAAACAATAAAACGTTTTCGATACTTTATAGATCATTTTTTTTATTTTACTTGTTATTAAAAAATAATGGAAAGGTGTGTATACAATAAAATGTTAAATTTTGTTGAAAAACAACAACATTATAATGAAATGCCAATGTGGAATTATTGAAAGTAAAAGTATCACACTACTATTAGAATTGTTTTGAAACAATATAATGTACAGTAGATCAAAATGAAAGGTATTCGTTTTATTTCTTGATTTAAGTAAAGCTTTTGGTACATTAAACCATAAAGTATGCTGGATAAACTACACATGATGGGCATAAGGGGAAGTTACATCACTGTTTTATGAATTATTTGAATGTTAAAGTTGCAATAACAAAAACAGGAGAAATAATAAGTGATATAATGACTATAATATATAACAAGGTTATATATTGAGTCCACTATTATTTAATTTATATGTTAATGATATTTTAAATTTAGGTTTAAATTGTAAAATATCAGTATAAAGATGATACAGCTCTATCTGAAATTCACATTGACGTGGAAGATGATAAAGAAATGTTATTGGTTGATTTCTATAAATCAAAGTATTGTCTTAATATATATGAAATCTATGTGAATACTGATAAAACAAAAACTATGGTAGTTGACTCTCAATATATAAATATTATTAACAAACTTGTTTATGATAAAGGTGTTATAGTATCAGAGGATATTATGTTTTTGTGTTATATTCAGTAAGCTGCTAATTTCAAGTATATATTATATAAAATGATGATTAATATAGACTTGGGTTTTGTTTATTTATATTAACTAATAAATGTTGAAGGCTATGGTCATAGTGACTAACGAGAATTCCACAAATTCACTGATTATGTCTTGTGGAAACCCTTTTATTTGGTATGTTTAATATTTCATTGATATTTACATACTGTATATGAAAAAATAAGTCTAAAATAATAATGAGAAAAAAACCACCGAGGTCGTTTCCTTATTACTGAGTAATGTACTTAATGAAGCTTTTTCACTACTAAGTATATCTAAATCCTCTTACTTATTAATATCCTTGAACTGCTACTTCTTACTAGTAAGTAATATACCTAAAACCACCTTGTTATTAATAAGTTATAACCCTAAAACCGACTTCTTACTAGGAAGTAAGGTACCTAAAGATGCCTTACTACTGGTAACTAATGTACCTAAAGCCGCATTTGTAATTGTTAGAAATATAACCACCTTCTTACTAGTTCTTAACATACCTAAAACCTACTTCTTACTATTAAGTAATGCATCTAAATCCCTTTTATTGCTAATCACTAATGTAACTAAAATCGTTTTCCTATTAATATTACTAGTATCTAATTAACCCCAAAGTTGTCTACTTACTCCTAACTAATGCACCTAAAGCAATCTTATCTCTAGTAAGTAATGTACTTAAAGTCGCCTTCTTGCTCCTACTAATGTACTTGAAGCAATCTTATCTCTAGTAAGTAATGTAAGTCGCCTTCTTTCTAGTAACTAATGTATCTAAAATTGCTTCTCTTACTATTAAGTTATATAAACCTGTCTTCTTACTAGTAGGTAATGTAGTTAGAGCTGTCTTCTTAGTAGTAACTAATAAACCTAAAACCGCCTTTTTACAAATATACTACTCATCTACTTAAAGCCGCTATTTTACTAGTAGGTAAAGCACGTAAAATCGCCCTCTTGCTGGTAATTAATATACTTAAAGTCAACTTCTTACTAGCAATAAAAAATAATATAAAACTTCAAATAGGTTTTTATGATAACTAATTCATCACCTAAAATTGCATAAAGAACTGTATAAACATATTGTTCTTTGATCAAGCTTTGGTTAAAACTGAGAAAAAGGAGCAAAACAAACAGAAAGTTTTCAAATATAAAAATGTACCAATGAATAACCAATATACCTCAAAAGTCACTCACACATGACCGTTTTTTTATCTTTAAATGTAAAAATAAAAAAAATGAAAATTTACTGCTAATTTGATGTTAAATGGAGAGAAAAACATATTAAATAGATAATAATACAATCATGATGCATATACACAATAACGAGTATGAAATTAAGTCAACAACAATAACAAAAAATAATTGAGCTATGAGCTAATGTCATGTTATTTTATTTTAACTTCTAGTCCAAAAGTGTGTTGAACTAAGTCTACATAAAACTTTCAAGTGTTTTCTTAATCAGAGGAATATGTTTATAACTGAGCTTGAGAATTAGCTTAGAAAAACTTTTAAACACATTTAGAGTTATTTATGCTTTCTGAACCTTAAATAATCAAAGAAATGATGGATTGATAGTCCTAACCTCTCGAGTATTTTGATGAACCCGTCATGAAAGTTCATAAAGCCAATGCGTGGCTGTAATAGTGACAGAACAGGGTGATAACGTGCCTGTTTGTTTTCCTCGAACTTAGTTTGTGGCGCCACGGATGGCTAATGCTTGTGCATGATGGCTCGATCTCCTTCTGCCTCGTTCTGAATACAAAAAAAAAATAAGAGAGAGAGAGAAAAAAAGAAAACGAAATAATAAGACTCAACTACAGCTATTATCAGTTTCAAAGTTAAAACATGCTATCTTTCTTTTTCTTCACTCTTTATTGATGACGTATCTCCTGATGGTAATGATTAAGTTATATTCACGAAATGCATTCCTGTATGGTAAAAAAGACTCATCTCTATTCAGTGGCTTCAAGATAGGTTTCTGTAGGGCAATGTGTTTTGTGTTATAGATCTATATAATTACACGCAAGTGGCTTCACATCATAAGGCGAAACGAGATGCTAAAGATCAAATTACGTTTTCCAAAGTTAGCAGTAAAGACTTTCTACGTCATAAATTCATAGATGAAAAATTTAAAGATATTTAATCCGTTGCTTCCTCAATTTTATAAATTATTAGTTCACACAATAATAACTTATCTATCAATATAGAGACTCCAGAGGTCTGCTTAAATAATTTCTTATCAAAATAACAAGTATTTACAATATACATCATAAAAACATCCGTTCAACTCGCTACAACAATAAAACTTTCTAAATATTCTTTATTATGTGGTTTGAAATTTCGTCTTATTACTTAACACGCTGAAGCACGCGTGCTTTGTTAGGATTTTGAAATTAAGAAAGTTGTTGTTGTTTTTGAATTAAGTACAAAGCTACACAGTGGGCTATCTGTGCTCTGCCCAACACGGGTATCGAAACCCGGATTTTAGCGTGTAAGTCCGCAGACATACCGCTGAGCCACTGAATCGCAAAATAAAGAAAGAAGGGGAAGGTGAATGTTATGACAAATAGTATAAGAATCCTACCTTTCATACAGTTTGTTTATAACATAAAATATTGTTACAGTATTCATCAATACCTCAATAAAATGTTTAAAGAAGCTTTAATAACTCAATATGCATACACTGTCCGATAATGAGGGTGACTTTGCAGTGAGAGGTAGCGACCGA
Source organism: Carcinoscorpius rotundicauda (assembly GCA_011833715.1). Taxonomy (NCBI): domain Eukaryota; kingdom Metazoa; phylum Arthropoda; class Merostomata; order Xiphosura; family Limulidae; genus Carcinoscorpius; species Carcinoscorpius rotundicauda. Next base: position 25,059,691 of record CM022404.1, read on the forward strand.
AGGCAAGGATGCTTTCTCTTGCCCACTTTTAACGCCCAGTTCTTAATGTTCTTCCACAGTCTCAAACGTGATTAATTTATTGACAGTTATTGTCCGCAGTAGTGTGTTACGGACTGAAAGTGAAATGTCATAAGTCAAAGTAGGAAGTGTATATAACTCAGGAAATGGCCCTTCGTAACAACCTTGGAGTAGCAACTTCAGCTGAGTTCATGTAATATTGCAATAGTAGAGGCAATGTTTTCGTTGCACTCTTCCATATTGAATTGTTTGATATTTATGAAACGTTTAGGCACTCCTCTCCCTACCGTATGCATGTTGCTCTATAGAAAATATGCTGAAGTACTTATTATTTATCCGAGTTCTGAACTTAAAAAGATGTGTGGATAGATGTTGTGATAAATAATATAAGAATCCTAACTTTCTCACGATTTAATTATAACACATTATTACAGTATTCATTATTACCTCACCAAAGGTTTTGTACAGGCTTCAAAAACTCGTTACCATTTCAAGTGATTAACTAATTGAAAGTCATCTGATTCATAAGTGTGTGTATGCCCTCTCTCCATACTGTATGTATGTATTTTAAAGAAAATTTAATGAAGTTTTTATTTTTGAGTAACGATGAGGCGCCATCTATGAATGCAGTTAATGTTAACTAATATAATACATGATCAGCAACAACAACACTGAAGACGGAGGGATTATAAACCTCTAAAAACATGCCCCTCATTCCAAGCTATCATCTCACAAAGTCTGGTCGTCACTGGCTCAGCGACCTAGCAGACAGACACACAGATAAAAAAACAGCTTTATATATATATATATATATACAAAATTAACTAGAAATACTGACAAGATATAAATATTAAGATTTTAAGGTTATTGTTTGTTTGTTTTTGAATTTCGCACAAAGCTATTCAAGGGTTATCTGCGCTAGCCGTCCCTAATTTAGTAGTGTAAGATTAGAGGGAAGGCAGCTAGTCATCACCACCCAACTCTGGGCTACTCTTTTACCAACGAATAGTTGGATTGGCAATAACTTTATAACGCCCCAACTGCTGAAAGGGCGAGCATGTTTGGCGTAATGGGGATGCAAACCCACGATCTTCAGATTACGAGTCGCACGCCTTAACACGCTTGGCCATGCCGGGCCTTTTAAGGTTATTCTAACGTATGTTATAAATTACATAATTTTTAAAAAAATCTATGCATTCTTCGTAAAAAAATGGCAAGGTCTGTTAGAAATTTTGTCGTCCTATAAAACTGCTAATATGGATCAATTTAATGTTTCAAAGATAAAAAACCAAAACGTAACTCATCATATTTCAGCTGTAATTAAAAGCGTGCTTCCGTTCCTATTTGTTTGAGGTTAACAAAAATCTTCCCTAACCTATGACCTCAGTTTTCAATTTTTTGCTCTAAAATACCATAAACAGCTAATGTGCAGAAGAACTAATTACCAGTTTTAAGTTTAATTTCTTTTTTTAACTTTTGCATCTATGCTCTATATAACTAGTAATAATTTATTTAAAAAATGTAATTGGGTCTATTTCGGCATGAACTTGAGAATAAAATGACGATTTTGGTCTTTTTTTTTGTTAGACGAATTATTATCAAAGTAAAGAGTATTAGCTGTTGTTGTTTACCAAAAACACAACCAAGTGAAATATCTAACCTGAGAAATTCAGTCCTGCTGGCTCGGTATGGACAGGTGGTTACAACCTTCACTTTTCAAAATGTAGTAAAGTGAAACTGACAGTAAATTTCGACTTTGTTTCAGATATTTTCAATAAAAAGGCCCGACATGGCCAGGTGGGTTAAGGCACTCGACTCCTAATCCAAGGATCGCAGGTTCGAATTCCTGTCACACCAAACATGCTCGCCCTTACAGCCTTGGGAGCGTTATAATGCTACAGTCAATTCTACTATTCTTTGGTAAATGAGGTAGCCCAAGAGTTGGCGGTGGTTGGTGTTGACTGGCTGCCTTCCCTCTAGTCTTACACTGCTAAATTATGGACGGCTAAAGCAGATTGTCCTCGAGTAGCTTTGCGCGAAATTCAAAACAAACCAAACAAATCTGCTTGGAAATCTGCATCCCTCGAGTACAAATAAAACTATAGTTGTTTCTTAAACCACTTCTGATTTTATTTATTCATCATGTCTTACTGTTTTAGACAAAACGAGTAAAAACTATAATTTAAAATACACAACATAACTTAAAATAACGCCACTGTAAATTATGACAAAATAAAAAACATTTTTTTTTTACTTTAAAATTGAGGAGAGAGAATTGCATTATTTCAATTAGAAGTTAATATGATCAATAATTACAATTATCACTAGTGAGTGGTTGAAATGAAAGAGGAATTTTGTACAAGTATGTTAACAGTTTAAAACTGTTATAGAAATACATAAAAAGAGGTTCAGTGTACTGAATGGCTGAAACGATTTATTGAAAAACTTTTGTAAATAAAATGTTCTTGTGTATTTTATTTGTTTTCATGGATGTGACTGAAGCACCCTAGATTTTTAAAATTAATTTTGCACCAGAAGATTGCACTCACTTTTTAAGAGTGGTAGTTTTGTATGAAGTAATTAGTGTTTCTGTTATTACTTTAGTCTAGTTTTCTCAAACCTCAGACAACTCCTTCTTAGATCGTATACTTTGTTTATCGTTCAAATCTACATCACTAACTTTTGTTCATCTATTTCAAATCCCAAGGAAGAAAGTTTTATCATCTCTCGACATCGTTTGACTATTGTGGGGCAAAATATAATATATTCTTGCAATTAAGACGTCGTAAGGAAAGGGAAACTTGTAATTTAGTTGACATAAGATTACAAATCTTCATGCTAGATAACGCTATGCTTGCTTCCACTTAAGTAGGTGTCTGGTGCTAAGAAAAAGACTTTCTATTAACCAATCGCAAACTTTACTACTAATAATAAAATCTAGGTTTATAAATCAGTGACATCTAGTGACTTGTGGACGTCGGATGCCTGTGTTTCAATTGATTAAATATGTTAATAAACAGTATGTTTTTGTTGTTTTCATTTAGTGCTGTAATGAATTTTGTATTTGTCCAAACTAACTTACAAATAATATATAATTAAATTATAATATCTCTGAAGAAATGTGTTCCTAAATCTGACATTTTGAACAAAACGGCGCAAAAATATTATTTCATTGTTTTACTATTTCGACAAAAAACATAATCAAACTACTGATGGGCTATAATAATATGATAATTATTTTTTTTATCTCACCGCAAAATACAATGCCTTAACCTGAGTACAGCATTCCTATGCTGAATTGATCTTAAACGAGACAATGAAGAAGTCACGTTACAGTCATAGCTAATATAAAGCCACGCTTTCGACATTGTTTAGCGTTGTATAGTAGTGTGAAGCCACCAAATAATGTCCACATTTGAGAAGGGTATTGTAAGAGCCCTTTACGTTCAAATAATAAAAATATGTCCAGATGTTATGCAACATGTGAGAGTCAACTAACACAAAAGTTAACAGCAAATTTTGACAACAATGTGCTACATTGTTATAAGGATCTCTATCCAAAAAAGCCACACAAGGTCCGTGTACATAAGCTTTCACGACATATTCATGAGCTGCCAGACAGCTTGATCAACCGAGAATGAAAGGGGTATATCGAAAATCCATTTGAAGACATATCAGTCACCAATTACTGTGTGATTGGAATGTTACAATAGGCACTAGGAATTAATAATCTTGTGCAATAAAGATATTAAGAAAAGCGGCAATGTTTGACATGACAGCCTTACGAAGGAGATATTTGTAGCAGAAACTGTAGCTATTGTAACGATTGTGTGTAACCAAAGAGTGTCAGGCTCGGGCTATTGTAACGATTGTGTGTAACCAAAGAGTGTCAGGCTCCAAAATCGTTTCAATATAATGTTCACAACTGTTTTATGAGAACTTTATGAATTTTTATTTTAACAAGAGCTTTAAAAGATCGCTTAGAGAATTGTGTTTTTATAGACATGTTTTTATGAACGTAAGTCTCATAAGCCCACGGTTCGAAGTCAACATTGCGACCATACATATTTTGTATATAGCTTTGTAGTTCACCTAGTAGGGATACACTTAGTAACATACTCAAGTGCAAGGGATAATATAGAATATCCACATACGAGGTTCTCGATTAAAGGTTATTTTCGATACGAGGCGAATGTAAAACTATGGTGTTCCAGATTTATCTTTATAGTCACATTAAAGAAGGGGAGAAGCAAATAATTCAAATAAGAAATTATGCTCCACAACAATATCCACTGTAACCATAGATCACGTTAGAGGGTGATAATTCTCGAAGTCTATCAAATATTACCACTTATACTGTGTACATTTTATCTATAACGCCTGTTAATTACCATTTACATAAAAATAAAGAAATAACACTATACTTCGTTAACAATAATAAAATAAATTAAATAACTGTAAATATGCTACTAACTGGTGTTTAAATAACAACTATAATATGAGAGTTACTTTACTACCAGTCTAGATGTTTACTTCCTAGGATAAACAACTTTTGTAAACCTGAAGATGACCTAACAGGTCGAAACGTTCTTCTATACTTTACTTTAATTAGTTTTAATACCCATACCAGCCGTCTTGAGAATACATTCTTACTTCAAGTACGGTTCTCGTCATCATGAATTATTTCACGCTCGTTATCCTCAGAAACGTTTAAACGTTTTATAGATTATCCATATGGAGCGGGCAAAGAGACATGATTGATTATGCTCACTTATTACTATTAATCTTCTTTGGCCACTACATTTATTTATTATACAAGTCTTGTCATATCTCCTGTTGACTATACCTGCGTGAACGTTTCTGGAATTATCTAACATTCAGATACGTTATCCAAAGTCGTATTGTGTTAAGTATATAGCAGCTTAACAATGTTGACAAACTCAGCTCATTGCGATAAATTTTTAGGTCTCTATTGTCAACATTATCCAAAATAAACAGACTCTGTGCGGCTAAGTGAGGTCATGTTGAAGTTTCTTTAATAACTGATATGTTTACACACTGTTCATTATCGATGGTATCATTACGTTATATTTATCTTTTAATAGTTCTTAGAGTGAGAAAATTATGAAATGAAATTGAATAAAACCGTTAATTGTTTCTGTAAAATACAAGAAGTACTCCACTGTAATAACTGGTTGAATTAACTGAATTGTTGACGACATTTTTGGTGAATATTTTTGCACAACTCATGGGTTACAAGAGACTATGTAACTAACAGAAACATGGATTCACGAACAACTTGGTGCTTAAATAGTTAAAAAATGTGTTTAAAAAGTTAATGGATCCAAGTATTCTATTAGTAATTCTAGAGTATAAGTTATGTTAAAACGTTATTTTAGATTTCATGTAACCATTTTTCATTTACAAATGGCAAGGACTTTGTAACAACTTGTGAAAAAAAACACGAAAGTTTCGTGGCAGGTATTTAGTTTTTAAAGGAAGATGAACTTCCCGACTGGGGTGCTCAGGGATATTTATATTCCCCTTCGCCCATCAACTTGTTGTACACAATAGAAGAAAATAGTTGTGAATTCCAGTTTGAAATGTTAAACGAAAATATGAGAATATACGAGTTTACATGTCATGTTGATTGGTTTTGTTGCTCGATCGTCCTTTCGAGAAAGCACTCTTCATATGGTGTTTATACCTAACTGCCTCTCCTTGTTCCCTGAACAAAATACAAAGACAAGATCCAGTTTGTTTGTTTTCTGTTTAAACAGTAGCACATGTAAAGATGTTTTGGCTTTTTAAGCTTATTGATACAAATAAGTGTGAACGTTTAATGAGTATAAAAGCTAACCATCACAAGACGTCGAGAGACAATAACAGAATATTGTTGCTCTGCTACAGTCAGGAAACTTCAGAAACTATAGGCCCGGCATGGCCTAGCTCGTTAAGGAGTGCGCTTTGTAATCTGAGGGTCGCGGGTTCGCGCCCGAGTCGTGCCAAACATGCTTTCCCTCCCAGCTGTGGGAGCGTTATAATGTGACGGTCAATCCCACTATTCGTTGGTAAAAGAGTAGCCCAAGAGTTGGCGGTGGGTGGTGATGACTAGCTGCCTTCCCTCTGGTCTTACACTGCTAAATTAGGGACGGCTAGCACAGATAGCCCTCGAGTAGCTTTGTGCGAAATTCCAAAACAAACAAACAAACAATCAGAAACTATAACTGTGATTAACGCTTATTAATCGGAAAACTACAGATTTTTGACCAGGGATGTTTATAGATTTCGAATACTATGAATCATGGAACTTAAGAAAATTAACTTTGAACTTTAGTATTTTTACGAGCCACATTAGATATCTATCTTCCTCTGTTAAAAGTAAACTTGCAAACTGCGTCAAACCAAACGAGAATAATCTAGCTAGCATTCTTCTCAAGTGAAGGTGAAGAATATATCAATATAAAATTAATTCGCTCGTCGTAGGCTTGGACCGTCGATAAATTATTCAGTTTTAGAACAGATAGAAGACTGGATATTGTTTGTGAGTTTGTAAAATATAAATATTTATTTGTAATAACCGTTATTATAAATTGTATTGTTGTTTATATATTGAAATGTATTTCTGTTAAGAAAGAAAATTGTGTATATCAGTCTTGTTGACAAATAACATAAATTTAATACACATCGATATTTAATTAACTTCCAAATTAAAATTAAAATTTTTGGCAATTTGAAATCTTAGTACATAGTATATGTAACATCGTAAGTCGGAGACTTGTCCGAGATATATTATAATACGTAACAGTGATGTCTTTACTTTATCAACAAACACTTAGTACTGTCACTTTGCATATATATTAATTATGCAACTAATCAACATATACGCATAGAAGTAAATATGTTACGAAAAAACATACAACGGTATCACTAGTTTACCAACATATAAAGAGTAGTATCACTACTTTGCAAAGATACACATAATGGTCTAAATAATTCACCAATAGACACATTATAACGTTATTACTTTAACAATAGATACACTCTAACGTCATTACTTTGTCAATGATAGACACATGGTGTAGTGTTACTACTTTACTAATAAACAAATAGTTGTATTTCTACTTTACATGTAGGCAAGTAGTTGTGTTACTAAGCAATTGGAAGAAAGAGTGTTACTATTTTCAGAGTATCCCATAGCCGTGACTATGACAACTTGCAAAAATGAAAACAATCTAAAAATATATATCATTACTCAGAATTATGACACAAACACATATATTCTGCGGTCACTATTTCTGAAAATAATATAAACGTTACGACGACTATTTTCAAAGATAGACATACAATGGTAGTATAAGTATATTCAACGAGTAGCAAACACCAGGGTATTTCTAGACATAGGATACAACCTACTACCATTGTTTCCAAAGATATACAGAAATATACTGTTATTTTCAGAGAATGACATTCAACAGTATACCATTAGAAATAAAGTATGATTTAACTACAAAATAAAATTGCAGATCGAGATAACAAAAACTATAATGTTGCTGACACTTTAAACATACATGATAACTATAATTCTAACCCAAAGTATTAAAAAAATCATACTCATAATATAAGACGACCTTTACTGTGAAATTTTATGGTATGATAATAAATATCAAACAAAAGTAACAAAACTGTATAAAGTATCTTACATAATGAAGGACCTACCCAGAAATATATGGAATATACATAAAATTGGAAAGTTGAAAACGTATATAAAATAATGATTGTTAATTGTTGCTTTGAAATACAATAAAAATATTATTTTTAAGTAAAAATCAGATCTGTACAAGAGCAATATATTACAAGATATATTTAGAAAAATTAGTTATTTAATGTTTATACACTACTTCGTTACATGATAGAATTGCACACAAGTTTAAATATGCTGTTATTTTAACGTTATTGAAAGTTAATAAAAATTAAGAGGTAAATTATAAAATATTGCTTATTGATCTATATAGTAAGTTATTATACTGATAACGGTTAGGAAATATGTTTTATTTTGTATTGTGGTTATTTAGTCAGTTACTGTTTATGATTATTAGGGTTAGACACAGATTACATAAATAGTTGATTTATAAAAGGATTGTAATCTATATCGATTTAATAATTAACTAAATATGCGATACCTATAATGTATTTTTAACTCTTGACTGAGAATGGAATGCCGCAAATATAAATTTTGTGGAAATTCGTTTCTTTTGTTATTTTCGAATTTATGTATAATATACTGAAAAAAGCTTCGAAGAACATAAATAATAAAACTGAACACACACATGAATACAATAATGATTTTATTAACTGGCAGCAGTATGTTTCTAGAGAGATAAACATGTAAAGATGATATTATTGTTAGAAAACGACTATTAGCAGTGAAGAAGGTATAATTGAACACAAGAACACAACGGTAATAGCAGAAAACATGTTTGACATTCAGGGGTTTCCAAATTTACACATTTAGGTCTATAATGACAGAGCGTGTAAATTATGAAACGTCCAAAGGTTTAACATGTTGTTATGTTTTAGCGTGGTGATTTTATTATTATAGAATTATATCTAAAAGCAGTTAACCCAAGAATGTTAAATTTATTGTTTTGGAATTTGCTTTCGAAAGTAACTGTTTCAGCTCCTTATTTTCACAAAAGAAATTTGAACAAATACCACAATTCACATATTTATGTTTAAGGTTACTACTTTAAATAAATATTACGATTTACACATTTACGTTTAAGGTTATTAATTTTGGAAATACGAAGTATAATCGGAAGTAGAAACTTTTATCATGTTGTGTTTATCGAAGATTTAATCGTTATAATTGTATGGACCATCCATTCCCTTACAGAGGACTACATAGTCATTTTAATTTTGATTTCGATTATTGTCGTTTTGCTTTATTATTTATCATATTTTCTAAATATTCAGATATTATTTATATATAAAAACAAATACTCATAACTAAATTAAGTAACAGAATGAAGTTTACTTGGCTTAATTTTTCAGTAAGTAACATGAAAATCTAGCTTAATCTTTAAGATCTAATAGTGCAATAGACACTTTACTTAGAAACTATATATTAAAAAATAAATTACACTGATGCTGTGATTACAAATGCAAAAATAAATGTATGGCTTTCGTGTGTAATTAAAACAAAAGTTATAACATTTACACGTATTTCCATATAATTTTGTATACTTTTTGTAGCATGACTAACTAAATACCTAAGACAGTCTTTATGCTCCTTATAGGAACATTTTTAGGAACATATATTATCAATTAGGAACGAAAATGAGATACATGGTCTGTGTATGCACGCACCAGCGTTGGTTCTTATGTGATTGTGAAACAGAAACAATTAAATCATATTTATATAACTTGAGAGCTGAATTATAGCTTTAAACATTTCATTATTATTGTTTTCTCTTAAGGTTACAATTTTATCATTGTACTTAATCCTCAGCGTTTTCATGTTCAATTTTATGTATTGTGATAATCAGCATTCAGCCTGATTCTTCTAATGTTGTTAAATTTTTTTCTCAAAAATTAGTGTTAATAGCAAATGATTAAAACATAAAAATAAAAAGATTAATGTTTTTTAATCTATAAATATACTTTTTAGCTTAGTAACTATGTGTTATAACTGTGAATATACCTTTGTAGTTTGGTAAATATGTGTTATTAGCTGTGAATATACCTTTGTAGTTTGGTAAATATGTGTTATAAGCTGTGAACATACCTTTGCAGCTTGGTTAATATTTGGTTTATAGAAAGTTTCAATACTGAATCAGAATAGTTTGGTATTTTCAGGCGAAAGATGCTCACGTGAACCGAAATGATATTAAGCATAAACTAATGTCTAGAACTTGGTAAAGCATGGCGTAATTCTAGACATGAAAATTGATTTTAACATAAGATATTAGATAATGATACTTTGACTATATTTTCGACAAATGTTTACACTTAGAAAAAAAAAAAGACATGTGGTGGCCCAGCTAGTTCGTCAACCATGTAAGTATATACGACAAACGTACAGTAAACAGACATTTGTTCTGCTCTCAGCCGGGTTCGCTTATTTCACATTGAGACTTTATCGTAGAAATGTGAACGGATCCTGATATTTTAGGATAAATTTAGTTTAAAGTTACAAAATCTGTCGTTAGACTCGATGTAAAAATGTAGGCAAAGAACGTTCTATTTGTAGACTGATTAGATGGGAGTCAAGCTGGAACATACCGCCCCTTGTAATAAGGCTAAATGACAGCTGAAGTTGACAAAGTTAAGGAACATTAAAAACAACTTCAATTAAGGTAGATGCTCAAGCTGAAAGCTTGCATAAATGTCTTCATGTTACAAGTATGTCGAAATACGAGAGTCTGATTGTGAAATGTTTTGAGTCTGTACGCGTACGACCTTCCTCAGTAAGTTTTAAATTACCTTTCTAGCGTTCAAATTTAGGAAAGTATATATTGATTTTAAATTTATTATCAGTTATGTGTGTCTTGAATTTAATTACAAATTGATAGTAAAATATAAAAGCCATATCAAAAAAATATTTTGTCTGAGAAATCGACCTGGTCACTAAACGTGAAAAAGCAGCGTATTTAATATACATATCAAAAAAAGGGATTTTCAAAAATAGGATTTTTTCTTACTGCATAACCACCTGGGGCTATTGGCTGTTTCTAGCGAGGGGAATCGAAACTCTGATTTTAGCGTTGTAAATCCACAGACTTACCACTGCCCCAGTGAGGGACTTGAAAAGGGACTATACTTGACGAATAACAACATGATAGTTTGATGTCCCTACAACGTCACTTATGCCATTGAATTTGGATGTTACAAATAGAAGCTAAGGGTCGCGGGTTCGGATCACCGTTGCACCAAACATGCTCACCCTTTCAGCCGTGAAGACGTTATAATGTGACTGTCAATACCACTCTTCGTTGGTAAAAAAGTAGCTCAAAACTTGACGGTGGGTGGTGATGACTAGCTGCCTTCCCTACGCTGCTTAATTAGAGATGGTTAGCGCAGATAGCCCTCGTGTAGCTCTGCGCGAAATTCAATACAAACCAAATGCAGGCGTTTAATATGCCGAAACAATAAAGCCTTTTCATTTATTCAATTCGTATTTAATGGACCCATATCTGTAGTATAGACTGAAAGAGTTCAAAATAATCCTACTAACCTTACACTCGGATTTTTGTGCGATAATATTATATTAAACATGTAAGCTGTATTTATCTGGCTACCTATATTAAACTGTTGTATATTTGAGGGATAATTAACTTTTCTACAATGTGTGAAAATTATGTCTAATCGCTAATATATATAGGCCCTGGACAAAATAAAATAACATATGCATTGGGTTACCATGTGAATAGTATGAATTCGGTTTGTCAATAGTGTAACGCCATTTTTAGATAAAGTTCGAGTTATTTAAGGAATGTTAAAGTAAGGAAGTGACAACAAATTATTTTTAAAAGCATTTGATAATGAGTAGTTAGTACCCAGATCTGATACTTTAGCAGGACGAGGACCGAGACTTTCACACACTTTGAAAACTAGTATACAACATTTTTTGCAATGCAGTGCGTTGACGTATTGAAATACATTATTACCAGCATTAAAAAACTGCTGCTTAAAAGGAAAATCCCGATATTTTAGAGTGTTCTTGAAGTGGTAGTTGGTTTCTCTATATAAACCGGAAATGGAAAGTCTTATTTTACCAAATGAAGAAGTTTCTTTGAAGAAATGAAAGTTAAGATAGTAGAATGTTTTTCTAACTATTAGTTGTATTGTTACCACTTTTGATCTTCTCATCATTTTAGTAACTGATAGAATTGACACTTTTTGTCGTCAGCTAAATGTGAAGTTTGGTAATATGCTAGAACCTTCCTTTAAGTCTGGAACAGAAGTAATTTTTAGATAAGCTTATTTTTAGACACCACTTAATGATGTTCACTATGTATGCACATAAACTCACTGGAGTGGGTTTAACACCTATTAAAATCTACACCTATTTCATTTTCTTTGTCCAACAGTTGTAAGTGTATTTGTTAATCAGTCAGAGTTTTCTCTTTTATTCTTCTGCTATTATAGTTATTCGGAAGAGAAAGCGAACATTTCCAATGGCTATGTTCGAAACAAAACATAACATTAAGATAAAAATCAAAAGACTAAGACATTAATATTCTGTTTTTTCTTAGCCTGAAGATGACCTAAAAATGTCGAAATGCTGTTCTCTCCTTATAAACAAAAGTGTTAATGCCCATATCATCTGTTCTGAGACACATTTTTATTTCAAGTGGGTTTCTTGTCATAAAGAAATCGATAATTTTTGTATCTTACAGCCATTCAGGAAATAATTTACTTGTAGTGGATTTAAATAATTTATAAAAACCACACAAGCTGCAGCATGAGTAAGAAAATTAAAGTCTGTACATCATGATAAAAATACGTGTTTTATTTGGCTGTAAAATACAAATATTTATTGAAAATAGCTGTTTTGTATTTATCCAAACAATAAAAATCTTTAAAAACCTGAAATATATATAAAGAAAGTTTAAAATATTAATTTTAATTAGCTATGTGTTAGCACCTTCGGAATGCTACTTATGTAAGCTACTTTCCTGAACCAATATTCGAATCTATGATTTCCAATACTGGTAGAAAAATTATCTTAGTTTTAAATGCTTTTATGAATTATCATTATTGTATTCTAGTTGTATAACAATGTTTATTGTTATATGACCAGTGTTACGGTTTAGTTCCGTTTATAATCACAGTTTGTGCAAGAAAAATTCTTAAAGCAAACTGAAATCGAATGCGCTGAAATACTCTCAGTACAAGAGCGTTTCGGTTACAGTTTGAAAATTCTACACTTAACGATCAATTCTAACAAGGGGAGAAACGAAAAAAATTGTCAAATTCATAAACGATGGACGGTAGTTTTTAAGATAGATCTGTTTCCTTATTTCTTTGTGTTCAAGTATACCACAAATATTATTATGGTACTGCTAAGGTAGAAAAATAATAGAAAACGAGTGCTACGATATCAGCAATGCAACATGCTGATGTGTTAGTGATACACCTGAGGTGTTAAGATATTAGTGATGTAGCATACGTGTTAACGTGTTACTGGTATACCACACGCGATAAAATATTAAGAATAATATACCTACTAACAGTGATATGACATACGTATTAAGATATTAAAGATGCAAGTTACGTGTTAACATTCGTTAGTGATAAATTAGAAAGTACGATATTAGCGATGCAAGATAAAGGCCCTAAGATATAAATAACGCAATAAACACCTTCATGTATTATAGATGAAACGTTTTACTGGGATGTTAGCAATACACCACGAACAATAATATATTAGTAAACTACCGTATATTGTACGAAGTTAAAAAGAACACTATGGCAGTATTACATTAGTAACACAGTATATGTAGATATTCGAAGCAAATTTTATTAAATTAAGAAATCCGTTATTAAAACTCCTGTAGATAAATTTTTCAGTAAAATACACAGTAATAATGTTTCAACTTGGTTAAATACAAAAAAAAAAAAATGTTAATTTCATTATATTTTATTGGCTAAGTTATTTGGAATAATAGAATTATTTTAAAACTTAGTTCTAAAATTCATTGTAAATCGCGTTACATTATTTCTTTTCCAACTGTTTTTGTAAAGTATTTTAGAGATTAGTTCGTGAAAACCCTTAGATGTTTTTAATAATATCTTTCAACATTAAATGTGTATGTTCTTGTTTGCCCAGTTAATGAAGAGATGAATGTTGTTGTTTTTTAAAAATAAAATCTTCATTAAAGGTTTGTTGAAAGCTAAAAGTTAATATTTTGGTAGCAACATAACTATTTACTAAGTAATTGTAACATTCTAAAGACGCTACAATCAGTTTATTTTATTTTCTTACCTGCTGCTAAAGTACTGACGTCAGAATCAAACTGCTTTCTAACCTGGTATAGAAATATGCCATATGAAAAAAGTAATCCAATACTAAGTGCCTGAATTACTGTGGCGCACCCGCATATAACCCAGCCCCACCCGCCTTCCGGATAGTAGTGTTGGCGAATCGTAACCGCTTTGGGATCATTAGGAGACAGGTAAAGGTTAAGCCCAGGGATACCATTGCCTTCAGGAACGTCTTCTTGTTCCCATGGGTCTGCAGCATGGGTTGCAAACCCGAGATAATTAACGGACTGGCGGCTGCTCTCCTTGTTTCGGAGATGTCCGGAACACCCCATTACACAGGCAACACTAGACGCTTGGTTGAGACCGCTACTTGTAAAGTAGGGACTTCTAGGATCCACAGAAATAACAGATTTTGAACGAAATTTCCGTTTTTCCACTCGAGCTTGCATGTTGCCTTATTTCTGTTCTTCATCCATATATATAACTATAAATTCCTGTTAGAAAATACTTCTTTCTGGGTATCTGTCCTCGAGTAGCTTTGTGCGAAATTCCAAAACAAACAAACAAAATCTGTCCTAGGTATGACTGAGTCTGATTATTCAAGTTAGCCGTCTTCATCATTCACATTGAAAGTAACTCTAGGCTCTAGCGCATCCTTCGCTGCGTGTGCCGACAGTAATCAAGTTTTACTACTCAACACTCTTTGCAACTGCTTTTAAACGGCTGAACGGAACGCAAAATCCCTGAGGGCGCTACGACGCCCTACTCCCTATTTTTTGAAAATAGCAGAACTTAGGTAAAAACAGCTCACTGATCAACTACCGTTTGAATATTTCGTCTAAATAAAACTTAAAAACATACATTTGTTTTTAATCACATTAAAATGCAAAATAATTTATTGAAATTTTAACAATAAAATTTGCATAAAAATATAATAAAGTTTACATTTAAACAGGATATTAGAGACACAGATACGTTACAATAAATATGTCTATGTAGTATTATTATGTACGTGACTCAATAAAATACCTCATAGTGTATACTGGCTCATGCAGATTTATATCTGTATCACTTAATTGGAACAAACATGTGTTATATCATATATAATACATATATACATTTAAAGCATGGTTCATGAGTTAGGGCTACACTTTTTTGCTCCTCATCACTCACAGAACTTTCTCTTTACGATGAACGAACCTAATATGAACAAACGACGTAATAACAAACATTTCCAACATGTTTATCTGTTTCACAGATGTATTATTTAGTCCCTAATACGCTACAGTTAACTAAGTAATACATTCATGACATGCAAGGATTCTATTTCCAATGCTTCATTGTGGGGGTTTCCCCCTGCTTTTTGGTGAAATTCTAACTCAGTTGTTGCATTGTGACTTATGCAACGATCTTACCCTGAGTATGTTGGTTCAACTGTTTCATTTTGATTATCAGGATCAACACGCCTGATTATTTCAACCTCTGCTTTCAGCTTTGACTCTTTCTTTATGAGAGTTTTTACGGCTTTCTCTTGATTAGAGTTGCGATGCCACCTAATCAATTTTTTAAATAATATATTTTTGTTGAGATTAGTTTCACTGAAGATTTTGATAAAATTTTTCATGACAAAGTTTGTGGTATAAATTATAATATCGTACTCCAAAGTAACTTGAAAATGTCCATTCAAGCAATACGTCCAACAATTTCATAATTCAGATTGTGATGTAGTGTAAGATTTAAAATCCAGAATGATTTTGCCGTAGACTACGAAGAGGTTTTTGATATTTTAAAATATTGTATACCAAATGAAACAGAGGTTGTTGATTCCATTATTTCATGAAGAAACTATTAGTTAGCTCATAATAAGATGTTCCATGTTAATGGCATTAGTAGAAATGTTTAAGACAAAGATATGCTTTTTTGCTTGGATTTTCAACACAAATTTTCATTGTGACAATTTTGGTACAATTATTTCGTTATCTGTGTTTTAAGTTATAAGTGTTTTATTCTTAGGATACCAGTGGAAGTGTTTATTTTTCTATGATTAACTAGAATAATATTTTTCAGTATGACAGTTGTGATTCAAATATTTCATTGTAAATATTTTACCCTATGTATTTCATTATAAGGATTTTGCTATAAATGTTTCACTGTGACGATTTCGATGAGATCAGTCAAAATTCTCACAATATTTGAACAGGAACCTTCATCCAGAGCCAGTGATACCAAAGTTCCACAATGCAGCATTATATTCATATAATTAGTTAGTTTTTGAATCAAAGTTTCATAATGAAGTTTTTAGTTTTGATATTAAAGTTTTTGTGAGTATATTTACAGCTTTCATGAGTAATTCTTTCATTTAAATTTAAAGTGCAAGAACAACTCAATACGTTATATAGAAAGACCAATATTGAATATTAGTCAAATATTAGTGTTACACTGTTCCTGGAAGTAGCCATTTAAGCAAGCTATAGAAAGAGAGCTTCTCCGAAATCTATTAAATAAACAGAATGGTCAACAAAATAATTTGATGTCAACTAACTACTTTGATACTAAAGTATCAATTTCTTCTTTACTGTAATAAAACTAATATTTACTAAGAACGCAGTAGTCTAGATTTTATTTTAAAAAATCAATAGAAACAGAGAAAACCACAAAGAAATAATCAAAGATGTCTTTCCTCTAAGAATATAATAGAAATTGTAATTAATTCTTGTAATCAACCAAAAATATTGCTGATAGATTTTATATTAAGATTCTAAAACATAAGTGTTATCTTAATTCACTTTTACTTAGCGGGAAAGAGCAACGTATAGTTTGCACCTAGCACTAACTCTGTTAAATACGTTACACATAAAATGCTCAATACACGACACATCTAGCATTAATCTGCCCAGTACATTTTTCTCACTAATAAATCAAACATACGAATTTCGTGTGGACGTTATTATTTCCGTAATCAAGAGTCAGCAACAAAGGACTCGAAACATAAGTTAACGGTTGCACAGTTTCACTGTTCGTTTGGTTTGCTTTAACGCAAAGTAACATGAGAGAGAAAAAAGTCGTAAATAAATTAAGTATAGCATCGTAAATACAGATTTAGAATTGTGTTTATTATATACAATTTTTTATCTCACATTATAGCTTACTTGTAATTAATTTTTCATATTCATAATTACGTTCAGTTAATCTACTCTTTCAATTTTCAACAGACTGTTTACTCTCAGTAAGTTTTTTGTTCTGTTCTTTCCACCTAGAGTGTGTGGTAATTTTATTTTCCAAAAAAAATTCGGTTCTATTGGAATATAATTTTAATGTTAACAACATTTTCTCATTGATTCATCTCCATTTACTAAATAAGAAACTCAATGATAATGGGAATGAAAAATATACATACATGTTAACTCTAATTTCATCTAACATTACATATAAATAAAAAGTTGTGTTCTTGAAAAAAATTAGTGTCAATAGTTAAACAACTTTCATTTTCAACACCATAATCAATTTAAGAATTTTAAGCTGAATATAAATTTAAATATATAAAAATAAGCATTTAAGAAAAACACATTTTATTTGTATTTAAAGTATATCCTCTAATACTGTGAAAACACGGACTTTTTCAACGAAATCGCTCAACTGAAAATATATTCGTCTGTTTCTCTCTATGTGTATAGGGCTCGGCATGGCCAATCGTGTTAAGGCGTGCAACTCCTAATCTGTAGGTCGCGGATTCGCATCCCCGTCGCGCCAAACATGATCGCCCTGGGAGTGGTATAAAGCGATGGTCAATCCCTCTACTCGTTGGTAAAAGAGTAGCCCAAGAGTTGGCGGTGAGTGGTGATGACTAGCTGTCTTCCTTCTATTCTTACACTGTTAAATTAGGAACGACTAGCACAGATAGACCTCGAGTAGGTTTGCGCGAATTTCAAAAACAAACAGATGTACATATTTTTTATTTTTTTAATTACCCGAAATTAAATAATGTGACTTTCATACACATGAGTTTGAACGTTCTAGCAAATACCGTAGGTTAGAATGATTAATTAATTTAACTGAATAACTTCATGTATATATTATAAAAGTGTTTTTTTTTTCAAAGATCATCACCAATATTTGTGATTATTTCCTGAGGTTTGGTGAGCCCCTAGTTGCAAATAAAGAGTTTTGTCTAGAGTTAAATAGAATGAAAAAGGATCATCTCTCTTTCTTCTATAATTATATAAAAGGTCTGACAACCTCATTTATCAAGAGTTGGAACTTTTTTTTGGTCCTTTTGTAAAAGGAGAAGTACCTCTTTCCTTTGAAAGACGAAGTCTTTCCGAGGTCGATTGAGTGGAAATGTTTAAGTTGAAGTGTGCTAGCTCTCCATTTTCTTCGTCAAGCTAAGAAAGTCGTTAATTACTAACCAAATTATGTTTATCAAAAATGCACGTAATTAAAATTTATATAAATTTACTAAAGTGAAATAAAGAATACATTTTCTAAATACTTAATCGATTTATTATCAAATGGATAGAGAAATGTCCAAAACAGCAAGAAATTTACAGTATTTACTAAAGTCAAAAAATAATAACATTCCACTAAATAAACATCTTAAAGATACTGACTGGAAGTTTACGATATTAGTACCAACTAAATAGTGAACTGGAACACGTGTTTTCAACCACAAGCTACATCCTCTGTTGCTGACAGACGAAGAAAATCAATTTCGCAGAATTTTCAGGTTTATAGGTTAGGAATATAAAATAAGTAAGGATCTGTTTGATATTTTTACAAACTATTCGAAACAGTTTTAGATCATGATTATTCTATCTTGGCATGCAGGAGAACAAGTAAAGCCCCAGGATGTAAAATTCAGGTTTTATAAAACAGCTTAAAAGAACTGATTTGTGTAGCTAATTAACAGTTGGAAAATAACTATTGATGATGGTATAAGGCACGATTATCTCTTGTTTATATTATTATTACAGTCTTTATACAAACTGTCAGCTTTTGTGTGAACTTTAGAGGTAAATCTAACGCTTGCTTTAAATAAGAATTTATTTATTTTGGCTCTTTTCCACTTTACGTTTATATTTTTGTAACAAGTAAATGTTATCCAAAAACAACTGCAACATCATGAGTGTGCATTTTAAGAGATTTTGACATTTATTTCGTTTCTAAACAAAGTTTTATTAGTAATATTACTTTCACTTTCCAGACTTGAAACATTTTAGTACCATTTACAGAGGTTTTTGCGCCTGAAGGTAAAAGTTTTAAAACTGTTTGTTGGATGCTGATTTGTGGTAGTATGTGTTATTGTACACGAACGAAAATAGTAAGTTCTAAAAAGTTGCTCTTTCAAGCCTGTAGTGTTTTTAATCACAAGTGGAAGTAACTCCAATTACAAGTGCCATCATACTTACTTGTAAATAGCTACAAAAGTGACATTACTTTTGTCCTAGTTTCTTTAGATTCGTAACTGTGTTGTCAATGTTATGATTAACAGGTACTAAAGAGAGATCTGATTTTTTTTAATGATTCTGGAATCTAGATTACTTTTACGACAAAAACGAATTTGTCATCATTCTCTATGGAAGTTACATTTTCAAAAATTAGTAGCATTTTTTTAATTATGTAAATTTATTTTACTGATAACAATTATGGTAGTTAATATATTGCAACTTAAAAAATGGATTTAGTGTAATAATGAAGGGGATCAGATTGGTGAGAATAACACAAGCAAATCAGTTTTGCAGCGTTGAGCTCAGCAACAACAATATATTTAAGCAAGCAAAAGTATGTTATTAATTGTCATATATAATATTTAAAGAAAAATTTTCTTTTAAAAATAGAGAACTATCTGTCTGCTAAAAAATAGAGAGACAAAACTAAACATAATCTTTTTACCTCTGGCTGAGTAATGAAAGTTTTGATTGGAAAGTAGAAATAGGAAACAATTAAGAAACACATACTGTAGCTTACGCATATTGATATTTTAACAGTTGCGTTCAAAATGAAAAATATAGAATAAAAATTAGACGAGAGATCTGTTTATTTCCTTTTGTTTTTCCAGTGTTTCCGTTCCAAATCTTCATTTCGGGAAAGATGTCACAGTAGCTTTTCCTTATGGTTTTGCTGGCACTCTTTTCTAGACCGAAAAATTTACTATTCACATCATACCATCTCCCACTCTTAGTCCTGATTTGATTGTAAAATTAATGCGAGGAACTTTTACATATATATATATATATATAGCTTTTTAAAAAGGAGGTACTCGTTTGCTCACTTTCCCTCCATAAAGTAATTTGTCAACTAGCTTATTCATGCGATTCATGAAAAGAAATACCTGTAACTCAGTTCACTTAGTATGGTTTAGATAGAAAGGGCATGGTTATCTGTCTTTGTGTACTGCATCTGAGGCTAGTATCATTTAAATGTATTCTACATTTTTTACATTTCAACTTATAATCTAAATAATTTACACGCTGGTATTATATATCTTATAAATGAAAATAAGTAATTAGACATACAATTTGTATCGCATATGTTTGAGTTGAAATAATGTTCTGCAAGTCTTGATGAAGAGTAAAACACTTAGACACTTGAAAAAAATATCTAACCCTTTAACAATAACAAATACGTTTACAACATTTGTACTAATATTTATGTACTAACGAAAATGTTTATATATTTATATTATAAGTTTTAAGCCAAAATATAAGTAATCCTCGAATTCTACAGGATACATTCAAATATATTTGATATATCTGAGTTGAAATCGTAATACCTCTGACCAACGTTCTCTTATTCTCTACATAAATCACAGAAACCGAATCGCTGTCTAACTGTACACAGAGGCTGTTAATGGAAAAATTCAACCTCAATTGGTTACATTCATTAACAAAGAAATGCCACTAATTTTATACAGATATTATCAAACACAGCAATATTTATCTTGTAATAGTTGCTCCCACTTTGTTTTTAGTTTTATTATAATTCAGTTAATTTCTGTCATCTAATGCAATAACTTGAGGTACATTTGACACCTTTTTTCTCTCCCCCTGTGGCCTGGCATGGACAAGCGCGTAAGGCGTGCGACTCGTAATTCAAAGGTCGCGGGTTCGTGCCCGCGTCGCGCTAAATATGCTCGCCCTCCCAGCCGTGGGGGCATATAATGTGACGGTCAGTCACACTATTCGTTGGTAAAAGAGAAGCCCAAGAGTTGGCGGTGGGTGGTGATGACTAACTGCCTTCCTTCTAGTCTCACACTGCTAAATTAGGACGGCTAGCACAGATAGCCCTCGAGTAGCTTTGTGCGAAATTCCAAAAGAAACAAATTTTTCCCCCTAAGGGAGAAAAAGGTTTTGATAAAACTTAAGATTTCTCTTCACTATGCTCAAGTACAAAGTTATATGAAGTTATTATGTTAATACAACTTACTACATAGTTGTAATTAATCTATGTCAGACGTTTGTCTAGACACCTGAAATAGGGGCCCTGTAATCAAAAGACACATTTCGGGGTTACATATGGTATCAAATGACAAGAAGTCTTGATGTCTTATGATTGATTGATTATGCAGGGCAGCAAATATAATTAATGAGCTGTTTCACGATTGATTTTAGCTGTCAAAACAGATAGAGATAAAAAAATACAAGTTTAAACAAGATCTCACTTTAATACCTTTTTTATAGTTTTCTAGTATATTTTAAGGATCATGTTTTTCTTCTTGTGTGTAATTCACAGGAAGTTGTTTGTAATTAAACATAATTGTAGTCCTTTTTTACAAGAATGATTTATTTTTTAAAGTATGTAAAGGCAGTGTTTCAAAAATTATGCGATATATTTATGATAGATAACGGATGTGCGCTGGATGTATTAGAAAGTTTCATTTTTAAATAACAAATAAACGTACTAAAAAGGCTTTAAAAAGTTATATGAAAATTTTAATTCCTATGTTAATTCTATAAACAAAAAAGATTCTAAAAAATAAAATTAAAATTCAATTGAGTGTTTGGAGTTAGCGTCATTTTTTGATGTAAACAGAAACTTTTCATATATTCAGGATTGGTACAAAATAAATGGAGAAGAGGTGAAAATATAATATAAACTACATTTTTAACAGCTTGTAAATATGCATAATTTGTTTATTTGTTTCTAAGTTTCGCAAAAAGCTGCAGATGACTTTCTGTACATAGCCACCCTTAACTTTCTTCTGACAAATCAGACAGAAAGCAGTGAGTAAATTTGGGTTATTCTTGTCCACTAGAACTGTAAAAAGTATTTTTTTTTTGTAAATTTGGGCCGCGAACAGAGAATCTTTGAATTCACAGTCTAACCACGTGGTAAAGTTCAGCCCATAGGTGTAAATGTATGTGGAACATGCGTTATGTAAAACAACAACAACAAAATAAATGACACTTGAAAGTTACTTTAAAATAGCAACTTTTATCTCATCTTTAAGATCCAGTAATATCAAATTTGTTATATAATATTTTCATCATGCTTTCTATCGATATCAGCAACAAACTGCAGACTGTGTAGGACATTATACACAACAACAAAAATATTTTCAGTGACATAATGCTTAATACGACTTTTTGTTGAAGTGTTGGTATTAACTAGTTGTAACAAACCTGCTAACGAACGAGTGAACGAGTGAGTGTTATATTGGCTTCACACTTTTAATTGGAGTTTATGACGACGTCAGTCATAAGTCTACATATATCTGAGACCATTTTGTAATACTACTTATGATATCTACACCCTTGTGGAAATTAATTGAAACAAATTGCCATTTTACAATATTTTCAGCATTAAGGCCGGTGTAGGCTCACTGGACCTGCTGATTACCTTTAATAGTCATTTTTTTCACATAGACGACGTTATTAGTTGTGTTTTACAGTACGATCGATCTATTTTTGGTATATATGACGAAATATTGAGGAATATTACGTCATTCGAAATTGCGTTAAAAGGGCAAGCAGACCAGTCAAAGAACAACTTCTTACCAGCTCAATGAAGAAAAAACAGTATCAATGGGGTCTGAAATACAAGAAATGGACGCAAGAACAATGGAGGAAGGTGTTATTCAGTGACGAGACTCATTTCTTGATACAGGGTCAAAGAAGTCTGCATATTTGCAGATCTCCAGGTGAGAAAATTCGAGAATCTCACATCAATCAGTTCGTAAAACATCCCTTGAAAAAGATGTTTTAGTGCTTCTCCAGCTACTATAGTGTCGGAGGCTTACATATCAAAGAAGGATTGATGCAAGGACCACAGTACATCAAAGTTTTACAGAGAAGGGTCTTTCCAGAATGGAAAAAGAGATTTCCAGAAGGATCTGGCATTTTATTAAACATCACAAAAACAAAAAAACTAAACTTATACAGTGAAAACAGTTTCTTTGAGTTAATGAAAGTCTTCGCAACTTTTGTCATTATTTACACAAAGCGCCATTATCTCTTTGCTTTCTTGTTCTTAACTAACATAATGTAGCGGAATTTTAAGGAACTTAAAGCAATAAATTTTTTGGATTCAATTTTTCACAGTGGCCATAGCAGGTACATAATGTGGCTTTGCTCTAAAACAAACAAATCTAACTAACATATGGTTCTTGGCTCATGCACACAATCTTATTTTCTTGTTTGTTATGAGTCAGCTTTATTTTCTCACATAACTTTACACTACTCATATTCAGTAAAAAAGTTTCACTTCATTGGATCACCTAATTTTACCTATTTCGCCTTTCCTTGAATCTTTTCGCTGCTCACGTCATTTGCAGATCAAGTTCATAAAATCCTTTATTGGCTTCCATAAGTTATATTCAATGATACTCACTTCAAGGTCTTGTTCTAAACCAAGGATCTTCTATGCGTCAGGTGTAAAACGTCTTAATATGTTTGACGCTACTTTAATGCTGAAATAAGTTTACTTATTTTATCATCACTTCCAGTGAGAAGTATATAAAATATTTTCCGTAGTACTTGCTTTTGGGTGGGCAACGACGGTGAATTATTTCATTCAACAATAGGACTGACTAATCAGGCTAAAAGAGTTACGCCATTAAAAGACTTAAATAAAACTCTGAATTATAGCAATCCTTTAAGAAACATAAAATCTAACGGTGTAAAAATATAAACTGGCAAAGCACGATCCATTGGTTAAGATAGATAGATAAGATTATAAAAAGTGACGTCTCAAATCGAGTGTGGAAGTACTATCTTTTAGGCTATTTTTTTCATTGAAAATTCAAATTTGGCCAGTTCAACGTAAGTGACGAAAATTATAATGAACCTTATAGTAATATCTTATCACAGCTTTTAACTTTGTAAAACAATCATGAATGATCAGTCTTGAAGTTATACCCACAACACAGACATTCAATTACTGGATAACAAAAAATATTTGATATAAATTCTATATATTGTTCAGGTTTCATTTTATCCATGAGTGCAACAAGAGCAAAACATTTTATAAAAAGTCTAAACAAAATTTAATTTAGAATGCAATGTAACTGCTATAGCTTATAAAATATGAAATCATTTCAAACAGTCACAACGTACAAAAAATATAAGGCAACCATGGTAAGCCAACTTTACAAGGTGAGGGTGTATGTCAGATGCTCATGTTATACATTGCATCTAGTGCCTAGGGTGATAAAGGTTCGCAATATGACAAAAAAGTGGTTAGTCCACTAGTGGTGCATACTCACTTGTTTATAAATGTACCTTTTCATTTTTTACAAACTTTTTTAAATAAATAAATGAAGAAATGTTATTTATTGGTTGTTTGTAATCAAATAAAACACTTTATCTGGTAAACTATTTTCCTAAGTTTGTAATTATTACTGCAGGATATGTAAAAGGAACCTTAAAATTCACGGTAGATTTAGCAGTTACTGACTTGTAATCACTCTACAATTGTAATCACTCTTCAATGCTAAATAACGACGTATAACTAAAAAGTGTTGGGCAACTTTGTAACTTTATCAAATATTTGACTTTACGTTTGTACTTTATACAAATAATTAATGAGTAATGAGAACTTCCAATATTACAGCTTCAGCAAGTCAAAACCACTATTATAAAATATTTTATTCCTTACGCTCATCTTCGTTGTTATACTGAATATTTTAATTTCAAATAAAATTTGAAATAAACAAAAATAGTCGACACTTAATAGTGTTGGAGTTGTAAAAAGAAATTATCAGGCGAGATAAGCTTATTGTAACACTTCTCAATAATAGTGAACATCAACCAAGATATAGTTCATGTAACGATTCTCAAGAACATGAAACATGAGGAAATATATGCTGAATATAACAGTCCTCGATGGCACAAAACATTAGAAATAGACGACTAACATTGGAAATATGAAAATTCGAGACATTATCTACAGACTATCCAATATCATTCTTCAGTTTCTAATGATTTTTTTTCTCAGGGCTAGCTAATTTTCTGTGACAACCACATTAGAATACATTTCAGTCAGTTAATTTCTTCTTAAAAAAGGGGGTAACTCAGGTGAAACAGTCTTTGAAATCCTATAATTATTCTGAAACGACAGTACATTTTTCAGCTCATAAGCATGGTTTACACATGTAAAGAAACTGAAATATGTACGATAGGAAGGCACTAATGAGCCTTTTTTCTCTCTTGTGTTTCTGGGTGTATAAATAGCGCTTCCGTTCATCCATGAAATCGTTTTCGGAACTATACTCATCGTTTAATTTATCACGTCTTTACCAGAGATTCCCCCAACTTAGATGTAGATTAACGAAGACTAGAAGGGTCAAAGATTGTATATAGCTGCTGTCAAAAGTCTAAATATTTAACCCAAGGTATTTATGCCCATGTTACTTCATCTTACTTCTCTAATTTTAGTTTTATCATAATTGGAAGTAAAATTACTAATTGAGTTTCATTGTTAAGTTTATTATTGTTCACGAGCAGAAACTAAAACATAATTGACATTACTAATCACATTTAGCAATATTTATTATAAACATGATGTAGTATGATAAAGAAAATAATTAACAGTACATAAACTAGTAAGAAAGAATGAAACACTTGTATAGTATTCTGTGCTATTTCCCTGTAGATATATGCTCATGATATGCCTCCATTAGCTCAACGTACATTTATGGGCTTATGATGCTAAAATATTAGTTTTAATACCTGTGGTTGGAACAGCACAAATAGCTCATTGTGTAGCATTGTCTTTAAAATTAAACAAACAAGCGTTTGTAATACACGTGCGCAATTTACTTTAAGCCATACTTCTAGGCTAAGACAAAAGCAATTTCATTTTCCTCTAAACCTTTTTTCTCAGAAGATAAATGATAGGCTTTATAACAGTCAAACAAATTTTACTTTAAACTTTTAACAGCATATTGCACAAAAAAGAACACTATTTTTCTAAGTTTGCTTCATTGTCCCTAAAATGTCGATTGAATTTAAATATTTGTTTTTATTTGAGTATTTCAACTACAAAAATGCTTTTTCAGTTTGAAAACTGAAGTTTCTGTAACTCAAGTCACTATAATTTGCTATTCAGTGTAGTTTCTAATTTAAGCGCAGATAGCCTAGTCGCTTTGCGCCGTAAAACACCAAACCAAACTAACTGGTCATACAACATATTTCAATTGTGTTAAGCCCGGCATGACCAGATGGTTTGGGTGCTTGACTCATAATCTGGATGTCACAGGTTCGAATCCCTATCAACACCAAACATGATCGTCCTTTCTACATTGTGGGTGTTATTAAATGTGACGGTCAATCCCACTAAGAGTTGGCTGTGGATGATGATGACTAGCTGCATTCCGTCTAGTCTTACACCACTAAATCAGAAAGGGATATCTGCGATAGCCCTGGTGTAGCTTTGCGAGAAATTAAAAACAAAATAGCAAGAGTTTAAAGTTATTAATGTTTAGTTGAATTTATTTTTTGATTAGTAAGAATTTGAGAATTTTATATTCACGTCTTTTCATATAGAAATTGTTATGAATTGTAAAAAAAATTACTATGTGGAACATGAGACAGTAATTCGCAATAAAAATTATTCCCACTTTTATACTGTGAATAGTTGTATTAACAATAAGCGTCATCTGTTAGGTAATAATAATATTATTTAAACTGTTTAAAATTGTGAAAAAAAAGTAAATTATTATTTTTGCTTATATTAACATTCCTGTAAAAAACAAATATTTAAATTGCAGTCGGTTTCTTATCTCATTACGTCTATTTTAGAATGCTAACAAAAGACAAAACGAAAAAAGAACGTATAAACAGCAGTATCGAAAATTTAGCCACAGATAAACAGACGAGTACACACACGTCTACAGATATAATTTAAATCGGATAAAGTAAAAGTTCGTCGTTCAGTAATTCACGAACATCCACTACCGGAACCTTTTAGTAGGCTATAGTGACTGACAAATAGTTACCAAAATCTCTTAGTCCGTTAGAGTAATCAAATTGAATGTTTTAAATTAACGAGCAAGCTTCGGGAAGCGGATTTATCGACTAGCGTAAATCACCTCTAGTTTGAAGCGGAAATAATGTAGATGAGACAAATTTGTATGCGGATGGTTTTGTCTCTTTAAGACTCCATTATCTAGCATATGAAGCTGATACATTAATATAGACTAGATGTTAGGAATTGGTTCAAAATGTTTAGGAAGTTAAAGCATCATAAACTCTCTTCAGTAGTTCTAATACCTTGTAAAATGAGCGTTGAGTTTTAATGGAAAAAAAAACAGGAAGAATCTCTCTTCTTTTGTCTATCTGTTAGCTTGTCAAGAAGAACAGCAGGAAAAACAAAACACTGTCTGTTAAGATGTTCTTTTGTTAAGCACATTGATTAACGAGTTGCAGCTACCAGTAAGGGCCGAAGCTAAATGTAACCGGTTTTTGATTAGGATACATCAAAAAGAAAAGGATACAGCCCCTTTGTGAGAACAAATCATTTTTATTTACCTTCCAAATTATACTTTCCTCTAAATATATATCGATATTTTTTGGGTTTTAGAATTTGATTAATATTTCCTAATTCTCCTTAATAAATAACCGCTGAAAAGAAATGAGAAATTAATACCTTACTTAACTACTAGAATTAATCATTATTTTAAAACGTTTTAGAAAGACACGTTTGCTAGGAAGTATGTGCTATTGATTATCACGAAACAAATTTATTTTATGTTTTAACGTTTCTAAACTTACATTTTTAACTTAAAAAGAAAGATAAGTATAGCAGTTAGTGTTAGGTAATTCAAAATATATAGTTAATTACAATTAAAATATTATTATCCTTTTTTAATTTCTATTTACTTCAAATTATTCAAAGAGAAGAAAATAGTTGCTATAGAACTTAAAACAGAACCTAACTAATTAAATATTTATTTGATTACAATATTTATCTAACTTGTATTTTTACTTATTTGTAAGCTGTATCACGAATTAGATACTTGTTTAAATTTTTGAACAAAGTTACACACTGGGCTATCTTTCCCCAACGGTTAGTGAAACAGTTTCTATTACTGTAAGTTCGCAGACATATCGCTGTGTTGCTAAAGGGGGGATTAGATACAGAGAAGATATTCAGTGAAAGTATCAATTACTTTCTCCATTTTTAGAATATGAATCACCATATACCAAAAGTCTCTTATTTTACTGTAATAACTAAAAAACTTTGATAGGATTTTATCTGAAAACACTTTATCAACAATTGATGAAAAATTCAATCAAGTTCAACAAGAAAAACAGTGTTGGTAATGACAGACATGATAATAACCAATTCGAAACATACCACGAGTTATTGTCCAAAAGTTTTTCGTCTGTATTAATTTGTTTTAGACCAACGCTTCGGGTAAAAATCAGTTAATATATTCACAGAAGTCGTTAAAAAGCCGTTTTTCATGTTTGAAATAAAAATATAATTATTACATCGGTTACTTAAAAAAAAGTTACATAAACAGACACATAGCATGAAAAACATAAATCCTGAAAACAAGCTGGTCCTTAACTAGTTGATCAAAAAAAAAGCTCTATCGAACGTTAGACATATTTTCATTATTTGTTAAAGCTATTGGATATTTTGTATATTATATATTTATTTGAAAAACGAAAGATGAAACAAATATTGAAGTTAAACAAGTATTGTATCTCTTCCCAATACATTCTCAGAGTCACATTAACAGAAACTTCTTTTCAAGCAGTTATAAGAAGTTACAATTTATTCAACGTATGTGAAATTTTAAAAACATTAAAAACTAACGTGCCAAGCCCAGCCCAGCGTTTAGTTACTGGGCTGTAAAACTAAGGTTTTGTGGTTTATGGGTGTTGTTACCACTCCCCTAATCCCTCCGAAATATGAACATGAGATAGTGGTTGTATTATCATTATTTGGTCTGACAAAAGTAGCCCAAGTGAGACATTCGGCTTTTTTTTTTCTCATGCCTAATATATATATACCTTTATAAATATACTACCACTACGGAATATGAAATCATCAGTACCAGAAATAAGTGCGCTTATTACCATCAATTCCTCATTGGTTAGGCTGTAAGTCTGAAGGTTTATTCCCTTTGTATGCAGAACATAGATTGTCCACTGTATAATTTTGAGATCAACAAGAAATAAGAAAAACGAGACATAGTTACCCCCAGTAGTCCGGATCTACTAAGTGGTTTCAGTTTTATAATTATTTTATAATTTCAATTAACAACTATCTACTCACAAATGTCCACAGACCAAATGGTATCTTAAGTACTACATATTGAGGACTCTAATGTCTATATCTGCACCTTAATTTTCCTTTTCATTTATAAAACTTCCGCAAAAGTTAAATGTTGTTAAAATTAAAGTACATTTTCCTTTCTCACATTGAAGTTTTTACCCTAGTTTTATTTATCTGCCTCTTACGTCTGTAGCTTTTTTTTTTATTTTGGTTTGAAAGTTGTTTCGCAAGATCAAATAAAGTAAAGTGACTCTCTTCTTATACTTTTTTTTCCACCATGATCTTAATCCTTCTTCTACACCGCACTTTCTTAACCCAAACCTCCAACAACGTAAACCTTGAAGAGTTCTAAGTAGTTACATTGAAAATCCGTTTATTTACTGAATACCAACAGCCATCTGTGCTCTGCCCACCATGAGTATCGAAACCCGGTTTCTAGCGTTGTGAGTTCGAAGACATACCACTGAACCACTGGGGGGGCACTATTCTGTCACGCAAACTTTTAACTATAAAACTTCAAACTATGACAACTTTATGAAGGCTCAGAGGTTGCAATTTAACCTTTGAAATCAAGTTTTATACTTATCCCAAAAATATTATTTAGATCCAAGGCTGGTAGTCTCCCTGGTTTATTCCAAGTTACTGTTACCTTGAACTCAAGCATGATGGTTCGTTTCAGGGTCTACTGAATGAACCACATTACCCTGGTGACCAAAACGTTTATTCACGACAACTAAGATGTGTTATTTTACGATTTATTAACGTTTATGTGTGTACAGACATGGATACTATACGAATAGGTCTCTGGCAAGCTACACAGAATAAAACTACATACCAAACCATATCCAATCCATTACAATTGTTCACAGCAGACAACTACAGCCTGTTTGTTTACTTTCCTCCCTCTAAATCCACTTTAAGTCATTACTTTATGACAATGTTAAGTAATTCCCATCACTGCTTAGATTTGTAATGAACCATCAAAAGTTGTGCACGAAATAAAGCTATATATTTTTCCTTGGGATCTGATGTACAACTTCTGTACTCCAGTATCAAAGTACACACAGTCGTCGAGAGGAGTCTGTAAAGTAATCAGATGTTGGTCCCGTTTGTTGTTGGGTTTTTTTATGGGGGCACAATATATGAAATAAAATCATGGTAAGTTCGTTTCAAACATTATTTGAACTGTTTGTCGCAATCTGATGAAAAAAAAACTGATCTTTTGTCACACTACGATAATAACTACCATTCCATAAACCCTCTTTTATTAAAGTTCTACACTATTAAGTATCTCACGACTGAAAGGAGGAGCATGTTTGGTGTGACGGGGATTCGAACTCACGACCCTCAAATTACGAGTCGAGTGCCTTAATTACCCGGCCATGCTGCGCCTGCACCAAACTAAAACAAACGCAGATATTAAAATAAATGTATAACAGCAAATCCGTTACACTACTAAGACGATGATACAGGATTTCTATTTCGCTAGCTCCATCTTATCTGACTTTTTAAACCATTATTTATCTTGTTATTCTAGTCTATCGTGCTCTTTTTCTTTTCTTTTTTTAAGCTTAGTTTCAGTCGCCACAATTTGCAACGAAACTGTAAATGTGGCAGGATTATTACTGTATATACATAAAGATGTTTGTTACGCAAAAGCTATATCAAAGACTAAATAGAAGACAGCTTGTCAACAGCGCTCTTATCAACTATTTAGCCACTTACTATAATCGAAAGACGAAGGTTGATAATTATTTTTATAACGCCTCCATAGTACTAAAGTGTTGAGTGTGATTTTGAAGATTTTTGAGACTCTCGAATTCACTAAACCAAGCCATTACGAATGGGAAACACATACAACGTCTTAAGAAAAACATAATATAATAAGAACAGGAGATATAAATATCGACTTTCTCCAATACATATATATATAATATATCAGGCCGAAAGCACTCAGAACGGATAAATGACAGTCTTAGCAGCAGTTTAATGCTTGATTGAACTTCATTAATTTGTGTTAGCTTTAGCTGCTTAATGACCAAAGTTTATTTAAACGTGGAATGTTTTCGTTATTACTTTTGGACGTATACATAAAATAACAAATCTTTACTTCCACGTCATAACCACTCAGAACATGGTCCTCTACACTCTACCGATGAGAAGAATTGTATGTTTTCACATTCTCGTTTCTAGCCACCAAGTGGCTATATTTACTAACCCAATAGCACAACAAAATAAATAAACAAGGTTAAAAGTCTTATCAGAAATGTTATAGTTAAATAAAAAATGATTAATCACATTTAAAAATAATTAAAGTCTATTTGTCGGTAGATTATAAGAAAAATTGATTTTTTAAGTGAAAGACAGCACCCATGATATTGATAATACTGGAAAATTTATGATCTCTTGATTTGAAATATGATCCCCTTCAAAATATATTTTTATCGTCCTTTTTATGCTATGAATAGCATTATTCTTTGTGAAGAAGTATTTTATATTCGTCAGTTCTTTATGAAAAGCCCTCCGCTAGTACAACGGTAAGTCTACGGATTTCCAACGCTAACATTAAGGGTTTGATTCCCCTCAGTGGGCTCAACAGATAGCCCGATGTGGCTTTGCTATAAGAAAACATACAAACACATACTCTTTATGAAAATATTTACAAGTACTTGTTATTTTATAAGCGTGATGGATTAATATTTTTACCAGATTATTTGTGTGCTTACTTTAAAAGTTATATTATTATACCTACTATTCAGATAGTCATTTTTTCACTTCCATTTTTTTACTCTTTCAGTTATTGTTTTTCATGATAGCATAAAGGCACATTATTTAACGATGAAACTAGTCTGAACCCACAATAACTCCATAGTTTTGGTCAAAAATGTTATTATCATAAAGAAAGCATGAATACTTGGTGGCAATTTTGACTAGTTGTTGAAAAACTGTCTTGAGAAATCTTTATCATTTTCGTAATAGAATATATAGGAATGTTTGTACATAAGTTTCTAACGCCCAAACTAGCATATACGCTTCTTTCAGTCGTGTAAGCATTATAAGGTTTAAGTTCAATCTCACTTTTCATTGATAAAAGTATAGTCCAAGAGCAATCGGTGGGTGTACTGACTAACAATCTTATCTCCAGGCTCACACGGCATGGTCAGCTAGTTAAGAAGCATGCCTTGTAATCTGAGAGTCTTGAGTTCGAATCCCCATCACATGATAAATGTTTGCCTCTTTAGCTGCGGGTATGTTATAATGTAATGATCAATTCCATAATTCATTGTCAAAAAAGTAGCCCCAGATTTGACGATGGGTGGAAATGACAAGGTGCCTTCCCTTTACTCTTACTCTGCTAAATTAGGGCCGGCTAGTGAAGATAGTCTTTGAGTATTTTATATGCAAAAACAGCTCGTTTTGGTTCAGAAAATATTTTAAATAGAAGAGCGAACAACGTTTCGACCTTCTTCGGTCATCGTCAGGTTCACAAATGATGACCGATGACCGAAGAAGGTCGAAACGTTGTTCGCTCTTCCATTTAAAATATTTTCTGAACCCAAACGAGCCGTTTTTTGCATATAAAATTCTCAACAAGTGGGTTTCTCGACATCACTGATAGTCTTTGAGTAGTTTTGCGAGAGTCTCAAAAACAAAAACAAGTTTGTGACAAAGAACATAGCGCTGCTATCTTAAATAAATCCTATTATTTTATAGAAAGAAAGAAGAAATTATATTTCTAATAACTATTAGTAATAACCGTTACTATAAATTATGTATGTAAAAACAGCTCTTATTGATAGAAAAAGCACAATGTAGAGGCGCGAACGACATTTCGACCTTCTTCGGCCATCGTCAGGTTCCCAAAGAAAGAAAGAGGTAAGTGACCGGTAGCTGACCACATATTTGAACGCTGTTATGTAATTGAGCGTAGGAATATAGAGGGCGTGCTTAGATGTTTGATTATATTTATTAATGTAGATATAAAGGTGTTATTTTGTATTGTTTTATTTTGAGCTTGAGTTGTTGTATAAGTAAGGCTTCATTAATTTTGCATTTGTTTCTGTTTCTTTCTTCATCTAGTATTTGAGTATTTTCTATTGTTATGTTGTGTTTATTTGATTTGCAGTGTTTAAAAACGTGTGAAGGTGATGTTTTGTATTATTTGAGTCTGGTTTCCATTTTTCTACTTGTTTCTCCAGTATAGAAGTCGTGGCAGTTATCACATTGTATTTTATAAACAATGTTAGTGTGGTGTTTGTCAGTGCAGTTTTTACATAGTATAGACCTCAGTTTTGTACCTGGTTTTTGAATAAATTTGGTATAACTGGAATGTTATATTTTATTACTAGTTTTTGCCAAATGTTGGTTATGCTTCTGCTGATGTTGCGAATAAATGGTATGCAGCAGAAAATGATTTCGTGATATTTTTAATTCGTGGAATATACTTACCTTTGTTAGTTGATTTTGTTTTTTGTCTAGGTGTGTGCGTATAATATGCGTATATGTTGATGAAGTATTGTTTTATTGTGTCTAATTCATCGTTAATTTTATCTGGCAAGCATAGTTTTATGGCTGTGTTTATTTGGTTCTTCAGTATGTTGAGGTTTTGTTTTGTTTCATGTGTCGAGACTCAAGAAATGTGATTTTTCGGTGGATTTTTGTTTTAAATTGTGTATCGGTTGTTGTAATTTTGAGTTTAAGAAATGATATTTGATTGCTTTCTTCCTGTTCACGTGTGAAGTTAATGTTATTGAATAAAATTGAGTGTGTGTTTTGAAGATATCTGTACCAGTCTAGTGGTGAATGTAATGATGTGCTAATTGCATGTGTTTCAACTTGTGTCATAAAAATATTGGCTAAAACTGGTGATAATGAGTTGCCCGTGCTGAGGCCATTTGTTTGTATATAGTTGTGGTTGTTGAATATGAAGTTTGTTTTCATCGTGGTGAATTCTATGAGAAGGGTTGCTGGTAATGTCTATTGATGAGTTAGGTTATACAACAATTCAAACCCAAAATAAACCAATACAATAATAAGTATATCCAACATCTAAGCATACCCTATACATTTCTGCACTCAATTACACAACCGCCTTTAAACGTATTGTATAGCTATCAGCCAGTTGCTTCTTTCTTTCTTTGTGAACCTGACGAAGACAGAAGAAGGTCGAAACTTTGTTCGCTCCTCTGCATAGTGCTTTTTCAATTTATACCAGCCGTTTTTACATATATGATTTTCTCTACAAGTGGGTTTTCTCGTCATCACGGCGATTGTACGAAAGAAATAATTATTTGTGTTTTTCTTCATGTATTTGTGCTTATCTAGAAAACCATTATGTCTGAACATTACACCATTATTAACAGTACACGATCGTAAAAATCCAAGAAACTTAAGCCAAATATTATCAACAGAAGAAATGACATGTATTTCATTCAATAATATAAAAAGGTACAACTAACCATTAATTTTGTAAAGGTAAAACTATAAAAAAAATTTAATCATTGCACAAACATTATCCATAATTTACAGCAAAAACTACTTAAAGCCATGATGAACACGAAATACAAAGAATAACCAGTGGGTTTCTCGACATCACTGATAGTCTTTGAGTAGTTTTGCGAGA
Organism: Carcinoscorpius rotundicauda; assembly: GCA_011833715.1. Classification (NCBI taxonomy): domain Eukaryota; kingdom Metazoa; phylum Arthropoda; class Merostomata; order Xiphosura; family Limulidae; genus Carcinoscorpius; species Carcinoscorpius rotundicauda. The sequence goes on from CM022404.1 coordinate 25,095,044, forward strand.
GTCTCAAAAACAAAAACAAGTTTGTGACAAAGAACATAGCGCTGCTATCTTGCTGCATTAAACCAGAGATTTACGGACTTATACAACGAAACATAAACCAAATCAATACTAAGAACGACAGGGACAAAACAATTGCTACAATAAAAAACTAGAGAAACTAAGATGAAAACAACATAAAATACAACACGACAAACCATTGACTAACCTCACAATCAACAGATCCGACCGACAATTAAATACAGACGAGATACATCTACTTAACAAAGGACTCAACTTCAAATTATCACCTAGGCACATCCTGATCTTAGAAATTAAAGCATGTTTAGAAGACCTAGCCAGGAGACTTTTGATACTTTCCACAGAAAACAAAAACAACAAAAAACAACAGAAAACAACCAACAAAAAGAAGACAACTTTTATTGAAATCCAACAGCCAAACTTTCCAGGAAAAAATTAAAAATTAATGTTTTCCAGAAACACCTAAAAACACATCTTAAACGACTTTATTGAACGAAGTTTATCATAAAACTATCAACATCATTTCACAAAAAAGAAAACTAAAACAGCCTTACAAAAAGAGACATTAATTCCATTAAAAACCTAAAATAAGACAAAAAATTAAAATTCTAAAAGCAACTAAAGAAACGCTATAGTCAAAATGAACACTAATGAATACATCGAAAAAAATTAACATCGTATCAGACACAAACAAATAAAACCAATACACACAAATTCAACAAAGATACAAGAAACGTAACGAAACGTAACACTAAAAATGAAAAAAAGCCAACATACTTTCAAAAACACTTTATTCCTTCCTACGCAAGACCGACTCACGCACACCACAAATGTACGGCATCCCCAAACCTCATAAACCAGATTGTCCATTACGACCAATAATGTCCACATATGAATCGTTTAATTACAATCTTGGTAAATACATAGCATGGGCATTCTCCAAATACATATCTAACATCAGCCAGCTTATTCATCAAAGACTCTTTTAATTTCAAGTCTAATCTAAATCAACTAAATCATAAAGTCTTAATGGCCAGTTTCGATGTTATATCCCTCTTTACAGAAGTTCCAACAACTGAAGCCTGCAAGATAGCCTTAGAACTCTATATCCGAGACCCTAACCCAACTATAGACATTCCCAGTAACCAGTTAGCAACCCTCATAGAATTCACCACAATAAAGACAAACTTCATGTTCTACAACCAAAACTATATATAAACAAATGGCCTAAGCATGGGCAACCCAGTATCACCAGTTCTAGCCGATATTTTTATGACACAAGTTGAAACACAAACAATTAATACAGCATTACATCCACTACTAGACTGGTACAGATATGTAGACGACGCGATTACGGAATTCATATTTTAAGAGCACACACTTAATTTTATTCAATCACGTTAACTCTATACATTCCACATTCACTTCACACGTGAGCAGGAAGAAAACAATCAAACATCATTTCTTATTCTCAAAATTACAACAACCGATACACAAATTAAAATAGAAATCCATCGAAAAATCACCCATACTGGACTATACATTTCTTGGGTCTAACATGTGAAACAAAACAAAAACTTAACATACTAAGAAACCAAATAAACACAGCCATAAAAGTATTCTCGCAAGATAAAATTAATGACGAATCAGACAGAATAAAACAATACTTCATCAGCATCAATAAGTTTCCTCCACAAACCGTCGAAAAAATTATACGCACACACCTAGACAAAAAACAAAACCAACTAACAACAGTAAATATACCCCATGACTTTTCAACTCACGAAACCATTTACTGCTGCATACTATATATTTCCGACATCAGCAGAAACATGACCAACATTTGGCAAAAACTAGTAACAAAATATGACATTCTAGATAATACCAAATATATTCAACAACCAGGCACAAAATTAAAGTCTATACTATGTAAAAATTACACTGACAAACACCACACCAACATTATATATAAAATACAATGTGACAACTGCCACTTCTATATTAGAGAAACAAGTAAAAAAATGGAAACCAAGATTCAAAGGACACAAAAAGTCACCTTCACACGTTTTCTAACACTGCAAATCAAATAAACACAACATAACAATAGAAAATACCTAAGTACTAAATAAAGAAACAAACAAAAACAAACGCAAAATTAAAAAAGCCTTACTTATACAACAACTCAAGCTCAAAATAAACCAATACAAAATAACACCTTTATATCTACATTAATAAATATAATCAAACATCTAAGCACGCCCTCTATATTCCTACGCTCAATTACATAACAGCGTTCAAATATGTGGTCAGCTACCGGTCACTTAGGCCTGGCATGGCCTAGCGCGTTAAGTCGTGCGCTTCGTAATCTGAGGGTCGCGGGTTCGCGCCAAACATGCTCGCCTTCCCAGCCGTGGGGGCGTTATAATGTGACGGTCAATCCCACTATTCGTTGGTAAAAGAGTAGCCCAAGAGTTGGCGGTGAGTGGTGATGACTAGCTGCCTTCCCTCTGGTCTTACACTGCTAAATTAGGGACGCTAGCACAGATAGCCCTCGAGTAGCTTTGTGCGAAATTCCAAAAAACAAAGAAACAAACCGGTCACTTACCTCTTTCTTTCTTTTGGAACCTGGCGATGGCCGAAGAAGGTCGAAATGTCGTTCGCGCCTCTACATAGTGCTTTCTCTATCCATTAGAGCCGTTTTTACATATATAATTTATTGTAACGGTTATTACAAATAGTTATTAGAAATATTGTTTCAGGGATTGTTATTATAAATTGCACTGTTTCTTTATTTGTATATTACAATACATTTGTGTTGGAAAAGAAAATGTATGTGTTAACCTTGTCAACATGTATCAAAAGACTGATACACAAAGAAATTGAAATAATCGCTTAATTAAAATTAAAACTTTTGGCTATTTGTATCAGTAATACATTATGTGCTTAAGATAATGAATCGAAATCTCGTCCGAAAAGTGATGTATTGAAAAAAATTAATGCTTCAAGATCAAATTTCCAAAATGGCATCTTGATATATTATACTGTAAACGAAAGACTTATGAAGGAAATTAGCCAGATATACGTATTATGTTAAACATCAGTACTTATAATTACGAATTAGTAGACATCTTAGATCACTTTTTTCGTAATCAGTATACGATAAAAGTTATTTTAATGCTTTGTAGTAAAGTGCAGCATCTAAATTTGGATAGAACTGTATAATGTTTGGGCATTGAAACGTTATATACAAATATTTCTCATATACATTTCAGCTAAAGAGAAGCTAAATTTATGAAAACGATATCGTGATATCCCTCAAGTCAGTTTTCAACAGATATTTTAATCTGCAACCATAAATTCAGCCTTTTCTTTTTTGGTTGAAGCATCTATTGGTGAACTGATGGTGTTGGATTAGAAATTAGCTTTATCATTAACTAATCTATTTTTGCGACCATGGAAAACAATGATGGAGAGAATGTCTGAAGGGTATGAAACATATATTACGCATATATGTGTAAACGTCTATATCAACACTACCTGAATAATACTTCTGTCATTTTTAACGAAGTGGAATTTGTGGATATCTGTTAATAATACAACGTTTACAATAGAACATTAAGAACCTTAAGAGTTTGCTTTTCTGGATGTTTGAGCATAAAACAGTAAGAAAATATCAAACCATTGAATTTTTCATAAAAACAACAACGGAAAAATAACAGGAATTTTATACAAAAATATCTACTATTGTTTTCATATTTACTTGTCGTAGTTGTGATGCTAGATTAAAGGAGCTATCTCACTAGACGACTGAATGTTTGAGTGAAGAAATCTACTTTTGGTAACAAATCAAGTATAAAGAACATGTTTTGAATAGTTGGAACGTATGAGTAACAAAGAATGCATATGTGAAGGTTTTGACCAAATGTAGCAAAAAACAATAGTTGTCTTTATGTTAATAAGTATCTTTTTTTTAATTAAGCGGCTAAAAGTCATTCAAATTAATGAAGTTAAATGATCTATGAAACTGTCATTAATATCATGCAACATTATAAATGCATTAATATTCATAAGTATGTAAATAATGGAATAACGCAAAGGTAATGAATTTATAAATGGAGAATTATTTAATGAAAGCTAAATTATTTTCCACTACTAGATATGTTATCCTTATATAACTTTTATACGTAGGCGTAAACATTAATTAATGAAATGTAATCACTTTCACGCCTATCTATAACAGCTAATATCTAAAAAATATTGTATTATTCTGAAAAGAGCACAAGATATTTAACTATTATTGGCGTTGACATTATTGAATACTAGCATTAAACGAAGAGTTAAGATCTCTCACGTATACAAAGTTGAGAAAAAATAAAATGAAATAGACGTCATAGATTATGCATTTTCTTCCTTCTTTGCAGTTCAAATGATCCCAAAAGAATCCGCTTCGTAATTCACCCGTAGTAGATAAATATTATATAATATTCTACAGTTCAATGAAACTGGCGTATTTCTTTATACATACTCCACGAAGCTATTATGGGATTCTTTTTCATAAAGTGGTTACCTAAGTGATAAGAAAACAATTTAAATTTAACGTATTGTTAAATATATCAAAAATAAAAATAAGATTAACTGGATATGCGTGGTTAGTCTTCTTTTGTATTTCTTAACAGATAAGAAAAGGAAAAAAATTCCGCCAAAAATGAAATCACTATGACGTGTCACATCTTTCAAAGTTCACCTGTTGACGCTGTTTGAAAATGAATTTCTAAAGTAGTTTAGAAATTTAGTTTGGTATCGTGAGTTTAATTGAAACTGAAGAAAAGTTAATGTTGTTGTATTTTCTCTTATGAGGTATAATAAAAAAAAAGTGTTCGAAAGCACACTAATTAATCTTTGTCTTTAACATTAAATTGTATACGTGCATACATCTACATATATATATATATATATGCATACGCAACGTACTTGATTCAAAATTATAAACGTTCTTAATAGTTATGTTGTAAATATACTGATAATGATTTATCAGATTCTATTTAAAAGTGTATTATTACTGGCAATTTATAAATTGCACAAAATTATAGTTTACAAAGCGCTATTAATAATCGATTTACATAGCATTACCTAAGTGTTGTAAATATGTGATCTGACAGAGTTAATGGGAATGTTAGATGAACATATATAATTAAACTAAAAGTTGTAAAGCAGGTTATCTTACAGATTAAAGCAAAAAGATCAGCTTACAGAATTATACAGTGATTGTTTTTATCAACTTAAAGTAATTAACTTCGAGCTCCCCAATGATACAATGGTATTCTTGAGAATTCAAACCACTAAAAACCGGGTTTTGATACTCATGGTGGGGCAAAACACAGATAGTCCCTTGTGTATCTTTGCGCTTAATTTCAAACAGACAAATACGTAACTTCAAAACAAATTTGTTAGAATACCAATAGATGAATTTAAACTAATTTATGTTTTATTTATAAAGAAATATATGCTCATATTGTAATCAATGAGCTGATTTTTATTAATATGTTTTTGAGTATATATAAATTAGATGAACAAATTGTAACTAGTACAGCTAATGTTCTTTTCCGTTGTTTTTTATATACTTCTAAACCTGTTTTCAAAACCACCGTTCTTTTACAGAATTATAAAACTTATAAACATGTAATTAAATTCAGCTTGTATCAGTGGTTTAGAGAAACATTGAAGCATGATTTTCAAAGTTTGAATAATAATGACAGATAGTTACATAATTCAGAAACCGTAAAAAATATAAATCGAATGAAATGGTTTTTCATTTCTCACTTTGAGTTGTCAGATCTATATAAATTTTCTGGAATGAAATGATTAGCATTTTAAACGTATTGACCATTTCATTTATTTATATATCAAGTGAACTACATAACTATAAGACTACTAGTATGAAAGCACGTCAAAATGATGGGAAACCACTGTTGAACGATTAACGAAAATTCAGTCCAGAAATAATTTGTAAATTACCGTATTTTTCGTAAAAACTATGCACAAAAATGAAATATTATTGAAAAAATGTAAGTGTGCACTGTGAAAGAGACTTAAATAGCATAATTGAGCCTTTTTCATTGTAACTCAGATCAGGAAGTAGAACACACAGTGCAGAAATTCAGACACAAATTTTCAACTGTTTTGACTGTATAAAAATAAAATATATTTGGTAGTAATGAAAGTTTATTTTTTCATAGTTTAAGATAGTAAGTATATAATATATGGTTAAAATACTCAAAAATACATTTATTCACCTCTTAAAACTTTTTAACGCCAACTCTCTAACGTTAGCAATAGTAGGCCTATTTGTAATTTGATTTAGGCATTAGGCCTAATGCATAAACGTAACTTTAAGGCTTATCCGAAATATTGTTATATAAATTGTATTTTTCTTTTGGCTGCAACTCAGTATCATAATTTTTTTTCTCTGTAATATCACACGAAGATATAAAAATTAAGAAACAAAATGTCTAACAAATTAACATGAATATTGAGCATTCAACATAAACATCATTCTTGACCTAAGAAGAATCAGGTAATAGTTTTGATGCTAAGCAACGACGTATGTTGTTGAGCATTATCAAACAAGAAACGTAAAAGCTTTTTCGACAGATTAACGAAAGGATTAAACTTTTTATAGTTTATGATTCATAATAGAAAAATATAATATATTATATTACATTTTGTATTTATAATAACTATATTGATTTGAAACATAAAGTTTGTGAATATGTCGTTGGTATCCCTTTGTGATAACTGTTCTCATAACGTTCTTTAACTTATATGTTGCTATACAAATATGGATTTCTGAAAACAACTTAAGTTTAGACTTATTTGCTTTACCTTATAAGTACATTGATGATTTATTAGTTATAATTAGTATCAATATTTATACAGCTACCACATATCCTATAGAATTTATAATACTGCTATGTCTAAGATACAAAACTATTAGATAAATTTAGACATAAACATAAGAAAAGGTTATGTACACACAAATACATTTTGATAAACTTAGGTTTTTTCTCATAACTTATAGACTTCCTTCATCTAATACCAATATTATTTCATCCCTATATTGGTACTTAGATTCTGAACAATTTATATGAACTGGATTAATTTCTTCCTAATGTGGACCTTTTATAAGATTTCAGCATAACGATTCTCAACAGTATGGTTCAGCTATTTCTTTTAATGTGTAATGATAAATATTATAAGTGTTTACTCAAATTGAATAATATTATGAAAAGAAAAACTTTTAATAAAACTATTAAAGTTCTTTTGGTAATAGAATATATATGTCAAAGCCTAATTTGTTTACTTTTCCTCGTCATGGTATCCTGGTATGTCCTTGAGGTTAGACCAATGGATCGTAATCTTCTGGGGGATTTATAGTATGACTATTAATTTTACTGTTCATTGATGAAGAGCAGTCCAGAGCTGGCGGTGGGCAGTGTTGACTAGCTTGCCTTCCATTAGTCTATCGCTTCAAAATTAGGAACGACTAATGCAAATAGCTCTCGAGCCCCTTTACATGAAATTCGATAAACGAACAAACAAACAATATGTCATGGCTAATAAGCTATATTGTCACATAAATTTGTTTAGTCATTATACTTAGGTAATTCTATAGCAACAATTACAATAACTAGTATCTTACACAACCTAGTTCTCTGTGTGAAGTTTCCTTTTTTTGTTATTTTAGGCTACTTCAACTGCGCTACGCTTTGTTTTTACACACATCTCATGTTAGAGTTACTTTTAGTATCTAGCACATTTGTCTTAGCTAGTACGTAACATGTAGACATTTAAGTTCGCCCATGCAACTCAGTACGGTTGAAACAACATATTGATTTGGATAAAGGATGGATGACGTTTCTTTTGTTGCTATTAGAAATTTAAGGGTAAATTTATTTATGGTTTATAATACTAATAATCTTTGTTTCAAACATGTTAACATTAATCATACTGTTCATCTTGGTAATAAACTATGGATAGAATATAAATCGCGGAAGGTAAGTCTGATTGTATTAACGTGTTCTATCTCTTGTTAGGTTTCATTAAAAGATAACTATTTTCCTAAAACTGGTTTGAATACGAGTTTCAAAAGATAGGTTTTACGTAGTTGTAGTAATCGTGTACTACATGTTTATAGTCTTATGTTTCGTAAAGAGTACTATCTCCCCATAAACGGCTGGACTTAGTAAATTAATATTAACTTCCCATTATAGCAAACTGCCTTATTAAAGCAAAACTAAGTGAAATATACTCTTTTTTTTTTAACAAGTATTGAAATACATTGATTCATTAATTGGGTGATCGTTGTTTTAGTGTCAACCACTGTGGATGTCTGTGTGTCCTATCTAGGTCTTGTTGTCTAAATAGTTGCCTTACATCGTCATCCAAGTTAAAAGAATGCCGTTGCTTCTTTCTCTTACTATATATTTTAAAAGTAACATACTTTTTAGTAGTCTTTGTAAATACACACATATATATACATGCCAGCATTATTTTATTCATTTAGCACTTTTACTTTAAGATAGAACACGAAATAAATATCAATAAATGTACAGTGTCGACAGTTTTTGCCTAAAGAGTTCTGGCTAATTTGTTTGGTAAATATTAATTAAAATTATATCAAATATTAGCTAAAAATGCCCTCATGGGACATAGTGGTATATTTGCGGACTTACAACCATGGAAAACGGGATTCGATACTTGTTGAGGGCAGAGCACAGAGAGCCAATTGTGTGGCTTTGTACATAATGCAAACAAACACCCTTTAAAAATAGAAATATCTATACACTAAAGAGTTGAAGATAACAAGTTCCGAAATTATGAACTTTTCTACACTTTTTAAAAATTCTCGAAGAGACAAAAAGGGTATAATGCAACGCCATCTCAACGTAAAAGAAACAACTAATCTTTTGTAAACAAGTGTTTGTTTTTTCCTATGCTATCAAGGATCAATCAGTTATATATATATATATATATATATATATGCTTGCAATGTTTAACATGAATAACATTTAATTTATATCAGTATAAAAATTGATGCATGTTGTTGTTTTTAAACATTTAAAGGAAACGTAGAAGTTGTAAGTAAAAATAATAATAACAATCATGGTGCTGATATTATACGTTTGCATATATATTTAATGTTGTTGTTGTTGTTTTGAATTAAGCACAAAGCTACACAATGGGTATCGAAACCCGGATTTTAGCGTGTAAGTCCGCAGACATACCGCTGAGCCACTGGGGAGCATATATTTAATTAAATTTGTAGCTCGCATATGAAAAAGCGGTAGGTTTAAGGGCTTAAAACGCTTATCAGTTTTTGGTAATTGCATTATTTGCGCTTACCAACAAACAGACAAATAAAATCTGGAATAACTTTTGTTGCTACACTCATGAAAAACTTGAAAATTCCACACAAATAAAAACAAAATCTTTATAAATAAATCGTTTTTTTAAAAATTCACGATACAAACAAATTTTCAGAAACGTTACTTTTCATTAACTGAAGATTCTAAAATATGTTATATTTGTTCATGCAATTTATAAACAGCAATTTTATGAATTGCCCGAAGAATAACCATGAGACACATTCTGTGAAGACGAAATACCAGATCAGAAAGGCCTGTAAATCTATACCAAAGCTCAAGTCGGTGTATGTGGGTTGTATATTAAGTCAAAGCTAGTAATCATTTAGGCACTTTACATGCAACAAGATATCGTAATGAGTCAATGTTACTCATTAACATGCTCTTTGCGTATGTAATTGATTTGTTAGCATCATTAAGTTTTCATAAGTTATTTTTACTAGCTGTGGAAGTCAAATCTATACAAACTAATGACTTGTGTTAGCTCTTGAAATCATTAATACTTGATTTATCTACAGCAATTACAATAATATTTACATGTATGAACATTCTACACATAAGCTACAACTGCATTATTTTTGTTTACTTTGTTATAACTTGTGTGAGAAGATTTTTGTTTGATTTGAATTTCGCGCAAAACCACACGAAAATTATCTGCACCAGTCGCCCCTACTTTAGTACTGTAAGACTAGAAGGAAGATAGTCATCACCACCCACCGCTAACTCCTGGACTATTTTTAAACGAAAGAATAGTGGAACTGACTGTCACTTATAACACCCCTATGACTGAAACGGCGAGAATGTTCGGTGCCATGGGTGTTTGAATCCGCGACTCTCAGATTACAAATCGAGTGCCTTAACCACTTAGCCACACCAAGACGCGTAATATGATAAGCAATATGTAATTCTCAGAGAAAAGCATCACATATGGGTAGGTAGATTTATACTATATCAATGTATTGAAACTCGATTTCAAAGAAATAAAGTTTTATCCCAAAACACACATTAATTGTTTTCATCTGTCACAAATGAGTTTATTTAAATTTATCATTCATACTTTGAAAATTTTATCTGTTTTCAGTTTTATTATTGACATGTAGTTAGTTCAAATATTTTATCTAAAGTAAGAAAAACATTAAAATCATGTATAATTAATATTTATAAAGACTTATAAATTTCTGATTATGCAACTGTAACAATGAAATACTCATTATGTCTTTTGTAGCGTCATCTAGTGTTTAACATATATATTGAGATTGTAAAAAGTAAAGATTGAAACCCTATATTAAAATCAAAGATTTATTAACAACATCATAAACCTTATATACAGAGAGTCCTAGTATAAACTAATGAATATGTAGGATTACATACAATTCACAAAACATTACTGCTTCAAAAGAATGAAAAAGAAAGAAACAGATGACGTGACACGTAAAATATTTATAATTTTATTAGTTTCTGGAATGTCATTACTCAAATTACTATAATTGCTCAGCAATACGTATACAGGTTTACAACGATTAAAATCAGTGTTTGATACCTGTGGTGGACAAATAGCCTATTTTTAGATCTGAGCTTAACAACTATCAAAACAAGAATATCAGGGTTTCTTATCAAGCTTACCGTCGGGATCAGCGGCACCTCTCAGGATTTTGGTTTAAAATATAATTTCTGACAAACTTCTGACACATCCAGAAGAGAAAACATTTTATGAACGTGTTTAATAATGATAAAACTGTCTTATTAATTAAATAAATGTATTTTTTCATACATGTAATATTAAATACAAATTTTCATATTTAACTCTGGTAAATCTTGTTGCTATATTTTTAGGGCTATCAAAACTAAACTACGCAAGCGATTCTGGATGAATATACAAATATGTATGGCGTAGCCCTAACTCCTAAATTTATATGTGACTAAAATGTGTTCAGAAGATCAAACAGGCATGATAATAATCTAGGAGTAGGTGTGCATGGTCGCTGAACTCGGTTTTGACATAAGGATTTGTATTTCTGGCCATCTTGAGTTTCCGAGGGGTTAATTTTAAATTTGTGTTTATACTCTCATTTAAAAGAATAGGAGATAAAATTTGACACACGAGCTCTGATACCACTGGAGCTTTGTGCGAGATTCCAAAAAACAAACAAGCTTAGAATAGCTTTATTAAGAACTAGATAATGATTCAGTCAATCGTAAATTTAAATAATAAGTATAGCATAAAGTCTCGGGTCCGAATCCCATCCCACCAAATATGCTCGCTGTTTCAGCCATGATGGTTTTATAAATTGACGATCAATCCCTCTATTTTTTGGTAAAAGAGCAACTTGTAGCTCACGAGTTAGCGGAGGGTGGTGATGACAATCGGCCTTCCCACTATTTTGGGGACAGCAAGGGCAGATAGCTCTCGTAAAGTTTCATTAAAAAAATCAAAGCAAATACCTATTTCCATAGACGTTTCAGGTAGATATCGCGGAATAATTAAATGTTCGTTGAAACGGATTTACTGTTATGTATTTATTTTAATGTTTGTTTCAGTTAAATATATGTTTAGAAATGCATATAACTTACATTCTTATATTATTAAATGTGTATCGCTCAAGTCCCGCCTGTTCTTTAAATTTGTTAAATATTATCGAGTGTTAGAATTAGCAATGTTGTTGTTTTTAATTAAGCACAAAGCTACACAATGGGCTATCTGTGCTCTGCCCATCACGGGTATCGAAACCCGGATTTTAGCGTGTAAGTCCGCAGACATGCCGCTGAGCCACTGGGGGGCCATTAGCAATGTACTACGAGTATATGTGTTTGTAATACTACAGGGTGGTCGCTAGAAAAGCGGATAATTTGTCAAACAGCTATTTATTTTTACAAAGAATAACTTTTACAAAGTTTTTTAAAGGCATATGTTATATTACACTCATAGATGCTCAAAATGCATTTTATGATATTAAAATCATGCATTTTATTCATGATGTAAAGAAATCAAAATAGAAATGAGTAAGCGCGCATTTTATTCATGATCTCATCTGACCCTCAAATTTTCCGCTTTTCTAGCGACCATCCTGTAGTTATTGACAGAATTATTGCCAATTGAACTTCCAATAACGTTTCATAAAGAGGTTTATAAATCAGTCATGTCGAGAAACCCACTTGTTGAGAATTTTATATGCAAAAACGGCTCGTTTGGGTTCAGAAAATATTTTAAATAGAAGAGCGAACAACGTTTCGACCTTCTTCGGTTATCGTCAGGTTCACAAATGATGACTGAAGAAGGTCGAAACGTTGTTCGCTCTTCTATTTAAAATATTTTTTGAACCCAAACGAGCCGTTTTTGCATATAAAAAAGGTTTATAAATCGACGCACCAGGAGACAGTGAAAAAAATGTAGTTGTTTCTGCTACAGACAGTCTATTATAAGACTTAGAAGCTATAATTGTGACAGACGTCAAAACCGTTCAACTCCAAAAAATTAACATCGGACATTAGTAATTCTACTGGGGCATTGGATATTTATCTTCTTTTGTGAAAAGTAAGCTTGTAAACGGCGTTGTGCCAAAAAAGAATAGAGATATCTAACATTCAACTGAAGCATTTTATTTGTCAATATAAAATTAATTAGTTCGTAGTGGACCTGGACCGTCGATAAATTAATCAGTTTTAGAACAGATAGAAGACACAATATAGTTTATAAATTTGTAAAATTCTTGTATATAAGTTATTATTTGTTATAACTTTTATTATACATTTTATTGATGTTTGTGTGTTATTATTAAAACATATGTATGTTAAGATTTTGTATCAATCTTGTTGGTAAGCATCATAAATTTAATACATATAGACACTTAATTAACTTCTAAATTAAACTTAAAATATTCCTCTATTTGAAGTTGTAAAACATAACATAATATATCGGAGACCCGACCAAGATAAATTACGATGCGCAACATCACCAGACAGTGTTTTTGTCGGAACAAACTCTCGATTCTCTTAACTTCGACTGAATTTAAAGCAAACAAAAGCATTGGATATAATATATCACACCACGAACACAATCAAACTTTCAAAGACAAGTTTATTTTGACACCTTTACTGGAATGTATTTTTATATAAAATTAGTGTGTTTAGTAATCATAGAAATGTTTCTTCTAATCAACTTGATTTGAACTGAGAAAATATTCCATTGTTCAAGAAAAATAACAACCCATACTTCTTAGAGTGTAGGAACTACCCACATGACTGATGGCTACTCTCACAACAAAATAAAAAGAGGTTGTATCACTTGACGATCACCTGTCTAGAAGCAGAAAATTTACTAACATCTTCTGTACAGTGTAGCCTACGTTACAACAAACTTCCCCGACAGAACGTCTATGTAATTACTTAACTGGATGACCTAATTCATTGAGTAACTATGGCGAGAGAAACCAAGTAGATCTCTGAACCGAGTTTCTTTATTAACTCTAACACAACCTGGGTGTACTGTTTATTGCATAAAAAACAAAACTAATGGAGGGAATAGCTTGAAACTTTAGGATGTGTTTTTCACAAAATGCAAAGTAAAAAATAATAAGAAAAAAAGAACACCTTAATGAAACTAAAATACACACGTATGCAAGTGGACCTGTAATATAGTTTTTGCACTAAAAATGAAATAAGAATCAACCATGACAATTACAACAAAAACAATCTCTATATACATTTGTAACAAAATGATAAAATCCTATAACCTGAACACTTGGGAAAAGTGAACTTTTCTTTTTCAGTACTCATTAAAATTGTTTTTACTACAGTGTACCAATACTTTTTTAACTTACATTTGTAGAGTATATAAACAGTAATGGTTATACGTGTTCTATTAAATAGTGTTAATTGTAAAAAAGATTAAATAATAAATATAAATTAAATAAAACTATAAATAAGTTCCAATAAACACAATTACTTAGACACATGCTATCAAGGGAATTCGAATCTTTCAACCATTACTGGAACCCTGGCTACAACTTCTCCAGTATAGTAGTAATTTCATAGTAGTCTGGAGTAGGATATCTTGGTCCCTTAGAATAGTTGTTCAAGTCTGCACTAGATCAATTTAGAGACGATTTAACTCTTATCCAGCTATAAAATAGGATCCTTATGATTCACGGATGGCATTTCTTTCATTTATAAAGTGTCCAGGCTTCTGTTTGCTTGTTCTTGAGAGGATCATTGGTAACATATATTGTTAGCTTGTCAATGTGTTCCAAGCAAGTAAGTGTGCCACACAATCACTGTACCTCATAGTTAAAAGGACAGATCAATCTCAGTACAAGGTACAAAACATGTCCAGGCTGGACTGAGCTGTTGGTATGTATCAAATTCTTAATCGGTCATCCTATTGGAAATTATTTTTCTTGACTGATTTATCATAACATATATTTCGTCATAAGATTGTCTTTCCTCGCTGTTGATATTCTTAATCTGAGTGACAGAGTTCGTTACGGAAATGTTTGCGCCTGACGAAAGCATAAAGCCAAAACATTGATCAAACAAAAAAATCTTGAAAAACTCTCTAGAATTCACGAGCGTTTCGTTGTTTAGAAAAAGGCGTGACCTTTAAAATATATTTACAGATTTTAAAGCCTTTCTCTCTTAGATGCCTTATTGTTGTTCTTGAGCTGCATTTTGGGTCCGTAAGGGCCTTACTCTATTTCAGCTGGTGTCTTACCGGACAACCCGTCGAATCCTCCTGCTCAGTGCCGGGGAAATTTTCTTAGGGCGATCACTTGAAATTCCCGTTTCGTGTCCCTCAGGGTTTATTAAGAAATTTGCAACAGCATTTGTACTACGCCTAATCTCATCAGCGATGGCACGTTGAGAGAGACCTTGCTTTTGCAGTTCGACAATTCTGCCACGTTCAAATTCTGTCAACTGTTTTGCCTTTGCCATGTTTTTACTTAATGTAACACAAGAGATGTCAATGGGAGATGTTGACAACGCTAATGTTTGAACACAAATAACTAAATTTCGTTACGTGTTTACCGATTAACGCTTCGTTTTAGTATGGCCTTAAACATTTGACCAGCTAGTATTTAGATTAATTTCATAGTGTTTACATTTTCCCTGTTAAATGCTAAAAACGTTTTTTTATTTTTATTTTCCCACTTCTTATTTTCCTTTTTCGAAACTAATAAGTGGTTGAGTTTAACAACGCAAAATGCATATTTTTTCTTTACGTTTTTGGCCATAAGATTTTGGCCAGCAGTGAATATATTTTATTCTTAATAGATTGGTTCTATCATATTTGTCCTAATATTGTAGTATTTTGTAATGCATACTAAAGATGTCACCAAAAATGGTATTTAAACATAAATTTTCTTTCTAGTTTTGCTTGTTTTTGACATGTTATTAGTGCGATCACCATTATAAAGTTAAAAAGTACTACATGCTTCGCTTTCTCAAAATAAATATTTAAAGCTCTGTGTTGCAAGAATAACCTATGTCAAGCTTGAAGGAGCTGGTAAAGGTCTCGCTCACGTATTGAACCTTTACGCATATCACAAATATGACTATAACTCCTGGCCGAAACTTTTTATATATCTGACACTTATTCATACTCTTTAGCAGATGATATTTAAATGCACAGATAATTTCACATCTCTCCTACTGAACAGCTAAAACTCTCCTTTTCACGTGATTATTTGATAAACTAGAACGTTCAACCCTGGTTATTTGATCTCCTTCATGCTTGTAAAAGAAAGTGAGTTACTTTAAAGTAACAATTAGAACTGTTTCTTTACCACATTGTGTATTATCTCCAGAACCTCTTAAAGTTATAACGAAGTTTCACATGCTGTAATCATCAAAATCAAATTGATATTTTGAATGCATTTTGCTCCATTTACTGGTGATATTTAAGAATAAAAAACATAAAAAATCATAAAACAAAAGTATACTTGTGTTAGTTTAGAATTAGAAACAAAGCTACACCATGGTGCTCTGCCCACCAAGGGTATCCAAACCGGTTTTTAGCGGTGAGTCCATAGCCGTATACTTGTGTTTCCTAATCTTTCTCTTTTGTATGTTTATCTATCTATAGTACTCCTATTAGCCTAGCAGTAAATCAGTGAATTATAATGTTAAATATTTAGTTTCGATACCCGCAATGAGTAGCTCACAGACAGCCTATTGATTTTACGTTTTATAAGAAACGGACAAACCCCTTCGTAATAAAAATGAATTTGTAATTGATATAAAAAGTTAATAAATAAGTCCAAAGTTTGAAGTTGCACTAAAACTGGTCAAAGAAGAAAAAATTTAGTTTAATAAAAATTCCAACTCGTATAATGTGATCATTTTTCTAAATGGTGATCAGAAATATTCAGTGTGTGTGAAGCAGAAATATTTATAACAATTTATGTTAACGGCCTTTATTACAGGCTGTGAACAAAAGTGCATGTTTACTATGTACTGAGTGGGAAAAAAAGTGAACATTTAAGCTTGAAATATGTTCTTCCTTAATTAGCAGCAGCTACTTATTAACAACTGAAAATATTAATAGCTTTTTGTTGGAAAAATTTAAGTTATATTTAATTTCGTGAAGTATAGTTTTGACATTACTTAATACATTGTTTGTAAGTCATTACTTCATTATTATAATATAAACAATCAATAGTCATTTATAATACCGGGTGTTTGGTTGTGATATTTTGTTGGACAAACTCAAAAAATAACTTATACTTTGAGAAAAATAATTATTTGTCTGTTTTTTATATTCCAGCACAATATACACGATCTATCAGTTCTATGTTGTTGTTGTTTTGAATTAAGCACGAAGCTACACAATGGGCTATCTGTGCTCTGCCCCCCACCGCTATCGAAACCCGTATTTTAGCGTGTAAGTCCGCAGACATACCGCTGAGCCACTGGGGAGCTATCAATTCTACCCTATCTAATTTTGAATTGACAAATAGTTGGTCAACACCACCCCACAACCAACTCTTAGGCTACTTTTTCTAACCGAATAATGCAATTTTGCAGCAAACGGACATAAACCATCACTGTATCTTGAACTTACATTTGATACATTAACCATTAGACTAAGATAAATAATGATGGAATTAAAATGAAAAATATTGGAAATAAAAGAGTATGAACTTTTCACTTAATTATTCAACTTAAAATTATCAGTCGAAAAAAAGAATCATTGCCTTGATTTATTTTTTATTTTAATTAATTTAAACAAAAGTATAATAATTTTTCTACTTTCACTGTGTCTACATTTTTTTGAAGTATTATAATTCCAGTTGACCCTCTGATGTACCTCTGTATTTTGAAACTGGCTAGCAGAGTTCAAATCTGTGCGAAATTACAAAACATACCTTCGCACTTTAAGTTGATATGTTACAATATTAATAGCCAATCCCTTAGTTAGGTGATCAGTGGTATGGCGCTACTGATTGGTTTCTTTCTCTCTGGTCAATAATTAAAAACTAAGGACGGTGACACATAGCTCTAGAGGCTTGACTATAACTAAATATACAACAAGATCAATCGGAGAGATTTCATACCTTCGCTCCGCCGTTCCTTTTTTGAGATCGAATGCGTTTATATCAATTAATGTCAAATTTAACCTTCGATAATTATAAAATCCATCTCAGATCCAGAATCATCAACGATCCCAATCATTTTCTGTAGTGTGATGAGAGTTCTCGAACATAATGTGCTCACGACGTTTGGTACAAATCCGATTACATTTTAGAGAGTTATTAATCTAAAATCGTGAAAATGCTCTATATTCCATTAAAAAAGTAATTCAAAGTGATCAAGAATCTGGAACTGGCATTAGATCCGGACCAAATTTGTGAAGGGCACTTCCACGTTGACTTCCATTCTTGTGAAATATTTCCATCTACATCAGTTTATTAGTTTTGGAGTCATGCGCGCAGAAACGCAGACAGACAGATCTACTTGGACCCTATTGCAGTATTCTTTTCTCTCTTTTAACCTTTATTACATGTTATAAAACAATACAGATTTTTATTACTGACAATGTTGGAGTTTCAAGTGTTAAACATATCTTTAACATTTCTGGAATGAACCAAACAATAATTAGTAAGAAATCATGATGGATTGTATATCAACGGGAGCATCTGGTAATTCATAAAATGTAATGTAAAAGACGGACTTGAATAAAGCATAACACTTAATTTCAGTCAAGCGCCTGGCATGGCCGAGCGCGTTAAGGCGTGCACTCGTAATCCGAGGGTCGCGGGTTCGTGCCTGCGTCGCGCTAAACATGCTCGCCCTCCCAGCCGTGGGGGTGTATAATGTGACGGTCAATCCCACTATTCGTTGGTAAAAGGGTAGCCCAAGAGTTGGCGGTGGGTGGTGATGACTAGCTGCCTTCCCTGTAGTCTTACACTGCTAAATTAGGGACGGCTAGCACAGATAGCCCACGAGTAGCTTTGTGCGAAATTCCAAACAATTTCAGTCAAAGAAAGCACCAACTTATTTTCGCTTACCATATAACATATCCAAAATCTTAATATACATTATCTTCAAAAGAGATAAAAATAAAGATAAAATAACATCATGTACATGGAATTTATCTTTCTAATTTTTATCAACGGACATTGTTTATCGGTTTGTGTACCTGGATTGTAGTCTAAGGATCTATAACTCACGTATCGTTACTGCAATATTATGTTTCATACTTTGAGACTCTGGATGAATTATGTTTTACAGTAAGTAGCAGCTGATATAATTGAGTATGCTAAAATTATGGATGGTTACCACGGTTATACCTTTGTTTGAATATTTGAAAGAGAAAATTTTCCATTTTAAATATAAAATCAAAAATGGAATCAAGTCCTAATTAAATAAAGTAATTTCTACTCATATTAATTGTATTATTTCTGATTTACATACATTTTATTTGCAAATATTTAATGAAGCTAAAATTTTAGGCCTAAGCGTTATGGCAATAGAATACAATTATAAGTTCTCAGAAAAAAGTTTTGAAGTGTAATAGTGCGTTAACTAAATGTTATTGTTTATCTTTTCTATTTTGGAGTTGGTTTGTTAAGAAGAAAGAGCGTTAATGCTATCGGAATTTTTCTATTGATTATTATACGATAAAAACGGCGTGAATTGTAGCATTTTTTATTCGGCAATATATTTATTTACCAGAATGTATAAATATTCACGCCCTTCTCAATACAAAACAAGCTTTTACTTGTTTTTAAATTTTGTTTGGCTTGGTATTTTGTGGTTTATCACTGAATAGAGAACACCCGCAACCATTCGCTACGTGGTGGTGATATTTTTCATTACATTCCTTAAAACATAGCAGTATAGAACTATAGCGATGCTGTATAAAATTACAAAGAGGCGCCAGGAAGTTAAATGACATTCGTTAAGCAGACAAAAAACTTTTTTTTCTGTTGCTAAAATTCATACAAACTTGCATCCATGTCTCTGAAGCCCTGAATATTTTTTTTGTCTTTTCACAAAGAAGGCTTTCCAATAGATGGCGCATTTGACACCCCACAAAAGTTTAGGTGGTAATATTCGCTTTTCGATCAATAAGACCTGCATTAAACTATTAAAAAACAACAAGGTTTCGTAACTTTACTTTTTGTGTCTCAAAGATTGTAAAACTACAGTATTGTGATAGAGTTTAATTATCCTTCATCGAAAATGAAAAACAAACACAACACTTAATTTTCACGAAATGGGAATATCAAATAAATTTACTTAAAATTCCTTCTAATTGCATTTAAAGGTTTTCGTGACTCAACACAAAGAACAAATGTTAAAATTTAATATTTGTTCTAACAGAAATTCTAGCTCATATGGTTTCTAAACGGGAAACTATGAGATTTTCTTTATACTTGAACAAGTGATTGTTCTAAGTAGTTCATTTACCTACCATTAAATAAGTAGTGTGTTTTCTTATAGCAAAACCATATTGGGCTATCTTCCGAGCTAGCCGAAGGAAATCGAACCCCTGATTTTAGCTGTGTAAATCCGTAGACTTGCC
Organism: Carcinoscorpius rotundicauda; assembly: GCA_011833715.1. Taxonomy (NCBI): domain Eukaryota; kingdom Metazoa; phylum Arthropoda; class Merostomata; order Xiphosura; family Limulidae; genus Carcinoscorpius; species Carcinoscorpius rotundicauda. The sequence goes on from CM022404.1 coordinate 25,115,507, forward strand.
ACTGTACTAGCGGGTGGCATTAAATAAGGAAAACATTGATATAGAGAAAATACAGTGGAAAAAGGTGTCACCTGAAAAGGAATGGTAATCTGAGTTCCATTTGAAGATTTTAATCTCAGGATCACTCATTTAACACATACAGAGCTAGATTAACTTTCAAAGATCCGGCATAACCAGGTGGTTAGAGCTCTCGACCTGTAATCTGAGGGTCTTGGGATAGAATCTCCGTCGCACTAAAAATGTTCGCTCTTTCAGCCGTGGGAACTTATAAAGTGATGATCAATCTATCTATTTATTGGTAAAAGAGTAAACAAGAGTTAACAGCGGGTGTTGTTGTCTAGCTGCCTTTTCTCTAGACTCACACTACTAAATCAGGAACGGCGAGCACAGGTATCCATTGTGTAGCTTGGAGTAAAATGTAATAAAAACAAAAAAACTTTTAAATGTGAATTTTAAAATAATCACCGAGCATGCGTACTTGAACAACTACAAACACATGGAATACTTTTAAAACTCACTGCAAGTGAAAAAAATAAAAATACTCCGAAATTTACCAATAATTCGGAATAACTTCGACCTATGTATCTTTTTTTATGTCTGAATTGGAAACTAAATGAACAATGACGCTAATAAAAATATTATTCCCCAAAACATCAGTCATATTTAGTTTTGTTACAGTCTTTAACTACAGTGAATTCTATACAATCCTCTCAATACAGCTAAAATTTTACCTTAGCTTGTTTCAACACCAAGTGAAATCCTGTGACTTAAGTAAACCACGTTTCACAATAGATTTTAATGAGCTTGACTGCTACTCTTTGTAATCAATAACTTACTATGTAGCCTCACAATTGATCTCTATAAATCATCTTCTTTAATTTAAAGTATTACTTTTAATCATCATCTGTGTACTTTTTAACTGCTTTCATTAACTGTTTACTCTGAACTTTGTAACTGAATGTTCACTACATATATTCTTTTGAAACAATCTTTATGTACAATAAAGACTTTTTGGAACGTTAAAAATATTTCTTCGAAATGTTTAAAAATCTTTGTATATTTTAACAATAATTTATGAATTTTTTATACACTCTATGTGTACCTTAACTGTCACTGCGTATCTTTACTACCTAGTTTCCATGTACTCTTTAGGTTTAAGTAGTTTTTATATATATTTGTATATATGTGATGCATTCTACTATCTGTGAATTTTTCTAACTTCTTTTCGTATTCTCTTGGCATTTTTTTTTTCTAAAACAATCCTTTTGGTATATTTTGAACTGTGTTTGAATAACCTTTAACTTCTATAGTTTATGGGATCCTTTATTAATGCTTTATTAAGACTGGCAATAAGTTAAGTTTCTTTTCAGTTTTAGCTAAATAAATTGTTATTTTTATCTCTATCTATGAAGCTAACGATTGTTTATTTAATAAAATGTCATTCGAATTTATCAAGAACTATTTGTTAGATTTTTACGAGTTCCTTTTTCTTTTATATTTCTTTCTGCTCTCTTTGACCCTCCCATCTTCCTGTACTGTTCTTTCTTGATCATAATTTTCCCTTCTTTTTTGCATCAATGATGAAGAAACTAACTTGAAGAATAAAAAAGCTAAGATCAACAAACCAAAGAAAGTTTACTCTTTATGGGAAAAAGCACATTCGATTCAGCATTAAGTTTTATGCCCTTTCGATTCATGCGTTTCCTTGCCATCCCCTTATGTTGTTACCATTGATGAAGATGAGCTTGTGAGCACTGTTGTAATGTGAAACTTGCTTCTAACCCTTTAACATTCATATATTTTTGTACAATTTCAGCCTTCATGGAAAACGCTTCCGTTTTGAATATTACTACTTAACAATTGATGATTCCTATGTTTAGGCAACTGTTTAGAATAAATGAGACGCTAACCTAATTCCGTACCAAAATATCGATTTAAAATTATATTATAAAAATGTACACGAAGAATGTTTTGCTTTACTAATATTTACTAATTTCAGGAAAAAGTGTAAACATAACAAAAAATTCAGGAGTAACATATTTCCTTGTGAGGAACTCATAAAGCAAGGAATGACACAAACTGTTTCATCGAACATCCTTTATTTTTTCCTCGAGAAGGCAAATGTGATCGTATAACCACTGCACATCATACAAATATGATTAAATACTTCTTCATATTAACAAAGTTATGAGTTAATTTTTTGCATGTGGAATTATGACATTTTTAAAGAAAGTCAACTTTTTAAAGTTATCTTATATAAGTAATATTTTTAACCAAACATTTAACCGAAAATATATTAGCTAGCTTTTTCACATAAACATTTTCTAAGACGTATGCAAATTAATTTTAAAACAACAAACTATTGATATATTTTAGTTTGACAATTTAAATAAGAATTTTCTTGTTTACAATATGAGCAACAGAAATCGACGGTCTGGTGTTTCCTTTATGCAGCAGTACAGTTTTTCAGACTAACTAGAGTTTTCGATAAAAAGGCTTTATCCTTGAGGATGACTTTAGTGCCTAATTATTCAATTAGTGCATCAAGATTTGCATAAAAACACACAGTATCTTGCATATTGTAGTGAGAAGCAAAACTATGATGGCGGCTTCAGTAAATTGAAACTTTTGTTCTTAAAAGAAGAAGACTGGATTTTGTTTTGACTGTGCGTGAAGAGAGGCGAGTTTACCAACTGAGTGAATGAAAGGCAACTGAGAGAGGCGTCTCACTCTGCCCCTATTACGCCTAATTGAGGAATTTCTCGAATGTTCTAACAAACTGAGAACGTAATAATTTCGAGATTCTCAGGCCGAGCAAATGAACGTGGAAATGAAGAAAGAGTGGTACAATTCCCTACAATTATATCGCAAATAAGTAGTATATATGTACAATTTTACATCAATATAATATAATCAATGTTTGATTTTATCGCAAAAGTATGCATTTTACCGATTAAACAATTAAACTTAATTTCACAGCATAAATATATTGTGCTGAGTTGATTGCGTGCATTTCACATAGCGTTTATAAATATTGAGGTATTAGAATAACTCAAAATCTAGAGGAATGGACAAATTCGGACAAAATCAGCACCACCAAATTATTCAAAATCATTGGAGTTTTCTCCAGTAACAAATTTTTGTTATCCAGTGTAATTAAATGTCATGCGCTTTCTATCTTATTTTAGATTAAAACATTGAAAATAAAGCTTTTAACATTGTATATGTGTTCATGTTTAGTAAACATTTTCAAAAAATGAGTTTTTATTGCTTTTAACGTTTATAATGTATTTAAAGCAAAAAGTTTAAGACATTTATCCAGTTTTGCCTTCACAGAACATATATTTAATCACAAATTTGTTAGATTCTTTCTACTCGGAAAATGACTTAAGAAGAAAAACACTGTTTAAAGAAGTTCATACGTACGTGAGGACTAAGGCAATTTTTATTATTATCACACATTATGATAGTTTGTATTATGCATATTTTTTATGAATTTCCGATGCATATTGTCATGTAAACGACAACCATGTCGAAAGTGTTATGTAAACGACAACCATGTCAAATCGTGTTTGAATTCCCATATCTATTATTTATATTTCCATATTTATATTATTATTTCGAAGTTTAAACCAATAAAATATGTTATTCATTTAAAATAACATTTATAATTAATTAGAATTCATATAGAATTATTCATGTGGAAATTTCTAGAACAAGGTAGATCGATCACTTGTATTGGCCTGGTGTCTGTATAAAGTGTTATGTAAATACGTAGAAATTTCTAGAACTAGGTAGATTGATCACTTGTATTGGCCTGGTGTCTGTACTCTGGAATTCTGGGAAGTTACGCGATTAGTATATAAACAGACGACGATGCGAGGGAAGGAGTCATCCGTTTTTACTCGGGTCAAGAAGTTGGTTTCGTTTGAGAAAGTTTAAACGTTTGCCGTGTGATTATTCAAATTGAATTTGTGAATAGAGCTAGATCAACTAAAGCGGTAAATTTTTTTTATTCCGTCGATCTTTACAATTCAGTCGAATTACGGATTATACCGAAAGTCAACACGTATTGGACTGTGAATTGTATCTGAAATTACCCATTCAAACTTCGGAAATTTCTTCGTGGGACTAAATTCACCGCCTAGATTGGAATTTTGGATTTCTGATTTGGACACTCATTCTGGTTCATATTATTAAACACAGGCCAGTACCTTTTTGTATTGTAAGTGGTTTTGAAGGTTGAAACTGGATATCTGTTATTGCTAGTGGATAATTTATTTTATGTCTGTCACATATAAGTAGATTATTGTAATAAATTATACAAGCTGTTATCTGGGTCTTTCTGTTGCGTTCATAAAACATAAAAAAACGTAACAATATGGTGAGAAGGAACAAAGTTAAGCTATATAATAGTAAAGCAATTCCTTTTTTATCACTCTTTCATTAGAAATCTACGAAAAATCTAAAACAACTGAATTAGCAACTGTTTTCTTGCAAGTTACATAAAACCTCGTTTTGTGTAGTTTTAAACAAAGTTTATCAGCAATTCTAAATTGTTAACTTTTCTTTATTTTATCTGTTTCGAATTATATGAACCGATGAAGTTTTTTTACGAAAATGAAGTCTGAAGATAATAACATAAATTTACCTGTCCAAGGTGTGCAACTTTGGCTATGTGAAACCTACGATACGTTGAGTGAACTCAAGTTTTAAAGAGAATGCGCAGAACACAGCACACACTCTGTCGTCCATCCTTCACCATTGTTTACAGAACTCTAACACAAATGTTATTTTAAAACACTTTTAACATTTAAGGAAGTGCGGGTGGTAAACCACGCTCTAAAGAAAGCTTGTGGTTACTGTTAGAAAAGAACAACAATATAGTTTTATGGATAATAATTTAATTTGTTAAATCTTAGTGAGGTTTTGTTATGTTTATATATTCATCATGGCGTCCCCTTGTGTAGGCAACAAAAACTAAGTATACGAAAACGAATTTCTAAAGAGCAATTTAACCTTTCAATGTAATCGCTGGTCTGCAAATTTTTAGCTACCGAATGAAAAAAAACAACCAAGAACATATTAATTTTGTAAAATTAAACAAAGTACGGATAAAGTCGTATCTTATCATTAAAAGTGATTAGATGAAATTGTGATTAAACCATAATTTATCATTTTACCCAGCTATACATATCACATATTTTCGTGTTACTTGATGTGAAAAAGATGCAATACTTCAACAACGTGAAGTTTAATGCAAATAGAAATGTCATTGTGCAGGTACAATAACAAGACGTAGCAGTGATGGAAAAAGTCCATCACTTTCTTGGTAAAGCGTCAGACAGATTTTATAACTTCTCTTGGGAACAGGGTGAGTTGTTGTTTTTTGTTGTTTTTGAATTAAGCACAAAGCTACACAATGGGCTATCTGTGCTCTGCCCACCACGGGTATCGAAACCCGGATTTTAGCGTGCAAGTCCGCAGACATACCGCTGATCCACTGGGGGGCGAACAGGGTGAGTAGAGCATTTATAATCTTAACCCCTGAGGGATTGGGTGGGGATCAGTAGTCATTCGTTTGCCTAGAGTTGAACACAAAGATACACAACGACTACCAAAACCTAGCGTCGTAAGTCCGAAGATACTCCGCTGTGTTACCGGAAGTGTCTATCATTCCATCGTTTTCAAGGTTGAATTATTTCTAGGCTTATATTCATAAAAAGTAATTTTAAAAAGGTCTTAATCACTTTTATATAAAGTTATTTTTCCATTCAGGTATACTTTGCGTCATTCGAAACTTGATAAGTGCTATTATTATATAAATGATTAGATTTATGTGTTAACATTTTCAAACAAATATGTTTATGTAATAAATATGAAGAAGTGTTCTTAATGAATGCGTGTATAAAACGTTATAGGGCTTTCTAAGAGAACTGGGTGGTTTTACTTTCTTTTTGTGATTGTTAACGTCATTGTTTTATGATGTTATAAAAGATCACTTGGAAAGAGTTTTTTTTGTCCGTACATGTTAATTATAGTCATTATGAATATGAATCAGTATTTTGTAAGATAAATCATCCTCTCGTATTAAAACTTTTAATTTTGGTGGTAACTGATAATCAAGTACATATAAATTTTAAATAACTTTTTCTTTTAATTATGTTATGAGTGGTGTGTTTTATGTTTTCTTTAAACAAAGCCACATCGGGCTATCTGCTGAGCCCAACGAGGGAAACCGAACCTCTGATTTTTATTGTTGTAAATCCTTAGACTTACCGCTTTACTAGCGGGGGTCTTTTTTTAGCGTATAAATGCATGCTTTGTACATGAATTATATACATAAAGTATATACTTAACGAAATATCGTTTAGGAAAACTTTTTTAAATATATACAGAAGGAATTGTATCCTAGATATCCAACACACAACACTCAAAGCTAATTTTTCGTGTACGAAGCCTCATTAATATTAAATATATATGCGAGAAAAGTGTATGTTTTAAATAGTTATATACTTTAAATTATGCTGTTGTTGTATTATGTAGTTGGACATGAATGAAATAAAACCTACTACGCACAATGTGAAGTTACCATTATTATTTATATTTAAAGTAAAATAGTGTAATAATACGTAATAACCATAAACGGAATATATCTTTTCACACAATTGTTTTTATGTTCATCTTTGACGAAGCTCTTGAGATAATTTCATTTCTTCTTCTCTTTTTCTCCCCTAAAGTATTAACAAAGTGGAGAGTCCACCATAACCAATAACTTCAGGTCTAATTGTCAATTGTTAGGTGTCCGTATTAAGATGGTAAAAACGTATGATAATTAGAAAATAGTAATTTTTTTACAATTATGGTACCAACAAATTTTACTATTTCACTTTTGTTTATTTTCTACAATGTTATAAACTCTTTATTTACTTTCTTAAAAGTAATAACAAAGCGTCTGGTCTTTTACCACCATTTCCGCAACTGACCAGAGATATGTCTGTGGACTTACACCGCTAGAAACCGAGTTTTGACTCCTGTTGTGAGCATAGCACATATAGCCTCTGTCGCAGCTCTGTGCCTAGTTCCAAAAACAAATAAGACCTTCACCACCAATAACAGAAATGATGTATTATTGTATTCCTCTAACAGATAGACTAGTTCTATGGCCTAACTGTCAATTTTTATCGCCTATATTAAGATAGGTAAAAACATATAAAATAGCTATTTTTTCTCAAATTATTGTATCAAGATGAGAAAAAATTAGCTATCACCGTCTGTCTTTTTTAGTAACTTTCCAGGGTACATACATTTCTAAATCTTATTTGTATGTCATCTGAAACCTGTAAGCATTTCCTTTCGCACAATGTGTTAATTCATTAAAAATGAATTAAGTTGTTGCAGTGACTTAAGGGTTAATAACTGTAGACAGTCGCTATTATAGCTCGAAATGCATCCAAGTTACTACCTCTGTGTTTTATTATTATCATTTGCATTGTGATCGTAAGTATTACTGTATGTCAATTGTTATTAATCTGTGTAATTTCTATCCTTACAGCACTTCTTCCGGGCACGTCCAGGGCGTATATTCGGCGCCCTGGTTGTGAACGTGGGTTTTCTCGGGGTACTCCCGTTTCCCCCCACAGCAAAAGTTGTGTTTCGTAGGATCTACAGATCCCGGCCCTGAAAAGAGGTGCGTCTCTTTGGCAACTAAATTTTAAATTAGTATCGAAATTTTAAATATCCAAAATTTTAAGTCTTTAAAAGCTCATACATTCAAGTCACGAGACCTAATCATGTCGGCGTACTGTGTTTGCATCTCTCGGATCTCTCCATGTCAACTATATTAACAAACATAATTCCTCGGACTCTTGTGAGTGTTGTGCTGAACCTTCCTCGTCTTTCTTCATTGTCTCTCCGGCCGGCAGGAACTCTTCTCAGCTTTTTCCGACGCTCCACAATTGAATTCAACAAACTATCAACTTCTAGGTCATTCATGACCATCACGTTGGATAAATAACTAACATGCCACTTCTGTCCAAATAACTTTCTCCGCAATCAGTTAGCTAATTTATTCTTGCCTTGTGTGGGGTGAAGAAAAACAATAGTTTCTGACCGCCCCTTGTTATTTTTCGTTCGACATTTGGAGAACGAAAGAATAATTTAACCTAAATGCCTACTAAGTCTGTCTGTACAGCAGGTGAGCTCGCGCTTTGCGTACAAAGCATCTTTAAACTTTAGATGTAATTGTCGATTTTTGATGAATATTAGAATTTGTTCTATGATGTAATGGAAAGGAAAAGGATTAAGTTATTGTATCTTTGCATGCTTGTTTTTGTTACTGAAATAATTGTCTTTAAAGTTAATGTTATAAACGTCGTAGTTTTGCACTCGTATTAATATAAAAGTACTACTGTACGTCTAGCTCATAGGAATATTTAGTTTCTGCGTGAGCTAGCACGCATACACAAACGAACGTACCAACACAAATATATCAACAGAACAAGCTTCTGTTGGACGCTTAAGAAAACAGTCTAAAAAAGCAGCAGATGCGTAGTTATTCACATAATTACTTGATTAGCATATATTTTGCTTTTTATCCATATTTGCTTTAACAATTCTATTTTAATGAGTTTCTGAGTGAAGAAATTTTAGATAATTTTGAAATTCATATTATATTCTTATCATGTAAATAGATATACAAGCCATATTTTATTAATTATTTTATGTTGTACTCTAGTGAAAAGTGATTACATTCAAGATATTTTTATACTTGCTATACAAACTACTTAATTGCAATTATGATCGAGTTTATTTTTATTTTCATTGTCTCTCCTTCAAGTCCAAATATATTTATGAAAGTCAACAAAGAAAGAGTTACATTTTGAATTTCTAATTTTTTTTTTTGTAATTTAGCTGTAACGTTTTCGTAACTTTAATGCTTGGTTAGTTAAGAACACGGATATTTTGATTTTAAATAAAAGGAATGAAAATAAAGCTTTTTTTATGAAACAATACAATAAGGTGCTGCAATAAAGTGATATCAGTGTAGTAATCGTGTAAAATATAACTCCTCATTTTGATATGTTTATTTAGAGAAAAAGGTTTGTTTGTTTTGTCTTTTTGGAATTTCGCACAAAGCTACTCGAGGGCTATCTGTGCTAGTCGTCCCTAATTTAGCAGTGTAAGACTAAAGAGAAGGCAACTAATCATCACCATCCACCGCCAACTCTTGGGCTACTCTTTTACAAACGAATAGTAGAATTGACCGTCACAATATAACGCCCCCACGGCTGGGAGGGCGAGCATGTTTAGAGAATAAGGTGCTGCATTAAAGTGATACCAATGTAATAATTGTGTAAAAATAGCATCAGCGTCAACCCTACTAAACCTCTGTTCATAGTTTATATGTGAGAAACTAAATAAAAAGAAAGAGATATATAATCAAGAACCAAATGCTTAAAAAGTTATGTTGTCAGTTTGTTTATTAACTAGTAAAGTCTATCTAGTTACTGCGGTAACTACAATATCTAACAACCCAGCCAATTGTGAGATGATTATGTCCCTGAGAACTGTTGTTCTGCAATATCTCAGATACAGCCTGATGTTAAAGAATTAACGTTATTTTAATATTGTATAAACTAGTTGTAAGAAACTCACTGTTGTATTTGTTATATTTCAGTTATATTAGATAAAGAATGGATTTTTTCTTCTGTTGTTGTTGTTTTGAACTAAACACAAAGCTCCACAATGAGCTATCTGTGCTCTGCCCACAACGGATATCGAAACCCGGATTTTAGCGTGTAAGTCAGCAGACATACCGCTGAGCCACTGGGGGCTTCTTCTGCTATTTACCTATTCAACTCAGTGAAACTTAAGTGGATCTATATTTTTATGTATGTTGGAGAACAAAATACAAAAAATAGAATTTCTCAAAACATTAGTTCTCATTTTCATGGTTATTTCTTGACATTCCATTTTAGTTAGTTTGATTGAAGTATTCTGGGTAGGTCTTTCTAAAAAATGGTTAAATATAAACAATAAATTACGGTGATCAAAACGAAGCCTTTTTATCGTTATTAGGAAATTGTTATTTTAAATCTTAAACAATTTTCATAAAAGATCAATTTTGCCAAATATGTTTGTTTATCGGATAGAAAGTGACCAAAATAATTAATTCTATATAGTTTTTTGCACTCTACAGTGCATCAAACACGAAAGTACAGTAATAGCAGAATTATTATCTACGCCCGATTCGCGAAAACAATTTGTTCCTAAGGATATTGTTAGCAAATGGTTACTCAATATGATTCATTTGAAAAATAGGATCGCGTATATTATCGTTGAAATTTTGTCTAAGCTATTAACAAATCAAATAACTAAAGACGTTGTTCTATAAAATGGATAATTAGACTGTATAGCCGAATTACTATAACAACGACTGGAAAGGAGAAAATGAAGCAATATACTTACATCAAATTTATAGATGAAAGGGTTAGGAGTCATTCAACTATAGATTTTTTTTTATCTCGATATTACTAAATACGAATGTTCATAGGCGGTCTTACCTGTTGGCCAAACTAAGCAATCGCTCGGGGTCTCACACATGGGAGGGTCCCCCCTGATGTTACTCATTCTAATCAACTTTTGAGTTGTTTTATTATTATGGGGTCCGTTTACTAAATTCTACCCGGGACTTCAAAAAGACTAAGACCTCTGTTAAAACTGGGTATAGTGAATCACGACTTTAGTATTAAATATACAACTTAGTTTAAACGTCGAAATTTCCTACTTAAAAGGGAATTAAAAAAAATAGTTTTCTATTTCTATATACATTTTACTTTATTACATAGCATGAATTGTGAAGTTATACTATAAACTATTTATTCCATTAATTACCATTTTTTTAGGGCTCAGCTCAGTTTAGTGTTTAAAGTGTTGGACTGTGGAAACAAGGTTTCGATGTTCTCTTCCATCATCTCTAAAATATAGAAATAGAATTAAAAAATCGCGCTCCTAACTTTTATCCAAAAGGTGTTTTATAAGATTGGCGGTCAAATCCTACCATTCGTTTTGACAGTAATAGCCAAAGATTTGAACGTGGGTAATGTTAAATAGCTGCCTACCCTCAAAATTATATCCGATTAGCGTAAATAATCCTTTGCTATCTTTGCGTAAAACTCAACAAACAAGGAAATAAAACCAGTTTCCCCTGAATTTTTATCCAACTCTTTACTAGTAATCATATACTAAGAAACCGAGTTGTAAGGTTAATCCACTGATATAGTATTGTAATTGGCAATCTGGTTAGAAGATAGAAAGAAAAAAGATAATTGATAAAAAATATTTGGGAAAAATGTGACGATTTAATACTTTTTAAACGACGGAAAACATAATACTTTCCGCTCTTGTTGATAAGTGAAGTTTGCATTTTAAGTTTACAGTGTGAACACTGTCGCTAAAGAAATTACTTATTAGCGCAGTTTAAAGAAAGGAGAATGAAATAAGCTACAGTTCACTGGTAGCAACAACTTAATCTGGAATTTCAAAGTGTTACTGCATATTATAATAAAGAGATTTATAATGTATTAATTCTTTTTCTTAGCTGACAATGACAGCTATAGACGTACATCAATTAACTTAATGTAACATTAAAAAATAAAAAAAACTTCAGTGAGATATACTTTATTGAAAACAAATCAAAACACAACATTGCTTACAAATTTAATGTATAGCTTTGAATTTCGTGTGTGTATTTTCTTACAGCAAAGCCACATCGAGCTATCTGTTAGGTACACCGAGGAGAATCGAACATCTGATTTTAGCGTTGTAAATCCGTAGACTTACTGCTGTACTAGCGTGCGACTTGCATTTCATAATTCACAATATAAGATTGTTTTTAAATTAGATTATATAACATTGCCCGAAATAAGCAAATATAGTCTGGAAAAACAATATATGTAACAACTAAAATACCCCCCTAGTGGCACAGCGGCATGTCTTCAATTCCGTTGTAGGCGGAGCAGAAATATCCCATTGTGTGGATCTGTGTTTAATTCAAAACTAATAATTGTTTAATTAGAACAGAATACTTAATGGTTTGTTAATTGTTTTAGAAAAAAAATGTTTAAAGAAATTATAACTATTTATCAACAGCAAACTATTTTCAGTGTTCATATGTTTACACAAATAAAGACAGAAGAAACGTGCGAAATTTTTACCATAAAAATTAAAAGGTTAGCATATTACCATATCACAAAAAAACTTTAACGGTGGATTTATGTTTTACAGAAGCATATTGCATAATTATGTCTGAGGGTCGCAGGTTTGCATTCCCGTTGCACCAAAGATGCTCGCCTTTTCAGCCGTAGGGGAGTTATAATGTGACGATCAATGCTACTCTTCGTCGGTAAAAGATAAGCCCAAGAGTTTGCAGTGGGTGGTGATGACAAGCTGCCTTCCATCTAGTTTTACACTATTAAATTAGAGAAAGTTAGCGCAGATAGCCCTCGAAAATTCAAAACAAACAAATAATGGAATTGATTATTACGCTTGTAACACACCTAAAGTTGGAAATGCAGGTCATGTTCAGTAACAGCAGCGTTATTACTAAACTCTTAGATACGCAAAACTCTAACTGTCAGATCATTCTTCAGCGAGGCTGAAAACAACCGAAATCATATCAACCTTATTTGACCATTGGCATAGCCCCTCAGTGCAGCTGTAATGGGCGTTTGTGCAGAAACTTATTACAGCACAAATTGTGTGTCGAGCAATAATGTGTAACCTTGATTATTTGTCTAAGTATGAATGGCGAAGAAAAAGTTATTATAAGGCCATCATGGAACCTAGAATAACCTTCTTTAGAAATCATATTGGCCCTTCGTATTAACTAACTATTACTTTGTAATAATATAATTTCAAATAATCATGGCGATAAACAAGAAAGTGTGTGGAAACAATACAAAAATGAATTTATGTATATCAAAAAAGTCTTTTTATTTTAGTTTCATGAATAAAATAAGCCTGATGGAGAAATGTTTTAGATCTCATGATATTTGTCACAAAAAGTAATGAAAAATAGTTTTATTTTGCCGACGAATAGTGGGATTGAACGTGAAATGATAACGTCCCGAAGGTTAAAAGGGCGAGCATGTTTGGTGTGAAGGAAATTCAGTGATTGCAGAGACAAATGTGATTAGAAATTATTTCAAGTGTTAAAAACTTTGATGCTGGGTTCCTTAGCACAGTTAAATTAAAAAAGTGTTGAGAAGTTTGATATATTCCCTTTGTTACACTTTGGTGAGTAAAATAATTTAGTAACTGGTTATGTTTGTTTTGAAATTCGAGCAAAGCTACACCAGGGCTGTTTGCGCTAAGTATCCCTAATTTAGCAGTGTAAGACTAGAGGGAAGTCAGCTATTCATCATCACCCACCACCAACTCTTGGACTATTCTTTTACCAACGAATAGTAGGATCAAACGTTACTTTATAATACCGCCAATGTTGAAAGGCGATCATGTTTGGTGTTACGGGGATCTAGTAACTGAAAAGTACAATTTGTTACAAACCACGTTGTGAGTAGCTGAAATAGCGAACACTTAGATCTTCTTCTAGCTACATTCTGTAATCTTACAAAACAATTTCTCGTTTATCATAATCGATGCGATAAGCTTACTAAAAGTGTTTTAAAGATAGATAATAATCACTTAACTGGACCAAAACTCAATTACAAAGAACTATAAAAGTTCACAAGCCAATCATACAGACTGACAACAGGATCTCACAAAAAAAATTTGTTTAATTAATATAAAAACCGAATATGAATGTCATAACATGTTTTTGTATAGAAGCATTTCGTATTGAAAATTTCAATGCCAAATACTTTCACTATAGTAATAATTTCACTATAGTTATATTTGTTCTTTACTGAGACAAGTTAAGAAATACGTTTACGGTTTACAAATAGCAATTTAAAATGCATTGACTTTTCGAAATTCATATAAAAACACAAATTACATAAAAATGTTCTTAAAAATTTCAACTTTTAGGAAAACCAAGTGTCCATTTTGATAATAGATTAAAAATATGTACATTTATATTGACTATTTTGTCTAATTGCATCTAAATCGTATAAAATTATTATTGACCAAATAACCATTATTACAGTAAAATCTGTCTGTCTAAGCCGAAAACTGCATAAAGCGGAAACCTGAACAAGCTGGAAATATCAAAGCCTTGCAGCATTATCCTAAGGTTTCTCTTATAAAAGGTTTTTTATATGGCGGAACCTGCGTTATGCGGACGAAAAGCAATCTTTCACCTACCTATCTACCAACAAGAAGGATTAGAACCAGAGTAATGCAATTTTTTTTCTATTAAATACTATTTTTATTCAATTAATAATTTCTTTAAGTATTAATAAATTCTTGTTTAAATAACAAGTTGTTTAAATATTAATAAATTATTGGACGTTTTGTTGCAGTAAGTATTTGTTAAATATATTCTGTTATATATATATATTATTTTTCTGCAGTCTTACTTTTGTAGTTAAATTAAATTCATGATTTGTAGAAATATATTTTTTTTAATTGCACAATTATACTCTTTAAATAACTCTCACGAAAAAATAAATTCCTATCTTCCCTAATTTTAAAATTCGCGCTGTTTCAAAAATTTAAGGAAGAATCAACTTTCTGTGGAATGGAAAGTGAATAATAAAGCATGGATTACAAGAGCTATATTCGAGAATTTTTTGAACAAATTAAACAAAATAATAGAACAAGAAAATAGAAATATTTAACTTTTCCTAGATAATACAAATTATCCCCCAAAGGTTCAAGTTTTAAATGTTCGTTTAGTCTTTCTACCTTCACGTACAAACAACAGTTCTACAGCCACTAAATAAAAAGAATTAATTATACAATGTATAAAATTGTTGTCGTTTTTAATTAAGCACAAAGCTACTCAATGGGCTATCTGCACTCTGCCCACCACGTGTATCGAAACCCGGATTTAAGCGTTATAAGTCGGCAAACATACCGCTGAGCCACTGGGGGCGTATAAAATTGAAATACAGAAAACTGATGCTTCAGCATATTATTATAAACACGTAAGAGATCATCTCAAATGGTCATGAAAATTGACTTGCTAAATGCAATTTCTATTTCATCGCAAGTGTTAAGTTATATTAATGCTAGCAAATTATATACAAAAATGAACTTCATGAAAATGGCGTAAAAATGGCGTTCTCTTTTAACTGGCCCCCCAGTGGCTCAGCGGTATGTCTCCGGACTTACACGCTAAAATCCGGGTTTCGATACCCGTGGTGGGCAGAGCACAGATAGCCCATTCTGTAGCTTTGTGCTTAATTCATAAACAACAACAACTCTTTTAACTGCATGAGAAAGCCCATTAAAAAATCGAAACAATTGAAATTGGATACTTTCTTCAAATAAATTTGAGTAAGATTTTGAATGTCTATTTTTGTTCTTATTGTTATAAACATAGCATAAACAGTATGATAATTTTATTCACAAACGACTTACTTCCTTTGAGTCAAGGAGGTATAACGTTCCGCTCGAAAATTATATATAATGAAGAAAATGCATGTTCACTATGTCTAAGCCAGAAATTGTGCTCAGTTCCGAGCGATTCCACCTTAGACAGATTTTACTGTGTAAATAATAATAACTTATAGATTCGTCTGGATTAAATTATAATACGTAGAAATACGTGTCTAAATCACATTTATATATCATCTGCCCTTAATTATTTTCGCTTTAATTGTCAGGTCGTACTTTACATATTACTTAATTATGCACTATATGAAATCACTAGTTATACCTCTACCAACGACATATCTTAAATAAAATCACAATGTTCGGCACGCTTGCTTCACTGTTGAGATACTTCTTATATGTTACAACCAACATATTCGAATATATGGTTATTGTATGTGTATGATGTAAAATTTGTCCGTCTAGATATACTGGTATGATATAACTTATTGAAAGTTATTGTTTTTAAATAACCTTTGTTTATATTACCAAAAAACAACTTAACTTAATTATGCGAATTTAAAAATCTTTAACTTATTATCTTACACCTTCAGAAGATCGGTTAATGAATATGATAGCATTCAAATTTGTAAACATTATCTAGATATCATTGTAAGCTAAAAACTAAAACCATGTTTATATAAGCTTATTCGTGTAAATAATTTATATATTTAGCAAATTTATGTTTGACTTATATAAAATTCACATTACAACTGAGTAATGACTTTAAAAAAAACTTTATTCAGTATTAGACCTGCTACCGTAAATATTTTAAAGTTTTATAAGATTCTGTAAGTTTTTAAAACTTTTTCTTGTAAAGAAGTTACTGGGTGGTTTTCGTTATCGTAAAAAATGATCAAAAATAGAAATAGTAGAGGTTTTTTATAGAGGCCTTTGTGAAAAGCATCTTTCCTTCCGAAAGAGGACAGACTTCCTTCAACTTTCAAAAGCTTGTTTCCTTGTAAACATGATATATATCCAGCTGTCATTTTATCAGCCTGTTTGTTTCCTCTCTGTCCATCTTTCTACGTATATACCTAGCCATCTATTTTTTGATACTTCGACTACACATTTAGCCACTATTGACAACGAAACTTGGGGTATCAAAATATTGAAATAACGTTTTAATAATTTTTAGTAACTTAATGTCTTTTACAAATTAAATGCTACCCAGTGGCTCAGCGGTATGTCTGCGGACTTAAACGCTAAAATCCGGGTTTCGATACCCTTGGTGGGCAGAGCACAGATAGCCAATTGTGTAGCTTTGTGCTTAATTCAAAAACAACAACAACTACTACAAATTAAACTGAAAATTCTTCAGAACTAATATATTCTTCTGTTGTGAAGCCGTTAAGCTAATGAAAGTGTCTTGGAAAGATAACCGAAGAACTTCTACGCTTTAGATATACACTCTTGTACAAATTATTTGAAACAAGACAGAATATTACGATTTTTTCAATTTTTTACGTTTTATTTCTGAGAATCCAAAAATTACTTACAAATTAATACATAATATGACCGCCTTTATCTTTAAGAAGACCATTAATGCCCTTTGACATCGAGTCCACCAGTTGACTGCAATCTTTACTAATTTTTGGATCGCGGTACTACACCTCAATTATGGCCTCAATTAGCTTATCTTTCGTAGTACGGTTTTTTCACCGAAGTCTTTCTTTACAAATCGCCCAAAGATTATCAATAGGATTTAAGTCCGGAGAGTTTCCAGGCCAGTCCAGCACCTTTATTCGCGTTGTAGCCATAAAATTCTTCACAAGTTTCGATGTGTGGCATGGAGCCAGATCCATCTGGAAATCTTTTTCAATTCTTTGCAAAACTTCAATATTATGTGGTCCTCGCATCAATTCTTCTACTATATGTAAGCCTCCTACGCCATAGTAGCTGAAAAAGCCCAAAAAATCTTTTTTAATGGATGTTTCACAAACTGATTGATTTGAGATTCTTGAAGTTTCTCACCTGAAGATCTGCGAACATGCAGACTTCTTTGACCTTGTACGAAGAAATGAGTCTCGTCACTGAATAACACCTTCCTTCATTGTTTTTGCGTTCAGTTCTTGTATTTCAAACCCCATTGATACTGTTTTTTCTTCATTGAGTTGGTAAGAAGTTGTTTTTAACTGATCTGTTTGCCCTTCTAACGCAATTTCGAATGACGTAATATTCCTTAAAATTTCGTCATATATCCCAAAAATAGATCAACCGTATTGCAAAACACAGCTAATGACGCCGTCTGTGTAGAAAAATGACTATTAAAGGAAATCAGCAGGTCCATGAGCCTACACCGGCCGCCTGCTGAAAATATTGTAAAATGACAATTTGTTTCAATTAATTTGCACAAGAGTGTATGTATGCATACTTACGTATCTAAAAAAGAGTTTAATATCCTCAGAGACGTTATTTAATCAACGTTTTAAAAATAGAAATGGCTGCTCCCTTGCAAGGGAAAATGGAAAAGGTATTTTTACTCACGGTTTAAGCATGGTCAGAGATAAAGCTCTTGAAATTTTTGATGAGGAGGCAATGTTATCATTTCGTGTGAATTCATAGAAAGTAAAATGAGCAATATATTAAATACAAAATATGTATCTGCTATTCTAGATAATAGATCACATATGATTCAAGTACATTATCAAACTAGAATTCAAAGATTTTAGTTATAAACAAATGGAAAGAATTTGGGGTATTTTTAGTGTACCTATTTACCAGTTACAAAATATTTTAATGCAAATAGCACATCAATGAAAACGAAAGTGCTAAATATGAATTTTATATCAAAAATACAAATGAGAATATATTTTAAGCAGAAAGAAAACTAAATGATGAGTCTGTATAAAATATTTTGACATACTTTTATAGAAAGCAAAATTTGTAAGCAAATACGAAATTTGAAACCGTTATGGCTGTGAGCAAATTTGCTAAATGTATAGAAATAATGCAGTTTATATTGCTTTTTGTTGTATCTGGACATTAACGAAACCTATTTTAATGACTTTTTGTGTAATCGTCCATAGTTTGGAGCTGAGAGGAAGGATAGCAAATCTATAGTACCCACACCACAAGCTCGTGGACAGCTTTTACTTGATTCAATAGTTGAATTTGGCTGTGACATCCACGGCAGATGGTGATCTTTTTTTTTTTTGTATAATCAGCCACGGCATACAAATGTGAATCTGTATTGCTTCATTTTTCGACATGGAAAACAAGTTGTGCTACTGCACAAATGTACCTGGCTTGTTCACTTTCCTTCGTTTCCCACATAATCCTTTAGACTGGCGTCTTTTCATAGACTCTTTCAAGCGAAGTCTCAAGGTTGTGCTTCTGCACAACGGGAATAAATATCCCAGCATTCCCACTCCACACTCTATCCATGTAAAGGAGTCCTATGACAATATGGAGCTTCTTTTAGAAGCTGTTAAGTACAACCAGTACCAGTGGAGTCTGTGTGGGGACCTCAAGGTCATTGGTCTTCTTATGGGTATGCAAGCTGTTGTTTTCTTTGTCTCTGGGATAGTCGAGCTGTATCCCAGCATTACAAGCAGAAAGAAGAGGGGTCTAGAAGCACTTTCGTTCTTGGCGAGCACAACGTCGAGGAGAATCCTCTGGTTAACATGAAGAAGGTGCTTCTTCCTCCTCTTCACATCAAGCTTGGTTTGATGAAGAATTTCGTGAAGGCCATGAACAAAAATGGTGCTGCCTTCCAACTCGTGTCTTCTGTGTTCCCAGGTCTCAATGCTGCTAATCTCAAAGAAAACATCTTTGTCGGACCTCAAATCCGAGAAGTGCTGAAGGATACTGATTTTGAGGAGCTTCTTACCTTAAAGGAACTGAGAGCATGGGAAGCATTTAAGTCAGTCTGCAGTGGCTTCCTTGGTGACACACGCGTACCAAATTATCAAGCCTGTATTGAGAAGTTGCTAAAGACTTATGAGGATATGGGATGCCGAATGTCACTCAAAATTCATTTTCTTCATTCCCACCTCAATTTCTTCCCTCCAAACCTTAGAGCAGTGAGTGATGAGGACGGAGAAAGATTCCACCAAGACATTACGAAGATGGAGATCAACTACCAAGGCAAGTGGAACCCCATCATGATGGGAGACTTCTGCTGGATGCTCTTGCGTGACATCCCGGAGGCAAAATACACCAGATCATCTAAGAAAACACACTTCTAACTGTCTGCGGCACTATGAATTGTGTACATTGTGTCATCCACGTATATTTATTCCGTCAATGTTCTTTATCTATCCTGTTTTATCTGTAATAAGCTGCTGCAACTGTTGAAATAAGCACGTATATACTCTGTATATACTAAAAGGAGACTATTTAAAAGCCAGAAAACTAGAGATGATAGAGCATAACTGTTTATAAATTTGAATTCAGCACACCCAAATTAGTAAAAAAGACCTATTCGCATTCTTCTTTTAGACAAAAAATATTTTTTTTGTAAACTAGTGTAACAAGTGATACACACATGAGCAAATTAACATCAGCCTCTGATTAAAACAGGTCATCTGAAAAGATAATAACTGAAAATTATCTCAAGCATTAATACTGATAATTTATAAAAATAGATCGACCGTACTGCAAAACACAGCTAATGACGCCGTATGTGTAGAAAAATGACTATCAAAGGGGACTGGCATGATCAAGAGTGTAAGGCGTGCGACTCGTAATCCGAGGGTCGCGAGTTCGCGCCCGCGTCGCGCCAAACATGCTCGCTCTCCCAGCCGTGGAGGCGTATAATGTGACGGTCAATCCCACTATTCGTTGGTAAAAGAGTAGCCCAACAGTTGGCGGTAGGTGATGATGACTAGCTGCCTTCCCTCTAGTCTTACACTGCTAAATTAGGGACGGCTAGCACAGATAGCCCTCGAGTAGCTTTGTGTGAAATTCCAAAACAAACAATATATTTCTAAAGGTATTTTTTTTATCTAGCATTATAATAAAATAGAATCTCCTTTGTCATATTGATGTGCATAACGTTTAGGTTTTTATATTCTTCTCAAATATTTGCGTCCAAGGATTTACAATCTTTGTTGATCTTTTAGGTTTGTAACCAAGCGAATTAATCTCTTCTTTTTACCAGTTTACAGAGATAATACTTTTGAATGTCTTAGCGCTTTAATTAGATAAGGCCTGAGACAATTAATTAGTTACCAACATATAAGATATAGTTTCTTGTTTCGAGGATTTTATGACAAAGTCCATAACTGGTTTCATAACTATGTGTTATATACCAGGTAGTTTCTTGATTTGGCCCCTCAGTGGCTCAGCGGTATGTCTGCGAACTTACACGCTAAAATCCGGCTTTCGATACCCGTGGTGGGCAGAGCACAGATAGCCCATTGTGTAGCTTTGTGCTTAATTCAAAACAACAACAACAACGGTTTCTTGATTTATAGAAGATTTTTCAGCTTTGTATGAAATATCCTTGAACATGTGCAGTACTATCTTGAAATAAATATCAAATATTTGTGACTTTTAAATATGAGATACAAACCCGGACTTCCTATCTTAACCTGACGTTTTTCTAAAACGTACATTAATATGATATGTCTGTGTTTTCTTATATCAGAGTCACATCGTTGTTTAGTAATGGTGGTAACTTTTGATGCAAAAAGTAATTAAGATTACGTAGTTTTAGTTGCTTTGTTTCCAGTAGCAGCTAAATTCTAAGAACATCATGTTTTAGTTCAGAGGAGATTAATCTCGAGAAACATAACATTGTAGAAATTGCAGCTATTTCATGTACATAAGTATGTACAATGTGTTTTCTGATTATTTGTCATAATAAATATTTTGTTTATTTATTTAACTTTACCTAGCCACATTATTTTGAACTTTAAAAACACAGTCAATTTATCAACTACATAGTATTCTCTTTATATCTCAATCGAACCTGTTGTTCTTTGTGGGTTTACCTGTCCGATACTTGTACGCCACTAATTTTACCTGAAAATATCTCACTCTGACAAAACTATAAGTACCTTATAATTACCTACCCCATCTTCTATAAGTTTCTCTGGCTTTCTGTTTCGTTTTTCATCTATCTGTCCAATTCTTAACTAAAAGAATCGCAAAAACTGGCAATACAAATAATAAGTTTTTTGAGTTAATAATATCTCATCCTCATATAAAAATCATATGTCACAAAGTCTGTTTTAGTAACACTTTTAATGGTTAATGGCTGTTAGTTTCTACAGGCATTTTATTCATTTTAACACTGTCACAAACTGAAAAAAAATGAAAATATTTAATGTGATCCAAAAACTCCATGTAATTTTTTAGAATGTATATAGAAAGCTTTGTTCTGTCAGTCTAAAACAAACAATGATGCCTACGTTTAATATTATCTTATTATCATACCTGGCTTTGAGATTACAGTCACATAATTTTGAATTCGTCCGTTTTTATTTATAAGTTATGCTTTAGAGAACCTTTTCCTATCAGTAACACAAGATATATGCTTTCAGCGAACTCTTAAACAATCCATTTTAAGAAAATTTTCCTGTCCTATTTGGTATTATTTGATAGTCTTGCTGATGGAAAAAAAGGATTTATCTGACAATTAAACATGATATTATACGGTTTGAATGAATTGGTGGAGTACGTAAAGTGCGTTATGAAGTATTGGTTTCTTCGAAAGACAAAGGTAGCTTTAATTTAACAAACGTCAAGGCGGAAGTTAGGTTAAAATGGTTCTTCAAATCAACAGATTATAACACATTTCAATCTCTGTTTATTCTCTTTGCTCATCTTTAAGGCAAGTATAGTGATTTAAATCTTGAGAATGATGTGTAGTATTGTGACATTCTCCCAGGAAACATGATGAATGTTCCTTTATATTTCGTGAAGTATTGGAAGCATGTAAACCGCTTGTTAACTGTCGTCGAATCTTCCCAAATAACACCGAAATTGTTTTCCGGCAACCACTGTTTCTCAATGTATTTGTTCGCACTATGGGATTAAGTACATTCTGAAATAAAAATTTTATTCGCGCGGGACTGACTTAAGGGACTTTGCTTACGAATTTGTCCCTTGTTGGCGTCCTTTAAAAACTATACTCGAGTTATGTCAGGATGTATCTGAAAGTGTGAGACAGAATTACAAAAAGTTATATCAAGCTATTTCAGAAGAATGGAAAGACTTAGTTGAAAGAGAGATACCCCAGTTACACGTACGACAAAATTTACTTTTGAGATTTGTGATTCAGATGGTGAAAATGTTATTCGCTTGAATGATCTTTCTGTTAAAAAACTGATTCAGTTAATTTGCCAGAACTCCTTGTTTTGTTTTTGTTTTTTTGGAATTTCGCACAAAGCTACTCGAGGGCTATCTGTGCTAGCCGTACCTAATTTAGCAGTGTAAGACAAGAGGGAAGGCAGCTAGACTTCACCACCCACCGCCAACTCTTGGGCTACTCTTTTACCAACGAATAGTGGGATTAAATGTAACATTATAACGCCCCCAGGGCTGGGAGGGCGAGCATGTTTGCCGCGACGCAGGCGCGAACCCCCGATCTTCGGATTACGATTTTTTTTACTTGGTAACTCAAAATTACTCAACTACTTCAAGATACTCTCATTCATTTTCAGAATATATTCTCAGGCATAGAAGAGTTGTTATGAAATGGGAGATCACCCAGTACCGAATCTTTTTCTTTAATAACGTTGTATAAACGGTGAAAATAAATGAAGGTTCAACTTGGAAAATGTATAGAACAATAGTTATTTGATATAAAACTTGCACAGTAGTCTCAAACACTTAAAAAATATTAAACTTACACAACAATCTTCTCTTACTCTCTTAAGTTTGCTTGGATGTTTTCGTAAAAAAAACCTGTCAGTGCTTTGAAAATTTTCTAGCCTGGATATATAGAGAGTTGAATACGTTATATTAAAGTAATTTTGAGTACGCAAATCAGCAATTCAAGTAACAATTATCGCAAATATAAAGTCGCGGTAGAACATATATCACAATAAATTTTGATATTTTGTACTAACAAAAATTGAGCGCTCTTAGAAGGGGTATATAACAATCCTTACGACGCAAAACACTCAAACACTCATGTCATAGACATATGTTCAGATCAGAGATTTAGAATTTGCATACAATGTTGTTATTTATTTTATTTAATAACATCAGTAAACAAATAAATATGGATCAACTTGAGGCATCAAGGTAATCTAGAAATTATCTACATTATTCTTACCCAAGGCATGATAAGCAAAGTACAGCATCTTGTAACAGTGAGAAATCCATAACAAAACAGTGGAAAAATATTCACGTGCTGCAGGAAACAGTATGCGACATTATTTGAAAAAATCTCAGCTAGAAATGAGGCCAACAAGATATTACTTATTTACTTCACCAAATGAAATCTTCCAGTCACACATTCTGTTTATCCGTTAGATTCAACAAACAGCTGTAAAATGAAACTAGCATTCATACTATTTCACATAAAAACATCAGTCAAATCGCCGAACTCAGTGCCTAATGATTTTTGCGCAAATGAAGTGTTGAAACGACCTCTAGTAAACTTTCGTTTGCTTACACTGAAAGGTTTATGAAAATAATGCACGGAAAATATGAGTGCTTTGAATATGATCATCTTACTACAATTTTCTTTAAATGGAAACTGTATTGCAGAAATATTGTCAAGATGCACAGACATTAATTAGATAAGACAAAATAGGTCATGGTGACGTAGGCTGTAACAAAGTGACGAAGCTTCAAAATTTCTTTAATATACCGTACTTTGCCCTATATAATTATTTATAAATACACAAATTGAGATTAAGTGTAAGTCCTGAGATCAAATTGAGACAAATGAAAAACTTATGGAAAGTTAATATTCTCCTTCATAACACCGCGTAACAAATTTTTTATCTTTTCTTGTTCCTGGGCAGAAAGTGGTATTTCTCAATTGCTTATGCTTAAAGTAAATGGAAAAGACATATTTTTCTCTTCAAACTTTGCTTTTGTGTCCTGAAAGTATATAACGTAAACATGATGAGAGACTGTATTTGGGGGCTGATACGTCAAAGTGATTTACATTACAGTCGCAAATCTCGAAAGACTACTCACCTCCAAACATTTTTGTATAACTTTAGTATAAATACATGTAAATCTTGATTCATATGTTGTTTTTTCCCGTTTTTAAATAGAAAATAGGTTACTTTCTAAATTTTATTATCTAGATCACAAAACAAAGTTTGAAGGGAATAAAGGCCATTTTCTGTACTTTTACATCATAAGCAATTAAGAACTAAAATGTACTATCCAGGAACAAAATTTGTGTTACATAGTGTAATCGTATAGGTTAGCATATGGATTAACAGATTACAAGTCTAATTAAATAAAATTTAACGTTGCATACGTAAGTCTAATAAGAAAGAAATATTATAAAAATGATAAGTAAAATACACAAAATATATGATTATTACCTTACTACTTAAACTTTGGTACGTCACATTCTTAGTGTCAAAATGTCTGTGAAGTGATATTTTCCTTAGCGAAAAGCTATCAGAAGATCCAGAAATATTTAGTTTTTACCTCATGCCAAGTTTCTTATTCTTAAAATAAAATATCCTTTACGTAATCCCAATTAACACTTTGATATTTATTTCAAACTGATTACTAGAGTTAACGACATGTTTTTATCTTTTTTTCAAGAAGTGAAAATACGTGCTATGAAATCTCAGTATCTTGACAACTTAGACTTGAAAAGTTGAATAAGTGATCACTGAAATGTACATTGTATACAAGTGTATGAAACAGTTGTGAAGTGTACAAACAAATTGTTGTTAATTTTGATTTGTACTACAAATTGCGATCATAATAACAAAATCAAATATACACCTCTCACTTAAATATGAATTTAGTGATGAAATGTTGTAAAAATATACAATAAAATCTCGTTTACATTGTCTTTTTAATTAATATTATCTGTAGATATTTACTTAAATAAAAAAGGTATATCTCAACATTTTCGAGAATTCTTTGTACTCTCTACTAAACGATATTTATAAATCAGCTATAACAAAACGTTTGTATTATTAACTGATAAACGTTCGTGGGGCCTCTATGTCTGCGACTTACAGCACTAAAACCGGGTTTTGATACCTATGGAAGGCAGAGTACAGACAGCTCATTGTGTAGCTTTGTACTTAATTTCAAACAACAAGAATAAATTTTGTACATTGTATTCAATCATAAAACTAATCTTGCAGCACGATTTTCACCAACGTACATTTAACGTATTATAGCATTTTAATACATATATAACGATTTCTTTACAATTGGTTACAAAAACGTTTAGTAATGTTGTATGAAGAAGATCAGGGAGCTGGTGTTACAGGAACGAAAGCGGTAGATTAACAGCTCTGAATATTTTACTTTCGTCTTAATATTTTTTTTAAATTTTGTTTACATTTCAACAAAAGAGTGATTACTGGTTATCACAAAGTTAAAAAAAGTTAAATTGTGCAAGATTCTCTTCAAACGTACTTGAAATATTACCGCAAAGTTTGTGTAGGTGTAATTATTGGCTCTGTGGCTTAAAGATTTTATGATAATTTATACTTTTGTTACCTAATAAAACGTATGCGTTTTTATCTTAATTTGGGGTATTCCCTTGCAAAAAAAAATTACTTTTAAGTTGAAATATTCATTTGCTTTCTTATAGTAAAACCATATTAGGCCATGTGCCATATCCATTGATTTGAATCCAACCTCCTTATTCTAGCGTTGTAAGTCCTGAAACCTATCACTGTCCCACCAGAATACTCGTGAAAAAGAAAGATCTAAGAATATTATATATCTTGCAGAAATATTACATTTATTAATTCCAACTCATTAACAAATTTTAAAAAAATCCAACCTAGAAAACAATTGTGCAACTTGAATTTATATGTTTATGTTAAACTCCAATGTGTTTTTGTTATTTATTAGTTTAAACTAGCTTGATGGAGCAAGGAACAAGGTATAAAGTAAAATATATTCAATATAAGAAGAATAAACGAATAAGAAATACAATTTCTTTAGAAAAACAAACGTATGAATATCTCTGCACAGAAGGCTGGAATACCAGGCTCTCCAGCCTCTTTGAAGCACATAAATGTAACGGAACATACCATTCAGAAGGCTAAAAATAAGAAGATACATTTAAGTTAGATGCCTTAATCTCGTTAATGGATATGGATCTGTGCTAAATGCATTAATCAAAGATACTGTGTATTTCTTATGGGTTTCTGACAACGTGAAGAACTTCATCATAGAATGTTACAGGGTTTTTAAATAAAGATCTCAATTCGACAGCTCACTACAAAGTGGGTGAATCCTAAAGTTGTTTTTCCATTAGAAGTGTACTTTATTTTTTATTCTGTTCATTCTTGCAACGGAGATGATATTGGATGAAGCAGAAGAGAATAATCCAACAACAACATTTAAGAAGAAAAAAAGCTTCCTCTAATATATGCTTTTATTCACGACACTTCTTAATCAAAATGAGGAAACAGTAGAGACAATATCAACCAAACATGAAGAACTAATATACTGGGATAGGATGACATTCAAAATTAAGGAGTTTTGAAATATAGTTTTAAAGAATGGGAGGTTGTTCAACACAATTTTGTATTTTGCAGTGAGTTGTTTCCATCAAACCAAGAGCATCTCTTGGAAACTTTATAAATTGATAAATAAAAGAGTTATGGAATTGTGGTGGATTTACTACCATATATCTACTTCAAGGTCGATGTTTTTTTAAGTTAAATTTATGTTTAGAAATTTACATGACTAATACTATTAAGTCTGTACTATAAACTTATCGTCTATTCATTAAAATTGTAGAAGATTCTCGAGTGTAAGAATGGACAATATATATTGTACGTAAACAATAGTGTAATTCCAATATTAGCAATATTACAAACCATTTAACTTCAGCATATTCACGCCAGACATTAACGTTTTTACGAAGACATTTATGTAACTTCAGTGGCAAAAACGTCAACACATAATAATCGAAAAACGAAGAACCCAGAGCTAGTTAGTTCCGTTTTAGTAAATTGTTGTTACATCAACACAAAATTAATATGCTCATCAAGGAAATTACAGACCAAAAACAAAGTTTGATATTATTTGTAAGTTTGTAAAACTTTTGAATATAGATCATCGTATGTAATAACCGTTTTTATAAAATATATTATTGCTTGAATATCAAAGTATATTTCTGTTTAAAATGAAACTGTTTGTATCACTTTTTTATATACACATCAACATTTACTTAGCTTCAAAATCTAAATTACAATTTAACTTAGTTTTAGGTTATTTGAAATTGCAATACCTAAAATAATTAATTTGTCTGTCAACTACATTTAAGTTTTATTGTCTGCAACATAAACATGTGTGAAGGATCACGTGACCGCTTACCTTAGTCCTAGTCATGTGGAAGCAATGGAGCATCCGTTGAACAAGTGAGTAAAAACATGCTTCGAAGTTTCAACTAGTTTGATTAATAATACCATTCAAAATTATCAGAAAAAGTTAATCTGCCAGGGTGGTCTCTGGCGTAGAAGTTTATGATGGCAAACGCAAGATTCTTCAATACCTTAAGGTACTCCAGAGATCCAGTAGTTAAAACACCCAAGAAGTTGGCAGCAGTAAAGGACACCGAGTCAAGTAAGTGGAGATTGAAGGAGCTACTCCAATAGGACACCAAGGATGGATAAGTCATAAGTGATCCGACAATAGAGAACTGGTCTATTGGGAAGTTCAAGAACCCATAAGGGTGTTTTTCCAGCTTGGGTATTACATCCTATTTGAAATGTTCTTAAATATGTTTGCAAACTTTTATATACTTCATCATATCAAGCAGTATGTACCAGAAAAATAAAGATTGAAGTGAATGTTTCTTTTGGTTGAAGCTTTCTTCAATAGATGACGAAGAATACTAGTAATGACTTCAGAAAGTTATAAATGGGAAATCCCTGTTACAAAAGGGAATATATTACTTTATGCTAGTACTAAACGTAAAAGAAAATAATATATAAATAGTCAAAAGGAGGGCATTTTCTAGCAGCCTATACATGTAGCTTGTATTAAATAAACACAAAAAGTTAAACACGACGTTTGCAGTATTTTTGTTGCTGTGGTTACTCAAATATCAATACAAAATAATTCAATTTATTTCGCTGAGGAGATCGGGTCTTACTTTTTAACATTTATTCAATACAGATAAAACTAATCCACTAATGTTGTAAAATCCTTATCTATATAGCGGTTTCTCTAAATCATTCAATAGTTGTGTATAAATCACACAATAGTAATGTCTCTAAATAGTTGTTAATGTCTCTGATGTTTTACAATATATTTTGAAAGCGAAAGTACTTTTAAAAAGTAAACAGCCAAAAAGAACCATCTTTTCTATAGAGGGTTATTAGATGATTTTTTTTTGTTTCTACAGTACGTTAAAGCCCATTTTATGCTCATACAAAAGCGTAGATGGCAAATATGTTACTAAAAACAACATGCTTGGTTATTTTGTCCACAGAAAATTCCAGACGATTCTACAATGCAATATCACAATGAGTAGGTGCTCATCGCCGACAGCATAAATGAGGAGAATCAAAATGTGCCACTCAATGGGGTGAGATAACCTTTGAGGCCAGGAAGGATATGAAAAATTAAAGTTTCACAGAATAATGCCAGATGAAGAATATTTTCAGTACATATTACGAATATTTACAAAATAATAAATCTTGTACTTTCGCATGGTGAAATACTAATACACCATTCGCTTGTACATTTAATAATAAATCATGCACTTATGCACGGTGCAACTTAGGAAACCTTCACATCCGAGAGCCTCCCCACACACACACACTGATGACTCACACCGCTAGGAACCGTGTTTCGATACTCGTGGTGAGCAAAGCACAGATAGCTTATTATGCAGCTTTATGTTCAATTCCGCCCGGCATCGCCGAGAGCGTTAAGGCGTGCGACTCCTAATCTGACGGTCTCTGGTTCGCGCCAAACATGCTCGCCCTCCCAGCCATGGGGGGCGTTGTAATGTGACGATCAATCCCACTATTCGTTGGTACAAAAGTAGCATTGGAGTTGGCGGTAGATGGTGATGACTAGCTGCCTTTCCTCTAGTCTTACACTGCTAAATTAGGAACGGCTCGAATCAGTGGGCTAACAACCTACTCACTTAAATTCCTGTTACGGAAACCGCAGTGATTGCGGCTCTATGTTCCTTAATGGAATCGAGTGGCATATGATAACGATGATGTTTAATTCCAAATAATCAAATCAAATTCAATCTTAGAACCCAACAATTGAATAACCAGTTAACGTTTTCATTTATAAAAACTGCGTGTTTTCAGACCTTACCTAATATATTATACAAGGTTATGGACAAAGGAAAAAAGAATGATCTGATTGTGTGCAGTACAAGAAAGAAACTGTATCAGACTTATATTTTTTATGAGGTTGGAGTAGCGTTTCTTTTCCGTATCGATTCCGTATCTTATCACAGTCTATAAATGTTAAATTCTTGTTGATTTGTTTGTTTGTTTATTGTAAACCTCAAAGCTACATAATAGTTAATCTGTGTTATGACCAGCATGGGTATTGAAATCCAATTTTTAGGATTCTTTACCTTTTGGCGTGCCAATGAAGCACTGGTGCAGTTGTTTGTCATCTTTTTAATCAATAATTATCACTTTAAAACTGATTTGTTTTATGAGAATCATAAAATAATGGATTGAAATTTTAGTATATTCGAGCAAACGTGGATGATGGCAACGGTAACGAAACAGTTGTTTATCTAGTCTGGCTGAAAATGATATTTTTGTCTTTACTTTCAGTTTAGAGCAAAGACGTCGTCATTAATAAAGGAAGAAAACATCAGTTACAGTCCTAAAGGAATCACTCGTTAATATGTTATACCACATCACAAACCATCCATCTGTCAGTTGACGTTTCTCTTCGGACATACCTGAACGGTTCCAAAATGAAATTTTAGCATAAATTACAAATATATGTTCTTTCAGAATAAGTATGAATATGTTTCGGACTTGGTGAACATTCTCATTCAGCATATAGCTGAATGTAGTTTGTTCAGACTCTGATATGTTGTAATATGTCGATCAACCTGAACTTTTCTCTTGTTTAGATGTTTAAAAAGAAATCTATGTATCTGCTGAAAGATTAGAAGTTTTACAAGGAAAATTATAAACTGCAGAAATATTATCATCTGGTATCCACATCCAAGAGATTCCTTAACATCTTTTAACACCAAGTTTCCAATTAAAGTACTTTGTTCATTTGCCTTCCATTAAAATAATGTTGATCCTTCTACTACAAAAATTTTCCGTAGAAGAAATAGAGTTTTAAATGAATTCATAGCTACTGAGAGAAATGTATGAAGGAATCCCCATTGGGCTAAGACTTTTCATTTGACGAATCCAAAAGTACGAATATAAATCAGAAACAATAGTAGTACTGTATATTTAAATAGATATTCACAGTAATTATTGATTTAAGGATATAATAGCGTAACATAGACAACCTTTACATGATAGAAGACACTAGTGAAGTTGACTATGTGTCTACATAAAGTATAAAGGACGTCAAGACGAGAAAATACATCGTGACCAATTAGAAAATACTGTAAATCAATTGTAGAGCACTTTATTATGTCCAGTTCGTATTCTTAGATAACAACAGAGAGCTTTAAATTGTACTGTCATTTTCTTTCTCTCTCTTTAGTTAATTTTGTTTATATTCTACATCGGAATGATTAAAATAACCTAAACTTACGAAACTTACTGAGCTCCACAGATATATTTCATAATACTATAAAATAAAATTTTAAGTCTCATACGTAACTGATATGATTATCACTGGCTGGATTATACAGTTGTGAATTTTACCTGTGAAGTAGGTTTGTTTTTCGTTTTTTTCAGTTTCGCGCAACTCTACTCGAGGGCTATTAGTCGTCCCTAATTTAGCATTGTAAGATAAGAGGGAGGGCAGCTAATCATCACCACCCACCGCCAACTCTTGGGTTACTCTTTTACCATCGAGTAGTGGGATTGACTGTCACAATATAATGCCCCCACGGCTGAAAGGGCGAGCATATTTGGTGCAACCGGGATTCGAATCCGCGACCCTCGGATTACAAGTCGAACGCCTTAACACACTTGGCCATGCCGGGCCCTCTGGAGTAGGAAAAAATTAACTGGTTTAACAGTACGTTTTGTTTGGTGACTTCGTTATTGTAGCTTGTTTTCATTTTCCCATCTCTCGCTTCATTCACATGTATCTGACTTGTGAGAACTTGTCTTCTGCCGAACACTGAAAGAAAATTGTAAAAAAGTATAGTTTGCTGGATACACTGAATGTGTCAATAATTACACTTCTTGTAACCTATCTGTGTCACGCAGTTGTTTATTAATGTAGAATGAGAAAAACATACTGTAAAGAAGTTTTCAAAACTGCCAATGTTGCATACAAACAGTTGCAGAATAGTAACCGTATATAACGACATGAAATATATAAACTGAATATAATGTTTATAACGTATAGTTAACAATGTTTTCACATATCATTGCACAAAAGAGCTACAACGTTTGTTCTGATATAATAAAAAGGTATGAAATACGTATAACAATACTCTTCTAAAGAAGTAAAATATGTATTCTACGTAATTCATGTCAAAATTTACTTCCCTCGTGAAATTAAAGGACAAACGTAACTATCATTTACCTTCACAACCTTTGTCAATTCACAGGAGCTGTGTTACTATAACCTCCCAATGGCACAGCGGTATGTCTGAGAACTCACAGTGCTTGAAACCAGTTTTGGATATCCGTAATGGGCAAAGCACAGGTAGCCCATTGTATAGCTTTGTGCTTAATTCTAAACAACGAAATCGATGTTATTATAAAATATAAATTTAAAGCACAAGGTTGTTTTTGTTTCTGAGTGTTGATGTTAAAGTTAGTAACATACAAAATCTATTCTTCAACTGGTCTTAGGTGTTGTTAGTTGTGAATAGGATAATGCTGTTTACGAAATGCTTTAGATCATTTAGTGAATTGGGCAAACAAATTACAAATGGAATTTTATCATGATAAATGCAAGATAATTCATGTGGGTTGTTATAATTTGAATTATACAAATAATTTGAATAAGAACAATCTTAAGAATGTCAGGAAAGAAAGGAAATTTGGTGTAATGGTTGATCAGTCTCGTAAGTCATACCAGCACAATGTGCTGTTGATAGTGTTCGAGTAAATAGGAGTTTAAGTTGTATCTATAGAAATATTGAGCACAAGTTTCAAGAGGTTATAATTTCATTATATATGTCACTAGTTTTGTTACATTTGTAGCATTATGTTCATTCTTGGGTTCTTACCTTAGGAAGGATATTGAATTGCTGGAAACGTTTCAGAAGAGGATCACTAGAATGGTGACTTAGCGAGAGGGGGCTATTATAAGAAGAAAGGTTAAAACTCTGACCTTATTTTATCTTTAAAAATGAAAAGTTAGAGGGAATCTGAATGAGGTATTTTAGCTTGTAAAGGAAATTGATAGTGTTGATGTATCATATTTTTTATATTTAACGGCGAGAATGGTAGAAGTAAGGTAAACAAATATAAATGTCGTCAAGGTAGGAGGTATTTTCAAGCAAGATATATTTATTTTTTAAACAGGATAGTTGGCCTATGGAATGGGTTGCCATCGTATATTGAGAAGACAGTAAATTTAGGAGAGAACGTGATACCTATACGGATGATAAATGTTGACTTTGAAATTGTCTTTATTTATTTAATACTTTTATTTCAGTTTAGAGAATGGAACAGTCTGGATACATCAACAGGTCCTTTGTTGTCCCTGAATATTATGTTAAATTATTTTAGATTTGACAACTGTCCACCTCTAGTACAGCCGTAAGTCTGCAGATTTACAGTGGCACAGTACATAGTCCCATGTGGCTGTGCTGAAAGAAAAACATACAATTGACATTGATATAATTGTAAAATAATATCAAAAGTCGTCTTTTTTTCTGCATAAGACAAATAACGCCATCTAAATTATACGAAATATTTGTTCAGTCATTTTGTTCATATTGTAACATAAATGAAATAATCTCTAAAATAACTGTAACCGAACACGTAATATGCGTGGAAAAACAACTAATCGTGTATTTCCACAAATGTCTGCTATGAATATTATAACAAGCATGAAGCATTATATCCGGTATTCCTGGAGTACATCATATACTTTAATCTATGTGATTCAATTTCATGCGACTACCACTACAATATTAGTACAAGTGCGAAACAAACCAGTAATGCTTCTGATTGTATGTAAATTTTAAATAGATTATCTGAAATCAAGTAGGACCTATCGTAAATTCAAAATGTTTTGTCAATTTTAAACAAGAGTTTTTTATGTCTTAGCACAAAACTCAGACTTAACAATTACCACAGCCTTCTACATGTTCTGTTGAAAGTCACAGAAATTGTTATATCTAATTGGATGCTATGACAAAATAAGAAATTGGTAAAGAAATTATTTTCCGTTTAATTTCTATAATACAAAGCCTCAATTTGGAAAATTTTACTCAAGTAATTGGATTTTTTTCTGCAATATGTATTTAATTTGAAAACAAAGTACAATTTAATTTCACCATATTTAGTTGGATCAATTATTTATACAAACTATGGCTGAACCGTACAAGTTGAAGGTAGTACAACAGGCCCAAACGAAATTAAGTACTGTGACTCCATAAATCACTACAGTAATTTATGTGAATAACATGAATATTTGTATTCGCAATTCAAGGACTAAAGTTCAAGTAAACTACACTCGACGAAGAAAGGCATTATCTGAATCAGGAGAATTAAAATAATGGATCCCGACAATTATCTTAACTGCATTGAATACAACTGAATAGAATAAGTTCTTTTCTTGACAGACGTAATCGTGTAATTTGTATTTTGCACGTGAGTAAGCTTCTTGCTATTTTGCTTAAATATCACATTGATTTTCATGGTATTGATATGAAATCGAATAATATTCCCATTGTTTATGAAATGAGGTATAGGTTCTGTGCTTATATCTGTCATGTTGACGCTTATTTCAATATTATTTTGATGTCCATGCGGATCAAAATTGGTCAATCAGTTTAAAATAAGTTTACTAAGGTGTATTTTAAATAAAGATGTGAATCATGATTCACATATACTGAATGTGAACAATGTGAAGCATGTGAAATTGACACTCTTGATCTGGCTCACGTATTTTTATAATGTCAGCCCACATAATCTGTAAACAGTTAATGTTATTTATAAAAAAATTCTTAACAGACGATTTCAGTTTCCAATTTTGCATTTATTACAATAAATATGATATTTTATCAACAAGAAAAGGTATGTCGATTAATGATACTTTAACATGAAAGAGTTTTCATACAAAATTATAAGCAATCGTGATTATCTTTATCGAATCTAAACTTAGTTAACAGTTTTCGTTTTCTACACATATCGTCAACGTTAGTTCACATAATAGCTACAATATTTCCAACATACAGGCGAATAAGGCACTTGTAATATTTTCCTATTGTAAGTTGTTACGTATTTTTTATGTTTTATGTTCTTCGTAGACTAAACGCAACAGAAAAACACAGATAACAGCTTGTATAATTTATTACACTAAACTATTAACAAATATAACAGATATAACATAAATTATATAATAACAGTGACAAATATTAAGTTACAACATTCGAAATTAATTACAAAACAAAATAATACTAGTTTCAAACTTTAAAATTAATCACAATACAAAATGATACTGGCCTGTATCTAATATAATGATCTAAAATGAAAGTCTCAAATTTCAGTCTAGGGTGTGAATTTGGTCCCACGAAGAAATTCTGAAGCTTAAATGAAGAAGTTCAGAAACAGTTCACAGTTCAATAAATTCGCCGACTCTCAGCACAAGCAGTAATTCAGATGAATCGTAGAGATTGACGAAATAAAATCACAGCTTCCGTAGATCTAACTTTAGTCACAAATCCAAGTTGAATAATCACAGCAAACACTTAATCTTTCTCAAATAACTGACTCTCTTCTTTTGAAATAAAACTAATGTCTGACTCCTTTTTTCTCTCTCGCATCTTCGTCTGTTTATATATTGTAGGCCTAGACCCCTCGAATAACCGCGAAATTTCTACAGATCTCCAGAGCAATCCGCGCATGTCCGTTCTTGCACGAGACTAAACGTCTAGACACAAAGTCGCCAGCACTTCATTTACAAACATATGATTGGTCTACTTAATTCAAGAAAATTCTAAATGTTACCCTAAATGAATAACAACATATTTTATTAGTTTAAACTTCGAAACAATAATATAAATATGGAAACAGATAATAGAAATGAAAATCCAAACACAACACGACATGTCGTCGTTTACAAAATATTTACACATTTACATAACAAAGTCCACAGTCGAGAATTCTTCGTGATAATTAGGCCCGGCATGGCCAAAAGTGATAAGACGTGCGACTCATAATCTGAGGGTCGCGGTTTTGCATCCCCGTCACGCCAAACATGCTCGTTCTTTCAGCCGAGGGACGTTATAATGTTGCAGTCAATCCCACTATTCGTTGGTAAAAGAGTAGCCCAAGAGTTGGCGGTGGGTTGTTATGACTAACTGTTTTCCCTCTAGTCTTACACTACTAAATTATGGACGGCTAGCACAGATAGCCCTCGAGTAGCTTTGTGCGAAATTCACAAAAACAAACAAACGAACAAATCTTCGTGATAAATCTTATGTTGTGATTATGGGAAAGTAGTTCATAGGGATGAAAGCATTCTTCTTTTTCATCTCGACCAAAGTCAACAGGCCCAGTGATTGGCTGGTTGATGACTCGAATCCCCCTCACCAAATCAGTGAGGTAGATATGTTTCGCTGATTGTTCAGGGAGTTGATCACCGACAAACATAGCTCCAAGCTCGTTTTGCGAACACAAATCTTGTGAGACTATAGAAATGTTTCCTGACTGATCAGTTTTTAAAATTGGCTAAAATTCTGCATATGCGGGAATATTTATAGTGCTACCAAAATGTATGTCAGTTTGTACACTGCTTGTTTACAAAGTTAGAGTACCCGGGAAATAAATTCAGTTTCAAGTAAAAAAAGAGTGTATTCGTAATAACTGATATCAATTTCTTAATAATGAAACTGTTTTCATTTTTCTATCAATAAGGTGCATAACTTTTGCATGTAACTCAAAAGTATGTTGTAAAAGACGAGCAAAATCCTGTTTTCCACCCATGCTAATTGATTCTCTAATGTTTGAGTCTCAATTCCTTACTGGGCACAATACAAAATGTATCTTTACTCTGTATAACACGTAATTTTGAGCTTACATCGCTGGTCAAATAAAGACTTCAAATACAGGCTATGAATAATTTTCTATTGTCTGACTACAAAGTGTCTCTATGTGTCAGACTACCATCTTTTTCTATATACATCAGCCTTTAATTCTGTTGTTCTCGCTATCATTAAAGTTGAGATAGTCAAAACTGTCTGCTGTGTCATTTATCCACATGTACAAAAGTCAGTTATGTGCTTCTTTTAGCTTCTTCATTAAATATAGTGAAGTTTCTGTGCAGACCTATCTGTGATACAAATAGGTTAATTTGTCATTCGAGTGAACATCCACTTGAAGAAGTAGAAAATAAAGAAACAGATTGATAGTAGGAAAATAGCTTTCGTGTTAGTTCCTCATTGTCTGACAATCTTTGTTTTTATATTAAAATATAATTGTGTAAAAATATGTGTTCATCTCTCAAACCTGTCAGAGAAAATTCGATGAGTCAGTAAATGAAATTAAAGAATAACATTTGATTAACTGACTCTTCTCAAACACAGTTTGTGTAAAAGGAACAAAAGAAAGTCCAGATCAGACCTCATGCATTGACATGATTTAACGTGGAAAAAAGATCATAATCACGCCTCAAAAAGTCAGAAATCGATTATATTAGTTCTTTGGCTTCAAAGATGTTGAATACTGGATCATTTAGTATTTTTATTACTTTTCTTTTATTAAGCCGAACATCCTGTTTCACAAACGTCTTGTTATCTTGAACCAGGCTTTTAGCAGTTCGTATTAGTCGTTGTTTTCCAGCTTCCACAAATTTTTTTTCTGCGTGATATTTGATGTTAAATTAAAGTCAGACTAAAAAGTTTGATTTATTACAGCCAAGTTCTCTTGTTTTATAAGTGGAACAGTTGAACGAAACAGATTATTCAATACATTATCCCAATCCATGACCCAGTTGCGATTGATTTCCAACTTATTAAGGTAATCTGTGTGTCAGCTAGTATTCATAGTGTGTCATTGAAGTATAGATCAAGATATTATGGCGCTCTCATGTCATCACAAATGCTTTTAGCGACGAAAATCATGTTAAAATGACTCTCCCTAAGTTAAATGGAACAAAATGACTCAGGTTGTTCCTTAAATTGATTTATTTAGTCTGAAAAACTTTGTTCAGAAGTCCGTAATGTGACTTTGTAAATGTTTCAGTTATCATGACTCCATTTTGAATTTTCCTTAGCTTAAGATTGTAATTAAATATTCAGGTTAATTATAACGAATTTCTCTGATATGGTTGATTAAAGTAGCAGATTGAGGACCTACAAATTAGGAAGTTTATTTTCTATCATTAGGTAGACTATACCAGCTATGAGAACGCTGGATTTCTGCCACATCCTACGAGCATTCAAATTTGACAGGTCTCAGAAGATAGGTGACGCAATTCGTTAAAGAATTGTTGGCAAAATAGTTCGTAGAAATATTACCAGATAAAATCATGTATAATTGATCCGTGGTTAGTTATGAGTACCAAAGATACACATATTTTAAAACGATAGGCAGTTCAGGTTCACTCGAGAGATCTAATTAGTAAATTTGTCAGGATAAAGTTTTACAAAGTACTGTCTCTCTCCTTCCTCCTTTTCATACCACTTCTTTCCCGGTATAAATATAGTTGGTAGGCTTGATTATTCATTATAGTTCAGGTTTGTTAAAAAAATATTTTATTTAACCTTTCAAAACGCCCCCAGTGGCTCAGCGGTATGCCTGCGGCCTTATACACTAAAATCCGGATTTCGATACCCGTGGGGGGCAGATCACAGATAGCTGTGAAATAGCACAGAAATTTAGTAAATTTCACTCTAATATATATATCCAAAATTGAAATGTTTTTCTATCGTGTTTTAAAATATTTTTGAATGTTTTGACTAGTGTTACACTTTTCTCATCCTTGAATAGAGCAACCCATGCATAATTAAAAAATACGTCAAAACAAGTGAATAGATACTGAAACTGGTTCTTATAGTGACTTGGATAAGAGATGTCTATTAAGACAGCTTGTCATTATTTATCGATCCGTAAAACAATCCCACAGTTTCTTGAAAACTTCGAACTTATTTAGTGTGCGTGTATCCTTCCAACTTAGCCAGTCTTTAACTTGTTTTAAATTGATGAATTTACCCAATGTTTTTACTCGTCTAAGTAAAGGCAATACTAGGTCATAACAGGGAGGGTGAGTAAGATTATAGAAAAGTTAATTGTATTGCTTGAACTACATACTTTATTTACTTTAACACTCGTCTGAATAGTTAACACCACCTATTTTTTATTTGATTTATTATCATTATATCTCCAACAAATAGTATTAATTTGTCTGTTACAACAAACGAGATCAATTCATACTCAAATCAAAAACAAAATACTAAATTTAACTGATTTGTAACAGTTCATAATGACATCAAATACACGAGGGAACTGATAACACAGTGAGTGATGCTTCATTAAAAATGATGCTATTTATATACAACACGCTTGGTTCTTGCTGTGTTGACTGATGCTTAATCTCAGAGTTTCACTTACTGCCATCTGTCGTTGTTTCTCACGAACTCTTATAGAACTGATAATTGATCTTCAAATATTTTATAGCCAGTAAGGTTAGGTTTCTTTCATTACGTAGTATATCATTTACCAGGCAAACATTATTACTCTCCAGGCGAATCTTCCGCTGTTCACTATTCTCCTGGATCACTTCATAATAAAACTTCACTGAAACTGGTTTTGTTTAAAGAAAATCAAATTGTTTTTTTTTATGTCTGAGGAACTCTGATAATGATATTTAAATTTTCAAGTGCCGACTAATCTATTTTAACGTTAATGGGTTTCATGGTTTGCGAGTGAAAGGTTTGATGACGTCGTTGCATTTGATTTATCATTTTTGATTTATTATCTATGAGTAACACATCATTCTTGTTGACATAATTTATTTCATGATCTTTTGAGTTTAATACTTTATTCATTGGTCTTTGATAAAGAGAATATATCAGCTCTTCAAGAACAAGAATCATTCATTTTGTTTATTCCGTATTTTTAAATTCCAGCAGCTCTTCTAATAATTCGTCCTGCCAAACCATAAAGTATAAAGTATACGAGCTAATAGTTATGGCGTAAACCATTCTTTCTGTGTTGATAAGTTTCTTTCCTGCTTAACTGATGTCTTCGTTTATGCCCAGTCTCTCAAAATGACCTGCGTCATCTGTGTTTTCATTTTTTCATATTTGTTATAAAAATGTTACCCTTTCATGCATTTAAAGCATATACAGTTGCATATGACAATTATTTTTTACTCCGACAGGTATTCCTTTGAATGTTTAATTTATTTACTGATCGATTTAGGTAATAAGTGTATCAGCTTTTGATATTGTGTAATTCTAAGACTCAACAATTGTGTTTGCGTGCACAAATAAATATTTACACATTCAATTAAATATATCATCTACGTTTTTTATTGCATTACAGCGATAATGTTTATTAAAGTGATATGGACACAACAGAACCGATACTGGAAGTTCATCAACATGGGGACATCCAATGAATTCCAGATTGTAGCATGGAATGTTCAACAACGATGACGCCTTTCTCTTTATCATGAAGTTATCTCTCAGCTTTACAAGCATACTTCATAAGCATTTATAATAGACTTTTCATCTTTCTCAAGTGATATGATGTATGTAGTGGATTATCCATTCATACTGGCAGCGATATGTATCCGAAATATTATCACTAGAAAACAGTGCCATATTTCCAGCTGCTAAACGTTGAACGCAAGCTCTCTGATCACATAAGTAATGCACTTCGGATAAAAAGCATTTTATCACAGCAACATTCAGGCAAACGAATGAAATATATATTGAAGGAAATATTTATTTTAACTTACTTGGGTATAAATAATGAAATTTTATCATCGAGGAACAATCTTGTCCTGAAACGCACTTATTCGGAAGTTTGTGTTTCCACATCAATGATAAAACAGCCAAAGAGTTGTTGTTTGGATTTTGTTAAGGTTCTTCGATATTTGACAAAGTTTGAAAATTTATCTTCCTTAAACATTCATTTGATTTTTCTTTCTGATATTTTGAAATGCAAAGACATATTCAGAATTTACATTTGTCCAGATTTGTACAGATACTGTAACGATAAAACACTGATACATTCGAATATAAAGAGACGTATATTTTCTCAATTTCATTCATAAGATCATTAATGATCAAAATATTGGTTTATCAGACTGTGAGCAATCATTATCTCCCTGTTGGGGTATCCCTTTTTTGATTGGAGGAGATATATCATGTAGATTTAACCAATTGTACCCACAAGTTACTCACCTCTCATCTTGAGCCTCTGTTTAGTGAAGGTTTACTAGCGTTAATATGAAATGATTATTTGATTTTTCTTGTCTTTCAAAATATTTTTGTGTCGATTATTCTTATTTTCTCCCAGTTTATTCTGTGTCAAGTTAAAATGGCATGCTCTGCAATGGCTGAATTTTGTGTTTTCATGATTCTTGTACTATGTTTATGTTCTTTTATTCTTGTCACGAGTTTTCTTCCCGTTTCTCAAATGTGTGTATCGTCGGAGAAATACGAAATTTCATAGATGAGTTTTTTTTTACCAGAATGGATCTTAAGGTATTGTAGGATTTCCACTGGACTACTATGTTGAATGTTTTGGCTAGGTATTTGAAGTTTTTCAATGAAATTGTAAGTATGTTAGGTAAAGGATGGTGGTGGTGGTGATTTTCTGATCTTTTCTTTTCTGTTGCAGTCTTCTTCAAGGATATTTTGATGAAGGAAGAGATGTAACCATATTGTTTAAAAGTCTCTAAGATCTTTTGGCGTTCTGTTTCGATGGATGTCTTATCTGAAAAGTTTTCTGCTCTCTTTTTA
The DNA here is from genome assembly GCA_011833715.1 of Carcinoscorpius rotundicauda. NCBI lineage: Eukaryota > Metazoa > Arthropoda > Merostomata > Xiphosura > Limulidae > Carcinoscorpius > Carcinoscorpius rotundicauda. The sequence goes on from CM022404.1 coordinate 25,157,427, forward strand.
AGCATTAGATCGTACCACCTTTTTATCGAGGTTGGATGATAAGAGTAGAAGTGTATCTGTCGGGGTAAGTGGTTTTTTTTATACAGTTGTGGTTATTTATCTTGCTTGTTTGCTGATGAGGGTGTCAAGAAACGGTAGACTGTTTTATTCCTCTATTCCCATAGTGAGGTGGATTTTTTTCTACGGAATTGAGATGTTCTAAGAAGGCTGCTAAGTTTCCTGACCGTGGGGCCAAATAACAAAGGTGTCGTCGACATAACGGTTGTAGAAACTTGGTTTTATTGGTGTGGATGAAAGTTCTCTTTCTTCAATCTCTTCCATGAAAATGTCTTCCAGGATTGGAGAAAGTGGTGATCCCATGGCTTGGCCATCTGTTTGTTCACAGAATCCTTCGTTTTATTGGAAATAGGTTGATTGTAGGCAAATGGTTGTTAGTTCCATTACGGCGTCTATTTTCATATCTGTTCTGTGTAGTAAAGAGTTGTCATTCAGCAGTCCTTGTTTGGATTTCTGAGGTTGGAACATTGGTAAATAGATATGCGACTTCAAAACTAACCATAGTATCCTGGGATTTGATGTGTAGCTTTCCGAGTTTTCTTATAAAATCTGTCGAATTTTGAATGTGATTTTTGGTGTTTCCTTATAGTGGAGATAAGACAGGTTTTAGGAAAGTAGGATGGCAAGGTGAGTTTTAAGCACTGACTATAGGCCTTAGAGGTATATTAGGTTTGTGTACCTTAGGTAGTTCGCAAAACTGAGAAGGGGAATTTTCCTTGGATCTTAAATCTTTGTCTAGTTTTTCGTTGATTAAGTCTTGTTTCTTTATTTGATCAGCGTTCTATTAATGAGTCTGTCTTTTCTGTAGGATCATCTTTTTATATTGGCGTTTGTCTAGTAATTGTATGATCTTTGTGTTCTAATCGTTGACGTCGAGGTTGACTATACTGTTTTCTTTGTCTGCAGATGGGAATATTGATGTCTCATTTTAGACGGTTCAGCAAGCTGCATTCATGTTTAATAATATTCGATTTTGGTTTCTTTACCTTCCTGAGAATTGTGTAAGTTTGATGTCGGAATTGTTCAGCCATAGTATTTGGGAGACTTTGTGCAACAGACTCTAAGGTTGCAGTTATGTCAACAGTTGGAACAGCGCGAGGTTAGATGGCGAAGTTTAGACCTAGGTTAAGGATCTTATCTTCTGTAGCACTTAGTACTCTCGAATTGTAATATTGAAGTACGTTTATAGACGTGGGATTATCCGTCTTGATCAGTTTGATGAATTTTTGAACTTATTTCTTCTTCATGTTTTCTAGGTTGGGTGTATAACGTTTGATGTAGAGGTGTAGAATATCTAGTGCTCTAATGTTTGTGGAGAAACGTTGTTGAAACTCAGTATATTGTACTCCAGTTGTGTTGGTTATATGGTGCTTCTTTCGTCTCTATTCTTCTATATGCAGTCTTAAAAGGTGTCTGCTGGTATTGTCGAGGACCTTTTTTATCTCAGTAGTTCTGGTGAAAGTAATTTCTTCGAGTCTCGGAAAGTTTGGAATGACGTTGGAATCCCTGCAGCGTAGTGGGAAGGTCAGGTGATTAGAGCAGTGTGTGAGCTATGTGAGGATCTCATTGTATTCGTTGATCTGATTATGGTCAGTTTTGAAATCACATATCTATTTACCAATGTTCCAACGTCAGAAACCTAGACAACGACTGCTGAATGACAACTCTCTACCACACAAAACAAATGTGAAAATAGACGCCATAATGGATTTGTTTGTTTGTTCAGAATTAAACACAAAACTACACAATGTGCTATCTGTGCTCTACCTACCACGGGTATCGAAACTCGGTTTTCGTTGTGTAAGCCCGCAGATATACCACTGTACCACTGGGGAGTGCCATTATAGAACAAACAGTCATTTTCCTATAATCAACCTATTTCAAATACAAAGAGGGATTCCACGAACAAACAGATGGCCAAGCCATGAGATCACCGCTCTCTCCAATCCTGGCAGACACTTTCATGGAAGAGATTGAAGAAAGAGAACTTTCATTCACACCGATTAAACCAAGTTTTAAGCATTAATATCAGTATTACTGTACTGAGTTGAAGCAAGACTTATTTCCTAATAGAGTTTAGTAACTATATGGTAAAATCAGACAAGAATAAACATGTTTAATAGACTATAATAAATTAAACAATAACTTAATAATGATTTTTTTTATGTGAACACGGAAATATCGAGAAGTTAGATTCTTCAGATTAACACAAAGTAGTTATACTTCAGATTGCGTATTTTAAGAAATAGTGGTTTATGTTAACCTTCAGATAATTTACACAGTATTATAATTGGTTGATATAATACGTATGTTATTTTTTTAGAATGTGAACAATGCGAAATAATTCTTTTCAAGGCTACGTATATTGTATTGTTGTTTGGTGTTTCAATTTTGCGCAAAGCTACATGAGAGCTATATGCGCTAGCCGTCCCTAATTTAGCAGTGTAAGACTAGAGGGAAGAAGGTAATCGTCACTACTCACCACCAACTCTTGGGCTACCCTTTTACCAACGAATAGTGGGATTGACCGTCATATTATAACGCCCCTACGGCTGAAAATACGAACATGTTTAGTGTGAGAGGGGTTCGAACCCGTGATTCTCGGATTACGAGTCGAGTGCCTTCACCACCTGGCCATACCGGGCCTTGTAGATTTTAAGTTAAATTACTGTCTGGATGTGAGTGCAAGACACATGATGAACATATAAAGGTGAAATATTTGTATGTTATTTAACAAAATGTGTTCTTTTGTAGGACTAGACTATCATTAAAGTAATATATATAAACTGCTAAAAAAATTAAAGGACCAAGCACATTTTCTTACATAATTTATCTCAGTGTTCCAAATGTGATAATATTTATTTTTTTAGGTAATTTACCTCATTTCAGTTCCATTTGTATCCATTTTTAATGCGTGATTGACAGTAAAACATGGAGAAATAATTTTTAAAATAATGACCAGTATCTCGGAAACTGATATCCCACATGAAACAATATTTTGAACAGTTTGTACGCGTTTATTCAAGAAATATTTGAACCATTCAATATCTAGTGTGACCTCCACGAGCTGTGACACACTCTTGACACCGATTTGGCACACTTCGAATGAGTCTATCGATGTTATGTTAGGGAATGGCAGCACACTCGTTTACTAGAGTTTATCGGAGCTTCTGTGCATTCTGAGGAGCGTGCTGGCATTCACCAACACGCCTCGACAGCATATCCCAACAATGTTCAATCGGATTTAAATCTGGGGATCTGGCGGGCCACTTAAAAGTCTCCATTCCTTCCACGTCAAGCAAGTTCATACACAGTCTGGCGACGTGGGCGCTCGAACATTAACTTGTATGAGAATGAACCCATCCCAACACCGGCTAAAGGCCTCACAATAGGTTCCAGAATTGGTCTCTATATTCTCGTGCGTTCACAGCACCTCTGTCGAGTATGAGTAAGTTTGTGCGACCACCCAAGCATATGCCTTCTCAGACTATCACAGAACCTCCTCCATAAACGTCGACTTGCACAATATTACAGGCAGAAAATCGTTCTCCTCGGCGTTTCCACATTGTCGCACGTCCATCATCACAAGAAGCTTTGTTTGTTTTGAAATTTTGCACAAAGCTACTCGAGGGCAATCTGTGCTAGCCGTCCCTAATTTAGCAGTGTAAAACTAGAGGGAAGGCAGCTAGACATCACCACCCACCGCCAACTCTTGGGCTACTCTTTTACCAACGAATAGTGGGATTGACCGTAACATTATACACCCCCACGGCTGGGAGGGCGAGCATGTTTAGCGCAACGCGGGCGCGAACCCGTGACCCTCGGATTACGAGTCACACGCCTTACGCGCTCGGCCATGCCGGGCCAAAAAACAGTGAACCTGCTCTCGTCTGTCCACAACACGGTGGCGAAGTTCCCATCCAGGTGCTGGCGAACAAACTCCAACCTGGCTGCACGGTATAGTGCTCTTAGAATAACAGGTCTTGCAGGCCGTTTGGCTTTAAGGTGTCCTTTATCCAGACGATTGCGAACTGTTTTGGTCGACACACTGGTTCTTGTGGAATGCTAAGGGTCACTTCACAATGACCAAGCCGTAGCTAACCAATCCCGCAGAGCGGTAGTCATGATTTTCTCTCTGGCTGTTGTGCAGCGATAACGGTCTTGACCTGGTCTCCTGGTAGCGTCGCCAAATCGATTGATGACGCTTGGTGACACAATGATGCCATCCTCCAGCATCTGTACTGCCCTGGCCACTTCGTTCTCTGAAAGATAACGTCTGACTGCTTGGGTACAGAAGATGAAGGTAAACACGAGCCGTAAAAGATCCATGTTGGTGTTTGTTTCGAGAATTAATGAGGAATGCATAATTTCACGTAACAGCCTTATATAGGGTACCTTAAGATGTATTCTCTTCGAGTGAGGCGAGTTTCGTTTAAGTTGCTTCAAACTTCACTCACAAGCTTAAAAGATACACTTGTAGACCAATGGATATGTTTTCTATACATAAATTAGTTATGATATAAATATACTGAAACATATACTTGTTTCTTTACTTGTTTTGCAGTATATATATATTTAAATATGTTATCTAAATAGTTAAAGTATATGAAATAAATTAAATATAGATACACACACACACACAGAAATGAGTGTAACTTGCATTGTTAAGTCTGTATTGCCAACTTCCCACTTGCTTACTACATTTGTAGAACATTCTAGAGTGTAATAACCAATCGTGTGTGTGTGTGTGTGTGTGTATGTGAATACCTTAGTTGGAATGCCAAGAAACTATCCTCTCAAGCGGAAAAAGCGATGGGACACGCTAAGAGAGTATATATATATTTGATGGTTTGCTACAGTGGGTATATTATAAATCTTGGAAGCTATATGTGAGATTAGCGCTTAAAGTAGGAAAGTAGATATTGTACCGGAAACGTTTATATGTTTCAAGCATTACAAAACATTCCACTTCGGGGAATTTACGCCGGACATCAATACTTTCACGAAAATATTACATAACTTGAGTGGTGAAAAATTAGCTTGTAAACGGTGCGAAACCAGCGAAGAATGCAGGCTAGTTCTCTGTTGAGTGAATTGTATTTTAATTCAGAATTAATTCGCTCATCGTGAACTCTCGACAAGATAAAGAAGTTCCAGACCGAAAAGAACACTAATATTATCTGTAAGTTTGTTAACTCTTTGTATATAAATCATTATTTGTATTAATCACATATTAAAACCGTTATTATAAATTGTATTATTGTTGTTTATATATTGAAATATATTTGTATTTAAAAAGAAAACTGTGTGTGTATCAGTCTTCTAGAGAAATATTATATTTGGTAGATCTCGACATTTAAATAATGTCGAAATTAAAATTTAACTTAGTTTTAGACTACATTACTGAAAATTAAAACACCTAACACAAACTGTCAAAGGTATTCTCTAATTTAATTGTGAATAACTTACCAATAATTTTACTATTTTTAAGGATATCTTTTTGTTGTAGGTGTTATTAGGAAGTGAATATGAAATGTCATTAAAATCGGGATGAAAGCAACGCAACTTTAACTGGCTATACTTTAAGAGGTTAAGAACAATACCCCACCACAAAAAAGTAAAAACAGTCGGGAAGTGCTGCGCTGAAACAAGCCAGTATTGTAATATGATTACAAATGTTAACGTGCTGCTATATCATAGTAATAAGTAAAACTAAGAACGAATTCATATTTGTTGTTGTTGAAAAGATTAAGTAATTTTAAAATTTCTCTCCCATTTGCGATTAATACTTGATAGTTGCAATAACATTTCAGTATGGAACCAAACAAAAAGGTATTTGTTTACTATTTTTTTCTTTCAGATATAATAGAGAGAAAAACAGAGTAGTTTGGAATATATATATATGATGCTGAAACTTCGTAAAAGTATTTTGGATTTTCCTCATTACACCATCATCAAAAGCTAGATATAAAACTTCATTAGAAGCTAGTTATGAAGAACTACCTGGCATAGTTGCTATATTTCTAATGTATATGCAGCTTTTCAGCTATGCAGAGCGTCAAAAGTCGAAAGCATGAAATAATAGAAAATGTATAGCATACTACTCTAATAGTTTCGTCACATCTATGTCTGAGAAGTGTAAAAACAAAATTATCACTAGATAAAAAATAGCGATGTTAGACTGCCTATTAAACTTGAAAAAAGAGCCAAAACAAGATAAAGATAGAAGTGGACATATTATTTGATTCTTTATTGTGATTACAATACTTCGTGTATTCAATATTTGCTTAGCCATATCTATTACAACACGGAAATCTACTTACACAAATACCTATCTCAAACATTAATTTCGTACCAAATTCATACAGTAATTCTAGTTTAACATCAGTCTCTTTTAACACTGTACCCCATGATAGATAGTGTTCAGCACCAGGGAGGGTCAATTTACATGTTTTCAAAAACACCTTAAGTTCTCGAATATATTAACTAATATTAAAACATCAGTCTTTTCATAAAAATCAAAATTGCTTCACATTTTTTGTGTCTTAAAAACTCTTTTCAAACATTTTCAGCATGCTTGAAGACACAATCCAATATATACCATCAATTTAATATACAGTAAAATGTTTTCTTCTGTGGTAATTATGTTGCATTGCATTTATTAAAAAGTACAAATAATCAAAAGGATAGACTTTTTTTAAAAAGATCGAAAATATATTAGATTTTAAGATTCTTTTTATTAAGACTACTTGAATGAGTCTATGAATTTTAATTTCAAGTTACCGATACTACTTTTACTAAATGAAAAAATTTTTCTCAGTTGTTTGAAAGTAGATCCATTTCTTTATGATCTGAATGTATCTCTTTTAAAAGCAAATAACTAGCATATCCGCTCATATTACGAAGAATAATAAGGAATTCTATACAATGAATTATAATTCTCTTGTGTAGGCTTTCCATATTTTCCAGTTAAATGATTATGATCGTGAAATTTCTTTTCAATACCTATTTGTTTATCTCCATATTTATTATAATTGAATTGCGTTAAAATTATCTTACATCAAACGTGAAAAATATCATTACTGCTAAATACTTAAATTTCTTTATCACTTAAATGATCTTTTTTCTCATTAAATATTGTATAATTTCTATTTCTTCATCTTTTCTAAGCACTTTCATGAAATCATTTTGTGCATTTTACACTCTAACCCAAATAATCTTTATAAAGTCTACAAACAAACTTTATGTAATAACAAAACATCGCAGGTTTGTGTTTTTTTTATTAACATTTGTAGAACTCTCAAAGGGGTCAGGATTAAAGATATTAGTCACTTGTATTAATAATTAAAGATCAACATACAAAAGAAAAGGAACTCTCAGTGAATTATTTGCATTCTTACATTTTGTGATTGAATCCTTTAAAAGAATGTCAATCTTCAAAGCTTCCTTTCTTCGTCATATCCGTAGACATAAGATTTTTTTCGTTTTATAATAATCACAAACGGATTCTTTACACTAGTATTTAATACCATCTTTCGTTTTATTATTTTTATAGCATGTGTTAAGAGGTTTTCCAATTTGCAAACAATGCGCATTTTTTCTTTCATTTACCTTAAAACGTATTTATTAATAAAATAAATAAGTTTGATGAAATATAAAATTACAATGAAATTAATGTATTTAGCAAATACCTATAGGATCAACAAAACAGTACAATGCGGCATTTAGATAATATTTGCAGTATCGTCCCAAGAAATGAATTTATCAAAGTATCCTAGCCACTTCATAAGAATATGCCAAACAAACTTTATCATCTTTTTCTTCTAATTATTTTTAATTTTATAAACTTCATCATTTTAATCATATTTAATTAATTCATGTTCAGACTAACTTCATTAGTTATTTTTCCTCATTTAGATCTTACATGATCTGTTTGCCACATTTCAGCTGTGATGAGCTTCTTCATAATGTTTGCGAAACATCCTTTTCGGAATCGCCTTTTGCATTTTAAAATTCTAACCTTATCACTAACTTTATATTAAGTAGTAGGGATAAGTTTTATATTAAATAGCTATTAAAAATTTCATATTAATTTTATTTTTTGTTTACTTCAACTGGATTCATCTCAATTGATATATCATATGAATTATTATAATTTTCTACTAATTTATCTAAAATACTAATCTATTTTTGTATAAAAACATTATAATTAACATTATCATGCTTTTATTTTAAAAGCTTTCTTAATTCTCAACTTAAAACTTTAACATTGAGCTTTTATTAAAAAAATTATTACATTGTCAGTTTTAATTTTTCTTTTTTGTTTTCTCCTTTTGAAAAACTTTTGAATGTCTGTTTTTAAATTTCACGCAAAGCTACACAAGGGATGTCTGCGCTCGCTCTCCTTAATTTAATAGTATAAGACTAAAGGAAAGGCAGATAGTCATCACCATCTACCATCAACTTTTGGGCTACTCTTTTACCAACGAATAGTGAGATTGACTGTCACATTATAAAGCCCCCCGGCTAAAAGGGCAAACATGTTTGATGTCACGGGGATTTGACGCCATGAACCTCAGATTACGAACTGAGCACTTTAATCACCTGGCCATGCCGAGCCAAATTGTTTTGTTATCTCTTCTCTCATTATAACACAATAAACTATATAAAATTTCATAATACAAAATTAGAAGTCTTAAAAGGCGTGTTTAAAGTTATAAAAATAAATATTGAAGAACACTCCAAGAAATTAGTCAAAATAATTGAAGAAATAAAAAGAGTACACAAAGTTTACATAGTTTAACAGTAAATACATTAGACATTATGCAGAGAAGAGATTATAACAGCTAATGAAGTCGAAGAATAATACACACTATTTTTACTATACAATAAATAAGCTGTATTAGAATGAAGGTTTCTTTAAGCAATTAGCATAAAGGTAAATCGACATACACAGAGAAAGAAGCCATTTCACTTTAAACGTAAATCTGTCGTTAAATTTTGACACAAAAGCACACAGTACACAGGTAAATACAGGTTTGTTTGTTTGTTTTGAATTCCGCGCAAAGCTACACGAGGGCAGTCTGCGCTAGCCATCTCTAATTTAGCAGTGTGAGACTAGAGGGAAAGAAAGTAGCTAGTCATCACCACCCACCGTCTACTCTTGGGTTACTCTTTAACCAACGAATAGTGGAATTGACCGTCACATTATAACGCTCCAACAGCAGAAAGGGTGAGTATGTTTGGTGCAAAGGGAATTTGTACCCGCAACCCTCAGATTACGAGTCGAATGCCTTAACCCACTTGGCTACGCCCGGCCAGATAAATATAGGAACTGGTGCCCATTGAGTTTGTTACTCTAAGTATCCAAAATAAAATTTCGTTTATTATTTCGATCCTTACAAGAATATCAAATAAATTACGTAATTTTTTTAACAATTTTGTACTATTTTCATAAATATTAAACAATATTTAATAAAGTGGGAAAGAAATTATATACAATTTGGACACCTCAAAAATTGGATCTTATAAAATGCAAATATACTCTCAAAAAAAACGCAAAAGGGACATTTTTTGTTATTTTAAAGAGAAATATATGTAATAACGTTACAAGCTCAGAATATGTGGTTTTACACGTGTTAAGGCACTGATTGTCAGACCAAAATGACAATAAAAGTTGTGCACTTTAAAAACGGAGGAAAACATTGGATTTTTCGTCAAAACGCATTCGTGTTCAATACATTTGTTTAAGAGATCTGCATGTTCTGCAAGTGCAGCATGTGCAAAATCCCTATAAAAGTGGCGGGTCCTCGGTTTCCATAGCTCAGTGTTAAGCAATTGACATGCAATACAGTTACGCCAAGACTGACTGAAGCACAACGCAACAACGCCATTGGTCGCTTGGGGAGCAGGTGAATTTCGATCAGATGTTGCCAAAGCTGTGAATGTCTACCCAAGCACCATCACCAATCGTCACCAACAACATGGATCAACTCGTGACCGTCCACGATCTGGCAGACCTCTTGTGACCACGCCCGCACAAGATCGCTACATCCGGTTACGTCACCTTCGGGATAGGACCACCACTGCGACGTCTACTGCCTAAACCATACCAGAGCTGCGTAGACTGTACGCAACCGTCGACGAGATTCTTAGGCCCCATGTGCAACCATTCATGGTGAACGTCAACAACGTTTTTCAACATGACAATGCCCGTCCTCACACAGCCCGACTCACCGCTATCTTCTTGAGACACCACAACATCAACGTTCTTCCCTGGCTCTCCAGATCACCAGATTTAAACCCCATCGAACATCTTTGGGACGAGTTGAACCGACGTCTGCGACGGCGACAACCTCAACCGCAGACTACCTCAGCTTGTAGCAGCTTTGTAGGCTGAGTGGACAGCCATTCCACAGGATGTGATTCGTCATCTCATCGCTTCCATGGGCAGGAGATGCCAAGCAGTTATTGACGCTCATGGGGGGCATACTCGTTATTGACGTTGAGTGACGTTAAACTTCAACTAGTGAGCGTGGAGTTCGCCTTTGCAGACTTTGGATGTTCAACAGTGAATGTGCAAAGTTTTACACATGTCATACAAAACTACCCGAAATACACTTGTTAACGATATGTCTCAAATTTTGCCTTTTGCGTTTTGTTTTTTGAACAGTACATTATTTAATAAAATTATAAAAGAAACATTGGTCATAGTCGTTATGAATTATTATCTACGTTTACTAAAACACCGAGTGATTTTAATGAGAATAATGTTCAATTGTTCACAAAACTAATATTTTAGTATCTAGAGTTGGCAAACATTCGAAAAAATTGACAGTGGAATTTAGATTTCTTATCGAAGTAAGTGCTAGAACTTGATATTTAACATGAAAGTCTGTTTCAATGTATGCCCCCAGTGGCTCAGCGGTATGTCTGCGGACTTACACGCTAAAATCCGGGTTTCGATACCCGTGGTGGGCAGAGCACAGATAGCCCATTGTGTAGCTTTGTGCTAAATTCAAAACAACAACAACAACAACTGTTTCAATGTACGTATCATGGAATGACAGTGCTGAAAAATTTAATAACAATACTTTATAAATTGCTATAGAAATAACAGAAAATAAAAGTTAGCACTGTGCGAAATGTATAATTTTATGATTAATATTCAATAAAGATAATTTTATAAAATGAGGTATTCAGTTTTCATATCCAGGGTTTATAATTATGTTAGCTCCAAATTATCAGGTTGACTTAACTAAAGGAAAGCTGTATAATATACTAGGATAGGAACAAAAACTATGCCAAACAATGACAAAGAGAAGAAAGTATGGCCAACATTAACGTTCATGTAATGTTATCAATAAGGTATTATACAATAATGGTTAAACGATGTTTTATGCTCATTCACTTTATCTAATCCATTTCAGAATCTAATCAAAGTTGAATAAACAAATTCAATATATAAAAATGTCAACAGATCGAATCTTATTTATAAAAAAATGAAGATTAGAAATCATACGATAAACCAATTACCTTAAATAAAAAAACTACTCATTTATATTACTTCTTAGTAGTAATAAATGTAAGTAATAAAATTTAATCTTTAGGAGTAAAGATAAATTTTACATTAAATAGCTATTAAAATTTTCATTTTATTTTTATTTGATTCAATGGGATTCATCTTAATTGATCTAAACTATGAATTATTTATAATTTTCTGTTAATTTTTCTAAAATATCAATTCGGCAATATTTTGTGCGCCCCATTAAGTGGCTTTATTCCACTTACATTAGGAAAAGGGTGTATTAAGCAACATAAAAGAAGTTTTATCAGAAAGCAAAACAGTTCATAGAAAGTAAAGTGAGTAATATATTAAAGAAAGATAACTTTAGATAAGAAATATCAAACGCAATATGAAAGAGGACTTAATATATTTTAATTGCTTATAAATGAAAATAATTTGGGATCTGACGTGTATATAATTATTTTCAAATCGTTAGAGAAATGTTTCAATACTAAGGACGTCTCAAAGATAAGCATATACATGAAAGGAGAATGATAAATGAATCCTACTGTTACGTATTTTTTAATGTTTTATGTTCTTCGTAGACTAAACGCAACAGAAAAACACAGATAACAGCTTTTATAATTTATTACACTAAACTATTAACAAATATAACAGATATAACACAAATTATATATAATAACAGTGACAGATATTAAGTTATAACATTCGAAATTAATTACAAAACAAAATAATATTAGTTTCAAACTTCAAAATTAATCACAATACAAAACGGTACTGGCCTGTATCTAATATAATGATCTAAAATGAAAGTCTCACATTCCAGTCTAGGGTGTCAATTTGGTCCCACGAAGAAATTCCGAAACAGTTCACAGTTCAATGAAATCGCCGTCTCTCAGCTCAAGCAGTAATTCAGATGTATCGTAGAGATTGACGAAATAAAATCACAACTTCCGTAGATCTAACTTCAATCACAAATCCAAGTTGAATATTCACAGCAAACACTTAATCTTTCTCAAATAACTAAAACTGATGCCTGAATCTCACTCTTATTCTTCGAATAAAACTAATGACTGAATCTATCTTCTTTTTTCGAATAAGAACTGATGACTAAATCTATCTCGCGTCACCGTCTTTTATACCGATAGGCCTACTTCTCGAACAATCTTGAAATTTCCATACAACTCCAGAGCTATCCACGCATATCCGTTCTTGCACGAGACTACACGTCTAGACAGGAAATCACCAGCACTCATTTACAAACATATGATTGGTTTACTTAATTCAAGAAAATTCTAAAATGTTACCCTAAATGAATAACAAAATATTAGCTTAAACTTCGAAACAATAATATCAATATGGAAAAATGAATAATAGAAATGAAAATTTAAACACAACACGACATGTTGTCGTTAACAAAATATTTACACATATACATAACACTCTCCCCCTTAAAAGTAAAAAAAAAAGTTTTCACAAGTTCAAACTTTTTATTTGTTTAACTTATTATACATAACATTGAACTAAAAAACAAATTTTAGTCAACCGTTAATTATAACGAAACACTGAACCACTTAATTACCGTGACAATGTATCCGCAATGACATTGTCCGAATCACGGATATGATTAATGGACACATTGTATTGCTGCAAAATAATACTCCACCTGAGTAACCTTTGATTTTTGTTTTTCATTTTGTTCACGAACACGAGTGGATTATGGTCGGTGTAAACATTAACAATCCATGGTGAAGAACACAAATAAACATCAAAATGTTGTAAGGCTAACAACAATGCAAGTGCTTCTTTCTCAATTGTTGAATAATTTCTTTGGTGCTTATCAAGTTTTCTTGAAAAATAACACACAGGGTGGTCAACACCATTTTGCTCTTGCAACAACACAGCACCAACACCAACGTCACTCGCATCTACAGCAAGCTTAAATGGTTTGTCAAAATCGGGAGCTTTGAGGATTGGAGCATTCATGAGCATGATCTTTATCCTTTCAAAGGCAGTCTGGCAATTTTGATTCCAGGAAAATTTTACATTCTTTTTTAGTAAGACTGTTAAAGGTGCAGCCGCATCCGAAAAATTTGGACAAAATTTCCTGCTTGAGGAGTTAAAGGTACTTGCCAATAACCTTTGAGTAGGTCAAATTTGGTAAGGTACTTTGAGTTACCTACACGGTCAATACAATCAATACAGTCCTTTTCAGCTCTTTCTTTGTAACATTTCTCCATTTCTTTAAAAGTTCCATTTTTTGCTATTTTTAATGTTTTATGTTCTTCGTAGACTAAACGCAACAGAAAAACACAGATAACAGCTTGTATAATTTATTACACTAAACTACTAACAAATATAACAGATATAACACAAATTATATATAAAAACAATGACAGATATTAAGTTATAACATTCGAAATTAATTACAAAACAAAATAATATTAGTTTCAAACTTCAAAATTAATCACAATACAAAACGGTACTGGCCTGTATCTAGTATAATGATCTAAAATGAAAGTCTCAAATTCCAGTCTAGGGTGTGAATTTGGTCCCACGAAGAAATTCCGAAACAGTTCACAGTTCAATGAAATCGCCGTCTCTCAGCTCAAGCAGTAATTCAGATGTATCGTAGAGATTGACGAAATAAAATCACAACTTCCGTAGATCTAACTTCAATCACAAATCCAAGTTGAATATTCACAGCAAACACTTAATCTTTCTCAAATAACTAAAACTGATGCCTGAATCTCACTCTTATTCTTCGAATAAAACTAATGACTGAATCTATCTCGCGTTACCGTCTTTTATACCGATAGGCCTACTTCTCGAACAATCTTGAAATTTCCATACAACTCCAGAGCTATCCACGCATATCCGTTTTTGCACGAGACTACACGTCTAGACAGGAAGTCACCAGCACTCATTTACAAACATATGATTGGTTTACTTAATTCAAGAAAATTCTAAAATGTTACCCTAAATGAATAACAAAATATTAGCTTAAACTTCGAAACAATAATATCAATATGGAAAAATGAATAATAGAAATGAAAATTTAAACACAACACGACATGTTGTCGTTAACAAAATATTTACACATATACATAACACCTACTTCAAAAATATAAACTATAAATTATAATATATTTAAATAACTATATTTGTTAGGAATTAAAAATTATGAAGCAAGATGGTTTCTATTTAAACTGATAACACTGTGCTATGTAACACAAATTTTGTTCCTGGATAGTATGTCTTAGCTCTTAATTGTTTATGTTATAAAAGTACAGAAAATGGCCATTATTCACTTCAAACTTTGCTTTTGTGACCTCGATAACGAAATTAACCTATTTTATATGTAAAAACCGGAAAATTTACACATTTTTATTTACATAAGGTCTGAATAAAACAACATATTAATCAAGATTTACATGTGTTTATACTAAAGTTATGCATAAATGTTTAGAGTTGGGTAATCTTTCAAGATTTGTGACTGTGATGTAAATCACTTTCACGTGTCAGCCCCCAAATATAGTCTCTCTTCATATTTTTGTTATACGCTCCCAGGTCACAAAAGCAAAGTTTGAAGAGAAAAATAGGTATTTTCCATTTACTTTAGGCATATGCAATTAAGAAATAACACTTTCTGCCCAGGAACAAGAAAAAGTAAAAACTTTTTTACCTAATGCAATGTAACACTCGTCAATTTTGGAAATATCTTGCAAGGGCCAACTAGATATTGATAAAACATAAGTTGAAGAAATTGAACTGCCTTTTTTCCACAATGACTAATAAATTTCATAAACGATTACAGTACGAGCAAAACATCTACTATGTTATTTTATAACTATATCTCAAAAATTGAAAATAAACAAATTTTGCTATTTGATGACGGTGAAGAAAAAGCTTTGATGGTCAGTGTCAATGTTTAAACAATGTTTTGTATAACGACAGATTTAGCAAAAGACCAATTTCAGTAAAAATTAATTATAAATTGCTTTATCGATTCTGATTAAACAATACTTTGGATTCTTGAATGACTTATGAAAATTATTCCAAATTTCGATGTGAGATTTATTTTCTCTCGAGATGAAAGTGATGAAAAGATTTATACTGACATAGATAATAAAAATGAAGTTGTTATAAACAGTGTGTCATTATGTTTACCTTACTTTAGGCTCTACCCTAAGACAACAAGCGGAGTATAGTAATATTGCTTTAAATCGTTAAGTTAGTGTTGAAATCAACTGGAGCCGAATAGATGTTCTTAATAGCAATGAATAGAATAATCATACATATATGTTCTAATACAACAAGTGATGAAATGAGAAACATCTACGTTGTTCTCCATTTTCAAGATAAGGAATATAATCAAAATGAAAAGTTTTTTTTTATAATATTGATATTAAGGATGTGGGTTAAAATAAATAAAGATAAATATCCTTTATAAAATTATAATATTTCAGTTAAAGATGGAGAGTTATCGTTTCGGATATTACATAGATTTGTTACCATCTGGGTTAGTTACTATCAATACTGAAACTGAATGTTTAGTAAATTATATCAGTTACGTAAAAAGTGTGTATCATTTATTTCGATGTTTCGATCCACGGGTACTCTAATAATGTGACGAGTTTGAAAACAATTTTTGGGGGGAATTTAGAGAAACCAATGAAATGATTGTGGTTTTCGTTCTTATTGGTTGAAAAATGAAAGGAATAATGATTGTTTATAATAAAAGTTTTAAAACTGTGAAAACTTTTTAATGATAATAAATAAGCTTTAGTTTCTGAATGGTCATCAACTTTTCGAAAACTTCAGGATTCTGTAAGGTCAACTAAAAATTAAATTAACTGATGACAGTAAATATGATGTTGATATTAAATAATTGAAAATAATATTAAAATATACCAATGATAACAGTTATGCTATTAATGTATCGCAAATGTTTAGCAAAACCACAATCAAAACACAAATTTCTGAATAATGTTTTTTATAGAAATAAAAACGGTTCATCTGCCCCAAAAGAATTAGTACTTTGTTTGTTTTTTGCTTTTAATAGAAATAAATAGAAAGGAACGAAAGAAGAAACTAACACAGACCCTAACAATTGTGTACACGAAAGATTAGAAATTAAATAAGTGAATTAGCAAGATATTAAAATAAATGAAATAATATTAATTTATTTTTCAATGCTTTTATATTAAAACTGTGAGAAAATTACAATATTTGGAAAATATTTCATTGAAATAAAATAGTTTGTTGTGATTTTGTTTAAAGCAAAGCCACAGCGGGCTCTCTTCTGTGTCCAAAGAACCCCTGATTTTAGAAATCGTAAATCTGAAGACTTATTGCTATCCCAGAAAAGGTTACAAATAAAATATTTAAAATGTCAATGATCCTTATACAAAAAATGATACACTCAAATGAAACTGTTTACACAAAAGTCATTAGAAAAAAAATAGAAATATATACTGAGTTGTTCAAAGATTTTAACAAAACATTTAAAACTAATATAATTGAATTAGAAATAAATTCAAAGAGACAATTAATTGAAGTATATATGCGTTAAATTGTGGAAATTCGTTTGTTTGTTTGGAAATAATCACAAAACTATACAATGGATTATATGTTCTCTGCCCACCACAAATATCGAAATCCGATTTCTAGCACTGTAAATCTACAGACATACCGCTCTGAAAGAAAATTATAGCTTTTGGAAAATAGTTCACCGATACCGATTAAAGAAAAAATATGCAATCAATAATGCTACAACTAAGTTTATAGAGCAAAATGCAGATGAAAACGAACAAAAATTGTGTTGATGAGATATTAACCAAGGTATTGATAAAACATTAGAAGATATATCTTCTGAATTCGAAAATGAAAGGGAAGTTGATGACAATAAATTATGCATCAATAACTTTAAAACTAAAATTACATGTAATTACAATATTTATAAAACAATTAATTAACGAAGAACAATGCACAAAATACAAATATAAAATATCAATGATTATTTTTCAAGAAACGAATTACTCATAAATGTTACGTAATTAATGTTACTTGACATTTTATATTCTAGGCCGTTGAAATCATAAAGAATATTGTTTTTATTAATATAACTCTAGATGTGAATACGATACTCAAGAAAAACAACTGTTTGAAAATTATTATATGATATCAATTTTACGCAGAGCAACACAAGAGTATCTGCGTCAATCATACCTACGTTAAAATCAAGGGTTTGATTCCTTTCGGTTAAACTTTATTATAAAAGCATATCTTCACTAATAATAATTTAAAATGGAATAAATAAACAGTTTTAATGTTCGAAAAAATATGCATCCTACAGACATGCAGATATACAATCGCCTTTATCCTTTTCAAAATGCATTTTCCACGTTTTAACATAATTTCATAGTCTAATCTTTAAAATTGCATTTCTAAATCAACTAAGAACTGTTGAAAATGACAACGAACTGGAAGATAGCTCAAATTTTATTCGAAGTTTATTCTCAGTACGATGTTATAGTAAAACAACAAAAAGCAACAAAATGTTACATGGAAACTCCAAGTTCATAACTAGGTCTAATATTAAATATACAAAGTCATGACATAAACACTGGGTTTTCACACTAAAAAATGTATCTATGTATCTCAGTGAACCCAGCAGATAGCCCTCCGTGACTTTGCTCTAAGAGAACACACACCTACACACATACTTATCCATGTGTGTGATGGATGAACGTTAAACGTTTTTTCCTTTTCCACTTAAATATTATTTTTCTTAGACGTTAAATGATCGAAAAAGGACGAAAACGTATCAGCATAATTCCTTTTAAATATGCTTTTGTTAGTTCTGAAACTAGACTAAGCAAATATATCTTCAAAATATTTATTGTGATCATGTAAACTGACCACCTGAATTTGTTTTAAACGGTCGTTTTTTCACATAATTTGTTACAGAGCAAATTATCTTTGCTCCGATAGAAACTTTTAGAAACAAACTGAATTGTTAAAACCTTGAGTAGGGTATATGTGTTAAATAGGTAAATCCTTTAAACAATACTATTATTTTATTGTATAGTTGAACATAAATGAAACAAAAACATTAATAAAAAGCACGAAGTAATTTTTTTAGATTTAAATTTAAAAATAACGATGACAAAACGAAATATATCTCTGTGCATAACATTTTTGTCCATGTGAATAAACTCCATCTTTCATTAAAACCTTGAATTTTATTCCTTGATCGATCTCTTGATAAAGCGAGGTTGCAAAACAGTGATTTTTAAAATTATAGTATCAAAAAGTGTAAAAATCACTTATCTTCCTTGTCGCTATTTCACACTTTCTTTCTTTTCCCTTCTATAATACTATGAACTTTTTTACTCTCTCTTATTTAAAGTATCATAAATACTGTGATCTACTGTCATCAATAATTTAAGTACTATTTGTCGATTTTTAGGCATCTTAAGTGAGATACTTGAAAACGAATAATAGTTACCAAGCGGCGAATTTTTACAACTGTGATATCAGAAATCTAAAAATAAACTGTGTCACTATTTCACTTTTTACTTCCTTCCATGGCCCGGCGTGACCAGGTGGTAAAAGGTACTCGACTCGTTCTCCGAGGGTCGCGGATTCGAATCCCTGTGTCACCAAATATGCACGCCCTTTCAGCCGTGGGGGCGTTATAATGTTACTATCAATCCCACTATTAATTGGTAAAAAAAGTAGCCCAAGAGTTGACGGTGGGTGGTGATGATTAGCTGCCTTCCCTCCAATTTTACATTGCTAAATTAGGGACGGCTAGCGCAAATGTTTGATGTTTCTGTTATTAATCCAAAGAAAAGGTTACAAACTGATAAAAAATAATATTTGTGCTTATACTGAAACATCCAGTAACAAAATGATCTTATAATTTCCAATCGACATACACGCCCAACTGTCCTTTCGTGGATTTTGTATTTTATTAATTTTTATTCTTTTGTCTTTTACAGTAGTTTGATAATACAACACTAGATGACAGGGCGAACGTTCATTTTATTTTCTTTGTGGATTGTTGTTTTG
Source organism: Carcinoscorpius rotundicauda (assembly GCA_011833715.1). Lineage (NCBI taxonomy): Eukaryota > Metazoa > Arthropoda > Merostomata > Xiphosura > Limulidae > Carcinoscorpius > Carcinoscorpius rotundicauda. Next base: position 25,177,090 of record CM022404.1, read on the forward strand.
AATTAAGCACAAACTACACAATGGGGTATATGTGCTCTGCTCACGGATATCGAAATCCGGATTGTAGCGTTTTAATTCCGCAGACATACTGCTGAGCCAGTGGGGGGCTTCTTTTGGATCTTTCGAGATAGATACATGCAATATAATTTTTAGATTCATTATTAAAGTTTTTCATTATTAAATTACTTCAAGCTTTCACTCTAATTCTAAAGGTATGTTAAAAGAATAAACCCTTACATGAAGTAGCATTCAATAAAAATTGTTAAGTATTACTTATTATTTAGGTTATGTTATAGCTACAGATGACTGCAGTTTGTTATAGAAATTCGCATTCAGCTACTCGAGTGCTGTCTTCACTAACTATCCCTAATTTTGAGCTGATAGGTTGAAGAAAAGTCTATGTACCATCTACTGTCAGCTATCTAGTTACTCTCGTCAAATAAATAGTATCTCACCCTCACACGTCACCATGGATTTCAAAGTGTGGAAGGTTGCTTTATTTATGGCGAACTATAGAAGCTCAGATCCTTAATCCGGCACGCTAACTATTGTACTTCAATTTTCTCATACTAAAATTTTTGTTTTTTGTTTTTACTAATTAACTCACGAAAAAATATCAGTGTGAGCAAACAAATAGCTTAAATTCCATGCACCGATAGTAATAAATGTTTATTAATCATATAGTGCTCGCATTTTGTATTCACAATAATTAAAATTGAGTAAAGTTTCTATTTTGCTTTATCTGTTTATCTATTTTAGTTTCCAGGTTGCACAATAGGTTGTATGTGATGTTTCTGTCGCATGTAGGAAATTTCCACATTTTAACAATATAAGGCCTGAAGCTTACTGCTAAACCATCGAGTTGGTGTGAGAAGTGGTTTGGTTAATGAATTTTTCGTAAGGGAAGCTTATTCTTTACAAACATTATGTACTGTAGTTCAATGAAAATTTGGAGTTTGATAAATCAGTGTCATAGTTTTCCAACACAGTGAAATAAGTAATAGGCCATCATACATTTAGTTGTCCAGTAATAATAATATATATATATATATAAAATTAGTACTAAACATTCAAGTAAAATAAAACAAAATGAAAAGGAAGAAGTGTGTTATAAACAGGAAATCCAAACTTCTGACTAATGACAAATTCTAATAAACAAAAAGAAACCCAAAGAAAAATCAAAAGCGCTGCACAAATCAAAAGGATATAAGATGTACACTAAATTTTGGAGGTTATTGAAAAGTAGGACCCAGTGGCACAGCGGTATGGCTTCGGACTTACAATGCTAGAAACTGGATTTTGATACCAATGGTGGGCAGAGCACAGATAGCCCTTTGTGTAGCTTTGTGCTTAGCTGCGAAACAAACAAACAATCAATCTTAGCTTTTGTTCGTCAATCTTACATGAATATATTCATAACTAATAACAGCAAAAATTAAATAATAAAATAATCAAAATAAAGAGCAATTAGGAGAACGAGATGTGGTTGCTGAAGTTCACAACATCCCACATCTTCAGACAGTTGTAGAAAGTCAACTGCTCACCAATGTAAAGAAGAAAAAAATTATTAGTAAGATACTACCACTTTGGGGTAATTAAGATAAACCTACCTTCTGAAGTTGGCATTCCAATCCCCATTATGATGGTAAAATACTTATTACTAGCATCGTATACAACCGGTTATATAAACTAATTAATATAACTCCCAACCACTACCCATTAAGTTCAATGTCACTACCAATTTTCACACTCTAAACAAGCTTTTATATGCAACAAGGTATTAATCCGTATAAAGGTAGTGTCAAGTTGTTTAAATAACCTTATTAATAACTAAAAGTACTTGTCAGAAACTTTCAACAAAATTTCCTTCATTTTCACTTTTTATATTTATTTAATACACTTTTCTTATCACAGAATATTTTAATCATTTTATTTAAAGTTTGTTTATTAAATACTAAGTTTTGTATCAATATTTCAACATTAATAATAAAATATTGTAATTTATTACAAATTTTACAAAATGGGAATAATTGTGAAATCATGATACTTATAACAGAAGAGTATGGTACATTAGTGCTGACAAAGAGTAAATCAAAAATTAGAAAAGCAAAATATTTTCTTTTATAAAACATATTTATATTGATATCATTATCAATTATTTTAGTTCCTAAATCTAAATAACTTGCTTCTGCATTAGAAAATGAGGTATTTTCAATTTCTAATTCCGTCGCTTAAAATTTATTAATAACATTATTTATTTCAGAATTATTTATCTATATATCTGTAGGTTAGAGTAGAAATGTCGGATTTTACGTAATCTTAAATGAACTTATTCTAAAAAAATGAAGAAATAAATTATTAATTAAAATAGAATAGTTAGTTCCTTTGGATCATCTGTTACTTGTTTCAATACTTTGTTATTAAATATATATTTAATTATTAAAGATGCAGAAACTGAATACATCTTTTATGTTTTGAAGCTAAATTTTCCAGGTAAATACCGTCTAGAAATCCGACATAAAAACAATAAATTATCCTCTCAGTGAATAGTGAAGTTATGAAAATTCAATTTGTTTACTTTTCCTGTCTGTATATTTATAAATGGTTTTTAAAAAGTACACGCAAATCGAATGTTGTAGTTTTCATAAGTCTTAATATCAATGACGTTTAATTGAAGTTTGACGTTACTTGTAATCGCCTCTGCTGGGAAGCACTGTTACTTGTAAGACAATGTCATACTTCAAGCACGTTCTATAGAGACCGGATTCATCTGATAATGCCATTGTAGTTTTTTCGCAGTAATTAAATCTCTTATTAATATAGTGTTAATACGAATGAAAACACTCACAACCTTCATATATATATATACACATACATAGCATTTAAATCTGTCTCAGAAAGTGATCAAACGTAGGTTAGTTTGATGTATTGAGAAATATATTGTTTGTTTGTTTTTGGAATTTCGCACAAAGCTACTGGAGGGCTATCTGTGCTAGCCGTCCCTAATTTAGTAGTGTAAGACTGGAGGGAAGGCAGCTAGTCATCACCACCCACAGCCAACTCTTGGGCTATTCTTTTACCAACGAATAGTGGGATTGACCGTCATATTATACGCCCCCACGGCTGGGAGGGCGAGCATGTTTGGCGCGAACCCGCGACCCTCGGATTACGAGTCGCACGCCTTACGTGCTTCGCCATGCCAGGCCCGTTGAGAAATATAAAAGTTAAATATTTAAAGATCTTGGATCATGCGTGAAAGAGAGGTGGCCACGTGGTTATGGTGCTCGACCCATATTCTGAAGGTCGAGGGTTTGAATCCCAGTCACACTAAACATGTTTGTCCGTTCATTCGTATGAGTGTTATGATGTTTCGGTAAATCCCATTATTCGTTGCTTAAAAGTAGACCGAGAATTGGTGGTGGATAGTTATGACTAGCTGCCTTCCTTCCAGTCTTATACTCAGAAATTAGGGACGGCAGCGCAGATAGCCCTCATGTAGCTTTGCTCGAAATTTAAAAACAAATAAACAGAAAGAGCCATTGTGTGTCGGAAGAGGATCATTGGACGAAAAAAAACATTAATGTTAGGTTACAGCGATAATATATTAAACTTCCTAAACAGAAACTGATCTGAAACGTCATTGTATGAAATATTTGTAATTTTTATCAGCTGTAGTCTCACACGTTGTATTATACGCTATGTTTTCTCAAGATCAATAAGAATGATAAAGTGTGGTTGATATTTATTTTGAGTCCTTTATGTCTCATCTCTTTCTTTTGACAACGAAACTATGTAAAATACAGACATTTTAAGCGTGCACAGTAAAGTACGTATATAAACAGGTATAACACTATAATGGCCCCACGAATTTGACATTGAAACACTAAAGTCATGTGGGAGCGGTATTTTGCTTGACACTTTATCCAATTTAAAGAAAAAGGTCCTGTTTAAGGGAGGCCGATAATGTAGTCAGAGACACGCGTTTATCTTCTGCGGTGTAAACTAGAGTAAGACTAACAGCTGCCTTCACAGGATGAGGTCCCAGCAGATGTCTCTACAAAACACAAATGCAGAGGAAATAAGTTACAGTTGTCTTGTAGTTAGACAAGATTACACTTGAAGCACGTTCCATTGAGACCGGGTTCATCTGATAATTCCGTTGTAGTTTCTTCAGAGTAACTAAATCTCACTTTTTGATATAATGTTAATACTAACGGAAAAACTCAAAAAGCTCATTTTTGATTTCGTTTTTCGATCAACTTAACAAAAGTGTCGTCAACTAGAACCTTTTTAGGCACGTAAGATGGGCAGTATATAGTAAAATATAGGTATAGATTTATTATAATACCATCGGCAAATTAATATATTTTACAAATATAAATAAAATGTAAAGTCACCACAACTATGGCCACGATTTATGAACACTTCTTATAACGAGGTTTTTAAAATGTTTGACCGTTACATTAATCAACTTTTCTTTTTATCCTCCGGCAATTGTTATTTGCTGTAAATTATACTTTTAAAATTTACAGCAGGTAAATACTTTCTAGAAACCCAGCATAAAAGCACTGAATTAGTCTTTCATTGAATAGTGAAGTTATGAACATTGCACCTGTTTACCTTTCTGTTTAGTCTATTTATTTGTAAATTATTTTGAAAAACACTCACATATAAAATGTTGAAGTTCTGTTAAATCTTATAACAACGGTAAATTTCAGCAGAGGTTTGATGCTAATTGTAATAACCTCTAGTAAAGAACATTGTTACTTCATTAGATCGACAAATTAAGATTAAGCTAGTATTTTTGTGTGCATCTATTTTATGTTTTATCGTACAAATATACTTTAGCTAAGAACGTTAAAAACAAAGTTCTTTATTTGTTTTAAGCTCTAAGTTCAACATTATTTTATATACACTTAAGCTATATTAGCCCAACTGAGCATTCTAAAATAATTTGAGTTGAGCGTGATCAAGTGAATATGGTACTGGGCTGCAAGAAATTCGAAGTTCGAATTGCGATAAACTTATGAAAATGCTCCACTCTTCCAGCAGTAGGGGAATTATAATCATCAAAATCATTTCTGCTATTCGATTACCAAAAATCATGTTGATGGCATGTGCTACTAACTGGTTGCTCTCCTTCTGATGTTAACCCTTAACTAATGATGGCTATCCATAAATTACGTAATCTTATGTCTCACAAAGTATGCCGTCTGGCTAAAACAATACATGAAAAAAAATTAAAAACGTATGAAAAGTCTGAGGACTAATACGAATGAAGTATAATTTATAAATCTTAATATGAATTCGTAATATAACGCCACGTTATTTTAAGTACTTCAAGAAGATTATATGACTTAAGCTGTTTATATAACTTATATAACTCAAAAACATTTGAAATACCTGCGTTCAGGTAATTTTTATGACATTTATTTGATAAATGTCTATTTAATTTTAATCAGAGACATAAAATCAAGTATGTTTTAAATTTTCTCGCTTAGCCTGCCAAATATAGTTTCTTTATAAAATTTGCATTACCGAATTAGTGATTAATTGCTCCTACAATAAGACGTTATTACTTTGGTACCAAGTGTAACTTGGTATAAATGTACTGCTACACAAAGTAATCCATAAAATTGGTTAAAATTCACTTTAAAGAAAAAATAATTTGTAGTTAACTTCTTTAAAGAGAAATCACCGTCTCAGCTTCTTCACCTTATATGATGTAATTTAACACATTTTTGATGAGTCTTTAAGGAAGCCAGAAACAATATTCTCGGGTTTCATGGGTTTTTCTCGCTGTAAAGCAGCCATTATAAATAAGGACGTTCTTCTGGTTTGATTAATTTGTTTAGGTTTAGCATTTTTAACTGAAGTTTGTTACAGTACACCAGAAAATGTGTGTTTTGTATATGCCACATGCCAATCAGTTTCAACACCTTAACATGCCTTTGGTAGGAGACTACTTGCATATTTTTATTTTCAGTACTGTAAATTGAAATACCGATATTTTATACTCTTATGTGATGGTTATCAATATAATTCATTACCTATATGACTGTGATAAAAGCTCTGTGCTCAAAGTTTTATTTAAAATACATCGCAGTCTTTATCTTTTCAAAATATTAAAAAAATTACCCAAATAATTACAATGTTTCATTTACACAGTCATAACTCGGTTTGTGGGAGGAGTATGTTGACTATAACTCGACGTCGGTATGTTAAATTTGAGGAAAGTATAATGGACAAGTCAAACATGGCCAAACTTTAAGATCTGAAAATGTTTTTGTGACTGTGTTCGTAATTACAATATATGTCTTCCTCTGTCATTGTTATATATTTAGTGATATCGAAAAATTGTGAGACGCGGATGTAACGTGTAGTGTACAATGACACTCACCCAGAAAAAAAAAAAGCACATACTCAAATCAAATATTTTATTGTCACAATTTTTCTGCTTTGTTATTTATTTTGCAAGTTTTTATATAAACTTCTTTCAAAAATGAAAGACATTAAAACTGCAGGTGCAAAAACTCAAAAGCTGCATAAATAGTTTTGCCTTGAGTCACCCGTGAAAACATTGTCAATCTATCTACCATGGATTGCATCATCTACCGAAACTTGAAGTGAAAGAGTGGAAAGATGGATGTGCAATTAAGCATAGTTAATTTTACAAACGTCAGCAATCAATTTGTTCTGTCGGAAAATATAAAATGGAGGGATGTTACTTTAACCATTGTTCCATTCAAGCATGATTTTCACGCTGCTTTCCCATCCTGATTCTCGGTGAATCTCGTTGCCAACGTGAAACACTTGGGATACTAATTTTGGATTCAGGAATGGGAGGAGAAAAGAAAAAGTGATAGAGAAAACATGGTTTCGAAAAATCAATATTTTCCTCATGAATACATATTGCAGTCAGTGAGGATGGCAATGAGAGTTAATAAAACTGAATAATGTGGCTTAGAAACTTACTATGCCAACCCTGTAGTAGGAAGAGGCGGGTGGTCAACATTGTGAAATTACAGACAAATAACAATGATCTCTTGCTGCCATGCGTCGCCACTGCACGTGCTACAACAGTATTAGTGATTTGTAGCATGGACAATGAAAAGTTTCTGGCAACGGAATTTCAGGGTGATTAGTGCACGTGCGTCTAGAGTAAGCAGAACTTACTTTTTATACTACTGTAAGTTGCTCAGAGTGCTGATTACATAGCTAATTCAACGCTACCAAGTTACATCGTCAATGTAAGATTACTAATATAAATACGATGAACACATGATTTTATAATGAACTAAAAGTTCAAGGCAGTATTTACAGATTTATCTTATGTTAGAGAATGTTTAATCATATAATTTAATATAAAAGTTTCAGCATAATAATATTACCACAACACGAAAAGTGAAAAGTGAAAGTAAAAGATGAAAGACGAGATAAGTTAGATTATTCAACGGTCTAAAAATATTACTGATCTTCATGCTTCTTGAACAAAAAAGCGCAAATTGATTTCTTTTATTGAGATTGTTCGTTTGTTTTGAATTTCGCGCATAGCTACTTGATGTCTATCTGCGCTAGCCGTCCATAATTTAGTAGTTTAAGACTAGAGGGAAGGCAGCTAGTCTCAGGTTTTTACAAACGAATAATGGGATTTACCGTCACATTATAACACCCTCATAACTGAAAGAATGAGTATGTTTGGTGCGACAGGGATACGAACTCGCGACCCTCTGATTACGAGTCGAATGCATTAACCCACCTGGCCATACCGGGCCTTTTTATTGAGAATTCCTGAAATAAGGTCGCGATTTACTGTCAGTTTCATTTTACTAAATACTGAAAAGCACGTAGTTAGATGAAAAATATTGATCTTTCATTTATTATTTTAAAAGATAATTTTCATTAAACACTAAGCATTGACAGTATAGTTAAAAACCAAAGAATCCAGTTACCAGATCATGAAGAAATATTCTCAGTACCATGATTCCTTGTGATACAATCATAATCCATTTTATATGAAATGTAGGATGAACGAAAATGTATTCATACCGAAACGTCAAAGACAAATTAATTCCACTCAGCTTCAACTTATAATTTTTGACTATGCAATTTCTTAGTTTTCGTGACATTTATTGTCGTTACGTGTCATTTTATTGACCTCGAGTAACATCTTTCACACCTTCTTTGAATTCCAAGTAAAACAGAATACCTCGCAAAATAATTCAAAATCGGCGCACTCAAAAGTGGACATCTTCGTTACGCATCTATACTTTAGGCATGAAAGGAATGCTGTGACCACCAACAATGCTCCTTCCCTTATCTAGTAATGGATAGACTAGATTCATGTTGGATCGACAGAGACAAACCTGAAAACGAGAGAAGCATGTCGAGCAGAAGAATCGCATGCATCACAAACAGATTTGTAGATACAGTTAAAGCTGGAGTTTCCAGTGATTCTAAACCACTTTATATAATGACTACGAACTTATGAGATGACGTAATTAGAAAGTCGTCTTAGCTCTGCTAAAACTTTATAAAACTATTATACTATTATAAACTTATAAAAATATATTTAATTTATTTTTTCTTTAACTGAGTATCAGGTTTCTCATTTGAATTTCAGAAATTTCGTAACAATGAAACCGTCAAAGTTGTTTTTTTCAATATATATTTCTGAGGAATATTATGTTATTATTATATTATTTTTCGTATAGTTTGGTTTGGTTTAAATTTCGGGCAAAGCTATACAAGGGCTATCTGTGCTAGCCGTCCCTAATTTAGTAGTGTAAGACTAGAGAAAAGGCAGCTAGTCATCACCACCCACCGCTAACTCTTGTGACTATTCTTTTAGCAACGAATAGTGGGATTAACTGCAACGTTACAACGCCCCTAGGGCAGAAAGGGCGAGTATATTTGGTGTGGCGGGGTTTTGTGTAGTTTGCTTAATTCAGTTAAATGCAGCATGGTACAAGAATACCTATATGTATCAGAGAAGAAGTACATTTCAACAGTTGTGTCAATAAAGAACAACTACCTTTGATATTGTGCTATGGTTTTACTTGATTAAAAAATTATATCATTAAATTTCATTAAGTTACTATTAACTATATAAATGGCGTTGCTTTGTTTTGCAATAATTAGGTGACTTATTTTATATAAAAAATATCATGTTTATGAACAAACAATAATTACTTTAGAAAGAGAATAATTATTGTGAAAGTGAGTAAGACTGTATTTTATTTATAGTTAATAAATTGATTCGATGTTCTGGTCAAATGTTGGTTGAGTGGAACAGAGCACGAGTTTCATGGTGTGTTTAGTTGTCATAAACAACTTTTATCTTTAACCGTTAAAATTAGAGTCGAAATTTGCTCACACATTTAGAAAGACTGTTGTTGTGATGTATGCTCTTAATATTGTGTGCTAGTGTGTTGCTTCAGTACACGTATGGAAAACAAACATAGTCCTCGATTGTCCTAATTATTGAAATATATTAACTCTGTCTTTCTCTTACTTAACTTTTACAGAAAACATGTGCCATTTGTCATTTGTGATTTCGTCTCGTGGCATTTAGGCTGCAGAAGGTTATGTACTCAAACTGTAGCGTCTTGGATACAAACAGCCAACGAACCCGCCGACAAAGATCAGTTTATCATTCCGTTGCGGCCATTATTTACTATGACGGATCTTGTGCTCGTGTTGTGCATACCATACGATCTCGTCTATTTAATTGTATGTAAAACTAGATACGAAATCTGCAACGTTTCACCTCGATAAAACACGGTAATTTAGAGCTTGTCTATTGGAACTTCTCTTTTGGATTTATAAACGAACAATTCTCTACTCTTTTTTATATTAGTCTTTCATATAGATCTCTTCTTGATTTATACTAATAATACAACAAATTGTTAAGAAAAACAATTTCTATCTAAATTCTTCGCGCTAATGATGCAATGAAAAAAGGGAATTTTTTTTGCGGACAAAATGGTACAGTTAACATTTTTTCTTTTTTTTGCAAATACACATAGTTCAATGTCGAAAACTAGGGTATTAATATATTAATCATCATACCAATATGAGAATAATAATGCCTCTTATTCAAAATATTATAAAATAGAAACATGACAACCTATCCTTTTTATATACCAAAACGTATATGCCATTTGTTTTCCTTATAGATGACGAGGTATAAAGATGAAGTAAAACAGGAGTTCTATTTTCCTTTTCATAAAATTTCGAACAATCGAAGTGCTTAATAATAGCACTTTGCAATTTCTGGAAAGACCTGAATCCATATAAAAGTTTTCTTTGGCACTAGAGCTATGATCATATGCACACAATTACACGTGGGACCTTTAAGTTACACTATTTTGCTGGAATTTTGTCGAAGACATATTTCTGAAAGAGTCGGTTTTTATTAATTCTGAAATCACTTAAAATGCCAGGATGCACAACCGTAATTTTATATAACGATATATATATATATATGTCCATGTCGCTTTATTCTTGAAACAATAGAATATATGAAACAAAGTCGGCCATCATGGGTATTGAAATATTATATTTAGTGTTATAGTCTGTTAGTTAAAAATTGAAAACTACAGATAACCCATTGTGCAGAGTTGCGCAACAACTGTTAAAAGAGCAATATTTCAAATTAAAAAGTCACTAAAATCTCACACAGCTCACATTGGAAACTACAAGTGTGTTTATTTAAGGTTAGGTCATTTTCCAATCTAAGAAATTACATAGAAACTAGATAATCATTCAAGCTGAAATATTACATAAATCTATGTAGAAGTAATTAACCTTTGAACCATAGATAATGAGCACAAATTAAGTTACTTTTCGTATTCAAACATGTTACAAATATATATTCTTATTTATAAACTTATTATAAAGACGGCTGTATCGAATCCCAGTCACGCCAAATAAACGTATTTGGTGTTATAGGGATTCGAACCCACCACGATCAGATTATAAGTCGAGGGCCTTAACCACCTCGGAATACCGTGCCGAATGTTATAATGAATAATGAAATATTCATCATAACGTCGTTCAGTGTGAAAATGTTACCTTTTCATACGTGCAATTTGTTTAAAATAAAGAAGAAAGCAATATAATGGGCTATTTGTGCTCTGCCTAACCTTATTTCTAGCTTTGTAAGTCTGCAGTGCCATTGGGGGTTATTTAAACTTGCAGAAGTTTAACTGACTACCACATGGCTTGCAATAAATCATATTGAACTTTACATGATAATGTAATAAGCAGAAATTACTTTATTTGCGCTTGTATTTAGGTATATTAGACCTTGGGCACCTTAAACATTTTTAAAATAAAGGATTTTTTTCGTAAAATTTCAAAATCAGAAATCTATACCATGATTTACTGTCACAAAAATGCATGTAATTTTCAATTACTTAGATATTGTAACAATTCAAACCATTTTTTTCAAAAATACATTTTCTAGATTTTTAGTATTCTGATGGTAACACATGTCTTAGTGTTCTGAACATGCGCTTAACTGCAAGCAAGCTGAATCCTTAAAATATTTATAGATTGGGAAAACGATTAATCTTGCTATTCTAATTTAGCACAGTTACTTTATTCTGCTCCAAACATTACTTGCATCAAGGTTTGCTTTATTAACAAATAAATGAAATTCTGACTAAATAATACTGTTTGCATATCTGAATAAAAAATACAAACCTTACTTTGGCAAATTAGGGTATAATATAGTTAAACCATTTATTTGTCCTTTGGTAAACCCATAACTTCTTTAGAAAGTCTGTTAGATAATAGTAAAGGATAATAACATTATATAATTAAACCATAAGATGCTATGCATGTTAAAAGTCATTGTTAATGTAAAATGATGAGACGGATAGCGCTCAGACAAATAGTATGTTTGTCGTATTCTAGCCGCCTTGATGAGTAGTAGTAATAAACGAAAGCTCTCGTCGGCATTGGATATGACAGATGTTGTGTGGTTGAATATTACAGTGTGTTCATATTTGGTTTCACTTATAAGTTATTTTAAATATAAACACGACAGAGGAATAAAAGAAAGTCAGACTGTACGTCGTGATGTCTCATGATGAAAAATAGCTTAGCCATTAATTACAACATGTTTGAATTAAGTACTCTCAGTATCAGAGTGGTGATTACCACAATATTCAAGTACTTATTTTATGTCCACCTGACACTGAGTTAAGTTCATGGGCGTATGATGCTAAACATTGGGTTTCGATAAACACAGTGGGCTTAGCACAAATAACCCATTTGTAACTTTGTATTTAAAACAAATGAACAACGAAAAATATACATTTTGTTGCTACTAAAAATCTACAACTTGTTCCTCATAAAAATCTATCGTATGCATTAGAGTTAACAGTAATTTAGCAACTGTATCTCAAAACTTTTACTATTAGTATCATCTTCCATTCCATGAATGATTCTGTTGTTTGTTCATAGTATAGCACTGTTACGTATTTTTGATGTTTTAAGTTCTTCGTAGATTAAACGCAACAGAAAAACGCAGATAACAGCTTGTATAATTTATTACACTAACCTATTAACAAATATAACAGATATAACATAAATTATATGATAACAGTGACAGATATTAAGTTACGACATTCGAAATTAATTACAAAACAAAATACTAGTTTTAAACTTCAAAATTAAATCACAACACAAAACGGTACTGGCCTGTATCTAATGTAATGATCCAAAATTAAAGTCTCAAATTCCAGTCTAGGGTGTGAATTTGGTCCCACGAAGAGATTCCGAAACAGTTCACAGTTCAATGAAATCGCCGTTTCTCAGTTCAAGCAGTAATTCAGATGTATCGTAGAGATTGACGAAATAAAATCACGGCTTCCGTACATCTAATTTCAATCACAAATCCAAGTTGAATATTCACAGCAAACACTTAATCTTTCCCAAATAACTAACTCTCTTCTTTTGAAATGAAACTGGTGTCTGAATCTCACTCTTTGTCTTCGAATAAAACTAATGACTGAATCTCTCTCTCTCGAATAAAACTGATGACTGATCACTGAATCTATCTCTCGTCACCGTCTTTTATAACGATAGGCCTATTTCTCGAACAATCTCGCAATTTCCATACAACTCCAGAGCTATCCACGCATATCCGTTCTTGCACGAGACTATACTTCTAGACAGGAAGTCACCAGCACTCATTTATAAACATGTGATTGGTCTACTTAATTCGAGAAAGTTCTAAAACGTTACCCTAAATAAATAACATATTTTAGTTTAAACTTCGAAACAATAATATCAATATGGAAAAATGAATAATACAAATGAAAATTCAAACACAATACGACATGTTGTAGTTTACAAAATATTTACACATATACATAACACTCTCCCCCTTAAAAGTAAAAAAAAAAAGTTTGAACTTGTGAAAACTTTTTTTTTTGTTTTGCTTATTTGTCTTTTTAAACCAACTTAAAAGGGTTAAATCCAGTAGATTCTGAAATAACCTCGCGAACTTCAAGCAGTAACAAGGGAACACCCCCAACCCAGTTCTTTGAGTGTTTGTGGCAGTAATTTGGTGGAAACGATCAAGAACACCTTGTGACTCAGGATGGTAGGCACTGGATGAAATTTGATGGACCCTTAATTTATGTATGGCTTGTTCAAATAGCTTGGACATAAAATTTGTGTCTTGATCTGATTTCACAACTTTTGGAATTCCGAACATGGTAAAGGATTTGACAAGAGCCTTGACGATGTTGGGAGAAGTGATTTTTCTCAAAGGGATTGCCTCAGGGAAATGTGTAGAAGCACACATGATCTTCGAGAGGTATTCATTTCCTGCTTTGCTTTTTGGCATTGGGCCAACACAGTCGATAATGACCCTTGAGAATGGTTCTTCAAAGGCAGAAATAGGCTGCAGTGGTGCTTTGGGAATCCCTTGATTTGGTTTTCCAGTGATTTGGCAAGAATGACATGCCTTACAAAAGCTAACAACATCTTGACGCATCTTTGGCCAATAGAAATGTCGTCGAATACGATCTAGGGTCTTTCTTACACCTAAGTGTCCCGACAATACATGGTCATGAGCGAGACTAAGAATATCATTCCGATAGCATTTTGGAATGACAATTTGGTGAATAACATTCCACTCTTCATCAGCAGCAACGTCAGGAGGTCTGTATTTTCTCATTAGTACACCTGACTTCTTGTAGTAACAAATAGGGACAGTTCCTATTTCATTTTCATCAACAGCCAGTTGTAGAAGAGAACGAGTTTCAGGATCATTGTCCTGTTCCTCAACAAGTTTGTTTCGATGAAGAGAGTCGAAAAATGTCTTAGAGTCATCAGTAGAACTTAAAGTTGAGTCAGAAATCTCATCGATGTGAGACATGAATGTATCAGATAAAGAGAAATCCTCTTTGGACTCCTGAGAACGAGTAACAGCACAGGCGGGAAAAACATCAGGAAACTCTTCAACGAGTTGCTCTGTACTGGGGCTAATAACAGGTGCTTCAACAACACGAACCTCTGGTACCACCTTACTACCAGCCAAATCATTCCCCAAAAGCATAGACACACCTTCAACAGGCAATGAAGCTTTAATACCCACAGTCACTGGGCCTGAGACTAAGTCCGAATGTAAATCTAATCTATGAAGAGGAATAGAAACGACGCCACCTTCTACACCAGAAATGAGCACATTGGCCCCAACGGATGACTTTTCAGAAAACGGAAGTACACTTTCCAAAATCAAACTCTGAAAAGCTCCAGTATCCCGCAGGATTTTAATTGGTTGTAGACGTGAATCGCCAACAAAAGAAACAAAACCTTCAGTCATGAAAGGCTTAAATTTGTCCTCAACAATATCTTCAGGTACATCAATAATATTGGACTTGGAATCCACAGTGGACTGAACAGGGTCAAAATCATTGGGAACCAATGATGTATCAAACAAGGGCGAAATGAAACTATTGGGTGATGGCTTGTTTTTGAGCTTGTAGCACTCAGAAATCAGATGGCCAGGTTTCTTACAATAAGCACATGTTTTGGATGAGAATGACACGTTTTGGGTAGATGATGAGCTTTGAGAATAAGATGGAGTCTTCGTTTGAGAATTAGAAGTTTGCTCTTTTTTGTCTCTGTCGACATTCGCATAATATTTGAATGAGTCATTGGGTTTCTTTGTTGTGTGAGATGTTTTGCTTTTGTATGAGAAATCTTTGTGAGTTAAAGCATACTCGTCTGCCAAGACAGCAGCATCATGAATTTTGGAAGCTTTTTGTTCATCAATATAAGTTTTTAGCTCTACGGGAATACATCTTTTAAACTCTTCGACTAACATGAGTTCTCTGAGTTTCGTATAATCATCTTTAATTTCTCTGGAATCACACCACCTGTCGAACAGAGTTTCTTTTTCACGAGCAAATTCGACATAAGTTTGGCTGTCAAACTTTTTGTAACCACGAAATTTTTGTCTGTATGCCTCTGGCACCAATTCATATGCATTCAAAATGCATTTTTTGACGTGCTCGTAATCATAACTTTGCTCGGCTGTGAGCTTGGAAAATACTTCCTGAGCTTTACCCTTGAGAACACTCTGAAGTAATACTGTCCAATATTCGGTAGGCCATTTTAGCCTAAGGGCCAATTTTTCAAATTGCTGAAAATATGTATCTACAGCTTTTTCATTGAATGGAGGTACTAAACGAATCTGTTTGGAAGCATCAAAATTATCCAACTGCATTTGGACAACCTTTTCTTCTGTCTGTGCCTTTCTCATATTGATTTCTTTATCAGCTTTAATGCGTTCCATTTGTATTTCGGCATCAAGGCGTTTGTTTTCTTGTTCTGCCTCAATACGTTTATTTTCTTGTTCTGCCTCAATACGCTTATTTTCTTGTTCTGCCTCAATACGCTTATTTTCTTGTTCTGCCTCAATACGCTTATTTTCTTGTTCTGCCTCAATACGCTTATTTTCTTGTTCTGCCTCAATACGCTTATTTTCTTGTTCTGCTTCAAGTCGTTTGCTTTCAATTTCTAAACGAAATTTCATTTCCATTTCCATTTTTTTTAATTCGAAATCTGGATCAAAATGAGCGACAGGCAATTGTTGTGCAACTGTTTGAGGTAATACCTTTTGGCTGACCAAATGTTCAACAATAATTTGTTTAATATCTGCTTTCTTCATTGATTGCTTCACTTCTAAATTAAAATGTTTACCAACATCAAGTAATTCAGAATTTTTTAATTCACTGATTAATTCGAAAGAGGGATTCCGATTAAATTCGATAATAAAATCTTCAAGTTCGAATGCCATTTTAAATATACAAGCTGTCTATCTGTATAGAATATAAATCTTATTTTATAATAAAATTAAATTGTTTGTTCGATATCCCGGACGAGCCCCCAATTTTCTGTTACGTATTTTTGATGTTTTAAGTTCTTCGTAGATTAAACGCAACAGAAAAACGCAGATAACAGCTTGTATAATTTATTACACTAACCTATTAACAAATATAACAGATATAACATAAATTATATGATAACAGTGACAGATATTAAGTTACGACATTCGAAATTAATTACAAAACAAAATACTAGTTTTAAACTTCAAAATTAAATCACAACACAAAACGGTACTGGCCTGTATCTAATGTAATGATCCAAAATTAAAGTCTCAAATTCCAGTCTAGGGTGTGAATTTGGTCCCACGAAGAGATTCCGAAACAGTTCACAGTTCAATGAAATCGCCGTTTCTCAGTTCAAGCAGTAATTCAGATGTATCGTAGAGATTGACGAAATAAAATCACGGCTTCCGTACATCTAATTTCAATCACAAATCCAAGTTGAATATTCACAGCAAACACTTAATCTTTCCCAAATAACTAACTCTCTTCTTTTGAAATGAAACTGGTGTCTGAATCTCACTCTTTGTCTTCGAATAAAACTAATGACTGAATCTCTCTCTCACGAATAAAACTGATGACTGATCACTGAATCTATCTCTCGTCACCGTCTTTTATAACGATAGGCCTATTTCTCGAACAATCTCGCAATTTCCATACAACTCCAGAGCTATCCACGCATATCCGTTCTTGCACGAGACTATACTTCTAGACAGGAAGTCACCAGCACTCATTTATAAACATGTGATTGGTCTACTTAATTCGAGAAAGTTCTAAAACGTTACCCTAAATAAATAACATATTTTAGTTTAAACTTCGAAACAATAATATCAATATGGAAAAATGAATAATACAAATGAAAATTCAAACACAATACGACATGTTGTCGTTTACAAAATATTTACACATATACATAACAAGCACAAAGCTATATGATGGTCTGTCAGTACTCTTCCTACTACGAGTATCAAAACCCGGTTTCTAGTGATGTAAGTCCACGAACATGTCGTTGAGCCCGCGAATGATAACACCTCACTCTGATAATGAAAAAAAAAATAAAAACAAAGTTACATGTGGCATTATTTCATTCTCTCATTGAATTTGATATACATATAAGTTATTAGTTTTTTATAATAAATTGAAAGATTGGAGTGCACAGCCATCTTTTACGCCTAATATTAAGGCTAACTAATAAAAAGTAAGATTAAAAATATTAGATTATTTCCACGTGGCGCAACATTATCAAGACTTTGGACGAAAATCAAAAATATTATGGTTAGTCTTAGTTAAACCTTGCAAAATATAAAAAGATAACAAAACAGTTATTTACCACCTGGGTTTGTAAAACTGTAGGATAAAATGCAAAAATGTTGTTGTTTAATTATTACACGAGGAATTAACTATTAGTCCAGTGTCGTTAAATCATTAAACCGGAGGATATGGAATAGAATAGAATATAATGACTAATCTGTGAGATTCTATAAAGGGGGCGTAGCTCAGCTATATTTGTGTTTGTGTTTTTCTTCTAGCAAAGTCATAACAGGCTATCTGCTCAGCACATCGAGGGAAATTGAATCCCTGATTGTAGCGTTGTAAATCCGGAGATATGCCGCTGTACTAGCTTTATCTAATAGCGTATGATGAGTAAACGAGAGAGTACTTCGTTGCTAAATTAATCAAACTTATTAAGAGGCACTTACTCCTTGAAATATATCATGAGTAGTGTGTTGTTTGTAAGGCCATAACACAAGATGTCTCTTACAGAAATTAAACCAATCAAGTTCCCTATGATTTGTACATTAATACATTTTATATCAAGTGCAAGAGAAAACATTTCATCTATAATTTTTACTGAAGTCTAACCCAAATCTGTCTATGCCACGAATTTTTTAACGATTTGTTTCACTAAAACATGCAATAATAAAGCATAAGACTTATATTGAAAGAAATAATTTTCTATTTATATTATCTAGAATTACAGTGATGTGTATTTTCTATAAATTCTTGGAGCGACAACCATAATACTCTTATCTGATATTTAAACACCCTCTTTAATTAGTTACCGGATATTTCAGAATATATTTTAAAATGTGTTCCTTGTTGTTGATTTTTCTTTTCTGTGTTAAACAAAAGACTGTCCCTATTAATACATTTTTTTTATTTATCTTCATAGTTGCGATGAAGTAGAAGTTTTTGTAATACTAGTATTCTTTAACCTTGCAGGTGCTCAACAACATTGAACCCGGGTATCAAGTTTACGAATATCAGTGTTCCCAGTTGTCGGTGACACAATAATCGAACCCAAAACCTAAAGTTCTCCCTCTACAAGTAGTATGCTTACATAGATAGTCTTTAAAGCTTGGGAAACTGGGATCCCCTGGCTTGTGATTAATATTCTGGTGACCGTAATATGATTTTCCATGCAGGTGTCTCTCCTATGCACGTGCAAAGAGGGGTGGGGGCGTTGACTAAGTCAATAGGCGGCCTCTTGTACGCCTAACGATGCACATAATTCTATCAGCAGAGATATTGTGTACCACAAGTAAGCGATAACGATTCCATGTCAATAAATGCAATATTGCTTGCTGCCTTTACGTCACGCTATTACAAACCTCTTCCGCAAAGCTAGCTAATACGTCCTTTCGCATGTGACGAAGCTTGCCGGAACGGGTAAATGAAGATTGTAATGGTGTTCCTGAGAAGTTTGAACCTCCGCTTTGGATATCGTCATTCTAGGATCATATGATCTTAGCCAAAGTCCTGGGTGTTTGATACATTTCTTTTGCATATAGTTCTGAATATAAAATTTAATTTCATGATAAGTTTAAGAAACACAGAGAAACATTGTAATGAAAAATAAAGATATTATCTATTCTCATTATGTATACCATTTAAAATTCCATAACAGATGTATACTTCATTTATTAGTTAAAAAAATAGCTGAAACTCAGCTAGACATAGAGATAACAAGTATCAGTAAAACAAAAGTAAGTAGTTGAGATGCCTATGTTTATTTTTTGATGCCCTCACGTGGGTAACAAAAGTTATCTTCTGAATATAACAGTTTTTAATAAGAATATCACAGACATAATTTCTACATGTCTAGTAATAGAAAACATGCCTAAGAATTAATTTTCATTAATTATATTTATACACAGATTTTCAGTAGTTTGTATTAAAACAAATTTAGAGCCTCAACAAGTCAATACTGCTACATATATTTATACCCTATCCAACTACCGTGCCTCTGTATTATTGTTCATCCTGAGAGTGTTAAGTTCAAAGCACATCTTTCTTCTCTATTGTTATCCATTAAGACTATCCTTGAACCTATGGTTCACATTTACAGTATTCCTGTAATGCATATTGAAAGCTTCAACTGCTATTTTACACTTCATCGGTCTTGTTGCCGGTATAGCCCAAATTTAATTGATTTAACCAGCTTATGAACGATAATAAGTAGACCTTTTTATTTACGTGTTCGCCCCCCAGTGGCTCAGCGGTATGTCTGCGGACTTACATGCTAAAATCCGGGTTTCGATACCCGTGGTGGGCAGAGTACAGATAGCCCATTGTGTAGCTTTGTGCTTAATTCCAAAACAACAACAACATTTATGTGTTCTAATGAAAATCAATGTAAAATCTGGGATCAGCTTTCAAGGAATCCCCGTAAAAGTTTTTTCGTAAAATACCCTGATTTCTTGAAGGGTTAGATGAAAAGTTTTACTTTTATACAAACCTCAGAGCCGAGTTAATTTGTTAGCATCATTTAGAAGCCAGTAAGCGCTCAAAGTTTAGGAGAAGGGTTTTCAGGAAATTCCTGGGTTCCCTAAGGGATGGGGTAAAAACTTTTACTTTAGTGTAAACCTCGGAATCGAGTTGATTCGTTTGGTAACACTTAGAAGTCAGTGTGGCCAAGAATTACGTGACATATATACAGTGAATTTTATTACATAATCTTATCGCTCAGTAATGCGTAAATTCTGGATCTAGCGATATGACTGTACATTTGTATTCAATAGCATGAGTAGGATTGTTTCATTCTTAAACTACTTCACATATGCGATTGTTGAATGGAAATATCATTGCTTACCACGACTTTGGGATCGACTTCTTACAGGTCTCTTTTGTGAATGGTTCTATTTCGTAAACATTCATCCAATTGTTTTGCACCGTCATTAACTAAAAGTGATATTTCCGTCTCGAAAATTTTAAACACCCGATTTAAAAGTGTTTTATGAACTGCGTGTATAAATACTTTATATCAGAAAGGACAGTTAATACTTTTCTCAAAAGTTAACAGTATTTAATAGTATTACAACACCTAGAAAACACCAAACAATTTTAAAATGTTGTAAATGTTATGTGACTTACTATTTTGCATAATCAAAACAATCATTTTGATCTATATTACTCAATATGCTGTACATTTACAATGACGAGTTTTTAGAGAACAGAAAAAAAATTAATTCTCTATAACCAGATGATGAACAATAATGTTCAAGACTTATAATGATGGTAAATTAATATGTAGAAAATAACGCCCATTACCATTCTATTTTTCTTTTGTTTAATTTTACTGCATCCACTCTTATTTCTATATGGCCTGGCATAGCTAAGCGTGTTAAGGCGTGCGACTCGTAATCTGAGGGTCGCGGGTTCGCATTCCGGTCACGCCAAACATGCTCGTACTTTCAGCTGGGGGGCGTTATAATGTTACGATCAATCCACTATTCGTTAGTAAAAGAGTAGCGCAAGAGTTGGCGGTGGGTAGTGATGACTAGTCTTCCCTCTAGTCTTACACTGCTACATTAGGGACGGCTAGCACAGATAGCCCTCGTGTAGTTTTGTGTGAAATTCAAAAAAGAAACAAACAATTTTCTTTGTAATAAACTGTGACAGCGACGGAGAAACTTTGAAGTCTCACTCATATATCCATATTTTTATATACATTATAAATTACAGTTCGAGAAAAATAATCCATGAGACACCGTATATCATGTTGTGTGTACCTATCCAATGTGTTAAACACCCGCTTAAACTACACACGAAACATTATATACGATGTGAAATTATTCAATATGTAAAATATTCGATTAGACTATACAGTAAAGTGCACATATGGCGAGGAACCAACCAATATGTAAAATATTCTTTTAAACCCCACACTAAACCTTATATGTGGTAAGGAAGTACCTAAAGAGCAAAAGATTCATTTAAACTGCACATTTAACCTTATGTATAGCATGGAACTATCCAATGTGTAAAACATTAACTTAAACCACATATTAGTTATTATACTTTTTATCTGTTAGATGTTTATATTATCCGTTTAAACTACACACTAGAACTCTACAGTGTGGACCTATCCAGTATGTGAACATTTCAATTATTCATGTATGTCGAAGTTTCCTTATCCTGTAACAAATATTCCGTGTTAGTAATTCCAAACTAACAGTTTTGCTGAAGGTAGATTAGTCTTATTAAGTGTAAGCCCACAAATGCTCAAACTGATATCTATTGCTACGACCTTATGTTATATATTTTTTCTTTGGATTTTATATGATCAAAAAGGTTATGACTCTTCAGCATATATTTCAATTGTATGTAAATGACATTAAGAGGTGTGCCTTTTCTTATCGCAAAGCCACATCGGGCTATCTGCTGAGTCCACTGAGAGAAATCGAACCTCTGATTTTAGAGTTATAAATCCGTGGACTTACGCTGTAATTAGCAAGGTAATTTCATAACATTTTCTATTTATAAGCTACGAAATTCCATACTAACTTAGAAGTAAAATACCTGTCTGATATGTCTCTACTTACACGTATAATCATGGTCTCGAATTGTATACTACGATTTCTTTTGGTCATGCATGATACTAGATGACTACCAGAACAGGTTGATTATCAAATTTTCTGTTTAAAGGAATGTTCCAAACAAATTAGGAAAACTATGTTTATTATGTAAATAACCGTGAGAATGTTTAACTCAATGCTTTATTCCCCTTGATAAGCACGCCAATTTTTCTGACAATAATTAAATATCCAAACAAACCTGCTTTTCATTATTTTCAACCTCAAAAGATAGCATCAGTTTTAAATATAACGATATCTGCATTTATAGCTTAATATGACATGATTTTGTTTAGCACAGAAAAACAAGTTTATTGATTAAAATGAAGTATGAATGTTTAAATAGTATAACTTTTGAAAGAATTATAGATAACAAATGTGAAGAGTGACGAACAGATAGGTAGGCGATGGGTGGATAGGCAGACAAATAAATAAGTGGTAAGGATAGAAAAAATATATAGCTTGTTAAGACTGATACTCTTACATCATATACGTGAGAATATTTTGCAGATTAAATAATATTTATCTCTCAACCTTTTACGTGTGTGCGTATACACAAAAGTCAGTATACGTGCTCTCGGAAACCTACTGTATCACGTTAGGATCCACAACTGAATGACATTGAGAACAAGTTCAGCTTTCTCGTTACTAACAGCACGCTCAGAACAATGGGTTATCTTTAACATTATCAAAGTCCCAAGACGCCGCCACGAGAAATGCTTAGAGCAGTTGACTTATGAGCTGCGGCAACTTCGTTTTTTGGGGAAAGCAAGGTACGTCAGCAGAATGTTAATTCTTGGTTCTTTTAATCTCTCTAACAGTGTAATAGGTTCTTTCCGCTCCCTATTCTGTCCCCAATCCTCCCACCATCATTATCCCCCTTTCATAGTTTCATGACTAAACTTTCTTTTTTACACATTTTACATTTGTTTTTGTTGTGTTTTTATTCAAATTTATTCTAGGATTCTGAACATATGACCTGAGATTTAAAAGGGAAGCGGGAAGAGAAAACATATATTATTTAATGCATGACAGAATAAAACAATAATTACTTTGCAGATTTTAAATGATACACCTTTTTTTTCTTGTAACGTCGAGATAAGTTTTTCGGAAACTTAATTTGATTATTGAAATTTTGTTATAAAAGAGAATGTAAGTTTTGTTCAAATTTTATTCGTTTTGTTCTTTTCGAATAGCATTAAAACGTATTACATTTTTGTTACTCATTCGTTCATAAGTTAAAACAGATCATATATGAAGTTTTTCTTTTCACTTAAGTACGAAATTATCTTGTGTTAGAAAAAAGAAAAGAAACTTGGTCATTATGTCAAAAATAATTGTGTGCTTGATTACGTTTAACAAGGAAACAGAAAAATTCAGTGTTTCATTAATGATCTACCAAGTGGTTGAGGTGGTACGCTGAGTTATCAAGTTTGAGATGTGAGAGCACTTACCACACTGTGCACTTTCAGCTGTGAGCGCGATATAAGAGTGACGGTGAATCCAATTAGTTCTCTTTTCAAATAGTTTATTTTTTACAGCAAAATCTCTTTGGATTGTCTGCTGTGCCTACCGAAGAACATCAAATTTTGGACTTTAACGTTACAATTCAATAAGCTAGCGTTTTTCTACCAGGGGACCCATCTGTTACGTTTTTATATGGACTGAACGCAACAGAAAGACACAGATAGCAGCTTTTATAATTTATTATAATTATCTACTTATGTGATAGACACAAAATAAATTATCCAATGGCAATAACAGATATCCAATTTCAACCATCAAAACAACTTACAATACAAAAAGTACTGGCCTGTGCTTAATAATATGATCCAGGATAAGTGTCCAAATCCGAAATCCAAAGTTCTAATCTAGGCGTTGAATTCAGTCCCACGGAGAAATTTTCGAACTTTGAATGGGTAATTTCAAACAAAATTTCACAGTCCAATTCCTATTGACTTTCGATATAATCCGTAATCCGACTGAATTGTAAAGGTTGACGAAATAAAATTTTTCACAGCTTTAGTCGATCTAGCTCTATTCACAAATTCAGTTTAAACTTTTTCAAACAAGACAAACTTCCTGATCCGAATAAAATGGATGACTTACTTCTTGACCCGAGTAAAAGTGGATGATTCACTTCTTGATCCGCGTAAAAATGGCTGATCTCCCTCGCATCGCCGTCTGTTTATATACTATATCGCGTGACTTCCCAGAATGCCACAGTAAACACCAGGCCAATACAAGTGATCAATCTATTTAGTTTTAAAATTTTCTAAATGAATTTTAATTAATTCTAAAATGTTATTTTAAATTTCACCGATTTAAACCTCGAAACAATAATATAAATACAGAATTATAAATAATAAATATGGGAATTCAAATACGACGTTATATAATATTTACATGACATTTACATAGCATTCGACATGGTTGTCGTTTACATAACATTTACATAATACTCTCGACAACATTTACATGATATTTACATAACACCATCTGAATAGTACTTCAAAATTGAAACAACTAAACTTAAATTCTGAGGATCTCTGAAGTAGCTTTTTATCCCACGCGCACATTTTTGGGTTGAAACTTACAATTTTAATTCACTTACTCATTAGTTTTCAACCAACATAAGTATATAAGCATAGATAAAATGAATTTCAATCGAAAGATTGTATTAATAAAAAATTATGAAAATCTCCACTATTTAAGTGTACTAAAAATAAAACGAATAACTTGTAAAGAACAGTTAAAATTTAAACTTTATAGAAATTTTCTATGTGATAGGATTTCAACAATTTAATTAAGGAGCACATCTTTCAAGGACTATATTACATTTATACCAATATATATTAACAATAGATGTAATACAATTAACACACTTTTAAATGTTTTATTACACATTAGAAAATCTGGTAAAACCCTTGATTAAACGTCTGAATTTAGAATATATTTTATCTATTTTAGCACACGTTACAAAAGCTCTTAAACAGGTCTGAGCTACATATGTGACTTTAAAATATAAAACTCACTGGAGTAAAAATGTTGCTATAGCTCTTGAAAAATTCTCAAACAAAGAATTGATTTTCAAATATATATATATAACACACCGTGGAGTATTTTAATGGATATTACAACAGATTATTAAAATCAACCTGGATTAGTCTTACGTATTGTTCTTTAAAAATTCAAATGCACAGTGTCAACATTCACGTAAAACGTTTAAAAAAATAGTAGATGTCATAGATGTTACACCACTTCCTAAGGCCCGGCATGACCAGGTGGTTAAGGTACTCGGCTTGTAATCTTGGTGTGTTTTTTTGTGTGTGTTTCTGAATTAAGCACAAAGCTACACAATGGGCTATCTGTGCTCTGCCCACCACGGGTATCGAAACCCGGATTTTAGCGTGTAGGTCCGCAGACATACCGCTGAGCCACTGGGGGGCCATAATCTTGGGAACGCGGATTCGAATCCCCATCATACCAAACATGCACACCTTTCCAGCCGTGGAGAATCGTTATTATGTCACGGTCAATCCAATTCTTCTTTCGTAACAGAGTAGCCCAAGAGTTGGTGGTGAGTGACGATAAGTAACTACCTTCCCTCTAGTTTTACACTGCTAAATTAGGGACGGCTAACACAGATAGCCCTCGTGTAGCTTTGGGCAAAATTCGAAAACAAACAAACCAGTTCCTAAAAAGGTTTTAGCAAAATAGATGATTTCAAAAGAGTTTTAGTAGTCGTTACATCATTTCCTAAATATGTTGGAACTCAATAGGTTATTTGAAAACATATATCACACAATTGGTCGTTTTTTAAAATAAATATTGTGTCACAACAGCTCCTAACGAGGCTTTAAATAAATAGGCGATTGTAGAGAACATGAAAGAATCATAATAACCTATCCGTATGTCTTTCAAAGCTTTTATATCTATTTCACCTTTGTTCACTCTGCATTTCTGCATAAGAACAAAAATATCTACCTCTCTAGTAACAAAATACTGTCATTTAGATTGTTAATAATCGTCTGCGTTATATAACCTAATTATAATGTGGTAAAATGTGGTAAATTGTTGAATGAATAAGACTTGATATAGTAGACCCGGCATGGCTAGGTGGTAAAGGCGCTCGTTTTGTAATTTGAGGGTCGCAGGTTTGAATCCCTATCACACCAAATATGCTCGTACTTTCAGCCGTGGGGGCATTATAACGCGAAGGTGAATCCCACTATTCGTTGGTAAAAGAGTAGCCCAAAAGATGGCGGTGGATGGTGATGACTAGTTACCTTCCCTCATGTCTTACATTATTAAATTAGGAACGGATAGCGCAAATAACCCTCGGGTAGCTTTGCGCGAAGTTCAAAAACCAAACAAATAACTTGACGTAGTACAGAGTTACTTTTGAAAACCACACTATATAAGTGATTGAGTTCATGATTTATTAGAACATACGCATATATTGTAAACCAAATAGCAAATATGTATTATAAAGTTCCCAAGAAAAAGAACGTTATTTAAGTAAATAAGCAGTGTTAAAATAGAACGAAATTAAAAACCACTAAAACATGTTGAGAGGATTATGACTGTATATCAGTTTGAAACAAAAGTATTGTTTTTTTTGTTCAATTGTTGTTTAATTTGAATTGTATTTATTTATCTTACACAAGTATTCCAAAATGATTTTATTTAGACCACGTTTGATTCATATTGTTAATTATAAAAATAAATAAACGCCAAATGAATAAATGTGTTATGTAAATTGTACCAATTTCTTTAAAACGCATGTTATAGTCAAGATTATAAATCTGACAACATATTGTATGGTACGTATTATTAATGAAATAGCACATTTTACGTAAGGAACTAACAACACATATAAATTTATATATAATTATATTTACACCAACCAATATTAATTTCATTTAAATAAAATTGTTTACTTGTAGTTAAGCGGCACAGCAGCAGAATTGGCTACTTGAGCTCTGCCCACCACGGGTATTGAAACCCGGTTTCTAGCAGCGTTAGTCTGCAGAAATACTGGTGTGCCACTGGGGGAAAAGGATAATAAATCGACCACATGTATTACTCAATGTAAACATATCTTACTGATTTATAATATTAATTTGTCTGTATCAAATAGAAGAGAATAAATATTGGAAATAATATGTATTATTTATAATATTTAGTACTTTTACCTCACGTGTTTCGAAAAGAAGACTAAAGGACTCACAGAAAGTATGTAATGCATGTTATTTTTATGAATTCCTCTCTACTTATTTGAAATATAACTCCAAAGATCGCCCAGTATATATATATATATATATATACATGATTTTTATCATAAATACACTCGTAGTCATAGTAGGATTGGGCTAGATGTGCAAGAAGTGCAATACAAATTAAAATTTTAAACACCTCGAAAACGGCACGCAAACAAAACTTTGTAAGCACTTAACACACACTACTGAGTAGTAAACAAACCGACTGCAAAGTCATAAGTCACCATCAGTGATGTCGAGAAACCCACTTGTTGAGAATTTTATATGCAAAAAACGGCTCCTTCGGGCCCAGAAAACACCTCAAATAGAAGGTCGAAACGTTGTTCGCTCTTCTATTTGAGGTGTTTTCTGGGCCCGAAGGAGCCGTTTTTTGCATATAAAATAAGTCACCATATTACTTGAGAAAATCGGTAGAGTAAAAACAAAAATTTCACAAATCCACAAATTTGTCAATTTAGCTTCCTGACTGAATGATTAATGTTGTTATAAAGGCATATCTCTCTCCTGCCTTCACCTTATACAAATCTAAATGGTAATGAAGGAATTATGCTACCTTGGCAAAAAGTCTTTTCTCAATTTTACTTATCGCCCTTAAAATAACAAGTAATAACAATAACCTTTTTGCAACACTACTAAAGAGCTAACAATACACTAGTAGCCATAGTCTATTATGAGTACACAATGTGAGTTGCTAAGTAACAGTTTGCCATCACATTATGTTCAGGTGCACGATTGCTTTTACAAACGTGTTACGTGATCAACTTGGAGTTATGTCAACTATATAAAAAAACGTGGACTACGTAGATTTTCTACATCTAGGTTCTAACTGTAATGCAACCCTTGAAAGCGAAGTTTTCATTTCTATAATCTGACTTAAGAGTTCTGTGTTTGATATAGCAATATTAGCATAGCAGTTCGTGGCTTAGACAAGACTCCGATTTGAGATCGAACGCTTTCATTGTCGATGTCTGACACGGTTGTCCTTCAGTGACACAGTGGTATGTTCCCGGACTTATACCAGTAGAAACTGGGATTCGGTACCCGTGGTTGGCAGAGCGCAGATAGCTAGCTCTTTGTGTAGCTTTGTGCTTAATAATAACCAGTCAATCAATCTGACATGGCTTTGCTCAAATACTCTGAACTTGTATAATCTACCTTTTCACTGTTTTTGAATTAAATGTGACCTACTGACATTTATGGTTGTACGTAAAACAGTAGTTTTAATTTTTGTCTTTCAAGGAAATAAAACGAGAGTAAAGGAGAGAACCTCATGTTGATAAACTTGAAAAGTTTTTTTGTCAGCAGAGAAAGCGTTCCGCAAAAATAGATACAGTCATCTGAAAAAGTTAGGACATCCTATGAAAGCCTGTGTATACTTGTAACATTTTTTGATATATAGATATTTAATCTCAATTCTAACAATACTGAGAGATTATAGGAATATAGCTAAACAATTAAAACTGAAAAAAAGACATTTCAAGATCTTCTGTAAATGTAATTCTACAAAAATGCATATTCTAACTGAAGAAAAAGTTAGGACACCTTATCCTCTAATAGCTAGTGCTACTACCTTTGGCTGAAATAACTGCAGTGAGACGCTTCTTGGAGCCGTCTACCAGTCTCTGACGTCGGTCTGAAAAAGTTTGCCCCATTCCTCAATGCAGAATTATTTCAGCTGTGAGATGTTTGAGGGGTTTCTTGAATGTACAGCCCGTTTCAAGTCATCCCACAGCATCTCAATGGGATTAAGATCTGGGCTTTGACTCGGCAATTCAAGGACTGTCTATTTCTTAGTTTTCAGTCAATCCTTGGTGGATTTACTGGTATGTTCTGGGTCACTGTCATGTTGCAGGGACCAGTTCCGCTTCAGCTTTAATTTTCTTACAGATGGTCTCACATGATCCTCAAGCACCCTCTTATACACAGTAGAATTCATGATGGATTCTATGATTGTGAGCTGTCCAGGTTCTGCTGCAGCAAAGCAGCTCCAAACCATGACACTTCCACCTCCATGCTTCACAGTTGATATGAGGTTCTTTTCCAAGAATGCTGTATTTGGTTTACGCCAAGCATGTCCTCTGTTCTGGTGCTCAAATAATTCAATTTTGGACATTATTCCAGAAGTCCTGGTCTTTGTCTACATTCTCTCTGGCAAAGTTCAGTTTAGCCTTGATGTTTCTCTTAGAGAGCAAAGGTTTCCTTCTTGCACATCTCTCATACAAATTACACTTGTGCAGTCTCCTTCTGATTGTAGATGCATGCTCTTTCACATCAACAGTAGCCAGAGCCTGCTGTAGGTCCCGTGATGACATGTTAGGGTGTTTGGAAATCTCTTTTTGCGTCTTGCGGTCTACTCTCGGGGTGAACTTCCGTGGACGACCAAATCTGGGCATGTTGGCAGTTGCTTTGAAAGCCCTCCACTTGTTGACTATTTTCCAGACAATGGAATGCCTGATTTCAAAATATTTTGGGATCTTTTTACATCACTTACCAGACTCCTAAGCTGCTACAATTTTTTTCTGAAGGCCATAGTGCTCACTCTCACTTCAAAACTCAGAGGCACACCAAACTAAATGTCTGAGGTTTAAATAGGGCAAGCCTCATTCAAACTGCTGAGTAACGATCTTCTAATCATGTGCATCTGTGTGTGAGTTGAGCCATATTAAGTGGGAATAAATGTGGGGGTGTCCTAACGTTTTCTTCAGTTAGAATAAACATTTTTGTATAATTACATTTACAGAAGATCTTGAAAAGTCTTTTCTTCAGTTTTAATTGTTTAGTTATATTCCTATGATCTCTTAGTATTGTTGAAATTAACATTAAATATTTATATATCCAAAAATATTACAAAAATAT
This sequence comes from Carcinoscorpius rotundicauda, assembly GCA_011833715.1. Taxonomy (NCBI): domain Eukaryota; kingdom Metazoa; phylum Arthropoda; class Merostomata; order Xiphosura; family Limulidae; genus Carcinoscorpius; species Carcinoscorpius rotundicauda. The sequence continues at coordinate 25,207,495 of CM022404.1, forward strand.
ACAGGCTTTCATAGGATGTCTTAGCTTTTCACATGACTGTATAAGGTTAGAAAGAATAAAATTGAATATGTGACAAAGCCAAATAAAAGGCTGCCATACCGGCTAGATGCAAGAAAAACCATTGGTAATATATTAGTAAAAATCAGAAAATGTCGACATGGAGCTATAAGGAAAGCTACGAGAGGAATAGACTTCGAACCCACTTACTCTTGAATTAAGCATCAAGAGCAGTCACTCTCAAAACAGGGCTAAGACACAACAAGAACTATAACAAAAGCGTATTTTTTTTAAATTAAGAAGTAGAAATGGAATCACCAAAAGGAAATGAAACAAGGTAGTAATGGGTAGGATAACATTACAACACTTGTATTGTTGGTTTTACAGGGGCAACCAGAAAGTAGATGTGGACATTGTTCCGGCTATTCCTACTTCATGTTTTACTTTAAACTTTGATTCAATTATAGACTTGAATTGAATTTTATCATGTTTTATCATTTTATTTTGAATAATTACCAACTTGTATAAAAAAGTACAAAAGCAGGAAGGGGTTGGACAATGGTTTCATCTAACTTGAAGCAGCACCAATAAAAAAAAAAAAAACACCAAATGTTGTAATATTAATCCCACTATTTCTACTTTGTTTCTTTACTTTTTTGTGCTCTCAATTCTAATTCTTAATTATTTATTTAAACACTTTACTCTTGTTAGTATATATAATATCGGCTCTCATCAAAATAGGAAAATTGAAAGTTTGCAAAAAAGTGCATAATATCTATTACTTTATTTACTCTAAAATTCCTAATCGGAGACTATAAGAAAACGCAAAAAACGCATAATTATCTGATTGTCTCTGTCGCCTACAGTGGCACAGCGGCATGTCTGTGGACTTACGGCGATAGAAACGTGCGGATTTGTGCTTAACTATAAACAAGCCTAACCGTATCAAGTAAGAAAATAGAACGATTATATATATTTCCTAACGTACAGAGGTAATTTTACGTTGTTACCTGAGCTGTTTCAAATGTATAAATATTTAATTTTTATTACTTTATTTTCCTACTTGTTTTTAATAAGAAGCTACAAGAATTGCAGAAAGTGTTAAATTTATATCATTTTATTACTTTCTTACTCTATCTCTTTTAGAATATTCACTAGAAAGACCACAGAAATTATTAAGTGTATTTAATTTTTTCAAGAAACTGTGAAATAATAAGAGAAAATATATAGTATATATCAAGTTTAGTAGTTTCTTACCGCGCCTTTTCCAAATAAAAGCCTAGAAAAGCTAAATTCTTTTACTCAATTATGCTTATCATTGCGATTAATTTGTTATAATTTATTTTGTGAAATAAGTAACTTGAATCATCACAAAACGATAAGATCTATGTGAATTTTTACTTTACCTATCTTTCAAATAAGAGACTAGAAACATTTCACAATACTCACAACTATGTAAGAATAATCATAGAAAGTATGCAGTACATACTATTTCATTAGATTACTTGTGTCCAAATCAAGACTTCAATGATCCCCAAAATTTTATTATTTTTATAATTTTATTACTTTGTTACTCCTTTATTATTTAGGACAATTGAACGATTATACTAGAATTGTAATATGTGTATTTAATAATAAGTTATTACCTTATAGATGTTTGAAATAGAATACTATTCTAATCAAATAAAATATACTTTTCATGTCATCTTAATTACTTTCTTACTCTACCTATTTCATTGGTTTCTATGTTTTTCCAAAGTTTTGCAAAACCTTTGATCAATATTTTTGCGCTTGGTACATAATGTATTAGAATTCTTGAAAACAGTTTACTGTTACCTTCATGAAGCCACTTCTCATTGGAATGAAAATGATTCATTTTGTTGCCTTACAACGCTACGTAATTTCATTTATCTTATACAGTTTAATCACGATTTTATTCATAATCACAATGAACACGAGGTTGTCAGTCATAAACAATATTTTAAATAATTTTTAATCGCAAAATGAATACACACAAGTGAATTATAATCAATAATAAATTGTAGCCACAAAATCAGTTTATCTCAATTTAACACATTATTGCAGGCAATACGAAGGAAAGACTTTAGGTGTTACACTAATGTTTTGTATTTTCTTTAATAAGAGTATTGCATTTTATTTTGATTCTATCATAAACATAAAAATGTATAATGTGAAACATTTTTTTCCAAATGTGTCAAAATTCATCCAAGCTGTTAGGCTATATTTTGTTCTTCTTATTTATTATCCATACAAGTCCAGAAAGCCTTAATAATGTTTATGTTGCAAATTTTGTTGTTGTTGTTTTGAATTAAGCACAAAGCTACACAATGGGCTATCTGTGCTATGTTGCAACTTTATGCAGGCTAAACTATTGTTGTAAGCGTTCCGTTGGTTTTTTTTTAAATCTTTCCTGGTATTGTTTGATCACATTTTATGTCTCCTTGAGACCACTGTCTTTCAGGACTTGCCTAAGTTTAGTTTTTGAGGAATAAAATTGTGTGCATAATATGAATGTACCTGTCAATAATCAAAGTGTCATTAATTTTATATAGATCTTTAACACTGTTGAGTATAATATGTTCCTCCAGCATGTCTCGCTGTTGATATTGTGCGTTTATTATAATGTGGATCATTCTCTGCCATCGAACAAACTACTGTTGATGGTTTCCAGCTCTTGCCATTTTTGTCTTTTAATTTAGGTACATGTCATAATCAGTGATTTTGGACAGTTGTAAATTCACTGAATGCATTTCGTAGTAATGCATATCTTACGATTCTGACGGTGGCATTCACACCTGTACATATAGCTAGATCATTTACAAGATCCTTATTAAATTACCGCATTTCACATGAAAACTATACCCTGGTTACTATTAAAGAGATTGAGCTATCTACTTCTACAATTTTTATTATCAACAATATTAGTTTAACGTAACAACTTCAAAAAGTCTATACTACTCCCAACGAAATGTAAAATGTCACCTTATTCCGTCACATGGAGCAGGTTTTGCCAGCAAAAATTTTGATTTCAGTACATTTTTTTATAATACTGTTTGTGTCTCTATTTTAATAGGCAGTGTACTGAAAAGACATTCTTTGGTTTATATGGTTACAGCCAATAACAACGTATAAACTATCAAAACGTGACTGTACTCTAATACACTTCAACTTAGTATTTATAGACGGAAAGAAATATTTGTATTTCATACACATTTTGCTCATTGTTTCAAAAAACTATTTCCAATACTGTCTACATATTGGGCATGTGCAGTAGACATAAAAAAAACTTATTAGCGAGATAAAGATGTAAACTAAATATAAATATTTATTTTTGAAAATAAAATAGTTTGCCTTCGTGATTCGATTGAATGTAAGCCGATACATTTAATAGTAGATTTGCTCTTGTAGAACGTAATCAATCAAAAGTAAGATATCTTTAAAATAAACAATTTCAAATTGTGCGAGTTCATCCTATGGTATATTACTATTTTCGAGGATTCAATGTATTTTAATCAACGTATCTTATTCAATTTCTTTTGTACTGTTATGCACCTGTTCTTTTCTCATTTAGACTTCATCACAAACATAACATGTATTCATAGAAGAGATTAACTGACTATAAACAATTTATTTAATTATTAAAGCATTAAAAAGGAAGTAGATAATAAATGAAAATTTTCGGAATGAAATCCAGTACCAAACTGTCCTAAAGAAGGCATACTTATCTGAGTTGAATATTTTATTTACAGTTTGGTCTACATTATTTGAGTGTGATAGAGCAGATCCATAAAATTAATAGCGTTTTAATATAATAAAACATTATTAATGTACATTTATATTCATATATGAAATAATGACACTCGATAATGCAATTATGCATCCCGCTTTAAGCTACAAACTAAAAAAAAAGGATGTTTCTTATCTTTCTTCCATTTTTACAGAAGGCTGATGATAATTAATCATATATTATATCCCTACGATAAGAAATACTCCTGTTACTGTAAACAGAAAGAACGACGGCCAAATTGAGCTTCTAGTGTTATGATTTTCGAGATACATGTGAGTAGTGAAAGAGCTCATTATGAAGCTCAAAAGAACAAGGAGTCGGAGTGATCAACGAGTCAGAAATTCAACACTGTTAATGGCAAAAAATGTTATCGCTTTTAGCATGAAGTAAAGAGTTAAAGTAAGGGGAGAAAAGGTTCAATCCAGCAACCAATTATGTTGTGTCGGTACAAATAAGAAACGTTATAATAGATGATAAATTAATCTAGGGTAATAGCCAAGCAAGATTTTTCGAAAAAGATATAGACTTCTACTCCATGCTCTTACAAAACCGTCACTTCTGACAACAGCACAGCGAACGTAGACAGAAGAATATTCCACGCACATTAATTCGAGCAGCGGCGCCGAAAGAGGCGGAATTCTTGGCCGTCATTAGCACGCACCGTTTCCGGCTACTGATGCTGACTTGGTTGGGGTAATTTGAGACCGGAGAGCTCGGTTTTACCAGAGTCCTTACATGAATTTGCTCTGTAAGGTTTGTTACGTTCAAGACGTCTTCAGAAAATCGTGCTATTTCAAAGCTAAGCCGACTCGTCCAGTTTTTGGACAGAAGATACATTAAATCCTGTGAGAAATAGCCCAATTAAACGTATAACTACTGCAAAGAAAGAAACTCGATTCTTATCTTGATCACAGTATCCCATCCAATCACTGCGTGGGCGAAATAGCCTTTAAAACTATAACAAAAAGATACTTCACAGTTTATAAACTAGGCTTCCATTCAAATCTAAACAGAAGAAAACAGCTTTGTCGTGCTGGGCTAAAATACGTTTTAAAACTATGTTCACTTGTCTTATTTTTACAAGAAAACCAATAAGGAATTAACATTCTATCAAAAGTTTACGTAAATCGCCAGAAAAATGTGCTAGTTATAAAATATAGTAAAAAGTGAAACGTGCAGTCAAATTTTCGCTTTCAGACACTTCTTGAGGCAATATCTTAAGTCATATTTTTTTAACCATTCCATCAATATTTACACATAATACTGCATTTTGTATATAGAATGTTTCATGTAGCCTTGTTAAGTGAAACCTGTTATCTATAACTATATACAAACATGTATAACCTAAATTATCTGGAAAGTAAACGTCACTAAAAGCCTATTTTAAATGATTAATTGTCAAATCGCGTTAAATAATTAATGGATTGCTTTTGAGATTGAACTTATCTCAAAGAAGTATGATGTTCAAAGCAATGGCTATAACTTATTAAACGTGGAGTAAAAGCGAAGGTAAAAATTAATTATCATCTTACGTTGATGTTTTACTACATTTGTCTAATGGACGAAGGAGAATTTTTTATTTCCTTGAAAACTAAAATGTTCAACATAATCTTCTCTAATGGTATGAGTGAAATTGCTTAGAAAAATATTAGTTTGAGTGTAATAAATCCAAGATCATCCTTTTCACAATAATAAATCCAAGATTACCCTTTTCACAATACTGCTGTAAACAAACAAACTTAATACTGAGAATAGGCTGCGCTTGAAGATGTTTATTTCAAATTGTTTTTGTAATAGTTATATAAGTAATTTAATAAGGAGAAACGTGACACTATAACACTTCCTTGTTATATACACATACAAACATATATATATATATGTGTATGTGTGTGTACAATACGTTACTCCAGTTTGCTCTTGAAAGTGTAATGGTCTGGCATGGCTTTGTCATTACTGCATCCGAATCGCAATCTATGAATCATGGGTTCGAATCACAATCACCCGAACGTGCTTGCTCTTCCAGCCGTAGTGGCGTTATGATGTGATTGTCAATCCTACTATTCTGTGATGAAAGAGTAGTCCAAGATTTGACTGTGGGTAGCGTTGACTAGCAAGTTTACATCTAATATATCACTGCTAAATTAGAAACGGCTAATGCAGACAGTTCTTGATTATCTTTGTGTTAAATTTAAAACAAACCAAATGCTTCATAGAATAGATTGTGAGCTAAGCAATCAACTAGCTACGTCACCATATCTCAAACTATGATCAACACATCATGCCTGAGATAGGCAAAAAATGAAAATTTCATCTAACAAACCAAACAAACTAAAGTATAACTTCACTGGACATAAAAGTCTCGACATTTGCAACCATTTGCGTTTCACCATGTAAGGTCTACTATTCAAATATCATCTACGTTGTGTTTTGAAAAGTCTTAGTTATTTTAATCGCTATTACTCATATGCGCGTTTTGATAAAAGGTAGAGTATTAAAGATTCATGAAAAGTTCCTTATCTTGCTATACAACTGAGCACTCATTTACATCCCTTTAACTTTTGAGACCAATATAACGTTTCAAGTGCCACATACACTGGCTATCGTACATTTACGTCTGAAAATTATCTAATCAAATAGATATATAAAATATGTTGCTCATAAGATCTTTAATAGACTTCACGTATCAATATAATGTAAAAAAGTCAGAGAAATTTCAAGGATGGCAACATTAATTGCTCTTGTCATCTCTGGGATTTAGAGCCACAGACCATGCTGGGAATCTGAAGAAGGATTTCCTTTTCCAAACACAGAAACTTCTCGCACGTTTGTTATCCCATAGATAGATAGCATTCCATTAAGTCATTTCACGCAAAATTCCAAGCATCTCTGAAATTTTACATGTTTTTTTACTTTCATGTTTATGTTGTTATTGAAGAATTTCCCCTTTGTGAATGGACTTTATTATGCAGTATATATATATATAAGATGAATCCGACACTTTAATGGAATATGTACTTTGATAGTTCAAATGCTGTTGAATATCACATAAATGTTATGTTTTTACTTCAGTTTCTTTAACTAATTATATAAAGCTTTTTGATGTCATTTGCATAGCTAATAGTTCTTAATTATTAATAGATCGTTAGTATTTGATAGCGAAGCGCCGTTTTAAGCTTAAATTGTCTGAATATAAGCTTTTGCACTATATATATACATATCCGCTTAATAACAAATAAAAATGTAGCCTTTATCCACGTTTCCATTTTAATTTTAGATATATAGACAGAATTATCAGGATTAATTTAAGTTCTCGTGCACTACAGTATAATTTGGTCTACATATATATTTATATACACATATTAACAACAAATATGAAAATTGAAGGAACATTAAAATGTAAAATATGTGGAATCGGATTATGTCACATTGGTTAAAAAATACAAATAAAGCAAATTTCTGTCGTTATTTGTTGTGTTTTTGTTTTAATGTGAGTGCTCTTATTGAGATAACATAAAAGACAAACCGGATTACTTCTTTCCTTAATATTTGCCTTACAATGATTTTAAAACCATGCAAAGTTGTTCTACCTCCCAAAAATTAGTGTAAGAATGCCAAAAATGATAAAAAATAAACTATTTTACTTGTGGTAACCTTTGCCATACGACACTGACTTTCAAACATGCCTGCAAAGATATAATGAGTGGTCAGCAATATTAAAATGCGAAATTCAAGCCAAGTTTCATTCTACAACTGAACTTACAAGTGGACACGGCTGAATACTCTACGCGACCAAACGCTATTATCGGTAGTAGTCACGTGAGTCGTGGTGAAGATGGCGTTTATCCAAAACCTGTAGAATGTTGTTTCTTAGAATAATACAAAAGCGCCGCTTTAAGTACTGACATGTTGTCTGACAATACAGCAGTTACGTGTATTAACTAGCAATGGTTTTTATCCTTTTAATTTATTTTTTCTTTGTTTATTCTCAGTGTCAGTTAAAAAAAGGAACAGCTCACATTTTGACCAAAATGCGTAACAAGACATTCCAATACAATTCGTTATCTATTTATTTCCCTACCACAATCTTTTAATTCCTTTCTTAAGCGTCAAGATAGAAAAGGAACAGACAATATTTCAGCCAAATGCGTAACTTGGCATTTCAATATATCTAGCTGCTTTTTTATTTATTTTCTTAAGAAATGCATTTCTTTCTTTTATTTACAAAGAACGCAAATGAAACAGATCAAAATGCGCAGTAATAGATCAGTCTAATTTATTCATTATTCACTTGTTGACAGTAAAGCTGCAACAAAAAGTAATTTCTTCTTCGCTCGAAATCTAGCATTTCTCACTGGAATATTATTATAAGAAGTATTGCAACTAGGAACCAACAATCAAAATTAAAAGCATTTTTTTCCCTTCTACTGGCTTCGAACACACTTATTTCAAGTTAAAAATTTATTTATATAAAATATGTTCGCTGCTCTGTTTTAAACCGAAGTTTATCAACATAAAATTAATAACGATTGGAGAAGAAAGATTTCTTTTGGTGCTATCATATATAGGTGAACATATATGTTTCTAGGGTATCTTTTTCGCCACAAACTTTCTACTCAAGGTCAGGTCCCAAGTATCTTTATGAATGAGTATGAATGTCACGGGAAATCTTCGGCATCGTAATGATTAGCCATAAAACAAAGTATAAACCTCGGTGTGAGGGGTTTAGCCTATGGGAATGTAACGCGACTCATTAGAGGTTCGTTTATTTCGTGTAGACGGACTTTTTTTCCAGTCTAACCTCAGAATCAGGTCAGAAGATACCGGAAGGTTGGAAATCATTAAAAACTAAAAAAAAAGACAAGAGTATTTCTTTTTTTATTGTCTGAAACTGACTGAGCTCCAGTGCTAAATCATGACACATTGTAGCATGATTTATGAAAATGACATAGATACTGTTATTTGTCGTGGGGTTAAACTTAAATTGCTTGCTACAATTTACGTCATAAATCTTTCGTTCAGAAATTTCACGAACACTTTATCTACCTATATATCGAATGCAGCATCCATCATTCTGTTTTAATAACTATTTATTATTTTTTATCTATATCTTTTTCTAAGAAATTATTTTTCCGTTCTATGTTGACCCAATTTAAATATTTTTTCTATGCAATTGTCTTTTTTTATTAATATTCTTTTGTTATCAGAGAGAAACGCATTACCATTTACTGGCCCCTGCATGGCTATGTGGTTAGGGCGCTCAACTTCTAATCTGAGGGTCGCGGGTTTGAATCCACGTTACTTCAAACATGCTGACCCTTTCAGTCGTGGAGGCGTCATAATGTGATGGTCAATACCACTATTCGTTGGTAAAAAGAGTAGCCCAAGAATTAGCGCCGGGTGGTGATGACTAGTTGCCTTTCCTCTAGTCTTGCACTGCTAAATTAGGGATGGCCAGTGCAGATAGCCCTTGTATAGCTTTGGATGAAAGTCAAAATCAAATGAACAAACCCTTCACTGGACTAGCTTTTATATAAAAGAAAATTTTACAACAGCAAAAGTAAGCAGTAATTTTACCGGCACGACTTACTAAAAATATCTCCAAATGGTAGAGCAGTAGGTCTGCGGACTTACAACGCTAGAAATCTGATTGCGACACCTATGGGGGCCAGAGCGTAGTTTGACCACTGTGCAGCTTTTTGGTTAATTACAGGTAAAAAAGATACTAAAATTTTATGTATTTTTTGTTAAGCACGAAAGATAAATATATTATGATCGTAACTTAAAACATAACTAACTACAAAATGAACGTTTAGAATTGAGAAAAAATACATTATTCCCCAAATTTTGTTTCTCTGATCTAGCTATTATGAAATGACTTACTTTTTGTTCAATCCGAGCTTTGTAGTTTGATAATACTGGGCTGATATTACGTGATTCATTGTATCTATAATATTCCTGTTAGATTGTCATAAAATAACACACACATATTCATATCAACTAAGAATGAGCATACATGTATTAAATTTCCTTTGCCAGGATTGCACAAAGAACAAATTAAATCACATTAGCTTATATTGTAAACACAATATATTATCAATATATATCTATATAAGCCATGTGTCAGTCGTTGATGCTCTATTTATTCGAATTATGTTAGTCATACGAGTTCAATTCCTCTTTTAATGGCCCGTTATCCATTTAATTTGAATCTAATCGCTGGCATAAACGTAAATACCTTCTAAATTTCGGCACTTTCTCTGCTATATAAAAGTCTGTTAAGGAGATAGTTATCAGGTCTAGATCAAGCATGTCGTCATTATGTGACACAACAGTATCTGCATCATTTTATGATGTCAAGATGGATAGGATTCGAATAGGAAGGCCGGTAAGACTCCCGTGATCAAAGATGGAAGAATATTCGCACCATATCAACGCCTACAATAGTTTTATTCTCTTTAAATTCTTGCATGTTTTACTGTAATTACTGTATGTTAAATCTGAAAATGATATCCAAAAATAACGCAAAACATTACAGAATTCATCATGCAAGCAGGTTACTCAAAGTTTGGACTAATACTTAGTGAAAAAACAAAACAAATTATGGGGTTTGCACAAAGTGTATACCGTTTGTATTGAAAAGTTGATATGACAGACTAAAGGTAAGTAATTGTCTTTGCCTTTTGGTCTAATGTAAGCCTATAAACCACGGAGATGACTGCTATTGCTGCTCATGTAGTGTGCAAAACTACAACGCTGAAATAAAAAAGAAATTTTTTATCCGAACCTTCAGTTTGCTATATGACCCATTGCTTATGGACCTGATATACGTGTACCTACTGGACACTCGTGATAAAGTGTCATCTTATTCTGAACCTGATTTTAATAGAGTTGATGATATGGATTGTTTTCACACTGAAACTTTTGAAAATATTTCATCAAGGCATCAGGGAATTGAAGAGAAGGTAGCATGGAAGGTATCAGTATGATGGCTAATTACTGCTGGTCATTGAATAGAGTTATTTCACAGGCAATATATAAAAGAAAGACCACAACAGTTCTGAGACTAATAGAGTCAGATTTCACACAAAAAATTAGGATGAAAGGGGATGCATCTTTGTTTGACATCAGTGTTCTTGTCTTTTCTTCTATTTGTTTATATTTCTTAACTTTTTAACAAACATATTATTAAAAAAATGTTCATTGTGGTGAATGAAATAATACTTTGATCTAAGTAAGTTTTTTTCTTCCCGATTTGTAAAAACTCCTTACGCAAAAGAAAAATAATAATTTTTTTTCGAAATCTTCGCAGCATGGAAAATCCTGCCCCCCGCTAGTACAGCGGTATGTCTCCGGATTTACAACGCTAAAATCAGGGGTCCGATTCCCCTAGGTGAGCTGAGCAGATGGCCCTTTGTGGCTTTGCTATAAGAAAAACACAAACATACAATATCGATAATCCATTACGAAAAAGAAAACAAGTTTTACAAAATTTAATTTCACAAGCCTATAAAATATGGAAATAACTACAAAAACACCTTTGTTAAAACAGGTTGAAAATACCAATTATTTGTAGGGAAGAGGATGACTTTCCTCATAAGAGGAACAATTACGTAGTCGTGGTATGTTTGAATCTTTTATTCTTAGGCATCTACAATATTATAGCACGTTTTCTTTAATATGTAGTGGACACAGGAGTAATATATAGTAGTTATCTTGTTAAGGTCCCCCAGTGGCACAGCGACATTTCTGCGATCTTATAGTGCTAGAAATCGGGTTTCGATACCCGTATTCGGCAGTACATGGTTAGTCCGTTGTGTAGCTATGGGCTTAACTACAAAACAAACAGACAAAATCCTGGAAAAGAAAATTTTTACACTCCTTTTATTTATTCTTATGTGTATTCCCAATTTCATATGGAATAGTTTTGGGTTCCGGTGGTTTTTGCCAGATATACGCTTCTTATTTTATAAAATGTAAAGTTTAAAAACAAAAAATCAAATGATATGATATCAAACAAAAAATAAAGTGTCTCAAATAAACTAAGGTTGAAAAATGCATACCAGCTGCGTTTGATCAGAAATTAAGTTTCCTTTGGTTAGTAGATTTCTTTAATATAATCAGAAATTTCTCTCATGTCTTTACAATTTTCTGGTGTTGTAACGGAATACGTGAAAAGTCAGTAACAGTTCACCTGTTTTACCATATTAACAGGTTTAAAATGCTTATAAACAATTAGTAAAAAAAGAACCGTAGTCACTGCTTATAAAGTTGTTGACTGCTTATATAGTAGTTGACCTAATATCAGTTACCAGTATAAAGTATCAGCTGTAGTTTAGGTTTTTTTTCACCAAATGTACCCAAACTCTGTTTTTCATGAGAATTAGACAATGGTTGAAGAACTCATACTTATGTGAAAATGTTAAACTTTCTAACGTGTGATGGTTGTCACGAGTCAGGAGTCTGTTTGGCCAAGAACGTTGGTTTCCCAGCGTTTATTTTAACAACCTGATACGTCTTCATATCATTTTAAAAATGCTCGATTTAAGGAACGGTTGAATTGATACGTCACAGAAGCAACTTGAGTTCATGTGACTTATATCGTATCTTCAAATAGATAATTATTTTACTCGTTTTGTATACTGTTGCTTGGGGCATGAGGATTTTTGCAGATTACAATACGGGAAATTTTGATCACCATGGCAAGTTTGTTTCTAGAAGGTCCCATATCCTAAAATGATCCATATGCATTTTTTCAATGTAATTAATTGTAAGGAACATCCTCATCTTGGAAAATATAAATCTTAAATATGAATATATCCTTATGATTTAGCATATGAACATATTAAATAGATACATGTGGAACAGCTGCACAAAAATTTAGAAAAATTACCAAAACAAGTATGATCAAAGCTATATTCTATTTTAGTTACAAAGAAATAAAATTAGTAACTATTTCAATGATGATAGACAGTCTTTCATCTTTAAAATGTAAAAGCCAGATCTAGTAAGCTAACTGTAGGTTGTAAGCTACAGTAATAAAAATTAATCAGGTAAAGAAAGATCTCATGATATCTCAACAACGACAAGAAAAGAAATATACAAAAAACTTCTGCTACCATTAGGAAAAGTAAAATAAAAACTAAAAATAAACCCGTGTAAATTCAGATAAATAATGCATAAGATTCATTATAATATAGCAAAACAATTTTTGATATGCAGATTAGAAAGTCATATCAGGGGTGTCCCTGTCACACAGAACATGCTCGCCCTATCAGTCGTGGGGGCGTTATAATGTGGCAGTCAATCCCACTATTCATTGATAAAAGAGTAGCCCAACAGTTGGGGTTGTTGTGGTGACGTCTAGCTGCCTTCCCTCTAGTCTTACTAGTCCAACCTACAGTTAGCTTACTAGATCTGGCTTTTACATTTTAATGATGAAAGGCTATCTATCATCATTGAAATAGTTATTAATTTTATTCCTTTGTAACTAAAATAGAATATAGCTTGGATCATATTTGTTTTGGTAATTTTTCTAAATTTTTGTGCAGCTGTTCCACATGTATCTATGACACCCCTGTCACACAGAACATGCTCGCCCTATCAGTCGTGGGGACGTTATAATGTGGCAGTCAATACCACTATTCATTGATAAAAAAGTAGCCCAACAGTTGGTGGTGTTGTGGTGACGTCTAGCTGCCTTCCTTCTAGTCTTACTCTGCTTCATTAGGGACGGCTAGCGCAGATAGTTCTCGTGTAACTTTGCGCAAAATTCAAAACAAACCAATCTATGACACAAATGAGAGTCTTTATATTTAAAATATTTTAGGAAACATAAACTAAACCTCCTATATGAGTAGAGGTTGAGTACAGCCAGGAGCTTGTATTATTTTGTCATTATTTGTGGTGTTTAAGCCCATCTCTAGGGGTAATATATCTGTGTGTATATATATTCACTTTTCAGTTCTACACATAAGTACTGATCGCTTATCTTATTTATATACATTATTATTATTGTTTATTATATTGTTATAATCATGTTATTTTTCATAGTTCCCATTAAAAATTTGATAATACGCTTGCACAGAGTTATTAATTTCATATTCTTTAAATGGAAAGCTAGGTTTTGGTTGAAAGCTAAAATGTAGTTGTCTGCTTTATTCACGGCAATAGTGGAAACATTTAATTAGTAAGTTAAGTTACTCTTGTTGGCGAATTACGTAATTGCTACATGTCATAACGCCTTTGTTCTGCACCTCTCGCTTGTTAGTTTAGCTGCTAGAAGCCAATCATAGCCTTTTATTTCCTCAACAGTAGAGGTTCATTAGCATATTTAAGGACGTATGTAGGGCTGGTGCGTATCTTTAGAATTGTGTATAGTTCCTTTTTATGCGCAATTTCAAGGTTCTTGTTTTTCTAAGTATTCAGAAAAGATATTTTTTATTTCACTGGAGATTTTCATTACTTCTAAGTTCAATAAGAATGAAAGTCTGTACCATTCTCTAATGTGCCTCACATTTAACAGAGTTATTTCGTGAAGAGAATGAAACAGTTTATAATGCAGCGTTTGTTCTTAGTACACAGTAATTTTCAAGTAAAATAGCAATAGTAAATTTCAAAAAAGAAATTAGGTTTTGCATAAGTCAATTAAACTTTAAACTGAATCAGTGGCACAGCGGTATGTCTTCAGACTTAGAACAATAGAAACCACATTTCAAATCCATGATGGGCAGAGCAGAGATGGGCCATTGTGTGTCTTTGTATTTAAACATGAACTTGCCAGTTCTACACACACCTACCCATCACTTATCTTATTGTTTTGTAATATCGTGAAGTGTATTGTTTTATTATTTTATAAATTGGGATATTGTCATTAAACATTTGTATTTTTATATGTATTTGTGTTTTGTTTATTTCTTCACGACCTATACATCTCAAAGCTTATTCAAAATTCGACCCTCAGATTGCGAGTCAAGCGCCTTAACCACCTAGCCATGCCGATGTAACAATTTCAAACTACCTCCAGTAAATGTTTTTCAACGATTTTTGGAAGAAATTTGCTGATGTTGATGAAGTGTTCGTTTGTTTGTTTTTTTTAGTTAACGTTAATTTTATTCGGTGAGCATAGTTTTGGAGCTGTATTTATTTGGTTTCTTAATATGTTGAGGTTTTGTTTTGTTTCATGTGCTGAGTCCCAGGGAACGTATAATCTAGTGAGGGTGATTTTTCTGTGGATTTATTTTTTGAATTGTGTATCGATTCTTGTGATCTTGAGGTTGAGAACTGCTATTTGGTTAGTTTTTTCCTGTTCACAGGTGAGCTTAATGTTGTGGTGTATAGAGTTAACGTGGTTGAAAAAACTAAGTGTGTATTCTGTAGATGTGAATCCAGCAATTGTAACCTCAACATGTTTGTACCAGTATAGTAATAGTGTAATGCTTATTTGATCGCTTGAGGTTCAATTTGTGTGATAAAATTGTTGGACAGAATTGGTGACACGGGATTTCCCATACTTAGACCATAATTTATAGGTAGTTAAGGTGATAGTAAATTCTATAAGGGTTGTTAATTGGTTGCTTGAAGTGTGTATCAATGGGTTGGGGTCTTGGATATAAAGTTCTAAAGCTATCTTGCAGGCTTCATTGGTTGAGACTTCTGTGAAGAGGGAGATTACATTAAAACTGGTTATTAAGGCTTTATGATTTAGTTGATTAAGAATAAATTTATTTGAAAAAGAAGCCGGCTGACATATTTAGAAAATGCCTACGTAATGTTTTTACCGAAGTTGTAGTTAAATTACATTATAGGTCGTAATTGACAATTGGTTTTTCGAGGTTTGGGGATGCCGTATATTTGCGATGTGCGTGAGTCGGCCCTGCGAAGGTAAAAATAAAGGTTTTTGAAATTGTGTTTGTTGTTGTTTTTTTAACTTGTTGTAGTATTTTGTTTAATTGGTTTTTTATGTTTTTTGTTAGATTTGTGTTTAGTGCTTTAAATTTGTTTGTACCTGACAAGATTTTGCTCATTTTTTTAATTTTTCATGTGTGTTCATTGTAATTATAGCATTGCCTTTATCTGCTTTTAAAATTTTCATGTTTTTATCTTGACTCAGGTTGTTTATTAAAATCGATATCTTTTCGTGTGGGGTTGCTTTTTAGTTTCTTTCCTGTGAAATTATGTCTATGGTTTTGCGTAAATTGTCTGTTTTGAAGTAATTTGGAGAAATAAATGTTTTTTAGTTCTACCTGGAAAGATTGGTTGTTGATTGTAAATGGAATTGTTGTGAAAGTTGTGTTCTTTCAGGTGGTTTATTTCTGTTATTCTGTTGATGTTTTCAGTTTGTTTAGAATAAATCACCACTCTACTAGATATATATTCCAGACATACTTTCATTACTGCAAAGTAGAGCCCTTTGTTGAGTAGATGTATCTCTTCAGTGCTTAATTGTCAGCCGGATCTGTTAATTACGAAGATAGTTGACTGTTCGTCGTGTTGGCGTTTCTTTTGTTGTTGGTACCTTAGTTTATCTAGTTTCTGTTGCAAAACAGCTTGTTAAACATATTTATTTAAGATTTAGGAAATTGCTTATTGTTAGCTTTTATATTTTTTTACTTATGTTTTGCTGCCCAATAGCAGAAATTATAAAGAATAGATTTAATTTGAAATCAAATTCAAATCTATAAAATATTAAACACAATATTTTGTTTATTTTGTGATTTTCTGAGGTGTTTTTCTTCATTTATTTGGTCTTGTCTTTAGAGCAGTGACCACTTCCTAGTATCATATTTTAAGTAATAAAAGTAAATCAGTTTTGTTTAAAAATTCATGATCAGTCAATTCACACAGTTTGGAATATTGGTATCTATATTAATATTTAAACATATGTCTGTTTAAATTATTTAATATTTATGAGTAAAAGAACGGTACTTTTGAAATCAATCTACAAACGAACGTGAGCATTTAACTGTACAGATGAAATTTATTAATTAAATCCAGACCTCAGGGGATAAAGAAAATATCTTAAGTATTTATATCACTGTTATGAGGTTGAAAATAAAATAAATCGTTATATGACACAAGGGTCATAAGTGTGGATGATATGAAGTCGTATGTATCGCGGTCGGACAACTGTAAGTCCTCGGACTTATAACTCTGGTATGAATGGTTCAATTCCACTCGGAACACACAACAGATAGCTTGGTATAACTTTGCTACAAAAACCACACGTGAAGTTGCTCTCAATTGGAGGTAAAACATAATCAGTGAAAAGTACTGTTCATTAATAAAATAACATATGTAGAGAAGTAGACAAAAAATTCTAAATATGAGTGTTTTGTTATTATATACAATTATATGCTAGTTAGAGAATGAAAGTACAAAAATGTATAGCTCTAAGAAAGTTGTTAATATATGAAAGACCTCCTCTGGTACAGCGGTAAGTATTCGGATTTACAACGTTAACATCAGAGGTTCAACTCCTCTCTGTAGACACAGCAGATAGCCCGATGTGGTTTGACCATGAGAAAAACACACACACGTACGTAATATATGATTATTCATAAAACTGATAGTGCATATAAATAAAGATATGTACACTTTTTAGATACTCACTGTTATTTTTATTACACCTTGCATGTCAAAGTAAATCTATTCCAGTCATCTCGCTACGTGTGCAGTAGCTCTTTAAATTTCAACATGTTACGTTGCAACACATTAACTGTGACTATTGCATAGACAGTAAACTCACATCAAACGGTCATCTGAGGTAGGACTAATCACAATCACAAGAATTCTTTGCATGTTTCTTCTGGAGTCACATAGAAAGAACTGATGTTTCAACAATGGCATCTATTACAATAAATTGTTTCCGGATAAACTACTTATTACAGAGTAAATTGGGTTATGGCGACTATTTTTACCTGCCAGTGAAATTAATGACAAAATGAAAAGAAAATATCTCATTTTTTTGGTCATAAAGTTTGAAGTTCTATTTGACAATAACTTCAGTTTTTTGTGAAAACTTCTCAGAATAGTAGTTTTTACCAAAATACGAGTTAGCAACAGATTCTAATTAAAATAAATAGTTAATGACGCTTATCAAATTTATATTAATTCTTTATAAAATTGAAAGTTGATACTTAACACTTGCCTTTAGACTTGACTTATCTTCTTGCCTAATTTTCAAAAGTTTCCAAAAAAAAAAACACGTTTAATGCTGTATAAATCATTTTTATGTTTAATGTATGTGATGCAACATTTTAGTAAAAGTATTACGATGTTTTAATACACATGACTTAAGACTCTAATTTTGATATAAATGACTTAAGATTTTAGTAAGAATATTGCTAGGTTTTGATTCAAATGATTTAAGACTGTGGTGAGAGTACTACTGCGTTTTGATATAAACTAACAAAATGACGTTTCTTTTTGCTTTATACAGAACCTTTATGAATTACAAAAACTACTTTGCTTGTGATACTTTCTCGTAGACCTGAAGTGAAATGAACACAAATAAAATCACTTCGTATTTAACTCCAGTTTGCTAGTTGTGACCTACTCAATTCTGATCCACTCAAAAGCCTAGAGAACATTTCTGTTTTGTACAAATACATGTGTGACAATAAAGTTTTGAGTAGAAGCTTTATCATACATTTGGCGTATAGTTAGTTTCAAAAGACGCCTTATAATGTCTACATTTCATTTTAAAAGGTAAAGCTATGTTGTCCTTTTTGTTTCTATACTAATATACAGGTTTTTCTAAGAAAGACAAAACATTTTATACAAAAAAATAGAACCGAAGTACAAAACAATGCATCTTGCATTAATAAGTTTCTTCTTTGCTATGTTTTTGGTAAATGTCGTTTCAAAATAAAATAGCTGAGAAGAAAACAAGACTGTTCGGAAAATATAAGTTCGTGGGTACTTAAAAGTTTCGAGTTTTGTGTAATTTAAAAAGAATAGTGGAAGTTGAACTCATTTTTAACTGTATGTCATCTTTATATGAAACAGTCTCTCTCCATGCTTCTTATTTCAGTCATTTCTTACACTGTTGTCACAGCAGTGCTACGACTTGAATTTTTAATCTTTATTTTACGATAGGGTCTATTTATTTTAGGTGACTAGTCCTGTTTTTGTATAAAACATGTTTTAATTATAAGTAAAATGCATAGAGTCGATAAACTTTGAGTTGTCAAAAATTAAAATGGTGAATTGACTTAGAATGACTGAGATTTAGACTTAAGTTATACTCCCTGTAATTGAACAATGTTTGTCGTAAAAATGAAAATTGGATGCACATATCAAATAGCTTCAACTGTCACCATCTCAATAAATACTTGCAAATTACAACTACGTCTATACCACTTCTCCGTAGATAAGCCCTGCATAACTTTATTGTTGCTGATAGTGTGCAGGTAAACATCGAACAAACACCGAATTCTGATGACGTCGACATTGATAAAACAGTCGAATTTTTTAAGCATTTTAATGAGTCTTCAAACTGCCAGGACGTCGAACTAATAGTAAAGAACGAGATGAAAGATTCATCCGTAAAGTCACCACTAGACTCACGTTAAAATTCCAAATGCATATTCACAAGCGACTAGTCAGTTATAAAGTTACCTGTACAACAGTTGCTTAAAGACAGTGTTATAGTCACGAGATCATCCAGGTATAGTAGTTCCACCTAGTAGACTGTTATGTACAGCATTATTACCATATGCCATCCATGAGATGGGTGTTTGCTTCATAACTTATTAGAAGCAGTAACCAGTCAACTTTTGGCATTCTTTGAAATCTGGCCTCTAATGTTGTATGTCTGTCATGCATAAATATGCATTAATGGAAGAAATTTTCATCTTTTGTGAAGGTTCGAGGGATTAAAACCAATAGAGATCTTTGCCGGACTCTTGTACTTGACCTTCGAAACCTGCGAAGAGATAAAATTAGGTTCTTAGTATCAATTATCAAAACCTAAAACAGAGACGAGACTAGCATACAAGGTTGACTACGTTATGATGAAATGATATTGAAAATGTAAATCTACAACTCACATGACAGTCGCATTTTACATACAGTCACGGTGGAACAAATGATAGGGAAACTACATTTTATTATTGTTTCACAAAACGTATGTAAATGCTGTAATTCCAGGAAAAATTGATCGCTTCTGGGATGGGTTTCTTACAACATTCTTCGACACAAAATATTCACACACTCAGATCGTTAAGGTGGGTTTGGATCAGGGATCTATAATTTCAAAGACGAGGATATCCATTGTACTTAATTACATTGATAGAAAAACAAAGGAATATCGATTACCTCTCAATATCAGGACCATTGAGAAGGCGACCTGTAACAAATTGTACTCCAGCTATGGTAAGTCCGTGTCAAAAGCCATTCTCGTACCTCAGACAAAAGTATTCAATCAAGAAGGATCCTCATCTGAGAAGTAACCCATATTCCTTTGGGTTTTTTTTTTTCAGTGCAGTTAAGTACAAAGAATAACCTCGTCTTCGAAATTATAGATCCCCGATCCAAATACACCTTTATGATCCGAGTGTATGAATATTTTGTTCTCGAAGAAGGCTTTAAGAAACTCATTTCACATCGTCGTCCTCTTAAATTAGATCGATTATCAAAAGCATGAAAGAATGATGTGCTTTGGACATGACAGCCTGAGAACGAAGTCAGAGCCTTTCGCAATGGAAACTCACGCTCCAGAACCATCATCAAATTGCATGAGTTTGCCAACCTTACTAAATTAGGGACAACTAGCGTAGACAGTTCTCGTGTAGATTTGAGCGAAATTCAACAAACAAACAAAGCATGATCGTTATTTAGAGCATAACCAGACGTATCGTCATGGACTATAACTTTGTGAGGCTTCAAAATTGTTTTAATATAATGTACCCAAGCTCCTGTATCTTCTCTTTATGAACTTTACATGAGAAAAGTCGACTACAAATTGAAGCATTTATAATAAACGTAAAATAAAGGTAGATTAAGCAATTAGTCAGCAAAGGTGTTTCATCAATAGTAAATAAAAATTATAAAGTATTTCTTTTTCCGAATTTTATTTTTGTAAATACAGCTTTCAAACTTATACTATAATATAGTAAAATTATTTCTGGTCAAATTCAAAGGTTTACAACAAAAAATAATATAAAACATATGACTCATCTTGAAAGATAAAGTTGACGCAACGTGAAACAAAGAAAATATGAAAGCAATGCTTTGTGCTTTTTTTTATAGCTTCATCGGGCTATCTGCTGAGGCCACCGAGGGGAATCAAACCTCTGATTTTAGCGTTGTAAATCCACAGATTCACCACTGTACTAGCGGGGAGCATTAAACTAATAAAGCTGTTATTTCGTATGTTACACATGTGTCGGGTTATGGTTCTTCAAAACGTTTACTTAAAAGTAGTAAATAAACAAACAATTTAAAGAAATGACATAATTAGAAGTTTGTTTTTATCTTTTGGATATTTGAGCAAAGATACAGAAGCGCTTTATGTGCAGATCACTTCTGATTTTGAGCTCATAGACTAAATTTCGCAGTTAGTCAACACTTTCTACTGCCAACTAGTTAGCTATTGAAATTGAATAGTGGTCGTCACTCTTTGGACACACCCTCTGCTCCAAAATCCGAAGAGTAATTTTTACACAATGGACGTGAAGTATGAATTATCTGATTCACAGTTCCGCACGCTACTACACAGCCACACCTCGCTCATAGACAAAAATACAAAGAGGTTTGGATGAAAAGAAAATTATCCTTAATATGTTTTGGGAGAAGCTTGTAAACATGGCTTTTGTTTCATCATGATGAAACATATTTTATTTGTGTAGGTCGTTGTATTCTGAAGTTGTTTGTAATTAAAAGCTGTTTTACTTTTTTCACCACTGTACGACTGGTAGATGGTCGAGAAATAGCCTATTTCCTGGGATCCGCCTTACGTTGTTTTATCTATAAGATTCAATATTACAGATATCCCTTTCTTCCAGACCATAAACATTTCACGGCTTGTATGAGAAATAGGAGTCGTCATCATGGGACAAGCTATTCGATATAATGCTATCAGAATAGAACAATTTTAGGCACCATATACATTTACTTAGAAGTAACCATGCTTGAATATAATTACAACAATAGGGTCAAGCCTTTTATCCCATGTAGTTAAAATATTTTGGAATGGAGGATAGCTAAGGGCAAAGTGGTAGAATATAATATTGTTATTATAAGTTGCGAATAATACTTTGTATCTGAGCACATATATGTAGATGTACAATAAATGTTAGTTTACTGCGAATTTTTTTGAGAGACTGAACTATGATGACAGATCAAATAGAGTGTTCTCTATTTACAACAAACTTTCATTTTTACAATAAACTAAGAGTACGTAAGGATCCACACAATTTATTTATATGAATTTATATCTATATATACATACGTACATTTACAAACATAATTTAAGAAATACTGCAGATATATTATCGAAGGAACCCACCATTAACGTGTGTCAACAAAAATATATTCCAAGTAGTAACGCTAATTTTAACTTACTTTTCCTTTTAAATTAGTTATCAAATAGTGTAACATAGTAAAGATATTTTTGTATGTAAAATGGCACACCACCATATCTTTATAATCATAATACAACTTGGTAATGTTACAAACTAGCTACAGTTTGTACTATATTCTTGGGATAGCTAGAAGTCTTTACTTAACAGTAACACAAATAAACAAGGCTCCATTCATCTGTCGTTTAAATTGATGCAATGCTCTTTTAAACCTTCAACCTTGGAACATTTAGCTGCCTTTCGAATGAAGAGAAGACATTGTTGATATGACACTACTAACTGTTTTCAGCTCCTTTAGGGTATTCCACTCAATTTTATTCCAAAATGCATCTTGAAAATTCAATTTCTCGGTTAAACACCTATTTAAAATAGGTTAAGGTGTGAAAGTTCTGGATATATCATTTAGTCTGAAATATCGATTAAAAGTGCAAAGTCTTTCGTGTATATTCACTACTATCCCTTAGACAGCCCCATAAATATTTTATTATCCATCAGTAGATATGCCTTTCATTTCTTAGTGTGTAATACATACTCCAATGTACGTCATTCTGATCGAATGTGGAGAGAGGAAGGATGAAGTGATGGTGTTCCTTGCATGCTGAGAACACGATGGACGCGAGCTTTGGTAAAACATTGTAATTAATAACCCAGGCGAGTGTGAGGAAGGGCCCTCCAACGGCAGATTTAATTATCTAACATTCCACACTGAGTGTGACGTATGGTTAGGTTATGTCGTTTAAACGAGCGCGTATGCTTTGTATATAGTCTCATTAGAGGCTGTAAAACATTACCTTTATACCTTTTTTAAAGTAACTCGTATGTACACACATTTATGAAGTGCAAAATTGTACTCAATGTGTAATGAGAATTGTACACCGAAATCAAAATAATCGCATAAAGATATTGAAAAAATTCGTAACTTTAACATCTCAAATAAATCTGTTATCAGATCAATTAAATGCAACAGTATAAAACTATAAAATAAATAATTCTCTTTGAAGCTGCGGCAAAACTATAAATGCATTTTAATCAAAGTGTATCTTTATAACCAATACGGTCACATAAAAAAAACAATTATTTAAAAAACGTATAGACTTAGAACGTTACTGTGTAAGCTTATCTATTTTTTCTTATATAAACAGGAAAACCCCAATACTTATCATTCTTACGAGTCACAATTAATAAAACTAGGAGGATTCTTAGGTTCGAGAAATTTAAAGTTTTTCACTTTTTCTGAAGTTATGTTCATGTAAACTTCACTAACCTCAACTTTCGAAATCAGAAATAACTAATTAACCGTTACTATGATTTTCTTCAGCAACTTTAATCATTTTTCCCTCCGTACTTATAAGTATTGGTTTGGTTTGTTTTGATTTTTACGCAAAGCTACATGAGGGCTATCTGCGCTAGCCGTCCCTAATTTACCAGCGTAAAACTAAAGGGAAGGCAGCTAGTCATCATCACTCACCACCAGCTCTTGGGCTACAATTTTACCAATAAATAGTGAGATTGACCGTCTCTTTATAACACCCACACGGCTGAAAGGGCAAGCATGTTTAGTATGACGGGGATCCAAACCAGCGCCCCTCAGATTACGAGTCGGGTGCATTAATTACCGGGCCATGCCGGGTCACTTATAAGTAACCTAACTTGAATCTGTCATAAACTTTATACATTACTTAACGTAAGGGTCAGATCTCAAATAATTTACTTATACACTTGTAACGAGAGAACCCCTCAAATAACAGATATAGCATTTGTGTGTGGGTACCTGCAATCTATGAAAAAGAAGAGTATTAAATAATTAGCACGGCCTATCCCATGACCACAGACTCAACACTAGCTGGCAACATTTGTCATTAAAATTCAGTTGTTTCTTGTTTGTGTTTTTCTATAATTAGATGCGTATTTATTAAGGTACACATTTTGCTGATTAAATGACAAAATGAAGAAATTTTGTAGCTTTTTATGGCTCTTTATTACATTATGTGTCTGAAGGATTGAATTCCCTTAAAATCAGTATTACTGAATAACAAGTGGTAAATTTAATGATAGATTGGCTTCAAATTTATTTGCAGTATGTCTATGGACTTACAACGCTATAAGCCAGGTTTCGATACCCATGATGGGCAGAGCATGAGGAGTCCATTATGTAGCTTTGTTCTTATCTTCAAACAGCAAGAATCCCACTTATGTTTTAGTATTTTAAACAGCTGGTCTACCTGAATAATTCACAAGCATAAAACAGTAGCATCCACTGATGCCTGTTCTCAAAATGTCTTTGTAAATATCAGACTTCATTGTGTCTGAATAGATTCAAGTCATGGCTACGTTCGTTTTTATCTTAAAGTTGTGTAGAAGTTGCCGTTTATATTATAATTCAGACATTCATGTATTAGATACTAATAACATCAGATGAGCATTGGCATGTTTCATCTGTTTCCCTTTCTATACATTCTAATTTTGAACTAATATACTGAAGGAAACACAACTAATCAACACCATCCGCCGCCAACTCATATGCTACTTTAATAGAATAGCAGGATTTGAACGTCAATCTTATAATACACCCCCGACCCTAAAGTGCAGAGGTAGATTTATTTTTTCCTAATTAACGGGATGTTAATCATGGGTTCAGAGACCAGCACACTAATCATTAGGCTATACTACGTATAATATGGAAAATATAAATAATATAACTAACATTAAATGTTAATGATATTAAGATTCTATTAAACTCTTCAGGCTTTACATCAGCAAGACTTTCAGTGAATTGTTTGGCTAAATATTTATTTTATCACAATACGAAACTCAATGCAAAATTTCCAGTACCGTAGGAAAGTGTACTTTCTTAAGTATAGATGCTAAAAGTCGAACCCCACTTTATTTTACAGATTACATAAATGAATCTAGATTTTATATCATTATAATCACATGGATTCTCAAAATCGAACACCACCTTATTATAAAATTATATAGACATGAATCTAGTTTTTTATATCAATATAATCAAAAGCCTCATACTTTCTCAAGTAATAACAATTATTTTTTTTGCAAAACAGAATGATAACTAATAGTTTGAAATCTTATGTATAGGGGTGAATTGATGGAATAAAATTATTTAAAAAATTTCGTACAATACTTGTTCAAAAGGCACATTAAAACAGAATTTACAAAATCTAAAAGAAATTAGTGTATTGGTTAAAATAATAGTTATTATTCTAGCTTTGTACCTTTTACAGAAACTAAACAATAATCATTAAGACAACTCCAAAGCTGAGTTTATAATCTTCATAATAACATTCCCCTCGTAATAATTACACATCTTTCTTTTATGTGTACAAAACTTAAATTATCATCAACATAAATGTATTCATTATACAAAATATTAACTTTAATACCCATCATGTATATTTTGGTTAGTAATGTCGTGGAAAACAAAGTGTGGTTAGTTTGCTACGTGCGCTTGGTTTCATGTTACAAAGATTTGTAGTTTCTTTGTAATATCAAATGTTTTTATACTACTTTTTGTTTAATATCTGATAAATTATATAACTTATTTCAATGTACAACTTTATTATAACACTAAGCAAAACGATGATTAGGTTTTACACGATAATTTCCTCATTTCAGTTTATATGAACTATTTGTGTTTTGTCCAAAGCGGGTTTCTAGATAACCGCTGTACCCGTGGTGAGCTTCAATATATATGTATCTTCTATTTTATAGTTTCTATTTTACGCTCTAGAATTTTGAACAACCAAACCCAATAGTTCAAGACGGTAACTAAGATCATAAAATATACAAAACTTAACTAATTAAACAAAAATTAATACTTGACACATGAATTTTGTATCACATTTGGATTTTACATTACCTATGATTTGCGTGTATGTGTATTTTTGTTGCTTTTCACTCACAGCGTTCTAGTACAGACAAGGGTTTAACGTACAGATATTTAATAAAAGCGACACGTGCCCGTTGCACGGTTATTGATGTAGCAAGCTTCTAAAATCTACTTGTTTGTCACTAACAGCTCCGCGTCGGTGGATCTCCAAAGCTCACATCCACCACCGCCGATCAATAACGACGGGGCTCAGACTCACTTCAATTAAAGAACGATTCGGTTTCACAAGCCAACCTAATAGAAAGTAATAGGAAAAGCTCTTACAGTCGTTTGCAAGCTATTGCGGGTAAATGGCAGAAAATTGGATCAGAAGTCGTTGCTTTGAGTAAGCTTGACGTTAAGTCGTGCTTTGATGTATATTATACTGTGAAAGTTGGATTTACTCAACAGAGGAAGCTCCAAGAAGCTGATTTTGAACAGAAGAAGGCAAAAGGATAAACACAGATCTAACAGACTGGTAATAAAAAAAACTCACATTTTATGAGAATTAAAATGTGAGTTTTTTTGTTGTTGTTATTGCAAAATTAAAATAATGTTGATATAGTTATTTTCTCCCTACAAAAGTCGTACTTTGTTTTGCTATGAATTCATAGGCAGATATATAATCACATTTTGGTTTCATCGTTTGTGGTAGCGAAATACAAACATTTCTCTGAGAACCATAAATTATGTTTCTTTAAAGTTCTTAAAGCGAATTTTATTTCTAGAGATCAATAAAAATAAAATTTCTACTGGTCATTATTTTTTTTCATGGGAAGAACATAAATTTTAATACCATTTTTTAAAACATCATGATTATATTATATAACTGCTTCATCCGTTACAATCAGCAAGTGTTTAAACTTACAGGTTAATCGGATTATCATAAACATAATCCACGTATAGATGTTGCTTGTAGATTAAACTTCGAAGTTTAATATCTTCAAGTCTGGGTGTATAAAATACTCAACAAAACTCGCCAAAAAACGCATGATCTTTTTCCCTTTCAAATAACAGATTTAATACCAAGGCACATCTTTAAGTTGCAGAAACTAAATTACTTGTCTGAAACCGAGTGGATGTATATTGTAAAGCAAATGTCGATAATCTTTATTTATAAACGCTTATTGAAGATAAAACGTGGGTGTTTCATAAACCAAATATAGACACCCATTATCTATGAATGTTTGTAGGAGATAAAGCGTTGACATGTGTTACTTTCATACAAAAGTGTAGATACTCTCTAAATTTATACCTTTGTTGAAGCAAGAGTATAAATAAGCTTTATTTGTGATCGTTTCTTATAGAGAAAACTGAATAGTATTATTTGTTGGTGTTTGGTGAATACAAAGTGTTAAAAGTATGGATAACTTATGCCTATAGCCATTTATTGTGGACAAACGAAGATTCATAACTATTTTTTCGTACATGTTTTGGTTATTAATGTTGTTGCAGTCTTTTGAGTGGAAAAGTAGCTTAATATGCGTTTTGTTTTATTTTTCAGAATACTAGTATGAAAACTGAAACATTTCTGTGATTCTGAGATCCATATGCAGTATGCCTACATATGTACACAAGTAAAAGTTACTTTGTGGTTTGGTTACACTTTCTCTATTGTTTTGTTTTTTTAACTTTATGTTCCATAAAATTTTCAACATATATCGGCGTCACTAAGCCAACTTTACTCTAAATTCACCATTATTATTTGAGCACCACGTCGATGATTCAAGAAAGTCGTATCGTAAATTAAACTGTAACCTTGATCTCCAGAAAATTTACGTGGTCTACACGTAAAGAGAGTAATACTATTATTCGTACTGCAAATTCTATAAATTGATGTTGTTAAATCTTTAATATTCTAAAACTTACTTAGTTGGATAGAATTTCATTTATCTTGCTAAATAAAATTCCGTGATTTAAGACAAACATAGTAAGCAAAGTCTTACATACTTTGCATATTTCAAACAATAGAAATATAATTTGATAATTTCAAAGCAAGTTTTGTTAATGTATTATTAAAACTTAATAAGAAATCGAAAATAAATTGGTCACGCTAATAAATAAGGGTTAGCAAAAGATATATCATACAAAGTATTAAACAAATCGTTCAATTAATATAAGGTTTAAACTACAAATAATAAATAACACCACCATCAATATTTAGCGCATGCGTGTTAGTATTAGCCCATCACCGTAAGTCTCCATGGAAACAAACAATAACAATGCGACACGTACTGTGTGGGTTGTCATCACGTGCACGTCTCAACGGTATGAACGAGGCGCGTGCATAGCTTGTAACTTGTACAGTTCATACATGTAGCCGCTGTTCCCAGGATCTACGTCAGTATAAAATCAGGAAAAACACTGAAAACTGTAACTCTCAGGGAACAAGAGCAGGATATAACTTTGAACAAATAATCTTCACCTGTTTAAGGCCCAACTTGTAGAATGTTCACAAAACTCCTAAAATCACATTATTTTATATATATATTTTTTACTAAACAGATATGTTTAGATTACACAAAAGAAATGGCTAATATGATACAGTGACTTCACTTTAAATACCACTTGTACAATACACTAATGTCCCTTCAAATCTCGTTTATATGATACACTTTACACCTTATTTTTGTAAATAGCAAAAAAATCAACGATATTCTTCAAGGATGGTAAGGAAATAAGTTTTTTGGAACGATTAGAAGTTTTGACCAAAGCTACAACTCAGAATATAAGACAAAACATAGGAATTAATAATCTACCAATTTCGAAATTCACTTCGATAATGAATTAAATATAAGTGTTTTCAAATGTATACAAAGATAAGAAGAAGAAAGATTTACAAACTTGAGTGTTATAACTGAAAGATAAACGCCGTTACAAAACTTTGCAAGTTTCAGTTTGTTGCTATTTTGTTTGTTTTTTGTCGAATAAAGAATGTTTATTATTTTTTGTACATACCTGTGTAATTTATCGATACATAATCTTTAAGAAGTGTTTCTGGTCAGATAAATGACTTTAAGAGATGTAACATGTATAAACATGTGACTTTAATTAATAGGATATTTCAAACGTGGGATTTAAGGAGGTAATCTTTAAACACATGGCTCTCTAACATGTGGCTGTTAAATGCATGATTCGATACATCTAAGTCTTCACGTATATGTTAGATGAGGGTAAAACTTGCAATGCTGCAGCTAACAATGTTAGAATTACGTAACGTAACAAAGAAACGTAATAGTTTATTAGTATATTCATAACACTTACTTAGTAACAAGAACAGCTCATAATTAAAGATCTTTGAAAGTGTAATATGCACCATATTAGTGTATATATGTATATATTATGAAACTCCAACGACAACCTCCTTCCATAAGATCTCCATTAACAAAATCATCGATTAGTACAACTGAACTCTTATGTGTAAGTATATACACAGCAATGTATATTACAATCAATTTTAATTCCTTTTTATTTTGTTACTATCTGAGCAAAAGCACATTCTAAATATGTCCAAGGAAAACCCATCTATTCCCTTTACCAAAACATAATAATATTTCACTTCAAAAAGGGAACATACCTGGTATGCTTCCCATCGTACCATAAGTGGCAGTGTAATTCGACTCCATGTGCCCAAGATTATGCGTGAGTGGTTCGTGGTACCTCGGCGCGCCCCACGTATCCGTGTTTTTTTCCAGACCTGCGCAAGGTGCTGATCCATGGGTGAGTCGAGAGGACCTCATAGAGGGTTGAAGTAAAAGTGAACCATACTGGTTAAACATGTTTCCCGTTGGGACTGAAGGCATTCCAGTGTATGTTAGTTCGTGCATGGGTCGATGAGAGTAAGGGTTAGCGGCTTGTGCATGTGAGGACAACGTGTAATGCCAAGGGTCGTTCTGATGAATTCCCGGGTGAAGCGACCCCGAGTGGTAAGGATCTGTGGCATAAGACAGTTCATGATGATTACCAGGTGTCATGGTTGTAGGACCAGATATAGGATGTGGTGGCTGGTAGTTACTGTTCCAAAAGGAAGGCGGAAAGTTACGTTGAGACATTGGTGGACCGTCTAGAAATTAAAATAAATTTGTAAACTAAGAAAGAAACTGAACAATGAATTTTAATCAGCTGTTGTTAAAGGAAAAAGATAAAAATAATTAATAAATACCAACTGATAAATTGAGGTAAGACAAAAAATTTTCGAAACCAAAAGGAAAGAACGTGCAATGTAGAAATGAACTAAAAACATGTAGAAAAAATCATTCCTAATCAGGTCGTTGAAACATGCCATGTGAAATCTAAAATATTAATCTCGAATTAAATACAACTATAATGTTTAAAAGTTATCATTCCTGCTTTCAATAAGTTTAAGTTTTTATAAGAATCCAGATAAGAGAAATTAACAGAAAAAAGTTTTCTTTATAGTACTTGTATTAGACAATTAATATAAAAATTAAATAAGTATATATGAATGTACATATATATATATATTATTTTATTGGTAATACAAAGATACATGATTAAATAATAGATCAACATTCATTTTCTACTTAGTAAACGCATACCAATTATACCTCACAATATTTATTTCCTACAATAACTTTGTGAAATTAATAAAAACAATCAATATAGAATGTACCACTCCCATTAAAAATAGTTCAAATACATAGTTTAATGAGGTCTTATGCAGGATACAGTTAAATTATAATAACAGTGAGCAAATAAATAAAAGAAGCTAGTGTTTTATATTACATTAATCCAAAAAAGAATATAGTTAATTTAACACTGTTCTTACTTATAATGTACGGATTCATCAGTTGTGTACCTCTGCTATGACCTGAATAACATCTCGTGAAATTTGTCTAGCTCCATATACTAAGCTAACAATATAGCATTGTTTTCAAGCAAAAGCATTTGTAGTGAAAAAGAAACAAATTTATTATATTAATACATTGTATATATTAAACAAACAATACTAATAACAAAAGTAACAGTAAGTAAAAAATACCTTACTTAGAGGATATAGACTAATAGATATCAAAAAATTAGCTTAGAAAACAGCTTTGCAATTACGAATTCGAGACACCAGACAAAATAATTAAACTCAATTGATAAGTTATAGCATAATACCAACAATGAACAATACGCAAGTCAAATTATGCCATTAGCAAACATGTAATTTTATATTCAACAATTCTTATAATATTGATCGTTGAAACTTAGAACTCACACTTTCCTTATTTTCAGGGCAATGGTTAATGCTTATCTCCTCGTTTACATATTTCTTTTCGCGTTTTAATTGAAAACAAAAATAGACGAAAGAAACTAAATAAAAACCTACAGAACAAGACATATTTGTTTTAGAGTCGTTTCTAATTAACCTTTTCCTTACATTTCTTGCCTATAATTACTAGAGGGACACTCTAGTGTCTTACATCTGCCACGAAAAGTTGATGATATTCGACCCTCAAAAAATAGGTACGTTTTTATCGGTTCCTTACGGATAATTCTTAGCAGTATAAAGAATAATAATATTTTACATATTTTCATCAAATATAATCGAAACCCGATCATTTTTACTATATCATAACGCAAAAATAGTGTAAAAATCAGTTTCCATGTTAAGTTAAAAGATTTTAGATTTTTTTGATCTTGTTGTAACCTTGACATTCCAAAAATAAACACTCCTACTTTAAGTTATAGTGCAAATGTACCAACTTTTGTCGAAATCCTGCTGACAAACACACATAAACGGATGTGAAAACTTAACCTGGGACTTTTTGAAAATTTCTACCTAACGATCTTTTTTATTATTTTTTTTTATAAATTTTATTTGCACGTGTGCTGTGTGATTATATTTCAGTTTCCCACTTTTACATTAATACGGTCAAACCCATCATTACATGCCCATGTTTGATTTTGCTGATATTAGTCTACAACTACAAAATAGGAAATAAATCCTGATGAGTATCACATACTGTATAAATATATATAAAGACGAAATGTGTGTTTATTTGCACCCTAACTCCTCTGAACTTATTAGGCCAAGTTCTACCAAAATTAATATTTAAATATTATATACTATGAGAAATGTTCTAAGAAGGTAAAAATGAACTTAGTTCTTTTTATATTATTGTAAAGCTTATTGGTTAGTTACTCCTGGTCTATTGTGTCAATCTCAAACAATCTTGACAGGTTGACAATGATGAATATTCTAAAGGGATTCAAAGTCAAAGAATGAAACCTACTGGATTATTTTTCAAACAATCATAATTTTTTCATAGACAGTGAAATGTATGGTGAAACACCTCAAAAATCCTTTTTTTTTTGTTTTGGTAGATAGAAAGCAAACTGCAAAAGCTGCTTATGAATAAGTTATTTTAAAATTTAAGTTAGCGTTTATGTTCAAGTTATTACTTAGAAATATACGACTGCTGTTAAATGTAGATTGTTTCAATTAAGTTTAATTATTCAGCTTGTAATGCACATATGGACTTTTAATTCGTCTTTTGCAATAAATAGCCAATTTAGTTCGCTTCTGAACCCAAATTAAAATGTTAATGTCATATTTTTTTGGATATCCTTTCTCGATGGAACCAACGTCACATATCACTATACACGTGAAATGTTTTGAGTGTTGTTCAGTAGTGTGCATAATATTATGAGCTGCCATCAGCCTAAGCGAGTATCTTTGACAAAACTGATACAGATTCTGTGGTTTCAATTGAAAAATCTACATATTGTTTATTGTCCAAACTTTTTACAAGCATAAGATGAACACAAAATCGACAATATTAATCATTATTTTACTATAATTTCAGTACCTCATTTTAATAAAAGTAAAAACGTATGCATAGAGGTAGCAATGATATAGTAACTGATTTAGAAGAATTTTTTCCTCTCGAGCTTTCCTAGAATCTTTATAATTTTTATAATATATGTGCATAAAAGTAGCAACATGTCGTAAAATTGCCCATCATGGTTAAGATGTGTATACTTAATCAAATTCCATGCATAACTATTTTCCAAAACTGATAAAAAATTACATTTCTTTAACCGGTATGGTTTTGTCCGGGTAAGTTTTCGTCAACTTCTAACATGTCAATTAACCACTCTATTTAATTTGCCTGAATATTACAAGCAAGTTACTCAAAGTCAATAATAACACAGTTGGTTTCTATTTGTTTTATTTACAAAGATAATATACATTTAAAGAACGAGTTACAGAAAATAACTATTTGTATGAAAGCATAAAAGTCATTTTAGACAAGACATTTTACTATTAAAATATGCTTTGCTGTTTAAAAAATACCTATCCGCTTTATGTTAACAGAAGTTTTATACCATTACATTTAATTATTCTCTTAAAGCAAACAAAAATGTTTCAAATAACATTTATTCTCCTTATTCAAACATATAACAGTTCATAAAATATTAGTCTATAAATTTAGTTTTAGAACAAACTGCAACTGATATACTTAGCGAATATAAAACGACTTATTCTGAATTTCAGAATACATATGTATACGTAGGTTTTTGTGTATATACGTATAGAAAAAAAAATTTCTATTTCATAATGCACAGTTGTCATATATATATATATATATTATATTTTAGCATTTCACAATATACAAAAATGAGTTTTGACCTTTCAAAATTTTATGCAATAATGCATTTTTATTCATTTAACAATGTTTATGTGTAGAGGCAATTTGTAGCATTTCACGCAATATATATATATACACTGCCTTTTTGACATTTCACAAAGTATATCTAAGAAAAGAGTTTTTCACTTATCACAACGAATATGGAATTTTCTGTATAAATTAAGTGAGCCATACTAAACTTGTTTGAATGTTAAGCAAGCAACTTTTTTACCCGACTTAAACCTAGAATTACGCCACACAGAAGAATAAATAAGACTAAAATAAGACTTTTAGCGTTAGTTTAATTAAGTTGCTTTTCTCTATTGCCTCGAAGAATGTGCGTTTGAAAATAAATATATTATAACCATAGTCTTTATGTTTTAAGTTGTTAAGCCTTAGTACGTAAAATGCATCTACTTTTTTGTGGTTTACCCATTTTTGTTGGGTTTTTTTTTACTAAGCGACAAAAAACTTCTGTCAGACGCCTGAGTGACTTGAAACCTTTAGTGTGCGTAGTTAATGTTATCAGTAATATTCTGAAACATACAAAGGTTGCCGCCTTGAAAGTTAAAATTTCTTCTTTGCCATATAAATGTCGTCCACCAGAAAGCAAAAGACAGCAACAGCTGAGGGAGCTTTTACAATGTACAGAAGTATATAAAACCTCTTGTCATTCCACACGAATACATGCATTAGAATGTTAAATTTAGACCAGTTTTCTCCTGTGAAGTAACGAAAATATACAGAGATGATCCTGAACAATTCGTGAAACGCATGTACTGTCCAGGACAGATGTACATACAGGGTTTTTTATACCCAAGTCCGTACATTTATTTATGTTCAAATAGCAAATCAGTTTTGTTTTGATCTCTCAGAAATAAAAACGTGTTTTTTTTTAAATAGCGCATCTCTGTTGTGTTTTAATCTCGCGCCTTAGTTACATGATGACTATCAGCGCTAGCTGTCCGTATTTAGTAGTTAGTCAAAAGCACCCACCGCCAGCTATTGAGCTACGCTTTTACTATTGAAGCAGGTTTTGATCGTATTATTATAACGCCCCATAACTGAAAAAGTTAGCACGTTTGGTAACGGGGATTTGAGTCCTCGACCGTTTGGCTAAGTGCCTTCCAGCTGGTCAAGCCAGATTTATTAGTACAACAATACGTATGTTTCAACAACAATGTTACATGATAATAGAAGGGATGGTTTTGCACCTCGTATGTAAACTGCAATATTGTAATCACTGATTCATGATTGTAAATCATACCTCAATGCCTATACCATAAATATAAGATCATATTTTTCGTATAGTTAGTAAAACTTTCAGTACTTTTATCATCAGATTTTGATGAACAACTAACTCTCTCAATGTTGACCATAATACTAGAGTGTTTGTCATAAAGATTATTTCTATCTGTAATGAAGAGCATCGTAAGAGTCAACATTCATGTTTTTGCATTATGGACTGTAAACACCTCGCATCTTATGTTGTCTCCGCTAAACTTTTCTTCTGGCAGTCTTATTATTAAAACAAGAACATACTTTTTTAACAAGATATTTTTACCTTTCATTAACATACACATGCGCACGGGCTCACAATCTGTCACATGCACATTATAACAATTCAGCTTTCCACGCTTCTTACTTCTGGTGAATGCGGGGGCAGCGAAAGGCAGGGCCAACAGACAGGCGACGGTATCCAAGAGCTGCTCGTCTATCAGTTGTAACGCCGACGGTGGAAGTTTTAGTTTTGTCTATTTGTGAATGTTTCATGTTAACTGATAAAAATAAGTTCAATTTTAAACCGATAATGTAACGTAATTGTGCTCAATATATTTCAGTATATAATTTTCTTATTTCAAAGATGTGAAACAAATCAACAAATTACGCGGTATTTATAAACACATTTTTTTAAACAAATCTTTGTCTTTAGTTTATCAGATACGTATGTCTGTTTGCATATTCTACAACTTTTGATGCTGCTTCTTCTTGACTCCATATAAATAAGGATGGGTTAATTTGTACTTATGATCTCTGTAGATCATTTTAATTGAATATTATGTATTTCAATAGTGAGTAAATGTTGATTCTTTGCAAAAACAATTCTGTTTAAGCCCTGGGAAAGAATATTAACGTAGGATGAACACGGCTTAATATAGTAAGTACTTCTTTGCCATGACACACCTACAAATACGTTTGCCAAGTTTTTCAAAAGAGGCCTCATTAAATGTAAAAAGGTAATATGCAAATGCAAATTGGCCCAGCATGGCCAGGTGGGTTAAAGCGATCGACTCGTAATCTGAGGGTCACAGGTTCAAATTTAAATATGGTCGCTCTTTTAGCCGTCGAGGCGTTATAATGTTACGATCAATCCCACTAGTCGTTGGTGAAAGAATGTTCCAAGAGTTGGTGGTAGGTGGCAATGACTAGCTGCCTTCCCCCTAGTCTTACACTGCAAAATTAGGAACAACTAGCGCGGATAGCCCTCGTATAGTTTTGCGCGATATTCCAAAAACAAAACAACATTTAATTTTTTTTTCTTCAACGAAATTTTAAAAATGTATAAAACAATTATAGTGTTCTGTTACGTTTAAATCTGATAACTGAAAGCTTCAAACATTGTTATTGTCTCTGTGAAGAGTCCAGAATGAAATATAAATATTTTTATATATTTGCTAAGGTTTGGTTTATTTTGATATTAGCGCAAAGCTACTTGAGCGTTATCTGAGCTAGCTGTTCCTAATTTAGTAGTGTAAGAGTAGAGGGAAGTCAGCTAGTCATTACCACTCACCGCCAATTCTTGGGCTACTCTTTTACCAACGAATAGTGGAATTGACCGTATTATAAAACGCCCCCATGGCTTGAAGGGCGAGCATGTTTGGTGTGATGGGTATTCGAATTCGCGACCCTCGGATTGCAAGTCGATTACCTTAAC
The DNA here is from genome assembly GCA_011833715.1 of Carcinoscorpius rotundicauda. NCBI lineage: Eukaryota > Metazoa > Arthropoda > Merostomata > Xiphosura > Limulidae > Carcinoscorpius > Carcinoscorpius rotundicauda. Next base: position 25,244,342 of record CM022404.1, read on the forward strand.
CACTTGGCCATGCCAGGCCCCTTGCTGAGATTAAACTGTCCCCAAAATTAGAACAACAGTATAGCATTTTGTTAGCTCATGATTGTCCCGGCATGGCCAGATAGAGCAGGCACTCGACTCGAAATATGAGGATAGTGAGTTCAAATCCCTTCATGCAAAACATGTTTGCCCTTTCAGCTATAAGAGCGTTATTATATGACGGTCAATCCACTATTCTTTGGTTAAAAAGTTGTCTTCCCTCTTATCTTACACTGCTAAATTAGGGACGGCTAGCGCAGATATCCGTCGAGTAGCTTTCGCGAAATGGAAAAACAAACAAACTAGCTCATGAGTTATCATTTGTGAACTCAGCTGCAGACGTTTTATTATAATCTGAAGAAACCCATTCTTTATTATCAACAATATGCGCTAAGTTTATTCGGTTTCTAATATACTCTGGTATATTAGATGCTAAGATGCTACATATGAGATACAACAGTAAGGTCAAGCTCCAACAGGAAGAGACCACAAACAACGAGCAAATCGATCAAAAGGCGGTGCTTAGGTCTCTGTTCATGGGGTGGAGCCGGATATCAAGCCAAGTGCTTGCCGTCTGGTTTCATAGTGCTACCGGTATCGTTACTTTATCAGGCGGTGCTTTAGCATCTACAGATAGATATTAGCAACAGATCGTGCTAAAGACCCCTTATATAGTAATGGCCAACATTCCCCTCGGTGATGAAGATCAAATATCCTCTCGCAGCCTCTAAACGGTTGCCTTGAACATATAGGTGTCTTCGTAAGTGTGAACAAAAAATTAATTTAGCTATCAAACCTTGTTTTGTTTCAACTAGAAAGCGATGTTATTATTCTGGTAGACCCATATTTTTTCTACGTAATTTCAAGCAATGAAATATTAAATATAGATATATATTTTAAGATATTGTCTATCTGTTCATCTATCTCTTTCTTGTGTATCTATTTGCTCATTTCTCTTTCTCTTTTTTTCCACTTTATCTTTTTCTTCCCAACTTGTATCTTTCTATTATGGCGAAAGTTATATAACACTTGAAGATAATGTCTAGCTACAATATCAAAAATAATTCGATTACTTTAAATTTGGGTTCTTTTTGGTGTGTTTTATAAAAGGTATGAATGATGTTCATTTTGTGAGAACGTCTTCCTCGCTTTCATTTATGTAACCACTTGTATTTGTATATTTATATAACTAAGAATACCACATGGGAATTGATATAATGTTACATGATTTGTACTTAGAAAGATATGTAAAATGCTATGTATAGATACAGATCAGACCTCCATATCTGTACATTACAAACGTTTAACATCTGTATATAAAAATATAAAATAAAAGTAAACTACTCGTGAAGAAGACAGACAAGAGTACAAGCAACTTCTTTACATGATGTGTTTACATTATCAAATGTAACAGAACTAATTTGGGTATGTATTTTAGAAGAAAGATATTCTTAAATCTTAGATGCTTAAGAACCGATAATTATAATCGTACACTTTATTAAACGAAATATTTGTACGTAGCCGAGGTGTAAGTATGTCATGGTACAAACGATATGACATTTGAAAGTTTCCTTTAGACACAGACGTTGACTCTTTGGGTAACACTTAGATATTTATTATTAGCCGTGTTTTCCATTAGCTCGTTTAGTATATTAACTGTATGAACAAAACTGAGGTTAGTGTAGGTTATACGGATATATTTAAATGTACAAGACTGCCTGTATAAAAACTGTATTAATAAGATCTAGATCCCTACTATATATAATTTGAAAGCTACAAATTTTTAAATTAAAGTGATTATTTAAATAAAAAAAGTTTTTATAAAGTAGTTATTTTTATAACTTTGAGAAATTAAATTTTAAAGTAAAAAATATCTAATATAGATATTCTATAAAGTTGAACAAAATCTATATTTTGTCCTTTCCAATATGAAACTGCCACTAAATTTATTGTCATTTAGAGCTTTCACCCAAAAAAAAGGTATAGACAAAATAGACTTCGGCAAGTTATTGTATCTGTACACAGAACACGATATAGCGAAAAAAACGTAGATGATGTTTGCAGGGAAGAAAGCTTAGGTACCTTATGTATGTTTTTGTATTATGAAACATTCAGAATCTCATCACGTTTTAATTGATAGATACAAACTCACTAAAAAGCTGTAGTTTTGAACTTTCTTGTCAAAGAGAGAGAAAGATGAAGGATCCTCAGTTAGCTTGTTGGTCCTACTAACAAACACAAACTGTCTTCTCAGGTGACAAATAGTGAAGCCCGCCTACAACTTCCAGTTCACGGAGTGGCACGCCTGACTGAAAGTAACTTGACAGTGATATGCACCATGACTCGAAAGCTTAGCTGAACGGAATCTGGATCACGTGCTGATTGTCAAAGAAATGAACATACATTATCTTACGTCGTGAATGCTTAAATAGCATCTCACTGTAGAAAATAAAAGGTTTCCCACGGTTAATTCAGCCGTCATAAAGTTAGGCTTAGCTACATCTGAGAGCAAGGCCAACGCCCGTGATAGATTTATATTTTATAAAGCTAATCATCCCGGAAATTATATTCAAGGTGATGACAAAAACGACTCAAAAGAAGATTTGTTTTGATTATCATATCAGTCTATTATATAAATAAACACATGAGAAGAACTAGAATTGTAATTATAGCTTTTATGATCTTTGATGTACTTTATTTCAATAGAATATCCTGTGAGAACAAAATATATATCAAACAAACCCAGAAATAATAATAGCAAAGAAGTTGAAATATTTAGGACTATTATGTAACATAGAAATTATTACAAGTTCTTTGGCACGCCATATTATTATGCTACTTGTTTGTTTGTTTTTTAAATGTCAGCAAAGTCAAACAAATCATGAAATTTTAAATGACTTACGAACAACATGTGAAACCTACAACGAGATAGCTTCAAAACTTCTTACAGTTTAATGTGTAAAACCTATAATGACAACGATGAGAAACAATTTACATGTGATTTGTAGATCCTAAAATGACAAAAGTTAAAAGCTACTTACAACTTAACGTATATAGCCTATAATAACAAAGACTGAACACTAATTACAAATAATACGTGCAACACGCACTCCTCCAGAACAAGCAATTCGCAAATACAACTGAAAAAGGTATATTTTGAATTATGTTAAAATTTTCACGGTACGAAAAACTAATATAGTAATAAATAAACATAATTTAAAGGAAACAAATATTTTTTTAAAGTTTTAAGTTGAACCTTTACTTTTTGTTTCTTTGTTCGTCAGCTTCATAGAATATATGATCATGAATTCATAAAAAAAACTAGCAAGTAACAAGGACTAGAAACTCGACCTGTTACCAAATAATTTGTGTATGATGAAGCAAAAGTAAGTTTTATATCAAATACAAACATTTTAGGGTACTTCTTTTTTGTTAACCTTATGCATATAAAATGAACTTCAGTGAGTTTTGAAATTCGAAGTGCTTTTCCTTAATGGATAAACCAGTGTTTACAGATGTAAAAACCTTTCAGTTAAATTCCCACCGATTAAACAGCAACAGTTCTTATTTCTAATTAGACCTCCAGTACGAGTAACCTTCTTTCTAAAACACCTTCATTAATGTGGTTTCGTTTCCACCTAGAACTTCATCATGTTTTCGTCTTTGTTATTGAAACATCACTTTGTTTTGATTAATCTTGGTTGTGTACCTGCTCTAAACTTCAATCAACGTATTAACGTGTAGATTGAGTTCCTTTTTTGATTTTTCAGTACGTGTAAACTGTCTTTTGAGTGTTTTAAGTGGTTGTACATTTTCATTTACAACAGGTTTTCTAGTTTGCACGCCAAACAGACACACTACCAATTGCTAATAATGCATGTTTTTAAGAGTTCAAACTTCCCAGCCGGAACTAATTTTCTACAGATTTTCAAGTTACAGTTCTGGTTCATATTGACTTACTTCGAAAAACCTGCAGTCTCACCTTCTTTTTTTGTAGATGTATTTATTTACTGACTGTTGTTAGCATTTATTCAATTTAGAAGAAAACGTTATTACATTTATTTTAAAATGGAAACGTTACTTTTAAATTATAAAAGTTACAAAACAATGGTTAAAATAATTTTAATTCATATTCTGGTATGTCTACAGAAAAGAAGTGTTTTTAGAACACTATTTAATTTATTTCTTTAGTATATTATAAACATGCAATAAAAGATTCTGGTTATGCACAGTCTTTAGTTCTGTCTCAAACACGAGTTCTTTACTGTAATGACAGTAAATAGTACTCGAATCTGGAACTGCATTTATATTTATTATTATTTACTTTGTCTACATGTTAATGAATGCAAGTGACAAATGAAATAAGTTTGTTACCTTTTAAGGAATTCAAGTAACAAGCATCGAAAACAACTAATCTTTTTACGGACTCTTAATGACAGACATTGAAAGGAAACTGATACTTTTTTTTGGAAACTTGGTAATATACCTTTAAAATTAAATGTTGTTGGTGATGTCACAAACGAAAGAAATGAAAAATAAAACAAATAAAGTCAATAATAAAGAAAGAAAGAAAGAAATGCATACATGCAATTGTTACTGCTTACACAGGAACATTAGCTAACTATAAGGGATATGTTTTTAACACAAACTAGTAAAATGCCTTGTACGAGATGATCAAAATATTATAAGCAGATGTATATTTACTGTAATTGTAATAGACAAACACATAGGCATAAGAAAATATGTATCTTCCCACTGGTCAATCTGACCAACAAATACAAAGATTTTGTTTTTCAATCCTGCATACTTGACAATGTACTTTCTTACGCTTTCTAAACTTCGAAAATTCGCCGTCAAACAAGTTTAAAAATAAGCACTTAAAGGGACTATTCAGTTTTACAGGTGATTAACTATTGTGCTCTGAAGTTTTATTTCTAGAAACTGTTGTAGGTGACCTTCACCCTTATATGAGCTAATTTGAAGACCATGTCTTTATTTAAATCACGTATAATGCAATATTTAAAATACACATATCGTTCTATTGCTTGAAAATATAAAAAGAAAAATGCTGCATTAGTTTTATAACAGTGTCGATGACATATTTCTTAAAAACGTGCTTTAAAAATATTATAAAGTAAGAATTAAGGATAAGCCTCATCCCATCGAAAAACAGTCCCCCTTTGTGGCAGAAGTCAAGGAAAAGATTTCCACTGACCTCAAACAACCCACCATTATTTAGAAACTGCCCCAAATGACTGTCACTGTTTTGTGACAGAGGACTGATTACCGTATCCACTAGGATGTAATAGTATTGGTTTGTTTTGAATTTTCCCCAAACCTACCTGAGAGCTATCTGCGCTAGCCGTCTCTAATTTAACAGTGTAAGACAAGAGAGAAGGCAGCTAGTCATCACCGCCCGCTGCCAACTATTGGGCTAGTCTTTTACCAACGAATAATAGGATTGATCGTATCTTTATAACCCACACGTCTGAAAGGAGAAGCATGTTTTTTTAGTAACGTGGATTTGAACCAGCGACCCTCAGATTACGACTCGAGTGCCTTAACCACCTGGCCATGCCGGGCCGGAGCGTGTAATATTAAGAACATGATTTAAATGCAGAGTATATTTTGATTGTGAGCTTCAAATACTGTCATAGTTTTTGGAAATTTACCGAAGATAGACATAGCTAGTTTGTAATAATTTTATTATTCGTTTAAAATGAAAGCTTTTGTATATTTTTTCACTATAAACAAAAAGAGAATTTCTTTTATCTAGGTTCCCCATTGGTACAGCGGTATATCTAGGTACTTATAACGCTAAAATCAGGGGTTTGAATCCTCTTGGTGGACTTAGCAGATAGATCAATGTGGCTTTGCTATAAGAAAAACACAGTCTCTTATCTAATGTATAATACTGTAGTATTTTAAAAGTTGGAATAAGTAAACAAAGCAAACACAGAAACACTCATTCCAACAAATGCATGACACCTGGTAGGTTACAGAACAACTGAACTCCTCTATTTCCGAGATATGAAAATATTATTTATATTATGTTACCATATATATATGTATATAATTGAAACATAAAATTACCCATAATTTATATATATATATATATATATTGTTATCTGAAGATTAGAGGCCACTTTTATTTCTAATTTTATTGTAAAAACCTTTATTATCTTGGTTACAATTTACTTTCCGCGCTCCGTCTTCACAACTAAAAATGTAATTTAAAGCATTAGAGTTAAACTTGTGGAAAAGACTTATGTTACATCATATTACTGTAACTAAGTCATGATTTTGATGTCATACATGTATTGGGTTACAAAACGTTTTGTCTGTTTGAAATATCTCTTCTCATTTTTAATTTTTGCAAATGTTTCTGATAAGTAGAAATAAGTCGTAATGAATAACAAAATTAGAGAAAATGTTTCGAAATGCAAGGGAAACACTGGCGTAATTTTGGTTATATCTTTAAAAATAATATTTTTACTCATTTCCAATAATATGAAAAAAAAACACCGATATTTACTTTTTTGTTTTTCGAAATAATATAACTTCAATAAACTTCTGTGGATTTTATACTTTGTTAAGAAATAATGTTCCTTCCTACAGATCTGGTTTATTGTTTGTTTTAACAATAAAATCAAAATTAAAGTAACTAGTCACGTCATTTTGTCTCTCAAGTACGTATTACATTTACTAAAGTATCAAAGCTATTCATATATATTACTTGAACAATGATAATTATTGTAATACGACGTGCACGTATTGTCAACGGTTGTTGTTGTTGTTTAGAATTAAGCACGAAGCTGCACAATGGGCTATCTGTGCTCTGCCCACCACGGGTATCGAAACCCGGATTTTAGCGTGTAAGTCCGCAGACATACCGCTGAGCCACTGGGGGGGCTTGTCAACGGAAGGTGGGTATACGTCTAGCATACTATTAGTTCTATCCCTGTGACACCCACGACAACATGAGATAGCGGGAGCCAAATGTTTGTGTTGAAAGTGTAGAAACATATGTTTAATTAAATAAAATACTTGAAGACTAGAGAAAGTCACGTTAAGAGGGAAAAAAACCTAGTCCATTAGTTAAACTTTCATTACTCAAAACATCTCGTGACTCTCTCGCAACATGTAGCTGTTCCCAGTTATTAGTCTCCGCTAATGTCAGCGGTGCTGGAATATAGAGGTCTTTAGAACTTGCCTTATCTAGGCTCAGGGAGCAGTTGATTAAATGCAGACCGAGCATAACTAATCGCGAGAGAAACTCCCATCAATTTACACACTTATCCTTGACAAAATCTCCAAATTTCTTATACGATCTGCCTAGGATAAAGCGAAGATAAAATAAATTAAAAGAACCATATCTCAAGTTTAAGCTAACTTGTGCATTTAGTAAAATGAAAGTCAAGAAGCCCAGAAATGATAAATAAACGTGAGACTGCTAGCTTATTAACTAAAATAGATTATCCACCGGCCGTAGTTATACCAAATTATGTATAGATCTATAGGGATAAGGTGAAGGGTGCACCAAGTATTCGTAACACTGGTTTGCTCACCGGTAATAAAATAGATACTGTAATGATACTTCTTTTCTCTACCTATCACCCGATAACAAAATGTTTAATGCACTGGTTCTATCAGTATCACTTTTCACGCACCGATCAAGTTCAATATAAATATTTAAATCAGTAAAAATTAAGATCCGTAAATCAAATTGAAATATTTTTTTTGGAATTCAATACAAAATAAGAAAAGCATTATTTGTAACAGGCTTAAAAGTGTGTTGGATATGAGTACTTTCGTTTTTCAAGATTATGTAGGTATTTCTGTAGCGTTCATATATCATGTAATATTAAGTATTAAATTGTTAATTCATTTTATCTGTATCCTGATAGGTTTTCTAGAACATATACATGTAGCTTCTAACTTTACTTATATATATATCTTCTTATTGTGTATTTTAAATGTTTAGTTCTTATCAAGACATATATTATATATTTTCTCTAGGTTATGTGTAACTTACTTTAAATAATATACATCTACATTTTGTAATAAAAACGTGTTTTGTATAATAGCCTCTAATATTTTAATACAATTTACTTTTTTTATATAGTGCACGTCCATCTGGGGCCATTGTTGTAAAAAAAACATGATTTTAAAGAGATATAGTTTTATTCGTTTCATAAGGTTACACGAGGACTAAAGCCATCTACGAATGATCGACCCTAATTTTGATCCGCTGGACTAGAACGAAGGTCAACAGCTATTCAACAGCATCGTCTGCCATTGTTCTCTGACAGAATCGTGAGACATATTCTCACTTTTATTGCACACTGACGGCTTCAAAGTGCGGAGTGCATTTTTATGGTAGGGGTTGCAAACTACAGTACAATTGGATTCACAAAATGGAATTAGTCATTAGACCACATCCGGCTCTCAGAGATATAAAAGTTCTTCTTAAATCTTAAATGTCATGAAGTTAAAATATATCTGTTTCCCATAAGATATATTTATCATTTCCGTGTTATATCCGTGTCATATACAAACCCTTTTATTCTTAACGCTTTGTAAATTAAAACGTTTTGTTATAAATTATGCCAGATTTATACCAGTGGCACATGTGTCTTCTATAAATATATTTTCCTTGTGGTAAGAATAACTTAATCAGATTTTGCTGTCCATCTTTCAAGTTTATTGACCAAACTTTCGACTTCTCTTGTAAAACTGTCTTCAGGGGTTGAAAGTCTACTAAATAGATATTGATTATGAAGATTCAAATCCCACAGAGTTATATTTATTATTAATTTACCTACGTTGTTAATTCAAAACAGAATATAATTATTGTGTTAGTAACGCATCTTTCTCTTGTAACTAATCTACCTTACACAAATGTGTCTTCACTACGTATATGTTTCAGATTACTGTAACAAACGTGTCTTTTATATTATGTCTGTCCTCTGTGACGAATTTATCGTCAGTATCTGTCTTATATTAGTAATGTATTTGTCTTCTATTCGTGTATATTTTTGTGTTATTAATGTTTCTGTGTTCTTTTGGCGTCCGCTTCATTAGTAAGATATATTTACAATAAGCTGCTTTATAATAGCCTTCACCCTTTACTTCAGATATATATTTTACAGAATAAAGAAATAATTTGAAAATCTATGTATTAGGAACATATATATGCTCATTGTGTGTGTTTCCTTTTAGCATGGCTAAATCGGGCTATCTGCTGAATCCATCAAGGAGAATCGAGCCCCCTAATTTTAGAGTTGTAAATCCCTAAACTCATTGCTGAACTAGCGGGAGACAAGATCATTGTGAAGAGATTTGTGAAATGTCCCTGAGGTAAACAGCACTTATTTTTTATTTAGTTATTGTGGTGTTTGATATAATATTATACCACAAAACATTTACTAAAAACTTAGATTATTTTTAATGCAAAATGAAGCACGTTCTTCAAATCTTATGTTTATATGGGTTTATCCTCCGATCACGAATAAACATATATAAATATACTTTAACACCAATAAAACAGAATGTTTACTAACAAAACATGTCATTATGAATAAGTTCCTTTACAAGCTAGTACATTTTATCCACTTTAAAAAATCGTCGTGGTTCGTTTTACCAAGTCTTTTCCACACTCGCAAACAACAGTGCCAAATAAATTGTGTTTAAAGTAGCTGAAGGTCAAAACACCAATTTCCTATGACAATGATAAACATCGTGTGTTATCTATTGCATTTAAAGTAGCAATAACTAAAACACCATAGTTTGTATGACACGTGTAACCATGATGTGTTACAGACAGTGTTTGAGACCACAAGACTTCCATAGCGATGGTCATAGTGTTATCTAGGTAATATTTAAGCTCACTTATATTCATAACACAATAGTTCATACCATACTAATTCTAAAGTATAGTTTATGTTGCATTATAGAATTTCTAAAACACGAGCACTGTAGTTTTTATCACACTGACATTAAAGCATAGTGTAGATTGTATTATAAAGTATGTAATTGATAAACAGTAGTCTTTTACTGCACTGATACTTAAGTATAGCATAGGCTGTGTTATTATAAAGTCTCTATAACCAAAACGCAGTAGTATTTACCATATTGATACTAAAGTATAGTTTAAGTTGTATTATAGAGTAGTTTTTACAACACTGATGTTAAAGTATAGCACAAATTGTGTTATAAAGTCTCTAAAACACAAACATAGTAGTCTTTACCACATTAATACTAAAAACATAGGTTATGTTGTATTATACAATTCCTAAAGCAAAAGCTAGTAGTTATTACAACACTGATATCAAAATATAGTAGCAACTGTATTATGAAGTATCTGAAGAAAAATTATGGTAGTTTTTACCATACTGATACCCCAGCGTACTACTTAATGTGATTCGATCTCAAAGTATTTTCTGTGATAAGCATAGTATATTGTAGGTTACATTAAGCACCTAAACTGGAAAGAGCCACAGTCTTTCTTGTAATGATTACAATGATGTGTGTTTTTATAGTGTTTTAGTTTAAAATAAAATCCTGTCTCAGTGAAATTTACAGCTATTCGAGAAATGTATGATCTACTTTAATAATGATAGAAGCATCTGATAACTACTTGCAATTAAGTACTCGACAGTGCAGTAACTCAACTCAATTTGAGTTGCATGTTTATTTATCTACTCTTCATCTTTCCATACTTGGGAAAATATACCTGTGATAACAGTATTACTGGTATAAGAATAATGAAGGAAATGGTATCCCTGACTTGAAGATGCTAACACCATCAGATTGACTACAGGGCCTTTATAATGACTAGAAAACATGCATTCAGCCATTATTCCGAATGAACATTTATCTTCCTTAGTGAAAGTGAATAGCGGTGTGCAAAAGGGACATGAGGCTAAACTTAATGTTTTTCTTGGTTATGGACTAGTTTCATTTCTCAACATAGTAAATATTTCTAAAATTAACTCTTTAAACCACAGTTTGAATTGTATTGAAATACTAGTCTTGAATTTTCTGTTGTATTATCATATATCTTGCCAAACAAAATTTCACCACATAAATAGACCAATCGATATTTTTCGTGCAACCAATGCAGGGCTAGCTTTATCAACCTTTTAAAAATCCCCGGCGCATTGTATAATCCAAATAAGATTATTTAGAACGCTTACAGATCCTTACAAGTGAAGAAAGTAATAATATATGACTTTTTAAATTTATTTTGACCTACTAGTACTGCTACATTCACCTTTAAAAAGCCCACACAGAACTTTGGCATATTTGCCTTTTCTTATTGGCGATTAAATTATAGTTTCCTATTACATTTAGTTTATGTTTACAGTTACAGTAAAGATAATTATTTATGAGATGCACATCTTTTGTGTACATATTATGATGGATTAAACACATAAAACTCAAATGACCATCTGATCTAACAGATATGCTCAAGAAGTTTTCTGACAACTTTGGCAATGTCTTTAGATGTGCATCATCCAAGTTACTCTGACAAATATTAACAGAGAATATCAGGTATAAAATAATATAAATTGCATTATAAACATGTGGTAAAATTAAGGAAATGCTAATTTAGTGGCTTTTACTCATCAAGTCTCCTTTTTGCACCATGACAGAATCAGCTCAAAGATTTCACTTCCATAATAATAGACCAAAAAAGACAATGTCTAATTTTAGACTAAACAAGTCACTGCAGAACTTGATAAATATAGCAAACAGACTTACAGTTAAATGGCTTGATCAGGAAATAACAGATTTCTGGCAGAGGAAGAAATTAATTATTCTACATAAAGTTATCTGCAGCTTTCCTGAACACACCGCTTGAATAATTATAATTAGCAACTGGTTATCTTTACCTTACAAATAAACATTTACCTTTACTGTTTCTCTCATAGCAGTGTGTCTGCGGACATTCAACGCGAACAACCGGGTTTCAATACTCGCGTAGCTTTATGCTCAGTTCAAAACAACAACAACCTTTACTGTCATACTTGACCCACACACAGGTTATGCTGTTAGTCAGGTTACGCATTACATACGTTATTTCAAACCGATGTCTGGAACATCACTTCCGACACTCCCATGTGGCATATACCAACTGGTATTTAATTATATGGACTGCCTGACAATCCACACAAGTGTTTTTTCTTTTGTTTTTCATGTAGTCATTAAAGGTAAGTTATGTTTTTCATGCACTATGTTTTTTAACTTTAAATGCGGCGTGGTGGATGTTTCTGTTCGTCATTGGTTCCTGTTGGTGATAAGCTTCGTATAATTCCATATTTACTTCCATTTTGTCTCCTTTGTACAAGTAAAAGTTGAAGTTTGCTGATGATAGACAAAGACTTGTTTAACAACATCTGACACACTACAGGGTTGAGAAGAGATCTGATAATCTCGGTGTCAGCAAGGAACTCCGCTTTGTATCGTCACATAGTACTGCCAAACATAAACTGGCTTGGCCATGTCATAAACTTGGGAATTTCATAAAAAATTGTAGATCAGTGACTATTCGAAAGCTGGTTTCCTTCCAGATTAACACAGATTAAAATATTAAAGGAAATATTAGTCTCTGTACTTCCTACTTTTAGCAAGTCGTTTGAGATGACGTTCCTTTTCATTCCTTGCTATTACTGGAGAGAAATGTCTATTTTACTGTAGAAACCCACTGCAAATGACTGATAAGCAAGCAAAAACGAGTAATCATCTTAAACGTTTTCAGGGTAATAGTGACTTTTTGGCCTGTATTGTATTTGCCTTGTTAATTATGGCAGTCAGTGCACAGTTGGTTAGTTTATTGGTTTCATTGAGTGTTGTTACCTCACTGAAATTGAGGAGTCATTTCTGTATTGTCTGATTATTAGTCCGTGTATTTCAAACAGGAACCTGCGGATCTTCTTTGTTATCATTGTGTGAGAAATCAGTGGACTTGCATTATTTATTTCACTAGAAAACATGAAATAAGTAATCAACTTCTCTTATGTTTTTTATGGCTATGAAGTCATCCATTCCGGGTTTTCTCAATTTTTGTGGCTCTTTTACTGTTAAACATGTGCTCTGTGTCTAAACACAGTTGGTGTACGTATATTGACAATGTGAACCATCACTCTGGTTAAGTCTTTACGCAATAAAGCAGAACTAAAATGTAGAATGTTGCTGTGTTTTTTTTCATCCTGTTTCTCTGTAAAGATAGAGTTGTTCTAACTGAGATCTGATTTTTTTCTTAAGCCTGATATCGTCCGACAATCGAATCGGTTCTATTAACATTCTTTACTAACAAATGAAGCTCACAAGCTCACTCTTGCTTTGGAACCTAGTATGTTTCTTCATCCCACCTGATCAGAATGCAGAAGGCTGAGTACCAAAGAAGCCTTTATGAAGAGCTTCAGTTGTAGAATACCATTATTCCAACAAAGATGTTCTTGTGCCATAACAATTAGTTTCATACGGACCAGCAGACTACTACAAAGGCTTAGCCTGTGGAAAGAGAATCAGTTCATATATATACAAAAACGGCTCGTTTGAGTTGACAAAATATTTTACATGGAAGAGCGAACAACGTTTCGACCTTCTTGGGTCATCGTCAGCCGTTTTTGCATATATATTTCTCTACAAGTGGGTTTTCTCGACATCACTGAGAACCAGTCCATGTCTTTCAGAGCTTGGATTTTCTCTGCTGGGATAGTTCTCTTGATGAATTTTATAGGATTGACTATGTGTCAAAGAAATGACTGAGAGCACGAAAATCTAGAACTGACAAACTGAATAATAAAGAAAATTAGATGAAACAAATTAAAGATGTTGTCTTAAATACATGAAATCAAATATCAGTTTATCAAAAATGTTTATCAGGATTGTCTGTGGTATTTATATACAGCAACAGTATATCACTGTCTATCACTTTAACTGAAAAATCATAGGTTTTATCTTACAAGATAGGAGAAGATGATATTGAAGTCAAATTATTGAGTCAATAAAGTAGTTACAATTGTGAAGAAATGAAGTGAAGTAAGGAAATAAAACAGCAAATTCCCACAATTTTATTCTCCTCCTGTCCTTTGGTTTGTTAAATAAAAACAAATTGCAGCTACGTATAATACTTCAGCCTACTACTGAGACTCATAACTGAACAATAACAGAATAAAGAATAAAACCCTGCAGTATTTGCTGAAGGTACAAAAGCCACCAAACTCATAATATATCAATTTCTAAGCTACATTATAAGGCTTAAAAACTGTTGAAGATAGCTTTGTATCTCCATAAGAAATGTTCAGATAGTTACTGCAAGAAAAGATGAACAAACACATTCTGAAGTTTGTGGTAACTACCTGAATGTAATATTTGTAATAACAACTATTGAAGATAAATGAAGTTGATAAATGTGCAAAATTGTTACTTATTGTAGAATGTAGATTTGATATTATATATATATATTGTAATATCGTAAAAACTTACATCATCATAACTACAGCGACGCACTAAAGATTGTGTTTAATGTTGCTGGAACTCAGATTCCAAAACACAGCTGTACTTACACTTTTGATGACACGGTATGTTATAGATTGTTTTTAAAAATTCACTAAAGCTCAGAACACTAGTAGTCCTTTTCCTCACTGTACATTGTTCAATAAACTATAAGTTGATAACATATAAATTGCTTAAAGTCAGTAAAACTGAAAACACTTTAATGTCTACAAGAATGAAAATTTTGAAGATGCGTGCATTGTTTTATATGATTAGTCTTTTATCAGAGTGATGACTATTTTACTGTAGAACTTCAAATATCAGTTTTTGCCACAGTAATAAGTATGCTATACTAAAATCACTAAAGTCCAAAGATAAAAATGTAATACAGATTGTGTTTAAAGTTAATAGAGATCAAAATAAGCTAGCCTTTGCAAGAATAACGAATATGTTGTGCTGTGTGGCTTGGACAGTGAAAAACAGCTTTTTACCTTAACGATAACTATAACGTATTATAGATTGTACAGTAACTGAAACTCAAATGACTGAAGCTTTTACTACATCGGTAATTACGAATAACTATAAGCTTTCATAAATCTAAAATACTGAATAGAAGAGTATTCTGTGCTAAATATTCGGGTATAAAGTCAGATTCACTACTAATAAATCCATCATTAGTATACTCAACATGTGTTATAAATTCATCAAATCTGCAATACCAATCCTACGAATTCCATATCTAGAGATGGTTAAAGATAGAAAATAAATACATGGCCTTTAAAAACGAGAAAATTATATTAAAAGTGACATAACGTGACAAGCTACTTCAAATAAGGTTATGAAGCTAGTAAACATCCCCCTAGCACGCTTAAACTGGACCTACCTTTAGGAAGTAGCGACTTTAATCCAGTGTCTGGTCCGTAACTACTTGGTTGGCTTAAAGCCCTGGAAAAATGTTCATCAACTACATCTGACGTGTCTCCGGTGAAATAGGTAAAGACAACACAGTTAGCGGATATATAATGAGCGTCAGCTGCACCGTGGGGATTACTTGCAGTATTTTTGTCATCCTCTTTGCCGGTTGTTGTGCAAGACGCGGCCGGAGAATGTGTTGAACAGTCTGTTCCTCTGTTTCTTTGATAGTCTGTACTGAGGTGCTCTAACGGTTCGAGCATCTTATGATGGAGAAACTTCTGAAATTCAAGGAAATTTTACAGTAGTACTAGTCAATGAAATCACGTGAAAAATCTCAAAATCAATTGTTTTTTTCTAAAACTCTAAAAAAGGGTCTGCTAGATAATTTGCCACCAACTTCGTGTACGCTGAACGGTAACCGAAAGCATGTCAGCTATGCTGTGCTACCGGCACGAGCTGGACTTGAGCCCGCGTGTCGCATCGCTGGCATGCAACGGTCATAACAGGGTATCATGGTAAATAATGAAATTTTGTGATGAAGTAGGGAATCCCTCCTGGTTTCCGAAAGTGGCGTCTGTTGAAGAGCGTTGTTGACATTCCATTTTACTGAGTGGTAGAGCCAATTACAAGTAAATAACTCGAGAATTTGCCTTATTGTTGGACGTTGGTTATAGCGTTTGCAGTCCAGAGTTAGATCAAATGAGAACACTTCTCACTCACCTTTTGCTCGGACATCGGATGAGCTGACGGAGGAGATGGTCCTGTCACTGTAAAAGGTCCAGCACCCAACGTAGGGAAAGTGGGTGCGGAGGAAGGGGCCGCACCAGCCGCAGCTGCAGGGGCAGGTCGCTGGGGATAGGGAAAATATGGCGTATAAGGCTGGTACATTACGTCTATGCAACTCATTGTGCAAACACTATCTGCAGGAAAGAAGTTTTCTCCTACTGTTTTCTCCAATTTTACCCTGTTCCCAACATGATCGATGTTCACTACGTTCACCCCAGGGGGCGGGACTTGTAATGAACGCATGTTGCCCATCGCTGGTGCAGACTAGGACAGAGAATTCCACGCCTACTTTTGACGTAATAAACGCTAATCCAATCGCTGCGACTGACACATACGGCTTGAATTGAGAACATCACGGAAGACGAAGACAGCACAACATTAATGTCCGATTTACTCTATACTAGATGCTAAGAGTTTTTTAGAAACTTGAATAATGATCTATTTGATTTATAGACAGAAGTCCGTATTTCTGTTCTTTTGCAAGAGTTGCTAAATGCACGCACACCAAAATTATTGACAGCAGTAAACCTGAGATCCATCTCAGCGGATTTAAATATCATTCAGGAGTATACAACTTCACGTTTTTAATCGATCACCAACAAAAACGTAAAGGTAAGAAAATAAATTATAATTCAAACTAGAGCAAGCTCTCAAAACCTGTAACTTTTTGATTTCCATGATGACTTGATTAATTGACTATCATCGAGTTTAGCAAAAACCTTCTATTTCAATGTATTATTAATTGAATATGATCAAAAGTATCAAAACACCTGCTGCTTTATATCAACTTTATATCATCCAATTATAATCTTAAAATGATTAAGGTGTGTGCTTTCCACTAATATAGAATAATTTTTTCATTTGTATATAACACCTCCACTATTATTTTCTACGAGCTAATTATTTGATTATTTCAAAAAATAATGAAAATTGTGTTCATAATATATGTCACATCACAACCTGAACCTAAATTTACAGTGGCAGAGTTGAAAGCATTTGATTAGACAAGTAGTCTTGTCTCATTATTCCCATACATTCGGGTGTACCTAACGGTTCCTGTGCTGGACTTTGGTTTGTGTCTCATTAGCTCTTCAAAAAACAAGAATAACAAAAAACAACAGAGCACTGCACTTTTAGACTGCGGGTGCGAAATAACATGAGCAGTCAAGTGTCATTTACAATTAGATTATTATTAGTAAATGTTGTCGACTAGTTATTTTCCCTCTAGTCAATTTAAGTTTAGACAGCTAGGGCGTATAGCCTTTGTGTAGTTTTGTGAAGATACCTGGAATGAACAAAAACAATCATGTTCCATGGTTGTACATTATTCTTCATATAAATATCTAAGTTATCTGTTTCTTTCGTTTTGTTTATGTTTGAGAAAATATGATTTTGTTTTAAGGTTAATACGTACATTTTTATCTCATTTATTAAGAATGATGATTGTTTCTTAGTACATGTCAATGTTCTCAAGTGTGATTGTTCACAAAAATATGTTTGTGTAATATGTCCAA
Organism: Carcinoscorpius rotundicauda; assembly: GCA_011833715.1. Lineage (NCBI taxonomy): Eukaryota > Metazoa > Arthropoda > Merostomata > Xiphosura > Limulidae > Carcinoscorpius > Carcinoscorpius rotundicauda. The sequence goes on from CM022404.1 coordinate 25,262,080, forward strand.
TATGCTAAATGATGGTTTAACTGTACCCCTGATTCGCATCTCAACCGATGTTTTCCAGATTTTCTGTTGCAGAGGAAATATTCTAAACTTTTTCCACTCCCTCCATCAGTGCATTATTCTATTCCAGACATTTTACTGTCAAATCACAATTCATAATTGGGTGAAAATAATACATATCTTGTGTATGCCGGTTTTAAGCTGCATCAGAATAGAATCAAATTTTGCATTTGAAGCAGAAATGTTTGAATTTATAAAAATCTCAGTGTGATAAATTGTAACAAAATTCATTTTATTTTGCATAAAATATAACATACTCGTATATTTCTCTATGGAACCGTTGCATAGCATTCTCTTTCTCTCTTAAGAAGATATTAACTTGAAGTGTTTTAAGACGTTAATGATGTCATTTCTTATTATTAATATGGCGTAATATTAATCAAAAATTTTTTTTTTTTTACTTCAGTAGATGCACACTTTCCTCCGAAAGTGTTACGTCAATACGTGTATTATGCAGCAACATGTTAGCTTATCATCACGCCAGTAAACTCAGCATGGAAAAAATATCAAAAACGTGCGATCCAAAGTGATACTTCACATTCTTGTGTGTGTGTTTTTTTGTATAGCAAAGCCACAAAGGGCTATCTACTCAGCCCACCTAGGGGAATCGAACCTTTGATTTTAGCGTTGTACTTCACATTCTTGAAAAAATCATATACTTCGGAGAAGCTTGCTTGAAAATCCTTTTTCATCTAAATTCAATATAGCTTGTCATTTTTTCTGAATGATATTTGAATACATGGGTGCCAAATAAATGTTTTAAAATAATTTTAATAATTAAATAATTAATGAGCTGAACAGGAAACTTTAATTAGATTTTGAGTTTCAGATATTAGGAAATATTAATAAAACGGGAATTAAATATTTAATAAAATAATTACTTAACACCAACTAATTTATTAATTATATGCTCTTTCAGTTTCCGTCCTCTGCTGGGACAGTGGTAAGTTTTCGGATAAGCAAACTTTAAAATCAGCGATTCAATACCTCTCGGTAAACTCAGCAGATAGCCCGATATGACTTTGCTATAAGAAAACACACGCACACAGATGTTATCAGCATTAATTCAACGATTTTTATCTAATATAGTTTCAAAGTTGTTTCTTTAGCGACTAAGAAATCTAGGTTTTCCTACAGGTGTTACATAAATAATTAATAAAGTGATGCCAGAAGTATAGATTTAATAATCATACAATTGGTGCATTTCATTATACAGCTCTTTAATTTGTACACGGTATTTTAAAATCATACTGATGTTGTTGTACATTGCTAAGCACGTTTTGCTCTGTGATAGCGTTTTTCGACCAATATGTTTCGTCTAACCAAGTCTGACTTCAAGTATACATGAGCATGATGTATTTCAGAATTCAAATACTTTTCCTTCATTTACTTTTGATCATTTCATTGAATGATCTTTCACGAAGACAAATCTGAAGAGTAAAATACACAAAAGCTTATTTGCTCAAAGTAAGTAGTTGGAAGATTGGTGTACAAGAGCAAGTAAGAGTTTCATATCAATACCGATAAGTTTTCAATTTTTACATTAACTAGTATTCTGGTTTAACAGTTTAAGCATATGTTTGGTGGCATAGAGAAATCTAACTAAATAATATTTTGATACATATTCAAAATCTCAGATGTATTTGTTTTATATTTGTATTATAAACTCAGTAAACAATGAAACTGATTACGCTCCTTCAGGAAGTTTCTGTTTCAACTGTAGAAACAGAATAATGCAGCAAATAATAATGTCATGTACCTACAACAGAATAGTGAAACTAAACTGGACTTTTGAATGTTTCTAATTATTATTTTAACAAATTATTTTTGTATTTCGTCGACAAAAATGAATTGTTTATTTTAAATATAATAATTGTAAACAGAACTTTTCCACTAAGTTTAATCTTTCATAAAATGTTTGTAATTTAAAATGAATATGTTATCAAAGCTATTTACATGTGCTACATGTTTTGAAACAGACATGATTGTTTGTATCTTAGATTATTTATGGAATTAGCACAGAATAGTTTTATTTTGTGTATATTTTAAAGTGTAAAACTAATTTTTTTGCCTATAATTTTGAAAACATATGTATCTATGTAATTAAATTAATTCAAAACTTCTAGTATAATATAAACATTTATTTTTGTGAAGTAAGGCTCTTATACTTTTTCTTAGAATTATACGTTTTGTCAATAGTTTTAAGCTCGAGTATTAAAAATTACACAGAAACGAATTTGGTTTCAAAACTGTGATATTTTGGATTATTAGTCATAAGCTGTGTGTTTTATTAAAATGTATTTAAGAGTTAGCTTTTTTGTATTTTTTATCAGATGAACATAGTAATTTTTCAAAACCGGTAACATCATAAACGTTTTCATAAATAATTCATAATTTTTAATCAATAAAGAAAGCTTAAAGATGTAACCATGAAAAAATCGAACTTGGTTTCCACGACAATAAGAAAATGACTATTTTTTAATAGGGAACTACCTTTCCAAAGTACTAAGTTTAAAAAATTAATTAATCAAGCAAGTTTTTATTCACAAAAACTGCTTAGTTCTTAGTTACTTAATATTTCAGTCAGATTTCAACAATTATATACTAGCTGGTTTAATAAAAATGAAACATAAGAACCTTTATAGCAGAACGCGTAATGCTGCTTATCGATAAAAGTCATTTCATTTAAGTTGAGCTTTAAGAACCAGTATTTTATTATCAAGTTACATATAATTCCTTACTTCTTTATTAAGATCTTTTGCTTATTAGTATTGCGTTGAAATTAAACTTTTGTTTTACGTTATAAATACAGTGAACTGAGGCTGAAGAGCAATAGTTTAATTTACTTCAAACAAAAATTTCCGAAATTTATTCTGTCAAAGCTTCTAGTTTCACTGGCATAGTGCAATAAATTTGGAACTATTTTTCTAAACGCTTGATGAATATTACAAATTTTAAGTATATTGTCTTTGTATTCCATACTTTTGTAAAGTACTTGACTAACATTTGAATGAATTCCATGTTAGTTTAACAAACTACAACCGTCTGTTTTAAAATTTAAACTTCAGCTCATTATTTTATATAAAGATAGCATTTCTGAGATTTATAAAATATAAAGTTTAGGTTCTTAACATAAGCATTTCAAAATTAGTACTTTACAATAACAAGCCATAAAAATAAAACTCAAAGTTTTTTGGTTTTTTTTTCTTGTGAGGGCAGTTAACCTCACAACCACGGATGATGCATCAACTAGGTGCACCTCTAGAGGGGTGGAGGAATTATACAAAGTCTGACTTTTAGTCTAGATTCATAAAACTTTCTTTTGCGTGATAGAAGTTAGTTTATTCATAAAAGTGCAAGGAGCTTAATCAGGTAAATGATTTTTAGAAGCACGTTTATAAGTTTAGAAAAGCATTCTATTAAGTTAAATACAAATTGATATTTTTCTTATAAAAACTATAATTTTGTATATCGACACGTCACGGGCAAGGATGTTAAAGCGTTCGACTTATAATCCGAGGGTCGCGGGTTCAAATCCTAGTCACACCTAACATGCTTGCCCTTTCAGCCGTGAGCGCTTTATAATGTGACGGTCAATCCCACTATTCTCTTGTAATACTCTATTCTTTTGTAAAAGAGTAGCCCAGCCCAAGAGTGGGTGGTGATGAGTAGCTGCCTTTCCTCTAGTCTTACACTGCTAAATTAGGGACGGTTAGCGCAAATAGCCCTCGAATAGGTTTGTACGAAATTCAAAACAAACATTTTGTATATCAAAACTGGGAATGTATGTACGTAATTTTTTTTACATTTTTTTAACTAAAGTGTTTATGGTTTTATGTTTAAAGAAGTTAAAATTAGAAAACAGATGGTTAAAATTTCAATACTGTGTAGTTTTAACTTCATCATTATATAACTTTTTATTGCTGAACTTGTTTTTCTCGGGTTACTGAACTTACGGTTAGAAGATGATAACTACAGAAAGTTCTGTTCAAGTAGTTTGGTAAATATTTTGTTTATACTCAGAGCTACAATAATAGTTTATCTACAAATTCAATCAATGCATCAGGTTGTTGTAAACTCCCTCAAGCTTTCCAAATCACAGTAGGATCTGTAGAAAAGCAGGACATACCAAGAGGTTAGAGGTAGCTCGACGCACTTAACCAGTGTAGAACCCGCCGTAGGGCCAAGTCACAAACATCGTTTTTTTTCGGCACATGGCGAATGTTCTTCTAGTTAAGTGCTGTTGTTTCAACGTTGTTACTGATACTTATCTCCACTGTCGAAAGAATATAACAAGATCAATGGTCAGTGAAAGAGTTTATGTCTTCGAAATATTGCCAGAGGTTTTCATCCCATAATTTATTGCGAAAGAAATTTTATACAGTGGGAATTTTAAAAGGTGGTAATAATAATCACTTCCTCTTGGGGCTCTCGCTCACTCTCTAAATACTTGTGGTCATTTACTGTAGAACACCCTATAAGCGTAATTATCTAAATGTCAGGTCTGAAGACACTTCCTATGAGCGTGTGCTTATATCCATGGGAATCGTCAGGAGTAGCTCACTATATGATGAAGGTGCAAGAGAACTAATGAGAACATGTGTGAAACAGAAATGGTAACAGGGAAGCTGACACTTGCCCTTTTGATAGACAACCTTGTTCTATTACTGTTTGAGATCCCAGCAGGCGCCGATATAAGGTTTCGGTTGCTCCACATGTGGTCTGCTGCCTCTGTTATGCATAGACCTTCGCAACGCTATTATATATACAGCATGCTAGTTAGCTAGTGATATACAGATACATAAATCGTTCAATACATCTATTTCAACCAGTTCACAAATATATTTCTATATAAAATACAGGTCGTGTAAAACCATCATCTTAGGGACATTGATAAGTATAGGCAAAATGGAAATTACAAATATTAGTTAATTATAAATACCACACATCCAGTGAAATCACAGATAAGCAACACTTCTAGGAATCACTTTGAAAGAAAAGTATTCGGTCAACATCAAATTTTATTTTGTTTTGTTAAGTTATAGTTTAAAGGCGTACGAAAACATACTTAACTTCAAGACGTTAATTAGAATCTAAATGATAAGAATAACACGAATCTCAAACCAAAACATATAAATATGAAGCGTTTTTTAAAGGAGCAAATAATGTATTAAATAAAGAAAGAATTAAACTAAAAATGTGTAATTATTCTGGCTGGTGCAAAGGATCTGTCCAAAAACCTTGAAATAAGATCAGTATTAACCATAAATGTTCGTTTGTATAGGAAGAAATAAGATAAAATATATTAATAGCAAAATGTGACCTAATATAATGCTTCTAGTATTATTACATGATACAAATATGATTTGGCCTAGGTGGGTTAAGGCGTTCGATTCGTAATCCGAGAGTCGCGGGTTCGAATCTCCATCGCATCAAACATGCTCGCCCTTTCAGCCGTAAGGGCGTTATAATGTGACGGTCAATTCCACTATTCGTTGGTAAAAGAGTAACTCAAAAGTTGGCGGTGGGTGGTGATGACTAGCCGTCTTTCCTTTAGTTTTACACTACTAAATTAGGTACGGCTAGCGCAGATAGCCTTCGTGTGCTTTGCGCGAAACTCAAAAACAAAACAAAAAAAATGATTTAGTTTCCAGCTTGCTAGCAAAAACTGGTAAACAGTGGTTCGTACTCAAAATGATAAAAGCATTCGAAAACATAAGCGGTTAATCAATTTTAAATTCTACATGCATATAAAAATTAAACACTACCTAAATTTTGTTTTTCGTTGACTTACCAATTATGTTTAGGGTTTATATCCCACTGAATTTTAGGCTTGATCCCGGTGTTTGGAACAGCAAAGGTAGGTAATTTTGCAGCTTTGCGTAAAGACATAAACCTTAACTTCTGCTCATGTTTTCTTAAATGAAGCATTTAAAATAAATCATTTATGCATGTATATGATTAACTCACTACAGAATATTAATCTACTACACATAAACTAAGTTTTGTATTTGCTTAATACATTAGTTTAAGAAGTTATGCGTAAATTACGTGTTAAAATTTATTTGACTTAAAAATAAGTAATACAATAACAAGAAAACGTATCTATGGTAAAAAGCTTTAAAATGAGAAAAAAATTCAAAATACATAACAAAAAGAAAAACATTGCTCAAAATTTTGGTAAACGTTTTTGAGTTGAAGATCGTTTGTCAGAAATAGGATCAGAATTTTGTCTTTCTCTAAACAACAATTTAATTAGTTTCCGTACTTTATGAGGTAGGTGTAAGGTCTATGTAAGGTCCTGGAGAAATATGAGTTTAAACATGAAGCCTAATATAAACTATATATAAATATTAGTTGAATTAATAAATTGGAATGAAATTAATCGTGGAGTATGTATAAAAAAAATTTAAATTAAGAGGAAGGTTGACATGGGACCCCATTTCACATTTAGTTGCGTTGTAAAGAATGTGTGTATAGAATATATGAATAATTAATTACAGCAGATAACAGTTCTATATAAGAGTAGAGTAGAAATTAACTTGTGTAGCATTTATATGTTATGGATAATTTATAAAGATGAAATCCTTTGATGAAAATTCTATAGAAGGTATATGAAGAATATTTAGAAACATATTTTAATACATCTGCACAGTAAATCCATGCATAAGGTATCAAGTATTAAAATAGTTTACTTATTTAATATCCAATAATTTATGTATTATTCTATTGCTCTAATTTATCTTTCAATTTATATATATATATATGCGTGTACTAGTTTTATCCTCTTTTTGTATTTTTTGCAAACAGCTACGAAATCTTCAGTGAATAGATTTTTGGTGTTTCAAATCTGTATATAAGTGACAAATGTGACAAGTAACAAGTCGAATAGGGCTTGTTTAATGCATATCTTATGCAATAAACAATAAAACATTCATGAAAATATCTAGCATTATAATCTGCCTAACATGTGATTTCATAATGTAAATTTACTACATGATTTAGTCTATACTAAGAAACGATTTGTTCAGTCTAAAAATAATCTAAATTTACTTTAAGTACTGAATAATAAAGGAATTTGTCGACGGTTATCAAAGATTTGACAATAAAAACAAATATTTTTGTAATTTTAATTCTTATGATATCATGAGTCATTTTAAGTTTCACAGGTTTCATTAAAATATCATAAAATAGAAAAAATAGTGTGTAAGAAAATAATTTATTTATTTTTATTCGTGAATATGTGATAGTCAAAACTGTTGCAATAATAAATTATAAATCACAACTTACCACAATATTTCAAAAATATTTATTCAAAGTCTGATACTTATTGCAGTGATACTAAACGCACGTTGAGGATGTGTGATGAGCATCCTAAATGATGTTTCTCTAAATAAGAACTTAATTTTATTTCCAGTAATATTTATTTTATTCTCGAAATAATTATGAACAGGTAATGCTGTGGATAATATTCATGTTCGAAGCTACGTTACGTAAATATAATAGGTTAATTACATTTATAAATATAATAGATTAGTTATGTTTGTAAAGATAATAGGTTAGTTACAATCGTAAATATAATAGATTAGTTACATTCGTAATTATATTTGATTAGTTACATTTGTAAATATAATAGGTTAGTTATATTCGTAAATATAATAGATTAGTTACATTTGTGAACATAATAGGTTAGTTACATTTGTAAATATATTGGGTTAGCTACATTTATAAATTAGTTACATTTGTAAATATAATAGGTTAGTTACATTTGTAAATATAATAGGTTGGTTACAATTGTAAATATAATAGGTTAGTTACATTTTTAAATATAATTGATTAGTTGCATTTGTAAATATAATAGGTTAGTTACATTTGTCGGTATTTGCTTCTTTTATATAAGTGGAAATTCGGCACATGGAAACGCAATAAGCACTCTAAATAACTAAAAAACAGAAATTGTGAACAAGTGTAAAGTCTATAGTTGGTCGTGTGAAAATTGTCTGAAAACACGCGTGAAAGATGTTTAATTTCACGCCTGCTCAAGCCACTAGCTATTTGACATCTATATTTTTAAAATGTGTTCAAATATGAACGGCATTGCTCCCTTCAGCGTTCTTGTACAGACATAGGAGGGTTAACATTCCTGTGAGATTCCTCGGCAACGTATGTTATGTTATACAGTGATCAGTCTGAGAAGTGAATACCGTAATGTCTGGTGAACAAATGGAAAAACTATCTGTTTAGATATAACATTATAAAATTAAAATACTCCTGTTGTTTGTTTATTTCTATATACCGCTTCAAGTTTAAATCTGTAAAAAAATCATTCCAAAAACGGGATTGAAACTGAATCCTTAAAAGGTTATGCTGTAAAATACACAGAAAAAATATAATTGTGTGATCTTTGACAAATTGTAGAATTTTGTGACTTCATTAGAAGTTGGAAATCAACAAAATCCTGTAATATCAGAAAGACTGAATTTATTGTAGCGTCTCCGTGATTGTACTTGTCCCTAACCTCTGATAATTCAAAGTTTGTGACCTTAAAAACTACACAGAGATACTAAAATCTCGTAACCTTATGAGGAATGTAAAGTAAGACAAAGTAACAGAGTCAAAATCATGCACCTACAAAGTTATTAAAAAATTAAAATATTGAAAGAAATGAAAAACCATTGATACACATAAAGACAAAAATAATGCAATCAATTCAGAAAAAAATCACCTCTCAGTTGTTTGGTATTGAAGTAAACAAAGAAACATATGAGTCAATAAACTAAAAGACGGGGTAATAGATAAAAGTATATTCATTGCACAATACACGAAGGTTTAAAACACACAACGTATCTTAATTGTGTTTCTTGTTCTGCTTGCTCAAATAAAACTATATTTATGTGTAGTTTCTTGTCATGTAATTACGTAGTTTGATGTTTGTTACCTTTCATAAAATCGAGATACCGTCAATAATTTAAGTCACCAGGCGCCTGATCTCTGGAGAATAGACATGCTGTTACCCTGCTAACAAGCAGATCGTTTTGTATCAGTCGCGTAATTACTTCCCAAAAGGTAAAGATCTGTCTCTTGTGTGTTTGTCTCTGGGCAACACATGCAGCTGCATAAAGCAATGCGTGACAGCTGCAGGCTCCCAAAAAAAAATCTTGTCAGTTGAGAACGGGATAAGTTGACAAGACAATAGACATGTGGATTGTTCTAAAATACAAGATAACTAGTAATACCTACCTAAGATTGAGAAGAAATAGCAGATAAATCTAGTAGGTCTTAGTGAAATAATATATTTGATGAGAAATTATACATGGATCCCGAATTTAGGCCTTCACAATTACAAGTATGTTTTTTCGATTTATCTAATAATTTATGTGTATTGAAATTATATTATAATTTGTTTGTTTTTGTAACTAAGTTGAAATGAGTAAGGAATGTGAAATTCTGTTATCCCTTAAAAGTTGAGAAATACAGTAAATTTGGTGTAAATGTGTTTGAGATATTCTTGAATTGTTAATTATATGTGTTTAAATGCAATTTTTCAAATACATTATCACGTTTCTAATATTAGTATGTATCAATAATTATACGAAAAGTGATGTAGTTGTTCAAATGCAGTTTTGTTAGCACAAAACCTACTTATAAAAAACAAAACATTAATCTATTAATCCTAAGAGTAATAGTATTAACTGGTAGGAATATTAGAAATTGTAAAGGTTTATCTTGCTATGGCTACATAACTTTCCACTATGTTTTCAATTTTATGTTTTACGTAAATTTACTTTTTGGAGTCTCTATCATAAGGCCATATTTAACTGCCACAGTTAAAAATTAACTTTAATTAAAATATTATGATTCTCCTCCTCAACTTGTTTGTGAATCTATCTATGTAGTAATGAATCTCGCTCACAGTCTAGCGTCTTTAACTGTTTCATTTTCAAACATTATTTTTCGTCTATAAGATACACACTTTCATATTAATTATATATTTGTATAATGGAATTCACTCAGACAATTGTCTTTGTTATCAACAGCTAAGCTAGCAAAGCGTAGCATGGAGAGAGTAGTAAGTATATTTACAAACTGTTTATAACACTAACTCAGTGTGTCGTTGATAAAGCTCAAAAGAATTGTGTGGTTATATTGAAGATACGGCCCTCATTAAGTACTCGTTGAAAACCTTGTCTCAGACTGTTCATCTTGTGTATTTCAGACTGGTGACACTCTGTGAAATAATAAAACAATGTATTAATAAAAGCTTGACAGATTACCCTTAAACAATCACAAACTGCCATGAACTGTAAAGGATGGCCGGTCAGGATTAAAATACTTTTCTGTAAACTTTTTTCCTATTAACATAACATTAACTTTGAACGGTCTCTCCATCACACCCGATCTTATAAGAAAGTCAGCTAGCTGACAGCAGTATGAGAAATGGGATTTGACATGGCTAGTACAGTACTAACTACACCAATAATTTATTTTTCTTAATTAGCGCCTAAGAGAATATTTGCTTTTGTTTGGTTTATATTTGTTTCCTCAGTTTGCGTTCTGAAAAATAGCTTTACTTTTTCATTTGTAAAAAGGTTTAAGTTGCAATAATCTACGGTTAAAATAATATATTTTATTTTATTTTAGTAAAGACAAAAAATCAAAACACGCCAACAGCTTATCATTTTCAGTAACGTACAATGTTTTATACATCAGTAGTTTATTTTACTTGTAATGCAGCCTAAGATACTACATTCTACTCGGTTTCAAAATTTGTTACTAACCCATTAAAAGTTAATGTTGAGCACTTTCAAACATTTATAAATTAGGAAGGCTATAAAAGCTAAAAGTATAATGAACACAAGTCCTCTTTTGTCGCATAAATAAGGGTCTGAAATATTCATGACAAATAAATAAACTTTACCGCAAGATAAGCGATTTTAATAATTATTTTATATGATGAATTTGGAAATAAGGAAGCACGTAAGTAGATAGATACTGCTCAGATTTGTATCCCGTATTTTATTTTACCATTCAAGTCTTAATTAATTACGTTCTATATAAGTTTTGCAACAAAAAGTTTTATCAGTGATGATGTTGTATGTCGAAAAACAAAATACTGTTTGTAAATGCAAACTATAGTTTATTACACCGGAAAACAAACCCGACAGTCTCGTCTTAAAAGCTTTTAAGTTGGCATAGTTAAAACTGTCCTCAGTCATTAGACTATATTCTACAGCTCGGCATCCAATTTATAAACTTCTATTGTCGCTATGGTTATAGAAAATGGCTTCCACCCACTATTTCTATTAAATCAGAAACTGATATGTTTACTTTAACAAGAGCCAGTCTTCGGCTTTTGTTCCTAAGGAGGCGCTTTTACCAATATAACTTATTAGATAAATATGGGTTTCTATTTCTATTTTGCACATAATATATTAATAGCTAGGACTAACATACTATATTCATCCTAAAATGGCTTCAATGAGAAAGAAGCTTCGAAGGGGGAAAGTAGAATACGCAAGTAAGTAACATGTGAATTAATTAAAAAAAGAATAATTAACAATATTTCAACCACACGATACTGTTCACAGTTATATATTTTTTAATCTGAGTTACAATAGCTTTTTTATTCACTATTTTGTTACCCCAAATCAGTTTCTCCATCTGCAGTGGGTACTAAATGGTCGAATACTTGTGATCTTTATCGTGTATGTATAGTGATCTTTATCGTGTATGTATAGTGATCTTTATCGTGTATGTATTGTGATCTTTATCGTGTATATATAGTGATCTTTATCGTGTATGTATTCTTAAAGAGATTCAACTAGATAGTCTTGGAGGCCAAAGTTATTGTAACTGACTCCATCTTACATTTGCTTGCAGTTGACTTTAACGGTATCACGGGTGACTTTGCCCATACCACTTCATGTTGAACTTCTTTAGATTAAATCAGCAAAAACAATCAATTTTCTTATGAGTACATTTCTCGCTTCTGGCGGCTTATCTTCCATTTCTTCACCGAAAAAGTAATAGAATGTTTTTTTTTGATACACTACAGCAAAAGGTTTATCACCAACATATTCTTAACAAGTGCGAGATGTCTTCCACACAAAATTAACGAATCCTAATTTTCACACAGTCAACGTAATGTAGCATATGTCATGTGAAACCAAAATTTTAAGTCGTAGCTTGATTTGTTAACCGTATGTTCAACTGACCTTTAATCTAAGCAGTTAAAAGAACAATTTTTATTGTGCACCATCTTTAATCATTGGTTTTAAAAGTGGAATATGAACTATAATTATTTGTCTGCTTGATACATCTTAACATCCCGTGTCAAAATAACATATTTGAAATTATGTCGTTTATAATTTACATCTCACACAAATTAATAAGATCGAAAACTATGAAATTGGTTATCTTAGGCTTTATTTGTAATGTCTGTATGATCTTTTCTGTTGATATTGTGTATTATTTTGTCATCACACATATCATCAGAGAAAACTTTAAAGCAGAAAACGGTTTCATGTGTGACTGTTGTTGTTTGTGTATTCAAACAAAATTTATTAAAATCCAAGGTACTTCATGCAAATAATGTTTGTTTTTAACAAAATGAATTGTGGTTATGGTGAGAAAGTCTTTGGTAATGAAGCTTAATTCTATTTAATTGTATATATTATATGACAATAGTTTTAGACTTATTTCATTTTTAATACAACATTTCCACCTATAAAGGATATGACGAACTTAGTATGGTTGAAATGCTATTATACACTTTATATCTCAAAAACGAAACAAAAATAAAGAGTATAATATTATTGTCTGAGAAGAAACTGATTATTACCCTTGTTTTCGGGTAATTTATTCGATGTATAGATATAAATAAGGATTTTTTCTATCAAAAACGTTGAACTCTTAGGTAGTAACAAATTCGTGATAAAAGCGATGTTAAACTACAGATGTTTATTTATTTTTCACATTTACTATATTTTGTATGTCACATATTTTAATGACTTAGGGCAGTGTAAAAATCTCCAATATGCTGTTTGTTATGCGTTACTACTTTTGTGATTTAGGCAGAACGGTGAAAGACAAATGTTTATCTGAAACGCTATTGCTAAATGAGTACATAAGTTATTTTTAATTTGACTGCTGAAAAGCGACCAAACAAAGAAAAACAATAAATACAAAATTTATGATAACATCTGTGTTAAGTGCAGAGTTTTATTAACACTGCTCTAAATTCTTTTATGTGGGCTCGAAATCAGAGGTGAGTAAAAATTAGTCTTTCATATCTATCATTTGTCTGTCACGAGACACTATCGAGAACGACGAGAGAAAAATGTTTCGATAAAGTTCTATTTATATAAGCAGTGCACGACTTTTAAAATTACAGTATAAAAATAGTAAAAGCATATCTATAGTCGAATGTAACTTCTGCCACGACTGTAAGGATTATCAGTTTCCAGCAGCTCACCACCTTTAAGTGCTCAAACTGTAACTTCAGTATGAGTTATTTATTGTTGTTCCTTCTTACAGTATTACTTATTGAAACGTGTGTGTTTCTTTAAGAGAGGGTTTCAGAATTCATATTATATTATACAGCTTCAAAAATATGATATATTTGTGTTAATAAAATCACTATTAATCAATACAGATAACAGAATTAGTATTTAAACAAACGTTTTTTCTATTTCGTCTTTATCGTGAAAATATTTGACGTATACTATTCAATAACAGACATTTTTTAAAAACATTTCATAGAAAGAGTAGGTGAATACAAAGTACTGTGTAAATTAATATATAATAATATAAAGCTTAAATTCACTTGTATTGCCATTTAACCTTATTTCATACAAAGTTTTTAACTTTTTAACTTAACTTTTTTAACTCTACTTAAAGCCATAATATATATCCACTGTGTTCAATATGGTTGCCCCCCAGGGTTTCTACATCCGTGGTTGACATAGCACAGATAGCCCATTGTGTAGCATTGTGCTTAAAAATCCAAACATGCATGGTCGTCACTCGCCACATGTGGCAAAACGCCTCTTTACCAGCAGCAAATTAGTGTTTTACTTCTACCACTTGTTTTTAAACAAAATTAATTTTATTAATAAATAACTGAAAACATTATTGCGTATTTTTCTACTCGTCTACACCTATAGAATTAATTAGTTCGTTATGTGGCGAAAATATTAACACATTTTCCACAATTTTGACAATCATGAAGAAACTGTTGGGCGCTGCTGATATACATTGTATAATATTAGGCCTTGGGCATCTGAGGTTGAAATTGCACATGTAATAATTTTTTTCGGGAAATCTGAAGGTTAAAATTCAACTGATTTTAATATGATGAAAATTATAATAAATAATTGTACTGTAAAAATGTGGGATTTTCATATGTTGGTGAAACGCTAAATCTTAAGCATAAGCTAATGTATTCATACAACTTCAGATTGGTTGGCATGAATTCGAAGTTATGTTTATTCTATTTGTCTTTTCTGTCCAAAGTATTAAACACTTTTTTACATAATATTACAGAGTTCATATAACTTGACAAATAAATTAATTTGGCACCACATTGAAGGTATAAACCGAAACATGAATGATAATACACTAATTAAACATTTGAATCAATGATGTTTCGTATATATTAAAAGCTATGCAAAGAATATCACACTTGGAACTGCAAGAGGATAAGAACGACATATGGACTGTTGTTATTGCTTCTTTTCTGAAAGATTAACGATTTAAACGCCGAAAGCAGGCAAAACATTATAAAATAATAGTCTTAAAATTTGTGATAAAAATTACATACATTATATTTCGAGTTTAGTAACAGTTGTTTAAAAAATAGAGTTTCAGACCTATCTTCTACATTCCAAGAGTTACTGGAGGCTGATCCAGGCTGATCAATGAGAAAAAATAAACTCTGAAATGTTTTTAATATATACTCTTCAAAAAAAAGAAACGCAAAAGGGATATTTTTCTTATTTTAAAGAGAAATATATGTAATAATGTTACAAGCTCAGAGTATGTGATGTTATACGTGTTAAGGCACTGATTGTCAGAACAAAATGGCAATAAAAGTTGTGCACTTTGAAAACGGAGGAAAATATCGGATATTTTTGTTTGAGAAATCTGCATGTTTTGCAAGTGCAACATGTGCAAAATCCCTATAAAAGTGGCGGGTTCTCGGTTTCCATAGCTCAGTTTTAAGCCACCGACACGTAATACAGTTACACCAAGAATGACTAAAGCATAACGCAACAACGCAATTGGTCGCTTGGAAGAAGGCGAATCTCGATCAGATGTTGCCAGAGCTGTGAATGTTCACTCAAGCACCATCACAAGGCTATGGATTCATCATCAACAATATGGATCAACTTGTGACCGTCCACGATCTGGCAGACCTCGTGTGACCACACCCGCACAAGATCGCTACATCCGGTTACATCACCTTCGGGATAGGACCACCACTGCAACGTCTACTGCCTCAACCATACCAGGGCTGCGTAGGATTTCTGATCAGACCGTATGCAACCGTCGACGAGATCCTAAGGCCCCATGTGCAACCCATCATGGTGAACGTCAACGACGTTTTCAACATGACAACGCCCGTCCTCACACAGCCCGACTCACCAGTGTCTTTTTGAGACACCACAACACCAACGTTCTTCCCTGGCCCTCCATATCACCAGAGTTAAACCCCATCGAACATCTTTGGGACGAGTTGGACCTCCGTCTGCGACGGCGACAACCTCAAACGTAGACTCTACCTCAGCTTGCAGCAGCTTTGCAAGCTGAGTGGAGTTTTGTAAGGTTTTATTAAAAGTCAATTTGCTTTACAAGTAGCAACGTTTTTTAATTTAATATTCAAAATGCTTTTAGAGCAGAAATTTTGTTATTTAAGTGGTGTTTTTATTCAGTCATATTAATTATTGTCCTGTCTATTTTAATTAACACAGAGTTAAGATACCTGTGAATTTTTTTCGATAATATTTGTAAAACAAAAAGCACAGAAGGGTATGTTATAATATGTCAACTATGTAACATTTGCTGCATTCAGTACCTGTCGTCTAACATCAGGTTTTAACAGGCCGACTTATTATTGGTTGAGAAACTATGTATTTTATGAAAAAACAACTGTTGTACTGCAAGGCAGATTCAGCAAGCGAATTATAATTATTGTCATTTTTATATTAAACTCTTATAAAAAAAAGTTTAGGGAAGAATTATTAACACGACGTTGTTTATTTCGTTTTTAATCCTAATTATATATTTATCTTTAATATCTTTATTTTGAGCTAACTTCACTTTCCTTCAAACCAATAAACCAGTTTTCATCTTTTCAAAGCGAATCAAGCAATCTCAGCGTTAACAGGAGAAAACTATAATACATAAGAACCGGCCAGTGAAAACAAAGGAAAATATACTGTAATTTATCAATCACACTACAATCACTACATCCAGTACTAAATGATGGGTGGAATACGTCAGATGTCATGGTCTGGGCACTATATATATTGTTCATTTTCGATAACAACTGTTGTGGCATGAACTACATTGCTGTTATGACATATTTTGTTTTAATGTCATTTACAAACCAATGTTAAGAGAATAATGAATGATAAAAATGTTTATTTTGTTTTTTCACATTGATTGATTATATATTTGATTTTAAATTAACTTTAATGTTATTCGTTGTAACTGGCGAATCAGTAAGTTAGTCTTGGACGACAAATCTTTAAAAAGTGTACTATATGACTTTAAAGAGTGACAATGTGTATATTATGTCATTATACCTATATTTATTTAATATAATTTATATTTATTATTTTATACTGTATACCATACTTTTTATAGATTAAATTTCAAGTTTGGTAATTTGTTTAATTCTTTTTATTTTCTTTTAGTTCAGCACCATCACCTGGACAGCTCAATAAAATAACTTAGAATAAGTTCTATATAAGTACAATCATGCATGCAAGCACACATATAATTTTATTTCTATTTATCATAGAATAACCTGGTAGTACGTTAAGAACGTATACAATATATTAAAACATTACACCAACTTGTCGTAATTGCTTCTCAGTTCTTCAAACTGAATATTTATTATTGGAAGTATAATAATAGCAATAGAGAAAATTTTTGTATAATAACCTTTTGGTTTTATAAACATTGTGTTACGTAGGAGCTGTTAGAAATTATGTTACATGCCACTCGATTAGCTAGACACTTTTTAATATGAGCTCTTGTGATTAAAGTGACATACTTCTAGCACTAAATGTATTAGAAATAAGAAACAGTGTTGATCAAACTGGACTGTGATCTTTTCAAAACACAGAGAAATAAATAAACGACGACTTGTTCTCATATTTCATATGAAAGAATTGTCGTTTTAAAAACGTTATGTCTTTATTAAAGGTATTCTGGCAAGTGCCAACCTTTACAAGAACAAAATACTCTATATACATCTTAGCTTAATGATGGAATATCAAAATACAAATGCAGAAAACCGATGTATTTTCTCAACAAAACGACATTCATTTACCATATTCATTTCATAGTTCAAATCAAATTCATCACGAAACATGTATAATTTCTAATTATGGGGTCTTCAACATTCTAGGTCGTATATAACATTTGTTGTTAACCATTATCCCTCCCCGTCTAGTGTAATATTTACATTGATTATCTTAATGAGTTTTCATAAAGTTTCTATTACATCTCATTCCATAATCGAAATTTTTTTTACATTTTGTTTGTAAAAAGTATTTTTTCCTATAGTGATAATCAGCGTATAATTTTTTTAGTTTTGGATTTTATTTTTCACA
The DNA here is from genome assembly GCA_011833715.1 of Carcinoscorpius rotundicauda. Taxonomy (NCBI): domain Eukaryota; kingdom Metazoa; phylum Arthropoda; class Merostomata; order Xiphosura; family Limulidae; genus Carcinoscorpius; species Carcinoscorpius rotundicauda. The sequence continues at coordinate 25,279,980 of CM022404.1, forward strand.
TTTAAATAAAATAAAGTAGAATGATAATTTTGACAAACTAAGGAAAGATAAATACAAAACACACACTCACAGTTGGTTACAAATATATACATATATATATATTAATTATCAAGAAAATCATTAATAACTATAACAAAAATGCTGCATAAATTAAATTTATCACCGGGACACAGGCTATAATGAAGGATGCAAGACGTGTCCTGCTTTAGGCTGTAATGAAGGATACAAGACGTGTCCTGCTTTAGGCTGTAATGAAGGATGCAAGACGTGTCCTGCTTTAGGCTGTAATGAAGGATGCGAGACATGTCCTGCTTTAGGCTGTAATGAAGGATGCAAGACGCGTCCTGCTTTGAAGGTGACGCGCGGATCCAATTTACGGTGGTGAAACATGGTCTGCCGGTTCGCTAGTCTCACATGTTAAAGAAATATGATTAGATAAGTTAAAATGAGTAAGCAAATGAAAAATAAGTTAAAAATAAAGATATGACGTTGAAGATTACAAAATCTAATTTCTATATCCGTCTTCAATGCTTGCAGACAGCTATGGGAGGGTGATTGTTCTCCAAAAAATACAAAATGAAAGAAAAACAGAAATAACATCTATGTAAGAATACAATTTCACCATCATTCAGACATCAAAAATCAGAACTACGTTAAAATAACAAGTAAAACTGTAACAAAAAAATTTAGTCGTCAAGACAAGTTCTCACAATTACATCAAAGCGCTACATAAATAAAAATGATCACCGAGGCACAGGTTATAATGTGGGATATAAGATGTGTTCAAAGTTTTAGAGATGAATAAGGAAGTAGGTGTAGCAGCACTGTAATGTGTAATGCTCCATTATTAAACCAATTTTTATCTGATAAGCCTTTCCAAGCATTAGTCATGATTAACTTTATTATGCATGGTAACTTCGATACATATACATATATATCCACAATTCTGATGAACAATTTTATTTAACGTTCCTACATTTAGTAATTAAATAAAGCTATGTGGTTGTATAACTGTTAGAATTTTAAGTTTGCTGAACTGGTGAAAATTCTTCTATATTTGAGTTATTGAGATACACAAAACCTAACTTTGTTAAAAGTTGAAGTTAACTTAAACTAGTCAGTGAAGAATATTTCCTTTGTAAAAATTCAAGCTCATAAAATGTGTGTGTTATCATATTCATAAATTATCGAAAAACACATAGAGTATGTATTTAGAGCAAGTGTCTTTACTTTATGCTTGAAGGTACAAGTAATAAAACATTAGTTGTACAGAGATCCAATATTAGAACGATAAGCTGGAAGAGCTTATAACTTTAAAAAATAAGACTCGATTACAACGCAGAGAACTCATTGTGAACCATTGTGTTAAAGTACAAGTCATATAGAAACGAAAAAATAAATTTTTCATTTCAGTGCCACATGGGATTTATGATTTCTGGATTGAACAGTTAGAAAAAATAAAATCGAAGGAAAACTTGACAATTATCTTTACCACAGCATTGGATATAACGAAAGAATAACTTAAAAAGTGTTATCTAAAATTTCTTCTTTATAATGATAAATGTGAGATAACCATATTGATATAATAACCTTATTCAAAAATGAAATATATAAAAGTAACCAGAACTGATGAGGCAGTCAAAAAAGATAAATCATTACAGCTAATCAAATGAAAAAATATAAATATTGTAGTAGATACCGAAAAAAACACAACTGAAATCAACATGACAACATACAGTAGTTTTTATTTTTTAATATATTCACGTTCCACTCTTGACTTATTTTATTGTATTATGTGTAATTTCACTAGTATGATTCTTCTTTTTCAATATGCGTATACGTTTGTGTTTATAAATAACTATGTTACTTTCTATTTGGATGCTAAGTATATCCATGGTGTAGTATGTGCAGTGTTCCAGCCCTGATCGACCAAGCCGTTCTAAACACTAGCTATGATTAAACCGGCCTATACATGAAAACAAGTACTAGTTTTTGGTAAGTTTAAAGATAATGTTTCACTCTTAATGGCAAAAAATGTATTTGTTTGTTTTTCAAAGATATCAAACTTATAGAGACGCTATCAGTCCCTGTTTGCCAGAGATTTTTCTGAAATGACCAAAAGGAACTAAAATATTTCTAACAAGCATGATTATATAAAAACCAAGTAAGTTATATAGAAAGAATAAATAGTTGAATACTAGAAATCTAAGAAACATGAATAATATGTCCGTATCTTTATGCATCGATGTGCTGTTACGTATTTTTTAATGTTTTAAGTTCTTCGTAGACTAAACGCAACAGAAAAACACAGATAACAGCTTGTATAATTTATTACACTAAACTACTAACAAATATAACAGATATAACATAAATTATATGATAACAGTGACAGATATTAAGTTACAACATTCGAAATTAATTACAAAACAAAATAATATTAGTTTAAAACTTCAAAATAAATCACAAAACAAAACGGTACTGGCCTGTATCTAATGTAATGATCTAAAATTAAAGTCTCAAATTCCAGTCTAGGGTGTGAATTTGGTCCCACGAAGAGATTCCGAAACAGTTCACAGTTCAATAAATTCGCCGACTCTCAGCACAAGCAGTAATTCAGAAGTATCGTAGAGATTGACGAAATAAAATCACGGCTTCCGTAGATCTAATTTCAATCACAAATCCAAGTTGAATATTCACAGCAAACACTTAATCTTTCTCAAATAACTAACTCTCTTCTTTTGAAATGAAACTGGTGTCTGAATCTCACTCTTTGGCTTCGAATAAAACTAATGACTGAATCTCTCTCCCTCGAATAAAACTGATGACTGAATATCTCTCTTTTCGAATAAAAACTGATGACTCATCATTCAATCTGTCTCTTGTCACCGTCTTTTATACCGATAGGCCTATTTCTCGAACAATCTTGCAATTTCCATACAACTCCAGAGCTATCCACGCATATCCGTTCTTGCACGAGACTACACATCTAGACAGGAAGTCACCAGCACTCATTTACAAACATGTGATTGGTCTACTTAATTCGAGAAAGTTCTAAAATGTTACCCTAAATAAATAACATATTTTAGTTTAAACTTCGAAACAATAATATCAATATGGAAAAATGAATAACAGAAATGAAAATTCAAACACAATACGACATGTTGTCGTTTACAAAATATTTACACATATACATAACAGTGCATACAGATAAGATTTTTAACCAAATCTTGAATTCTAATATATAACTCTTTCGTTTTTTATGTTTTAGAGTTTTGTACTATGATATATTAAAATACAAATTTTATTATAAAAACATATGAAACAATAATTCATCCTAGTATGCTTTATAGTTTATTAGAGATTATTGGTGAAGCTCAAACAAGTACAACATCGCACCATGTGAAAACTTAATTTCTAAACGCTACTAAGAAAATAAGGCTAAGAAGTTTATTGATAATCAAAACTAATTATTCTTTGATAATCAGAAAATCATACCAGATTGTTGGTTCATTACATAAGAATTGTAAAGATGATTATGAAACTGTAGAAAGACCACATTTTAGGATGAAATATTTTGGTTAGACTTAGTTTTAGAATAATGTCAGTATGAATACATTTGTATTTACTTTACGAATAATGTGTTACTCATTTCTTACATAATATTCATGTTGAATTACTTTATAAAATTTGGTTTTATTTTTTTGATGAAACATACTTCTGGAGCAATTTCTCTGTAGAATCTCTCAATAAAGTACTTTGTAAAATATGTCTGTTGGCTAACTGTTTAAAAGTTATGTTCATGTAGGAAGGCCATTTTTAATTTATTGGTAAAAAATTCCTCATTATTTGTAGTTCTGATTAAAATTTTTTGAGAAACAACTGAATAAGATTACAAATAAAACATTTCTGGTGACTATTACTTCCTGAGTTGCATTTATAGAACTATTGCATTTAATTTACTATCAAAATAGACTTACACTATGTAACGCAGATTTTATTCCTGGATAGTATGTGTTATTTCTTAATTGCTTATGTTCTAAATGACCGTTATTCCCTTCAAACTTTGCTTTTGTAACCTGGATAATAAAATTTAGAAATTAACCTATTTTTGCTGTAAAAATCGGAAAATTTGCACATTTTCATTTGCATAAGATCTGAATAAAACAACAAATGAATCAAGATTAACATGCATTTATATTAAAGTTATACAAAAATGAACAAAAATGTTTAGAAGTGAATAGTTTTTTGAGACTTGCGACTGTGATATAAATCACTTTCATGTATCAGACCTCAAATACAGAGTCTCATGTTTTTGTTATACGCTCCTTAGCAGCGGCGTTCAAATTGCAGTATATCTTGGAGAAAGCGCTTGCCTTCAAACATTTTAGCAGATGCTGACAAAGAGTATTTTTTCGCTCTTGTCTTGATAAGTTGGTCACATACAAAGCAGAATGCGTCTGGAGAATGCTTGCAGCTTTTTTAATGCCATCTCTGATAAAATCAGATAGATCTATTTGTTCACTTAGGCAGCTAGAACTAAACTAAAGTGGTGAGAGGTGAGCCCCTGTATATATATATATATATACTACGGAAAGTTCTGAAAAATTCTAATATGTTCTTGAAAATTCTCGTAAGTTCTACAACATTCTAAAAAGTTCTTGAAAATCGTATAACAGTTACTCAGTACTGAATACACCTGAAACTTTCTGGAAAATGGGTAAATTTGAAAATTTCATTACCCAGATCACAAACGCAAAGTTTGAAGAGAAAAATAGGTCTTTTCTATTTACTTTAGGCATAGACAACTGGGAAATAACACTTTCTGCTCAGGAACAAGAAAAAGTAAAAAGTTTGTTACACGGTGAATTAAGGATGAGTAATATAATTGTGAAATTATTATAAATATTTAATAGTCGAATATTTCTGATGAAATTTTGTATTTCTGTGTTACTGCACATACGTAACATATATGAAAGTATTTGTGAGAAAACAATATGTTATCGCTCTTTGAACCAGATGAAAAACGTGCAATAATTTTGGCGTACTAAATTTGTTGTTCATGTTGTCTGTTATTCTTAATTTCATTCCTTGTTTTTAGTGCTGAATTGTCTTACTTGAGGTAAAAAGCAGGTCGACTTACGAATTTATGAAATTATTCTTTAATTTAGAAACAACAGCAACAACGAAAATATTAATAACAACAAAAGTATACATTTCTAACATAATATGTTCAAATAAATGCACTATACTGGAAAAGCTCAGTGATCGTAAGTGTTCAACCTTTAAAGAGTTTTTTTTTCATTTGTCTAGCCATCTCTTTTCTTATGATTTAGCAACTATCTTCTGTAGGCCTGTTTAAATCTACCAGCATGCCATAGTTTGAGAATTACCGATCAATAGAGCATTATTAAAAGTCATGCACACCCTTCTGAAAAAGTATGGCTGTAAAAAGGTAGAAACAGATCTCATAGGCCTGTAATAGTTTTAATTTCTTGAAATGTTTACATGTTCTATAGTCATGATATCCATTTTTCTCCGTCACGTACAGATTTTTCACAAAACGTCACACATGCTTAAACACAAGTGAATCATTATCATTGAAATCGGGTCACATTTTGTTGTGCTTAAAACCACGGGCTATAGATTTCTCTAAACCAATCGAAAAGTGGGAATCTTATCTATCGTACTAGAACAGAAACGTAACAAACATAATAATAAAAAGTATTTATTGTGATAAACGTAATAATAATTTGATCTTAGAAAGAGGTTTTTCTCTTACAGATAAGTAAAAAAATGAATATCGTTTTCGAAATATCTTTAGTTGAATTAGGAAAAATCCATTAATAAAACAAAAACAATTTTTATGAATTTTAAGTTTGCAGGTCTGTGTTATCTTATCTGTCATCGTTTCAGTATACAGAAGATTCATTTTAGTGGAATATCTTTGACGTTTGACACGTAAGAGTTTTATCTTTTTTTAGAAAATAAACTAAATTTGTTTGTTTTTAATTCCGCAAAAAACTACACGAGGGCTATATGCGCTAGCCTTCCCTATTTTAACAATGTAAGACGAGAGAGAAGGCAGCTAGTCATCACCACCCACCGCCAACTGTTGGACTACCATTTACCAATGAATAGTGGAATTGATCGAATCATTATATTGCCCACACGGCTGAAAAGGCAAGCAAGTTTAGTGCGACAGAGATTCGAACCCGCACCCCTCAGATTACTAGTCGAGTGCCTTAGCCATGCTGGGCCTAATGAACTAAGTAGTATACTAAATCGTGAGCACCAATCATAATACTAACTAAACTTTTCTGTGAAAGTACAATATTAATAGGTTAAGTCTAATAAAGTTTGTTTCTTTGTTTTTAATTTCGCGCATAACTACACGAGGGCAATTTGCGTTAGCTGTTCCTAATTTAGCAGTGTAAGACTAAAGGGAAGGCAACTAGTCATCACCACCCGCTGCCAACTCTTGGGCTAGGGGGATTCGCATAAATGGCCAAGTTGTTATGGCGCTCGACTCGTAATGCGAGGGTTGCAGGTTCGAATCCCTGTCGCACCGAACATGCTCGCCCTTTCATCAGGAGGGTGTTATAATGTGAGAGTCAATCCAACTACTCGTTGGTAAAAGAGTAGCCCAAGAGTTGACGGTAGGTGTTGATGACTGGCTGCCTTCTTTTTAGTCTTACACTGTTAAATTAGGGACGGCTAACGCAAATTTCCCTCTTGTAGTTATGCGCGGAATTCAAAATAAGTCTAATAATGTAATTTTAAAATATTAGAAATTTAGCCAATAGGAAGTGTAACTTTGTATCTTACTAAAATGTAAGAATTGAACAATTTTATTAGAATCGCGGAGATATAAGAACAGCTTAGGGAATTCCACAAGTCAGACTGATCTTACCTACCATGTTTAAATCAATAACGTTACGAAACGATTATTCTGCCCTAAGAAAAATAAAATATAGATGATATGCATTACATCTGATATTAGTTGTAGAATTCAAAATTTAAAAACTACGTTATAACAAATAATTTTGTCGTATATCTAAGTTTTTTTTTACATTTAACTTATTATTTCAGCATTGTCAAAACAGTGATTACATTTTAAATTACTTTTGAACTTTATTCAATTAAATAATCGGTTTTCAGGATGTAATCAAAAAATTTTGCTGTAAATTTGTCGTGAAGCTAATGAATGCCACAACAGATACATTCTGACATGTTAAATGATCAGACATGTACAAAACCCAGTATTTTAAGCGTAATTTATAAACAGTAATCGTCAAATTTTTAATAGATTATCATGCGAGTAAAATAGCCTTTCTAGTCTTTACTTCAGAGTTTTAATCCAATGTTTTAGTAGCATATTTTTCTTAGACGCTTATTAATTGGAACTTTTTTCACATTCTTACAATAAAATCGAAAACTGACAAAACAATTACAAATAAAAAACTTAGAAGCAACATTTTATAGTTTAAACTGAAATCATATGCAAATGGTTTTGCAACAAAAAATCATACAAGAAAATGATATCTTATAGATCATATTATAACTTATATGATATTAATCTGACTGTACATCACATTTCAATTTTTCTGTTGTAAAAAGTAAGTTTAGAATACCTTAATTTATAAAAATGATTAATTATTGCATAAATATAATTTATATATTTTAAAAAATGTTATTTTGGGGAAGTTTAGTTAGAATAGATGATAACTTCAGAGTGTGAAATGGAAGGGTTGAACACTTAAAAATGCCTTAGGTTAGTATGAAAAACAGTCCTCGAAAGTGTTAGGTATTTGTAAGATAAAGTGTTTTTCTGTTATAAAAACTACTAAAATGTGTATTAAAAACTTTAATTAAAATAAAGTAAAGAACAGTAACGAACACTCCCAATTTGTTTTTGTCATCCTGAAGATGATTTAAGAAGTTCAAAACGTTCTGTACTTAATTTTAACTACATTTTTACTTCTGTTGGGTTTCTCGTCATCATGAAAATGGTGGTTGAATAGATATATACATAAACTAAGAACCGAATCTGTACTGCATTATAATTAGTTACAAATACATCTAGGATTTTCAGGACAATAGAAATTGTAAGTTAAACTAAGACATAAATAGTTATTTGTGTAAACCACAGATTTCTCGACATAATTAGACAAAGAGTAACATATCAAATATTAATTTTAGTTATTCAGATAATTTTTTATTGTGGTATAAATGACAATTGAAGTGAAGTTGTAAAGCACATAGTTTAATCATAAAGATAATGTAGAATTAATATCGTGTGAGAAAATATTGTAGCCGAGCTCAAGCAAAGTTTAATGTGGCGTATTTACAGACAAAGACAAATCACTCGCATTATATCAGGTCAGCCCTGGATAACGTCCGATTTTAGATTCAGAAAAAAAAAAGAATTTCAAACACATTTACTGTTATTTAATCAATAATGTATGGTCCATTATTTGTACTTACTTACTACCAACGATTGACAAGTTTTGAATGCGTCTTAAATAAAATTATTGGGATTTGGAATAAAAGAATGTAGAGATAGTAGTTTTGGCATCTTCATGTGGTCCAAACTCTTTTCCATCAAGATAGTTCTGCAAACTTTGGATCGAAGTAGATGATAATCAGATAGAGCAAGATCTGGGGAATAAGGAGGATGTGGATGATTTCCCCAGTCTAGCTCTCCAATCTCTGCAGATGTGAACCTTCTGTATGGGGTCGTGCATTGTCCTGGTGTAACAGAACACCTTTACGATTCATCATAGCAGGCACCTTTTTTTCAGTGCAAAATTTAAGCACTGTAACTGTTGACAATACAAATCTAATGTAATCGTTATATTTAGGGACAGCAACTCAGAATGAATCGCACCACCCATCAAACGTTTAACAAGATTTTTCTAGGGTGGAGGTCTATTTTGGGATGTGCTTTAGCCATTTTACACTGGCACTTAACAATTTTATATGACATCCACTTTTCACCATCCAGCCACTAAACCGTCCAAAAAAGGCAAGTTACTTTCACGAGAGTGCAGAGAAGTGCAAATGTCCACTCTTGCGCTAAGGTTGGCTTCTATAAAATCATGGGGGCCCATTTTCCAAGTTTGGACATATTTCTAAGCTGTTGCAGATGACGATGAATTGTTAAATGGGTTGAATTAACCTTTTGTGCTAGTTATTCAACTGTTACAGCACAATCTTCATCAAATACAACCAGCAGCAAGTCATCATTAAATTCAACAAAATGATCTGAACGTGGCACACCACTTAAGCTGTAGTCATCCGAACTGAACTTCTGAAATTACCTTCGACATTTTCTTTTATTGAGAGACCCCGTACCATAAACACCTTGAATGCTTCATGTAGTTTTTGCTGCACTATTGCCTTTTTTAAAGTCATAAAGCATTATATGCCTAATTTGCTCCTCAGACACATCCATCTTCATAAGGGTTTATTTAATCCGAAGAATCGGAGCTGGGTTAATTTCTTTTATTTGTTTCAACATTTTTATACATGTTCTACCACATATTTTAGTCATTAAAGACTTCTGCAAAGACAGAAATAATGATGCACTTTCTGTATTAAATTTTCGGACATTGCTTATGAGATGACCTGATATATAGAAATATCCGCTTCTGTTAGTATATTTTGTAGCTATTTCTCGCCTCTTGACAACTATATTACAAAATAGCTGGGAACCTATACGACTTAGTGAGACTGTTTAACCTGAAACACTATATGGTATGTTAGGTATCAAGAACTGCTACATGTACTTACAACTACCTGGAAGCCATGATAGTTTAAATAATAAAGCTGATACATAAAATTAAAACTTCATGTAAAGTATTAGGTAACTAAGGCTGTTGAGAAAAACTGAGTCTATGTAAGAAGTAAACTATTAAGGAGCTAATAAATAAAGCTAAAGTCGAGAGTATTATTCCATAAACTTACACACCAATAGCAAAACCTTCTGCAAGACAAACAGATTAAGAAAACGTTTTCAAACTCTAAAACATAGGCATGGTCTTAAACTAACAAAACCTTAAAACCAATGGAGTATTCTACAAGTAGCTTGACAATATAATTTGAACAATACTTTTTGAGTGAGTTGATCGATATTATGATGCTGTAAACATTGGTAGCTATAGAAACAATGAAAACTAAAGCACAATATACATGCATTGGCATGAAGGAATAAATAAAACTTAAAAGTAGTGGAAATTTCAACACAGCCAAAGATGGTAAATAAACTTTATTAAAAATAATGTATAGCTAATAGCTATATATTGATTTCTGAAATTGAATGTCGTAACTAAAGTTTTTATTTCCTCTTTCAAAAATAGAACAAGTTCTTAATTTCATACTAATCACTCTGCACACCGTGACTATAAATATTTTTCACACATATTTGAAGGATTTATGTTATCCCTTTTATTACAGAAATTGTATTCATAGCAAAGACAATAAAGGCTATCACTTCACTCAAAAATTTCACAAATATGTTTCCTTGAATTGCCTGCGTTTCTTGGAAAATATAACTTAGCAAACATCTCAATCATCTTGGCTATATGGCGTCAGAAAATAGAGGAATTTTGATATAATGTGTTCAGTACACGGGCCATTGAATCTGAGAAATCTGCTGTAGAGGGTATCTGACAAGTTTCCATATAAGTTTAGAGATTTGCTAGTGCCCTGCATTCTTCTTCTCACGAGCTATAATAACGTGTTAGTGATAATATGAATCATTTTTCGAATAAGAAATATCTCAGAATTATGTTCTTTGCAAGTTAATACCTTAATTCTACACTTTTACGTAAATCTTTACCCTTGCCATAGATGGAAGTTTGTTGCTAAATTTATACTTTTCTTGTCTATTAATGTGTAATTTATTCCCTTTAACTATTACTATTTCGTAATTAGTAATTAGAGTTATTTTATTAACATATGTCAGAAACATCGTTATCCATTCACGATGGATTTTACCTGTGGAAAATGAGGGGTAACAAATCGAAAAATTCAAGATTCGAGTCGCCATGCACCACTGAACTTTCTCTGCATTTTTGGTTAAGAGAGTTCGTTTTGTTGTTTGAATAAGACCAAGAGTGCAATAAGAGAAATATTTTGTAAACTGTCTATGATCTTCATAAGTACCGATTGTGACGTAGGAACATCTCTGCTTGAAACGCGTAAAACTCTGACCCATCAGTTTAGTTTACGTGTCGTTTGAGATTCTTCTTAGGTTCCAAACCAAAATATCCATCGGAAAGTGCGCTGACACTTTTATATAGAGACATCTATATCAAAGCCGAAGTCATCTGGATTTTCTTCTCTACAGACACATCATATGGTTGACATGAATAACTATCTATCATAGTATCTCTAGTGTTTGTACTGCTTTCCATCTATCCAAAAAGCTCCAATGTCGAAAAATGGCAAATGGTCAAAACTAAAATTTCTAATTTTTGTTCACCATTATCTTTCTTCAACATGCCTAGCGCACTACATAGTTCTAACAATAGGGGCTGTAGCTATGTGTTGATGTTTGAAAATTGCTTTCTTTAAACTATTCTTTTCTCCCTCTTTGTTATATACATGACTGTGATTTACAAAGTTTCCTTAAACGTGTACATAACAGATATTTTAATAAGTAAATTAAATATTCAAAAATATTTATAAATATTTTTGATGTTCAATTTAACTGCAAATGTTTATTTAAAATTTATAATACGACTTTCACTCAAGATGGTGAATATTGTGGTAAAATACAAGCGTAAAAACTGGATCACATGAAAGAATCTGAAAGTTGTTTTTATTATGCGAATAGGCCTGGCATGACCAGGTGGTTAAGGCACTCGACTCGTAATCTGAGGATAGCAGGTTCAAATCCATGTTACACCAAATATGCTTGCCCTTTCAGCTGTGGGGACGTTATAATGTTACCGTCAATTCTACTTTTCGTTGGTAAAAGAGTAGCTCAAGAGTTGGGGTGTGTAGTGATGACTAGCTGCCTTCTCTCTAGTCTTACGCTGCTAAATTAGGGATGACTGGCGCAGATAGCCCTCGTGTAGCTTTGCGCGAAATTCAGAACAAACCAAACCAATTATGCGAATAGTAAGTATTATTCAAAAACGTGAAGTATATTGTTAAAGTACTCAAATAAACATCATTATTGAAATAAATCCAGTTAAATATTATGTTAGAATCATGAGAGTAGATTATCACAGTTTTAGTCAATGGTATTGATAATACGGACGTAATCTTCCTTTGTAACTTCTTCAACCATTGTATCATGCTATTATGGTATTGATCTCTTATTTTCATTCATATTGTTTATCTGTTTCCAAAAAAAAATGGATAAAACATTACGTTAAAAAACTAAATAGTTTGATAACTAGCAAACGTAATAATAGTACAAAGATGTAACTTATCGAATATGTTATAACTCCAGTTATATGTAGTACGTAAGTGAAACGAAGAGAAATCCGAAGAAAAATTTTAAGAAAGGAGCACAAACACAAAATTTCATTAGTCTTTGAACATTCTAAAGTCTGCGGGTGGCATTCATTTAATAGAATCTAGCAGAATCTTATATTATGAAATTAATACTGCTGTTAGAAAAATAAAGAGGCTTTAATAAAGATTTATAGATCCAAAAATCAATAATCACCTAGGCAAGCCACTGTATACCATTAAAAATTAGTCTACACCCGAAATAATCAACGATGAAAACAATTAGTGTTTTCAATCAATTTAATAGTCAATCGAGATGTTAATAATTTTTTTAGCTATGGCGTATCGGCTCATTGAACAGCCCCAAACTGTTTCGTTTGTCCCCCCCAAGTACACTCTTTTAACTTATAGCTTCGTCATCTCTTCACCGATTTGAGATCTAATTACAATTTTTGGTTCAGGAGGTCAAACCCTTTTGATTGACGTGTTTGACCACGCCCAATATTAATGTACTCTAAACTTACTAAAATAATTTCAGTTTGACGACAGGTTTGTAAAGATACCAATAAGTAATAAAATCTAATCAAGTATGCGCGCGCCCCATGATTGGTTCAACAATACAGCTAATAACTAGGAAAAAGGGCTTCGATTAATATAATCTAAGCTTGCCTAAAATAATTAAGTGCCACATATATTGGGGATTCCCTCATGTTTCCTATCACGTCACTACGTTTCAGTAAAAAACAACAACAAACAGTGACTGATCAAAGGAGAGTTGCGCCATCTCTTCAGCCAGAAGAGATATCAAAACGTATGAACCTCTAAAAAAATTAATAGGCAGCTACTCAATGTTGAAATCCGTGTTAAACAATTATATTTAGTTATTTTATATCACGTAACAGCATTAGATGTAACAACGCAGTTAAAAACAAGTAGTATAACATACCTTAGTAAATTTATATTTATTTTGTAGATTTCTTTAAAATTTTATTGACATTATTCTTATTTCTTTTTTATCGTTTCATTTTAATATTGTTGAATTTGTAATACTGCAGCGATATTTGTATTACCTACATTTCTTTGTCGATTTAAATGTAAAATCAAGTTTGCTCTTTTTCAATTCATTGTATGTGAATCACATCAATATTCGCTCACAAATGGCACAGCAGTATGTCTTCGGACTTACAGTGCTAGAAACTGGGTTTCGATACACGTAGGGGGCAGAGTACAGATAGCCCATTGTGTATCTTTGTGCTAAATATCAAAAAATTAAGATATCAGGTGAGCTTAGTGAACAGAGTCGAAGTTTACATCATCTAACTTCTTAAATTAGTAAGACACTTCTTGAGTTTTTGGAAAAGTTTATTAAGACAGTATTTAACTGATTATCATATTATTCAATTAGCTTAGAAATAATCAGTTATTGGCCGAATCCTTAAATGGATTACTGTGAGTTCCAGCTGTTTCGATTTTGGAATATTTCAAATTATTTTATGCGACAACTCAAACATTTGATGATTCGTTTTAACATACCTTATAATGTAAGAAGATTTGGATGTTTTTAATTGCTTTATTAATCAGCTTACTAGAAAGGAAAATCAGAGTTAGTGACTCCCGAAATCTATACCTATTCATAGAAATTACAATTATTAATTTCTGAAAATATGGGTACGAGAAGTAACCACCCTTGAACTCCATCCTAAATGCATACCTACTAAAATAGTTATTAATTCCCATCCAAGATTAATATTTGCATATACATTAAATAAGTTATTAATTTCTGAATAAAAATGAACAGAGGATAATTGGCCTTACAGATCCATATCTGCTAGTACAACATGAAACAATATACTTATTAGTTCCTGAACAAATTAAAAAAGGTTCGTAGTTCTAGCCTTCCTCTCCCTAGGTCTACACCTTCTTATACAACAAAGAATACAAGTATTGATTGTTTTTAAGCAATAGATGGGGGTTTGGACTACCAGGATCCCAACTGCAGAGCTCATTTAATCATACAACATCAAAAACATAGTTCCCCAGTTTCTAAATGAGAAACATAAGACAGTAAATGTACCCTTTACTTAAGTATTAAGTAACCAACGATATAGCGGTAAAGAATACTAGTCAGCTGATCAAAACCATTGACAGTGGCAGAAAAGTAACCTTAGCAGCTTTGCAATAACAAAAAATAGCGAGGCAATGAGAATCTAACCTTAGACTCTCTAGTTACGATCCTCCACCCCATTTGAAAACTATACTCTTGAAATAAACAGAATAACGGATGGAAATGTTTCGAATACTTTGACAGTTTGAATAATCGGAAGCCCTAATTTCCATTAGTTCATTATTTTTATGAAAATAATAAATTAATCGTTATTTCGATTAACCAATAAGCTTACGAGACACTAATCGAATTAATTGTTGTTCTCAGGCAGCCGATTATATCGATTAATTCGTCCAGTTTCGGTTCACTTAAGAAAGAGTGAAGGGTGATGTTAAAATCGATATTTGATAAAACAAAATGGTTTCGTACAATAATGTGAGCAAAAACAAAGTTATGGCTCGTTCATTTTATATAATAGTGATAAAATTGTCGAAGAAGTCAATAAAAATAATATGTTTATCCAATAAGTTTACTTTACCTATACAAATGGGTTAGGAGAGCTATTAACACCGAACATGGCTGTAATACAGTAATGTTTTTTTAAAAATGTTACATAAGAACTACCATTACAAGCTTTTTATAAAACGCCAGGCTTTTATATCAAATATATATGGTTTATAATACATGTATATATTATTCTATTATAATTAACATTCGTATAAACTTTAAATTTCGCCCTTCCATAGATTTCATTTATGAGCAGAAAATGTGTTTGTGTATATATAAATATGTAATAGATCAATTCTGCATCTAAGTTACATTATCTAAAGCAATTTGTAAGGGCCAGTGATCTGGAATCTAAAATGGAAGTAAAATCATGTGGTTGACCATGTCACTAAACAGTGTTTCATGATCTCTTAATCTATTGTTTCAAGATACCAACGAGAAAGCACTAGATCGTTGTCCTTTCTGAAATTATTTTGTAACACTGTTCCTACTGCTCGAAACACAAAGCTGTTGCTTCCAACCCCGATAGAGTAGCTTAAAGCAGAAAAAAGAAACCAAAACTTAACCATTCGTGTATCTTTTTTCTTCATACTTGGTACTTCTAGGAAAACTCGAAACAGTAAATCCATCAAAACATGTAAGTCTATTCGCCTTCTTTCTTTCTTTGTAAAAGAAAGCAAAAAATTCACTGCAACCCTTTTTTATATACCTTTTTTTCTTTCTCTGTATTCCGTATGTATATAGTAGTTTCAAATAGAAAGCCCATATAATTCCTAACTTTATCCTCCTACCTTCTTTCACCTCACTTTGTACACATATTATCGTTTAAAACAGAAAATCCATAATAATTCATGAGTGTTTTCACGTACTTTATTTTTTCACACTTTCTATCTATCAAGCGCTCTAACTGTTGACAACAGAAGTCTGATGTAATCTTTACATTGAGTTGCAGCAATTCAAAATGGATTACACCAGCAATATCTCACCAAAAGCTTAACAAGTCTTTCCTAGGGTGGAGGCCCATTTTGGGCTGTGCTTTAACCAGTTTACTTGTACTGAGCTATTGACGGCGCCAATTAACATTTTTATATGACATCCATTTTTCACCTCCAGCCACTAAACCGTCCAAAAAAGGCAAGTTACTTTCACGAGAGTGCAGAGAAGTGCAAATGTCCACTCTTGCGCTAAGGTTGGCTTCTATAAAATCATAGGGGCCCATTTTCCAAGTTTGGACATATTTCTAAGCTGTTGCAGATGACGATGAATTGTTAAATGGGTTGAATTAACCTTTTGTGCTAGTTATTCAACTGTTACAGCACAATCTTCATCAAATACAGCCAGCAACAAGTCATTAAATTCAACAAAATGATCTGAACGTGGCACACCACTTAAGCTGTAGTCATCCGAACTGAACTTCTGAAATTACCTTCGACATTTTCTTTTATTGAGAGACTCCGTACCATAAACACCTTGAATGCTTCATGTAGTTTTTGCTGCACTATTGCCTTTTTAAAGTCATAAAGCATTATATGCCTAATTTGCTCCTCAGACACATCCATCTTCATAAGGGTTTATTTAATTAATGATCTGAAAAATCGGAGCTGGGTTAATTTCTTTTATTTATTTCAACATTTTTATACACGTCCTACTATATATTTTAGTCATTAAAGCCTTCTGCAAAAACAGAAATAATGATGCACTTTCTGTATTAAATTTTCGGACATTACGTATGGGATTATTTGATATATAATAGGTTTTTACATAAAGTCGACAACTTACGATTTTTTTAACTACCCCTTTCATGGTCTTCTGGCAGAAGTAATCGAGCTATTTTATCTGGATAAACGTATTCTAACTTTTATGACTCCTCCTCTTTAGAGAAAAAACGCATGATGTAACGTGACACAAACTGGCTTTCATAGAGTTAGATTTCAATGAGAAAAATTGCTACAATTTATAATTCTATTAGTAATATAAAATATGTAATGATTTTTTGCCACTTAAGAGTCAACGAATTGAAGAAACATAAAAAGTTTTAAAAACGTAAAAATAGTTCCTGAACACCAAAAATAGGCTAAGATCATCAGCAATAACAGAAAATCACACAAAAAAATTATGAAAAAATATCTCTAAACGTGAAAATTAGCCAAAAGTATTTAGAAGATCTTCAAAAATGAGAATTATCGGAACTTTTGTTATTGTACTGTCTTTTAGGTTTCAAATTTTTGTCTTCCTATTTAGACAGTAAATGGTCTGGAACCACTTAAGTTTGCTTTTATCCAATCCCTTTGATAGGGTAAAAAATAAGGAGTAATCTTTAAAATATAGCTCCACCTAAAAGCTCAAAATCATCAAAGAATATCGAAAAAATATCCTTAATTGATATAGAAGAAAAATGATCCCAAAGTCAAATGCTAATATAATCTGGTAATATATCTTTTATCATTTTTCGAGCTTAATACTTTCATGTTAACTTCAACAACATAAAATTCCTTTTTTAAATTCTTATTAGATTCCTCGCTTTGTATTTTTTTGTAATCAAACAAGAATCCTTTTATCTATCAAATATAGTTCCATTCTCAATAACACACTTTTTAACATCTTACGTAAAGTGGTTTATGGAATTTTTTTTATTTGCATAAATAGCAGATAATGTCTCTGTAAATATAGCTCCTCTCTACTAGTTGGGTTTTCTTATTTGGTTTCAACTTTTTTTGGGTCGGAACACAATTTTATGTATGAACTAGTTTTCAAAAGTATCTCCACATATAGAATTATTAAACAATTTGTGGCCATAATTCTGATCTATATGTTCAGGTTAATACATTACTCAAGCTGATAAGATTGTTTTAAATCTATGAATTTTCTTCAGTTTCATTCCTAATGATAAATATTATTTAGAGCTACAACAGTGAATCTCATAAATTTTCTTATCGTATAAAAGTGTCATTCAGTTTGTTTCTTTAATACCTATTATGTTCGCCAGTGCAAGAAATATATTTTAATGACTTGTTGCCAAACCACACAGTTTATTAACATCTAGATAAACAAAGTGAACAGATTCTTTATTACTGTCATACTCTTTTATGTATGCATTATTTGCTTTGCTATATGAATTACGGCACTGTGATATACGTTTAAGAATATCTTTCCCAAGTATTAACCTTAATTAGATCATATTCTGTCAGTAATTCTATTGTAACATCAGTCTTTTTTAACAATGCATCTCATAATAAATAGACAAGCAGCTGTAAACTTGAAAAGTTCTAATTTATATCTTTTCAAACAAATATACCTACATTTCTCAAATATGTTGCTAACATCAAAAAATCAATTTTTACATAAAGATCTGAATTTTCTTCTATGCTTTATATCTTTTTGAGCCTGTATGTAATCATCATCCAATGTCACATTTTTTAAATATACAGTAATATATTTCTTTTAGTGTAAATGTGTTCCATTGTATTTGTGAAACGAGTCTATCTAACCAGGCTATTAGGCTGCTTTGTAGGATTGAGTATATTTTATGGGTAATGTTGTATTGTATTTTTGAGCTTCAATTTCTTAAAATTGTTTGAAAGTTTATCTAAACTAATGGCAATGAAGTTAAAGGATACAAATCTTAAGTTCAGGTTATCAGTTCTTTTTACTAAATAAAAACTATTTTCTTCTTTTCTTTGAATTATATATATTTTTTATCATTTCAGCCTTAGCAAACAGACGACTCTCACATTCGTTCATATTATTCAGGCATTAATATCTAATGTAAATGATTTGGAGAAGACAGTATATAACTTTCATGTAAAAACAAGTTATTTATTATATCAAATTACAATTTCTTTTCTATTTAGTAAGAACTGAGTTATTCATTGAAACAACAGACAAAATTGTTTTGGAATTTCGCACAAAGCTATTCGAGGGCTATCTGTGCTAGCCGTCCCTAATTTAGCAGTGTAAGAATAGAGGGAAGGCAGCTAGTCATCACCACCCACCGCCAACTCTTGGGCTACTCTTTTACTAAGGAATAGTGAATGTGAATTGACCGTCACATTACACGCCACTACGGCTGGGAGAGCGAGCATGTTTAGCGCGACGCGGGCGCGATCCCGCGACCCTCGGTTTACGAGTCGCACGCCTTACGCGCTAGGCCATGTAAGGCCACTAAAATAATGAATTATAACATTTTCTACATGCCTCAAACTTCTCTCATATTTTTGATTTAAAAGTTTAATATTTATGAAACTTAAAAGCTCTCGCAAGTATTTATCTTTAAATCTCATTAATAAGAAAGTTTATTAAGTATTTTTTCTCAGTTTAGAATAACAACTATACTCATTCGACTATGTTGACGTTTTGAAAATCAAAGTGCTCGATGCATTTACTTAAGTTATTAATGATTAGGTAATAAAATATATTACTATAAACCTATTTTTTTCTCAGTTTCTTTAAATGTGCATAAAAGTATGTATGTTTTTCAAGATTTGGGCTAACAACTTTTAATTCATTAATTTCGTATATTTTTGGAGATTTTGGTTTTACAACAATGATCACTAGCATATTTTTTTCACACAGTTTTATATCCACCACCAGCAATCAAATTATTATGAAATTCATAAAGATAGTTTTCATCTTTCCACGAAAACTCGTTTTAATCTTATTTAAACTCTTTCAATGAAAGAAGCATTCTTTGTGTTTTTCAACTGTGCTTTAACAATTTGACCATCACATTTACTGACCCATTTCTTGTACCAGTCTGAGATTGCCTTTAAGTTTATTATTTTTTTAAATTTGTTAAAATAGTTTTCAGCTTTTCAAACAATACACACTTTTTGCTTTTCTAAATAAATTGATTTTAAAAACAATACCTTTGATGAGTTTCAACGATTTTTTAAACAGTTGAAAGTAATGGTATCGCATGTGAAATTAAAGAAAACGAAAATATAACAGGTCACCAGAGTTATGTGTAATGAGTAAATTCAGCTTTGTATGGTAAATGTTTTTATTTTAATAGCCTGAGGAAGAAATCTTATTCAAACCAAAATATAGAATGACCTACTTTAAAGAGTTAGCAAAGATGCCATCGATAAAAGGTCTGCTTGATCATTTTCTTTTACGGACTTTTTTTTTGCTAAAACATCTGTGAAGTTCAAAATGATATTAAATACATCGTGGCTAAAATAATCAACAATATCTTAAAATAATACAATATTGATAGTAAATGTTAAATTGTACAAAGACGCTAAAACATTTCCTCTAAATATGAGTGGTTTCTAAAAACTGAGTACTTAATATTTTTAAACTTATCTTTTACAGAAAATTAGGTCTATATTAATAAAAATATTTAATTAAATAGAAGGACTTTTGGATCGGAAAAAATGATTTAATATTTAGTAACAAGTCTGTGCACTTGAATTTAGATTAGATGAAAATTATAATATCGGAAAACATGAATTCAATACATGATCGTGTTGCTAATAAAAACGAATGGAACTTTCAAAATTCTAACAAACATCTTGAAATAAGGCTCTTCTATAAGTTACAACCACGTACAATATTAATTATTCAATCTGATATATACACATTGATTATGTTTTCAAAATTATCCGGAGGAAACAAAATTAAGAGATGAGTAAATTCTAAAGTATTCCAGCAGCTAGAAAGACCGATGAATACAAACTAGAACAAAAGTTCAAAGTAAACACATAAATAACTAACTTTATGAAATATATATTACAGTCAAAATATATATATATATAATGGATTGAAAACAAAAATATAAAACTCGAGCATTTTTGTATAGCTGTCTATTCTACTACAAGAGGAAAGGGTGATTATTTAAAAAAAAAATTGGGTAGTAATTTAGTTTAAAAGTGAAAAACATAACATCATGTTTGTCTGATCTACCCAACTGGGGCGTTTGGAAACCATTGTTCCCCTTCAACAACGCGCGTGAGATTAACATACTTCAGTAGTTGCTGTTGAGCTTGTTGAAATTAATGAGGCTTTCATTGAAAATATTTGAAAGAAACTGAAATAAGCTGACGACAAAAGTCGTCTGAATGGCTGAGTCGATGAAGTCAGTGAAGCAGAGAAATTCAAACGAGTCTTCAAAAGATTTAGTTTTAAATCGCGTGGATTTAATGAGATTTATAAAATTTTAAGAGAAATTATTGAGATAGGTTAGCGGTCTCCTTCAGGAATTGGGGGTTAAAAGTCCGATTTCCATTTGAATTTAAACTTGGGAGAAACTGGAGTACCGGGAGGAAACTCATTTTCAGAAAACAGTGGCTAACTAATCTATCTGTTTTGAGCTTTGCCTGCAAACTTGCACAAGATGATTATTAGACATAACACAATGATCAACCCTTTGGTAGCGTTAGTGAGTGCAATGTACAGGTACAGACGTTGCTATCAGGTTCACTTCTTACAAAAAATGCACATTATATGAAAGACATGAAGGTTTTAATATTTTAAAAGATGTTAAAGTAGCTTCCACAAGATAGAACAATAGGGAATCTTCAAGAGCCGCGGCTGCAATTAGACCTTAAATCAGTAAAGACATGGATCTATGATCTAGAAGTTTTTGAAAAGTATTTGAAAAAGTACCGGAGTAAATTTATGAGCTGCTGTGTCGTAGCTAGAAATAGCATAAAAAAGAAAAAGGCGATTAAAATTAGACAAAAAAGGATAATTAAAGCAATATATAGAGAATAATACCAATATTGAAAAAAATATAAACAAGAAAAAATATGTATGGTACTTACAGTAAAACAAAATAAGTAAATAAATGTATTAAAAAGTTCGTAGTGTAACTCCAACATCAACATTTATGATTGGCTAGTGTTCAAGATTCTCCTATCAGGAATGTCTGACGTCGATATTTGTAACTATATATTACCTTGGATTCGCTGTTCATCACCCCTTATTTCCGAGAAGAATAATGATCAATTATTTAAAGGCGTTCGAGTGCTAGGTCTTTTTTTTTTAATTCGTTGCACCTTTTGTGTTTGATAATGTGTTTTAACTCTTTTATCAGAACAATTAGAGTGTATGAGACAGTATAATGTTTAATGAAGAGCGATAAATTAAAAATGAGTAAAACAACGAAGTAGGTGAATCATCACATAGTAGTTTAGCCTAAATATACTAATAAATACAATCAGTTTGATATAATTTTTAAAAAAATCATTTGTGGGAATACTGAGTAAAAAAAACTTAAAATGTAATTTCAATTCAGAAGTAAAAAGATGTTATCAGAATATTCAGAAGTGTAAATTATGTTGAGAATTTCTTATGACCTTAAAAAATGAATTTATAGAATAGAATAAAAAACGAACTACCTTAAAACGTCTAGAAACCATTTTAAAAACTTCCTTAAAAGTAAAAGAATTATTCATTAAAATATTAGAAGTAAAAATAAACGAAATTTAAAAAATATAAAAGCCCCTTAGATAACATTTGCAATATAAAACCAATGGCCTGAGATGGCCAGGTAGGTTAAGCCAGTTGACTCCTACGAATCCCGGTCGGTCGTACCAAAACATGCTCGTCTGTTCATCGTAGGGAGCATAACAATGTGACAGTCAATCCCACTATTTATTGGTAAAAGAGTAACTTAAGAGTTGGTAGTGGATAGTGATGACTATACCTTTAGTCTTACACTGCTAAATTACGGACGGCTAGCGCAGATAGCCCTCCTGTAGCTTTGCGCAAAATTTAGAAACAAATAAATCCAATAATTTTCAGAACATTTTAATTATTCTACAAATACTATGCCACCATTTTTCAATCTTTTAATAATATTTTACTAATTCTGTTTCATAGAAGCTTTATTCAATTTTTTTTCACCTTTTATATCTTTAATGTATAAGGTATAGGAAGGTCTAACATGGCCAGGTGGTTAAGACTCGTAATTCGCGGGTTCGAATACCCGTCACATCAAACATGCTTGCCCTTTTAGCCGTGTGACTGTCAATCCCACTATTCGTTGATGAAAGAGTATCCTAAAGTTGGTGGTTGGGGGTGATGACTAGCTACCTTCCCTCTAGTCTTACACTATTTAATTAAGGAAGGCTAGCGCAGATAGCTCTCATGTAGCTTTGCGCAAAATTCAAAACAAACCAAACAAATATATTTTCCATAAAATTTGGTAAGTATTTTTTATTTGTATTTGTCCGTTACATTTTGAAATTCTATTATTATCAACATCTTTATGTCTACGAATAAGAAAATGTTTACATATGTAACATATTTGATATTATTACAATATTTATGTTTGTTTCAGTGTAATATATGTCTAAAAATGAATGTAACTTAAAATGTTAGATGTGTATTGTGCAAGTCTCGCCTGTTCTATAGATTTGTAGAAGTAATCCGTGATGACGAGAAAATCCACTTGTAGACAAAATTATATATATATATATAAAACGGCTGGTATGAGTAGAAAAGGCACCGTCTAGCGGAGCGAACAAAGTTTCGACCTCCTTCAGTGAATCTAATGATGATCGAAAAAGGTCGAAACGTTGTTCGCTCCGCTGAATAGTGCATTTTCTAACCATACCAGCCGTTTTCTACATATATAAGATTTGTAGAAGATATTAGAAAGTAAGAATCAATAATATATATTTTAACAAAACACTAGCGCATCTTCAAAAATTATTGCCAAGTGAAGTTTAGTGAACGTCACCTTAAAGTTTATAAATCAACAAACCGAAAAACAATTATATAATATTGTTGGTTTTGATGACGAGCAACCAACTTGAAATAAAAACATATCTCAGAACGTCTGTACTGACTGTATTAACTCTTTTACTAATAAAGCAGAGAACAACGTTTCGACTTTGTAGGTCATCTTAAGGAAGGTCGAAACGTTGTTCTCTGCTTTATTAGTAAGAGTTAATACCCATACCAGCCGTTGTGAGATACGTATTGTTCGCCTGTTGCAATCAGTATACTGTAAGCCTAGGAAATTATAATTGTGACAAATGCTCATTAAACGGAAAACTACAGATATTTGATCAGGAACGGTTACAAATTTCAAACATTAGAAACTTCAGTGAATTAACTTCGGATGTTAATATTTTTACAAGGACATTAGATATTTTCTTTGGAGAAAAAACCAAAAACTCATTTGTAAAATTAGAGCTAGCTAACATTCTCGACAGACAAAGTGTATCTGTGTATCAAGATAAAAGTTATTTGCACATCGTGATCCGTCAACAAAGTATTCATTTCCAGATGGATAAAGGGCTTAGTACTTTTTTGGCCCCCCAGTGGCTCAGCGGTATGTCTGCGGACTTGCACGTTAAAATCCGGGTTTCAATACCCATGGTGGGCAGAGCACAGATAGCCCATTGTGTAGCTTTGTGCTTAATTCAAAACAACAACAACAAAGTACTTTTTTGTACGACTTTCGTATATACTTTAGAATTAATACACTCACCGTGAACCGTCGATAAAATAAATATCTAGTTCCAGACCAGATAGTAGGCCCAGTATTGTTCGTAACTTTCTTAAACTTTTCTATAATAACTCTATTGTTGTTTATATATTAAAATATAATTTTATTAAGAGAGAAAATTGTATGTGTCAGTCTTGTTGGCAGATATAAATTTGATAGATATTGACATTCAATAACTGTCAAATTCAAATTGCAGGTTTCCTTTATTCGAAATCGTAATATATAATGTACATAACATAATAAATTGGAGACTCTTTTGAGATTACTTGTAATACGTAACATAAAACATTGGGGATCTTGTCCAATATATGAGTCAGAGACAATTTCCGTTCTTAATTAAAATACAAATCTTGATCAATTTATATATTTGGTGACAACAAGATTTGATCATGTCTGACTTTCAATACTTTGTTGAATCACTCTCCCTCGAACGACTAGAAAAATATAACAAAAGTGAATTAATTGCTCGAAATTACCAAACTTTTAAAATTGGAAATTAAGAAATCACAGAAAAATGAGCCAAAACTTGTAATTGAAATACTAATAATTGATGATTCGTTATCTGAGGAAGCATTAAAGAAATACTATGATGTTTGCACTAGCGAATCAAAGTTAAGTGATAAAGACACTTTAGTTAAATGCAGTTAAAACTGATACAAATCGAGCTTGAACAAACCCTTATCGAAGCGGAAAGAGAAAATAAATGACTCAAGGCCAAATAAGCCCGTATCGAAGCTGAAAGAGACATTAAACGTTTTGAGGCTAAGCAAGCCTGTATTGAAGCTGAAATTAGGCTGAAAGAACTGAAAATTAGACTCAACTCCAATCAACCAAAACAAAGAGAAAACTTTGAAATCTGTCGATATATTAAGATACCATCATTTAATGAAAATGAAGTTGAGAAAGTTACCTAAACATTGAAATCACACACAAATTGGCAAAACACAAGAAGCTTATGCTAACACTCTCTCGCTAGAGGACTTTACAGTTTATGACTAGGTTAAAGAAGCTGTTCTCAATGCACACGAGGTAGTACCGGAGGCCTATTGCCAAACGTTTCGAGGTTATCTCAAGAAAAATGATCAAACATATATGGAATTTAGCGGCGTAAGACTAGAGGAAAGGCAACTACTCATTACCAACCACCGGATTACTCTTTTACCACTGAATAATATGATTGACCGTTATATTATAATGCCCTGACGGGTGAAAGGGCAAAAATGTTTAATGTGATGGGGATTCGCACCCGCGACCGTTAGATTACAAGTCGAACGCCTTAATAACTTGGCAATACCGGACCTTTGCAGTAATGAAATTCATGTAAATGCATTTTGTTGAATTATACTTATCTTGCGTTCAACCAACTGCAACACGTCTTTTTCTCTCAATTAAGTTAATTAACTTTGTTTGTTTAATCTATTAAAGTTTATTTGAGCTATTGACTTCTAACAAACTTATGTTTCAATAATTGACGAGACAAATTAAAAAAAATATATAAACAGTGATGACGAGAAAACCCGCTCGTAGAGAAAAATATATCTATAAAAACGGCTGATTTGGGTTGAAAAAGCCTGCAAGATAGCCCTGAAACTGTATATCCGAAACCATAACCCATTAATAAACATTCCCTGCAACCAATTAGTAACACTCATAGAATTCACCACGATGAAGACAAACTTCATGTTCAACAACTACAACTATATACAAACAAATAAGCTAGGCATGGGCAATCCAGTATCACCAATTCTAGCAAATATTTTTATGACACAAGTTGAAACACAAGCAATTAACACAGCATTACATCCACCACTATACTGGTACAGATATGTCGATGACAAGGCTGTGGGATTCAGATCTACAAAACACACACTTGATTTTTTCACTCACATTAACACTATGCATCCCAACATGTTAACAGGAAGAAAGCAATCAAATACCATTTCTTAACCTCAAAATTACAAGAATCGATACACAATTTAAAACAGAAATCCACCGAAGAATCCCTCATACTGGACTATACATTCCTTGGGACTCAACACATGAAACAAAACAAAACCTCAACACACTAATAAACCAAATAAACATAGCCATAAACCTATACTCACCAGATAAAATTAACGATGAATTAGACAAAATGAAACAATATTTCATCAACATCAATAAGTTTTCTCCACAAAACGTAGAAAACATTATCCGCATACACTTAGACAAAAAGTAAAATCAAGTAACAAAAGTAAATATATCCCACAAATTAAAAAAATCACGAAACCATATACTGCTGCATTCCATATATTCCAGACATCAGCAGAAAAATAAATAGCATTTGATAAAATCTAGTAACAAAATATGACATTCCAGTTAATACTAAATTTATTTAAAAACCAGACACAAAACTGAGGTCTATACTATGTAAAAATTACACTGACAAACACCACTCCAACATTATTTATAAAATACAATGTGATAATTGCCACGATTTCTATATTGGAGAAACAAGTAGAAAAATGGAAACCAGATTTAAAGAACACAAAAACTCACCTTCACACGTTTTCGAACACTGCAAATCAAATAAACACAATATAACCTTAGAAAACACCCAAATACTAAGCAAAGAAACAAACATATGCGAACGCAAAATTAAAGAAGTCTTACTTATACAACAACTGAAGCCCAAAATAAACCAATACAAAGGAACACCTTTATATCTATATTAATAAATACAATCAAACATCTTAGCACGTTCTCTTCATTCCTACACTCAGTTACACAATCCCCTTCAAACACGTGGTCAGCTATCGATCAGTTACCTCTTTCTTTCTTTGTGAACCTGGTGATGACCGAAGAAGGTCGAAACGTTGTTCGCTCCCATACATAAAAAAATTTTTCTCAACCAAAACCAGTCGTTTTTGCATATATATTTTATATATATGTATGTAGTTATAGTTTCAGATTTTAAATATAGCGAACAATTGGAAGACCTCACAATAAAATTTTATCAATGTTGTTATTAAGCTCAAAGATTTAAAAAGGGATAGTTCCTTTCTGTCAACCAAGAATATAGAAAACTTATTTGTAGCATTTTAGCTTTACAAACTTACCACTGTGCTATTGGTGGCAATTATATTGAGGTAAATAAAGGAAAATATTATTTAAAAATAAACTCTATGCCAATGTGGACATTATACAAAGCCATTGATGAAAAATTGAATAACAATACTTTTAAACATTATGGTATAAATAATTTTAAAAAATGATTGTAAACGGTAAGAAAAAATTACGAGATAAATATTTTTAGATAAATTATTTAACTCAGATGATCATCTTGTGAAATCTGACATATTATTTGCAACTTCGAGATTAATAAACAAAATATATCCAAATTATCATATTGAATTGCCTGGAGGAAAAACTGGAGAATATATTAAGGATTTTGACTAAAATTATTTTATAGTTGCGGAAATAGAGAATAAAGTACATACAGTTACGACAGAAAGTGTTCGTACCCCTGCGTCGTAAGAAGTGTTTTCCTTATAAGTTGAAAAAATATTATGATAAGGATAATTAAACTAAAATATATTAGAAATGTTATTCTAACACACATCTACTACTTAATTTGTTATGTAAATTGAACGCCAAATAAACTATTTATAAACAAATAACCAAACATAGGAGGGGCAGAAAGTGTTCGTGCGTCTACTTAAATGGTCAGATGTGTAGCATTTTAGGTGAAATTCTTGGTGCAGTCTTTCTTCATAGCCCTTCATGATCGTTTGACAGTACTCAACTAGTAATTTTTTCCATTCTTCTTTACAGAAAGGCCTCCAACTCTTGTAAGTTTTACGGATGACACTGATGAAACTTGGTCTTCAACTCATGCCAAACGTTTTCAATTTGGTTGAGATCAGGTGACTGCGATGGCCACTCCATAGCATTTATATGGTTCCTCTGCAACCGGAATTGCACATATTTCGATGTGTGCTTAGGGTCATTGTCGTGCTGGAAGATCCAACGACGCCCAAGCCGTAAGTTCCTAGCATCATTCTTGATATAAGTGCCTAATATATCAACGTACTCTTCTTTTGTCGTGATTCCGTTGACGTGGTGAAGGCTGCCTACACCAGAAGAGCTGAAGAAATCCCATAGCATGATCGAGCCACCTCCGTGTTTAACTGTGTGGACGGTGTTCCTTGGAAGATTCCGTTCCAACTTCTTACAGAAAATATTGCGAACATCATTGTGGCCAAAAAGCTCGATTTTAGTCTCGTCTGACAAAATAATACTCTTCCAATAGGTAAAGGGTTTACCTACATGCTTTTTTGCATACTTCAATCGTGCTTCTAAATAAACAGGCTTTAAATATGGAGTTGCACAAGGTTGGCATGCTTTGAACCCAGAAGAGCGTAACATGTTCGTAACTGTAGAGATGCTTACTTCAACCCCAGTTTCCCTTACCAATTTTTGTATGTCATTACGTGTTAAATGAAGGTTCCTACTAACTTCTCTGAGAACCTTCCTTTTGCTTTTCTCTGGAATTTTGGTGGGGCGTCCGGAACGATGGAGCTTAAACTTGGTAATTATGCTTTGCACAGTAGATTTCGGCATATTAAGTTGTGTAGCAATACCGGAAAGAAACACACGAAACTTGTATTTTACAATAATTCAGTTTTTTAATCACTGGACAGTTGATTCCTGTTCACCATGATGACCAAACAGATAATGACGGAGACGGCGCTAAATTGCTGAAAGTAAATATTTTCCCAATTAAATTCCAATAATTATGAACCCAGTGTCTAGTTCTGGAATGGCATAATGTAGTTTATTCGCCAAACTAAACAATATTGTTACGGGAATATTATTTTTTTCACACGTTCTGAAGTGTACAAACACATTCTGCTCCTCCTATTTTTGGTTATTTATTTTTAAAAGTTTATTTGTCATTTAACTTACACATATAAATTTATGTAGATGTGTGTTAGTGTAATATTTATAATATATTATACGTCTATTAGTTATGGGCAAACAACTACTCGGGACGCAGGGGAACGAGCACTTTTAGTCGGAACTGTAACTTACATTTTTAGAGGTGTAAATGTCGTCCACATTAATTGTAATGCTATAAATAGAATAGTATATAGTATAAAGTTAAATATTTTGTGTTATTTTAACCCTTTAAATCCACCAGAAATTAATTAAATTTAAATAAATAAGTCCAATATATGGAGAGGTTAAAGATCCATTATATTTATAGAATTAAAATGAAGATCACAGAAGAAAATAATAATTCAACTCGTTTGAGCAAACGAGAGCTTTATGTAAAATGCACTTAAACAATAATAAATGAAGTTTCACAAATATCGTTTGTTTCTTAACAAATAGTTTAAATCAAGAAATAGAGAAGGTTCTTCAAGCTTTATATAAGAAAGTAGAAAAGTAGTATTAACATAAATTCATATAAAGTAAATTAATTTATATATTAAAGAAAAAGTCAATATATATTGGTTAGATAAGAACCTTCAAGTGCGCTATAAAACTGGACTTAAAGGATTTTAATTGTAAATAAACTGAAAGAATCTGAGACCTAACGACAATATATAATTATTATCAAAACGTTTTTGAAAGGTTTGAGTACAAACTCGTTGAAAATTAGTTAAATATTCTAATGGTCATCTACTTGAAGAATTAAAAGTTGCGAAAAAATGTTTTTTCAGTTTAAACAAATAATATGCCATTTGTCGATACAAGCAACATTTCTGTTAGAGCTGAATTACATTTGGTGAAATTTTGATTGTGTCACTCTATATGTGCGAGAAGTAATACATTTCGTTAACGATTATAGCTCGAGCGACGCATCTGATATGTTCTTCTATATAGATAACTCATAAACACCAAGTTAACAGATTTTAACATCTGATGAAAAATAATAAAATTACGAAACTGATTAAAGAATAATTCTGATTATTTAATGATGAAGGTATGTTATTTAAAATCTTGATATGTGATTTGTTCTTTGGAGAGATAAAATTATTTTCATTATGAGCACCTACAACTAAACTTTATACCGAACAATGAGCTGAAGGTGTTGGTTTTATCCTACATATTGTGATCAAGTGAAGTGGTGTAGAAGTTAGTAAAAGTAATGGATCAAGTGGTATATGTCTCACAAACACTACAAGCGATAAAATCTGAAATGTTGTTTCCCACTTTCAATATAAGAAAAATATTTTAAAAACATTTATGACTTTTGATAAACTTCACATATTACAAACATTGGTATAATTAGCAATGATAAATATTCCACTGAAAATTACAGTGTTTCTTTCAAAGATGGAGAATTAATTATTCCAGATATTATTTAGGTTCATCAACAGCTGAGTTAAATAATATTGATATGGAAGATTGTATTCAATAATTTGTTTCAATGTATTGAACCACGTTTTCTATAATAATGTGACAAATTTGAATATTTAATTTTTTCTGAAAACGCAAACAAATTTCAGCACAATCATTGCCCCCTAGTTGCTCAGCGGTAGCAACTGATAACTATGGTGTTATTAATTTATCGGTAATAGAAGAATATGTTTATAGTAAAACCGAATTCGGTGACAAATATCTAAATAATATTCTTAATAGAAATTAAAACGGTTTGTATGAACGGAAAATATTATTAGTTAATGGTAACTTTAATGTTGATAGTGAAGAATTGCAAATGATAACAAAGTGTGACGCAGTGTAAAAAAACCTGAATAATTATTGAAAAAAATAAAAAAATTGACAAAACATTTCAAATTAATATAAGTGTATTAGAAATATATTTGAAGGAGTCGGTTAGTAATGTAATTTAAATACTGATACCTTTAACATTTAAGATGCAAGAAAGCAAGCGGTAAGTCTACGGAATTACAACGCTAATATCAGAGGATCGATTCTCCTTGGTGGACTCAGCAAATATCGCGATGCTGCTTTGTTATAAGAAAACACTCACATACTCCTTTATAAGTAAAAATAGGTAGTATTATTGGAATACTTCAATATAACACAACTTTTAAATTAAATGAACAAAGCCGAGGAGATAAATTTCGAGTCTCGGAATCAAAAAACATCATTAAATCTTATTTTGTTGACAAAATTAAAGAAGAGATAACGAGTCGAAACTGAAACGAATTTCAAGTATTTTACCTGATCGATTTACTAAAAGTAACCTGAGAAGGATATTGAACTAATGAATAACATAAAAATTATATCCCTTATTTGTAAGGAAATGAAAACTGCGGAAATATCAGGAAACTCAATCCACAGAATTCTGCCTTGAAATAACTGTTATCTTAATCTATTTTGAAGTTTGTAAAGTTATTTTTTGACGTCTCTTTTGCTTCAGTTGAGGAATAATTTTGTATATATATTCTATATTTTTTACCTTTTAACAGTTTTTCCTTATTTTTCATAATTTGGACCTTCTATGTTGAATTTTGGTTTAAAGAGTGTTTTATTTTTTTATACTTCTTTGGGATGAGAGTTAAACAAATCTATATAACACAGAACCATCATATCCTCTTAGAAAAGAAGCAAACCTTGAGACCTTGTTACAGGGAAGCGACAACATTTGATGATTGTCATTTCTTTCAGTGTACTTTGTATCTGTAATATAATTTCAAACAGAAACTTACCATACATCATAATGCTATTCTTCTATTTTCGTGATTTCTATATAGAATTATCTTCAAACAGAATACACACAATAATTTATAATTATATTCACATATTTTATACCTTCTCACATTGTATCTATATAACAACTACAAACAGTAAACTTAATCATGTTTCATAATTATTGGGATGCCTTTTTCCTCCGCATTTTGCTTCTATATAAAAGTTTGAAACATAAAGTTCAGAAAAATGTATAACACTATTTACCTATCATCCTCTTTGTTAAGTTGTATCCGTATAGTAGCTTCAAGAACAAAACCTGCCTTTCAGCTTATTGTATTTGTCTTAGTACTTGTACCTTCGTAACAATCTCAAATAATAAGCAGACAATAATTCATTACTCTACTTTCTTATAATTCTTTTCGTATTACAATAGTTTCAAATATAAAAACTACCATACTGGAAGGATTTATACATTTTTATAAAAAGTAATTAAAAACAATATTTACACTTTAGAAAAATATAACTCCATTATATAGAAATAAAGAACAAGAAAATGATGTGGAATTTACAATCATAAATAGTACTTGATTTATTTCTATTGAAAATTACTGTACGTATAAAAATTTCGCAGAAAGACGGTAATAAAAAGAGCTATACCGTTTGTCGGATTTTCTGCTTGAAATAATTATATTTATATAAAGTAGTGATATGTTTTTCATAAATTTTATGTATATAGTAGATTGAAAGAGAAAATATATCTTCTATAATCGTACTTTGTAACTATATAATAACCCCAAACTAAAAATCCACCATAATTCATATGACTGTCTTCCAATATCCTATATCCGTGTTTTTTATCTCTAGAGTGTTTTCAAAAAGAACTACCACTGCAACCTTTTATTCTATTCAGCTATCTACGTTCTTCCTACCTTATACCTTATAGTCATTTCAAACAGAAAAACCATCAAACCTTATAATTTTATTTCCCTACTGGTCTACTGCGTACTTTGTACTTATACAATAATTTAAAAAAATAGCCATAATTTACAATTATATTTCCCTATCTACTTTCTTCATTTTTCTTTCTATACAAAAGTTCCAAAAGGAAAATCCACAATTGCTTGTATCTATATATGCTTACTTTTCTTCTTCGAACTTTGTATCTATATAATTAGTTTCGAAAATAATATTTACCATAACAGATAACTCTACTTTCCTACCTTCTTGGATCACTTTATGTATCTCTATACAAGCTTCAAACATAAAATCCATCAAAACTTCCAGCTCTGTTCCCCTAGCTTTTCGGATCACTCTTTGTATCTATATTTTGTAACAGATTTACCGTTATACACTTATTTTAATGCTTATACTTGTTTCCGGGGAGTTTTCTTTTCTTTTTATTTTGCTTGTGACGTATATTATTGAATGTGTATTGCACAAGTCTCATCTGTTCTCGAAATTTGTAGATAATTCTTGAAAGTGACAATCAGCAATATTTATTCATAAAAACGCGCTAAATCAATGTTAAAAATTCTAGAAACTCGCATGATTGATATATAAAAACCGACGAGTCGAAAGAAACTATTATTGTTGGTTTGCTAAACAAAAGTGTGCTATAGGTTTAAGACTATATAATTGCAATTAACGTCTATTAGATAACTATAGAATTTGCCCAGGAACCGTTTAACTTAGTGAATTTTCATCAGACGTTAGGTCAAACAAGGACCAAACTAGCTAGTTAACTTGGATCGTCAATAAAACATTCAGTTCTATACCGGGTAGAAAATTCAATATTGTCTGTAAATTTGTAAAATTGTTATATATGAGAGATAATTTGTATTAACTGTTAGTAATAACCGTTATTATAAACTGTATTGTTTTTATCTTTGTATATTAACATGCATTTGTGTTAAAAAAGAAAATTGTCCTTATAAATCTTGTTGGCAAAATACCATATAATTAATACATATTAACAGTTAATTAACTTTTAAATTCGTATTTCTTGTTATATAAAATAATAAAACGTTACGTACGTTATATATTAAATCAGAAATAAATAATCTATCTTAACTTCTAGCTCTATTCTCCTACCTGTTTGTAGCTATACAACTGCTCCAAGCTAAAAATTCACCATGATTTCTCTATTTTTAACATTTTCGTGGAATTTTGTATCTCTGTATTAACTGAAGCAGAACACTCATAATACTTGTTACACTACTCACCATTTTCTTATTTTGTATATGCACAATAAATACAAGCAAAAAACCCATCATAACGCCCCCTCAGTATTATGTCTGCGGATTTACAACGCTAAAATCCTGGTTTCGATACCCGTGATGGGCAAAGCACAGATAGCCCATTGTGTAGCTTTGTGATTAACTCAAAACAACAACAACCCATCATAACTTATTACTGTATTTGCTTCTTTTTCTTATAATTTTATATGTACATTGTAAATTTCAACTTAGGACCTACCACAACTTGAGACTTTGATTTGTTTCTTTCTTCTTACCTATCATCTATGTAT
Source organism: Carcinoscorpius rotundicauda (assembly GCA_011833715.1). NCBI lineage: Eukaryota > Metazoa > Arthropoda > Merostomata > Xiphosura > Limulidae > Carcinoscorpius > Carcinoscorpius rotundicauda. Next base: position 25,314,690 of record CM022404.1, read on the forward strand.
TGTCTTCAAATAGCAACCCCATCCTAACTCATTGCTGTTTCCTCTTCCTTCTTTTTTTCATACAATGTTTGGTTTATTACCATATAAAAAAGGTTCTCAAGAATAAGTGAAAAGTTTAAAGTAACTATATTGCTTTCAAACCAAATGATGAAATATTTGAATAACACATTAATGATTTATTCCGCAATATCAGCGAAATGTATTAACACTTTCATTTATATATTACTAAACATGCGATTAAAAACAGAAATAAATGTAAATTGTTTGTTTTCTTATAGCAAAGCCACATCGGGCTATCTAATTAGCTCACCGAGGAGAATCAAACCCCTGATTTTAGCGTTGCAAATCCGTAGACTTACAGCTGTACTAGTGGGGGATTAATGTAACGTAAGCCCAACATTTTGAACCAGTGCGAAATTGAACTTCTTTGAAACTCGTACACACAGACAGACAGGATTTTTATCAGACTTATGTCGCTTTATGTTATTGTGCCCCTCCCCCCGCTAGTACAGCGGTATGTCTCCGGATTTATAAAGCTAAAAGCAGGGGTTGGATTCTCCTCGGTGGGCTCAGCAGCAGATAGCCCTTTGTAGCTTTGGTATAAGACGACATACACACTCGCACTTTATGCTATTGTATGTTAAAAATCAAAGTTCCAAAATTACTTTTAAATAAGAAGTTACAAACATTTTGTAAAATACTGACTGAAGTTATTTTAATTCCCATACAAATAGTGACATATACATTGAGACTGCCTGCTCAGATTTCAACAGCTAAATAAATTGCGTTGAAAAGGTATAGTAGAAACATTTAATTTTCAAGGTTTTTCTTTCTTATTTTACACGTTTAAACCTACTGGATCGTCTGATTGATATTTTTATTTTAACGAATATGAAAAGGTGTATTCAGATAATGTTTTTAGTGAGTTGTTTGTTGCATTTCATTCAAAGCTAGATGAGGGATATTTACGCCAGCCGTTCATAATTAAGCTCTAAAGACTACGAGTTTACAACGCTAAAATCAGGGATTCGATTCCCCTCGGTGGACATAGCAGATTGATCGGCGTGACTTTGCTATAAGAAAAAACATTCACGAAGACTTGAGAGAAGACTAATTGTCCTCAACAACCGCCAACTCTTAGGTTATTCTTTTACCAATGAATTGAGCTTCATATTATAACTCTCCTACGTCTGAAACGGCAAGCATGATTTGATTTGATGGGAATTAGAAGCCGTAAATCTCAGATTGCGAGTCAGGTGCCCTAATCATCTGGCGATGACTGGTCATGTTTAGTATAAAATGTAGTTTAACTGCAACTATCTACGCATATTGATGGAAAATACTTTTAGATAAGAATGAATAATGTGCTTTTAATTATTATATATTACTTTAATATGATAAGATCTTTGTTGCTATGTAATATATCAGTCATTTTCAGTCTTTAACACTGTTATACACCATAAAATGTTCAGAACACTAATATTTTTTGTCATGTTGTGGGAAATTAGGTATTATATCTGTAGCTTATTAGCATTTATTTATTTAAGAGTGATTTTTATCAGAAAATATTAATTTTTAGTAGTTTAGATGACTTACAATACTGTTAAGAGAAGAGAATGTTTTTTTATTCTTACCATTTTATGGAGCTAGTTCTTCCATGCCATTATTGAGTGTAAATTCCAACACTATGGTAATGCTTCACTGATTCTTGCTGACTTAAAAGAGCCAAGGTGAGAAGTTGTTGTTTTGAATTAAGCACAAAGCTACACAATGGGCTATCTGTGCTCTGCCCACCACGGGTATCGAAACCCGGATTTTAGCGTGTAAGTCCGCAGACATACCGCTGAGCCACTTGGGGGCAAAGGTGAGAAGACTTTTTCTTTAAAATTCTCGTATCCATATACCACGGTCAGGTCATAAGGGATGAACATACTGATCAAATTTAGGGTCTGAAATAATTGTCTTTGTACTCCATGCAGTATCTTAGCTATATAAAAAGAAGCTCACACATGGTACCGTTATATGGTCGAAAAAATCAATTTAATAGCACTCCGCAAATATTCCTTGGTAAGTAAAAGTGTTTGACACTATATATTAAGTTTTGTTGTCGTATCATAGCACAAAAGAGTAGAGAATTGGCAGTAGAACAGATAATTTGCATGAAAGCTTTGTATGATGCTGGATGGACATTCAAAAATATTGCTGAAGACTTAAAATACTTCCTAAACACTCTCAAGAACAACTATAACGTGAGACCGTGACAGGTACATTTGAAAATAGGAAACGAAGAGATAGAACAATTAAATTCACTGAGACTAATGTAAAATATTTTTGTTTATGCAGCCTTCGGAACATAAGGATTTGTTTGTTTTTGAATTTCGTGCAAAGCCCTAATTTAGCAGTGTAAGGCTAGATGGAAGGCAGCTAGTCATCACCCGACCACGGTCAACTCTTGAGCTACTCTTTTACCAACGAATAGTGGAATTGACCGTCACATTATAACGCCCCACGAATAAAAGGACAAGCATGTTTGGAGTAACGTGGAATCGAACCAGCGACCCTCAGATAACGAGTTAAGTGTCTTAACCACCTGGCCATGCCGGTTTGGAGCATGTAATAGTAAGAACATGATTTAAATGTAGATTATATTTTGGTTGTGAGCTTCAAATACTGTCATAGTTTTCGGAAAATTACCGAAAATAGACATAGCTATTTTGTAATAATTTTTTTACTTTTGAACGGTTTGTTTGTTTTTGGAATTTCGCGCAGAGCTACACGAAGTCTATCTGCGCTAGCCTTTCCCTAATTTAGCAGTGTAAAACTAAAGGGAAAGCACACACTACAATGAACACATCCAAATAACTAGATTTAGTCCAACAGGCTATTGTTTACCACGTAAGAATAAATACAATATATATTATCCCAAGATACAGCTTTTTTATAACTTATTCTGACGAAAAAGCTCATCTGGATAAATTTACTTGTAAATCTCAAAAGTTGGCACCCATAAATATAAGTACATAACTTCAAACATGGATTCAGAACAAAACAAAGCTCAGAGATAAATTATCATCTACATCAGTTCCAAGATCATTATTTTCATCAAACTATACTAAGTACTAATCAGTGATGTCGAGAAACCCACTTGTTGAGAACTTTTATATGCAAAAACGGCTGTTCTGGGCCCAGAAAACACTTCAAATAGAAGAGCGAACAACGTTTCGACCTTCTTCGGTCATCGTCAGGTTCACAAAGAAAGGGTTACTGGTCGGAAGCTGACCACATGTTTGGGAGGGGTTGTATAATTGAGTGTTGCAATGTAGAGGGCGCGGTTTGAATATATAATTTTGTCTATAATAAACCAATATAAAGGAACACCATTATACCTATATTAATATTATAGACAAAATTATATATTCAAACCGCGCCCTCTACATTGCAACACTCAATTATACAACCCCTCCCAAACATGTGGTCAGCTTCCGACCAGTAACCCTTTCTTTGTGAACCTGACGATGACCGAAGAAGGTCGAAACGTTGTTCGCTCTTCTATTTGAAGTGTTTTCTGGGCCCAGAACAGCCGTTTTTGCATATAAAAGTATACTAAGTACTGCCTACAGGAACGTTTTATCACTGATCCATGACACTTGCACCCTAGATAACTAGTAGTTGTTTCTTGAATGAGAAGCAATTACTACTGTAATCCTTTTCGCAGGCACAAGAAACTTACTTGGATTCAATGTGTGATCACAGCGGTGCGGCAAGAGAGACTGGCGGAATCTGAACTCCACTCACAATCCACCATGCTCATCGAGTAGTGGTGCTATTGGCTTTGCTATGTATGCTATCTTACAATTTATTGTGTATAGAGCAAACCTCTTTACGTGTTGCATGAAGGCATCCTCATTAGGTTGCATCAGCGTCGGTAACATAATCTTGTTGTAGAGGAATTTATTAGGTCTGATGTCTGCAAGACTAGACCCAGAAATTTTCATATTCTATGCGTTAACAACAATCAACAAGTTCTTTATCTAACTGATAATCTCACTAAGAAATGAGTCACAATATTTTGCAGAATCTTCAAGAGTATCAGTGTTGATCTTCTGTTAGCTAACAACCATCCTTTCTTATTTGTCAAATACTGACAGGTGGTGGTATCCCATCCACTGAGACTATGGCTAAATAGTAATGACACTGAGCTGATCCTAGATACCTTGCAATTTTATGAATTGACAAATAATTATCAAGTCCAGTCTAGCATCTACCCACATTTTCGGAGATCCTTCAGAAGTGTAGCTGCATAGTAAATGCGAATTATCACATCAATATCATTAGCATGTTGAGCCTCTTCTCTCTGTACGCTGTGAACAATATGAAAAATGATTCTCAGTGATGTCAAAACCCACTTGTATTGTAGAAAAATATATATGCAAAAACGACTCGTTTGGGTTAAGAAGATATTTTACACAGAAGAGCGAACAACGTTTCGACCTTCTTCGGTTATCGTCAGATTCACAAAGAAAGAGGTAACAAACCGGAAGTTGACCACATGTTTGAAAGGGGCTGTGTAACTAAGTGTCGGAATGTATAGGCCGGTGTTAGATGTTTGAATATATAATTTTATTTATTTTATTATATTAATATAGGTATAAAGACGTTTCTTTATATTGGTTCATTTTGGATTTAAGTTGTTGTATAAGTAAGGCTTCTTTAATTTTGCGTTTGTTTATGTTTGTTTCTTTATTTAGTATTTGAGTGTTTTTTATGGTTATGTTGTGTTTATTTGACTTACAGGGTTCGAAAACGTGTAAAGGTGACTTTTTATGTTCTTTGAATCTGGTTTCCATTTTTCTACTTGTTTCTCCAATATATAAGTCTTGGAAGTTATCACATTGTATTTTATAAATAATGTTGATGTGTTGTTTGTCAGTGTAGTTTTTACATACTATAGGCCTTAGTTTTGTGTCTGGTTTTTCAATAAATTTGGTATTAGCTGGAATGTCATATTTAGTTACTTGTTTTTGCCAAATGTTGGTTATTTGTTTGCTGATGTCAGGAATATATGGCATGCAGCAGTATATGGTTTCATAATTTTTTAATTTGTGAGATATATTTACTTTTGTTGGTTGTTTTTGCTTTCTGTCTAGTTGTGTGCTTATAATGTTTTCTGCGGTTTGTGGAGGAAACTTATTGATGTTGATGAAGTATTGTTTTATTTTGTCTAATTCATCGTTAATTTTATCTGGTGAGCATAGTTTTATGGCTGTGTTTATCTGGTTTCTTAGTATGTTGAGTTTTTGTTTTGTTTCATGTGCTGAGTCCCAAGGAATGTATAGTCCAGTATGGGTGATTTTTCTGCTTCTTCTTGAGTTGATTATATTTCTTCAGAAGATGTTTCTGGAAGCTGCTTTATCTCATATAAATAAATTGGAAGTGTTACCTTTACGTATAATGCTCAACTGCTATCAGATAAAGTACCAGCTTTGCAGATTCATTCAACTGACCAATCCAGTCATTTTTACGTTAATGAAATATAAATTTAAAAAGGACGTGAGGCATTTCATACATTTCTTCCACAACACAGCTGCTGATGTTGATTCAATGATTATTTGAATTCTTACATTTTTCTAGGATTTCAGTGATGTGCAGGTGCGTTTCTCTTAATAATTTTAGTTGCTCTTGGCTATTAGCGTTGTTGCTAAAACAAAAGTATTCAGTACGTTTACAATATCATCTCTCTATTGTGGGGTGTATCTTTTCTCAATCCAAATGACAAATGCTTTCCAGTAAAGATACTACATAGCTTCAGTGAGAATCTTTAGGGCTTGTTATGACTGGTAATAATCAGCCTTTTCACCAAAAAGTTTCATAGTAATTTCTTCATGACACAAATAAGCACCGAAAAGGAGTTGTTCTCCCCCACTCCATACCACGATTTTCAGTACAGCCTTTACAATTATGTGCTTAGTGAAATCCCCCAAAGAGCAACACTGCTTTCCAAAATATAAGCATGTTTTTCTTCTTCACAACTCTGACAAGCTTATATATTTCCCGGACACATATTTTGATGCTCCATTGGTTTCAAGCTTAGTTCTATTTGTGTCATTTATGACATTTCTCTTTTAACCACTGTTAGATCGGTTATTGTGTGTGAGATCATAGGCAAACAGGTTGTTATACTGTCATTCTCTTTTTCAAATAAATTTGAGCAGAATATAGAAAACAAGTTCTCATCGATGCCTTCATCTGTAAACTGCATGTTTGCATGCATCAGACGCCTAAGAAGTGGCTCATCAGCTGTATGTTGTTAAACTTTCAACTTATGTGTTTTAGTGTGGAATATATAAAATAGTACAGTAAAAGTAGTATAAACATTATTGATTCTAATTTTCATAAGGTAAACTGCGAGAAAATTTTAAACCACAATAGCTAGATACACATAATAAGTCTCTTTACTAATGAAATTACATTCGTACAGCAGTTAAGCAATAGGAGTTTATTTCTCTGTAATAATGCATCGGGCGTGACCAACTGTAGAAGCATAAATTTAAGAGCATGCTGCGATATCCCGCTGAATATTATTCATCCTTTCGGCCATAAGTTGTTATAACTGCAACAATGTTACCATCCTTCACATCAACAGTCCCCAGTTGGGAAGGGCTATATCTGAATGTTGAAATATCTGATTTCGTCGTTTGGTTTATGAGTGGTATAAGGTGCTATTAAGGTTCTACGTAGCGAATACCAAAGGTCTATAATATCTATGTATCTTCTAAAAGATTTTAAAGTTATCTTTAGGAGGCAAATATGTTAGATATTTGGGAGAATAGATGATGATTAAAGTTGAGTTTTATTTATTTTTGAAGTTTAAAGATCCCAAGTAAAATCATAAGTTCACACAATAAATGATAAAGTTTGAAAGTAAGTAAAATCATATTTAAGTCTCAGTTGAACAAATTTTTAACTGACTTAAAGCGAGTATTGGAATCACAAGTGCAAAGGTTTATTTTAGAAAGTGTAATTAACATAACTTTATAATTTTGGACTGAAATTAACCGTTGAATGAGGTTAAATAAAGTTGTTTGAGGTTCGAAAGTAAAATACCTTGAATTATTTTTCAGACTAGAATAAGGTATTATTTAAGGTTAAAAGTAAATGAATTTTATTGATGTTCGAAGAGAATAGACAAAAATCCTCTGAAAGAAGAAGTACAAACCGTAGTTATATTGCGAGTAGTTTAAACCAGCTTAAAGGTAATTACTTAAATCCAAGAGAAATGTTATATATCAGTTAAGTAACCAAAATTTTCATTTTTTAGACGTCTAGTGTTGGTGAATTTGTAATATAATTCATAACAGCGTTGTTACTAAAGTGTTAAAATTTCACGTTTATATCTCAGCAAGAACTATTTAACCTTGAAAATAGTACTTCAAATATATTTATTTTGATGTCATCACTTCCGGTAATAAATTTTTGAACATTAATAATTTAGTAACGAATCAGAAAAAAACATATGTCAGTATAGCACAGTCTTGTTTCATGGTTTCCTGTTCTCATAAAAAACTAAATATTAACAATGCAGTTTTATCACAGTAGATACATATATATGTTTCATAATAAAGTGTGTAATTATGTAATAACAGCTTCCAGACTAGTTGCTAAAATCTCCAATAAAAACCACTATTAATAATAATTAACACGTTATGCATACCTCGAAGAGTCAGAATTTATAAGGAATTTGAACACTGAAGTAGGGCTAAACTAAAACATCAAAAATATATATTTTCAAAGGTGTTTCCAGTTGTTTTTCTTTGGAATCAACAAGAACCATTTATGATTGTTTAAAAATTGCAATTTCAACTACATTTTATGAAGACGTGCACCATTTTGCTTTATATTTTCTTGCCCTTTCTGTAGCAATTTTGTTGCATTTGGTATGAATATTTATGCTGACTTTCAAAGAGTACAAGATTCACAATGAAACACCTGCTTGAAATCCTCCTTCAGCTGCTTGTCTTTCCTTCTTTTTACTGCTTCATTTGGTAGATATTGCTTTTATCTTTCTTCTCATTAGTGAGCTCTTCAATGGGGTTTGACTTTTTTATCATTTCATATCTTTCTTATAGATTATTGGTAAAAAATATAGTAAAATTTCAGAAGTTTCAATATTTGTTTGTTTGTTTGTTTTGAATTTCGCGCAAAGCTATTCGAGAGCTATCTGCGTTAGTCGTCCCTAATTTAGCAGTGTAAGACTAGAAGAAAGGCAGCTAGTCATCACCACCCACCGTCAACTCTTGGGCTACTCTTTTACCAACAAATAGTGGGATTGACCGTTACATTATAAAGCTACCACGGCTAAAAGGGCGAGCATATTTGGCACGACGGGGATGCGAACCCGCGACCCTCAGATTACGAGTCGCACGCTATAACATGCTGGGCCAGGATTAAAGTCAATTCTGAGATTAGTGTATCAAACAACAACACGTTAAATATGTCAGATAAACGTTTAGCTTTAGAAATTTAAGAACCTTGTTTGTTAGTTCCAGCTGTATAAACAAGTTAGAGAATAATTCAGTTAATATCGATTCCATAAGTTTACGGACTTACAACGTTAAACTCTGGAGTCTGATTCCCCTCAGCGGATATAGCACTGCAGAATTGTATTAAAATAAACAAACAATCATTATCATACTAACTCACCTGGCCATGCCGGGCAAAGGTTCCAGAAGACTCAGGAGTTAGCTCCGTTACATTATGAAAGAATCAATGCAAATAGCCGATTTTCTTTTTTTCTGGCTTAAATAGCTCCATGACACTGATAAAAATGTGTACCCAGTAGGTATGCATTACGTTTTAATTTTAACTATGTATGACAGGTAAGTCACAAAAACCTTTATGACCATCAATTGGATATCGTCGCTGTTAGCGGTGTTTTGAGTCCTTATCCCACTAACACATTATATGACTGGACCTGCTTATCCTTATCCCACTAACACATTATAAGACTAGACCTGCTTAGTGAATTACTAAACCGAAGCAGAATTATTACGTGTAATAATTTCATTTGATCAATGTAGTTGTTAAAATTTAAGGAATTTAAAGTTATATGCTAAATCTGTGTAATACTATAAGTTATTAAAATATATGACGAATTGTATCATTGTATTACTGTAAATTACGTAACCACATATAAACTTACATCTTATTTAATATGTAAAAAGTTTTCGCTACACGTATAGAAAAACTGTAATAGAGCCTGTGCAACTAGTCAAGCTGTATCTGTTTTAAACCACTAGTGTATTTAAGATGAACTTACTAAAGTGAATTTTCCAAAAGTCAGATTTGAAATGGGCTTTTGAACAGAATAATTTACACTTGATCAAACTATTAACAAAAGTAAATTTTATAGTTTCAATTGTATGAAGAATGAAAATATAAGCTAAAATAAAACATTTATTTTAAAGGGTCATTATTTTAGGCCTCTAATTTCTGATATTATAACGATAAGAAACGGACTTCGATACCGAATGAGACACAACACAGATAGTCCATTTCGTAACTTGTACATAACAAAAGACAAATATCATTTTTGTTGTTAAAATACGAACAAAATAGCAGTAAAAATATACATTTATTGTTTTCAAATAAAATAAGTATAACTAACACAAAATTCATTAACAGTAATCGCAATTCTATAATTTTTAGAATATGTATTTAAACTTATTTATACTTCGAACAGTATACAAATATTTTCTTCTTGCATTACGAAAAGAAATACTGATTACTTAAAAGATATTTTTTTCATACATAAGTTGATACAACATTGATATCGTCCAATAATATTGGCAATACTAGTAGGTAAACAGATGGCGAGATAAAACAAAAGATAAATATTCCGCCATTTCAAACCAAGAAAAACAAGTGTTCACCCATTAATAACTTTTATTTTAAAACTTCCCGTTCTATTTATAAGAAACAAAAAAGAAAAAACTATGTTGCATCAAATAAAAATAAAACATGTTTTTTTTTTGTAGTGATAAAAGGAGAAAAGCTATTTAATTGGGAGTATTTTGAGGACATGACCAGAAGAGAAAACTCATAACATTGCGAACGACCATCATAAATCAGCTAACCTGGACAAGAAGCATCCAGGGAAAGCAACACAGCGTGGCTGATTCCCATAAGTCCCTAGCATGTCGGATCTCTTGTCATAGTAAACCTATATTTAGATGAAATAACGTGAAGACCCCATGCGGCCATTTCATAAATTAATTCTAATGATGCACTAAGATTTTTTTCTTGAAATGATCATCCGTTCAAATTGCACACGCTATGCCCAAAATGATCATGCTACTTCAGTCTAATCCTATTTTTATTGCACGCTCGTCCATTCCACATCAGCTTTGAAATTTCTTTATAGAGAGAAAATAGCCCGAATGATGGTTTTGGTAAAAGTATAAAAAATTATATTGAATATTTTTTATTTATTATCGATCGCGATAAAAATAGGATTAATTGGGAGAAAAATATTGTTTTTATATGTTTTCTTATTTTGAATGTAACTTACCTATATCTAAGTTTCATTTTAGTTAATAGTGTTTAGTTTTTACATCAGGTAATCATCTTGTAAAAAATGGGAAACCGTTTGATAATAAATAACCATGAAGCAAAATCGATACACTTTGTGTAAACACAAAAATGGCATGCATTTTAGAACCATTTACTACTATTAAGAATAACCAGTACTTTCTTTACTTGATATTTAACTACCTTGATCATATATCACATTGTATCTGATTTACCATTATTTGTTTGTTGTTAACCATAATGGTGTACTTACAACAGAGTAAAAAGCTGCAATTTATTGTTGTAAGTCTTCAAGATTACCTCCGAGCCAAAGAAAGTACTGATATTCTAACTATCCTAGATTTTAATTTTGATTCAGTTTTGTTAATCGTATATGCCATATTTACATTTTAATGTTTTCTGTGGTCTTTATTTCATATTTGTATTTATCTAAGTCTTCTCTCTTATAGATATATCGTCGTGATAAAAAATGGACTTCTAGTTAAAACAACACAAAAGCATTTTAAGTAAACCAAATTTCTTACTGAAATTTGCAAAGCAAGAAGTGTTTTGTTCTAATAAAATCTAAATTTGTAAGATTTAAGTATTCTTTTAATGAGTGTTAAGAATTATTCGATTTCTTAAAAGCGTAATTATATTATCAAATGTTTAACGTATTAAAATGCATTTGAAATAACATGCTCTAACGTCCATACATTATTAATTCGCAAGCATACATTTATAAAACTTGTTTAATTTTATTTTTGATTTAAATGAAAAATTTACTAAACCTTTAGTTAGTTGGCATCAGAAATGAGAATATTTTATCTGATTTAATATTTTTTGAATTCAAATAAAAAAATTGAATAATGTTTTTATTTTCAACATTTATTTCATGCAGTTTAATAATGTTTCAATTTAAAACATTCGGTTAATTAATTTTCTAAATTTTGATCCTTGTTTTATTTCCATTTTTTTCATCATTTTTCTTTAAAGAAGTATAACACATTTTCAGTAAATGTTCTAACTCTTAGTTTCTGATTTTATAGAGTTAGTTGTAAAAATCATTAAATTATCACTTTAAACTTCAGAACAAAATAGAGAAAGAGCTAGCAATCAAGTCATTTACGAAGTTTAATATATAGTAAGATAAAATAGTCATAAGAATAATTATTGGCTAGTGTATATATAGTTTAATATTTTATGTGTGTAGACTTTGAGATATATTTTCAAACGTTGTATTCCTTTTATATTTGTGCTGCAACTCTTCGTTTTACTATACTATATTTTCAACATGGCCGTGATACTTTCAACAGTTTCTATGCTGTTAACCTAATTTAACATTAATAAATATTACAAAATTAGTATTTACTCTAGCAATATACTTTCAAATTATATCATTAGTTCTTATGTTGTAACATTACGTTAAATTGATAATTCCAGCTTTTTTACTGAACAATTTCTAAACTTTTTTTCATGTTTTGCACTTAATTTCTACGTTATATAACATTAATTTATTCATCAAAATTTAAATTTTTGTATTGGCACTATAGTTTTACGCAGTAGCTTTGGTTTTTACTCTACAATTCGAGTATATTTTGTTAATAGTATTCGCTCACATAATTGTGCACGGTTTTCATATGACAATTAATTTACTTTGTAACACCCATTCATCTTATAACTTTAGTTAATTAGCTTATTATACATTTATATTTATTTATACGAGATTTGTTATATGTTTATATATATATGTATATATCAAACCGAAATGTTTGAAGTAAGACTAAAATTTATGCCTTACCAATTCTTGGATTATCATTAAATTGTAATGGAAATTGTTTTCAATCATACTATAGAAAAGGATAGAGGTTGTTGCTTAAAATTGTTGTATAATATTGAGTATAAAGGTATTAATATTGTTACAAGCTATAAAATATTTAATTAATTGTGAAATATCAATTCCTTTTAATAGTAAAACAGATCTACATTGTTCGAGATGAGAAAACTAAAATTCCTTCTTTGGTAGAAAGTACTTAACTGTATCTTCACAAAAAACAGTAAGTCTAAATAGTATGTATGGTTATGATATTCTTTATTCTTTCTACTGTAAGATTTTTTTACTTGGATTAAAATTTAAATTACAAGGTATAACTGTATACGTTACGTTTCATTAGTTATTTCAAAAATAGTGTTTTAAATGTACAGATACAGATTAGCTATGTCTGTGGAAAAAATTAGCTCCCACTGAAATATTCACTATTTGAATAATTCTCCGTTACATATTTGCAACTATAACATATACAGAAACTACGTATATTTGTATTTAAGATTAGTTATTTCAGTATCAATAAAGTTATGAATTAAATAATTTAAAACTGGTTAAGTCTTTCAAATATATTTTGGTATATATTGTAGTGAATGCATTTCAAAACTGGGATATTATATTTAACAGACTCAAAATAATGATTCAGTTAATTTAATGACAATTTCGTTTTCAAAATATAACATTTAGAATATTGTTGAGCACAATACGTATAGATTTAGTAAAGTTTAAATAGTTTGTAATAAACTTAAACTTAACCGGCGTTTAATGCAATTTCTGAATTGAATATAAAAATGGTAAAACAAAAGAAGTAGAATCTATATTTATATTCCCTTTCTCGATGGCTTTCTTTAAGTTAGTAATAATTGCATATTTACTGAATTTCTTTTTGTTAAATATTTGAGTTTTATTAATTTCATTAAATAAAATTTGTACACGTATTTTTTGTGTAAAAAGGCAAAATTACAACTCGATTTATCAATAAAGATAACAATAAATACTTATTCAAGATCACTAATTTTATTTTTTTGAAATATTCGAAGAAGTATTAATTTCATATTTAGATAAATTTAAAGTTGTAAATAAATAAATAATTTTAATTCTAAAAAGCAACACTGACAATAATATTTTACTAATTTTAATCATATAATCTGTATTTTGTATAGGGCTGCTAATATTTCACTTTAAGCCTCTCTTAAAATTCCTAACTTAGAATATACATGTGTATATATATATACATTTTTAAATTACTCTTAATTCCTTATCTCTAAATTACCTCTAATGATATTACCATGAAAGTAATCTAGAAAATTATTGTTAATATTGTTTTTGAGATTATTAGGCTCTTGAATATTTTTTACAATTAAAAAGTAGAGGCCCTAGTGGTTTATTGCTTGTGTGTTTTACTTATGATAAGACAACAGTTGGTCTTCTGCTTTTTCCACCAAGAAGAATCGAACTCCTGAATCTGATATTGCAAATCCTAGACATGGAATTTTACAATGTTTTCTATATTAATCCACTTTGATCTGTTTTATTTTTATTTCTCTTCTTTATTTTGTTTAATATTATAAATTTCAATCTTAAATAAACGTCTCTAATAAAATATATCTTACTTAAGCATTTTTTTATTTTTTGTTTTTAAATTTCTTTCTTAAACCACAAGGTTAGAGTGTTTTCTATTTTATAACAAAATAATCTTCTCTTTTCTTTCACAAGTTAACACTCCTACGAAAAAAATATCTACATCCACTAAAGTGATTTTTGGGCCTATCATGTCCCATATATTTTTCCAATAGAAACACAGTGATTCAGCAACATTCATTACAAACAACTTTAGAATGGCTCTGACAAACATTTATTTTTACAATTTGAGCAAACAATTTTCGACTATCTATCATTTGATCTGCCGCACAAATGGCATCGTCCTCTTTTTGCCCTCTTTGCAGGCGGTTCACATGAGTTTGTTTTGTCATTATCTTTGCAGTAAATTTCTTTGATTTCAAGCACCAATTGCTGTATAAATTCTCTTCCGGCTCTTGTTTTATGTTGACGAAGAAATTTTGGATGTTTTGTGGAGTATAGAACGAAAGCATTGTACGCAGCAAGACCTAGAATGTTATAGAATATGCAGACTGACCAGCGCTTTGATCGCCTCTTTGTTGTATAATATCTCACCAGTTGATCGAGAGTGTCGACACCTGTCTTTGTTGCATTGTAAAGATTGACGATTTCGGGCTTTCAATTCTCTTCTACTTCACCAGACTGATGCTGAGAACTCAGTAGTAGCACATATTTTTCTGGTTTGTCTGAGTGCCTGAGAAGAGTGATGTCGTCATGGTAGAAAAACTTTGGTGATAACTCTCTAGATTTTGCATCTATTTCAGGAGGCAGGAAGGTTCTTGATTTCCGTATGGTTCCAACAAGTCCTGTTCTTTTTGTTCGTAGGTATTTGGCAAATGTCATCGTTGTGAAGAAATTATCTGTCGTTATTCTCCTTCCTTTTCCAAGAAATGGCTGACTCATTTCTCTAACTATTCTTTTTCCTTGATTTGTTTCTGTCGTATTTCCAACCTTTCCAGTATAAATTTGAGCGTTGAGGAGGTAACTATTCTTTGCATCTGTTAGGCACCAAATTTTATTCCGTATTTGCCTGGCTTTGTCGGAATGTATGTTCTAAAGCCAACTTTTCCTTTGAAGTTACATAGTTGTTCATCCACTGTCAGGTATTCGCTTGGGTTGTAACTGTTTTTGCAATTTTCAATGAAAAAATTCCAGACTCCAGAGATAGCGGCATCTTTGATTTCTCTATTTCTTTGAGAGTGGATGTCAAATCTGATTTTTGAGCACATTTTTTTGAATTTGTCTTGTGTAATCAGTTTTCAAAAAAAATGGCAAACCAAATTCGGTTGAAAACATTTTGTCTATCGATGCACTTTTGGATTTGCTTATTCCAATGAAAAGATTAGCTGCGATCCATTTCCGGAAGTCTTCTTCAAAGATTGGTTCTTTCATGACGGTGTTTGTTGAGTGAATGATCTGTTCCATCATATTATCAGAAATGAAAATTTTGAATGTTTCGAATGGTGTAGAAACTCTTGGAGCAGCTTGCCTTGTAATGCCTGGGTTCCCATTGAATATATTGAGAGCTGTGGTTCTCCTGTTGATCCTTGAAGGTGTTGTTGAATAACTAAAATTCTTATCTTTGGACAAAAGTTCGTTCTCTGGCATCGTAGTAAAATCTCGTTGATTATTTTCTTCACTTTCAGAAGGGTATGAAGCGATTTGTTCATCATTTTCGGCTTCAGAAGGATCATCATCACAACTTTCAGAGTAGTCTTCGACATTATCATGTTCACTTTCATCGTCGGATGCTTTTGTCAGTAAATGTACAGCTTCATCAAGATATATCATTTTTGATACGGTTTGAAGATTTCAGCTTCTATATATATAGGATTTGTGAATTTTTCTGGAATATTCTAGAAGCTTCAAGAATATTCTAGATTATTCTAAATACTTCTGTGAAGTTTCTAGAATGTTCTAGAACTGGCGTGGGCAAACTAGGCAATAATCAGGACCGTCTAAAATTATTGTTGGAGTAGAGTTATTATCCTAAATATCCATCTTTTGAAAGAAGTTGTAAAATTAATATATTTTTACTATAATTTGCTTTTTTCGGTTGTCCAGGCCTGTTCTAGAATTATTCAGGAAATAAATAAAGTCATTTTTATGTTTTTTTGATCTGGGGCCTAATAGGCCCCAAAATACCCTTAGTGGATGTTTTAAACAAATATTTAAATATTATTTCGCAAATGTCTGAAAAGTCAAAATATTATTGTTCCTTAAAATATAAAGGGATAGGGTCAGTTAACGGCAATTTCATTTAAATACAAAATTATTAGCTTAATATTAATAACCTTTCAAGTTGCTCTTAAAAGGGCCTATTAGGCCCCAATTTTCGTAGGAATGTTAATCTAACACATTTTCTTATAAGATAGTTATTTTAACATTGACAAACTAATGTTTATTAAAATAGTTTATTTCAATGAAATTAGGAAAATCTTTATTATTTTGAGTTCTCTGTAAATTAATCCTCAGATGCAATGCATTTGTGATTTGTTATGGATATTTTTAAATGACATATACCAAAAGATAATAAAAATTATATCATCCTGCTGGGACAGCGGTAAGTGTCTGATTTACAACGCTAAAATCAGATATTCGATATCCCTCGGTGGATCAGCAGATAGCCCTATATGGTTTTGTTTAAAGTAAAACACACACGTAATGATATACATTGGCGTAAATATTTAAAACTTTAGCGGCTAAACAACTTAAACGTAATGTCTTATTTAATTAAACTAGCGTATCTAGATTTCAAGTAAGTAACTAACTAGGCTAAGTATTCGTATACAAATATATATTAAAAATTCAATAGCTCGGGCGCTATAAAACACATTAACTGTTAATGCACGATCAAACCAGCCCTTGTAGCAATAGTGAAATTAATAAAAATGCAATCCAAAACATTCAAAACGAAACTCAAAAACCTAAAACATTTGTCCATTACCAGTAATTTTCATCACGATTAAGTCGTGATGAAAAATGGATATTGTTATAGCTCGCGCAATCATTGAGGATGTTTTATTTCTCAGGTGATATGTAAACGTCTAAGTTTTAAACGTTGAGTACTTAAACCTACAACGTGTCAACTTCTTCGGACTTTCGCTCGATGTCTGTAGTCTGTTGTTGGACAGATGTCACTACAGTCTTTAGACGTAAAAATGATTTGCAGTAAAGTAAAATATTCAATTATTAACAAACAAATTTAAAAAATAATGGTTACGAAGACTGGCAAATAAAAACTGTTTACACCCTTTTATAATAAATATGATAAAGTATTAAAAATAAATTTATGATTACTGGAATTATTTTCTTGAAAATAAAAAAATGTTATTCTTACTTAAGATCATTCAAATTTATAAATAATTAACTACAGTGTTTTGTTTGTAAGTACTTGTCCAATATACCATGACGGAAAGACCAGAAAGCCGGGACTGTGTGTGTGTGTTTTTGTAGCATAGCTACATGAGGTCATAGGCTGTCCACCGAGGGGATTCTAACTGCTGATTTTAATATTATAAATACGTAGACTTACCGCTGTCCCAGTTTTAGAGAGCTGGGTTTGTCTCAGCTCATCTCGTTTATAACTGAAAAACTTATTTTTTTCTTAAAGATATTAGGAAGAGAGTTAAATATTCATCACAAAACTATTATAATAGTGTTTTTTAGTTCCATTTAACACTAACATTGAGCATAATTTTGTTATAATTGTTAAAAGGATGGATGTTGAAGTCTTATGAGAGTAAAAACAGTGTAACTTATTTCAACTACAAAGTTATTTTTGATACTTAAATAATGGGATGTTTATTTTATTTACCGTCATTTCGTAATACTTATTCAAAAGGGCAAAGGTTGGTGTACTAAATTATAGAAATATTGGGGAATTTATTTTATTACAAGAAATTTTCATGTTTAAAGATTGGGATGACTGCTAGCCAGCAACTGGCTACAGAGATCGAGCAGCAAAAGCTGACACGTTGTAGTTTAAGTACTCGACTTTTAAACCATAAATTATTATTCGTGAAGTAGTTCGATACCTGCGTTTACATAATTTCTGGTAGACAGAATATCCTCAACGCTTGCGCGAGCTACGACAACAGACATTTTCCATTATGAGTTAATTGTGATGAAAAAGACTGGTAATGTACAAATGTTTGCGGTTTTTAAATCTCATTTTTTGGCTTTGATTTGTATTAATTTCGTTACTGTTATATTGTGCCAATTTGATTGTGTATTTACAGTTATGTGGTTTATAGTACAAGAGCTACAGATTTTTAATATATATATATTTATTTATAATAATGATCATTAAACTTACATATATATAGCCTTTTATATGGTAAAATTAGCATTGATATTACGGCTTATATTTATATACAATCAGCTTTAGCTCCTGTTATAGGAACATAATTTTATATTGTAACTTACCCTGTGTTGTAATGCCAGCTTTGATAGGGATTGTTGAATTTATGTACAATCAGCACTATAGTTTCAAACTGTAACGTAACCTTCTGTATTGTGATGTTGGCTTTGATACTGAGTGTTAGATGTATGTATATTCAGCGTTAGTTCTTATTAAAACAATATACTTTCACAGATAAATCACCTTCTACGCAAGCTTTTTTCACATGTTTTATTTGTATTATATTGTGAAACTAGCATAATCAAGTCCATTTTGAAAATTCCGGTTAAGCGTGCCTTAATACACTGTTATTCATTGAGACTGAATTCGAGGAACTGGGTGAAATAGAGAGGGGTGTCACGGTTGGTGGTATTCAAGTAAAAAGAAAAATACTCGATCTGTCACCTCTCCTACCAAACAAACGACAAAAAAAATTGATGCTAGAAACGTCCGTGCATGAAGATGCGTCATTTAATGTGTTTGTCGGACTATGTTCTTCTGTAAGGCATAGCTTTATAGACCTTAGGTACCAGCTCTTATATTATTCAAAATTTACGACCACTGCCATGTTTTGTTTGAGATTTTGTTATTATAGGAGAATACGATTTACTTGCTCACATACTGAGAATCAGTTTTAAAGTGTCCCTTTAATTGCTAGATTTTATCCTATTAAAAATTAAACTGTAAAGTCATTTTATCACTAAAAAGCAGTAATTTTTATTGAATATTAAATCCTACTTTATATTAACAAACATAAAGTTGGTTAGAAGTGTCTTTATTTCTATCTGTGTTATGTTTACAACGAAGATTTTAACTTTTACAACATATTTCAGATGTTATTGGTTCTATTTTTAGAAAATTTATTTCATAAAAATAAAAATAGTAACCTCTTACTTTTCTAACAATACCAAACAGTTATTACATTTCTTTAGCAAAATATCGTAATTATTTCAACAATTCTGATGCCTGTTTTCATCACCGTTCAAATTACCTCTGCCCAGTGAGAGTGGTAAGCAACAAGTTTGTGTCTTTGAAAGAAAGAACAACTCTCAGCAGGTTTCCATCTGGATAAAAGTAGTTTAAAAGAAACGAAATATTTGCCCTAGTTCTCTCAAATAAAAGACGACATTAAGTGGTTTAAATGTGGCAAAATAAGCAGAGGTATTGCACTGTTTCACGAAGTGACTATTTCAGTTTCGTAGGCTTGAGAAAGTGGTAGCTAGAGGAATGATAGCAACATTTAAAATGTCGCTTTCGCAATTAAAATGACGGGAAATCTCACGGCCTCATGAAATTTATGGAGAACGTAGTGCTGCAATAACGTATGGTATTTCAGTAGTACATCCGTTGAGCTCCATCTCGGGAAATACGGCTTGACTGAATGGGTTCTCTTCTGGAGAGGGTTTCTTCTTAAGTACGCTCATAAAGATGATGCACTGACTTCTCCTTTCGTTAGATTCGTCGCCACCATCATTGGAGGACCATTAGCAGACAACTGTTACAAGAGTAAACTTTTGCCAGCGTCACTTATTTATCAGCCCTGGAAATGGAAGTAATTAGCATTCTTTTCTTTGAACAAACATTGAAATCCCGACTACATACCAAACATATCATCAGCTCAGAAGATCGCGTATCAACCCTATTCATATAAAACACGTGCATGTCTTGAAAACAAAACTTTCTCTTTGTCTGTATAGGTTATATGGGTTTGATGTTTTATTTTTTTATTTAACTACATGAATAGAGCAATACATCTCTGAAGGAGTATGTACGAATCTTGGTCTTACATAACAAAGTAAAATAAAAATATCGGTTTTCTAAATGATGTACCTCAACTCACTAATGCATAATTTCATAGAAGTGGGAAGACTTAACTATTTTTAGGCGGCTTAGATTTTTCTTACTTACTTTACGTGATTTATATATATATAAGGTGCAAAGTACTTTGCAATGTAGTAGGTAAAAGTGTATATATATTTACATTACTGGAGGCAGAATTACTTTACATACGAGCTACTGCTATCTTCCATACTGCCAACTTTCACAACGACCGATGTTAAGCTGCTGTTAAGTGTCTATTACTTCCTTGTTTTGAGCATATAAATGTCATCTACCTCCCTCTATTTAATGGTACAGAACTGTACAACCTATATAGATAACCTCGATGCCATAGTAGATTATCTGTGATTCTTCGTTCAGAGCTATGCCCAACTTGTTAAACCTCCAAGATGTTCATATGTTTTATTTATTGCAACACACATTTTAAATAAAACAAATATATTAACGCAAATTTTATTCACAAAACAATATTACGCTATAATCTGTTGTAAACCTGTCAAATTATTTGCCATGAAATTTTAAACGTCATATTACCGACATAGAAACCAGTTAAACTATATAGTTTTTAAACGTATATAATTTTTATTACAGTAATTTTTGCAAGAACTCAACTAGCTTGAGTCTAATTATTACCTGCGCCTTAACCACTGTTCTTAAAACGTGGGTCACAAATGTAAGTCTGTCAACTCAATTCAGATCATCAAAAAGTAAGAACGGCAATAATGGGGACTTTTTGTAGCTAAAACTACCACATTTTGTGCCTTATCCTCATCCTCTCGTATCCCCAGCACCAAATGAAAAGTACTTAGTGTTAAAGTTGCCTCACTCCCTGAATATTACAGCACGCGTTCTTACAAAAAGTGGAGCAGTACCCTTGATTTTTTGCCTAATACGCCTATGTTCCCTTATCTGTAAGGGTTTCCCCCCTCACACTTGTAAACACGTATAATTATAACATCATGATATTCGCTAACAAACTATCAATAATTTATAAGTATAGATCATTCTATTAAATATTAAACATTTCTTTATCTAATTATATATGTGGAAACACTTGAACAAATGAGTGGTTCAGAGATAGTTTAGACTTTAGTATCTAAGCACTTATAATGTTATATAGCAGTACTTATCCGGACACTTTATATTGTTCGATATATTAAATTCATTACATTAGTTAAAAATGTGAATATTTTAAAACATGAATCTAGCCAAGTAATTTGATCATTGTAGAATAGTAAAATAAGATTCATTTGAACGTTTTAAGACAGCGAGAAAGCTAAACACACTATTTTCAAGCAGTAAGATAACCAAACATTTTAAATATGAAATACCAGTAAAGGAAGCAAACAATTTATCAATCTTACATTAAGATAGCCTAATATTTAAATCTTTCTTAAGATTTTGAATATCTTTGTAGAATACATAGGAATTAAATAATTTGAAAATTCAAACAGTCTAAAACACTACAAATACCTTAATAATTTTAAGTTTCTTAGTTAAATAATGGGGGGTATTACTTTATAGCGAAACATTTCACGCATGCGTGTATATACTAGAATATTAAGACAATTTAACATTTTGTTTTACAAAAGTCCATTATAGAATTCACCCAACAGTTTTATATCTACACATTTGGACATTATGTGAGACAATCATAACATAAGCTTCCACAACTTTGTGAAAAAGTGAAAAGTGAGCTCATAAAATATATTGTTTCTTTTTTCCGTGTAACTTATGACAATCTTTTCGTAATTATTCTACGAGTCATGTTGAAAATACTATAAAAGGATAATGTAAATTTTACTCATCGTGTGTTAGATACATTTGTTACTTTTATCTGATATATCTTAAGATGTGTATTTACGTTTTCATACATGCAAGGGGTACGTAAGACGTATTTATTGCGTTCTTGGTCCATACAAAGACATAGAGTTTTTGTTATCTTCTCATGGTATGTCAATATAAAAAAACATTTTGTGTTTCTTAATTTCTCACAGTATACCGATTTAATTAAACATTTTGTGTTTGTTGGCTTTTCACAATAAACCGATATGAACAAACATGTTTTATTTGTTGACTTCTTAGAGTATGCTGATGTAAATGTATTGCGTTTGTTGACTTCTCACAATATGCCAATATAAACAAACATGTTGCATTTGCTCATTTCTAACAGTATGCTGATGTAAATGTATTGCGTTTGTTGACTTCTCACAATATGCCAATATAAACAAACATGTTGCATTTGCTCATTTCTAACAGTATGCTGATATAGATATATTGTGTTTGTTGACTTTTACAATATGCCGATGTTTACACGATATGTTTGTTACTTTTTTATGCTATACATTGTCAGTTCATTTAATCTATTTTGTACGAGTCACGTATAACAAACTAACAATACTCCATTTCCATTGTTCTAGTTAGTAACTGATTATATATTTATGTATACATATCGAACTCATGGGTGAGTATATAAAGAAATGCAAACGCTAATGCTTGAGATTTGTTTTTAAATTTCTCGCAAAGCTACACGAAAGTTATCTTTGCTAGCCGTTACTAATTTAGCAGTGGAAGTCTAGAGGAAAGGCAGCTAGTCATCACCACGCACCGCTAACTCTTGGGCTACTCTTTTACCAATATTGGGACTGAGTGTCACATTATAACGCCCCCACAGCTGAAACAACGAACATATTTGGTACGACGGGATTCAAACCCCCAATCCTCAGATTACGAGTTGAGCGCTTTAACCACCTGGCCATGCCGTGTCAATACCTTAACTCTTTATAATTCTATAAGAAGAGCTTTTTCTGAAAACCAACCTGAAATAAGCAAACATTAAACTGCCATACACTCATTGAATTAAAACCATACTTTAAGTGAAAACTATAATAATTTTAACTTAAAATATAAGTGTACAATAGTTACTTGAACTGGATCTTCATGAAGAGAGTTCCATACTACCAGTAATTCAGTGGTAAGTCTGAGGGATAATACTGCAACAAATCGAATTTCGATATACGAGGTAGACAAAACACAAAAAGCCCAATGTGAAAATTTGTGCTTGACAACAAGCAAACAAAGTCACAAAACTGCTGTTAAAAATATAACAAAAAATTAAAACAATTATAAGCAATCTGGCAAACTTTGAATGTATGTCATCATAATATCAGCAAAAAAACGTTACAGGTTGTTATGAAGGCAGTAGTATAGTAAATATTGCAAACAAACCAAACATTTAGAAACCTTTAAAGAGTCATAAGAAAAAATAAATGTATTTTTGTATTACTTTGTATTTCAAGGTAAAATAATTGAAGTATAAGCTAGAGACTTTTGAAATATTTATTACTTAAGTGAAGCATAAGCAACTAAAGCTTATGAATGATGTGTTGTTACTGATGAAATGTCTTTAAGAAATCGTTTAAAGTTTTAAGGAATTATCAATCATACATTGTGGCATACAAATTTCTAATAAGCTTACTTTCCTTAAGATGGCCAGGTGGTTAAGACACTCGACTCGTAATCCTAGGATCGGAGGTTCGAATCCCTGTCGTGCCAAACATGCTCGTCCATTTGTCCGTGTGAGCGTTATACTATGACGGTCAATCCCACTATTCGTTAGCAAAAGAATAGCCCAAGAGTTGGGAGTGAGCGGTGATGATTAGTTGCGTTTCCTTTAGTCCTACATTGCTAAATTAGGTACGGCTAAAATAGATTGTCCTTTTGTAGCTTTGCGCGAAATTTAACAAACAAACAAACTTTTCGCGAGCACATGTTCTATCAAAACGTGTTAAAGAAAAACCGAAAATTAGTTTTTGACTCTGCTAGTCTCTAAAAGTCTTTACAATTTAATTTGATGTCGATAAACACTAATTATATTGTGAAAGCTTACTACTTAAACCAACTGCTAGATATTCTTCAGAACAAAAGACACTATAGGTAGATATATCAAACTAAAGAATTTTTATTTTTGCTACGAATAATGTTTCATGTAGAACAGTGAGTTGCTGTTTAATTGGGTTATTTCAGCTAGTAGATTTTTATATTCACTTCCTAATTTTTCAATTTGCAGGTTGTTGGGTTTTTTATCATCGTAGTCCGAGCTCCTAATAATTTTTAAACTGCGTGTAATGAAAACACTACAAAACAGAATGAGATGTTTCATGAATATTAAATACTATATTATTAGCTGTACGTATTGGGAGGTATAATTATAAAAATCTTTTTATTTAAGTTAAATACTTTCATTACATCCTTGCTCTTTTATGTTTGAATCAAATACATTTCTAAAAACCGGCTCCCCAAACTCTTTATAGCTCATTATGAAATATTCTAATAAACAAGCAAGTCTTGAAAGCTCTTAAATTATTTCACAGTGCATATTTTTACACCTGAATATTTTATGCCAAGTGGGGAGTAGAAAACAAAGGTTTTGAAATCACTGTATGATATCAAGGCAGACTTTTGAGAAATGCAGTCATTGTTTTCCTACATGTCCTTTATTCGCATTCTTCAACAGATTTCCGGTATTTTAGCTCTCAGTGTTATTGTGTAAGAAATGTGCAGTGTTGTTCTAGATGGTCACCATTTGTTATTGTATGTACGTTTTGAATAGTTAAGAAACATGAGATAAACTGGAGTTTTACAATAAATTTATATAACGAATACTGTGCTACAGAGTATTTGTATTATTAATTTCTATATAGTATGTGTGTGTGCATAGGAATTTAAAATCGACAAAGCTAAACATGCAACTAAACTGCATATTATATAGGCGTTCTTTATATTATTGTAGAATAAACTGTTACTTCCGCTTATCTCTGAACACGTAAGGTAACAACATGAATTTATTATATTATTTACAACAGCACACTTTATGCTTTTATACCGGCCTATCTGAGATTAGCTTTTGTTAATATACTGTGTCTAAAAATGTTAGAATTATATTAGAAGGTAAGAGGTCAAAATGTTTAATATAAATGGAAATACATTATTTTTTCATTTATCTATATTTGTAGTTAAAATAAGTTAATTTTATTTCAATGGTCAAATTTTCGGTTCTCGTTTTATAACATTCTGCTGGATATTTTCGAACCTCGACAAACTTTGTGGACATTATACTGTAAATTGGTTTAAAATACTTATTTTTGTTGACGCACTGAAGAGTCGTTTTACTCTAGTCATTCTGAAAGTAATTATAGATAATTTAAACCCTTAGTTTTACATAGTTTATTGGAGCACATAGTTTCACAGATAAGTTGAACACCTGATTTTACAGATATGTTGAACACTTAGTTTTACAGCTAAATTGAACACTTACATAATTTTTAAAGAGATTTGTTGTGTTGTTAATTGTTTCTCGTGCTTTTTGTACTAGTTCTGCATTAAAGCACTTTGTTTATCATAACTTGTGGGTTTAATATGTACTATTATACTCTTATTTGTCAGACTTATTAATCACATCTATATCATTAAGCTCTGTCTAATGTTCTGAATTAATTCTGTATATAAACGTGTTATTTCTCATATTTGTCTTGGACAGAATGTCTCTACCTACACACACTTCCTTATTTTCTATATCTCAAGACGACTGATACGGGTATTAAAACAAACCCTGCAAAGAGAGTTTGCACTTTATTTTGGTAAAAGTGATAATACCCATGTCAGCCGTTTTGAGATATATTTTTACTTCAAGTGGGGTGTGTGTTTTCTTATAGCAAAGCCACATCGGGCTATGCTGAGCCCACCGTGGGGAATCAAACCCCTGATTTTAGCGTTGTAAATCCATAGACTTACCGCCGTATTAGAGGGAGCTTCCAGTGGGTTTCTTGTCATCATGAATAACTTATATTCCACTTATTAAACTCTTGGATTACTTCAAGATTAAAGAAAAATATTTTTTTTACATCTCTCCACTATATTGATTTATTTATTGTTCTCTGATGTTTGGTTGTTTTGTTGTCATATCACAATGGTACTTCCTTTCTGTATTTTTTAATTACGTACACATTGAAATTTCATTAAACATATTATGAATGATTTGTTGAACTTCAAAGTTTCAAAACTCAGTCTTTATGTCCTAATTTTCTTTAACGTAAAGTTATTCTAATATACAATGTCGCGCATCTTCATACGGTGGTTATCCAGTGCAGTTAGTTTTTAAAAATAGTTTCCTATATTTTTCTTACTAATTGCTACCATTAAACAAATAAACTTTTAAAATGCGACTTTAAAACATATTCTAAACAATATGCCCCTGCATAACTTCACCTTTCTATAAACCATATTTTATTTAACAAAATTATTTGAGTATGTAAACCTTCTGTTTTGTAGTTTGTTTATGTTGCAGGAACCAGTAATTAACTTGTTAAATTTTTTCAGTACTAATCTAACTATATTACTTCAATATGTCCTAGATGACCGACGTTGGTGCATTAAGCCTTCGATGTCTGTATCGTACTCGGTTACCACAGGGAAATGTAAATTTAGCATAGCGGGTCATACCTTTTTATTTCTATTGTAAGATGTTATTGCATCTGATTAGTTTTGTGTCTGCAGTAATGTCTTCGAGATTGTTTGTTTGTTTTGAATTTCTCGCAAAGATACTCGAGCACTATATGCTCTAGCCTTCCGTAATTTAGCAGCGTAAAACTAGAGGGTAGGCAGCTAGTCATCACCATCCACCGCCAACTCTTGGGCTACTCTTTTACCAACGAATAGTGGGATTGACCGTCACATGATAACGCTCCCACGGTTGAAAGGGCGAGCATGTTTGGTGCGAGGGGAATTCGAACCCGCGACCCTCAGATTACGTGTCGAACGCTTTAACTCACCTGACCATGCCGGGGCCCTCAAAATTGTACAATTGGAGTCTACCTCTCGTTTATAAAGTGAGAAGTTTTAATTTAATTTTTTTATATGCTCGTTCTATGCTGCTCTGAGAGCTCGTTTTAAGTTCTAAGATGAACTCTATTAATTACGTTTAAGATCGTCATCAATTATTAATTGTTCAAGTTTTACTTTTAACAGTGTTATGCTGATATGTACAATCAAATAAGAAAGTTATCTACAGTTTTATTTTTGTGTTATTTTATCTAATTTACGCACCTTAATTATTCAGATCTCATGTTATTAAGCCTATCAATTACATATCCCACTCAGATTTAATTAAGGTTAGCTATGTGTCAAGTTTAATCATTAGGAACGTTTGTTTCTAGCTCACAATATTTCTTTTATTTCTGTCTTATTTCAGTGCGTCACGATAAAACAACAAACTAGTCTGGAGAATGAGAGAAACAACAGCATTTGGCTAAGGGGGAGAAGAGGATGAAGGGAAAATAAGCCCAATTATAGATTTATGGTCTAATGCAGCATTCCATTCCCCCATTGCTGACCCCCAGATTTCTTACCAAAAATGCTGAACAACGACCCAGATAATACAAATTCACAGGTCACGTTAATGATCCTGCAATGTTATTCCCGGGTGAAACGGTAGGACAAGCCGTTTTGTACATCCGAGTGAGTCAGTATGTGATGATATTCTATGAGATGCTTTCATAGTGTTTTTCAACTGTCAGTCTCCAATTTAAATATTTTTTAACAACAAAAATAGTTAAAATATCTTCAGAGGTAGACCTGCTTGATAGAAGTATTCTATCACACTTCTTCATACTTCACGGAGAAAACACGAATATTATCAAACTCCACATTCGTATACGAAAGCTAAGTCGCATTACCTCTAGATGAAGACGTCACTAAATGATTAACAAGCTCACCAACATGTCTAGCAATAAGTTAAGATAATACACCTAAATAAACAGTGTAGCATCCAACTGATATGACGCCAGTAAACAGCTGACAATTTATTACTACTGTTGGGATTAATTCAGCTAAATTTACCGAAGCAGAAAGCTAATGCAAAATGCTTGCTTTAACTATTTTCCATCGGAAGATTTAGACGGAATTCTGAAACGACTCAGACAGCTAATTTTCTTGGAGGCTTCATTGCAAGACCTAGATATACTACACCTTGTGGTAGCCCTGGAAGATATAGCTTCGGACATTGTTATAGATCTGAATGAAAAGCAGTTAGATGATAGGAACTGAATTGTAGAATAGCTTCATTGTAGGTTTCACTTTATAGAAAATCGACTGTACAGATTGCAAGACAAGACACGGAAGACCAAACAAAATGTGGGCACCTTGTTCTGATTATTCGTGCCATTTAAATGATGATACATATTGGAGTATGAGCAACTGACCATAAGGATATCTTCATTGACGATTTCCTTAAAGTTATGGAAAGTAAACAATATTCAATCATCACGAATCTTGTGGCGTTAAGTAAAATTGTACTTGTAAAGATGAGGTTTAAAGTAGTCACATTAAACAAAACTTCACAGCACCAAAACCGGTAACAACAGCTATTGTGACTTCTTTAATTGCTACACAACTTTCATATGCACTAACCATAGTTGAGGCGAACTGAAGATTCAAAATTAGCTGTTGCAGCAGTATGACTCTCATGATCTACATCTTAATATAAATCAAAATACATGATATCATCGTAAAGAACCAGGATACTGGATTTAGGACTCTGCGCCTGAAGCTCATGTACACAGAAGGATAAACAAGAGCAAATCTTGCACTAATTAGAGGTGCTGCCAGACCAGCTACATAAAACCTACTGGATACAGGTTAGTTATGGCCGCTAACATAGTAAAATCTCTGAGTCTGAAAGTGAAATGGTTTGCTCAGCTCAGTTTCTACACAATCTGATATGTGTTTTTAACTTTATGTAGATATAAAACTGGTTTCTCGTTAACAATGAAACAACTAGGAATTTGCTGAATTTTGTCATACGTCAGGCAATACCAGTAAATTTACCATTTCATTCTAGCCATCTAAGGTCAGCTGGACGTAAACTACTCAATGTTTTAATATTATTTCCTTCACAAAATGAATGTAGTAGAATAGTTTATCTTATCTCAGAGTATCGGCTTCTTAGGAAAGTACCTACTGCAGGGGTTACTGTAAGTGTAGCCTATGGAACAAGTGAGGTTTTGATCCGTTGTTAGGTCATCAGATACTGACCAATTAACAGAAACTGTAGAGATCATATAAAGGGTGATCATTTATCACACAAGTAGCATTTCTTCATGAACTAAAAATGTAGCTTCATAATACTACTTTAGAAAACAGCAATGGAGCCTATGTATAAAATCCACTGTTTTTTGTCTAATCGCTAAAACTAAATATTTTGATGATAAGAATGTATTCCAGTTCTTGTGTTTTTTTTCTGTAATGATTAAAACAACGATGATAATATTACCAGATACGTATGGTGTTTGGAGTATAAATATGTGAAACTGGCAGAATAACTAACATTACTTCCACTGTTTTACCCCAACAGCAAAACACTTGACTTCTGTAGCTGCTTACACAATCTAGATACACAACAACTCGGTAATACTGGCTGACTCTACAAATGTGTTTATTAGACTTGTTGTTGTTGCTGTTTTGAATTAAGCACAAAGCTACACAATGAGCTGTTTGTGTTTTGCCCACCATGAGTATCGAAACCCGGTTTCTAGCGTTATAAGTCCGCAGACATACCGCTGAGCCACTAGGAAAGCCGCAATACTCCTAAGCTATCTGAGATAAATAGCAAATTACCATATAGTGCAGTCACTGAACCAGCTGAAAAACTGCATTACGAAACCATATAAAGTGTTTGTCATCTCTTGTAGTGATAGTCTGAAGAGGAAATTATATAAGGGTATGTGAGAGACTTCAAACAGGCGAAGTATAGAATGAATTTTCACTCGTTTGAACAGATGAATGTGTGAATGCTTTAGAGATTCCTTTCTAATTCAAATCTCTACTTGATGGAAGGTAAATTTGTGGTTAATGGAGCTCACATTATATCGTTTACAACAGAAAGTATGTTTGATATGTGTCAATGACGTATTAGTGTTCATAACACCTGTTGAAAGCCAAAGAACGGTATTTTAGAAAATAATAAAACTCCTTGTCCGTGAGTTGAGAAGTATAAGTTTTACAGTCTCGTCTTACATAAGTTTACCAGCGCGTTTTACGTTCCAAGCTGTGCTACAATAATTAAGTTTAAATTTAGTTTAGTGTTATAAATTTATTATGTTCAACGCCCCTTATTTTTAGTTTTCTTTCTTTTTCAGTATTACAAAGAGTTCCCCAAATTCCAGAATACTATACTTAAATATACTTTGCTTTATTCATTGATATACTATATGATGTAAAAGTCACTTTATTGAAGTATGAATTAGTGAAAGAAGTGACCCTCAGTTTATTAGAAAGAAGTATATACAAAGTTCAGCTATAAGTATATGAAAACACAAACTGTGTTTTAAATTGTGTGTGCGTTTTAATGTTGACGATTGGCTATCTTCCCTCTAGTCAACAGTTCAAAATTATGAACCGTAGCAGAGAGCCTTAATAACTTTGCCATAAATACTTTTCAATCATTGTTTTATGCCATATGCTTACTGCTGTACCAGGTTTTCGTGTTTTCGGGCACAGGATTGACTCGGACTTTATTCCCGTTTCAGAAGGACAGGGCCCGGCATGGCCAAGTGTGTTAAGGCGTGCGACTCGTAATCTGAGGGTTGCGGGTTCGCATCCCCGTTGCTTCAAACATGCTCGCCCTTTCAGCTGTGGGGGTGTTATAATGTGTGGTCAATCTCACTATTCGTTGGTAAAAGAGTGGCCCAAGAGTTGGCGGTGGGTGGTGATGAATAGTTGCCTTCCCTCTAGTCTTACACTGCTAAATTAGGGACGGCTAGCACAGATAGCTTTCGGGTAGTTTTGTGCGAAATTCAAAAACAAACACAAGGACAGCCTTTTAACCCGCATGACCTCTACCTGGTCAGATCAGTGGTAGGTGTCCGAAAATTAGCTCATGACTCCTTACACTTTTTATACTCTTTAAAACAAGTTACTCTTTCCTTTTTATTACATGTATATATATATATATGCGGGTTTAGTTTTATATGCGCTTTCATAATTGTTATAGATGCGGTTTTAACTTCATTATTACTCTTGTTTACATACATTAGAAATAAAAATAGATAATTTTTACAGTTGCTGTTGGGAAAATTATTTTGGTTAAAAAATCCAACGTAAATTAGAATTATATAATACTACAAAAAAGTATGAATACACAGGGCTAATTCAATATGAAGGTATAAAATAGAAGTTTATTATATTGATGTTTGAATTATTTCTTTATAGTTGGAACATGTATATGCCAAGCTGTTTCATTAAATCAAATACAAAACTTCGTTTTATAACAGAATGTCTTAAATGAAGTTTAACTGATCTCACCGTTTATTAGTATCAGTAAATTCCTTTGAAGCCACCCTTCTATTAACTTGCTTTTTGTGCTATAAATCTGAAAAATAATGTTAGTCATATAATTTCAGTTAGTTTTAAATATCTTCATTTTAGATGTGAAATTTATAGAACAATAGATGCTGCACTCATTGAAGTTGAATAAATGTATTTTTGTTTCAATAAGATTCAGAGCTTCTGTCACATGCAGTGCTCGTAATTTTAAATAAGCTTGCTTATATAATGCTGTGTAATTATGTGCTCCAAGCAATTATAATAAAATAAATAAAAAATAAACATTGAGAATTGTGCTCATTTGCTTTTAGAATTATTATTGAATATCATTAATAAGAATCCGTATTAACGATCGTAAAAATTTGTAATCTTATAAATGAATTATATATTTATTATTAATTAAATATACATACACGTCAAAAGACTTGTCCTATTATCAGGAGTTTTAAAATAATCGTTCTGATAATATCTATGATCATAGAAAACATAAAAGTAAAAAACTATGTGATTGAATCTTGGACTAAGTGAACATGAGCATACCCGAATGGCATAAGCAATTAGTCAAAAAGAGGTGTATTTTTGTTGCACTCAATTTCTGTGACGTCCATTAAATATACTATCTATTTTATGTCGCAGCAAACTCCTGACTTTCTTTCTTGTCGTGACATTATCAACTTTAACTTTCTAATATTCATGGTCGTATATCTCTCTAGTTCTATTGCAAGAGAAGAAATCACATAACAACAGTAGATTTGTATTTCAAACAGCTCGTTTCCATGAGTGTCACGTGCGAGATTCACACTTTCGATGTTGAGAGATGAACGGGAACGAACGGTACGTTAAAAGATAGACAACGACAGTTTTTAAGACCACCCACGACGTTGAGAATTCCAGATTAACAGGTAATGAAATATTTATTCTCTACTGTGTATGCTTTATTAGCACCGTCTTACAGTTAGTTGTAAGCAGTAAAAACAGTTTTTCATATTTTCAAATTATTATTTCTTGTTAAGAGCGGTAACTTTAGTTGCACTACCTTTTCCAATATAAAAACAACGTGTTTCGTGTAGTTAGGGAAAAGGTTTTAAAAATCTTCTTTGTACACAGGTCAGACTGGTTTTGGAACTGTTATATAGTTGTTGTTGTTTTTCAAATTACAATAAATACTTCTATTATTTCAACTTTACACTCCAACTGAATATCACTTTCATGCAGATCTTAATGTGTAATATAACACCTTTTATGAAACCTTATTCGGTTTTGATTAAATGTACAATAACCGAGGTTTATTTAGTTAAATTAAGATCGCGTCTTCAATTATGACATTAAATAGGTAATACTTCCGTTTAAGACATCACTGAGTTAAAGACGTTTCGTTAATCTACGTGCTTGAACACTAGGAGTCATAGCTGAGGGAATTGTCATTAATGAATTATTGTGCGTTTCTTGTTTAATTCTTTACTTAATACCATAAATAATTGAAAATAAATAGATATATATAGGTAGACAAATAGATAACTCTAACCCTAAAACCAAGCTCAGTGGTTTCTTAGCAACAACTATTTTCACTCAGTTAACTGACATTGAGTTAAGAACAGGTTTATCATAACAAGGTCATTACGCTTATTACACACCAACTTTTTCTTTTAAATAAATTTTCTATTTTGAGGCAATTACAAAACTGGATTATTTGTTTCGATAACCTATTTATATATTTTTGGTTTTAATATTATACATTTATATAGTCAGCGAATAGCCTAAATAACACTTTTGTAATATGTTATGTATATATAGATGTATATGTATGTATATAATTTGTGGTGTACAAAATACTCTCACTATACAAAAGACTTAGATAACAACCTTTAGAGCAAAATCATTTATAAGTGTTTTGTATGTAAATTTTTATGTGTATTACTTCACTATAACAGCTGGAAACACTTAATATACACTTTGTACTTCCAAAACAATCCTCAAACCTACTGCTTAATTAGTTCTATGATCGCTATCCTAATACAGCTATGAAGCACGACTTTGGGCCTGATATTATTTTACCAAGCATGTTTTCAACTATTTATACTATAAGCGTATGATGTAATATTTCTCTGTTATTATTTCTAATTTTGGCCAAATAGTGATAAAGGAAAGACTGGCTTACTATTAGTTCAACGGGTGGTCAGTACAATTCAGATCTCTACAGGATAACATAAGACGTTGGTATTGGTATTTGAACCAGACATTGATAGTACATAATTGTGGGATGAAACATAACCCTGACCAAACAATTCCAACGTGTTCATGTAAAACATTTTATATTTATGGGTATTTAGAAGTGCTTTATTGCTTTATTGATAAGTTATGCATCTAGTTCCAAAATACAAGTCCCAGAATACAACTCCCAGCATAGCACACCCATTGCAGATCTTTATAGTTGGTCAAACGTAATCACGGTTTAGTTAAATTGTTCATTTACCAAGTTCCAGTGCAATATTCTACTATAGCTATGAGAAGCATCACTTATGATCCCCAGGAACTGTTGACAAATTATAAAACTTCTTGGGTATGATAAACATTTTCAGTACCCCAAGTTTAAAGTGTCCATATTCACGCGATGGATACAGAAAAGTCACGGTGAAACATCCCACAAATACATCTTACTAAATTTTGTGAATAAACGTAACAAATAGATGTTTGTTATGTGTTCAACAGCACTTTCGAAGGCTTTTTTTAAAAACTGTTAAATCATAAATGTAATTTAATTATCTTATACCTTGTGTACTTGTGACTTTGTTCGTCTACAAACTATTTCAATAGTTTTAAAGCTAGTAGAATACTAGCAGAAGAAGAATACACTGCTGGCCAAAATCTTAAGGCCAATGAACATAAAGGCAAAATATCCATTGTGCGTTGTTAGACTCAACCCCTTATTTGAGTAGAACTTCGAAAGATGAAAATAAGAAAAGGGAAAATAAAAAAAAAATTCAGCATTTAATAGGGAAAATGTGAACACTATGAAATTAGGCTATATACTAGCTGGTTAAAAGTTTAAGATCATATCAAAAAGAGGTCCTAAACTGGGTAGGAAATGCGCAACAAGAGGTCTCAGTAGTGAGTTGCACGGCCGTCATTCCGAATAATTTCAAACATGTACCCCCATCCATAGGGCATTTCAGACCTATAAAGTAAAAAACAAACAAACTTTATTTCATTTCTTTTAGTTTATGTACTCACAATTCTTTCTTTTAACGTCTCAACAGATTTATCTTTATTTATTTCAAGAATAGTGTCAATAAATTGTTCTTTTTTCCTGTTACAAGAAGGTTTTAATTGGCAAATAAATGGCCAAAGCTTGTATTTTCTAAGTCAAATGATGCTTACTACGGTTTCATAATAATAATAATGAAGGACGCGCTTTTCATATTGTTTCTACACTAATTGCATACAAGATGCCATTGTAACCCCATCTGAGACGATTCAATAAGAGTATTCAAGCTAAAACAGTAAATCCAATTTTAAACCTGTAACGACACTGCCAAGACAGTTTAAAATTTTAAGAATATTCGCACTAAGAACATGGGCATTTGTTCCAATGATAAAGTCGCTTGTGTGTTGCCAATTTGGAAATCGTTCTTCCATGAATAATTAGTTTCCCAGTCTTTTTCCTTTGTCGTTTCCTAAGCCTAATATTGTCTTGGGAAATACAATTGTAAGTTGAATTATTCTTAGTGACAGATTTCTTCCCGTGTAAGGAAGAACTGAACAAACAGATGACAGATATCTACTACTCTCTATAGTTCTGTTCCTCATATTCACTTCTCAATACACCCATAAACAAAACGCGAGAAAAGAAATGAGAAAAAAGTTTGAGACTGATACAGGGTCTCTTGATTATGCTAACACATGCTTCAACCGTGTGTGTTGTTTGCTAAAGTAAAGTGGGTCGCTTCTGAAGCAAGTCTAATCACATCTTCTAAAAATGAGGAGAAGACGATTAGTAATAAACCTCATTTGTCCTCCAAGGTGTCTACTCATATGTAGTATGTGGATACTACTTTTCCTCAGAAATAATCTCATTACATTTTTAGATTTGTTCACTGCTTAGTTATATATATTTATAACTATAACCGAGTGAGTTTTTAAAACCGATATATTATAGTTGGTTTATTATCATAACATAAAGGAGAAAAAATTAAATTTAGTTGTTTGAATTACATTCTAAAGTGTTATATAATCGTAACAGATACATTAGAGTATGCGCACTCTAATAATATATAACTATATAATTGGCCTGGCATGGCCAAGCGCGTAAGGCGTGCGACTCGTAATCCGACGGTCGCGGGTTCGCGCCCACGTCGCGCTAAACATGCTCGCCCTCCCAGCCGTGGGGGTGTATAATGTGACGGTCAATCCCACTATTCGTTGGTAAAAGAGTAGTCCAAGAGTTGGCGGTGGGTGGTGATGACTAGCTGCCTTCCCTCTAGTCTTACACTGCTAAATTAGGGACGGCTAGCACAGATAGCCCTCGAATAGCTTTGTGCGAAATTCCAAAACCAAACTATATCATCGAATTAATTCAATCAAATACAACAAATTAAAAGCATAATTATGGAGTTACATTATATAAAATTAAATTATTCAGAACAATCATATGCTAGGAATAGTGAATATCCAGTTTGAATTTGGCACAAATTATATTTTCATAAAAGCTCATTAGAACTTTTAACTGATAAAACAATTAAGAAGCGAAAAACAATTCCTGAACAGATTTCTGTCAGGAGTAATAACGAAGACATAACTTATCCATTCACTACATACTGTTACACAATGTTTACTGAAAACCTCTTGGTCAGATGCTATTTATTTGTCGCTAGAAAGGTCATGTGTCCTGTTACTCTGGACACGAATCTTATGTGTTAAACTTTGCTATCGTGTGTTTGTTGCAACAACTATGAATTGTAATTCGTAGAAGACAGAAGTTGACGTTTTACAAAGTTGTAAAAATAGGAGTATATTTCTTGTATCTACAATTATTGAAACAGATAAAGTAAAGACCTCTGACTGTTTTAGAATCACAAAATAATTTCACAAGATAAAACATTTAACGGTTTCACTTTCTATAAAGATTAAATAAGATTAATAGAATCTTAAAGGAACATATTCACAAATATTACATTGTTTATTTGTTTGTCTGTCTGTGTTTAAGAGCAAAGCTACAACATTGAGTATCTATGCTGCAACAATGACGTTTATTTAAACCCAGAGTTTAGTTACAAGCCTTCAGACCTATCTCTATACCATTAAAAGCTAAATATTATAAGCTTAAAACAATCAGTAGGATTACAAAAAGTAAAAGCAATCTATTAATTTTCTTTTCTGTTTATAGTTACTGTATTTCTGTAACTTTCTTTAATAATTTGATTATTGTTAACAAGATACATGTTTTCATTTTACAATAAATGAGTTTCACATTTTACATA
The DNA here is from genome assembly GCA_011833715.1 of Carcinoscorpius rotundicauda. NCBI lineage: Eukaryota > Metazoa > Arthropoda > Merostomata > Xiphosura > Limulidae > Carcinoscorpius > Carcinoscorpius rotundicauda. Next base: position 25,351,798 of record CM022404.1, read on the forward strand.
AAAGTATACAATAGAGCTTAATGTAACATATAGTTATGATGTTCACTTTACATATTAATTACGTAAAGTGAGTGAAATAATGCCATTAATTAATAAAATAGTAATCGTCTTATATTTGTGCTGAAAATAACATAATATAAGCTTCATTCAAGGGAAATAATAAGGGATCTGAGCCTTTTATTTCATATTTGTCTCCTATATCAGTGATCGCATATTCTCATATACAAGCTAGAAAGACTCGTGTCACAGTGTCATGAGTGTGTATTGGTGCATGATGAGTACATAAGTAGATGTTGGGATTGGAACACTTTACCTCCTTTGTATCTAACATATTTATATTTATATAGATAAGTAGCTAGCCAGCTATTACAGAATTCGGGGTATAAGTTCTAATGATAAATGTTTTTTTATAATATTCTAGTATCTACATCACAACACGTTTTAGATTCAAAATTAACATATCTTCATCTCTGAACAGTGATATAAACAAGTTATTGTAAAAATTTAATAGAAGTTGGCAGCAGTTTCCTCAAACAGAGTTTGTGAAAGTTTACCAGGATATTGGACGGAGTTAACCATCATCTCTTCAGGCAACAGTTTTTAATTTGTTTGTTTTGGTGCCAATACAATACACCATTAACAGTCGCCCACACTAAAATATGAACATGCTATGTGAAACATAGCAGCACATCATGACACATCTACATACATTTATTAATAATTCACTTCATACTTATAGATAATTGTTTATCAACATCTTGATGTTGATGTGTATAAATTACATTATTTTCTTTGGAATTAATTTATATCTGGATTGACTACAACATCCTTATGGAAAAACTTGTTTGTTTAAATTCCCTTTCTAGTAAAGATAATTTGTTTTCAATTTTACTGCTTTTTTCGTAATAAACACCTTTTAAAATCACATTTTTCTGTGTGATATGATGTTAAATGTTTTCTACGAAGTTTACGTTTGCACTTAGAAACAAGATTAAACTGCTGAGAAATACAGATAAAATGAGTAAAATATATGAGCATTTTATTACCAAGAAAGAGTTCTCCTGTTCCCTCTGAGTAATGTTTGGATCAATTAGGTGCTAAAGTGTTTTTAATAAATTTTAAAAACTAATCTTATTGCAAAGTAATAACACAATCGTAACGAACATTGTAACAAAGACGAAACTATAGAAGTACTGATAGAAACGGTTTATGTATTACACTGTTGTGTAAAACAATGTCTTGAATGCAGATAACCGGTGTGTGGTGAACTGTAAACATAAGAATCTTTAGAGTCATTGAAACAACAGTGAAATAAAAGAATGATTATTAAACGGTTGACAATAAGTTTGAATTATTTTGAGACAGTTGTCCAAAATAAGTTATATGAATAATGGTTTTAAACATTTAAAAAAATATCTCTTTTTTAAGTCCTAATTTACGTCAAGTAATACATGTTGATTTGTTTTATTTATAATATTTTTAGCATTTCAGTTTGACTACATTCTACAAAATTAATAACATATTAAATATCAAATAAGTAAACGAAAACAAGTGAAATTTCGCTTTCACTACAACACTGAATGCTAATACCATCCGAAAGTATAGACTATAACTCTATGCTTTGACATTCAAATAGAAGCTCAAATACTTAATACATTTTGCCTTCGATATTTATTCACTAGTGTAATACTTACTATACACGTGTGTACATACATATTTGCGCTTTCATTGTTTTCATCTATTTAATGAGAATCTCATCGTGCTAAACAGTACCATTGTTTCAAAAAGGCGAGTATTTTTATTTCAGCTTCAAAACCATGATACCATTGTTTTAGAAAAGCGACTATTTTTACGTTAGCTTTTAAGCTATAACATACTAGAAGCTGAAAAAAAATCTACAAAAACCACTCTCATTCCTCTTTCTTTTTGTTTCTATCAGAATTACATACAATCGTACCATCATCTGTAACATAAATCCTTGGGGGTTCCTGTGTGTGGCTATGTTATGGAGAGCTATCCAGAATCGAAAGTGAATTGCTTCACTGCCCTCTGCTGATCAACATTGAGTGTATCCTAAATGCTGTTTCGTTCCCTTGGCTGACTCTTTTCTTGTTTTATTTTTGAAATATTTTTAATTTGTTTCCTAATATATTCAGAAATGTTTCTTTCAAAAAACAACTCAAAATAAAATACGGTTTATTTTCTGTTAATGTAGCGTTTTTTTCTAAATTATTAGAGATTTATTGTTCTTAGTCCGGCATGGCCAGGTGGTTGGGCACTTGACTCGTAATCTGAAGTTACGGGTTCGAATCCCCATCATATCAAACATGTTCGCCCTTTCAGCCGTTCGCGCGTTATAATGTGACCGTCAATCCACCTGTTCGTCAGTAAAAGAATAGCCCAAGAGTTGGCGGTGACTGGTTATGAATAGTTGGCTTCCCTCTAGTCTTACACTGTTAAATTAGGGACGGCTAGCTCGGATAGCCCTCGAGTAGCTTTGTTGTTCTCAATGGACAAAATTGTTTAAAAAGGCAAATAATCCACTGTGAAATTTTCTATAATTACTATTTTGATGTTTTTTCTATATATTATGAATGTGCAATAAATTAAAAAACAGCTGTATTTAGATGCTCTGTAAACTGCGCTACGTAATTTGGCTAACCTGATTCATATGTTAAATACTTTCATCAAATATCATGACTTCCTCGAAAGATTAATTTGTGAAAACATGACTATCTTTAGTTGTGAATTCAATGCAGGATTTTGATCTACAATAAAGTTTTCTATTGTTTTAGTGACTAGTTGGCAATAGAAAGAACTGTAAATAGTAAGTTAAGTCGCTAGAAATGTTTGTAGCTTTTATGTAGAAAATTTAAAGCACGTTACATTGTCATACTTGCAATAATATACAATGGCCAGAACATAAATATTACACGTGATTCAACTTTTAAAAAGTCTAATTCATATAAAAGGCCATAACATAAGGCTTGGAGTATTTTATTCAATATTTAATTTAAACAAAAATGCAAGAAATATGTACAATAAAAATCAGACATTACACGTATCTAAACTTTGTACTTATCTAGGCAAAAGATGTAATGAGTATAATACAGTACATGATATCCAAGGTTAAAATATAAAACATGGGGCTTATCGAGAGTTTATTTTAATGATATAAACGTAAGTTATGCTGTAATTTAAATTTTTGTAATGGGTAAAATAAAAAACAACATGGGTTTAATCTGTATTTTATCAACAAAGAACATTTAGACATTGAATATTTTTGTATTTAGGTCATCGTAAATATTTAAATTAATTTTTTATTTATGTGCACATTTTATAATTAAGATAATTTTTATAGCTATAACCGAAATTTTAATTTTCATCTCAGAAGTGTTTATTTATGTTAAGTTATTTCGATTTCACCAATGCTGTTATTCATTAAAAGACATACTGATCTCGATGTTTTCATTTCATCAGCTACCGAGAGATGGCGAAACAGTGCTCAGTATGGCCTAAAGATAGGATTATAATTTTGGTGATTGAAGAAATAGCTAAAATTCCCTCTGATTTGCATTAACGTGACATTTTTTAGAAAATTTTTTTCCGAATGAAAGATAAAATCGGCCATTAGGAGATTACAGAGCAGAATGTCATTGTTTCCTTTGGTTTCATCGTGGGTTGAAGAAAAGCGAACTATCACTAAACATCACAATGCTCATGTAAAAAACTAAAAGATAAGAAAAGAGAATTAGAAAAAAAAACAAAGCTACTAAGTATCTGATGTTTCGTTTACTACCTACTGTGATATAATTGATGGTGAAATAGTTTCAATGCCAGAGCACAGGTGCCAGGATTTCTGAAGTGTGTACAACCGTTTCAAAAGAACCGATTCCTGTGAATAATTGTTTAAAGTTAAATTCGTTTTGTTTATACTCTTCATCTTAGACAACAAAATTGCATATTTTGAGTTAATAGGTCAAAACTAAATCATGTTATTTAAAAACAGCAAAATCATACGTTGTTAAAATGATAAAAAAACAAAAAAGTTTATTGTAATAAGTGAATAATTTTATTGCATTCTTAACATAAACACATCATGGACTAAATCAGAATGTCGCCAATTCAAGAGCCCTAAATACATATTAACACTCTCAGTTTTTAACTAAGGATAAAAATAGAATGAATCAAAAAGAAGGACACATATTATGTGTTATGTATACCTCTTGAACTTCTAAAAATCATTTGACTAAAATAGTATTTACCTTATAAAAGAAAAGAATGATGAAACAAAATTATTTACTTGAAAAAAAAACATTACTTTTAAGAAGCTAATAAAGAATTCGAATAAAGTATTGCTATATCATAATTACTTTATATTCTTTATCTAAAGGAAGCATGAGAATTTCAGAAATAATTTGTTGTTGTTTTGAATTAAGTACAAAGCTACCCAATGAGTTATCTGTGCTCTCCGCACCACGGGTATCGAAACCCAGATTTTAGCGTGTAAGTCCGCAGACATACCGCTGAGCCACTCGGGGCAATTCAGAAAGAAAGTAAAATAAAATGAAGGAACGAGTAGAACTGATATATATATATATATATATATATAAATTAAAAAGGGAAAAAAAATAAAGAGAATAAAACTGATACATATTTTAAAGAGGAAGCGAAGAGGATGAAGTAAAATGTGAGATTGACAAGTTGTTTTCCAAGAAATTTTAACTGATACCATTTACTTCCTGTTTTTTTTCTTGATACTGAGAAAAATAAAATAACTAGAAATAATGTTAATGAAATATAAATAAATTATGTTTGTCCCTGCAGCTGCTAATATTAATACAGAAAAGCACAGTAATTCAAAGCATTAATTACACCGTTTGTAAGTGAGCTTGAATCAACATAATTCGGTTTATACCCTACTATTTTACTTATCAGTTTATTTTATTTCTACATTTATTTGCATGTTATTATAAAGTATCCAGAATATCTTCCTATGTTGTAAGGTGTGTTTCTAAACGTGTTCTGAGTGTGTTTCATTTGGCTGATAGAAAAGTATCGGAACGTGTTACAAATAAATTTACATTATTGAATTTTTATTGTTAGGTATGATGCCAAACATTTTTCGGATGAATTTGTATATTAACTGTTTATGCAATATTCAATGTCATATGCATATATTTCTGCATTGATAAAAGTGAATTTAAACATCTATTGAATGTATTTGTACTGATTACTCCTGAATATTTGAATGTGCTCTAAATGTTTACACGGTACATTTTTACCGACTATACTTACATTGCATGTGGTTCTTAGCCAGTTAAGAGTGCATTTATTTAATCTTTTCCTACATTCTTTTTTGTGGTCTGAGTGTTTCCTGAATGCAAACTTATTGATTACCCTTATTTATTTACAAACATATTATCTTAAAAATGATATTTCGCTTTAATGAAAGTGTATCTGCTTTCTTTTATTTTTAACGTTTGAATGGCCTCATAGTGTAAAACAAGATATTCTTCTTTTTTTTAACTTTTTGAAACATTGCTTCGGTATTTTTTTACATTTTATTATAATAGAACTTATTGTTTAAGGTAAAAATTAAGAAAAGTGCTGAACTCAAGAAAATAGTACCATTAACCATTCCTATCATGTGTTACAATTATTGTTGGCGAAAAATTAGCTCTATCAAAATCACGAAGTAAATTTTTGTGTATGAATAGTCTAACCAAACAGAATTGAACCTGAGAAAACGTTCTCTAATGTTTGTTTTCATTTTTGCTCTCTATTAAATACTCAAACAGCATTCAGTATTACATGTGAAACTTTGATGTAGTTTGATTACATAAATTTAAACATGTTCCAAAGCAGTACATTCTAGATGTTATTCAAACTTGAAATTCAAGTTACATTTAAGCAGAATTAATTCAGGAGTTGGCTTCGCTTTTTACTTGAAAATGTTGCTTTTTTACAGGTTAGTGTGCTTTACGACGAAACTAATGGCTACTTCGTATCATATTTAATATGGATCTTTTTGCAACATTACAAATAGTACAGAGCTTACCGTATGCCCACTTTTCAACACTACCTCTCTCCTTTCCTTAGACTTTAGCAGGTCATACATCACCTGGTTCCTCCTAAATAACTGGCGTAATTATTCAACATACTGACACAACCAGGGTGACAGTAACAAGCTACAAGAAAACGAAAAATCTTAAATTCTCCGTTTAGTTGCTGATCGTAAGAGTCCCGTTCCCCCTGGTTACTGAGCTTCTAAACCAAAGAATGTAGAGTACCCAATTTGTCTGAAAAAGCAAATATTCAGGTAACTCAAGCTTAAATAAAACCCCAATTTGTTACGTGTACATACAGTTTTCTCCGGAAAACTAGAAGATTTGTTTTTTTAACTTTCATCAACTAGGCATCTGAAGAAGATGTCTGTAATTTACATAGTTCATAAAGGTACAAAAGCCTCAACTTCCGATCCTCAACATGTCACGCAAGTTTATTTTAGGATACATTTTCTAAACCATACCTTGTGGTGGTTTCTTTTGTGGTTCTGTTCAAGTAGAGCAATATATTTATAAAATTAAGGACGCCTGCAATTTCGTAAAATTTTTAGATGTTGCATCTTTGATCTCAGCCAAAGACAAACACGTTAAAGAGGACGTAAATTATCCAAACATATCATCGTGCCGGAGAAGATCTTACTACCAAAATGTTTTTGTTGATTTTCATTGAGTACATGTTTCTCATCTTATGTCACAACCACAGTGAAAGAAAACTTCCTATAGAAAAAATACATTTGAAGAACCTCTGAGAAAACACGTGTTTCCTTTTTATATTTTCAAGAGTTCTGTCTACACAATAACATTACTACTAAAAGCGGTTAATCACAAGAAATAAATGTCTGACACACAGAACCAATGAGAACACCTTTTTAAAAGTAAATGATAAAAAAATGATGTTTTCTAAGAAAAACTAATTTACATTCCAATTTCACATTTCAGCCGAACACGAATAATTAATATAATCTTGTATGTTTGATATTATTTCAAAGGACACGGTTTTATGTTCTCAACGTATCAACCATTCAATATAACGAAAGAATATTCTCATCTCTAGGTACACAAAACCAAACAAAAACGTCACAATTCAATTCTCTCAGTTCCTCCTAAGACACTTTCGTAATCTGCTTTTATTTTTAACACTATTGCATTTATTTAGGTCTTACTTGCAGTGAACTCAAAAACGAAAATTAGCTAACACTAAAAACATATATCGAATTGTGTCTTAAACATCGCCCCCCAGTGGCTCAGCGGTATATCTGCGGTTGTTGTTGTTTTTAATTAAGCACAAAGCTACACAATGGGCTATCTGTGCTCTGCCCACCACGGGTATCGAAACCCGGATTTTAGCGTGTAAGTCCGCAGACATACCGCTGAGCCACTGGGGGCAGGTATATCTGCGGACTTACACGCTAAAATCCCGTGGTGGGTAGAGCACAGATAGCCCATTGTGCAGCTTTGTGCTTAATTCAAAAAAAAAAAAAGTCTTAAACATCATATTCTTGTGCTATATCAAATTCGTCATTACTCTTTATTATTTTGAAGGTAAATTTAGGAAATTATCAGACTCAACTACGAAATACTTCTAGCCAGATGACTAATTCTTCAAGAACAATTACGAGTGTATGAAGTTTGTTTCCAGATTAAAGTTACTTTTAGATTAATTTGAATAGAAATTGTGACATCAGTACTGCTAAGACAATAAAATAGCTAATTTCAAGGTTAAATCGTTCAAGTATAATGCGTTCTGGACTGTAATCATTGATATTAATAGTATTTTACACACTGGCGCTAATTTAACCCAGGTAATTCTTGAAAGAAAAATGAATAAAAGAAATGTTAGTTATCGAGATAAGTAACTTGCCTTTCAATTTACCTCTCATGAAATTTTGTTCTGTAGGTTGGGTAGTTTTTTAGATATTATATATACAATATATTACACATAATAGTATAACGTACTAGTTGAGTAGCTACAGATAAATAATGAACTATAATTAAGAATATTTGAAATTCTCTTAACAGTAAAAATCTTCAAACTGTATACTCAATATTCTCACATGCAGAAGCATGCCTCAAACGTGTGTTAAAACTTCTTACGGAAGTGCCTTTAACATAAGATGAAAAGAACACACAACAAGTTTAGTGACAAAAACTTGTAAAAAAATACAATGTTATTAATGTTGGAGATACATTTATAACATAATAAGTGATGATTATCTATTGTAGTAACATAGAAGTAGTAACCCAGTAGTAGGCAGACAAACTGATTTAATTTGCTACTTTTTAAAGATCCTTTTCTTTTTCTCGGTGTGGATTATAACAGTCTCTCCTACAGCAGTGTCGTATCCGAACCTGGCTATCCCTCTAAAGAAGTGATATTTTCAAAGCGTTTCTCTCTTGCAGTGATGGAACTCAGCTTAGAGTAGACTAAAATATCCTAAAATGTACCAAAATATATAAACATAAATGTCTTTAAAAATTTAGGACTTTACTAGTTCATTTGCTATGTCAAAACACACGTGTTTTAACATTTACTGGCTGTTAATATGTTTCGTTTCCGTCGAGAATGAAGATTATTAGATTATGAAAAACAACTCAGGATGGTGAAGTAAAGCAAAACCAGACATGCAGAAGCCCATTAGTTCATTCTAACCCCTTCAAAAAGGGGGCGCTCTTGGCAGAAATCCAAAAGTTGGTAATCACTTTTATATTTACAAAAAAAAAAAAAAACTAACGTGTTACGCTTTCCTAGGAGGTCAATGTGTGAAACACGTGAGGCAGGTGAGTTCAAATCCACCACTTTTAAAAGATTGACGAGGGTTGTTTGGGTCAGAAACTGTCATAAAGAATGAGTAATTTTGCCTTCTAATTATATATGACATTAAGCACATGTCAATAAGGCTTCTGTTTTTGGAACAGGCATGTTATGGGCAACTTCAGCATAAGAACTGTTCACCGTTTTCATCCTTTCCGTTGTGTTTCCAATTGTAATGCTAAAAACTAATACGAGTCTCTTATTTATAATGTACATTTCCGGTAAACCCATGTAAAATGCTCGGAACTTAATATCTTCTTAGATACTTCTATTAAGATAAAGAACAGGAAGAGCATGCATTGTGCATAATTGTTTTCCCTTGTTGCTACATCATTGTTTTCTCTAGTTGCCACACTATTGTTTTATTTAGTTGTTACATCATTGTTTTCTTTGGTTGTTACATCACTGTTTTCCCTAGTTGCTACATCAATGTTTTCTCTAGTTGCTATACCATTATTTTTTCTAGTTGCCACATTATTTTTTCTCTAGTTGCTTTATCATTACTTTCTTTAGTTGCTACATTGTTTTCTATATATGCTATATCATTACTTTCTTTAGTTGTTACATTGTTTTTATGGTTGCTACATTGATTTTTATAGTTGATACATCACTGCTTCATTAGTTGTTACATTTATATATGTTGTATTTCTTCACTCCTACTGTTAGAAATTTTCAATATGATTTAGAAAATAACTGATTACTACTCTTGAAACAATGCTAAAATAAATATGCGATAATTTTAATACTTTAGATATAGCATATTAACAGTTTATTAGCATTTCTGATGAAACATAATAACATTAGACATTTCTGAGATTAAAATACTTGGTGTGCGTACTTAATGTAGTAACGTATAATCAATCACCAAGGTAAAAGGGTAATAAATGGAAATTGTGAGATAAGTGGATAACACATAATGAGAATGTGTCTAATGAAGGAATGACTTATGAATATATTGAAGACAACAAAATAAAAATTGACGAAAATGTTTGACACATTCCTCGATGCATTGCTATTAGGGCATAGCAGTACAAACACCCTATATGATTTACCAGATTACAGCAGCAAAAACACTGAATGACAGTTAAGAGAAAACAAAATAAATATTTTCTAACAATTTGAAGAACAATAAAGCAATTTACACGGAATGTAGTAAACAGTGTTGACCTTTCATACTTAACAGAATAATATTGGTGAACTTGTGCATAAAACAAGAAATATATATCACAAACAATCAAAACATCACTTATCAGATATTTTATACAACACAAAAAGTTTTAAAATACTTTAAACATGCAAAAATGTTTAGAACATGCAAAATATTTTAATGTAGCAATATTTTTACAACAAAAGAACGATTTTTTAAAGTTCAAGATAATCAAACTAATATTTTCAGAGAGATTAGGAATGTACTAAAAATGGATACTTTTTTACAAATAATTTCATGTCAGTATACAATCTTACTAATTTTACGTGTTGCATGTTAATAGCGCGAGGTTTATATAAAGGTATCATAAAAGAATCCGTAGTTAATTTAAAGAGATCTTCTAACCGAATCTAGATGTTAAAATGAGTTACAGACTTATTTCAGTGGTACCGGTATTTATTTATCAAACTTCCAGTAAATCATTTTGTCTGTTAGGGCCTGGCATGGCTTAGCGCGTTAAGACGTGCGCTTCGTAATCTGAGGGTCGCGGGTTCTCGCCCGAGTCGCGCCAAACATGTTCGCTCTCCCGTGGAGGCATTATAATGTGACAGTCAATCCAACTATTCCTTGGTAAAAGAGTAGCCCAAGAGTTGGCGGTGGATGGTGATGACTAGCTGCCTTCCCTCTAGTCTTACACTGCTAAATTAGGGACAGATAGCCCTCGAGTGCGAAATTCCAAAACTATTTTGTCTGTTGTTTCAATGAATAACTCAGTTCTTACTAAATAGTTCACACTAAATAGACAAAGTTCACACTGCTCTCCTCACTACCATCGAACAAACTATCATTGATATTTGGTAAGAGCATTTCCTTCCAGTTTTGTTTTGTTTGAAGTCTGATAACCATTACAACCTTTTGGTGTGGCTATCACTTCTCAACATTGTTGTTTGAACAACTGTATATCTATAGAGGTTACTTGCTTGTCACTGCTCTGTGAGTTAGCGTTCACGTTTGTGCTTACAGCTAGTTCATTGGCAAGATTTCTACTGCATTGTTGTGTAACAAATAAAATCCATAAAATCAATTAGATAATATCACTTTTTCAAAGATTGGGTTTACTGCATTGTCTACTTTACTAATACTAGTGTCGAGTATACTTTTCAAAGTGTTTGTACAAATCTTACCGAAGCGAGAAAGTTACCTCAGCTTAATACTGATATTTTTGTACTTTTATTATGCGCCACTACCTGATTGATTGGATGACAACTATCACAATGTAAACTGTGAACATGTGACTTTATCCTACTGCAGTGTATTTTCACACAGTAGAAAAAAGGGGAGCAAACATATAACATTTTCATTTCATATCCATTGTATTCATTGTTTTCATAATTATTTCCAACACTGTATGTTTACACATGACTTTTAAGTCATTGAATTCTATATGTACTTTAATAAATACTTTTTAGAATCAGCTCACATAAACGATAAACAGCGGTTAATGGGAACTACATTATTCTAACTTAAATCGTGGGTATAAATTGTACAGTTATGATATAATATATTAGCGCTAATAATTTTAAGCCTCTTTTTTCAAACTGATTGTTGAAATCTATTTATTTTGAAAGGTTCTTGTTTATAATGTTTCTTAAGGAACACGTATATTGTGTACTTAGATACATCACTCTCCACTATATTACCATTTCCTTTTAACTCAAAGGGCCTCTGTCAGTTCACTCCATACGATTTATTAGGGCATAGCACTACATACACCCTATATGATTTACCAGATTATAGCAGCAAAAACACTTCATACAGTTTATCATATAACAGTACAAACACACCGTTCAATTTTCAAAATCATGGCAGTAAAATTACTTAATACGGTTTATTATATTATAGAAGCAGATTAACTCCATACCGTTTACGGTATCAAAGCATAAATACACTTTAACCACCCAACCAAGTTTACCGAAACATAACAATAAAGATACTCCATACGGTTTAACATATCCGAGAATTAAATTCATCTCATATGATTTACCAGATAACATCAATAAAGACATTACATACAATTTTTGAGATGACAGCAGTAAAGGCAATCCATAAAATTGACAAATCATGACAAAAAAGGAAACAGAAAAGGAAAATGTATTGAAGAACATGACTAAAACTACCACGTTTGAAAGGGAAAAAGAAAGCACTCTGGCAATCTCTTTCCTTCTTTTTGCTTTCACATCGTTAATATCGCCCCAGCGGTATATTTGTGGACTTCCAACGCTAAATACGGTATTTCGATACCTGTAATAAGCATGGTACAAATAGCCCATTATGTAACGGTGCTTAAGTAGAAACGAAGAAACAAGTTACAAGCAACGATATTTTAGCTTAGTGGCGCCATCTAGTTATCTAGCTGTAATAATATACTTCAGCTTACAATAAGTAAGAAAGTTAAGCCAGACATAAGAAATTAGATACAACATTTTAATTACTTCCAAAAAAAATTTCAGGATCCAAAGCCAAATGTAAAAAAGACTAAGAGTCCCCATTCACCAGTGCAGACAAAGGAAAACATCTGGTTAAAGCGATTGTTTATGTTTGTAATAAGCCGAGAATTTAAGGAATTTGGATCGTTTTTACATTAAAAGAATAGTTCAGGTATATCAAGAATAACTAATTCTGGGTATATTAAATGTACAATACCAAGTTACAAATGTAAGAAGCAATTTATAACCTTGAAGAAGAATAAAAGAATGACAGCAAATTAAGAGCTGTGTCATAAAAGAACGTAGATGACTGGTCCATTTTGTCTAACTTTCTTTTTGCCTATTGCTTAAAGCTAAATTAATTAATAACACCATAAATAAATAAATTGTTTGTACTATCTTTTGAGCATTTAGAAAAAACTTTATTAACTCCTTAATGTTCTGCCTTCCCTTTAATCTTACACTGCTAAATCAGGGTCGGAGAGAGCAAATATCCCTCATGTTGCTTCGTGCAAAATTAAAACACAAACAGACAAGCGCAGATAGCCCTCGTGTAGCTTTGCGCGGAATTCAAAAGCAGTCCTATTCATAATTATACTATATTTTGTTTCAAAAGAGAAACCATAGTTTATTATACGTTTTTATTTAGAACAATTTCTTTTGAAACAACACAGCATATATGTATCTCAAATCTGTATAACGAAATACATTAAAGAAAATGAATCGCTGAATTTCTTCATTTTCGATGTTCTTATATTCAAAATGCATTTTTTTTTCTGGACAGCATAAAACAATGTCAATTTTTCAGACCTTTGGTAGAAACTAGTATACACTAAGAGTAGTAAAATAACAGGGACAGGAAAAACTACACTTCAACCAAAGATAGTATAATATGTTCTATGTCTTAATCATATTATTCCCTCTATTATTCAAATATTGTATATCTCATGGCTATTGTTTCGAGTACCAATTTAGTATCTGATACTAACTGTGCTCAATGTGTTGAAATCAGATGTTAAGAATAAGTTAATATAAGCAATTGCTCAATCAGTCAATGATACTGTTAAAATTTAGTTGTTTATTCCTTGATAATAAATATTCGACGAAATTTTGAAATTACGAATAATAATTATAAGATCCAACTATAAGCCTTTATACTTTTCCATAGGTTATCATTTTAGCTATATATATATTTACGTTGTCAATATATGTGTTTATTGGTCTCTTTTTAAATTATTATAAACTTATAAAATAGTCTCAGTGATTGTGGTATTATTTTCGTTTAATTAAACCCTATCGTTGAATAAAACTAAAATAATTTTTATGCGATTTTCAATGTGTATGCACGCTTGTGAGATACGGTGTATTGAATTGATCATGATGTGTTGTTACGGCTAAGTTTTAGTTCCATAAGATTTAATGAAACTTTGTAGAATAACTAAGTTTCTGAATTGCAAAATTACCTGAATTTGAATCTCCTAACCTTTTAAGATTCTTTTATAAGTTAAACATTTTCTCTCAATATTGTAATTCTGGATCATATTATAATTCTGTTTTCATTTTGGTAACTTGTGTGTACGGCTGCTACTTATTTTTGTTGCATAAAGAGGAATACTATAACATTGTAAGTTTGTTGCTACACAGTTATTTTTTACTAGTTCGTGTAATATTAGAATTCTATAAAAGGTATTTTGTTCACTTTCAATTTTTCTTTAGAAAAATATTTATACGTCTTTTATTTTTCCTACATATTACATGAACTATATATGCCGTAAATTTTGCTAGATTTTTATTCGTTGTCAGTAGATAAGAACATGAAAAGGAATGAATGGCAAGCTTTATTGGAATTCAAAGACAAAATAAGAAATAATATATTCATATCAAGACTAGAAATAATATTTTAAAAGTATTTTATATATCTTTCTGAAATTCAAACTTAACTGCTTTGACATTACGTTTATGCATAATTGAAAAACAAATATGTCTGCTTTTAAATAATACTCGAATGATCCGCAAATAAAATATTTAAACAAGAGTGCTATAAAACATATATTTATTCTGAAAATAATATTAGCATATCTAGCTTTATGGCAAATAACTAAAATATTTGAAACACTTCGAGAAAGCAAAGCATAAAAAGAGCCGTTTAAACATAAAGTCAGTCGAGGAAGCAGAAATAAACATTTATAGCGAATTATATTTATCATAAAATCACAGGAGAAATGAGCAACAAGAGTAAACCTTCTGAACTTATTACACTGCAACTGCAACTTTCAATAATTTAATAAAGTAGCAAGTAATAAGGAAAAGAAAAGAAAAACCGATTTCCAGAATGACAATTGGGTGAAAAGAATTAAAATATAGTTTCAGCTTTAGGCACTAGATGGCACGAATATTAACTATTCCGAAATTGTGTACGTACTTGAAGCTCTTCTTCAATAAACATTAATAGCAAGAAATTTAAGTATGTGAACTCACTTAAGGAGAGTAATAAATTTTATATGTAATTGAAGAAAATTTAAACCAACTTTAGTCCAATGAAATATTATATACTGAGTTGAAAATTTAAGTTTATTTAATTCATTGCTAACAATTCGCTGATAATAAGAATAAAAATTAAACAAACAAATAAAATAAACTTAATCTAATCAGGTTACTGTTTATAAATTAATGTAAATTATAATCAAAACTTTATTTTTTTATGTTTTACTGGATTGAAATTTCTAACCATTAGCGAACTCTTTTCTGGATATGTTTCGCGAGATATCCGATTATTTACTACTTTCAGAGTAAAGAAGGCCAAGTAAAAGATAATAACCACTTTTTAGATATTTTAGCACGAAAAAACATATTCTGCAGTTCAAGTTTTCTAAAGGCTTATCCAGTAGCAGCAAGAAAAAATACATATTTTAGTTTTAGTTAACTGGAAATGTGAATAGCCTTGAGAACGATAAAATCGTCTTAATCAAGTCTTCCTATTATCGATCCAAAGAGGGCGCCCTTATAAAAATAAGACGTCAACATTATGTCCATGAGCACTTTTTTTCAAAGAATCTCAATAAGAAGTCCAATGTTTCTAGAAAGAATTAAGTTTTGTTTTCTCCAGTACTTCTAATCTCTTCTTTGTTGTTTTTTTAGTTTTCCATTTTTTATTTTCGTTAACAACCAGTGTTTCACTTCTTTGTAGTCAATTTGTCATTTTAAGAAATATTTCTTTTCTGAAACTGAGTTTTATGCTTTTCTTATGAAGTTGCTAAGTATGTCATTATTGTTCGTTCTGATTCTACTTTTTTTAGTACTAACTTTTCCTGCGAGTTTTTACTATAATCTTATCAGTTGTTTTTTTAATGGCTGTGAATCTTCAATCAAAAGAATTATAAACTACTGTACTGACTTTGTCCTTTCTCGCTTCCTGTCAAACTTTCGGATGTTAGTTATTTAAATTTCCAATTTCTCTTCTAATGTTTTCGATACACCATGTTCGACATGAGCTAACGCCTACTGCAGTAATATATTCCACTCTGATGAATCACCTGTTCAACTTTACTTAACAACTAGATCTATTTACTCGCTTTGTTTTCGTGCATTTTCATTTGTAATATTTGTCGAGTCACCAGGAAGAGCTGAAATCTTATTGTATTTAGTCGGTTGTCTGATAACTTCCTTGTCGTTGTGCATTCCAGTAGGGATAGAAACACACCAACTTTATCAGGCCTGTCACGAAAGAATTACACTTTATATGCAAACCATTGCAAATATATGGATACACGTACATACGTATGTGTGTATAAAAACACACATTTTTTATATTATTTCATAAACTTTCATATTCTGAAGAATTTAGACACAATGCCATATTTAAAACATAGCTTTCTCACTTTAGAAAACTAAGATATAGAAAGAAACGAATATGGACAAGATTGAAATGTATGGAAAATGGTCAAATATTATTATTGACTGAAAATCATTCTTTCCGATCTGAAACGAAAAGTGTATATAGGACTTTCTGTTCTCTCATTTGGATAACCTTTTGTTGTTTCTTTTTATTTACGCGCAAAATTACACGGGTGTAAAAAACAATTTGCAGTGTTATAAATCACCATACTTATCGTCAAGATACTGATAAAAAGTAACATTTTATTGTGTTTGATTTAGGAATCTACATCTCGTACACAATATGAGAAATATTTTATTTTGTCATCATTAACCGTGATATACGGTTTCATTTACAACTTTGAAGAATTAGTAACGATTCTCATATTAGCACTTTTATTTCTCTTCTGCATAGTACACTTGCTGAAAATTTCAATTAACAATCAACACAGAAAATACTGATTATTTTTTCCTAAAGTACTGAAAACTTTAATGACAGTTAATACTTTTATGTTCCTAATAACGACATTTTAATTAGCAATAAGCGTTAAAAGGAAAACATTATCAATATGGTAACTAAACTAGACTAACATATTCGTTAGTCGGTAAGTTTTAGCTACAAAAAAGTATGTTACAAAGCTCCTTACATGTCTTATTTACTTGAAAAAAAGGCTAAAAATACCATTCTAAATTTTTAAAAAATTGAATACTTTATAAAACAATTTCCTGTTTATTGAGAACATGAAATACATATTTGGAACACTTAAAATAAAAAAAATTAAAAGCGTAATATGTATTTGTAATATGTTTAAAAAACATGCTCAAGTACATCACAGGTAATATGAAAACAAACTTTCATTCTAATCGTTGTAAATTACATATATACATATGTGCGTTTGTTTGTTTTCATCATATAAGGTGTTTTTTCCACAAGAACTCAGTTTATTTTTTCCGGATGTTTCGGTTGTTTTTAATTTGAAAGTTAATTTGAAATGTATTTGAGAAGAAAAAACTTGTCTCAAAATTATATTTTTTTAGTTTATTCATAGATTTGAAACTAACATAATAAAAAATATGAAACGTTTTCGTAACTTCCCCCCAAAAAGTCCTATTTATGATTTTTTTTCCTCCTTCAGTGATGTTTTACAAAAGCTTAGAATTAATGAAATTTGTATTATAGTCAAAGTGTAAAATAATTTTTGCATATGGCGTGTATCAAGTTTATAGTATTTAGAAACGGAAACTTTGGGAAAGTTCTGTTGTGAATCTATCAATTCAAATACAAGCACAAATTTGCATAGCAATTATAATGAGATTGTTATCATGCTAAAAAATGGATTAAATCTTGAAAGAAACAACTCGTTGTTCTCTTAGATGGTCCAAATTAATATAATATCGTCGATTTAACACTGATTGATCTGTAAATAGACTTTATAAAGTGGACCACATACAATAAAGATTTGTTCTCCCTTTTTATCTAAATTCATTTTCATAACAAGGATCTGTTCCATAACTAAAATTTTGCTTGAAAGAAATAATTGCTTAGAACGTACAGTTGATCAACGGATACTGGGCTGTTACTATATATTGAAATATTAGATACCACCTTTCTGTTCATTCTGTATAGAAGTCGAACTTGAGAACGGCCTTCCTCGTTACGTATTCATCGGAAGCAACAGAACCATTATATATCTAGCCTGTATAGTTTTTCGTCAATAGAGTCTGTTTAATATGAATGAGTTTTTGAAGATAAATAGGAACACTGGTTTACATATATATATATAAAAATCGTTACAACAAGTGTTTGTTCAACCTGTTCAAAAACCAGTAACGCACAGAAATAATTCAATGTCCATTTTAAACGTCTATCTATGCAAAAAGAACAAAGTATTACTGCATGCTAGAACAAAATGAAAGTTTTCTTCTAGTTCTACCTTCTATATTGTGAAATAAGCGTTTACGATACTTTCAAAATTCATTGTTATGCAAAAGTATATACTTGTAAGACCGGTACAAATAACATGTAAAAATTAACTTGATCGTTAACAAACAAAAAAAATAGTTTTAAAACATGAAGATTTTAGCATCCTCTTATAAATGGATGGAAAACTGAAATATTTAACTTTAGGTGTCTTAGATAAAAAAAAAAAAAGCGTAATACAGTTTTAAAACACTATTTCTTTTTTATTAAAATAAATAGGCTTGAAAAACTTTAGAATGTTTATTTCGTGGTTTTATACCACCTTGGATTTCCTTTCCCTATGAGCCTGGCATGGCCAGGTGAGTTAAGGCGTTCGAATCGTAATCTGAGGGTCGCGGTTCGAATCCCCGTCGTACCAAACATGCTCCCTTTGAGCTGGGGGGCGTTGTAATGTGCGGTCAATCCCATTATTCGTTGGTAAAAGAGTAGCCCAAGAGTTGGCGGTGGGTGGTGATGACTAGCTGCCTTCCCTCTAGTCTTGTATTACTATATTAGGGACGGCTAGCGCAGATAGCCCTCATGTAGCTTTGCGCGAAATTCCAAAAAAACAAACAAACAAAATCTTCCCTATGTATCAAAACTAAGACAAAATATTCCCAAAGGCTGTCAACCACCATTATTTTCTACTTATTTTATATAACTCAAAAAGTTTATTTTTTGATAAATTACAAAAATACACAGTCAACTATACGCACTGTGCCTATAGCTGGTATAGAACCTCCCAATTTGAAGATTATAAACCCTAAGGCTTACAGCTAAGTCATAGAGGGATTAATAAACAAGAGAAAAAATCAAGATTTTTGTACACTGAAAACTTGAAATTAGTTATTACGATAGAAGAAAAAGTCATTCTCTTATGAAAATCGAAAACAATTTTCTTACTATAGGGATTAGCAATTATGTGGGTGTGTAACATCCGTCAATCAGAGTTATCTGGTTCGATTATTTTAAATTTTTGTTTGATAATTGCAAAATATCCGACGGATAATTTTGTTTCGGGATTTTTACCATAGGATAAATATGGTACGTTTTCACTTTTATATTTTCGAACTTAACGATAGAAGTATTTAATCAATCAATTGAGTCACTTATTACCTTCTCCAAAGGAAGATATGTTGTTAGCATTTAATTAATGAGATCATTATGGATTTGATAATAAAAAGAAAGAAAGATAGGAAAAAAATTACTTGACATTGTTCTTGATACAATTTTTCGTCCTTAACGGATACACTCTG
The DNA here is from genome assembly GCA_011833715.1 of Carcinoscorpius rotundicauda. NCBI lineage: Eukaryota > Metazoa > Arthropoda > Merostomata > Xiphosura > Limulidae > Carcinoscorpius > Carcinoscorpius rotundicauda. The sequence continues at coordinate 25,371,400 of CM022404.1, forward strand.
CTAATGTTACTTTAAAATAAAGCCCCTTCGATTCACTGCTTGTAACTAAGTTACGTCGCTTTCAGGTAAATCCCGAACCAGATTAAAAAGAAGAAAAAACTCAAAGGGTATGAAGTATATTATATGTATGGTATAATCAGTTGTGAGTAACCACAGTGAATCTAAATTTATGTTGGATTTGATTTTTATATAGTATTGGTGTCACAAATTTATTATTCTAAATTGTTCAGCAAACAAGATGTATTATTTCTTGCTGACTCAAAATTATATGAACAAAATAAAATGCCATTTAAGATCGGTAGAGCATTTATCAAATGTTTGTGTATTAACATAATTTTACGGCGTTAATATGTGACTTCTTACTGACTGTTAATGGAACATACTAAAAGTTACACTAAAGAAGCATTTTAATTTATTATTTTTTGGGTGATTTAACATAGCATCAAAATTATAAAGCACTGATAATAAAATGTTTGGGGTAAGTGCTACTTTATCTAATTAAAGGCTTAATTTTAAGCTTCTAGTAAAACATTAAAAAATTAAATATTTTAATTTGAATTTATCATGAAAGGACATACGATGTGTTTATATAGTGTTGGCATTCTTCTAAAACAGAGAAGTTGGCAAAGACACTTTATCGAAATAATTATCTGATCAAATCTAATAAAGATAAATAAATTATGGAGAAGATAAACAAATGTGCAATCAACACACGCTGCAGAAGAATTTTTCAGTTTCATTGTTCTTTTAATTGTTACAGAGATACACAACTACTTTGCTACAGATCTAATTCGTTTCCTTCCTTACGGTGGTAGATATCCATTTACTTCGGATCTATGTCATTTTATTTCTTTCCAATAGCACATTGCACTTGCTCCAACTCTACATTATTTTTTATTTTCTAACAACGGCGCAAAAAAAGTTGTTCCAAATCTATTTTTTTATGTTCACAAACATCTACTTGTTCCAGATCGAAATAATTTTCTTGTAAAGAGATGATTCATCGTGTTCATTCCATATTTTTATTCCTCACATCCCATTGTTTAAATCGCGAAATCTAGTTTTGCTGTTACAGTAATTATAGCCAATACTGTAAAAAACTAGTTTTAATATTATAGTAATTATATCTCCTGCTGGTACAACGGTAAATCTACGGATTTAAAACGCTAACTTGATGGGTTCGTTTCTCCTCGGTAGATTTAACAGATAGCCTAATGTGACTTTACTATAAGAAAACACGTAGAATAAGTACAGTCGGCCCCCCCGTGGCTCAGCAGTATGTCTGCGGACTTACACACTAAAATCCGGGTTTCGATACCCGTAGTTGGCAGAGCACAGATAGCCCATTGTGTAGCTTTGTGCTTAATTCAAAACAACAACAATTACAGCCGATATTATAAAAATCTATTTTTACTGTTATGGTCTTCGTAGTAGCTGTCGATATAGTTTACTCTATTATTTGTTTTATGCTAAATATTTTAGAACTGCTATGTATTGTTCTTAGCTATGACCTGTTACTATACAAGCCTGTAGTCTATTTTATGCTCAATATTTTAAAAGAATAGAAAGTTTTGTTCTTTGCTAAATTTTTAATTCAGAAATTGCATTATTTATTTTTGGTGAAAAAAGTTTTTATATATAACGTCAAAAATATTTCTTGCTAATACTTCAAATGCTCACCTGTAAAAGCTAATTAACATGTTTTTTCTCCTAAAACTTTTCTTTCAGAATCTTTGTTTTATTTTTTGCCAAACTGGTTTTCTAAAATTCTGATACTTTATTTTTTGTAGAAATCCTTAGTTTTAGTTATCTTTTAATAGTGTTAAAACTGAAAACTTGAAAGATAAAAGATTTATATAAGTGTTATATTTTGTATTTGCTCTTATAATTCTGCACCTAACAATTGTTATTCTTAAAGGCGTTGATTTTGTTTGACCCTTTAAAAGTTCCTTACTTTAAAATTATCACGGATTTTTCTGCGATAAAACTTGTGCTAAAAGCCTTTCATCTCAGTATCGCTCTTAAATTTTCTCCCTTAAAGGTTCCTTGTATTTATTTTTGTTATATCCTGTATAATGTTTTGATGTAAACTTTTTCTTTCTGAACAATAACTCAAGGGTATTTATTATATTTTATTGATTCGTACGGTATTTATTCTGTTTAAATAATTTTTTAAAAAATATTTTAATGCATAAATATTTATAAACGATAAATATTTCAGCAGAATGACTTTTTCAATAAAACTTTCAGGTTGGTGAGTTCAAAAGTTGCACAGATCATCATTTGCACTAAAACAATAGTACAGGGCTGAAAATTCTTTCCCCTCAAGTTTTTTAAGCTCAAAAGTAAATAGAAAAAGGACTACAAAACATGCAACAATGGCATAGCTTGTAGGGACATAACAGTTTTCTTACATTTAGTAAAGGAAAAAAATCCATTATAAGAAAAATCAAATTAGTAGGTACATTCTCATAATCTAATAACACAAAAACAGCGAAACTTAAAGTAAATATGTACATAAATATTTATCCTCTGACTCTGTACGCACTCGATTATTGGTTGCTTCAGGAGAAGGGTTGGGGTAGAAATGATTACGTAAAATCAGTGATGGTAACGCCATATTTCCATTAAGTGGCAACAGAGGGCGCATTGATAAGATGAGCACAGGTTACAGCGAACCACTGGAGGGTAATTTAGATTAACATGCCATCAACGTTACAGTAATAACTAAAGCCATAAAAGTAGCATTTCACATAATGTGTTTTACAGCTATTGGTATATAAAATGTTTATCATAATTACAGTTTCACTTTATAAACAAACTATTGAATTTCTTATTTTAATCACTAGTTCTTATCAACTTTGTAATTCTTACTTATATATTTAATTGCTTGCACTTTAGAAAGGCAAGTGGTGTTTCTGAAGGTGAACAGTGTTGCTAAGGTTGTATAAGTGGACGGTGCTGTGATATTTCAATAGGATTAAATATAGATTTTAAATTGACTCAATTTATATATATTTATAGTTTTCCTTTATATATTTAATTGTATTTTATGTGTTTTACAAAGGCAGATGTTCCTCATAGGCGTATTGTGTTACAAAACTTTCGTACGACTACAAACAACTTTCCACTCATCTCAACTTATAATTATAGTTTTCACTTATATGTGCATTTTTTACATGCGTTTTACAAAGACAGATGGGGTTACAAGGTGAATTGTGTTACTAAAATGCTATTGGCAGACTGCAAATTGAGTTACTGAGGTCTAATGATGTAAGTGTATTGGACAGTTCAATATGATGATTTGTTCATTCAAGGGTATTTCAACCATTCTCATCTTATTAGATCATCATTGGTCAATAGATTTAATTATGTACACCAAAAAACTATCACTAATATTTCCACGAGACAAATATTATAACATGGCTACATGGGTTAGTTTTATCACACATACTATCTTATTTATATATTTTTTAATACAAATATTATAGCCAATATTTTAATTTACATAATTTTACTGGTATCTTTTGTATTATGTATAAAATACTTCAATAATACTCTAGGTCTATAGTTTTTGCTTCTATATTTAATTTGTATAATATACCTTTTATGATTATCATCCTAAAAAATGACAGAATTTTCATTATAATATAATAAGGAAACGTTCTTAACTGTTTCCGGCATAGCCAGGTGGTTAAGGCACTTTACTCATCGTCTGAAGTTCGCGGGTTCGAATACCCCTCGCAATAAACATTCTCGCTCTCTCAGTCGTGGGGACGTTATAATATTAAGGTCAGTTCTCCTATTCGTTAGTAAAAGAGTTTCCCAAGAGTCGGTGGTAATGACTAATAACCTTCCCTATGATATTGCTAAAATAGGGATGGCTAGTGCAGGTTACCCTCGTGTAACTTTGCGCGAAATTCGAACATACATCTTCTCAGTAGCCATCGCATTTGCAATTCCTTTAGACAGGATTAAAATAAGATTGTGATGAAACCTTTTTTCACCATCTTTTTAGCAATAATTTGTGAACCAGTAATATCAAGCATGGGTTAGTACGTTTAATCAAATAAATTGTATTACTTATCAGGTTCTCTGCCAGTTTTCCATTGATGAGACCTTATCTGTAAGCCACTGTGCTGCGGCTAGTAATTATTTAAATCTTTAAATAACTTAATTTTCATGTTTATTTTTGTAAGTTTTTTTTTGCTATGGACTTGAGAAAGGCGGGTAATGTTTCTATAGGTGGACAGTGTTGCTAAGATTCTATAGGCGGACGGTGTTTACAATATTTCAATAGGATTGAATACATAAACAATTATGTTTTATCGTTACTACTCTTATCTTTTTATAAATATTTTCACAAATATTTGTCTAGAACGTTTTGTATATAAACTCGAGGAGTAATATAATGTTAAAATGTTTAAATATGATACTTAAGTCTGTGATTTTACTTATATATACTAATTATATGATATTAAGATATGATTAATTTTATAAAAGAAATATATAATTGGGACTTGTATTAATTTTTTAACAAGATTCTAAAACAATGTTTTGGTGACACATATTATCTTTGTGAAGATAATGACTTTTTTGAAATAGTCGATAAATTAGTTTTCCTGAACCTATAAACTAAAATTTCATATACATTGAACACATAGTGTGAACAAATAATACAGCTAGTGTCGCAAAATAATTTTATTTGAGTACACATTCATAAAAAGGTGATATTTGTCATAAAACTTTCATTAAAATAAAGTGCAGAACATATTTACATATTTGAGTACGATACACATGTACGAAACCTTTATCTGTGTACTGATTTATCTTTATTACGATATATTAAAATGTTTTGCGATACATTCAGTGTGTTTTTTCAATTGTATAATGTTACACAATTTAGAAATATAAACATTAACTAAACTAGTAAAAGGGACATAATGTACAAAAGTTGTAGGAAATAAAATCCAGTATTGTATAAGTAAAGATCCTTACGTAAATGTTATATTTGTGTATTTTAAAGTTTTTTTGATAAATGTTTCAATATGATTGTCAAATCTGAAATTGTACATCGTTGTTGTATTGGTGAAGAACAGATATACTGTATTTATGAAACTTGATAGAATAATTAATTGGCTTATCATTAAATGTCATTTTAAGATTATGATTGTTAACCGTTTTCCGGTTATCAGCCATGTTAGTGTGTGAAATATGCATTTCATATTTTAGTAAACTATTAAGATTAAATGATTTAGTGTAATAAGCTTTCTGCTTTGTCAACAAATATTAAATATATCGTATGTCTTCATCATTTTGAAGTGACGTAATTTTAATCTAGTATATATTATTAAAAATTAGCAATGATAATGCTTGCCGGAAAGGTATAAGTCTCTTTGTTAAACATTTTATAATTCCACGAGTTTTAATATTAGTTTTGAGAGGGCTCTAGTTGTTTGGCGACGACCTCTCCTGCCCTTTTGTTTCCTAAATTTAAAGTTTATGAAACCTGTTAGCGGTCTTGAAGCTCGGAAACTTTCATACACTGATTTGGGTTGTGGTTTTACACAAACATATCTGCTTCAATGTGACATCAGCTGTTGAGTGTCAACAATACGATTGAAAAATGACCTATGTGTTTCGAAAGTTCATTTTTAGAAATGATGAGGATATTATTCATCAAGCCAATATACGAGTACATAAAGTTCCAACTAAACACGAAACACACTATGAACAAAGATTTCTTTATTTATTTTATTTTTATAAAAAAGTCGATTTTTTACAGAATGATATTTGCAAAAATTATTTTATGGAAATTAGATATAGAAGCAAAAATTAGAGAACTATTATAATGGTAGAGTGTTTTATACATAAAGCAATGAATAACTGTAAAACTACATGAAGTAAATTATTAGCTATAATATTTGCCTTATTGGGTAAATTAATATAGCATGTGTGATATAAACAGACTTCTGTAACAGTGTCGTAATAATTCTCTCACTGAAATAATATTTATACTTGTAAAAGTGAAACAATACATGTGTTAAAATTCTATAAAACTGCCATTAGTTACAGCATCTACCTAAAGTAATGGTATCATTAGTAAACTTTATAATAATAGTATCATCCATTCATAGGAGCAGTGCCACTTTTTGTAAAAATTATGTAATATGTAAGTGGAACTATAATGTAATTGTGAACATTTATAAAATGAAACTTTTGGCAAGAACTCATTTACTGTTATACACAATACAGTCAATAACAGTCATAGTTATAAGGATAGATAACAAGCTTAGTGATATATGTAATCCATAAAGTCAAACTGCTGAAACGTATATAAAGTGAAACAGTAAGATTGTATGTTAAATTATTGGATGTTAGAGTTGCGATCATGAAACATTCGTCCTTTTCAAAGGGAATAGTTGTTATAAAACATATTATTTACAGAAATGAATTAGTAATGAGTGTTTTACATATAAAACAGAAGAAAATGCAAATTGTAAGCCATGGAACTTAAATTTAGTTTGTTTGTAGTTAAGTACAAAGCTACACAAAGGGTTATCTATTCTTGCTCGTCATGAGTATTGAAACGCGGTTGCTGGCGGTGTAAGTCCGCAAACATACTACTGTGTAACTGGGGGGTAAATGAAATGCAGAAGCAAAAATTATAGCCAATAAATTAGCTAACTGTTTTATATATAAAGTGACAGAAACTTATAGAAGTATGAAGAATAATTTATCAATTATGCCGTGATATTTTCCTAGTTCAAATAATGAGTAAATTAAGATTGTGTGTATAATAAAAATTAACCTATGTAACGGTGTTATAACAAATCCCTTGTTAAAATAATGATTTTACTGGTAACTTTCTTGTAACATATAATTATATATGCATATTGATGACGTAATCACATGTTGAAACACGTTGAGGCACCCTGGAATGAACTCATCCTATTGAACTACACATGTATAAAATATTATATGCCTTAGCAGCACCAACCTTAGTAATACAATTGATCCCGGAACATGACATGATCCCAAAAAAGACGTTTGAATGTGTTACATTGTGCTGAAAGTAGTAGGTTACTTGAAGCTTTTCAAATGCAAAAAACCATCATAAAATGACAACACGTCTCACAAAATGTGGTTGTAAAAATGCAGACTCGCTTTAATTGGTTGGAGGCTTGAACATGTTAAACCATTGTTAACAATCAAACAAAACGACATCTATTTGACAAAATTGGCTTTAAGCGACCGCTCAACCTTAGCTTTCCAATTAAAGTAAGAGGTCACAGCAGAAACTGGACAACAAATCCCTGTGCAAACGGTCTGAAACATTTTTAATAAAAGATTTTGCTAGATGGTAAATAATGTAATTTCTCCACGAAAAAAACAATTTTTAGTAGTGGATTTGTGTAGCAAACTATCTGAGCTAATATCTTACTCAGAGAATAGAATTTCCCATTGCAGTTACATTTGAGACATGTACACTTATACAAATTATCTGTGATAAGGTCCTTTCTCAATTCCATAGAAAAAGTTAAAATATAACTTATATTAAATACTTGTTTGGACATGGATCGATATTGATAGATACACTGAATTTTGCATGCTATGTGAATTCAATAAAGCATAGGTATGTATTTTATGATCATTTGCATTGTCTTATTCAGATTCGTTACGTAAGGACTTTCTTCTTAATAACACGCACACTCATTGTGTTGAACCAGTTTAGTGGTTTCCTGAAAGAAAATGGTATCTAATGACTGGAATGTACATCAGACATGAACCTTAGTTCAATATTACGTTATAGAGGGAGACTCTTGGCAGTACATGATTCAACTTCAAGTTGTCTTGATGTACTAAAAGCAACTCTGATGAAAGAGTAAGTCATAATGCCCCAGCTCACTGATTTATCGTGTGTTTGCAACACGAATGTACGACTCTGGGATATCAATACACCTTTCCTTATTAATAAACATTTTATGAATAGTTACTGCGCTACAAACTATGCAGTACCAAATGAGCATCTGTCTTCTACAGCAGTTTACCAAATTTCTGCTGGTATGGAAGATTTTTCTATGTTATAGTACATTTATGAAGAAGTGAAATTTGTGATCAGACAAAATTCAAACCCACGATCTTTAAAGGGAAAATGAGTTACCTAACCAATGCGCTTCACTTATCAAAATTTTCAATTTCCTTATCACTTCATTCATTCTAAGAGAACGGAATTTGGTAGTACTCACAGACTATATCAATATGCTTGTAAATCTTGGAGTATATTGCCTTTATTATTGTTATTATTCAGATTTTTAAGTTATTTGGGTAAAGAAAGTTTCAGGATAACCTACGACCATTGTCACGAATTGTGGCTCAACACCTCAATTAAATATTAATATTAGTTCAAACTCCGTAAGCGCTGTGCCTTCTCCCCAGTGGCACAGCAGTCTATCTAAGAAAGTACAACACTAGAAACTGGTTTTTGATACCCATGATGGGCAAAGAACAGAGAGCCCATTGTGTTGCCTTGCGCATAACTTGGAACAAACAGACTTTAGAGATGTAGAGTTTTTCTGAACTCGTCAATAAAATTATAATAGGTGATTCATAAGCTATGTCATAGTTTTCAAAATACTGGTTTAATACCACAATAAAGCATCAAACATAAGTATCGATTTATAAGTTGCTTTATATAGAAAAGTACGACCACTATCCATTAAGCTACTTCAATGACAGGAAAACCAAGTGGACATACTAAGCACAGCTTTTTAGCAATGGATTGACAATTTGAGACGTAAAATGTTAGTCGTAGCACGATTGGGTTATAAAATATAATGGTGATATACGTTAGATCATGAAAGTGTGGTTCATCACACTGAGTATATTATAAAAACATTAAGAAATTAACAAAAGTAAATTATTAATTATTTTAATATACTTATTAAAAACTATTAAGATACTTAATAAATTTCTACAACTGGTATAACAGAAAGATAAAACAGCAGGCAAAGAGTGTATTCCATGATTTAAATATTGTCATCACGTTTCAAAAAAAAAGAAAAAGAGATGTTTAATCACGTGTTTTTTAACAAGTAGCACAGTTGGCTTGGAAAGAGAATGGCTTTAACAGTATTTTTACGCGTATCCTCCAGTTTTTTAAAGCATTATACAAGGACATACAAACATTATAATCCGGGATTCAACTCGCGGTGGACAAAGCAGATAGCCCAATGTAGCTTTGCTCCAAAAAATCAAACAAACAATACTTATAAAATGAAAAGAATGCATTACTTTACTAAGTTTTACATAAGCTATGTGTCAAGAATCTCTTACCGTTATAAACTGAAAAACTCAACTCTTTTATCATAAGAGAATATTCTTGGAAGATGATCGCACGAGAATATAATAGCTGGATAAATTCTCTACAAATATCTAACTATAATGTAACAAACTGGTGGCGTATACATGGATTTGCGAAAATGTGTATACATATTATCCAAATAGAGTATAAATATTTACTGATATTATTAATATGAATGAGAAAATTTAATATATTACGATATATTTTGGAAACAATTGAAAGTTTCGAAGATACAAGATTGACTTTACGAGAAATAATGTAATACATAAAAGAGGAAGCCACAATTACTTAGCAATTTTCAGCAAAGTTGTGTTAGATTTCTTAATTTTCGAAGGTTTATTCTATAATAGTCTCAGCGCCTAAAATACTTGTTCGTTTGTTTATTGTTACCACCAAGCTAGACAATATCTGTACTTTTAAACCATATTTTTATCAATATAAGCCTCTCACACTTACCGAAAGCAAATATATTAAACTAGTACAGATTTAAAGTAATTATTATAGATAAAAAATATATTTCTTGTTGTAATACTAGTTACAACTTTAACAAAATGCAAGTGGTTAAAAGACTTACTGAAAAGCAACATGGAATTTATATGAACACAAAACAACTAGTAGCCTATGGCAATGTAGGAATTAACTTGTGCAATGTTGGCAATGTATACGATTTATTTCAAATGTTCTAGAACTACTATTGTACCGGCAATAGTAGCCACTTTTCAGTGATTACATTCTCTTTAGAAAGCTTGTGGGGTTGTAACCCTGCCAGCAGAAACACGACGTTCTCGTTACTAAACCTTACTTTTCCTGAGGATCACGTGCGAAATTCACAGCAGTCTATTTTCACCAATGTGTGAAGGCAAGGCGTCAGATGGCGGTACACCTCTGTAATGTCTCTTTTGGTTACAAAATTACACTGCCTTATATACTGAAATATAATGCTGTACCCTCTACACTGGAGAAGAGAGAAAAGTAATTAAACGAAACCAAGCAGATCCTTTGTAGTTCTACTAATTTAGTTCATATATATTCTCTTACACTATATCCCGCCTGGAAAATTAGGTTCAAAGTTTGAATTTGCTCTAATGAGTGGTTGTATCAGAAATTAATGCAAAGGTTGAAGATAGGTGTTTACATATTTCTCTTCTTGATTCATAATTTAGTTGTAGGTCTTTATGATGTGTTAAACAAACTAATTATCTATCTGTCTTTCTTTATTTATCGTACAAATTAGATACACGTATCAAAATAGTAATAGCTTAGCTGACCCAATGTAAAGGTAAAAATAATAAAAGTGATTTAATTTACATTTTTTTATCACTTGATAAAACAGAATTTAAATATTTCTTTGTGTCTTCTAACATTTTCCAGTTTTGAAAGATCGACGATCTTGGCATCATGTTCATGTTGTGTTACACTACTATAAATTATCAATGTTCGATAGTTGAAAAGTAACATTCTTGATGATTGGCAGTTTGTGACAAAAAAAAAGGAGCTCACTTAAATAAAAACTGGTTCTTGGGTTAAAAGATGTGTTTCTTTTACTTATTTTACTTCTCTTTTCCTAAATGAACAAGGCTTTGAAAATTATACAAGAAACACCTTTCAAACCCACATCGTGATGAATGCTTTTTACGCTCACAAGAAGTGAAAAATTAATTCGTAAGAAGATCGCTGTACATTGAAGACAGGATGTGAGGCTTGCCAAACATTTAATGTGCTGTATATATACCACACAGGCAGATTTATCATTTGTTTGTTTGTTTCAATGCGAAACTACCACAAAACTAGCTGTGCTCAGTCCGTCGGGTTGAATTGAACTTCGAATTTTAAAGTTGTCAATCTGTAAGCATATTGCTGACTCGTTGGGGAAACTAAATGTCTTTATACTTTAATTCAATATTCACTCTCAGTATGTTCTGTTTGTGTGGCTGTCTTTCTGTATTGAAAGACACATTCTGAGTGTATGTGACCGTCATTCTGTATTATATGGTATGTTCTGACTGTGTGGCTGTCATTCTATGTTATATGGTGTGTTCTGAATATATGGCTGTCATTCTGTATTATATGGTACGTTCTGGGTGTGTGGCTGTCATTCTGTATTATATGGTACGTTCTGGGTGTGTGGCTGTCATTCTGTATTATATGGTACGTTCTGAATGTGTGGCTGTCATTCTGTTCCTAAATTTAATTACTTTTTCAACTGTTTAAAGTGAACCCATAATGCAGACTTTATTTTAGATATATTTGTTCAATATTTCTTATGGCACTTGGATAATATTCCTCAATGATATTTCATAAAACAATATTATTTAGTAAAATAGGTTCTACTTTTATATTCTACAATTCTAACTTAGCAGAAAGTCAGTGGCACGTGTGTGTGTATGTTAGAAACTTTAAGAGTTTAAACGCGCTCCACGAATTATGTTTAGTTGGTAACACATTTTTGTGATGCATTTATGTTTCAATATGCAAGATATATAAAAAGGCGTTTGAGGTTCTTGCTATCAAATACTGACTGCTTTATTCATAGAAATGATTCATGTTTATGTGAGTACTGTTGTTAAATTGCCATAGTGCAATACTGAACTAATTTTAAGTTTTACATTTGGTCATTTGGTTCGATTTTGTTTCTTGTTTAATTTGAAACTTTTGCGATGTTTATTTTATAATACCGTGTAAATTTTAGCGTTATCTGTTCTCAATCTATAGTTTACGTAGCTTTTAAAATACTGTTCATTATTAATGTTTTTTAAATATTATTTACGTTTAACTTCCAGATAGTATTTAATTACTTCATTACATATCAAAACAAAACAGGATTGCTTGTCCAAGGAATAAATATGGAAGGTAAATTTTCCCAGTAGCTACTAATTTAACAAATATAAAATAGTTTATTGTCTTTTGCTTTTTTTTCTCTTCTTATCTTAAAAAGATATACAAAGTTACTCTAGACTTGCGTAATAAAAAATATTAAAAATAATATCAGAACACATGAAAAATACTTGCTATTATTTGCTTTACGATGCAATAAATCTAATTTTTGATTACAAGCAGAGCATATGAAGCATAGAGACATAGCCTTCTGTCGACTAAGGAAACTATTACACTGTTTGGATTTTATTTTATCAGATCTGTTTGATAGATGTAAGTTAAACACCACAAAATGATTTATCATACAACAAAAAAGTTATTTTATAAACATGTATTATAAATAAGACTAAAGAAAAATACAGTTGCCTATAACCTTATAGATTCTAAGATTAGTGGACATTGATTTTGCCATGAATCAATAATAAACCCTAGCCTAACGGTATAGCAGAGATTAAAAAAAAGTTATACGCTCATATACAATTAAATTCTTATCTAAATATGTTTAATTCGATTTACTACGAGTGTCACGTATCAGAAAGTTATGGCTGTGCGTTCTTAATTCTAAAACGCACATACACATTCCTATGTATCACACACTTATATATATATATGTGTATATATATATTTGCTTTTCATTCATTTTTTCTTTTTTTACAAAGCATGTGTGTTACATTCTTAAATTAAGTAGTTTATTGTATACTTTCCAGTTTGTTGTTCTTATAATACAGTTTTAGCCCTGAATAATTGAAACTTAATTAAATTACAGTTTATTAAATTAAAAGGTAAAGTAGAGCTGTGAATAAAATGTTACTGGAAATTTAGAAGATTCCTTTTACTTGTAATCTAAATGTTTCCGGCATATAAAATATAAGTATACATGTTGTCGATGACATAAATATACAAAATATCAAAAACTGAAATTTCTTTAGAATGGAAACTGACTACAAAATTAAATTTTTCTCAATCAAAAAACAATTCGTATTTGTCCAAATTTTCATAATATTAAATTAAATGAACACACATTAAAGTTATTTACATATTCAGAAGGAATGCGTTTTAAGACAGATAGAAATATATGCATAGAAATATTTCGAGATTCTCTTAAATATGGTAAATACAGCACAGATAGACCACTGTGTAGCTTAATACTTAATAACAAATAGCTTAGCATGAGCTGGTGGTTTTAGAGAGTTGTGGATCTGAATACCTGTCTCTAAACATGCTCATCCTCTCAACCGTAAGAGCACTGTGATGTAACAGTCAATCTCACTATTTGCTAGGGAAAGATTAATTCAAGAGTTGGCGGTGAATAATGCTGACTAGCTGCCCTCTTCCTAGCCTTTCACAACTGAATTGGGGACGGTCAGTGTAGATTACCCTCACATAACTCTGTACGAAATGCAAAGCAAATTAGAAACAAATAAATAAAAAATCCACTAAATTATTTTCAAAATTCTGTTTCAAATTAAAACCTTACTTGTTTTCCTTAAAATACATATTACATAAACATCATTTTCTGTTATGGAGACAGTTATTTTGACAAACCATGGGTATTAAAATAAATTTTTGAGAAAACTTTTCTTTCTATTGAACTATATATTTCGTATGATCTGGATTAAAAATAAATTCCCTTTTTCTTTGTTCTATCCGTTCCTAAGATGTTCTTTGTTATAGAAGAGCAAATATCGGAAATAGTAGTCGATTTATAAGTACTTAAAGTTTCTTTTCCAATTTTGACAGTAAGAAGTACATTTACTTTTATAATCTCATTATTCATGGAATGTTACATGAAAGAGAGTTGGTCATTTAATATAGAGAACATAAATTCCTTGTTAATATGGAGAAGCAGAAAGATGTTCAATTTATATATGTACATGCGTATGTAAATAATGCCCCTCCCAAGAGAGATGTATTAAAACTGTTACATATTCATCCTTCTTCAGTAATCTCAAAATTATGAATTGCTTCTACTCGGAGACAATAGAGGCTTGTAGGTCTCTTTTTCCAGAGATCAGACAAATCTATGGATTTGCATTCGATGCGCCTAAGAGGACTATACCGTGATGATAGTCTGAAAAACACAATTTCAACAAGATTTCTTGGGATTACAGTTGAAAAATGACCTATCGAATTGATAAAATTCTAACTCCTCTCTGGTAGACAGGTAATAAGCCTTCACTGTGTATCGGCCCGTCAGAATTTCATACTCATCTTTGGCATGTAATCCCGGTCTTGTCGGCCCGAATGTTCAACATAATGGATTTCTTCCCGCGTTGATACCACTTAGTTATGCATGAGTGGAGTCTATGAGAGCTCGAGCCATTGCGCGTTCTTCTACCAAGGCTTGTGTTCCGTGACTACAAGTGAAATGAGTTGCTAGGGAGATAGATACGAGGTGAGAACAAAAGTTATAAGGTGCAATGTAACCCGCTTTTCATTGGGCTATGCAGGTGTAAACGAATTGATTATGCTGCGGAAACACTATTGTACGCTCTCATAGTGAGCTCGAGAGAACTTGGCTGAGAGTACATTTTGATTTTGAAGTATTATGCACGTTTATATGGGGAAAAGAACCTCCATTCTACTGAAAATTTAGTAAGGGTGTGAAAAGTCGCGTGTTATCATTTATAAACATAAAGATACAATTCTTTTGTCAAATCATTTTAAATATCATATCAGAAGGTAACTTATTAAGTAAATAAATATATAGAGAAGAAACTAGCTTTACATAAAAGTCTCATCTTTTACACTTATTTCTTTATACAGAATTGTGCAGTGAATTCTATGAAGAAAATAAATGAATAAACTTTAAAACATAGAAATCAAAATACAAATTAAGAAACCTATGTATGCTTATGTTTATATTTTATTTTGTGGCTTAATCCTATGTTTCATGCAGATATTGAATGTAATATGTACATATTGGATAAGGTTTGTGTATCACATTATTATTAAAGTATTCTACACTCAAACGTTCATGCAGCTCTATCTTTCTCTTTATGTCGTATGACTATTAAGATAATATTACATTATATTATTAGCTAGTATTTTACATTATTATTACATATTGATAGAATAGATTTGAATATATAAAACACAGACTTCCAAGCTCTAAATAACCTAAATCAAATTCGGGCTTTTGTTACCTTCAAAATAGATAACACTGATCATGTAATTATGCTAAAGAGTCTTTCTACAAATTTGTTGTTTACAAGATCCAGTATGTCGCTGAAATGATTTCAATTGATGTTCCAAACACGCGACTGTAAGCTTTAAGAATAACCCTTCAGTCTAAGTTTATTGGAAAACCCTAAATGGACTCATGGCCATAATAAACATGATAAGCGTAGTCAATATTCAATGGCATAAAACACTATAGCATCGTAAATAACATTTTGTTTCCTCTATTTGTGAAACTTTAATTAATATTAAAATTTAAATTAACACATTTTACTTATCTTGACACAGTTTTCTCTTATTTAATTTTGCATTATCTTGTGTAACTAGGAAATCATTATGAGTAACTTGTATTTTAAACACGTTATTATCTAGTGGTACAATGTGTACGATACTTGTGTTGGGCAGAGTACAGCTAACAGCTCGTGTTGTTTTGTACTTAACTTCAAACAACTAATGAGAATTTTGTTCTAAAATTGGAACTTTTTAAGTAGGAAGAAATTCATATAAATTTAAGGTGTTCGAAGCAACGCACTTTGAATCAAGTTATACTGCATTAAAATGTTATTTTATTTTGTATTCAATCATTTTACATTCCTGCGTTATTTTCTACATGCATTATTGTTTCTATGAAAATAATTATACCCTAGAAACACTGTAACTTTACTTTAGCGTATGTTGCTTCGACTAGACGGTTAAAGCATTAAACCAGGCGTTTAAAGAAATACCTTTGTCGTTTTAAACCAGATTAGCACAGTATATATGCCAGAAGAAAACCCTGCTTGCGAGCTGCTGTTTGAACTGGTAATTACTGATCGTAGTATTTCATTGGAAGAAACTGAGAAAGAGAACATTTCTAAAAATATATTTTTTAGAAGTACTACAAAGGAAAAATATTCGGACCGTCTTCATATAAATTGTAATGTTTTCGTAAATTAAAAGGGGTCTGCTTTATTGAAATATAAATATTTTAATAATTCCATTTTTAACATTATATTTTCAAATTACATTAATAAAGATGTAATCAAACCGTCACGTACAGTCCTATTAAAAGTCGTGTTCGTGTTGTGAGGAGAGTACTTTAGTTTTAAATTGTGTTTTAGGATTAGGAAATAGTTGTTGTACATACCGTAGTTATTTTTCTAATTGTCTGAATCTGTGAAGCCCAAAGTGTGAAATTTGTTTATGAAATTTTGTTTGTGGTGCCATTCAATAGATGCCGTCACAATATATTTTATTTTGGTCACATGCATGCATAGATGAATAAATACACACCATGTCCATTATAGGAAGATGACGTTCGGGTTGTCCTTTACTAACCAAGGTAAAAGTATAATTATATATGTATTTGTACAGTTAACCCACTGACTAACGAATGAATGGAACTTCTAAAACCACTCTAATTCAGTGATTGACATCAACAAAATGATATGCTGGGTTACCCTTTCTGAACTTTTAGAATTTAGAAATTAAAAACTTAGAGTTGCACATTATACTATTTGTTAGCGCTCTCTTTACTCTATAGACTAGAATGTATTATAGAAAAACAGTAAATTGTTCTTAACATATTGGAAAAGAATGGTATTTCTTTGTATACATCAAATTAGTTTTTTTTTATAAATAAAAGTACAAACGTAATTTTAAATCATAAATACATAATTTTCTGTTGCTTTGATAAGGAGCACACCATGCTAATGTAATAACATGCAGGCAAATAAAACGATTTATAAGTACAAGAAAGAGTTATTAATGATTTAACATGTTACATATTTGATTTTCCTTTTTATTTATTTCCATTGTCTGGTTCCAGGAGCCAAATAAAGACTTTGATTTGCTGGATGCTACTGACTGCCGTCTCTTTGTTCAGTAGTTTAAATTATATGTGAACATTATGGGTCTTTGCCCTAGCCATTAGACCCTCCATGTACATATAACACTACATTCAGGTTCAAATCATATCCAATAAGCATTTTATTAGTCTGTTTTCTTCATTATAATTAGTACTAAGCAATACAGGGTTTGTATGTTGTTATAAAGACAAAAGTAATTATATCTTGTCACATACTGACACCATTTTCGTCACATTTAGCTCTTGTGTCTTTGTACTTGTGACGAAAAATAAATCTTCTAATGCTCAGTATTTAAGAGTACTGTATTGTAGAATTTCAAAAACTGCTTAATCTACTGAGGTACTAGAGTTATTATGCAAAAATCCAAATAAAAATCATTAATATCAAGTTGTGTGTCTTTGAGTGAAAGAACAGTTGGTGGCTGAAGATATTAATAACAAGAACATCTGACAGAAACCGAACAGTTAACGACTAAATGAAATATCAAGTATTAGTTTTTGGAACAACATAAGAGTGGCTAAACACATAAATATGAAGCTGTACTTCTTGGAACAACAAAAGAGTTAGTAACAGCAATAAGAAGTTGTTCTTATTAGGGCAACATAAGAGATGGTGGTTAAAGACATTAATATCAAGTTGTATTTATTTTAACGTTTATATGGTACCAGAATAACATTTTTTACACACGCTCAAACGTTATCAACTAAACAAACATGTAGAAGTGTGATCGAGAATATTCTAATTTATAAAGAATAAACTAATTCTGGTATATTCGTATATTGTTTTCATTACTCAGATATACTTCTGAAAGAAATTGGTTCCAATTCAGTTGTAATTTTCACTTGTTTCACTCAGGGATTCTTTTATATTAAAAAAAAATTCTTTATAACCTCCCACTGAACGTTTGAGAAACTTATGTGTTGAAGTTTGCTGAAAAGATAATGAAATATGATGTAACGTTGATCTATAAAAAGTAACTTTCTACCAATATACATTTCTGAGTTACTATCGCTAATAAAAACTGTTTCAAATTATTTTTTTATATGTTCACACACATATTTTTTACTACAGCAGTGCCTATTACAGTATTTCCCATCTGATAAAAACGTTTAACTTGTATAAAAATAGCTAAAATAGAATAAAGAGATCATCCACATGAGGACGTTGTATAAAAAATAGCCAAAGTATATAATGTGACAAACACTGTATATATGTAATGGAAAAGTGCGTAAATTAAATAAAAAATCATCAATAAACAGACATCATTTTTTTCTTTAAATTACTCACTTTGATTTTATTGGTGATTTTCCCTTTTATATAAATGGAAGTGTTTTGTAAGAGCAAAATATTTTTCCGAGATATCACTTTTTATTGTGATTTGACAAATGATGAACAAACAAAATTCTATCCCAAGTGAAATTCGAATCCGAGCTGACATCGTCTTAGACGACTATGATATTCCTTCATTTCAAATTATTACTCAATTACCCATCGATCAGTCTGAAGGCTAATAATGCTAGAAACCGATTTTCGATACCCATGGTGGACGCAAGACAGATTGCTCATTATGTAGTTTTGCGCTTAACAACTAACAAATCTTGTAAGTTTTAACATAAGGCTATGAGGAGCAGTTCACCATTACAATGATCAAAAATCTATGTATAAAATTATAAATGTGTGTGTTATAATTATGAAGCTCTAGTGCATGTTGATATTTATATACGATATTTTGTTTCGTGTATTTGTTTACTCTTTCTTTTGCCTCTTTAGTAAGAAGAAGCGAAACTATTGTTTTACCGTTTCTTAAATGCCTGATTTTCTTAATCTAGATATTCACAAGAATATTAACTTCAATTCATCTGCTGTTTTTGAAGTACAAATGATAGGCTTAGCTGTAATCATGTTAAGTCAACAACTTGTCATTATACTTAATATTGTATAGATAGTATAGAAAGAGTTTTACACTGTTTATGTATATCAGTTGGTATGAAAAACAAACTTCAGAACAGTTTTCAAGCAGCTGAAACTAACCTACATTTCAAATTCTAACAAATCCCTTCTCTTTATATTAACTCAATGTATCGAAATATTAATAAACTTATTTACTAATGTTTATTGTATAATCACGTATTTACGGCATTATTAAATAGTGTCAAAGGTTTTGTAAGTATATTGTCAAAATTTGCATCGGTGTTAATACAGTAAAAGGTGCCTAAAATCACCACTTCAGATCTACGAGGCTGTAACCTTATGTGCAGAACATAATTCAACACTTCCTGAGCCTCTTCATAAGTGTTGTTTGATGGAGTTAAAAGAATCGTTATGAGTAAATGTATCCTGTGGTCTGAAACAGACCATGTAACTTCCACATGGGCGGTCAGTCAATGCGGGCAGCCACAGCTGACGACCCTGTGAAATGTGCTTCAATGAACAGACTTCGCGGTCGATTGTTAGCTAGTTACAGTAGCTCTTTGAAGGGATGTCATAAGCCGCAGGCCATAGGATGCAAGCGCGTGACTCACAGTCTGCTCGACTTTCTTTGCCAGTAAGCCTAGTCAGGTGACGAGTCTATCAAAGTGAGAGCTATTTTCCCACACTTTATTCAGCCTGACTCACTGTAACACCGACTGTCGACTTTCGAGAAGATGAGGTTGTCAGTTTCTGCCACTAACTACATTTGAAATCATTGGAAGAAATTAAGTACCCGTCGCCAGTAATCACCGATGTCTATAAAAAGAGGTTACAATATAAGAAAAACTTTTAAAAAAGGTTTATTTCTTCATAGAATAAACTTTTGCCAACATCAAATAAAAAGTATAACTACTAAACTGGGATTGTTGTTATTTTGATTACATTCTCACCAAAAGTGGTAAAAACCTTCTATTACTCATAAGTAGCGATAAATACAAAACACGTTTTTATCCAAAAACAGAACAGAAATCTAGTTTCAATTACGAATTCATAATTAAAAAGGAGAAAAATTTAGGTGCATCTTAGCAATAACATTTTGAATTTCAATAAACGGTGAGGTTTTTTTCTGGTTATGTTTCAGTCTGATTTAATCTAAAAACTAGAGCAGTAATAAGCTCGTTATAAATCTATTTTTGGATAAACGTAGGAATACGTATATTGTTAACCACATATTAGAAATATTTTGTGCTAACTAAAATAACTTGTTACAGTAGTTTATCCGCAAGGAAAATAAATATTGATTTTCGTCCTACAAAATTAACATTTTAAAATTTTAACTTTAGTTCAAAAGATAAATATTCATGCAGCAGTATAGACATTGCTTTTTATCTATGTATGATTCTTTTATTTTTTTATAAAACATATATATATATATAGAGAGAGAGAGAAAGAGAGAGAGAGTTTCAAATAGAAAAACAAACTGACATTAATACGGAAATGTATTTACCTTCCTTTCCATAACTAAGTGCACGAAAAATAACATAATTAGATTATTAATACACAAATATGATATTACACTGAAAATATGTAATAAATTATAAGTTGAACAAAACCAATTTTTTCATCTGTGTTGAAAAAGATTTCAAGAGAAAAATAAAGGTAATCGATAAAAAGTTTTATTTTTTATTTCAATATCATTTTTAATAAAGTATACATGGGAAAATTAAAAATAATTTAAATTTTTTCTTGCTGGTATATTCTAATAATAACTTATTCAAACAACATTTGCCAAAAACTCGCGCTTCTAAGTAGCAGAAATGAAAATCAGATCATTAAAGTTATGCACAAATCTAATAGAAATCGTTTTGTATTATCGATTTCATTCCTACAGTTATACAAAACATTCTAAACTAGTTTATTCAAAATCTTACTATTAAAATGATAAGCATCAAGTCCTTATGATTTAATTTATTATTCTAAAGTGATCAGTGAACACATATACAAATGTTAATTATTCTCTCTTGTGTAGAATCGAACCCTTCTATATATCAGTAACCTTAAATACGTAGGATAACACATACACAGCTCGTATTTCTGCAATTTTAAAATATCAACTCAATAAATAGCGTTAATCTTAAATGATTCTGGACAAACTTTTCCCAAAGTCGTATAAACCAGAGAAATTTTGTCTGATTCTTCTATATTTACATATTACTTTTTTAAAATTTACTTAAAGATATTGATTACGTAAACATTTACATATCGATCTGTAATATTGTCTCTATTCGACGATATTTTCAACAAAAGTAAAACATTTTCGTGTATGATTTTATTAAAACTTGAAATTATCCTAAGTAAAAGGTTATAAACAGTAATTTATTATTAATAACCTAATATGTTAAATTGATACACGTAAATAAATTTTTTGGTATTGACGCGAAGGACACCTATAAAAAGTTCGAGTTTTCCAGTTATTTCCCCGAGGAAAATAAATGTGTTATGGAAGAATTCGGCGTGATTGACATATGTTTTTTAGTTTGCAAGTTTTGTAAACTACTAAGGCCTTGAGAACATGCATCATGAGCATACTGTGGTCATTCTCAGTCTTTCATCTACTGCACGCGATGGACAGTTTCAAGAAAACGTGACAAAACTGAGCTGCAGAAGATGAGCACTACCTGGAGATGCAGACAGCAAGACTCGTCAAATAAAACAACAAACATCAATTGTTTTGTGTTGTAAACTTTTGAAGTTCAAAAAAAAGAAAAACACCAACACAGAACAATTTATTTTTTACCTCTTTCAATTTTTATACTTTTCATCAAACGGTTTTGGTATTAATTTTAAACTGTATCATTACAAGTAGATGTTCACATACTATCTTTATGTCAGTGAAGTAATATTATAGTATTATTACATAATTTTACATTATCCCTTTTTATTTAGCAGATAAAGGAAAATACGCGAAATGAAATATTATATAGAAACTTTATAAAGTGAAACAAAAATTTAAAGCACTGAACTCAACACATATTATCCCATGTTGTGAAATTAATAAATTAATTTTACAATGGTTATTTCAACATTCAAATATGAACACATGATTGAAACTTGTATTGGTAAATCATTTAAAGTGTGTGTGGTAAAATATATTATTAAAAACATTTTCACTCAACATACTGTATATATGAATAAGCATTACAATTAAAAATAAATATCTTAAACTTTATTTGTGTAGATACATATATACACTGCTGGCCAAAATCTAAAGGCCATTAAACATAAAGAAAAAATATGCATTTTGCGTTGTTAGACTAAAGCAAAAATTAAAATAAAAAAAGAGAAAATAAAAATAAAAAACTTTTTAGCACTTAATAGGGAAAATGTGAACACTATGAAATTAGTCTAAATACTAGTAATATGGTATTACTAGTCGTCAGGACATTAAAGATAAGGGTAAAAGTTCATTAGTTAACGATAATTGTCGTACGTTATCAAAATAAATTAAAAAATATTGTTAATGTAAGATTTCGTTTTTTTTTTTGGTGAATAACAGAAATATAAATTATCTTTTTAAGGCTGAAACACAAGTTGTTTCCCTCGCATCATATAGTTACAAATAACAGTAAAGTTTAATTTGTTTGTTTGTTTGTTTTTTGAAATTTCGCACAAAGCTACTTGAGGGCTATCTGTGCTAGCCGTCCCTAATTTAGCAGTGTAAGACTAGAGGGAAGGCAGCTAGTCATCACCACCCACCGCCAACTATTGGGCTGCTCTTTTACCAACTGTTACGTATTTTTTGATGTTTTAAGTTCTTCGTAGATTAAACGCAACAGAAAAACGCAGATAACAGCTTGTATAATTTATTACACTAAACTATTAACAAATATAACAGATATAACATAAATTATATGATAACAGTGACAGATATTAAGTTACGACATTCGAAATTAATTACAAAACAAAATAATATTATTTTCAAACTTCAAAATAAATCACAATACAAAACGGTACTGGCCTGTATCTAATGTAATGATATAAAATTAAAGTCTCAAATTCCAGTTTAGGGTGTGAATTTGGTCCCACGAAGTAATTCCGAAACAGTTCACAGTTCAATGAAATCGCCGTCTCTCAGCTCAAGCAGTAATTCAGATGTATCGTAGAGATTGACGAAATAAAATCACGGCTTCCGTAGATCTAATTTCAATCACAAATCCAAGTTGAATATTCACAGCAAACACTTAATCTTTCTCAAATAACTAACTTTCTTCTTTTGAAATGAAACTGGTGTTTGAATCTCACTCTTTGTCTTCGAATAAAACTAATGACTGAATCTCTCTCCCTCGAATAAAACTGATGATTGATGACTCTCACGTCACCGTCTTTTTTATACCGATAGGCCTATTTCTCGAACAATCTCGCAATTTCCATACAACTCTAGAGCTATCCACGCATATCCGTTCTTGCACCAAACTACACTTCTAGACAGGAAGTCACCAGCACTCATTTACAAACATGTGATTGGTCTACTTAATTCGAGAAAGTTCTAAAACGTTACCCTAAATAAATAACATATTTTAGTTTAAACTTCGAAACAATAATATCAATATGGAAAAATGAATAATACAAATGAAAATTCAAACACAATACGACATGTTGTCGTTTACAAAATATTTACACATATACATAACACAACGAATAGTGGGATTGACCGTCACTTTATACACCCCCACGGCTGGGAGGGTGAGCATGTTTAGCGCGACGCGGGCGCGAACCCGCGACCCTCGGATTACGAGTACACGCCTTAACGTGCTCGGCCATGCCAGGCCGTAAAGTTTAATATAAATGGGTTTCTCAACACTGCTTTAAGCAGCACACGCATACCAGAAATCTTTTTATTTATGAACACAAATATTTATGTATCTTAGAACTGCTGGTATGTGTATTAGCACTTTTACTAATAAAGTAGACAACAACGTGTCGACCTTCCTAGGTCATCTTCAGGTTTATTAGCATTGTTCTCTGCTTTATCAATAAAGTATTACTACCATACCAGCCGTTCTGAGATACATTTTTACTTCAAGCAGGTTTCTCGTCATCAAGAATTAAAGATATTTATGTGTTTTCTTAGGGCGAAACCACACCGGGTTATATTCTGTGTCCATCAGAGGAAGTCAAATCCATGATTTGAATGTTGTAGTCTAAAGACGTACCGCTGTTCCCCCTAGGAACTGGAATTGCAGATGACACTAGTATGCAGTTAAAACATAGATTTGTTTTTATATGCAAAAACGGCTGTTCTGGGCCCAGAAAACACTTCAAATAGAAGAGCGAACAACGTTTCGACCTTCTTCGGTCATCGTCAGGTTCACAAATGCAAGAACGGACACGCGTGGATTGCTCTAGAGTTGTATGGAAATTGCAAGATTGTTCGAGAATTAGGCCTATCGGTATAAAAGACGGTGACGCGAGATAGATTCAGTCATCAGTTTTTATTCGAAGAAAAGGAGAGAGATTCAGTCATCAGTTTTTATTCGAAGAAAAGGAGAGAGATTCAGTCATCAGTTTTTATTCGAAGAAAAGGAGAGAGATTCAGTCATCAGTTTTTATTCGAAGAAAAAAAGAGAGATTCAGTCATCAGTTTTTATTCGAAAAAAGAAGATAGATTCAGTCATTAGTTTTATTCGAAGAACAAGTGTGAGATTCAGACATCAGTTATTATTCGAAGAAAAGAAGAGAGTCAGACATTAGTTTTATTTCAAAAGAAGAGAGTCAGTTATTTGAGAAAGATTAAGTGTTTGCTGTGATTATTCAACTTGGATTTGTGTCTGAAGTTAGATCTACGGAAGCTGTGATTTTATTTCGTCAATCTCTACGATACATCTGAATTACTGCTTGTGCTGAGAGTCGGCGAATTTATTGAACTGTGAACTGTTTCGGAATCTCTTCGTGGGACCAAATTCACACCCTAGACTGGAATTTGAGACTTTCATTTTAGATCATTATATTAGATACAGGCCAGTACCGTTTTGTATTGTGATTAATTTTGAAGTTTGAAACTAATTTTTATTTTGTTTTGTAATTAATTTCGAATGTTGTAACTTAATATCTGACACTGTTATCATATAATTTATGTTATATCTGTTATATTTGTTAATAGTTTAGTGTAATAAATTATACAAGCTGTTATCTGTGTTTTTCTGTTGCGTTTAATCTACGAAGAATATAAAACATTAAAAAATACGTAACAACCCCTGTATAACCTGAAGCTCCATTGTTCCATATAAGCAAAAAGCACTCCAGGTTATGAAGGAAACTCCTTTACTGTATCGTGTAGAAAATGTCCCCGGCTGGATATCCTTATCATGCCAATAACGTTGCAAACCATCTGAACCATCTAGGTTGAATTTTTTCGTATAAGAGAATAAAACCTTCATTCTCAGCGAAGTTTAACTGAGTTGTTTCATGGTGTTGAAGGAAGTATGGCCTTTTAAGACGTTTACAGTTTTTAAAGCCTTTCTGTCTTAGACGCCGTCTTATTGTTCTTGAGCTGCATTCTGCGTCCGTAAGGGCCTTAACCTGTCTCGACGATCGGCTGGTGTCTTTGCCGGGCAACCTGTCGAATCCTCCTGCTCAACGCCGGGGAAATTTTCTTGGGGCGACCACTTGAAATTCTCGTTCCGTATCCCTCAGGGTCTTCTAAGAAGTTTGCAATAGAAGTTTTACTACGTCCAATCTCACCAGCGATGGCACGTTGAGAAACACCATGCTTCTGCAGCTCGACAATTCGGCCACGTTTGAACTCCGTCAACTTTTAAGCCTTTATCATGTTTTTACCCAATGTAACACAGGAGATGTCAGTGAGAGACGTTCACAACGCTAATGTCTGAACACAAATGACTGAATTTCATTACGTTGTATTCCGATTAACGCTTTGTTTCAGGGTGGTCTTAAACTTTTCACAAACTAGTATTTGGGCTAATTTCATAGTGTTCATATTTTCCATATTAAATGCTAAAAAGTTTTTTTTATTATCCCTTTTCTTATTTTTATCTTTCGAAGCTCTACTCAAATAAGTGGTTGAATCTAACAACACAACATGCATATTTTTTCTTTATATTTATTGGCCATAAGATTTTGACCAGCAGGGTATATATACAGCGTATTAAAGAACATATTAGAAAGAAAACAGCAGATAATTATGTAAACAATATTTTTACGTTCGTACTAATTTGATGTCCTGACATTATGTCAACTAACTCAGAAAAAAATCAAATTTATTAGATTTTTTCAATTCTGATTTCATCGTATATTACCTTATTTGTAAACTTACAACACTAAAACACGGAATTCGAATCCTGTCGATGGACAGACAGTATTTAGACAATTGTGTAGCTTTTCTGCTAAAAAACAACTAAATAAGTTAATATTTAACAAAAGATGTATGACAACTTACATATTAATTTTTTGTATCTCACAGAACGAGCTCATCCAAAAACTCTGAATATTGATGGTCCAAGCTTTTGTTATTGAGAAATCTCTATTCACGTACCTTTTGTTCATTTCTGCCGTAAATCACCGATTTTTTTTATCTATCCATGCCTCTTTAAGACTTCTAATTGTGTAGTTAGGGTTTATTAATGTCTTGTAATTATTATTCTCTATTATTTTCTGTATCTTAGCTCAGTAATGTTACACTTTTAAAGTCAGTCCTATGGAAAGTATTTATGCGAATACACAAGAAATAATTATACGTTTTGTTATTGTTTAGTGCGAAACCACAAAATACAGTATTTTGTATTTTGTCCACCGTAGAGAATCAAAATCCAAATTTTAGCATTTTAAGTCTGTACACTTTCCGTTGACCTTCTGGAAACTGTTCATATGTGGAGTATAGATAGATATGGAAACCTCTAACTCTAATACACCATTCTACTTTAAAGAAATATATAAATGAATGTAAGAAGCTGAAAATTTCATGTATTTTTTTTTATATCGCCTTAATAAAAAATCTCTATCACGCAAGTAAGGTAGGGCTCCATTCAACATTACTTATGTTAGTGAAGATCCATAGGTTTCGCAATAATATTGTATGTTGAAGCAAACTAACCACATACGACTATACTTTTCAATATTGTAAAGTTCATGTAAGATATTAAGCGTGTTTTGCTGTTTATGGAGCCTCAATTCTTTTATTTTTACTTCTGTAGTTTCTCACGGACACTTACTTTACTTGATGTACACACAAAAGAATATTTATTACACTAAATTTCGTTATTATTTTGTCTTAGGTTTTCCAATATTAGGCAGTTCAAAGAGTTAAGTAGGAAGAAAACTGAGCTATTATAACGTTGTACCTAGGAATCGTTATATCTAGGTCGGTGGATCATGTGTTATACAAAAAAGTTTCAAATAGCAGAGGTAAAAGAAATTAAAAATCATTTTTATTGTATATTAAACGTGAGCTTTCAGAAAATGTCTTTAACTACGCGTCACAAATTTGCATCGCAGAAATTATAGGATAAGATTAAGCAAGTAAAATAAAAGAGACAAAATAAATAGTATAAATGCTCTACAGTTAGGTGTCCTATAATGGAAATAAAATAAACAGATATTGTCTCCACTTATCTATTCACCTAATTTTCAAGTGATTGTTAACTGTAGTCAGGTTAAGCTCATTTACATTTTTATAATTTTAAATAAGGTAAAGAAAGCCACTTTTGTGAATTAGTTTCTTGTTTATTTCTCCGATGTCACACGAAGTATCACGTCTGAGAAAAGCCTTCTTATATATTATACACAGAAAGCTAACAGAAAAAAAACAAAAACATTCGGCTAACCTACTTCGCAGCTTTGACGATCTATAGTCAGTGGAGAGGAACAATTTATACCAGCAATTACAGAAGCCGCAGATGTGTTCCATCAGAACGGCGGAATGTTAACCATAGCTAATAACTTTTAAATACAACGAGAAACCGGCGGAGGAGTTACAGCTTCTGCTCGAAAGCGTTTTCTTAATTAATGAGAGCTACTATTCTTTTTTGAGCCTTAATAGACTAAACCTGAAGAAAACGACGGTTGGCATGTTTAACCCGATGTGTTTTCACTCAAACGAAATCCATTATCTGCTTAGTCTATTATTATCAAGAACACTGGCCTCGGTTAGTTGAACTGTACTAAAGCACGCGGGCACGAGCGTAAGAACGGCCGTCAACCGCCCGCCCAGCGCTTTGTTCGCGCTAAGCGCCTTAGTCGCAATGCTCAACCCGCGAGGTAATTATTCTACGGAAGGTGACAGCGCGGCCGCTAGTCTAGCTAGCTTTCGTTGCATAACCTGTGAGAAAAGCAGCACGTGTTCAGTAGAGAGAGGACTCGCCACCGCAGGCTTAATTACCGCTCTCCTTGTGCTTCATAATCTCCGCCGTCTCATCATTCATTACTCAGTGACGGGGGATCCAATCGTCTCACGGCCACGCGCAGCTCTCGCGCCTCCATCCTTTGGATTCCAGTCAAACTTGTTACGAGAAAAAGATACCTAACGGAATGTCACGTGTCTTGACCCTACCCCTTCGCAGGTTCATTCGTCTGTGTAAGAAAAGATTAATACCACGTTAGGTGGCAGCTAGGGTCTATTACTCAAGTAACCGACTTCGAAACGGAGCCAGGGAAAAGTGGGCGTGCACGTCACACGTCCATGTATTGAACAATCTAGGCCAGAAGGGAGAAAAGGTGCGAAGTTGTTTACTGAGAGAAATTATAGCTCACACTACAAGAAGATGGGCATATCCGTCTTATTCAGTTCTACAGCAAACGAAAATCAATCCTGTTTTTTTTTATCATATAACACGCTACACAAGTGAGAGTACCTCTCTCATTCTAAACACATGTATACAGAATTACGTACGTGTATATCATACTAATATATGTTATATATATATATAACTATTACACGCATATACACGTACGTATCTATAGACAGATTAAGTTTAAACATACGGCCCTTCAAACGTGTGATGAAGACGGCTTAGGCTTAAATTGATGATATCCCAAAACTTTACAGACATCTGAAAAGTTCTGACGTTGCTTCCAAAGTTGTTGAAAATTTCTTCAAAGGTGTAAGGTGTGATTGAGGAAGTTGTTTCTCTTCTGGATGTTCGTGTCTTGTCAGATACAAATATATCTGCACATATGTATGTGAGTGTGTATTATTATAAGCGTATACACATATCGATATCACATTTTTTGTAATCAACTATTCTAGGGATAAAATAAAACAGTATTACACATAATTCAACTCTCCGTCTATCTCTCTATGACTAGGCTCGGCATGGCCAGGTGGGTTAAGGCGTTCGAATCCCCGTCACACCAAATATGTTTGTCCCTTCAGCCGTGGGAGCGATATAATGTTACCGTCAATCCCACTATTCGTTGGTAAAAGAGTATCCCAAGAGTTGGCGATGGGTGGTGATGACTAGCTGTCTTACACTTGTAAATTAGGAACGGCTAGCGCAGATAGTCCTCGTGTAGCTTTGCGCGAAATTAAAAAAAAACCGCTAAATGACAACAAAGGTCTATCATTTTTTTATTTATTCACAGTTTATAATGTGACATTTAACAACCACAATACTTTTAGCAGTTTTTTCATTAAAATACGATATAAGTAAATCCCTAATTTTGTCATCTTAGTATTCTGCTAAAACAAAATAAGGAAGACTCATTTAAATTGTGCAATGCACGCTGGAGCGTAGCGGGGGTAATAATATCATAACCATGCTCTATTCAAGTACTTTGTGAGAAGAAAAACACAATAAACTTAAAATCTAACACCTTTTCCACAAAATAAGTTCCCTCATATTCTCACAATAGACAGAAATAAATTTTACGTTTGTGATTACTCTTCTGCAGTGCAGCATAAAGCTGTTGAACTTAGGTTTGAATCGTAATATACTTCAACACAACAAAAAGTTTAATATTTGGTTTAAAGTGAATCTCCACATAGTTCTTTCGTAAATAGTAAAACGTTGAATTCGACAACATTAAAATCCTTTTGAAGAATTTTCAGGTTATGACAAAGCCATCAAATTCATTAGATAAAACTTTATAGATTATACTGATTGGAAATATACATACAACAGGTAAAACATCATGATATTACATAAAATCTCTGAAGAGTTAATCACTTCTTTAATCCCTGCTGTCCTTTAAACACGATCTAATGCAATAGTTTCGTATTTTGTTGTTCCCTGGACAGAACATAATATTTTACACGAAATTATTATGGAATTGAGGAATTTTGCTTTTATTTCTCATTAATCCTGATTACCTAGATGTAATATTCTATTCTTAACTTTTGAATGGGAAATTTCTCTAACAGTAAATTCTTTTTGAATATAGTATCTTGGAATTCATCTCAACTATCATCATTTAAACTGCTGTTCAAAAATACTAAATTCAAACTAAATAGAATACCGAATAATAACTTTAGATAGGCTTCAATATGAGCATCGACAAATGGTGCCCTTTAGTATAAACATGGTATAGCATGCTTCAGTTACCCCAGTTTTTTATACAACTAGCTTGGGTAAAACTCGTTTGTATTAAAGGATAAGAAATTGTGCTTCTATTCATTTTCTTACTATAATAAATATTAATAGTGCAATAAAATACTTGAAAGTACCAATACTAAATAGAAAGACATACTGTTTTTAAGAATTCTACAAACATGAAATGAGATAGAGGGGTCCAACACCCCTCATGACCTTCTTCATGTCATCCTGTATCAATGTGTCATTTTTGATAGTGACTGATCAAGAAATGCGGAAACGTATAAGAAAACAGATACACACATATTGGCGTTTATTTGTATATAACATGTGAAAAAAGGAGCTCAACCCTACTCTTTTATGATCTTTATCATGTCATTCTATATCATTTAGTCAAGTATGGTGCTGATTGATCAAGAAATATGGAAACGAATAAGGAACAGATGGGTGAAAAATGCGAACAGACCCAAACTTAGTTTCATATCATACATTACATTAAAAGGAATGCAGTGTTAAAATAAATACATCATAAAATACTTATTGTGTATTTATTTTGCCTTTGTACTCCTTTTAATTATATATATATATATATACATATATTACACAAGTCTCATTTTAAATTATTTAGTTCAATTTTGTTACAAGTGGATATGCTTAAGATATTTCTTTTAATCATAGTCGCCAACTTAGTTTGTTACTGTATCTGTAACAGAGTGGTTCATGTTGAGTTAAGCTTTCTGTAAAATTCACAAAACGTTTATTTAATAGTATAAAGAAAGAAAAATAAATTGTATTTAAGCATTTTTGTTGCAATATTCACCTCACGCTTTTATTCAAACAAAAGGTAAGGTATAGAGGATATTCGATAAATGCACACTCATTGCTGTTTTGATCCAAACGAGAAATTTTATTATTGCTAGAGTTTAACTGTGTTGTTTTATCACAGTTTCCAGCTTTTCTAAAAGTTATTTTTCTATACATGTATATATATGTATTTACCTTTAACTGGTTATTTATCCCATAACACACTATATTTGAATTTACACTCTAAATATATTCAGTACCTATAATATAAATAGTTTCTAAATTTAGTGCAGCTGATATGTGAAGATCATATTTTTTGGGTACTAAGGCGTATTTCTCCACCGTTGACTACGGCCTCGAATATGTCTTACAAATGTTAAAACACGGACATAATTATGAAAGCTTAGAATTCCTTTATAACATTTACATCAGTTTAAAACCGTTAGGATTCATCATTCATTTTCTCTGGTAGTCCAATAATCTACATTCCCAGCTTTTTTTAGATTGTGAAAACTCAAACTTATGGGGAACTTTGATTATAATAGATCTCTTTGTTATTTTTTATTTTAGTTTTTGCATCACATTTTATGTACTTATCTGTTATATTTGAACATAGCTTTCATTATTACGTACGCGCATGTGACATGAGTAATATTTATTCGTTACAGACGCTTGTTTTTGTTTGTTTGTTTTGGAATTTCGTGCAAAGCTACTCGAGGGCTATCTGTGCTAGCCGTCCCTAATTTAACAGTGTAAGACTAGTCGGAAGGCAGCTAGTCATCACCACCCACTGCCAACTCTTGGGCTACTCTTTTACCAACGAATAGTGGGATTGACCGTCACATTATAACGTCCCCACGGCTGAAAGGGCAAGCATGTTTGGAGGTGACCGGGATGCGAACCCCCGACCCTTAGATTAGGAGTCGCACGCCTTAACACGCTTGGCCATGCCAGGCCCGTTACAGACGCAAAACTGACTCGAGTAACTTTTTCATTACGTACGCGTGATTCCGACATAGGTAATTTATTCATTAATAATGCACACATTAGAAGTGAGAAACATATATTCATTACAAGTGTTCATGTGTGACATAGGTAACACTTATTTGCATTGAGGAAAATGTGCTTGTAATGGATCATTAAACATACAAAATTATATTATTTTTTGTCTCCTAAATCTTAACAAAGAGGTTCTTAAAATACATAGAGTAGAACTTCTATAGAGTCAGGTTGATTAATATGGAACTCCTATGACTTTCTCTAACACATTTTGATCAAGGTACTCCTAAATGAAACCACCGATGTTCGGTCATTTTTACCAAATTACTGTTTCAGCAGTCTTGTTTGACAAAATTGTCAAGTAATCCATTAAAGCATTTTTATTGTTGTTCTTGTTACCTTAGACAGTATCTATTTATAAAGATATGTCTAAATATAGTTAAAACTGAATGAATATTCGTTCATATTCCGCACGGAGAAATTAGAAACTATCTTGTTTTAATTACTTATAATGGATTTTGTGTGACTAAATGTTTTTTTTTCGAAAAATACAACTAAATTCGGAGAATAACAACAATTTACAACAATTGAAAATGTAAGAAAATTTAAACGGTTAGGAATTATCTCATACTCTAGTTTTTAATGAAGGTCATATTTGGAATACGTTTGTACAATATTAACGTTTTCGCACGTAAAATATATAAACTTCAATTCAATACTCCTTCTATGTTAATCTGTGATTCGTTTTGGTTTTAACAGTATACTGATCTACCTACAATTATGAAATAAAATAGATTGCAAATACAAAATAGTACAGTAAAAATACGAAAAAATAAATAATAGGGTTGTTTATGAAAGATATATAACTTTAAACATAATGAATGTGTTAAAACATTACCAATATACTATTATAGTAAAGCACTATTTTTATCACCTGTTAAAGTTGAATCATGATAAAAATACAAGACAGAAATAATTAAGTTGTAATAAATAATCTAAAGTGACAAAAAACTTTGAAAAAACGAATTAAGTGATCAAGTAGCAAGTTTATTTGACAAAATTCCAATAAATTTAATGGATATTGAAAAATGGGCCAACGTTGAACAATTGAGAAAAATATCGCTTAATAAAACAAAAATAATTTGATGAGCTCAAATGTATAACATTAAGAAACACTCAAATCGACTGTGTATTATATTTTACTATGATACTATTTTATTGTATGAGTACTATGTTATCAGTTTCAATTTTAAACTTGTATAAAAGCCCGTTAAAATGACGGAAAACCATAGTATAGCAAATTTGAAACCTTCAATATGCATTGGCCTAGCGCGTTAAGGCGTGCGCTTCGTAATCTGAGGGTCGTGGTTTCGCGCCCGAGTTGTGCCAAACATGTTTATCCTCCCAGCCGTGGGGGCGTTATAATGTGACGGTCAATCCAACTTTTCGTTGGTAAAAGAAAGAGTAGCCCAAGAGTTGGCGGTGGGTGGTGATGACTAGGGGCCTTCCCTGTAGTCGTACACTGCTAAATTTGGGATGGCTAACACAGATAGCCCTCGAGTAGCTTTGTGCGAAATTTCAACACAAACAAACTAATATGCATTTGTAACCTTGTCGTCTGTACACACACATAAGAAAAATAAAGGTTATTCTAGCAAAAGCCTATCATGAGCAATATCCCTTTTATCTATAAGGTGTAAACATGACACATATCAGTGTCTTTGGATAAAAGATTAAAACATACGATGACAATGTGATTGTGTACACACCTGTTCATCTCAAGAAAGCTCGCCGACTTACAGATAATTAGTGTCGTTACTCACTAATAAAGAAACAAGTTTTTCATAATAATTCCCATTCATATATTTGTGTTATTTTGTTACTTAATTTTCATAGAAGTTTTCGAGACTTTTCTATTCTGACATCATAATGATGTGCAGTCACATACACAACAAGTATGCCTGATTTGCTCCTGGGAACTACCTATTTGACAGACTTTTATATTGCAGAAAAAGTGCCGAAATTTAGTAGTTATTAACGCCTATGTTAGCGATTAGAATCATCTGCAATGGAAAGGGGTAATCAAAAGAGAAAGTATTGTATGAAAAAAAGAAGAATTGGACCCCTGTATCTCAAGAAATTTGGAGAAATCGAGCATCAACTAACTGGCATTTCGCTTTTATATATATAAATTCTGACTAGCTCAAAACTCTGTCAAAAATGTCGAAAAATCATTATAAAAGAAAACTATTCCGTAAATTACAGGGAATATACAAAAGAAATATAAAATTTTCTTTCCTAGGGACATGTTACACATTTCTCATGAATTCACTATATATAATTGAGCAAACACACTAGATATTGATAACTTTGAATAAAAGATTAAAACACATAATAGCGATATGATTACCTACATACCTCTTCCGCTTCTGAGGAAAAGCCCTCCTCTTACCTACAGATACTTGGTAACTTCAGTCTGTTTTAACAAAGGCTTCTTCATAATAATTTCAAAGCACAGATTTGTGCTAATGTTTTGCTTAATTTTCACAAGCGTTGATAGAGTGCGAATGCTCTTCCTTGTCTTCGATCACATATATTTTCCTTACTCTTTTGTTTGGATCCTTAACATCATAATGATGTGCTGTCACACGAACAATAACTATGCTTGATTTGGACCTGGAAATTCTTTCCTTGACAGGCTTTTATATACCAGAAAAAGTGTCAAGATTTAGTAGTTAGTTACGACTATGTTAGCGATTAAATTAAATTAAAAGAGGAAGTACTGTAGGAGAAAAGTGGGTCATTGTAACTTACGAAATTTGGAGAAATCGAGCGTGATCACCTAACACTTAGCTTCTATTGATGATGATAACACATTCTCTGTGGACAAGCTTTAAATTTTGTGGGGCTATAGTTAAATTTATCATTTTTTATTAGTAGAAGGTAATGTTTGGAAAAATTTTTCCAAATATTCTTAACCGGCTACAAGATGTAAACAATCAAACATTTTATAGACAAAATCAAATGATCGTCTGAAAGTACGTAGAATAATCAAAGTATAATAATGTACTAACGGTTATAAAAGACACATTGGTATCACCGAGTGATCACTTTATAAAATACAAACTTTTAAAATTAATGTACTGCTAGCTAAAATCTTGTACATTTGATCGAGTTCAACATAATGTAACTATATTCTATACATTATAATGTATTTTTCGGTATTTATTTTACATGTCTATTTATATACATATGCTTATACACCTATCTATCTCTTCTTTCAATATTTTTTTTATCTTCGTGTGTTTATCTATTTATCTTTGAATGTATTTATCAATCTCTCTCGTTTTGGCTACTTACCTACTGGTCTATCTATCAACTTGTTTAATTGCTCTCCATGTTCTGTCTATATATCATGCTACTAAGAGTTTCTGAATTTTTTATGATCAAATAAGCTGGTTAAAAACATTTGCACTGTAACGATCTTTCTAACTTATTACTGTCATGAGATCAAGTGAGCATGTTTCACCTGTCGCCCCGAGTAAACATGGGTCAAATAGGTTACATTTAGAGATTAGTCATTCAGTCGATCTAGCGTAAAGACTCCGAAATGTGGGGCCAACACCACATGTTTCATTACCACGGGTTAAATAGCCATGTACCCACTCGTTAGATAAAACACTCAATCACGGCATGCTGACTAAGAGATGACCAAGCCTCTCCATTAGAGAAAAAAACAAGAAATAATTTGAAATAAAAGATTAATTTTTTCATGAATATCTATGAAAAAAATATCGATTTTCCTCTTGTTATCCACCTTGCTGGGTAGGTGGAGAAGCTAGAAATGATGACAAAAATTATTTGGCTTTGTATTCACCTATAAAATGCATCTTCATATAAAGCCATACAGATTATAAAGCGTCTGCTGTGCTCTCTTGTGTGATCTAAACAAGTCACTAAAATCAGAGTTTTTGTAGCAAACTATGTAATCGGAAGATTTGTTATTTTCCGATTATTAGAACTTTGAGAGCTTGGATACTGCTTCCCCTTGTTTATATTTAGATATTGTCTTAAGGTTCAAAGTTCTTGCATACACAAGTAATTTTTAAATTCTGAATCCACTAAGAACTTACAGTTACGGTCCTTATGAAACATTAAATGATTAATTCCCTATCCAACATAGGATATTCGACGTTTATCAGAGGATTTCTATTTGCGATATTAATGGAATATGGAACGTTACAAGTGCTAAGAGGTTTAGCAGTTACTGTTTCAATAGCATATACAATTGTAACCCTTTTACGAATTGGTAAAGGTGTCTTTAATGTATTAAATAATTAGAAATTTGGCAATACTATTTTAATGTATTGTAGAACATTCGAAGTCTTTAAGGGTTCAGAAATTATCATATTCTTTCAACACTGGACATTCAACGTCCCTAAACATTTGATGATTAGAGATTTAATGAAATATTATATTGAATAAAACCAAAAACATTCTACTTCCATAAAGCTTAATAATTTTGCATTTAATGAATGCCTGGACTTTGAAATCTACAGCACTTGATAATTACACTTCTAATGAACTACTGAGTTTTTCCAGTCTATAGCGGTTAAATAACTGTATGTTAATAAACCATAGAATATTTAAAGACGGCAACGGTTTGGTAACTGTACTTTTAAGAAACTGTTGAATACTTCAGGGCAGCAACGGTTTAGTAATTATATTTTTAAGAGACTATTGAATATTGGAAGGCAGCAGTGGTTTGGTTATGGTTCTTTTAAGAGATTATTGAGCATTTACAGGTGACAACGGTTTGGTAATTGAATCATTAATTAATTATATGATCTTTTTGAGCCTATAGCGATTTAATTGTGCATTGCTAGTGTTCTTAAGACTATAACAGTTTAGTAATTGCACCCTTAATGAAAACTTCCTAAGGTTACGGTAATTTAATAATTGCACCCTTCTAGAAATATTAAATTATCGAAATCTATAGCATTTTAGTAATTGCATCCTTAATAAAACGATTTAAGCCTGTTAGTGACAGATTATTAAATGCACCCTAAATGAATTATTGAAATTTCTAGAACAATAGTAGTTTAGTAATTGCACCCTAAATGAAAAATGTCTAAGCCTATGACAATATAGTAATTGTACAGGATGTCAAAGAGATCTGGAACCATAGACTTCAACGAATTTTACAGAGCGTTTCCACAAACAAGTTTGAATTAGCAGCAAGATTAACACTATGTTCTAATGCTTTGACAGCAGGATAATTAGTCACGTACCTACCCATGATTCCAGACTTTTGGAACAACCTATTTTAACAGAAGCAAAATATTCATATTTAGTGCTAATAAAAAACAGTATAATTTTGTAAACACGAAACATTCATTTTCATTCATAATAAAACACATTACTTGAATTTTGCTGTTCTGGATATTACTTTAATCATTCAAAAATTATATATCAAAATAGATATATCGACAGTGTTTTTCGAAGATCACGAGTTAGTAGATAGATCATACGAACTGACAATCCATTTGGATCAAGGAACTGTTTCGCGCCCACATTGCGCTAAACATGCTCGCCCTCCCAGCCGTGGGGGTGTATAATGTGACGGTCAATCCCACTATTCGTTGGTAAAAGAGTAGCCCAAGAGTTGGCAGTGGGTGGTGATGACTAGCTGCTTTCCCTCTAGTCTTACACTGCTAAATTAGGGACGGCTAGCACAGATAGCCCTCGAGTAGCTTTGTGCGAAATTCCAAAACAAAGAATCAAGGAACTGCACATTTTAATACACACACACATATACATGCTTTTATTTCTACCTCTTCCATGAAACATCATGTTAACACTTTTCTTATGCACAGAATACAACGCTCAACAACATTACATGAGAAAAGTGTTCAAAACAGGGATTTAATACTAGATGAAAACAATGTTAAATAGCATCAAAGAAGCATCACGCGTAAAACAATGGTGTCCTATATTGCTGAAAAGTTTTAACATCTATATTCTTAAGATTTTTAATCCTCAATTTGCGAGTCAATGAACCTATTTCGGTGGATTGGATGGGTTACAAAAGGATGTTAAGGTTTCAGATATCCAAGCTAGAACCTAACAAATTTACTCCACTAAATAGCTTGATCTGGTGAAATAGAAAAAAAACAACACTTTACTTCCAAAAGAATTCACCTCTCTACACTGCTCGCCAAAGGAAAAGTGGAGTGTAAGGGGGTGAGTCATACTGTGTTCTTCTTGCACAAAATAATAGAAGTGTTTAAATTCAAGCACTTGAAACATGTGCCAGTGATAAGTAATCTTTGTTTAGTCCTTCTTGGCTATCTCTCCCGACATAATACGAGAAAAACCGCAGACAAAACAGAGATGAGGAGCCAGATTTTGTACTGAACAACGTGTGTGGTAATATCAGTTTTACTCTAATTTCCTGGAAACTTGTGCAAATTTTCAACGCTGGTGGTAAGTTCAGATTCAGTTATGGCAGGGAGTTTAAATTTTTATTCAGAATTTAAAATACAAAGAGTTGTGAAAAGTTTTGCTCTCAAATCAACCTATCAAATATATATGTCTTCGTGACTCACAGACTGGATGTTAAGATCAGATTTGTGTTAATTATTTCAGAATTATCCACTGAACATCATCTAAAGATCTAAAACTCAAACCCCAATAATTTAAATTTACTTTAGTTTTAAAATATATTAATGAAAATATATACGTTTTATCTGTATTGTTTCTTTGTTTATTGTTAAGCAAAAAGCTATAAAATAGGCGTGCTGTATTCTGTTCACCGCAGGTATCGAGAGTAAGAAAACCAATCCCATACTTTATTTGTTTGTTTATTGTTAAACACAAAGCTACACAAAAGACCGACTGTGCTATTTTCACCATGAGTACTGAGAACAACAAAACATATTCCATAGCCTGTTTGTTTGTTTATTGCTAAACACAAAGCTACACAAAAGACCGACTGTGCTATTTTCACCATGAGTATTGAGAACAACAAAACATATTCCATAGCCTGTTTGTTTGTTTATTGTTAAACACAAAGCCACACAGCAACCTATTTTTAAAACACACCACGGGTACTGAGAATAAAGAAAAAAATCATTCCGCTCAAAACTCATTCGACAAATGTATTTGTTTGATTGTTTAATTTCAAGCAAAATGCTACACAATAGACTATCTGTGCTCTTCCTATCGTGAATAGTGATAATAACAATAACCAACCCATATTTTGTCTGTTTGTTTATTAATCAGTGATGACGGGAAAACCCACTTTTAGAGAAAAATATATGTGCAAAAACGGCTGGTTTGAGTTGAGAATTTTTTTTATGTAGAGGAGCGAACAACGTTTCGACCTTTTTCGGTCATCGTCAGGTTCACAAAGAAAGAAAGAGAAAAGTGACCGATAGCTGACCACATGTTTGAAGGGGGTTGTGTAACTGAGTGTAGGAATGTAGAAAGCGTGCTTGGATGTTTGATTATATTTATTAATATAGATATAAAGGTGTTCCTTTGTATTGGTTTATTTTGGGCTTGAGTTGTTGTATAAGTAAGGCTTTTTTAATTTTGCGTTTGTATATGTTTGTTTGTGTTGGTTATATTGTGTTTATTTGATTTGCAGTGTTCGAAAACGTGTGAAGGTGAGTTTTGTGTTTTTTGAATCTGGATTCCATTTTTCTACTTGTTTCTCCAATATAGAAATCGTGGCAATTATCACATTGTATTTTATAAATAATGTTGGAGTGGTGTTTGTCAGTGTAATTTTTACATAGTATAGACCTCAGTTTTGTGTCTGGTTTTTAAATAAATTTAGTATTAACGGGAATGTCATATTTTGTTCCTCGTTTTTGTCAAATGTTGGTTATTTTTGTGCTGATGTCGGAAATATATGGTATGCAGTAGTATATAGTTTCGTGATATATATATATATACTTTTGTTGGTTCATTTTGCTTTCTGTCTAGGTATGTGCTTACAATGTTTTCTACGGTTTGTGGAGGAAACTTATTGATGTTGATGAAGTATTGTTTTATTTTGTCTAATTCGTCGTTACTTTATTCTGGTGAGCATAGTTTTATGGCTGTACTTATTTGGTTTCTTAGTATGTTGAGTTTTTGTTTTGTTTCATGTGCTGAGACTCAAGGAATGTATAGTCCAGTATGGGTGATTTTTCGATGGATTTCTGTTTTAAATTGTGTATCGATTCTTGTAATTTTGAAGTTAAAAAATCATATTTGATTACTTTCTTCCTGTTCACATGTGAAGTTAATGTTGGGAAGTATAGAGTTAATGTGATTGAAAAATTTAAGTGTGTTTTCTGTAGATGTGAATCCTGCAATCGTGTCGCCTACATTACTGTACCAGTATAGTGGTGGATGTAATACTGTTTAATTGCTTGTGTTTCAACTTGTGTCATTAAAATATTGGCTAGAACTGGTGATACTGGGTTGCCCATGCTTAGACCATTTGTTTGTATATGGGTGTGGTTGTTGAACATGATGTTTGTCTTCATCGTGGTGAATTCTATGAGGTTTACTAATTGGTTGCTTGGAATGTCTACTGATGGGTTAGGGTCTCGGATATAGAGTTCTAGGGCTATCTTGTAGGCTTCAGCGATTGGGACTTCTGTAAAGAGGGATATAACATCGAAACTGGCTTTATGATTAACTTAATTAAAATTAGACTTGAAATTAAAGGAGACTTTGATGAATGATCTGTCTGGTGTTACGTATTTGGAGAATGCCCATGCTATGTATTTACCAAGATTGTTATTAACGATTCATATGTGAACATTATTGGTCGTAATGAACAATCTGGTTTATGAGGTTTGGGGATGTCGTATATTTGTGTGCGTGAATCGGTCTTGCGTAGGTAGGAATAAAGTGTTTGTGAAATTGTGTTGGCTTTTTCAATTTTAGTAGTATTTTGTTTAGTTGCGTTCCGTGTGTTTTTGTTAGATTTCTGTGAATTGGTTTAAATTTGTTTGTGTCTGATAGGATGTTCTTTATTTCTTGGATGTATTCATTCGTGTTCATTATGACTATAGCGTTTCCTTTATCTGTTTTTAGAATTTTGATGTTTTTATCCTGTTTTTAATGAAATTAATGTCTCTTTTTGTAAGAATGTTTTTAAACATTATGTTTTGAGAAGTTATGTTGATAGTTTTGTGAGAAAATTCTTTGAAAAAATCGTTTAAGATGTTGTTTTTAGGTGTTTATGGAAAATATTAATTTTTAATTTTTTCTAGAAAGTTTAGCTGTTGTGTGTGAATAAAATTGGTGAAGTTGTCTTCTTTCTCTTGATTGTTTTCTCTTTTTTTCTATGGACAGTATCAAAAGTCTTCTAGCTAGGTTTTCTGAACATGTTTTAATATCTAAGGTTGGAATATACCTTGGCTGTATTACGAACTTTAGTTCTTTCTTAAGTAGATAATCTCGTCTATGTTTAATTGTCGGTCGGATCTGTTAATTATGAGATTAGTCAATGGTTTGTCGTGTTGATGTCTTTTCTGTTGTTTGCATCTTAGTTTTTGGTATTTTGTTGTGGCAGATATTTTTGTCCCTGTCATTCATAGTGTTGATTTGGTTTATCTTTCACTGTATAATATAACCACGCCCTCTACATTCCTACACTTAGTTACACAATCCCCCTCAAAACATGTGGTCAGCTATCGGTCACTTTTCTCTTTCTTTCTTTGTGAACCTGACGATGACCGAAGAAAATCGAAATATAGTTCGCTTCTCTACATAAAAAAAAAAATTCTCAACCTAAACCAGCCGTTTTTACATATATATTTTTATGTTTGTTTATTGTTAAGCACAAAAACTACATAACACCCTGGATATCGTTATTGTTACATCCACAAACTTTCCTAAAATGTCCTATATGGTATTTACTGGTAAATAAAGATTATTTTTTCAAGATTGAATTAATTTTAAAATATGAAAACAAGCAGAAGTCGAAAACTAGTGTTTTGTTAAAGCTATATATTTTATGAAAAGTTTATTTTGAATTTCGCACAAAGCTACTCGAGGGCTATCTGTGCTAGCCGTCCCTAATTTAGCAGTGTAAGACAAGAGGGAAGGCAGCTAGTCATCACTATCCACCGCCAACATTTGGGTTACTCTTTTACCAACGAATAGTGGGATTAACCGTCAAATTATAACGTCCCCACGGCTGAAGAAACGAGCATGTTTGGTGCGACCGGGTTTCCAACCCGCGAACCTCGGTTTACGAGTCGAACGACTTAACACACTTGCCCATGCCGAACCTAATTATGGAAAGAAAAAGCTTATAAAATGAATATATTTTGGTACACGAAAATAATAA
Source organism: Carcinoscorpius rotundicauda (assembly GCA_011833715.1). Classification (NCBI taxonomy): domain Eukaryota; kingdom Metazoa; phylum Arthropoda; class Merostomata; order Xiphosura; family Limulidae; genus Carcinoscorpius; species Carcinoscorpius rotundicauda. Next base: position 25,414,279 of record CM022404.1, read on the forward strand.
TTCAATTACCTATAGATAAAGCTATACACTTGAAAAAGTTTAAAGAAAAAGAAATACATCAATTTTTTGTCAACAGAGATTTTCTTTCGGATCAGGTAACTTGTCAGTAGTTATGTTTTTAAATAAATACTTATAACAATTACTTCATACATAGTTCTCATACTTTCCTTACTGTTAACTTTGTTTCTAGCTTAAAAATTAAAAACCAGTATTTTTAATAACTACCTTTACCTCTCACAAATACAAGAATTATTATATTTTATCTAAAAAAGAACATAAATCGTTTTTTTTTGTTTGTTTTACAGAAAACCTACGGTAGGCTGTCTGTGCCCCTCCCCGCCCGGAGATTTGAACCCTAGCCTTTAGCTTTAGAAATGCGTAAATTTAGCGTTGTCTTACCGAAGGACCAGAATATAATTGCGACAAAAAACGATGTTCAAGCATAAAGTACAGTTTTGAGATAAATAATATTTATAAAAAAATAACAAATAATTTTATTTGTCGCTGTTTTTATAATTTCTGTATGTAGTAGAACTATATTTAATTAAGTTATAAAAAAGTAAAATTATTAAGAGTTTCATAAATATATAATTATTTGCAAACCAATAAATAGCTTTTATTAATCATCTTACGACTATTTTACGTCTAAAAGAAATGCTTAGAAATCACCTCTACAGCTATGAAAACATTTGGCAAAGTTATCTTGTCCTTCGAAAATCACTTGTGTTCAGATCATGCTGGTAAAATGTAATATTATTGAAAAATCGAAACGGCGTGCCATCAAAAGAAGCTAGCGGAAGTACAAAGACGGCGGAAAATTAAATAGGCGCTTATGTCAGCATCTGGTGGAAACAGAATGTAAAGTGAATCCAAGACGGAGAAGATGATGAGCGAGACAAGCAACTAACCATTAAAATACATTAGGGCATCTGGGAAGCTTCGGAGAGAAGCTTGCACTGTTCTGATGGGGGAATCAATTTAATTATGCGAGCTTTTGGTCGACAGAGACAGAATACACTAGCAAGCACCCTATTATTATGACAATCTAAACATGCTAGACTTCTGGAAGAGTTTCTAGTTGATGGAGAATGAAAGATGCCCAAGCGCGGGCTAGATAAACAGCGTTTCATGCCGAAGTAAGCTACTTTGCATTCAAAACACCGGTTACTGGAGATGTGCCCTATAATTTCTTGGATTCTCATTTCGATAAATCTGCATGAAAAACGACGAGACGATTTAAATTTCCTTTGTCGAAGCCAGTAGAAGTTCGTGCTCTGGCACGAAATGCTGCAATTTTATTCAAGAAGTTTACCGGCAATCTAGAAAACGCATCTTCAGCATCAATTATATGTGGAGAAAATACGTGATTTATGAGGCTGTCTGAGGTTGGAAAGTATAATGGACCATCTGGGTAAAAAAATAACAGGGCTGGAAATAATAAAACATCTAACATTTTATGCAATGAGAGAGTTTTCCTTCAAAACTGTTTGAAATTGGTTTTTTTCTGGCGAAATGTCAGAGCCTAGTAAAGGAATGCTGGATAGCTAATACAGTGAGTTTGACCTATGTCATCTTTTACATACAGACGTTCTTTTCTATTCTACGAGCTGTTTTTTTTAATTCATATGCATAGCCTTTATTAATGTCCTTCGCACGACAACTATATATGGCTGTTGATGTTTGGGGTTTGGAAATGATAAGGTATTTCAAGGTACTTTGTCATGTTCTTCCAAACATATACAAACACCGATAGACACGAACAGTAGCAAACGGTTAGCTTAGAGTGTGTCAGACGTAAAACACCGAATTTTAAGCACTTGGGCGTTTGAGGCTGGATTATTTATAAAATAATGTAGACTGAAGTAAGTGTTGTTTTAGTTTTCTATACTGGTGAATTTAAAACATTTAGTACAAGAAAACCTCTACACTTTGATTGTTAAAAACAAAATATATAATTCTCCTTTATTTCTATCCCAATACTTTCTACAATTGTCCGTTTTCCGATTTTCTTTTTCTTTATTTAACTGTTACATCAGAATGTCTATTTTATATTTATTGTTTGTTTGACTCACTTTCAGGTTATCTGTCTGTTTGTTTCCTCTAATTATATGTTTACCCATTTTGTAGTTCTACTCGACCATATACCTTATTATCTTTTCCTAATTTAGGAATACACATTAAAAGAGAAAACTTTTCCGTTGGTATGTACATAGTATAACATCGATTTTAAAATAAATATAAATAATATAATTTATTTGATACCTTACTTCTTCGTTAGACTTATTATAATTTTTTAAACTCCTCTGAAAACTTCTTGCCCTCTGGGGGCTTACAGGTAAGTGTGGAGGTTTATAATGTTCAAAAATCAGTTTTCAACACTTGCGGTGAACTGAGTAGTTAGACCATCATGTAGCATATCTTTATGCTCTTGAAACAGTGCCTTTATTTTCATACATCTAAAATAAATTTAAAATGTATGTAGTAATATTATTTAATTCTTATTCAGAAAAATGAAACGTTTTATTTATAATGTCATGTATAAAACTAATAACAGTACAAAGTGAAAAAGATATAATAGCTAGATAAGAAACTCATATGCTAATATACTAATAACTCGGAAAACAACGATGTATGAACATAACGAAGTGATTTATTATCATGGGCAACAAACTATATGTTTCAACAAAACGTTGGCCTGTCTTAAAATATATTACCCACAGAAATAAATAGCTTCATTATGCTTATAAATCCTTGTTTGCCAACTTATTATGACACGATATCAGTTTTGACAGTTTATTTTACAAACCGTTTATCTTGAACATACATTTATTTCCATTTAATTTTCAATTCCGGACAATTAACCAAGACGCTCATTATCTTCACAATAAAGTATAAAGTTCCAATAAAATCAATACTTAGGAACGCTTAATAAAAATATTTTACTTGTGTCTTGTTACGTTTTTTTAGAGTTTATTTCCTCAGCTCCATGTCTCTACCACCAACATAAGTGTGGTTCCGATTTTTAATAATACGGTAGTTACATCAGATTTCAAAGTAAACAAACACGTTTCACATGAAAAAGCCAATGAGTTAAAAGAGACTTTGTGCCCGGAAAATGAATTTAGCACTATTTGGCTGACAATACTAATACATTGGCCCTGTTAGTCAAAATCACTTTTAACTTATTGGCTTTCTCGTGTAAATGCTTAGTAATATAGCTCTCTGGATTCTTGAAACAAGAAATTGTGTTCCCCCAGAGATTAAAAGCTAAATATTTCATATAAATGATAAATAAATCCTCTAATTCAGTAACGTATTAAGTATGGGAGTGTGGTAGGCTAAGCTGTAAAAAGAGCTTTTCTATCAATACCTAAAAAGTTAAAACTTTAGCTCAGTTGGAGAATTGCTATCCTGGTGTGTAGGAGATTTAATTTACCAGCATCATAAAATTGGATTACCACAGAAAACCGGCATTCCAATGGTCGACTTAAGACTCTAATGGGCTTTGTTTAGGTTATTAAAATCAGTTTCTTACAAGCAGTAACTAAATTATTAACTCAATTGGTAGAAAGTTTGTTCGATACGCATTAAATTCCATGTTCGTTCTCACACTGTACTCAAATATTACCTTACCACAAAGGAACTAATGTTTCTATGTATAAAAGTGATATCCATTTCTTTAACCTTATAATCCTATTCTTAAGAAGGATAACGGAAGAAGGGCTCATAATTAATTAATGAGAACATAACTCCTCATCTTCACCAGAATTACAATATGAAATGTCATACATACAGCTACTGAAGATTCAACACCTCAAATTCAATATAAATGTAGGCTCACTGTTTTTCTTTCACAAAATTTAGTAAAAATTGTTATTTAAGCAAAGATCTAGAAACAATTAACTATAAGACTAGAAATAACCAGAAACAAGCTACTGCAATAAAAGACTTACTTTTTTATACAAAAAAATTCTTATTTGATGAAATAACTTTAATATTCACAGAATCTATCTTGTCATTAGATAATATTGTTCATCCGTTCTTGTTTTTCTTTCTTTGCTGAAAGGTTTCAAGCATTTTCCACTATGATAGTCAATTATAAAATGTTTCTCGTCTAACACCTACACAATAACAAAAAGTTATGCCTCCTAGAGGGGGTATTGTTATTCATTATGTAATAATCCCTATGAGGTAAAATGCTATTTCTTCTGAAGGGATAGTTAGATTTTATTACCTATGAAAAAGGAATTTCAAGAATAAAAATAAGTGAGTCCAACAATGACTTTTATGTTACAAAAGGAGGTTAATGAGGATCTATGTTTTTAATAATGTTTAGAAGTTATTGTTAGTGAGAGAAGGAAATACATTAGTTTTATTATTATATAAAGTTTGAAATTCAGAAAAAATAAGTTATGTTTTATAGGGTAAAAACAAACATTATTTTAAATTTTATGTAACAAAGTGCAATAAAAAAGCTCAGAAAATAAATTATATTATAAAGCTTTGTACAGTGGAAACAAATCTAATCAAACTTTGAATAAAAATACAACAAAACAAAATATATTCTTTAATCAAGTGAATGATAAAAATACTGAAAGTTTGTTTTACCAAAATCTTGGTTCAAAGTTAATAGAGTTTCTATACTTTTGACACCGAAGAGAAGTTGACCAAATAAATTCATGTTTTGAATCCGCAATGGAAACAAGCTGCCCCATACAAAATGATGTTTAATACTATCTCCGTGAATGAATATTATTTCTAGTTAAATACTATGGAACAAAAAATACATTTATTTTTCATTTTATAATAAAAACATTGCTCTGTAATACACTGTATATAAAATACATTCTCAGAAATATTTAATTCATTCTTAAAAGCATAATTTAAGAAGCGAGGATAACTTAAATAATTTAGTCCTTTGAATTGTAATTTTTATCAATAATTTTGTCACCTTTTGACCTCTATGTCTTTTGCTTAAACAACGTTATTTTAAACACGTCTCTTTTATATTTGGATGTGTTATCTGTAAAAGAAAGACTTGCTTTACCTTTTCATAATTTTAACTAATAAATAACATGAAGAATTCCGTGTAAACTTCTCATTTCAAGCAAATTATATTCAACTTTGTAGATAATTTATTATTCGATATTTCTTAAAACCAGTTGATATATATTAATATCAAATAAAACACAATGATTCTTCAAAACTCGTCTACAAGTTTTAAATCAAAAAGAATAATTATGTGAAATGCAGTTATTTAATGTTATTACCCATGTTATGCTTTAAATGACCACTAAAACTCTTGCTAATCAATCACCTAGCATAAAAAAATAACTCTAATACATATCATCCAAATAATCAAAACAGCCTAATCACAAAAACTGTAATAATCTCAGGGTATCGTTTGCATCAAAAATAAGCTTAACTATATGTCTGACAAACTTTAAGGAATTTTTAAAATGCCGTTTATACAGTACATTAACAATCAACAAAAATACAATTAGAAAAGTTTCATTGCAGAATTGCGATAAACAAGAGAATTGTCTTAAAAGTCTATTAAAAGTTTAGAGCATAACGAGCTTTTGAATACTAACGAAGTAATAATTACCATATCAATTATTTTTTATCACGAAAAGGAAAGCCTATAGCCTTTTGAGTTATCTCTCTCTCTCTTTGAAGATACATACGCGTGTATGTGTATATATCCATAATATTCTACTTATCCCTATATGTATTTGATGTCCAATGTTTTCATTAATCAAATATTTGAAATCGTTTACGCAGTTCTTCTCCATAATTTATATTTCATATTTTTAAAAACCTGCTATTAAATACTGGTATCAATACTATATTTCACATTAACCAAAAAAGTGAAAGTGTTTCACATGAACATTTCAAAAACTTCGATAATTAATCTAATTGTGCACTCTTGTGCATATATTAACAGAGGTAAACGTATATTCAAGCATGGTTTATCTTCTAATGAACTAAACTTGAAAACAATTACTTCTATTTTATACATTCTAATTGCTTATATTTAATTATGAGTTATGCTTTGAAGGCCTGACCATTTCTCCACATTACCCTCCCTTCTCTTAAAGCAATAATAAATTAGTAACGATATATATACATATATAAGGGATCATAACCTACTTACAAACTATGATAAACATCTGTAAAAATTGATCGAGCTTTGTAGTTGTCCAACATTACAATATTTATAAGGAATCATAACCTCGTTACAAATGCAAACCATGGTAAATGTCTGTAACTCTTGATCGAGATCTGTGGATATCCAACAGTATAATGTTTATAAGGGATCATAACCTCGTTACAATTACAAACTATAGTAAATTTCTGTAACTCTTGACTAAAATCTGGCACTGAGAAATTCAAAATTAATTATGAATTTCCTACAAAAAGTTTACTTTCATACAGATATAAATGCTTGTTTTAAATTCTGTCCAATTAATAAAAAGAAAATAATATATTCAACGGTTATTTTTCATGCTGGTAAAAATATATGTTTCCAGAAGAAATGGCGTATTATTTTTTTATGATTTTTTTTACTACCGAAAAAAATTTCTGAAAAGCCGAATGGTTCAATTGCTAGTTTCGCTTGGTGGAGGTGGTTCAAAATATATCGTTTCAACAGTTTCGTTCTGTATACACAATATTGGTTAGTACTTAGAGTCCCCGATAAAGTACGAGCGAAAGCTTTTTTGTTGAATCACAGGAACTTCAATAAATCATTGTGTCTCCCATTGTTTTACCTTTCTTTGTATTACATATAGACTTTGTTCTGTTTCTTTCCTTTTTATAATATAGACTCATTCTCTAGTTTGAAGTTTATATACATATAGGCGTGTGTAAGTGTTTTGGACCTAAAATATTTTGTCTGACCCGAGTATTTTTGATTGACATTTCCGGAACCATCTGCCACGTCGTCCGGAGCCATAGATGAGCGGTTTCCGTGCGGCTAGCTGCCTTAGGAAGGAAACTCTCACCTCCGTGGTCAGTAAAACTTCGGTTTGCGTGCATCGGAAAGTTAGGCTTTAATGGTTGGAGCCGAACGAACAGATAACTTCTGGTCTGGCTCAGTTTACTTCATATTTTCCACCAAACTGCCTATCTACCACAGGAAAATAGTCTCTCCGCCCTTGCTTCGATTTGGCCACTAACTATAAAACGGCGCTTGATCTATTGATGGGTGACGTACAAGTTGCTGTTTCGAGATCGTGAACCACAAGTACATCGTGTCTGTACCAGGTCCCGTTGTCATCCTTTTAGCAAGCATTGGCTGAGACGTTTCGGCCCCCTGTCATTTGCCCGACGTTTAATTTCGCGGTGGGAGGGACCGGGCGGCCACATACTAGATGGTTTCTACTGATGATCGATTTCGTTTCTAGAATCGTGACCGTTTTCCTAAAAGTTCAGCAGCTTTCGATAGAGTTCAAAAATTGGATTGCGATTAACTAGCACTTTGATTGGCAGGCTGTGCATGTCATGTTTATTGCGTTTAAAAAGGGATCTTGATTGTAGACAAAAGTTTCTGCTTTTTTTTTCGAATAAAATAGTTTTGTTAAACTCTACCGTTTGACTCTTTCCAAGTTGCTGAAAATGACAATTTTAAAGTTGCATGAAAGCAAGATAATGTCATCATATCGGTTATATTAACGTCTCTTTCAACGTTATTTGAAATTGACTGGAACTGTGTTACCGATTAAATTATAACCCAGACCTTATCACTAGACCTCATCATTGCATGGAAAAGACAAGAAAGCGGCAAATGTAATGAGGTTACGTGACGAACAGCTATATACCTGTATATACGAGCAATTTAATATTTAAACTCCAAAGCTTGACGTCCATAACTGGCACAACGTGTCACTAGCAATCGTGTGGCATAAAATAAAGAAATACCTTGCAAAAGTAGTTACTTTGAGATTTTTAATATTACTAATAGAAAGTGTAATGGAAATCGTGCAAGTTAGCATCGTTTTTTTTTTTCCTTTTAAAAGACTTAAATCATGTTATGTGTTGTATTTAGTTTACCCTATACACATTGACATTTTGTTGTGTTACAACCTTGATATAGCTAAGGATTTTTACGCTTTTCAATAAATAGAAAAACTGAGTAAATTCACTAGTCTAATTACTAAAGCTAGTGGTTTTACGCCCACTTATACTTTAAAGTTAACACAACATTAGCAACTGTGAGAACGTGTAACAAGAGCTATGATAATGAATACAAATACACTACTTGTTTCGAAAAAATAGTTGTTTTTATCTGGCATCCTTAATAACTCTTACTGTTTGTTAGGCTTTCTTAATACTTGGAAGGTCAATGCATTTTATTTAAAATAAAACTTTATTTTATAGAATGCAATATTTTTCACGTATTTACTAAGAATCATTATGTGATAGTAGTCAGACAACAGATGTTATTATAGTTGTCAGATAACAGATGTAAACTTATTTATTTATTACTAGTTTGTATATTGATTATATTTATAATTTGTTTTATATTAATTTCTTCTTTTAGTCAACTACTTATATAATTAGATATCGTTAGATAAAGTGAAGTGATGGAGTAAAGAAGCACTCTTAAGTGAAACAAGTGTATAAAGGGTTTAATACTATTAGCATGGGATAGTATACCTCCTTATGATAACATTTGTTTAAGTGTGTATGTGTGTAGTTGTTCGCTTGCGTATATATGTGTCTTTCTAATTCCTTTTCAATGCATGTTTTTTTTCTAAGAGTGATAAACTCTGCTGTGTTACAATGAGTTAATGTATAGTTTTAAAGTTGTCTTATTCAATTTAAGCTGAATGTTACTATTACAGTTTTGTTTTTAATAAAAATTTCTTACGTATAAATATAGAATAACATATACGTATAATTCACGATTAACTTTTTGAAAAGTGGTGGGTTTAAAATTATATTTAACCAAGGTATTACGTTATTCACCGTATGAAATCAAATAACAGGTTTTATTACCAAGGAATAACTACACATGATGTAACAGGTGGTGAGGTCATATATTAAACGAATGATGAAAAAGACTTATCGCACACGGTTAGCGATTAACATTAAAGTAGATGTTTGAACATTTTTTGCATATGTAACTGGAACTCACTGTAAAATGTAACAAACTAAGGCCGAAAGTCTTCTGAGAATTTGCAATATAAAATCTCATTTGGCCATAGAAACCTTTTAGCAGTTGTATACTTGAACAAAGCTATTTACAGTTATCAAAAAAGGGCAAAAATATCCGCTCTACTCTAAAAATTGTTATAGCAAGTGAGATTGGAAACAATAATATTACTTCTGATTAGAATAAGCCGTTTGATAATGGCATTGGTTCTTTGTTGTGCGTTGTTTTCAGAAAATCCAAGTTCTGTCTGTTTTCTACAAACGATCTTTTCTCACACGAAAATATTCGTGTTAGTTTTTAATCGCTTGAAACCGTGAATGTATACGCTTATCAAAAAGTTGACCAAGTTATGAAAGAGAATTCTCTCATTTTTGATCACTTATGAGAATGTAATCAAGATTGCTGTTTTTTTCTTTCAGATCAAAAGACTATTAGTAAAACTATCTGTCTTATACTAATTATCAGAATATATATGTCCCTTACAAGCGGTGAAATCACTTTTTGTTAGAGCCAGTTGTAAATGCATTAAAATATTTGTACAGTCTCTCTTACTGCATATATGCAACATAAATCTTTGTTTCTTTTAACGGTACTCTATGACGAGAAATTTAAGAACAATAATTTAAACAAAAATTGTATTGACACATTCAAGTAAGATATTTGCGTAAACTGCTTTGATAGGTATGCCTTTTCAAGACGTGTTGAATTCAGTTTTAATTCTTTTTAAAGGACCGCTGAGGGTTAGGGGTAATAATATTTTGTGACCGGGACTCGGATATACTTTCTGTCTTATATTTTACCAAACCTGACACACATTCAGACCATGTTTTAATTATGTATAGAGCTTCTGAGTCGGCACTACTACAGAAATTATTGATAGTTTAAGTTTTGTCAGGATCAACCCTGTGTACCTAGACGTGTTGTGAGGTTATTATACCTATGAAGAAGAAACACCTACATTTACACCCTATATTAGTTAGGAGCTTCTTGATCTAGAAATTCAACAGAGCTGTCTTTAGCAGTCTTCAATATCCACATTGCTACAACCTGTTGATCTTCAAGTTTATTAACAAAACTGATAAATCTTCAACTGGAAGTATCAAGTAAACCAACTCCTTTCGCCCCACCAAGACCACATACGTTATTATTATACCTACATCATACAAACATAGTTAAACCCTTTCGCGTCAATAAGAATAATTATAGTGCTAGAGTTCTTTAAGCTGTGTATCTGTTACTTCAAAACTAGGATCATGTCAAAGTCCGAAAAGTTTGCTGAGCGTGTTGTCGTAAGAGTCATTTAGAAACTCAATTTAAACATCAATAAGTACTGTAGTTAGAAGATGACTCTTGCTCTCGTGTGTCTACAAACACTTTTAGACGGTAGTGCTGTTATAAATGGCTTGCTTCAACGGCTCTACATCAAAAACGGAATAAAGCAAAGCCTAAAATTGTTAGTTCTGACATAAAACAGGAAAGAGATAAAATATATTGTGTTACAAATGGATAAAAAATCACAATGTTTTATAAAGGCTCTAACGCGCTCGTCTTTTCTTGATTTATGACAACAAAGCTTCTCATATAATTTTATAACTCATGACAAGTCAAAGTAACTGGAAGGTTTTAATACTCATCAGGTCAGGACGAATGGTCATACAAGTTAATATTCGTATTTTCTCATCTCGCTTACTTTTGCGCTATTTCTCTATTTGAAAAACAGAAACAAACCATCAAAAGACACACAAAGTTTTCATTCTGTTCAGTTCAATAAATGATTTTCAGTTGCAGAATAAAATAAAATGAAACCACATACATGATTGTACTAACTACAATAGTTTACATACAAATAAGTTAAGTGTTACCTGGAAAAATACATCACTGACGCGTTACAGCAAAGAGACATTACAAAAATCACTGACTCACAGCACTGTATTCACGCGTTTAAACATGTCAAAAAGCTACGGTCAATCTAGGTTAATTATTGATTGAACTAAACCTATTTATAGTTTTACTAATGTCTTTATTGATCGTGCAGGGCCTGGTAGTTAGGACACTCAGCTCGCAATCTGCGAGTCGCGGGTTCAAATCATCTTCGTCGAAAATGCTTGCCGTATCAACAGTAGGAGGTGTTATTATGTTACAGTCAATCCTATTATTCATTGGAAAAAGAGTAATTAAAGAGTTTGCAGTAGATTTTGACTAGGAAGTTGACTATAGGAAGTTTTTTTGGCTTTCGGTGGTTGTTTGGATCACTTAATCATTCAAAGTACCATTACTTTCTTATTTTGGACAATTTACAAATGTGTTTGCGATTTCATCACAATTTTACAAGCTATGCAGTACTTGATGAAATGTCGTAAATTTCAAGAGTTTGTTTACCTGGGCGATTTTTTTTCTTAACTAGTAACTCTTACAAAATTGTCTTTATGGGCTAGAAACATTCATTACCCTTTTTGCTTCTCAGGGTTTACCGTGAACTGGTCGAAAACTATTTGTCCTGTACAGAAAATAAAGTATTTGTATATCATTCTAGATTATCTTAACATACAAGCTTTTCTACCTGACAATAATAAAGTTCTTACTAATTCCAATTATATAGTTACTTCAGCTCAGCCACAAAGATAGAACTACGGTATATTGAAGGCATTTTCAAGAAAATAGTTAACAGTGGCAGAACTTTTGCTAGAAGATTAATAGATACTATTAAAACACTCAAACGTTCGAAAGTACATATATCGGTCAAAACTATACTTTGAGTTGTTAGATGTGGCATGTGTTGCCAAATGGTGTGATTCCTTATTGAATAACCAGCAAGATATAGTAAAAAACAGCATCATACTCTAGCATGGTTTAACAGAAAGTCTTGTTGCTATTTCAGTATTATGTCCTTGCTGAGAAATTTATTTTGGTGGTTGAAAACATTTGTCTTTGATTTAGTTGTGTCTTCGATGTCCTTTCCTACTGCACGAGAAATGCATTCTACAACGCTTATCAATAAACTATGATCATTCCTTGGTCGTCTTTAACCTAACAACTTTCCTAATCTTCCAAAGTTGCTGTTATTGTCAATGTTACATTAGACAATCCTGTTGACCCGACTTATTACTTTAGCTACTCGCACTGAAACCATACAAGGTCGTCACTTGCGATGTGGGGTCCGACATGGCCAAGCGTGTTAAAGCGTGCGATTCCTAACCTGAGGGTCGCGAGTTCGCATCTCCGTCGCGCCAAACATGCTCGCCCTCTCAGCCGTGAGGTCGTTATAACGTGACGGTCAATCCCACTAATCGTTGGTAAAAGAGTAGCCCAAGAGTTGGCGGTGGGTGGTGATGACTAACTGCTTTCCCTCTAGTCTTAAACTACTAAATTAATTATGACTAGCATAAATAGCCCTCGAGTAGCTTTATGCGAAATTCAAAAACAAACAAGCATTGCGATGTTTTAAATTTTAACCTTTTGTCTCTGGGGTAGAGTTTAACCTCTATTTACTTCGTTATCTGTTCCGTGTCGAAACTTAGTATCCCTGAATAACTTGTGAATAACCTGTGTATTGAACAGCTTTGATATAAATTTCTCGATGTTCCACCGATCGATTTTCTGGTCATCGTGATATAAAACATACACTTAAAGTTTTGGAAAATACTTATCTTTCACTCAATCTTTGAAAATTTTATGTAGATTAACTATTTTATTCTCCATTCGACAAGTGTTACACGGTAACAACAATTCAGTTTGTGCAGGTTATAGGGCATGTTTCTAGGTGGTCTATTTCAGTTACCTACGTATGACAAAGTTCTGATAGTAGTTTACTCACTTAAGAATGAATTTGTTAATTAAACGAGCGTGGTTTATTCCTGTGCATTTCCCTATTCCACTTTCACTTATTCCTACCTCTCAAACTCTTATATAAAACTGTTTTTGATCGTTTCCTACTGAGCCGTCTTCTTCTTCCGCCTTTGCAATTCTTTTATCCGCTTCCAAAAACAGTGTTTACAAAATGGTAACACGGAGTTTTTCATTTTATTCTAGATATTTTTCCGTCCTTTTAATGTTGCTCTCACTGCTGTTTCAGATGTAAGAGAAAATTTGTAATAATTCTTGAAAGTTGACATAATGAATCTTTCTGGTGTTACATTAACTGCCCTTTGATGCAACGCTATTAAATGTGGTTGCAATGGCAAATTACTTTCTTTAGATGGATACACTTTTATTTGGCTTAGTGTTTATTTACAAATGAGCCGTTGCAAAATTTAAATCTAATCATCTTTGTATAGGATAAAATTTTCTTTTGATTAGCATTTATATGCCTTATTCACGGCTTGTTTGGATGTAAATATTAGCGATTTCTGCTACTTTATGGGATAGAGTTTGTGAACCTTCCCCCTTCCATGTTTGTCTCTGAGTGACTTATGTTTATAAACTTGATAACCCTTGCAGTTAATCCAGGAATAAAAGTGACCACTGCTATTTGTAAACTGGGACACTACTGGCCACGGATCAGTGTATCGCTTTGTCTAAATGCCAGAAGGTTTTGATAGTTATGTAAGGTATCATAGGTACAAGACAGCTAAAGAAAATTAGTTACAACAAATACTAAAACAAACGGACAGAAGTGTCATGTATTAGAGACATCTAAATTTCCCATATTATTCTTTGACTATGTGATATTAAGACATGGTTCTCGTATGAAAAATGTTGAAAGAAAATAATATAAAAGATTCCCGAGTTTTAATATTTTATTCGATTAAATATAAAAATAAATATTTTGGTGCTAAGAATCACAGATAGAAAAACAAACGTGTGTTTTCAGTCTGAGCTACACTGCTAGAAAAATGATTAGACAATACAGCCTCAACATTTCTAATGCTCCATAAATAAAAATTTATAATATTTACTCCAAATAGTTACTGTAGTTTAAAGGAATATTTCCTATTTAATATTCAAATGTTTTCATCAAGCCAATATTTCTATTTAATGATGTTTACCAATTTCAGAAGCAATTTGTTTCAACGATTAAAAACAAAAATCTCAGTAAATATAAGTTTGAAAGAAAAGTATCGATAAGTATCTTATTGACTATAGTCTATAACTAGTAACTACAAGGTAAATTATAAAATAACAGTGTATTCGTTCTGTTTATAATTAAGCACAAAACTACATAATGGACTAGCTGTGCTCTGACCACTATGAGTATCGAAACCCGGTTTCTAGTGTTATAGGTCTGCAGACAAATACTAGTGTAAAAATTCGCCATAAATGACGGTAAATCACTGTTGAATCATTAACATTAATTATACAATTTAACAAACTTAAATTTTTCTCTACCCTGAAAATAGATCTATTCCTCAAGATGACCCCGGCAAGGGCAGGCACTCGATTCGTATTCTGAGGATCGCAGGTTTGAATCCCCGTCACACCAAACATGCTCGTCCTTTCAGCCGTAGAAACATCATAACGTCACGATCAATCTATTTGTTGGTAAAATAGTAGCCCAAGAGTTGACGATGGGTGGTTATGACTAGCTGCTTTCCCTCTTGTCTTACACTGCTAAATTAGTGATGGCTAGCGCAGACAGCCCTCGTGTAGCTTTGCGCAAAATTCAAAACAAATCCTCAAGAAGCCTAGTACGGGTATTAGCACTTTAATTAAAATAAAGTGCAGAATAACGTTTCGACCTTCTTAGGTCATCTTCAGGTTAACAAAGAGAAAGTTTGCAAACGCTGACCTGTACTTTATTTTAATTAAAGTTTTTATTACCCATCTCAGCTGTCTTGAGAATATATTTTTACTTCAAATGGGTTTCTCGTCACCATAAAGATCTGTTCTTCAGTTATTTCATCTGTTTTGAAATAATTCTTTACTCACCGCATTTTTAGTAAACGTTACGCAGACAAAATGAAATGTTATGTCCAAAAGAGACTTAAATAGCACTCGTTAACTTTCTTTTTCAGGAAGTAAAAAATAAAGAGCGGATTTCAGACTCAAATTTCAATTCCTTTGAGTGAACAAAGAATAAAAGACAATTGTTAGCAACAAAAGATTATTTTCGTGTTTAGTGCCAAGCAAATGATATATTTGTTAAAAAACCAAAATAATATTTATTAATTAACATTTATTTAGCACTTAAAACTTTTTAAACTCTGACTTTACAACATTAATAGTAATAGGCCTATTTTTATTCTAATTTAAACATTATGCTCAGTACATAGATGTAACCTAAGGCTGAACTGAAATACTGCTTGGTAAATTTTATTTCTCTTTCGCTACATTTCAGTGTCATACACCTTCTCAATTTTTTTTTTATGTTAGATATCACAAAACTTACAAAAATAAAAAATAAAAACAAATTGGACAAATCAACATGAATATTGAATATTTAACATAAACACCAGAGTTGACCAAAAACAGTAAGATGATAGTTTTGTTGCTAAGCGATGATGTATATTGTTGAACATTATCAAAAAAGGAACATGAAAGCGTTCTCGACAGTATTGTTTGTTTGTTTGTTTTTAAACTTCACTAATCGTCCCTAATTGAGTAGTATAAGACTAGGAATCATCACCCACCGCCAACTCTTGGACTACTCTTTTACTAATGAATAGTGGGATTGACCTAACATTATGACGCTCCCACGGCTGAAAGGGTGAGCATGTTTGGTGTGACTGGGATTCGAACCCGTGACCTTCAGGTTACGAGTCGAACCGCCCTAACCCACTTGGCTATGCCGGGCCATTCTAGACACAGTGACTCGGGGAATTATCTTTTATAATTATTGATATTTTTATAGATATTACATTAACGATAATATTATTTCTACACATTTTTAGTAAGACCTTAAACCTTATGTTTATGGATCTTAAGACAGTGTTGTCCAAACAGGGGACTTTAAACACCTTTGTGATCGTAGCAAATGCACAAAATGCATAATATTGTTAAGATACTTAGAGCCTATAAATTTATTGGGCTGGGGAATGTGAGTCATTCAATATGATACAAATTATGCTGGCCTTGTCTTGGAAAAGTTTGGGACACTTAGGATAAAAAAAAGTATTCACAGTAACTTTTATGTGGTTTCATAAAACATTCATGAAATTTCCAGCTCAAATGTTTTAAATATTTTAACATTTTAATCAGCACTCTCAAATTAGAACTAAACGCTGTGTTATCTGAATAGCAGTTTCTTTTCTGTCAAAACACTCTCAGCCGAAACTAACTTTTGTCCTACCTCAGTATCAAAGCTTCTTGTTAGGGCATTCCTTTAGGCTAAGTTATTCTTTTACTAAAAGATAGTTTAAAAGGAAAAGGAAAAATATTTGACAATATCAAATAAAATGCAATATTTATTTACGGATTTATGTTTTATAATAAATGTCTAGCAGCTCAGCAACCAAAATGGGATAAAAGTCTTATTGTATTACAAATAAGAAGGTTCATATTAGACATTTATGAGATTAGATCCAGAAAGGAAATATTCTTACCTAATATATTATACACACCACTTCGGTTTTATAAAAATGTCATAGAAAATTAAGAATGTGTTTCATAATTATAGAAACTTTTAGAAATATACATTTTCTCAATAATATTTAGTTTTGGTAGTTGGAACTTCAATACTGCTTGATACTATTAGCCACATAAAATGATTCTGTGTTTAGTTAGCGAAAACTTGTGATGATGTAGGTGACATATTCTACACAGAATCCTGAAAACCATCATAAACTCATAATTCCGTATATAGTTCTTCCATTCTAACATATACGGGCATTTCTTGTTAAAATGATTTTAACAAATGAACAAACTAATCATTTTTATGTTCTCTCATAATGATCAGCACCCGAATCTATTTTAGTTTTCTGCCATATTAAGATGGCTTACGCTCTCTTTAGTTTCCTCTTGTTTGCCTGCTTCAAATACGAAGCTACACAATGGACTCTCTGCGTTCTGTCCACTGCTGGTATTGGAACCAGATATTTTAGTATTAGAAACCCTTATGTTTATTATTGAGCTATGTTTAGCTTGTAATTTATTGTTTGTTATATTGATTTTGGTGTGTTTCCTTGTCGTTGATTTTATTTCACTGGGTTTTCTACAGTTTCTTTACGTTTAACGCCCCCCGCTAGTATAGCGATATGTCTCCAGATTTACAACGCTAAAATCAGGGGTTTGATTCCCCTCGGTGGGCTGAGCAGATAGCCCTTTGTGGCTTTACTATACGAAAAACACACACACAAACACATTATTTACATTTAAAATTGAATTTATAGTCAATACCAGTACGTAAGTTATCTTACTTCTAAGGTGACTTACTTCTAATTTCATAATATATTACAAGTGTATAGACATTATGTGGTCAAAAATAATAATGTCGCATACACCTGCCTTAGAAATGTGTGACTACAATAATAGATACTTACCCTTGGAACTCACTTAGAATGCCACTTCTGCTCTCTTCGGAACACAGCAGCACATTAACTTTTGTTACATCTAATGATAAAACTGACTTCATCAAATTAAGCCTTTTCAACTTTCTACCCTGTAATGTAAAAATAAATTAAAATCATACGTAAATGAAGCATCTTTTTTCAAGTAAAATGCGCGTATAAAATGTGAAAAAGAACAAACTTAACACAATTTTTTTTTTATTCAGGTCTGCAACAAGAGTATTTTTATAAATATATTTACTTCTTGGAAAGAGTATTGCTAAATGTAAGACTAACCATAAAATGGTACTATTGGTTTATAATATATTTGTGGAGTTGTGGTTCTATTCATGATGGCATAAACATTTTGATTTACATATATATTTAATCAGTAGTGCTATCTAACAAAATAAATTATTATAAGAGTGCATATTATCTTTCATAAGACTTATAATAAAAAATAGACACGTAAACAGGATTTAAACAATATAATAAAATAGTTGTACAAAAGATTGAACAGGGTTTTGAACAACCACGAGCTTCCAGGTTAGCACTACTTATCTTTGATACTGTAAAGAAAGGTATTGAAGGGATTTCAAAAGAAATGGCTCATCATGTCATATCACTAAAAAGAATAATTACACATGAAGTACTGTCAATTTAATCTTTTAAGAATAAGCAGTTCAATAAGATGAGGTAACCTTGAGTAGATGGGTAAAATCTTAATTTTCTAGGTCTCGGTCTATAACAACTCTTGCAGTTTAGATAATTATATCCTTATCTTGTAAGACATTATTACTATCGTCTTAGAGAAAACCTGACCTCGTAAAAGGCTCTTGCGCTGACTGGTTGTTATTTCCTATATCTTTTCAATAACTAGATCAAGAAGGTTGTCCATTATAAAACTGCCCGCAATGCTTAGAGTTGGAAGCAAACCCTTTTAAAGTTCTTAAAAATCCTATTTCAGTAAGAAAAAAATAAATGCTGAATTATTTGAAAAAAATCTTCTTTCGTTACATATCCCGAATTTAGGCATATACAAACGTGCCCGTTCTCTTAAAGTGTTTTTATCGTGCATGTCATCTTAGTCCCAGTAAACCCGAATTAAGCACCCGCCATATGTGCTTTTCAGATACTGTATGTGTTTATTTTTTAAGATACTATCCCAAGTGATTGAGCTTTTCTTACACAATAATTGTTGCTGGTGTCCATATAAATGCATTTTACTTTTGATAATCCTTTAAGATTACAGATTATTTTGTGTTCCACATCCTTCATAAAGATGTTCTTTTTTTACTCTGATGTTCTTTTCATTTTAAGTGTTACCAGCAACCTGTATAGGCTTGATTAAAGATGTATTTGCCAACTATCATATTTATTTTAAAGTCGATAGATCCTAATTAATATCAATTGTGTCAGAAGTATAGGAGATACGCCAACACACACAGAATTTGGGGAAGAAATCACAAAAACTGTTGTCAAAACAACTGTAAACTGATGCTGGAAAACCATGATTTTTTTTAATCATCAAATTAGAAAAAGGTCACACATTTCGATAATGTTTTATGTGTAGACTTAACTCTTCACAATAAGTGTTGTTCCCTTTTTTTTCTGCCTAACATTATATCTATTTATGTATAAATTGGTAGCGAAAGAAAGATTTTAGTTGCTATAAATCCCTATTAACTGGTTCTATGGAGGTTCGAAAAGTTAGTAAAAACAAATAAAGTTAATATGTAATCATTAATTTATTTATGATGGTTTGTTCATATAACAAAAAGTATATCAGATAAATATGTCAATAGCTCCAACACTGAACTTTTAAAACTTGAGCTTTCATCTTTTACTTTACTGAGGTATAAAGGCTTTCACGCAGACTTGATGTTCCCCCAGTTATTCCAAAACTAACTATTTTGGTAGAAGTTTCTTTTCTATTTATATTGTAATTGCAATTCATTTGAGAAATATTTTGCTCATGCTTTTATAAGTGCACTACTAGCTCCACCCTCGTTATTGTCAGAGTCAATATCGTAATACTAGTCAAACATCCATAATTTATATAACTTGTTTTGAAAAAAATCATTGAGCTCTCTTGATTAGCATGGGAAAATAACTTTAAATTTCGAGTTTCTATAACAATATAATGAACACGCGTTATATTTCTTTAGTGGTTAATAAATAATTTAAGAGTTAATTTACCTTAGCGATGCATTCACGTGTGTCTTGCGTTACGGCTCTCTCTCTCTCTCTCTATATATATATATATATATATATATATATTTACATAGATACACACACACAAACACGTTAACTGCCTTCACGACTAATAAGTTCATCATCACTGTTTTAAACTGTCTGTAGTTAGACATATCCACAAATGAAATGAACAAATAGACTGAAATAGTGAAAATTACCAAAATGGCTGCAAATACACGAATCCTTTGGCTCTCTGAAAAAAAAGAAAAATATCGATTATGGAGGAAAAAACCTACCAAACGTTAAACTTATTGCAAGTTATTCGTGCTTATTTGCAAATATTTAAATCAAACAAATAACAATAGTTTAAATTTCACATTAGAACTTTAAGTACTGAGTGAAACAGATGTAAAAATTAACGTGTTTATTATGAACTCACGAATTCAAAAATATCTAGTTTTTGTTTAAAATCAGCGTTGTTAGATAACTGACCAAGTAGTATGTTAGGAAGTTTTATTTTCATATTTATAAATATGTTACAAGTTACCCGCGTAATTGAAACTCTAAGTGGCCGGAAGTTTCACAGTTAAATAAATAATAATTATTTTTGCGATAAAAACAAAAACTACTAATCCGAACATTTATCTTACACACTTGCACAAAGGGCTCACAAGGGGTAAGACGAGCATTTATCTTACACCCCATCACTTGCACACAGGGCTCACAAGGGGTAAGACGAGCATTCATCTTACACCAATTCGCTTCTACACAATCTTCACAAGAGGTGAGAAGAGCATATGTTTTACATCAAGAGGAGTTGTTGTTGTTTCGAATTAAGCACAAAACTACACAATGGGCTATCTGTGCTCTGCCCACCACAGGTATCGAAACCCGGATTTTAGCGTGTAAGCCCGAAGACATACCGCTGAGCCACTGGGGGGCTCAAAGAGGAGTGAAAGAAATGCCACCTCTACATAGCTGTAACAAGGGATAAAATTAGTATTACTCTTATACTAAAGGGAGTAAAATAAACATCAATTCTGCATGGCTTTCACAAGATGTAATACGAGCCTTACTCTTACATCAAGATGAGATAAAATAGATATTACAAGCTATGTAATAAAGAAAAAAATCTCTCTTAATTCACGATAACAAACAAAAATCTCCCTACTCTTCTTTCACACTGTAATTATTTATTACTTCTAATACACAAGGAGTAGGACAAAGACTTGTTTCGCGCTCACAAGAAAGAAGAAAAAACGTATTATCAATGTCTTTAAAGAACACTGTAATTAAAGTAAATTACACTTTTACACTTCAATTCTATAATGAACGACTAAAAAGAAACTTAGTCTTGAAGACTTTAAGTTAGAACTAAAACACAATCGCGTTGTTTTCTGCATATGAAGCGTAAAATAATCATTCATTTTTCACGCACACAAGGAATGATATAGAAATCATTGTATGCTAGATGCAAAAGAAATAATATAAATCAGTCAATATTTCATGACCACACAAAGTAATACAAAATCATATTTGTTTTATATACTCCAGGAAGAATACAAACACTCGTATTGGACATGAGCAAGATGTAACCCAGAAACAAGTTTGCAGAACTTACTTAACAAAAAGTAAAAATACTTATCATCTTACGTAAACAACGATTGCAGTTAAAAGACTGTTTTATACAATAAGAAAATTACCTGCTGCCTCTATACACGCAGTAAAAAAATATTTTTCAAGAAGTTTAGCAACCCGATTCCATTTCATGCACATTAGGAGTGCATTAAAATTACACTACTTACCCTACTGAAGAATTAAAGTAATCATTACTTTCAAAAATTTAATATAAGTACTTAAAGCGTAAGTAATTTCCATTATACAACGTTATTCGAATTTCTAAAGTAATTACATTTATAAAAATATTTACTTCAGCCATTTTAAAAAAACCGTGTAAAATACCAATAATTCTCTATGCTCAATATTTATGGTTTTTTTCCTCAATTAATAGGAGTTTATATTTTGCAACCATTAGATAAAATACTGCAGTTTTATTGCTAGCAATGATAATGTCTTGCGCAATTGATTACCTTCTTTTAATTGTAAGAAGTTTTAATCCAGGATTATCAAAGAATATCGCTTCAAAATCTAATTTCCTCAATTAAGCTTAATTCTATGTTTCGTACACAAACTAAAGGAAGCCTATCATAACCTTGTATTGTATCTATTCATTTTCATGTTATTCACCCAACTAGCTCCATTGCTCGCAAATCTGTCGTTTAGACCTTGCAGTTCTTGCTATTTGCCATTTGTAAATAATACATTATATAAAAGATACTACCCGACACGAGCGCGTACGCCTGCCTTGTTATGCCTTTCTCTCTACCCTCCCGCGTGCTGCGAGTTCCACGCACGGGCCACTCGCACTACCTCATCCTCTCGTGTCACGCGCGTAGCTTCCACGCGAGAAGAAAAATTGAACGTCTGATCTCTGTACCGCGCTGCGCATCCCCGAAGCAACACCTGGTAACTTTCCCAAAGTATTTAATTCGTCTGATGACATGCTGGCGCACATAAAAGCAGAGACTGGTTAGCCACTGTTTCCATTTGTATAAAATTTAACTTTTTGGTCAGTTGCGGAAATCGTTGGTCTGTACTGCTACTCGTCTCTTCGAAAAGGTTTCTCTTTTAAGAACTTTCTTCCGAACGATTACAGTTTCACATCTTTTTTTCCTTCGCAGATCATAGAAACTGATACGATATAATCAGTTACACGCCGTCTGCCTACTTAAGTTATACTATCTCCAAACACCTATCGCCATCTTCCTAATGGGTAAGCCTCTCAATGTCTTATTCTTTGTAAAACCACTACTTTTAAGACCTCTAACATCGTATATTTTTCTATAGCTTTCATGTTCCTATGAAACACAAAATAAGAGCTTGTTTATTAAAACTATACTAGTCTATATTACACAATAACTCATAACCAACAATTTTGAATCGTTTTACTTATTTCATATCATCTTACAAAACGAATAAATATTTTTTTTATCAGAAATACTTTTATGGGAAATAAAAAATGAACCAAATTAATATCTCTAAAGTATGATAACGAATCGGGTTGAAGTTTTATTAGCATGTTTTTTATACGAATTACACAATACAGTATAGGATACCCATACACATAAAAAGCTTTTGTTTTCAATCCCATTATCCACATCGAATATTATGTATTTTTAGAGCATTTCTTTTTTAAGACTCACGTGTTTAGATGTATATAAATACAAGGTATTAGCATTTGTAAAATTTGTCATTAAAAACTTTTTTTAACTAATGCAGTAATTTGCAAAGCCTTCAAAATATATTAACTTTTAATCTGTATGTTACTACTTGCTGCAAGGTTAACTAATTTACCTTTTGTTACAGAGAATTAAGTCTGAGTGCTTCTGGCATCTCCTTCTTTAGTATTTGAGTTACAGCTGGTTTCAATCAAACCGAAAGATATGGAGAAACGTAAGTATACTTATGGAATATCTAGGATAGCGTATTAACACGACATAGATAACCCTACTGTGTGTAACTTTATGACTCTTTGATTTATAGCATTAAATATAATTATATGTATAATATTTTGTGTTGTGTTTTATTCACTACAGTGAACCTTTGTTTCTATATTGTTTGGTATTGATACCGCTAACTTATGTTTCTGAATTATTTAGCAAACAAGCTATTTAAAATATCAAATATAAATATTCGTCAATTCCTATGAAAAAGATAAGTTGTATAAATATAATATGTTGAGTAAAATATAAATAAAAACATCAAAACATACACATTTTACCACTATAAGAAGTTATGTCTTGTCCTTTTGATTTGCTTCTCTCCAGAGTTACCTAAAAAGGTGGAATTCACCGAAACCGGAATACCTGAGTCACAAGTGCTGAATCGAAATGATAGATTAGACTTCAAACGTACTTTTAGTTTAAACTAGTGTGTTTGTGTTTTCTTTGATATCTCATACCTAACATTTTGACTTTATCACTTATTCATAATGAGTACTTTTAACGTAACCGTAAACATGCTATTTTAACGTAATCATACACATATTATTTGCTTTAAATGTACTTCTAAATTCACACATTCTGTTCACACAAAGCATGTTGTATTGATAGATAGATTAACACTAAATAGCAGTATCTTCAGTTTTACAAGTACAATTGAAATAATTATTAAAACATATCTGTATTTTAAAATAATTATTTTCTGTTTACAGTGCTCTTACAATGCTTATTAATAATAACAACTTCCGATCAGAGAAAATTATGTAGTTAGAGCGAAAGCAAAAATCAAAGTTGCTATCTGTTTAGCTAATTAAATATACTTTTATACGTATAAAAAATAATATGCATCGTTTCATCAGTACGGTACCTACGCTTTCGAAGATATTTTCGGCCATAATCCCAATAGTATTTCACGAGATTCTCTTAGAGAGGCTAGTAGTTCGTAAAGGGAACGCGTGGATGCTGTCAGCGTAAACAGTATAATACGTTTAAACGCCGGGTCTTTTTAATGTTTCCCATTGTTAAAAAAAGAACAGCTATTCTATTCAGTTGTTGTTTGTGTGTGTATGTTTTTTTCTTTGGAAGTGTGATTTTTTTTCTGAGTGGAGTAATATTATTTCCGAAAATAAATTTCTTAGTGGATATACTTTGTTACCAACGTTTTACAGAAATGCATTTAAATATGTGATACTGAAAGGGAACTTTACGACTGTTTACCCAATTACAACAATGTAACGTAACAGTGACCCTCAAATAAAAAATATTTTTATCTATTGATGTCAGACTATTGTTGTAGGTTAACGTGGGATAGATCACCGCCGTTCCTTCAAGTACGCTACCAGTAGAAGTGGTAAATCCCCGTGCAAATGTCTCTACCGTGTTTCTCAAACTTCAAATTACAACTATATGTTCCCATGCCTAAAAGCGTTTGTCTCAATAATTGTAAAATGGTATTGTTCTTACATTAAAAAAATACAAATATGTTGTGCTTCTCATTGGACCACTTTCAGCGGAAGCTGTAAGAGTTAGCGGACCCTTATGGACATTTAACTGTAAAGAAACTATCCACAGTAAACTATAAATCAAACTAGTTATTCGTTAGCATTGTATATTAGTGTTATTTTTTGAGACTTATTGCATGTATAATGTTTTTAGAATGTCGTATAATTTAACAGTGCAAAGCGCGCACATACAAAACCATTAAGTTAGTTTCACTACTACTCAACGTAGGTAATGGCGATCCGAAGTCGGTAGGCCAGCTATGTTGATTCGTTGTATTATGCGACCTTTGTTATTCATTACAGCACTTTCGACGATAATGTTTTTCGATGAGCGTTAAGGAACTTTACTTACTTTCAAACTTTAAATTTCCTGAAAGACCAAAAACAGAATAATGTATAAACGTCTTCTTTTTTAGTTTTAGTTGGTTCAATGTTTTATTCCAAATCACTTGAAACTGCTTTAATTGAAAATTTAAAACAAGCTATTTCATGCATTCTAATAAACTCTAGGCTTCAATGAAGAGAAATTTAGGTAACAGATACATTAGGTTTAGTATGTACGCCATATCAGTAAACAGAAAGGGGTTCGTAAATATATGTTTATCTTAAAAATTCTAATTTTTTTTTTATTTACGCACACCTTCATATTTTAAAAGTATTGATACGATGCTTATCGTTTATATTATGCAATGTAAAATACATAAAAACAAAAATGACAAAATACCTTGTATAAAAGCATAACATATTTGTTATTTCAATGTATTTCATTTTAGGTAATAAATGTACTGGTGGTAAACGGCTTTTTCGTTATATTTGTTCTGTTTTAACACGTATGTTATACAGTACTGTATATACTGAAGTGGAATCCATAGGCAGTACAAACCAAACAAAAATAAAAAAACCAGCTCAGCATCACCACACATCCTTTGTGAACGCTACTACCAAAGCAGTTATGTATTTACTGAAGTCTCATGGTTTCATAGCTAACATTCTGATTTCATTTATACCACATTAAACAAGAAAGTCGAATGCGTTGATTTGTTACACTATGCAGTCTTACTTAAATTATGACATGGTGGGTATAGGGTGTAATTCAGTCAATTTCACTATTAGTCACAACAGTAAATTGAAATTTTAGCTGAACAATTTTCTGACAAATGCAAAATAGAAAAGTCGGTTGCGTTGATTCTTTACACCATTTTCTAGTGTAAAAACATCACACACTATGAGGTGTGCGGTGTGTAAAATAGGGGAGAGAAGAAATTGTAAAATGACTTGAAATAATGTCTATCGTGTTTATTTTTTACTAAACACAAAGTTACACAATCTGTGTTTTGCTAACCGTAGATATTAAAACTTTCTTTTTAACATTATAGCTCCTTATACTTCCAGGTAAACCATTAGGTACTTTTTATTTTGTATTTTCTATATAGTAAAATAAATTTACATAAATTATACGTGTATGCTTTTCTTTATTAATAAACTATTATGATATATTCTTATAGTAACTATGAAGTAGTCCTTTCTACTCTTGAAACTAGATTTTGGTTGTGATAACGACTAAACAGATGCTGAACAATAAACAAATAAATATTTTTAAACTATATAATTAGCACGGGAATAGCGAAAGCTGCCTTATTTGTAACAGACCTGTAAACATTGTTAGGAAAACTCAAGATAAAAAAGAAAGTTTTAGGATGAAAAGTTTACTAACCAAGAAACTTTTATGTTTGATGCAGAAAAATTCTAAAAAATTAGGAGCTGTATTGAAGGTTTTGGGGAGAAAGTTAGTTTAAAAAGAAATATATATATATATACACACACACACATAAATCTGTTGTAATTGTTAGTTTATAAATAAATATGTGTTTAACATGGATGTAATACAAATCGTGTTGTAAATGCAATTCTGAAATCTAACAGATATTATTGTGCAAAGAACAAGAGAATATGATCGATGACCCCTTACTTATTTCTTAGTTAATATGAGCTGAGAATAAAATGTAACAAAGCGTTGTGAAGAACACAATGTTATGGTGGGTATGACGTATTTAGTAAAGGCTAATAAAAAGTTAACCTATGTACCAAGAAAGCATACAATAGGCTGGGCAACGATGAAGGACTAGAGACAGATGTCAACCCGAAATACATATTGTCTAACGGACACAGGGATGACGTGAGGGAATGGCGAGTCGTCTAATTATTGGAAATGATTTTATAATGATTGCAAATTTCTGTCCATTTATGCTACTATTTCCTGATTTTTGTGCTTGAAATAAAACGCTTTCATACTTTCATAGAAAACCTCTGTAAACGCATTTATTTCATTTTACTATATCATCGTTAGGTAGGTGTCCCGAATTTTCTTTTTAAAGTTTCATAAATATTCACTAAATTAACTATTAGGAAATCTGAAGTTATGGAATTCGTGCTGCTTTTCAATGACATAAAAATGAAATATGGATAATTTTTTTATGTTCCTCGTCGAATAATGTGTAATGATAACGGTAAAAAAAGCTTAATGTAACTGCTCTTTTAAGAAACTGTTTTGTGAAAGTGAATCCGCACTACAGGCTATATGTAAATGTTTAAAACAGCTTCGTCCAACTAAATTCGCTGGTAAAAAACTGACATTTTTTTTCTCTCAACAACTACTCCTTTTTTTTTGCCAAACGTTTATCTTTTAATAATAACAAAAGTTAAATTGAAGTGATTTGTAATAGGTTTTGAAGTATGGTCATTTAAAGAAGATTAAAACTTCTGTTTTCTATAATATTGAAGAGGAAATTAGGATTAATTTGGATATAAAGAAGCCTCTATAAACAGTTTAACTAAAAATCAGAAGTTAAAAAACGAATAAAAGTTTTATAAATGTAATTAATGAAATGGAACTGAAATTATGTCTTAGTACAATCGCACGTAAGTATAGTCTTTAACACTGTAAACCAATTTGTAAGTTAAGTAAATACAATAAAACGTTATCATACGTGAATGAACACAAGAAATATAACTCAGCCCTAAATATATTCGGCCTTTCAGCCGTAGGGGCATTAATATGTGATGCTCAATTCTACTATTGGTTTATATAGAGTATACCTACAGTTGACGGTTGGTGCTACTTGTCGGACGTTTTCCTTGTTGTCGCAGTTGAAAATTATGTACGGCACAAGTAGACTTGGTAGTCTACCCAAATCAAATAAATGAATGCACGAAAATGTTTAGGATTTACATTAAGATTCCAGGGTAAAAGTTAACCATCAATTTCTTGTCATTTTCGATCTTTGATTTTCCAGTTTACTTGTACTTTCCTAGAAAATAATTACATTGAAAAAGTTGAACCTACTTATAGTTCACTTTAAAATATATCTTTGGAGTATTGCAAGCCTCTGAATAGTTACAATTTGTTTGAAATATTTATTTGGGGCATTTTTAACTTTTTTGCTCAATGTTTTTGAAGCCATAATTTAGGAGCTTGAAAATGAAGTAGGTTTATTTTTTTTGTTAAAATGATTCGCCTTATAAGCTAAGTAAGCGCCAAAAGATAAAAACTGATAATGAAGTTTTAATTATTTTAATTAACATCATTTCTAGAATAGTATGTTAATCAAAAACGCCATCTTTCATAAATCAGTTATTTTCTTCAGTCTTAAGAATATGCCTAAATTCATTTTTTTATCAATTTTAATCAATTTGACATAAATATAAAAATAATTGGAAACTCAAAATTAAATTCAAAAGAATGTTTAGCCCCAGACTGCAACAAAAAGTTTCCTAACATATACTCAATCCAACGATGGTTAATCTTACTTTGCTTATTTTCCAAGTAACAGCTTAACTCTGCTTCATTCAAATTAGTCCAGTCGTCCTACTATTAACCACAAGAGACGATCCCCTCCATTAGAATAAATCAAACTCATCCTTTGATTATACCCTTAACTAAACTAAGAAATATAGTTTTTCAATTAACACAACCGAAACCATTGAATTACATTTGCACTTTTCTATTTTCTTATGATTCCCTTTGTTTTCGATTTTAATCTTTACCTCTTTCCATTTACAGGAATATTCTGCATTTCCATCTCGTTAAGACATGCATGCAATATTACACTTAGTAATAAAAAAAAGGAGAGCACGTTAATATTGACCACACGTTTTTACACCGAAATCAATACAGAAATCACATGTACAGGTCTAGAGAGAGCAAAAAATAACAGAGATCGCCTGAAGGAAATAAAGATTGGGAAATAATGTACACTAGAAAATATTTGTAACTTGTGAAAGACATCGGTTTTAAAGAGATTGGGATGGAGTTTTACATACATCTTTCTAAACTTTAATATTCGACGTTCTTCGTATTGGTATCTGTAAGCTCAAATGTGTTATTAGTTTTTCGTTTCTATTGATACTTTGTGACGTTGTCTTTTTATCTTTCATTTTGTATAATATATAGCAACTGTTTAAGCGAATTTAATAGCTATTAATAGCTTTTATATATGATACACAAAGTGAAAATTATTCAGGATTTTTGTAAAACTAGTTTTCTCTTTTTATGCTGTAGTTCGAAACATAATGCAAAACATTTGTAGTTAAGCATTAATTGAAAGAAAAATTGAATTTCTGGTTTTAGTTTATGAATCTATTTTTATCATAGGAGCAAATATATTTAAGAAATATTTTTAATCAAGGATAGAATTTTCCCGCAAAAAATAATTAAATGCATGTGATTATCATTTCTAAAAAGTTTGATTCGCATGCTTTCTCTCTGAACATTTGTATTTTAGTTGACAAAAATATTTGTTTTTATAGATTTTTATAGTGCTTTGGAATGTAAGCGTTTCTCAGTTATTGTTCTTTATTTTGCTTACATTATATTTTATTCAGTTGATTTTACTACTTTAACTTGGTAAGATACCAATTTCAAGCTCCCGGTTTGGTAACATTTCTCAGTCGATGTTTTCCAGCAGCTACATACCTATCGAGACTATATTATATTAATGAGTATCTTTATTTTTCTCGATCAGTTTTCACTTTTGTATCTCGAATAATCATTAGCAAGATCTGTGCTCAACTATCATCTATCTTGTAAAAACACAATCTTAAGATATATAAAGTCAATTTTCGAAAGTTTAGGTTTTCTTCCTCACCCACGTCTGTTATTAACAGTACCAGTTTCACATAATCTCATTAGTCTTACCAACAGCTCCTACTGAGACACGCAGTTTTGCTGGAAATTGCCGCATGGTGTATCTTTTTCAGATAATATTTCTTATTTTTTTTCTACACGATTTCTATGCAGTATTTAGTATTAGAAGCCATGGCTATATCAACACAACTAGTGCTACTGCTGAGTATGATTTGATTACTTCGATTTATTTCCAAAGGATTTATATTTTCTGATTGGTTGGATGACAACCAATCTCAATGCAAGCTATCAACAGGTGAATGTTCTCTACTGCATGATATGTATACACGATAAAATATTAGCATTCTCACAGTATTTGCGTGTGTAACTTTTTCCGTTACAGTTTTCATTATTCTTTATAATAACCGTTATTTTAATTCCCCGTAATCTGGTTGTAAGTCGGAAAAGTAACATTAAAAAAATAGTGTTAAACGAATGAATTTATTGATACATTATATTTATGCATGCATGAACTCACAAACAACATAGTTAAACTTATGAAATCTCTGTATACTGTGAATGTATCGATTCATAAACATAAACCTCTTTAGCGTTGTCTTCTACACACGTATAATCTGTATCAGGCAGCTATAAAATAAATGTTCCATGTGTCCAAAACATGTCACATAATGCATGACACGTCAATGAAATTGATTCGTTGTAGCAAAACGTACAGTAAATTATTAACTTTGTTAGATATTGATATGATGATAATTTTATAATATAAGTATGTATTTTATTCATTACACTAATAGATATATTTAATGGGCAATATATTTACTAACGTTTATAAGATACACATAAGCAGCTTTCTTAATTATTCTCACAACATGTCTTTCTGGGAATTTTCTTACAATAAGCTTTGACTTAAGGTGCATTTTGTTTTATTTAGGTTAGTGTATGAATTTCTCTCTCACTCTTATATATAATTTTATTTCGTTAGAAGCAACTATCTTCTCACAACTAGACGAGCACGGTGAATGATAGTAGTTTTCTATTTGAGTTGTTGGTGTAAAGTGCTCTTAATCTGTTTATTGTGTTGTGTGATCCAGTTTAAAGATTTCTCTCTTGTGCTAGTTTTTGGTTTTGTTGTACAAAAAACGGCGATATTATTTATTACCTACCTACTTGGAGTAATAACAGATAATTCTACAGTTCTGATAACAGTGCATGTTTTGTCATTCAATATTAAATTGGACTAAAACTTGCAATATATTTTATATATAGTTTTTTTCCCCCTAATGTTACTCCTTTAAATGACAACCAATAATTAATTAATTTGTGAAAACTTGCTGCCACAAGAATACTTATAACTTTCAGGGAAACAAATGTAATTGATTATTAGTGTATGGTAGAAAAATATTACAAAACATCTTTAACTGTATGTTTGGTTTCCCCAACAGTAGATTTTATACACAAAATATCTGATTCAAGCAAATAAGCTAATCACTTATAATTTAATTGAAATCTATAGTAGAATAAAAATTAATCATCATTTTAAAAGAATATAACAGATCTTTCTGAATTTTATTTTTTGTCAATAAATACTTTTTTCCCTAATCATAGAGAATAAGCTACAAATAATACAAGAGTTTACCCTATCGCTCGGAACCAGATTCAGTAAAACAAGACGAAAAGAAGCATTAAATTTAATTATTAACCATCTCTTTCATTGCCAGGTAAATGAATACAATCACTGAACTTACAGCATATATATACGAACTGTTAAAATAATACATTCGATACTCGGAATCTTTCAAAAAGCCATTACTTACGTTGTTTTTTTTTTTTTAATATTCTAGCAAATATTCAAAAGTGTTGGCGTGGCTACAGTGTTAAATCAGTATCTATGTTTTGTATCGTTGGTTAACGACTTTACTTCACAGTCTCTCTAACACAGTGACTAAGCATTGTGTTCTAAACATGCAAAGTGTAGCTCTATAATTTTGGTATGTGTGTGTAAAAGTGCCACCTCAAATGGGAGAATAGAGTACTCCTTCTGTTGTGAAAGTAAAATAATATATGTAGTTCATACAAATTATATCCGTTTGCTATAATATTATTATTTATGTGATCTACATATATAAAACAAATCTCCATAAATGATAGTAAAAATTATAATAATACGTGCTTTATTCCTGTCTCTTTATGTATTTTTCTACATTTTGAAAGAGATAGTTATTAATGCATACCTATTTAAGTGAAAAACTTTTATATCTTAGTTCCGAGGCTCTAAAGCATTACATTCCTACGTACACAAACAGGCAGTTTTCAATCTATAATATGTCTCAATTTGTGTTTCAAATAAAATCTATTGTAGCCTAAAATATAAATACCCTGATATCTATATAAATAGAGTAGCACTATTTATTGCTTGTTGTATATTGTATTGTTTATTGTATCCATTGGAAGCTACATACAAATTTCAATTTTTCCATTTTGTGTTTTCGCGTTTTTGCCGTTACTTCGTCCATTCTCAATGAATATTCATCAAATTTAGCAGTAAAGTTTCATAGATCTATAGAAAAATACATACACATTTTCAGATCTCCTTTTTGCGTTTTAAGGTTTTTATGTGCGTTTTTATCTCTTTTTACCAATAATTTGCCCACTGTTCACGAATCTTCACCAAATTTGTCGTGAAAGTTTGTTAGGTTTCACATTTTGTGTTCTGCCGTTTTCATGGGCATTTTTCTGGATTTTCTGTATTTTGTTTTACAGTTACGTACAAAGGAAGCAAGTTTTCATGTTCTAAGATAATTTTTCATTAATCTTTTATCCACATAACTTCCGTCCAGAGACGAGTACTCCAACTAATATGACAATATACAATTAATTACATGACGATAAAAACATATAAGACGAAAAATCACATAAAGAAACTTAATAAAACCCTAACATTGCGGCTTGAAGCATTGATTTAATGTTACGTGATGATTACGATGTATATGAAGTTTAATGTTTTGTACGTTTTTCCCTCTAGTTACATTTTCTGATCCAGTTTCAAATCACTTAGTTCATCTTTGCTACATTCAAAAAGAACAAATGTTTGATGTGTAAGAGTCCATCCAGAGCAGTGAGTCTCCATTAACTACAAATTTATTGTTTTCTTTGCAATTAATGAAGTAAATACCCACATTCTCTCAGTTCAGCGATAATACTTTACAGGTAGATCACTCACTGAGATATTCGCCAATATTTAAATAATTCTGAAGTAATAAAAATATTTAAACAGTGGAAAATACTTCTGACGAAGATTCAAATGCCAAGCCAGCTATGTCAAACTAGACAGTCTGGTAGGCCTAACTAGATTAAAATAGATTCAAGACACTCTAATAGCTCTACGGTGTTAAATTAGATTCAAAACAGTTTAATAGACTGAACTATTGTAGATTGAAACCATATAGCATGAACCACGTCTACAATTTGAATTTAAAATATTTCGTAACATATTTTTTTACTTACAGATGGTATAGAATATATCATAAAAATTTTCACTTACGTCTCCTTACTAGGGTAAGTTTTATATTTTGAGTTTCATTAATTCACATTCTTAAATTATATAATTAACTAAGAGTATTTATAACATCTCTTAGAAAAATATTATCTTTATTATTATTATCTTCTTCTACTTATTCTTATTTTAGATCCAGTAAATGTATTTAACTCGAATTTAAACTCATGTTGTTGTTTTTAATACAAATATAATATTTCAATTCTTTTTATAAACAATAGTGCTTTTACAATCGGATGGCGCTGAGTTACAAGCTTTAGTGTGAATACTTTTCTTTATAACACATTTTATCAGGTGTAATCATTATAAAAACGTCTGAATGAATGTAAGTAAATTTGTTATAAAAGTACATTAATCAAACCATATCCTTTAACCATCGTCGACGAGTCATTTCACCAAACACCAGAGTCGTCTGAAATACAACAGATATAGTACTGATTCAAAAATATATTATCAAGTTGCATGAAGAATACTTCTTTTGGTGTGAACTGGTGAAGTGTAGTTTTAATAACTTAGGTTTATACATGTAGTGTTATACACTATAACATTTATTTATTGATACAACAATTATAATTAACCTATTCATCAGTCAAAAGCTCTGGAAAGCCAGCAAATTGACCTTAATGGAGATTTAATTCTGTCACTGTCTAAAATATCTTTGAAAATTTTACTCGCCTTGCGTAGTTTTATTCTAAGTTGTTCTGTTTATCCTTGCTGCACTCACATCATACAATTAGTTTACATTATTACAATTATAACAAAAACAAGAACAAGAACATATTTAGAGAAAGGATTAAGTAATTTGTGACCAAATTTTGTTTCAAATTACAGTAGGAAATTTGAAAAGATTTTAATATTAAAGTCGCAGACAGACCATAGGTAAAACCAATACATTAATAATTGACTATAATTAACAGTACTTGCAAAATAAGCCGCATACCACTATTCATTTACTGAGTTTTCACTTTTTTCATCAATTATTTTCTTGTTATTATTTTCATTATCAACTTGTTATTATTTTTATTGTCTACTTGTTATTAATTTCATTGTTTACTTGCAATCCTTTTCCCGATTGCCAAATTCCCAATTCACTGAATTGAAATTATTTGTTTAATTTGTAAACTTTGTGAATACAGCAAAAAGTTCATAATAAACATTATATTGTTATTTTGCATTTAATTTTTGAAATAATCTCAATTTATTTCTAAGAGGAAGAAGTTTAAGTAAAAGACTTGGTATGTTCATAAGAAACAAAACAAATATAGATTAAAGAAAAGAGTCTCTTCAATTAATATCTTGAACGTTTGAATCATAAGGTAAAGATATAAGAAATGCCTCTTTGTTCTTAAATTTCGTAAAACTGAACTTTTTCAAAACCGTTAAAAAGGGATATCTTTAAAAATGGACATATAATCTAATGCTCTAAATTAATATTTTTCTTGTAAGAGTTTTTTGACCTCTGTTACACGATAAGACATATTTTCCTGAAACTTTCATACAAGCCAAAGATATCTTTATTTTATTTATTTATTTATTTTTTACACATTGAATTATGTGTATGGTGATCTCTACCATGATTGGCTTTTATTCAGTCCCTACAATCCAATAACGTTTCAGGAGACCGCCTTCTGGACATCCCTTGCCGAGTGTGTGGGGACCGAAGCTCAGGAAAACATTATGGTATCTACAGTTGTGACGGTAAGTAAACACTTATCTGTGTAATATATACATATACTTACTATACAAGATAGATACGGTCTTTTAAAAAGTAAAATTTTCATGAAAATTTAATGTTAGTAAAGTTCTTGTTGGACGCTTAACTAAAAGGAAATACTATAATATCGTCTGCTTCTTCATAAGATTTGTTTATACTCTTGTTCCTGACTTAACTATATTTTGTTTAATTTTAATCATACATAAATATTTATTGTTTGTTCTTGCTAGATAACTTGTTAAAACTAGGATTAACTATCATGGTTTTGAACAATACTCTGTAGTAGAGATAGAAAAAAAATGTATAAATAAATTATAAATATCTTAAAATACCAACTTAATATTCCGCCCTTGATGAAGAAAGAACTACCTCCCCAACGTCCTCGGATAAGCCTATATCTTTTATTTTTTGTTTCTATTCTTGAACACTCTCTAAGTTCCATGCGCTTTCTTATAATAATATTTATTTTTCAATAAAATTACATATACTGATGGTAATGTAGTCAGATGTGCTTGTATAACAAAACCATCGTTACCAAAGATATATTGATTGTAATAACTGTGTCATCCTTTCAATTGTCACGTTTAATTTGATGGATTAGCAGTGACTGTTTGAAGCTGGGCCTATGTGAAAAACCACACCTGGCTGTTTGTTTTTCTCTCATTCGTTAGATGAGATTTATGATGAAATCAAAACGTTTGATTGTATAACACTGATTGTTTTATATTGTAAGAAACTAACATTCAAATCACTTTATCAAGAGAAGTAGCCTTTGATAAGTTGTAAAACATACATATACAGAAACAAAATAAGAATTATTTCTATACTTTCAGTCATATAATCGTAGTATTAACACGTAATTGCCCAAAGCTACTTATTCAGTAGAACTCTTTAAGCTGAGTTAATTCATATATCTGCCCCAAAAGGAGAACAGAAAAACTATCTTTTTACAAAGGAGTTATTTTTCTACCCGTAGGAGAAAAACTAATAACTTTCTTATAGTTAGCAATTTAGGAAATGTGTGGAGATATAAAGTATTATTATATCATGAATTACTTTCTCATTCTGTTTCGTTTTTTTTAAATACGGAAAACAGGCTAAATTTAATTTATTTAAGACTCAGAATTAGAAATCGTCAGGACATCAATGTCTTATTTTTAAAATATTTAGAATTTAAGTTTTCCTGTAGTAATGAAGTTTATTAATGTACATCAGTTAGCAATAATGTTCGCACATTTGATTGTTGTCTATTTTCACTTCTCATATTATCACAAACATATATATAAAATCTGTTCAGCAGTTGCTTTACTTTTTCTTTAACACTTACTAGTCATACTGGAACTTTATCTTGTTCTTTTATGGAGCACGTAATTGCAGTCTTATAAAAAATAAAAAACAAAACAATATATTAATGAAATTTAGGGTTCTGTTATAACGCATTATTTGAACAGCGTTATGCAAACGATATTACATATCTTAACCAACACAAGTATAATTTAAATGTCATGTTTTTGTAAATTATGTAGACAGAGATTTTCGATGTGAATTTCTACTATTGCAGATCAACAATTGGTTATTAAAAATAATATTGCGTTAATACGGTAATAAAACAGTAAAATACCAAAATCACTAAACAAACGTCGTATTTCAAAGCTTTGATATTATGTTTTCTACATGAATTAAGTAGGATGCAATGCTTCACTTACTGGTGAACGAAAATATGTTTTGGCAAAAGTATTTTAAAGAATAGGAAGCAAAACAAACTAGAATGTGACTTTTTAATAAGAATTTTTCTTCTGAGATGTAAAATTAATTACACTTAAACACGTATTAGTTCTTTAGTTCACTATGACTTCAAAGTCTTCTTGACTTTAATATTACACAAGTGACTATTCATCCACGTAAGTAGTTCGTGCCCTTGAACCACACGAGAACTAAATGTAATTCCCTTTCTCTTGTGTTAAAATGAAATGGGCGTTGTATGAGAAATTTGTGTTTTCCCTTATCTTATCGGTTGCTTTAAAAGCTTTAATTTAGTAAATAATTCTTTAAGAAACACTATCCACGTTAAAACCACTTTTTATAAATTATTAAGTAGTTAATTAGCAATTATACCTCATTCTTTAACATTCATAATCCCTAAATAACTTCAACGTCTTAGGAGTGTTGTAATTCTCCTTTAAGCTTTTAGGTTTAATTTTTTTCCATTTTATTTGAAGAATGTTCACATCTTTAAGCCAAGAACATACAGATTAATAACTAGTTATACCACATAAGTATCTAGTGATTTTAAAAGAGCTTCAGCTATTCAAAGTGTAGATATTTTATTAAACATTTATTTTCACACTACACAGTGCTTTCTTTGTAGCAAATACTTTTTGAATAAATGGTGTACTCAATGTAAATATAAATTCAGTCTAAAGAAATTGAAACAGCAAATGACTGATAATCAAAGCAGCATTTCATTGCCTATTATTTTTAGTTTCACCTCTCAAATTCTTAAGAATATGTGAATATTGTAAAAGCACATAGAACTCAGATACGTCTACAAATATGAATTCAGATGTATCAATTTAAGTTTCATTTTTACTTTGATAAATATTATAACTGATTAGATAGTATGAAGTCTATATTACCTAAATAGGAAAGTTGCATTTTCTACTCAAAGCCTAAGAAGATTATTTTCTATATATAAACATAATTGTTGTCCCAAACCTTGTTGTTTATTTGTTTGAAAAGTAAAATTAAAATCTAGTGAAATCATATTCCCAAGTTATCGTAACTATAAGCAAACACGTTCAAAGCTTTCAGACTCTAATAATCAGTTGCAATAAATGTAATAAAACTTACTCTTTACTTTCTACAATTATCAGTCAGTTTCTTATAGTTACATTCTAGACAACATTAAAGACTGAAACAGCTACCAGTTATGGTTAAAGATACATTTAAAATGCTAAATCTTCAACACGTGTCTATCAATGACACAACGGTTTCTTCTTCAACCTCGAAAGCAAGTGTGTGAATAAATATATCAACAGTATAAACGAACATTTTAGTAAAATAATTTACACTAGGTTTCACTACAAAACTAAATATTAGAATAAACGATTTAATGACGTCTATGTCCATGTCTATATCGCATCAGAAACTCAGTTACATAGAACTTAATATCTAATTTTGAATATCGTTTTGGTCCTTATTAATCACTGTTTTTAGGGTGTTCGGGTTTTTTCAAGCGGAGTATCCATCGTAATCGAGTTTACACTTGTAAAGCTCAAGGAGATTCGAAAGGAAAATGTCCCATTGACAAGACTCACAGAAACCAATGCCGAGCTTGCAGGCTCAAGAAGTGTTTTGAGGCCTGTATGAATAAGGACGGTAAGTTTTCCAAATTTTACAGTGCATTATGGTGTGCGCTTGTTTTAGAAAACAAAACTGCGTAGAAGGACGAAAAAATGGATGGATGTTACAGGTTTTAGGTATTAGTGTCATAAAAAACGAAGACAATACAAACAAAAACATAAAAAATGAATACATTTATTTAATTCATATTATTATGCCTATTGGTAAGTCACATTAAAGCATCTTTACATATGATTGACATACAACATAAAATGTTGTATTTTTCTTGGCTGTGTTAATAAATTACATTTGTATACAATATAGTTGTAGAAACGTAATTTTTTGGCTCTGTAATAACCTCATCTACCTATATTTTTTATTTTTTTTACACACAAATCAATTGTAGCTTGGTAACTTTCTTTAAGTGTGCCTTTTGATAATAAGTGGTATAGCCTACTTCAATTTGCTTACACATGCGTGTGAAAACTTTTGTTTATCAATGTATTTATTTTGTGTCATTGTTCTTCTGTCTGGTGTTTCATGCATGTGTATGTAAATTTTCATTGGGATTTCTATCTGTTTATCAAACCAAAATATAGATAGATGGATGAGTAGTAACCATGGCAGACTACTATGATTCAGTTGTTTTTTTTTATGTGTTATTTGTAGACAAAACCTGAGTATTTCCCAGCAATTAAGCGTGCAGTGGATGGATGAATATACGAATAAAACTGTGATGGACTGTTAGAGTTCTATTCGTTATAGATATAGACTGCTGGTTATAGGTGATGACAGGGGTACTTCCAAGACAAGATGTTCGAATAATGAGATTGTAAAGATAATATTTCGAAGTCTGTTCTCCCACTAGACAACGTTTAACGTTTCATTCAGCTAAAATATTATGCCCGAAGTCAATCCATAAAAAAATATTTCCTCTGCAAAGAAATCCCCAAAAGTTATTATGATGAACGTGACCGTATCTTGTAGTACTGTTAACGAAATAATAAATAAGAATTTGAGTCTTATGCAGACTCATAAGATGAAAGTTCACAAACTTCTAGTCACAATTCAAATTCAACAGCTACTTTCATGAGAAAACTGAACAAACATTACTTGGAGTCATGGTGACCTTATTCAACCATTTACCACTTAAGTGAGTCTGTACGAATATATTTTTTTTTTACTTTTGGTCTGCTCAAATATCATCATAAGTGCTGAAGCTCACGTACAGTGAAGCGTCTCATTGGCTTGTTACCAAGGGAATTGGGACCAAACTATAGAAACTCGAAATGACGAGTTATTTTATTTGTTTTCAAGTGTTCATGCAAAACTTCTCAAGAGTTGTATGATCTATAACTGATAAACAAGATGAAAATTGATAGTCAACAGCATCCATCGCCAACTCTTTGGCTACTTTTGTGAAAAAAGAACTGTAGAATTCATAGTCTGGGCCACTTTAACAACTAGATCATACCTAACAAAATATTTAGATAGTGGTTATGAAACATTTTAGCTCCTTTATGAGGAATTACCTAGATAGCGGTAATGAAATATTTTAGCTCCTTTATGAGGAATTATCTAGATAGTGGTAATGAAATATTTCAGCTCCTTTATGGGGAATTATCTAGATAGCGGTAATTAAATATTTCAGTTCCTTTATGAGGAATTATCTAGATAGCGATAATGAAATATTTCAGCTCCTTTATGAGGAGTGATCTAGATAGTGATGGTGATAATGAGATATTTTCAGTCCATTTATGAGGAAAATGTTCAGAAATTTTGAAATAAGTAATTAAGGATTCAACCTAAAAAAATGAAATCACTTTGAAGTATGCCTAAGATATCTCAGTCAATTATAATGTTACGAGAAATTTAATAAAAGGTGATAACAAGTAGAATTAAATGTATCATCTCTTGGAGAGGTTAAATAAGCAATTTTCTGAAATTACATAAAAGTAATATGCAAATAAAGCTCCAAAGTTTATTATTGCATTACAGCTGTTGTTTAAAAACAGTTATAGCCCATTTTTTTCTTTATTGTTTTTTGATATTGTTCCACCAGTCTACAGTAAAAATAGCTATGATTATTATAATAAAGCCTGGGTATTATTACTAAACGCATCATTGCACATTGTGCAAGGCAGAATTTAATTTGTTTTTAATACCTAGCAAGTAATAGCGGTGTATAAACATCGACACGCAGTCATTTTTAATGTAATATGCGGTTTATAAGAGGGTCATAATCTAATACACATGTATAAATATATAGCTACATACAGGCCATGGATGAAATTTAGTTTTTATATGGCAGGCGTAACACGTGTACTACAACGATTATTAACTTATTTTTGCAACCTCGTTGATGTCGACTGTATTTGTTTATATATATATAATGTTTCTGTTCTTTCTGACACTACGCGGCCGACAGGATAACAGTTTGTCTTTTTTAATAACAGCATAATCGATTTCGGCCATGTTACACAAACGTCTATGCTGTCTTCCACAACAGAAATCTT
Source organism: Carcinoscorpius rotundicauda (assembly GCA_011833715.1). NCBI lineage: Eukaryota > Metazoa > Arthropoda > Merostomata > Xiphosura > Limulidae > Carcinoscorpius > Carcinoscorpius rotundicauda. The sequence goes on from CM022404.1 coordinate 25,455,385, forward strand.
TACACCGTAATTTAAAAGATGACACTAAACTCAGTTTTGAGCATAGGATCGGCAATCACATTGATGGCTGATAGTAAGCGTCGAATTATTGTTAACAATGTGTGAATACAAATTTTGTAGATACTGCAAATAAAGTAAACATCCTTGAAACTGACTATAAAGAGTGACAAGAATCATGCAAGTTGGAGATAGTGAAAATGATGGCGATTCTATATATTTTACTTAGAAAATATTTAGTTTCAGATAAAGGGTATAGCAACGACAGCTCACCAGAATTTAAGGTTGTCACTGTGGAAGAGAGTCTTAAAAGTGTCACGATCCAAACTCCATCAGAATTTGAGAAGGAAAAGTTATATTAATATAATGAATTCATAATTGTTAATTAACACATTTTCGAATTTCTGGAGTGTGCAGAATGTCGCCCTAAAAGGAAATATGGTCAATTTCAGCAAAAGTGTAGCCATCCTTACTATAACAAGGGAAGATAAGGAATGAGCAAAGGGAAATATTAAAAATTTTTATTAATGTGCTATTATATTATGACACATTGTCTTATATTTGCATTGAATATATATTCATCTATTGATTCAACTTTAAAAATTCATATGGCTATCTACATATATGCTTTAAAGAACTATAAAGTCTTTATGCACATAAATAGTTATAAATACAAGCCAACATTAATTGTATTTGCATGCATGTATAAAACAAACGTTACAAAATCCAATCCATGTACTATTCAAGTATGGTTCAGTTCGTTCTTCAAGCCAAAGTTTACAGACTTCTCATATAGCTAAAAGATATAAATATAGTAGCTATATACATTTTACAAACATATACATAAAGTATGGGATGTTAATCACCATGGATCATAGTGATCATAACGCAGTACTTCTATTAATGATAACATTTTGGCAATTCTGCTAAGGTCAATAGCCATCCAATCTGCTCGAAGCCAATCCAAAGGCTGTCATTGTTTCCTGAAAGGAATCATACACCAACTACTTGTTTCCTCAAATCAACTGTTTCAAATAGGAAAGTTTTGCTCTTATACATGTCTATGTAGAACATAATAAACTAAAGAAACAAATTATTAAAAATTGTCAATTTAAAAAGTGGGAATAAGGATATTCAAAAATTACAGAAACAAAATATATAGTTTAAAGTGAAAATGCAATCGTTAAAAACGTAAACAAATAACTTCAGTCTAGGTTCATCTGAAATATATATCCCTGTTAAATCTATAATGATAAAAGGGCGTGTCTGTGGGTCTGGGTCTGTTTATGACCGCCCTAACTCCAAGAGACACGCCCTTTTATTATTATAGGCTAAACACGGATAAAAGAGAGATCTGCTTCAGATGAACCTAGATTGCAGTTGTTTGTTTACTTTTTTGACAATTGCATTTTCACATTAAACTACATATTTTGTTTCTGAAATTTTTAAGATTTTTATTAAATGCACTCTGAGGGTATTTTCTTGGGTATTATTATTATTATTTATCCAAGTGGGTGCGCTCGTGTACATCATTTTGCAAGGTAAGTAATTGAAAAATCACATAAAAAAGAATGTGACCGCCATAGAACCAAGAAAAAATAACTTAAAACCTAACATTTTGCACCCACACTAAAAAAACTCTAAGTGTTTGCACTTGGGTATTATTACTTATCTGCGTGCACATCTTTTTATGCAGAAAAACACATAGGAAAGAAACGTGACTGCCGTTGCTCCAAAAGGATAGAACCTAGAAGCATAAAATTTTGCACCCATACTAAGTGGATTCTGGTGGTCTGCACCTTGGTATTATTACTTATTTTATCCATGCGCACATGTAAGTGCGCAAGCTAGCGAAATACCACAAGGAAAATAAGTGTTTTCTTATATTACAAATTATAGATATAAATAACAGACAGACAGACACGCAAGTGCGAGAGTTTGCATCTTTTTTTGTTAGGCAATCTAGTGAAAAACACACAGAAAAGTAGTGGTTTCTTATATAGCAACTTGTAATATGCAATGCGTTCCAAGAATGACTTTTATATCACGTTGCTTCGCAATAAAAATATAACTTAATATTGCTGTTAAGAGGCTATGTAAGTATAAAATAAAATGCATAAACTATATTTTAAAGTGTTATTTTTTTAATTTAGAGAGTGTTTTAATTAAATAAACTTGTGTATTATTATTTGTTTCTATTAGTTAAGTTTAAAATTGAAGAAAAAAATCAGGGAGAAAGTTACTTTACAAACATACCACATTCTGTAAAAGAGCAACAAAAGTATGCAGGTTACGCTTTTGTATGCTAAAATGAGTTTATATACACTCATTGACATTATCATCTAAAATAAAACAAGTAAAACCGGATACTTTCGCCAGTGTAACATAAAAGTTTCTATAAAATATGCAAGATAAGTTTGCACTTAAGATATATACTTATCAAGAAACAGTTTGACATCACAGGCTAAAGTGCCAGTAAACGTAGAGTTGCTGACAAGTACTGTTACATTTAAGGTATGTCTTTGAAACTTTAAAACATCTTGGAATAGAAGTGGTTTATGTTATTCAACCAAGATTATCTGAAACAATATATTATTTAATTACGAAACTAGGAACTGAAATGGCTACTTGATTTAAATGGTAGATGCGATAATAAGCTACCAGAAAAAAAAAAATACATTTTATGTTATTCATTGTCACAGGCTTCAATATAAAATTATTAAAAATTGTTAACTTAAAAAGACGAGCGCATGCACATTGATAAGTAATAATACCCAAGCGCACACCTTGTATTTGTACAAAAATTCAGGTTTCTAAGTTATTGTATAACGGTCACACACAGACCCACAGCAACACCTTTTTATTATTATAGATTTAACTTGGATTAAACATGGATCTATTTCAGATGAAACTAGATTGCAGTTAACTAATTTTTATTCATGGAAATGCGGTGTATTTGATGTATTTACACATTTTTATCCTGACAATATATATATATATATATATATATATATATATAGTAAAAAAGAAAGACGAATAGAAATACGGAACCTTTAAAACCTCATATTTTAAGTGTTATTATGTGCTAATTTATCAACCAGCCTGTTTTATCAACAAGCTAAGAATAATAAGCCTTATTCTTATGTTGTTCATAGTGGGAAAAACATAGATAAGCTACTGTGTAGCTTTGTGCTTAAAAGGTAATAAATAAATCCTTCTTAATGATTTGTTTAATATACATTTATTAATAAACACACTTAAATTATATGCTAATTTATCAACCAGCCTGTTTTATTCAACGTTTGTAACTATAATTTAAAGATTATGTCAAAGCTTTCAGTCAGTAAAATGAAATATACTTGAGGTTATCATTACTAATATTTTTATGTCGCCTTTACTCTCGTTTCTAAGTTTGTTAAGAAATGTTAATGAACACTTTAGTTTCCTTGTTTAGTGAAAAGTTACCAAAGTTTCCCAACCGCCAAACTGCTGTTGGGAAACTTTGAGATGAATGTTTTATTTGTTTATTTGTGTATATTCGTGCAAAGCAAAAATGAGCTATTTACACAAACTCTATTTAAAACTAGCAGACTAGAAGCTGATCGACACCACTTACATCCAACTCTTGGTTCACAAAATAGTGGGATTTTACCAACATTATAACCCATATATAGTCCTAACTTGCAGAATGCAACTTATTTTGGGGTAAATAGGTGCAAATATAGAATCTGTAGGTCCATATTCCGGTACGTTAGCCACTGGACTACACTCTGCCCAGAAATAAAAATGTTAACAAGCTAAAAGACAAACTGTGTCACTTTCAAATTGGTTTTCGTAGCCGTAATGGTTAGTTTTACAGTTTATATTTTTAAAATTAAGGGTTAAATCTTCACATTATGTGCAGCCCTTTTTTTGTAAATTTGCTCTTAACAACAACACAATAAGATCCATTCCAAATTACAATCAATAATAGACAATATGAACCCAGTTTAAAAGGATTACAGAGAAACGGTGTTAAAAAAAAATGTAAAATAACTCATCTGGGACATATAGTCCTCGACAGATAGCCCGATGTGGCTTTGCTATAAGAAAACACACACACACACACACACATATATATAGTCCTATATCTCGTTTCTTTTGCTTAGATGAATAATCAAGTGGTTAAAAACACACGCTAAATAGAGATATATTGCTTGTGTACAAACTAAAGTTAATAAAATATTTGTAGGGTTTTACGCCAATCTGGAATGAACTATTTCCGTAAGTTTTTATTTCGTAATTTATTAAATTTATCTATGATTCTAAAATTTCTACTTAGAAAAATATATATAGATGGATTTGACTGTTTTCTGAATTTCGCACAAAGCTGCACAAAGATTATTTGGCTATCCGTTCATAATTCAGCAGTATAAAAGTAGGGTGAACGCAGCTAGTCATCACCCCCTACCATCAACTCTTGAGCTACTGTTTTACCAATGAATTGTGGGATTATAATGCTCTCACCACTAAAAGGGCTAGCATTTTTGGTGTAACGGGGATTCGAATCCACGACACTCAAATTAGTAGTTGAGCATTCTAACTACCTGCCTATGCCGCCCCAATAGAAATGGAATAAACAAAGCTTGTAATCTTATAAAATAAATAGCAAAACATTATCTTTTGTTGAATTATTCATCCTTTTATTAGCTCCAAACTATTGAAAGTTTATTACTGATTGCATTTCTTCTAAAATACCTACAAATATAAAATATAAATTTTTAAATAAATACCAAATAGGGATTTAATTAAAATTTATAACTGAAAATCTAATTTCTTTGATTTTGTCAAGGATTTAATTGGCTGCATTTGAGAAGTAACTGACATGATTGTTTCTAATAACTAGACGTATGCTGTCTGGTCAAAATGTATCTGACAACATTCATTTACTTGTATTTAATTGTATGTTCAATATAGAAACAACAAAAAGACATAGCCGTTATGATTTTACTTGTTTCAAGCTAAACACAAAATTATATGTACTCTACCTACCACGGACGTGAAAAACCGCTTTGTTGTATCGTAAGTCCTCAGATATACCGCTGTACCACTAGAGGGCTATAAGTGTATACTTTGGAAAATCCTTTGATTGTAATCAATCACGATCATGTAAAAAACGTGTTAAGGCTTCATATAAAACATTGTGGAGTTTTTGTTTAAACCGAAACCTTGAACATTATACGTGTCTCGTCTTTAGCCTATAATATCACTTGTAAAACGAGGAATAGGTCAAGGTCCACAATTAATAATTTTATTATCGTTGTTTCATTTTCCTTTCGCTATGAACTTTTTTTTCCTTGCCTTTGAAAACCAATATTATCTTTATGGCAACTTTTGCAATATTCTAAACATTAACAACCACTACCTTTAGCAAGTAAAATAAATATATTTGTAAAGCATGAAAGTGAGCTGAATATAATTAATGCTAATAATAATTTCTTTATAGATGTTTCTGACTTTAAATCAAAATAAACCCACTGGTCTATGGACAGGATGCACTCTTAATAACGAACTTTTTGTTTTTGACTTTAAGCAGGATTAATTATGAATGTAAACTTCTGAGAATTGACCCTCGTGTATACACACAAAAATTAGATGGAACTGAAACTAAAATTAAATAACAACAACTTACCATTTTATACTCATCTCTAAATAGAACATCTGTTGCTGCCAGTATGGTATAGTATATACTTGAAATTTAGAACCTATCTCAAAATTTTCATCAGCGAGTCGCACATGACAGTTTGGTTCATTATGTTTATAATATTGTTGACTTGCTAAGATCAGATTTTCATTACTTCTTACCAGTGGGTTAAGCCTTGTTTATTTGAAAAAGGAAATTTTCAGATTTAGTGTTCATTAAAATCAACTGCGAGTGATTTCAGATTTTTTGTCTAATCTTCTCGTAGTGAAGTTAATACTTTTAGATAAAGTAAGCCTGAGGGTTTTGATGTTCGTAGTGGGAACAACATAGATAGCTTACTGTGTAGCTTCGTGTTTAATAGAAAATAAATAAATCCTTCTTAATGATTTGTTTAATATACTTTTATTAAATTCAACGGATTTTTTATATGGTCACGATATTTTTATTTTCTGCAAACACTGTAGTATATTTCAAGTTGACAGGGCCCGGCTTTGCCAGGTGGTTAAGGCACCCGACTAGTAATTTGAGGGGCGCGGGTTCGAATCCCCTCGTAACAAACACACTTTCAGCTGTGAGAGTGTAACAATATAACATTTAATCCCACTGTTCGTTGGCGGTGAATGGTGATAACTAGCTGCCTTCTCTCTAATATTACATTACTAATTTAAGATGACCATCGTATATCTTTGTGCGAAATTAAAAAAAAACAAACGAATCAAGTTGATAATGCCTGATAAAATACCACTCGTTACGATTCGAATACTTTAATTTTTAAACTCAGTATTGAAATGGTAATGCCTCCAGAAACTTTTTTTGCCTTCTAAGAATTTGGATAAAGTAAGATAGTTAATAATACCATCCCTTCAAACGAAGAATCTTTCTTTATTGCAGTCTTCTCTAACCACTTACACACTTAAAACGTTTAGGAAATCATTCCACACGTAGTGTATGCAACATTTTTTATCAATACAAACAGGGACGGAAATACTTATATAAGTTTGAGTAATGCGAATAGTTTTGGAAGAATGTAACATATTTGAACAATTTGGTAATAATATACTTTGATTAATATAAATAGTTATAGTTATATCTACATGACATGTTTAATTAATACAGATAGTCTTGGTGTTATCTATACAATATGTTTGACTAAAGATTTACTAGTTATTTTCTATCTTTAATAACCGAGAGTAAGTTTAAATTACTTACCATTACGTGCTGGAGTTATCTACAGAACATATTTGAATAGCATAAATAGTTTTAATGGTACCCATACAACACTTTTTTCTTAATCTAAGTAGCACTCATACATCTTTGTTAATAGAAATAGTGATAAACATATCTATAGTTTTTTTATATTTGGGATCTACTTAGTGTTTTTCTTATAAGTTCATACTTTCAAAACATGACATAAAAATAACTTATGATGTTTTTCAAGTGAAACGTAATGGTAAGTAATTTAAACTTAATCTTGGTTATTAAAGATAGAAAATAACTTGTAAATCTTTATTTAATGACCACGATGCTGACCTTTAGTGGAGATTAATTAAAATTCTTGATTTTGGCTTAAAACAAACTACTTTTATAAATATTGAACAACTGTCACAAATAGCCAAAGAAGTTTGTTCTACTTCCTTGTTTAGTATAAGAATTTTTCATTTATCAAATCTATACAGCTATTTCATCATGCCCTGTTACAGATATTCAGTATTGATGTCTTTTTAATGCGAAGTAAAGCGATACTCAGACATGTTTATGTAACCTTTTTCTTATATTAACGTAAAGATTCTATATAAATACTGGAGTGAGTGGAAAGTCTTAGATATTCACAAGCAAACTGCAGAAAGACAAAAACCTTATTGAGTGTTAATTTACTCCAATAATAATCACCGAACAAAATTAGTTCATAAATTACAGCTCCGGAATTGTTTTCTTTACAAGGAAACCTGAATATTCGTCAAAAAATATTCATCTAAAAAGTTTCTTGTTTTCTAGTAATCAAATTTAGTCGTTAACTCATGTTGTTGTTTTTTGGAATGTAATTTTGGAAAGTTGTATTATTGTCTGATTGTTTTAAATGTTTAACAAAAGGTTAAAGAAGTTATGTTTTGTATTGCTATAGTATTGCTGAGACGTAATTTTGGGTCAAACTGTCTATTTAATTGATTATTAAAATGATTTTAATTATACACTAAATGCTTTAAAAACCTTGTCCTTAAATATAAGGTGTTACACAATTTTAATCTCATTCTCAGCTGTGTGTTTGCTTTATTAAACACAACTATACACATCTCCGTTTATCTACTCACTTAGTCGGCTATTCGTAAATACATTAAAGAATCTGTCATTGTTTACCTATCTATTTATATTAGCTGTTTTCAATTGTATTTGTCTCTATATACATATTTGTTTCTTTATCATTTTGCTTGTCAATTTATATTTCTATCTCGACTAATATGTATTAAAATACTTAATGTATATTATCTTACTGTAATAAACGAAAAATCTAAATGCTGCAACTATAGCTACAACATATTGAATTATAAATGAAAATACAGACAAAGTATTGCATATACATGAATAAAAATTCAAATTTTAAACCTTTTGATAGTTTCAATTAGATGAACTGTCGCAGTTTGCCATATTAACATCTAGCTTTCCTACCCCAAACACATGTTTAATTTTTAGTTGTTACAATGGCTGATAATATGCAATAAGCGTTATTAAAACGTTGTTACGATGCATTATTTCTTTTTTGATCATTACATAGACTTTGTACCATATTTTATGTACTGGACAGGTTTTTGTTTTCATACTCATACATTTTCAGCTACTACCACTGAACAGATATATATATATATAAATATATATCCAACACAATAATAATGTTTCATTGAAACTTGCATTTTCATACCATTCTGTTTCATCGTGTAGTAGCTTTCACTTTATTTTCACAAGGAAATAAACAAAAACGTGACACGTTCATTTGTAATACTTTTCATCTCACTTAAATGTTACCCGGTGGGACAGATGTAAGTCTTCGGATTTACAATGATATAATTAGGGATTTGGTGGACACAGTCGATAGCTCTATGGGGCTTTGGTGTAAGAAAAAGTACACACTCACTTAAATTTCATTCAGCACTTATTGCTAAACTCATACATTTGTAGCATGAGTTAAAAAAAAGGGTTTATATAAACTGCTACAATAATAAGTATGAAATTAGTTTTTGTTGTGCCATTTATATTAATATCTGTTGATACTTTGGAAAGCATCAACATATGATTTACACTGTTGTTTCCCAAGCATATGAATGATGAATTTATTCTTTTCTTACTATGTGCTCATAAAAGTAGCGTCATATTTTTTACCAAGGTTTATATTTTTATCTTTTTATTCATTCAAGTTGTTTATCCTTTATTTACCATGCAAAGTTTGCTCATGGTATCTTTCGTTTGAAGACTGAGTTAAATTGGAAATAAATATTAATTAACTTTGAGTTTATTCATTTATCTATATATCCAAGGATTTTCAAATGTTTAACTTATTTTATTGCTCATAATATTTCGTGTTTATTTATTATGTAAATATTTGAATTATCTTAATTTAATTTGACTTTATAATTGCGATTACATCCAAAATTCTTGTATAATATTCTATTCCATTTAATATACGGGTGTTTTGACTGATGTGAGTACCAGAATTTTTATGTTGCACTTGTTTATAAATGGTTGTTCACACGCGCTTATGTAGTTTTGTATTATTTCATGAACGAGCTACACTTTTTGCGAAATATCATTTTCAAGCAAGAGAACGAACGTATGTTTATATTCCCGCTTGTTTACAGGATACTCGATAATATCTGTTATGCGATTTCGTTTGACAGATCGACGAGAAAGTAAAGAAGAAAGTCTTAAATGAAGAAAAAACTTTCGGCGCAACATTTATCTATCAAACCACCTGGTTTGTACTCTATTAAATAACAGTAATTGGTTTCTGGTTTGAACGAACAACATACTAACGAATGTGCTTTTTCGAAGCAGATTTCCTTTAGGAGAGAAGTTCAAATCGAATCTAAAATTAAGTTACATTGTAAGGTCAAGTTAGCATTTATCTGGAAGCCTGCCAAGTCTTTATCCCCCATGTAATCTCCTTAACTAACTAGGCTAACGAGACATTATGCTGTGCAGCCAACCTTCTGGGGCGTGTAACAACCACCGTTACACGGGCAGCTTACACGCTCTGACCCTCTGGAAGTGTTCCCACAGCCTGGAAGTTTCGTGAGCAAACGTAAAGATTTCCAATAACTCGCTTCTCCTTCTGACTATTGTTACCAGTTTAAGTAGCACTTGGGCTCTGTGTTTGTTTAAGTAAAAGCTCGCTCAGCCTGATCTTGCCGTCGCTAAGCCGCCAGAATTATTGCCACCCTTGTCAGCCTACGTGCTGACGTTAGCAAGTAATCCTTCCCCTTTTCTCTATTGACCATGCCAGCATCCCTGGTACAGCGCTCGGTGTCACGTCTCGTGCGTCTTGTGTTCACTGTGCAAATCATCACACGAAGTTCGACTTCTCTCAATACGTGACCATGCAGCTGTAACTCCATTATCCTCTATGACGTTTCAACTTAGTCGTCTTCTCCTCTTACTTTACTTCTCAATCCACGGGTTTTTCTTTTACTTTTCCTTAAGAAAGTAACGCATTATATAATCCTAGTCTCTGGTAATCTTGACCATCCTCACAAATACAGTGAGGGAAGCTGTTAGTAAACACCTGCATTAGACCAGGTATTGAAAATCCGATATGTTTAAATATGAAAAGAAACAGCAACCATTTCGCAACAGAGTAAACCTTTAAAATAACTAGCTTTATCATAGCATATTAATTCTAAGTCACAAAAAGTAAATTTAGCATATAACAAACAATGCTGAGTTTCCACACATTACAAGTCGCAAATCTTACATAATAAAGTAGCCATAATAAATAACTAGATTCGGGGGCGGCTCAAAGTTATTCGTATTTATGTACTCTTTAAAAGAGTTAAATGTGGTAGGATTTAAAGTCTTTCTAGCCTTAATAATTTTGAGATAACATTTTTTAAAGTAACTATTCGAAAATTTAATAAATAAAATAGTAATGGCACATGTTTAATAATATTGTCGAAGTATCTATCATAACGACCACTAGGAAAGGATTCAACTGTATTAACTACACGATGAATTTTCTGACATTAAGAGACATTATCTATCTACGCCCTACTGAACAATTAAATTAAAATTATGAATCATAAAACTTTTATCATGAAAAGTCAAAATCACCGTTATAAAAGAATGCAAAGAACCACTATTAGGTAATTGTTTATACAAATTAAATTGCTGGTTTCAAATACAAATGGCTGTTTAGTTCAAGTCAGAAATGAATTTCTGGTGGAGGTGGTTTTACATCTTTAGACGTCTTGACATTTCACTTCAGTTTGAATGGTGGCTAACAAAAGCAATCTGATGAAAACTAGTGTCGATAAGGCCTGAGGTACTAGTCTTCACGGCTTTTTCCCAGGATGTTCTTATTAAAGAGATGCGAGGGGTATCTAAAAACAGCACTTCATATAAGGGGAAGTGTAGTCAGGGTGATTGTACGGTGTTGTTCCTGTTATGTGTGACATGAATGGTGGCATTCCTCAACACATAGTTGTCAGTAACTATGTGAATGTTTATTTCAGCGCACTCAAGATTTCCATCGCTGTATTACCTGTTATTTGGCTGCGTAACGAACATGATTAATTTGTATATGAGCATTATTCCGTGTGTCTTTGATCCACTAAATGTATTTTTGACACCCTTTCTTGTGAGCTACAGTTTTTTGCCTTGACGTGAGCAGAATGCACCTACATGAGCATCTGCCATAAAGACCGACCCTGTGAAATATATCGCTTTCAACATGTTATTAAAATACAGCTACGAACAGTTTATTCAATCTCAAAGCAAACACCTCATTAATATCTCAAGCTACCAGGATTATTATATTCAATCTTGTCTACAAGTATAAATAACTTAAATTTTTGTTAGAATGCAGCTCCATATTATTCTAATGACACTTTGAGACACCGTAAGCCACGCCATAATTATGATTCGCTGTCTCCCATTCTTCCGATGTCTCTTCATAGATAAAATAGTTATATCCTTTCTGTCTAGTCTAATTGTGCACGGTTCATAAACAACCTGAAACACTTTATACTCTATTGCAATTGAAACGAGACTGTGTGACTATATTGACTGATCACCCTTGCATATCAAATCACCAACTGATCATCAAGGCACTTGATTTATATAACAATGATGTAGTGATGAACGTTACTTAGTGACCTTACCTTGCATGAGTTAACATGTTGAAAATTCTAATTATCCATCAGTTATTCTTTGTTTGTTGTCTGATATATATATGACTGCATATTTATTCGTAACAATAAACTTTTCCATCGGATTTACCTAATTTGATCTGATAAATAGGTATTTTCAAAGGTGAATACACCGCCATTATGTAAAATATTCTGATATTTATTAATTGTTTTCTTGTTTCTGTATTGACTACTCCAGTGGATTTTCCACGTTGGCTGTATTATTGACATGACAGCATGTTAACTATTGTCGAGAATTTTACCAATATAAAACTAAGTATTGGGCTTTACGCATTTGTCCTTTGATAATATATGCAGGTATTGATTATGGATATTATTACATTTGATAGTAATATTTTTGTATTGATCCTAATTATACATGTACAAATTTTTTCCTCATTAAGACATTCTTGAAGTAAGACTTATTAGAAACATGCTAAGTTTAGTCTGAAAAACCTAACTATTGTTACAACAATACCTAGTCAATAATGATATTTCAAGACAGCTAGTGTGATGTAGCGAACATATTTTATTCTTTGTTTGTTTGTTTGTTTTTGAATTTCGCACAAAGCTACCAGAGGACTATCTGTGTTAGCCGTCCTTAATTTAGTAGTGTAAGACTAGAGGAAAGGTAGCTAGTCATCACCACCCACCGCCAACCCTCGGGCTACTCTTTTACCAACGAAAAGTGGGATTGACCGTAACATTATAACACCCTCACGGCTGAAAGAGCGAGCATGTTTGGCGCGACGGGGATACGAACCCGCAACCCTAAAATTTTGAGTCGCACGCCTTAAGACGCTTGGCCATGATTTTATTCCAGTAAAAACATTTTATTGCATTTTGTTTAACAGACTGTATAACATGTATTTATGTAACCTTTTACCGCTTGGATAAACAACTATCCTAGACTAATGTTTATTAGCACCTTTCAGCCGTTCAACACGAGAGAGGTCCCAGAAAACCTCGGTTTAAAGATCACCGACACCGACCTGATCCCACGAAAGGACTAACCAGTAGTGGAACTACAACCTTTGGATCAAAACTACGTCATCCTTTCGAAATGAGTAAACTTCCGACTTCCCTAGCGGCCTCTGTAGGAGTTCCAAGCTCTCAACCTTCTATGATGTTTAGCTCAGGAGAAGATATCCCCGCGGCCCCGTCGTCAGCCTTTCTCGGGGCTGCTTCGCCAAGCTTACTGCAGATGTTGCTCAACGCTGAGAAGTCCCAGGAGTTCATGTGGAATACGGTCCGACTGAACTCGGCTCTTGCTTGTACTAACTCGAGTTTCAACCTGGGTTCCATACTCGCTACTACTCGAGCTGACGGCCTCCCATCGCTTCCAGCCCCACCTCCTTTTTTTTACCCAACCTCCTGTTCCGCCTCCTGCGCCAGCGGGGAAAACCACTTCCGCAGCTCTCTTGGGGTCCTTCCTGCACTCCTGCCTGCCACCTCCACTGTCACGTCCGCCGGTCAAATAGAGTCTGTACAAGAAGTGACAGCTCGATTACTCTTCATGGTCATCCGTTGGGTCAAGTGTCTCCCTACTTTTCAGACGCTCAGCAAAAGCGACCAGGTAGGCTATTGATGTGGTAGAATATTTCAAACCAGGAAATAAACTGAATGAAGAAAAAAGATAAAAGAAAATAACATTTTAAAATTATTGAAAGTTATAAACAATATTGTCATAACTGGGCCATGTTTTAATATTTTTAAAATATCAATACTTATAACCAAAATGGTAAGAACTATAAACAATTTTTACGGTTTAGAGTTCAAAGTAAAATGTGAAAACAAAATGCAAGTAACTCTTACATGACGTGTTTTAATGAATCAGAGTTACGTTTATTGACTTGTATCAAAATATGGAGTTCGAATTCTCATGGTAAGGAAAGTTTTGCGCTAAAACTACGATAGTCCTAGCCTTTAGCGTATTGCAAGAAAGTAGCATTCTTTGAAGGGTGAAAGCACGGAATAAATAGACATATATCACACAGAATTACGATGTATGCTGTTATACAGATCAATTTTACATTATTTCATCTCAGGCTATGATGCTGTAAGGATACATATCTGCTGACAAAATTAAAATCCAACAATACTTCACATAACGAAACGGAAAATAATAGAATATCTGTAGCTATTACTATAATGATACGTATCGTTATTACCTTAGATATAACATATGACACGACAGACCACCATATTTAAATAACAAATAACTTTATATCCACATTTTCAACTCTTTCTGTTTATTGGACATTTTATACCAGTTTCGAAACTCGTGAAAGTTGGTCTAATAATTCTAAGAGCATACGAATGAGGAAAAATATTTTAACTTAATAATATTAGTTAATTAATCCTTACAAAGTTTAGGAAGATATTTTCGTTCAGGTCTGATCTACGTGTCTTATACGATTTAGATATAAAATAAATGTTTAGTTATTAAAAATTAAAGGTCACAACACAACGGCTATAAAAACAAAGAATAATAAGTGCTAAATATCCCCACTGTGGCTCAGTGGTATGCCTGCGGACTTACAACGCTAAAATCCGGGTTTCGATACCAGTGGTAAGCAGGGCACATTATAGCTCATTGTGCCTTATTTCAAACAACAACAGCAATAAGTGCTAAATATCTTACACTCTTAGATTATATTATACAATACATTTCCTAACCTTTAAAAAAATATAAACAAATTAAGGCTTCTTCAAAAGTTAATGGAAGCGGAAAAGTGGCTTAGAACGGAATTGAAAATTTCCTACCTTCTATTCTCTTAAAAGGTTATGAAATATGTAAATAAATTCTTTTATTTGATGCAATTTGTAATACAAGTCAAGTACATAAAAATAACTTAAATATGTTCAATTAACACGAAGCCAACCATTATTTAAAATCTGAGTAAAAATTATTGTATTATAATAAAATTCATAACGACTATTTAAAATTAGTTATTTTTATCATTTCAATTGACGAAGAACGTTTACTCATAATTTCTTAAAGTTGTTTTTAACTCTAAAGTTAATAAATTATTCTTAATAATGCTCTATTCATGCTCGTTATACACTTAAAACCAGCTCTTAAAGGTTTTATATTTGATTTAGTTTTGTTGTCTTACAACTAATGAAAATTCTTGCAGGTTTTCTCTTTCAATACTTAGAATTGCAACAAAAAACAACTTTCGTAAGTGTTCCGTTTGAGTTCTTTCTCAAAGTCAGCAATTAATAAACAAGTCTTAGAATAATTCTGTTCGACTTTTTGTCGAATTGCAATAAATAAACATTTTATTTTTTCAGGATTTCTTTTTAAGTTCGTTTTTCTTAACATTACATTAAAAAAAACTACTGTAGATTTATTCCTTGACGTCTTTTTTTCTTATAGTTACAATAAAAAAATAATTATTTCCGGTTTGTCAACTATAATTCTATTCACTAACATTTTGCTTAATAAAACTTTCTGTTCGGTTTATTTTTCACAGCATTGCTATCAAGAAACTGATCTTATTGGTCTGTCACAATTCATTTTTTAGCTATACCATTAATAAATAACTACTGCAGGTTTTCTGTTACAGTTATTTCTCTTAGGAATGTGATATATGAATATATCATGCGTTTCTGCTTTTTCACAGGCCCGGTGGTTAAGAGGCTAAACTTGTAATCCGAGGGTCGCGGACTCAATTACCCGTCACACCAAACATGCTCGCCCTTTTAGCCTTGGGGGTGTTATAATGTTACGATCAATCCCATTATTCGTTGGTAAAAGAGTAGCTCAAGAGTGGTGGGTGGCGATTGATAGGTGCCTTTTCTCTAGTTTGAAACTGCTAAATTAAAGATGACTAACGCAGATAGTCCTCATGTAGCTTAGCACAAAAGTCACAAACAAAAATGTTTTCTTACAAAATTATAGTAATTATTCTGATTTTTTTCTTTGTTTTGAATATGTGAAGGCTTCACATGGAGCGTGGTAAAAACACGTTCACTTCAGTTCTTTCTAGCTACCTTTGATTTCAAGTGTTTAATACCTACTTTACTAAGGGGAGGAGGGAGATACTGAACTAAGGAACATTAGAGTTAAAACACTCTGAAAAAATGTTTTGCAGAAGAAGCAGTTGTAAAAATCCAAAAACAGTGCAAGGAAAAGAAACTGTACATACTGTGTTTCTGTTTGGGGTGATAATAAAGACTGGCCATTGTGCATTTCTTCTTTTTCTTTGGTAAATCTTATCATTTCACTTGAAATACTAAATCAATTAGTAAGACAATTAGAATTATTAATGGATTATATCTTGATCAATTACCCAATTATTAAATGGTCCTATCCAGCAACTCAAATATTAACTCAGTTTACCCGAATAGACTAAACAGTGAATAGATAGGAGAATAATAACTGCAGTATATCATTATTGTGGCGTTTGTTATATCTGTTAAGTCGTGTATTGTTCTATACTTTAGTTAAAAGAAATACAGTTTTCCGCAACTAGAAGGAATTATGACCAAGAGGAAGAGTTGGTCATTTAAGAAAGATGGTTGATTGAATGAGTTATTGAGTCCAGGAAATGTGAGACTTTTGACAATACTACAACGTCCATGACTTCTAACTAACTACATCTGATAGCTCAGAAAGAAGAATGTCTTGTACACCCAGAATAGCAGCTCAAGGTATTTCTCTGTGGTGTAGCATTCAGTAAACTTGAGACTATATTGAGTGGCGCATATAGAGCCTCCAGATTTACACCATCCACAGTATTATAATCTAGCTCTAGTTGAAGCCACCAAGAATATTACAGAGAAACGTAAGGACATTAGTGAACGATATCTGCTAACCAGAGATATCTCACCAGTAGCTAAGATAGTTGGTACTCAATGTCGAAATAAGGGTTACATAGAGAAATGTTAAGTCCCCTAAGCTGGAAGAATATACTACCAAGATAACTGTGGACAATAGAAAAATTTGGGGTCGAGCTGCAGAGCACTTTTTGCCATACTGCCACCCTATAACGGGGATAATACTGCTTGTCAAAGTGTTGGGGTCCTTCAGAATCCCTACAACACCGTACCGAAAACTTTAAGGACATTTTAATAAGATGATAGTCATGAAGTTAGGAAAGAAAGTATATTACCATGATCATTGTTCCTGTGAGTGAGAGGTAACGAAACACTACAAACATTTAAAGAAACAGTAAAGGTGACTTTGAACAATTTTCCAAAGCACTGCAGGCAGATAATTGTCTCTAGAAGAGATATTAGAACTCTTGGTTCTTAGTTGAGGCTCTGTAGCTTTGAGGACTTAAATGAAAAACAATTTTAAAACTGAAAGACAGTCATTTCTGAGTTCTACTGGAAACTTAACCTGGAGAAATTTTGAACAATCAGTTAGATCAAATTCATTGCTAGAAAGAGGGGAACCATGGAAATTACACCCATACATTTGTGTTTCTTTCACACGGAGACTTGGTATAGCACAGATATTCCAGTACTCTCATGGTTTATATTCAGTAATGTATAATAGTGATTCTTTCATCGTGGATTTTCCAAGATGGGAAAGGTACATGTTCTACCTATGTAGCAGTGGGTTACTTTGAAGTGGACTTCTATTTACATTGTCGAGCAGCGAGGTAGAAGAGATTGTCGGTTTGATCAATGATAACAAAGGTATAGGAAATCAACAGCTGTCAGTAAATACTACTATTACAGCTATAGGAAGCTAGAAGAGCTGAGGTAAACCCTAGCTACCTTGAGGAGTGCAACAAACAGATTTCAGTGAAAAGTACGGTTGTCAACACAACTTAATCAGAGCAGTATGGCTCTTGTTATGTGACTGTGCCAGTAGAAGGGCAAGAGGTCAAGTTCCTGAATGATACTGAATGCTAGTATATCTCACAGTATATCAGCCACTCTGAGTAAAACAAGAACTTGATAGAAACTTTTTTCTAGCAAATAAAAATAAACTACAATATTATTCTATGCATAAAAAATTAAAACAACCTCGAAAATTTGTGTTATTATATAAAAAAGTTGAATTTTTCAGTCATATTCTGAATAGTAAGGAAATCTCCACAGATTAAGCTAAAATAACGGTAATGCGAGTAATAAAAAAGTCAACAGTTTTCTTGATTTCCATATAACTTACAACTCTTACTACTCACAGACAGATATCAGGCGGAATTAAAGATGCGAGCACTCACTTCAATTTCTGAAGAGTATTTTAGTAGAAACACTGGTTTTAACATATCCATAATGGAATTGTAAATTCTGCTAAACACTGGCACCCGTGTTAATGAAATCATGATAGTTTTTTTTCAACTGTAGGATGAAGTAGAACCTATAACATATGCTAGTCAGTTTCTCAGAGCTTCGAAATACATATACTATCTGATAAAAAAATAACTGCTTGCAATTATTTTTGACGCCACCTTTATAGTAGAAAGTTCACCGTTTGAATGTACTATGCATTATTTAAAGGGCTGACGAACTGCAAACACACTGAAGGAATGATATACTAGATAAGACATTGCATGAAAGTGATCTAATCATGCATTATCGCCTGGACCCGCAACAAGAAAAACAGGCAGATTATATTGCTCAGTGTAGAGACAGTGCCAATTTTTTGAACACCCCGATTCTTGGCGCCTTATAGGAACGAATCTATTTCTGCTATGAGCAAAAACAATCCATACAGTGGGGTTTTTATTAGTGGTGGATGAGACAGTTAACTCTATAGAAATAAAAACTGAAATACTTTATTATTAGCACTCCTTTCCAAGCAACAAAAAAAGCATGATAAGCTCAGACCTAGGAGCTCAGCATATATCATTTGGGAGTAAGTTTTCTCGTCTATGGATGAAAGGAGTGAATGTCTTACGTATACTTGTACTAATATTCAACAGCAGCTCTTTTAGCCTCATGTGAATTAATGTTCAAATCAATGTGCTCATTGATACGAACATTGTAGTAGGTGTGTGTGTCTGTGCCTCTTAGAGGAAGAAAAACGATTTTAGCAAATTTAAGTCCAACAAATAGTCTTGCTTATCACTGATCTACTTCCAGAAATGGTTAGAGGTCACCCATACGTACTCATGATCATTGATTGCTTCAGTGATTTGAGATTTATCAAAAAGTTAGCACATTTCCACAATCGATGATTGATACACTGCTGAGCACCAAATAGTCTGGTTCACTACACCTCAAGTGATACATCTGGATCAGAGAACTATCTTTAACAGTTAACTGTCCTCTGAGTTGGGTGAAGTATTTGGTGTTGTGAAGACATAAAAATTATCTTACGAATCACAGTGTGATTGTTTAGAAGAATTAGAGATATAGACTAAAAAACATGTAACTAATAATTATGTAACTTAAACCAAAATGACTTGGATGGACACCTACAGTTAGTTATCATGGCATACTATACAACTGAACAGAGATCAACAGGGTATTTGTCAATTATGCTGCTATTCAACCAAGAAATATTACTCTCTGTGGACATGATATATAGTACTCCACCTAGAGCAGACACCCCACATTGTCTACAACAACATGTTGCATGGTTAATATGCACAGCAACATATAGAAAAGGCTGCCATATAACAGAAAAGGTGACGTGAGAATATAATGAAGAATAAATATACCAAACTGAGGCTAAGTGTTGCTTTGTTATGTACCCACAGAATAGCAGTCTTTTTACTGTGGTTGGAAAGTAATTCATCTTGTGTTCCAATAAGTTGGTCCCTTAACATGTAAGCTACTTCAGTCAAGGAAATGCACTAAAGTACGTAATACACAATGATCAGCAACATCTTTACATGACCAATAAATCTCTAATGAACTGGCTTGCCTGAAAGGCGCAAGAAGACGTAGCCGAGACAGATGAGATTAAAACGACTGTTTTACCTTGCCATGGCCCTAAAGATAAGAAGGGGAGAATTGAGGGAATTTGGCTGGTTGTCACTTGAATAAGTACTGTATCATTAAGTGAGGCTCAACTCTGATAGTTCAGGAGCTACCAGTGAGGACCACTAATTGATATGGTTGGGATTAAACCCAGTCATTGACAGCTAGGAGAGCAACTGACTGTAGGATCACTGAGTAACAGAAAATGGTCCTTGCTTACCAATGTATTAGGTGGTACTTGTCTTAAAGTGTATATGCTACATTGTGTGATTTAAACTTGATTACAACAAAGCTAGAATGATTTTTCTATTGCAAGATTACCAACGTGGCTTTGTAACTCTTACTTTCAGAGCTATTAAGTAAAGTTTGACTATAAGCGATACATGTAGGATACCAGATTACAACTTCTTGATTAAATTTAGTATGGCTGATACCAGCAGATGTAATACCTTGTGCATCAGTAGCTAGAAGATTGAAAAATCAGCTTAAAGGGCTTTGTGACTTTTGTGTTCTAAGTTATCAAGTGATTGCTTTCCAAGGCAAAAGAGTTTCATGAAAATCATTCTTCTCATTTAGCTGAGTGGCAAGTAGCACTCTATAGAATACTACATAGTATTCAATAAATCTTTTCTGTCACATCTGAATGGCATATAACTTCACCATATCCATTAAGAGATTTTTATTTCATCAGTCTGTCTGATAATATAAACCGTAGTAATAGCATGACTGTTAATCCTGTCTTAGCATACTTTTAGTTTACAAAATTTGACTTAAATAAATGTTCTCAGTTTATTTATCTTATAAAGCCTGAAAAAACAACACATACATGGATTTTATGGGTTACAGGTAGCAGTACCTTTACTTGATTGTAGGCACCACACATTAACTTTAGAAAATAACATTTCGAGAAGGAACTGATGGCAGCCTATTGAAAGTTATTAACAAATGTAATGATGTATAACGGAGATCTGTGTGTATAATAATATATTTACCTTAACAAATGCATATGCATGATCCCATATATGTCCAAGAATATTATCTGAAGTCATTCATGAATGTTGTGTCGCATGAATAGATCAACTAGATAATGAGTTCAACTATTAAATAACATATGAATGGAAATAAAAAGTTTCATTTGTTTGTTAAGGCTGTAATATTAAGTTAACAGACATTACTGATCTGTCAGATATTATTTGAAGATATATACATGTATTGTTTAATATTTGTGAAACAATATTTCAATTCTGATATTGAAATATTTGGCAGGAAGTGAATTTTCATGGAAGTATAAGAGCAACAACGAACATCACACTTTGTTTGAAATCTATCTTTTTTTCTCTGTAAGAGAGAGATAAGATATTTTGATTACATCAAACTGAAATATTTCAGAAGGTGGCAAAGATTAGTAGTGGTGACTTTTATGTCACAAATATAAGTTTTGTTTTATTTGTCTATGATATTATTTGTTTTATTTGCCTATAGTATAATACTTCCAATCACTTAAACTGAAATATGTATCAAATGTGTATAAAAGCGTGCAATTTTTTGAACGTTTTCTAAATTGTTTCGTTACCATATGCAGTATAAAATGCACTAATGTGCAGGCTGTATAAGTAACATGAAAAGTATAAACCAAAACCTTAACAAAGAAGATATCTAAGTAAATGCAATGCACGCATTATTGGGTACTAAAGGTAAAAAGAAGGACTAGCTTTACCTAACTCAAATCGATGTATGTGCGTATGATCCAGTTTTTAAGGATTGTTTCCAGTTCTTTCCTATACGAATTTAATATCTTTATGTAACAACCAGATGGCAGGGAAGGCAATGGATCCTGATCAAAGAATCACTTAACCAAAATAATTCATTAATTACTCAGTCTATAAGTTTTAAGAGGAAAAATAATGGTTGTAACTGGTTGGTACTAACCTTTTATCATCCTGTCCTCCAAGATGACCTTTAGACAAGTTGAAATTCATCAACGTTGTATTTTAAGCTTCGACTATTTAAGCTCAACTCCTGGGGTAACTTGGAATTTGACTATTTTGTCCTCAGCTAGTGAGTGGTATTTAACACACAGTGTGCTAAAATCTCCATTAATCTAAACTACTATAGAAGGGCAAAATTATGATGACCAAATTTACACTCAGCAACTCTTGTTTGGCAAAAATCTCAACTTATATGATTACCCAAAGATACTTGCGACCGGTCTTTCCACCCAATATAACTTGCATGAAAATATATTGCTGACTGATGCATTAGACATTCAATATTGTGATGAGTTGGTTGTTTAACTGCCTCTGAGGTCTCCTGAATAGCCTACAGGACCCAATACTCACCAGATGAAAAAAAATCAAAATCACTGAAAGCCATGCCATGTATCCTCAGGTCTATGCCTGCTACCTGATACACCATTCCCAGTTAAGAAAGATATATGTTGGGTGTGACTAGAGTCTCTATTGAGGTGACCCATTGGTGGGTATCTGTTGATAGTAAAGTACAGGCATTATTTCTGCACCCACATTAAACAGGAAATTCTGAAACCCAAGAATAAAGCCACCTAAACCGTCGACCAAATGTCCTTTGACAGTCAGCAATGAACATCACTGGAATCAAATGACTACATTTACGCTGAGGTTTGAGATACCAAACACCAAAGAGCTTTCACTGAAAAATTCAAGAAAACTGCCTTAACTGCAACTAATTTTTGACCTTCTAATGATTCTACCCATCAGCATAACTGTATTTATGACTGTGATACAAATTCATGTCACGAAATAGCAGTGATTAAAGGTATAGAGATATGAGACTTGTATAACTAGAAAGTTGATCATTTCTGATGATGGTTCATACTACTTTCACAGTTATGGAAAGAATATTAGGAGCCGTGAATAAAGTTAGCAAGGACCAGTCAGACCTAACATCAAACCAAAGCTATCATCAGAGATAAGATGACAGCCAGTCAGAAATAAAGAGCTACTTTATAAGACCTAAAACTGGAGATAAAATAATGATAATGAGAGTTAGGCTTATCCTGTTTAGTTTATTCTGTATGTAGAATATAGAATCTGTTTGCTATATTTTGTAAAATGATTTTATTTATTATGATTATTTGCTATTCTTATGAAAGGTTACTGTGACATATATGATTGTATTTGTGATTGTACATTATGTTAATGTACCTGAACTGATTTGATCTTGTATCTGCATCATGAGTTATATTACCACATTCTAAACGTGAGGAGCTGATTAGTGTTAAAGGATTTGAACTGCAGATTTTTATTTTCAAACTGAAAGATTTTGTGTTTTTTAAAGGTTTATAACGCATTAATTTATTAGTAGTCGTTCTGAATTTGTTATTTATTTTGTATATATGCAAATTTTACATTGCACGTTATCGAGAAAGCTGTTTAGTTTATTTCATTCTAAATGCCTTTGTTTCTTTGTTTTCGAGTTAATAAACCTTTTCTGTCCAGTGTGTTTTTTTCTTGCAATACTGCACCTTGTTCATAATTAATGGTTATGGTTTTGCCTTGGTCTCAATAAGCATCATCAGTCACGTGCGTAGTGCTGGTTGCATTATTTCCTTAAACTTAAGAAACATTGAATTTAGAGAATCTTGAAAAGGTCCCCAGTCAAGAAAAGAAAGCACACCCACTGTTTTTTATGTTTAGAGTGATTGTTCATTTTATATTTACATTTATATCATCTTAATATTCAATTTAAAATCACGATCTAGTTGGTACGAGAGATTTAACACTATTTCACGATTGAATTCTTGACCAAATTTTCAGTTATTAAACGTATCTATTCAACAGCTCGAAGGTTAAGCTAGTTTACCTAAATTATAAATATACTAGAGCATTACCATTGATAAATGATAACAGTAGATCTTCTGTTTGAGCTCATTTTCACTGTCACACAATTCATATACAATTGTTAGACGTTTTATATTCTTGTAAATTTTCTGTTTGAATAATTTTCCTCGGCATTATATGCAAATAACATTTCTTCTATGTTTTCTATTAAGTTAATTGTTCTTATTATCACAATTAATAAACAGCTCTTACAATTTTCCACTCCAATTCTCATACCAAAGTTTGTTTAAATTGAGGAACATCTATTGCAGATTTTTAATGTCAGTTCTTTTCCTTAGCATTATAATTAATTAATTGGTATTAATAATAATACACAAACCAAACATAAACATTTATAATGAATATCCTTTTACATTTATTGAACATCCTCCATCTTTTTTCCTGTTCTTTTTAAAAATAATAATTAACACAAACGACATACAAAGATGTTCTGTCTCTTTTTCTTTTCCCTTAGTTTTACAATTATTAAAGAACTGTTTCACATTTTCTCTTCCAATGTTTCTCTAAGCATTACAATTAATAAACAACTATCGTAGGTTTCGAATTTAAATTCTTTGTCTAATTTTTACATATAACAAATTTCCCTTGGAGGATTTCTGTTCGATTTTTTTAGCCTCACAATTAATTTTAAATTCTTTATGTAAGGTATTTTGTTATTACTCACTCTCTAAATTTCTATTTTTGTATGATAATACAAAACTATACGCTTTAACAGCTTATGCATATTGTTGTTTTCTCCGCAAAGTTTATGTTTATTTGCCTTTTTAATTTGTGTAGTTTTCAATGATGTTAGTTTTTCTCCATCTAATAAGGATGGTAGATCCAGCTGAAGCAATAAGAATGATTTCATTCTTCAACTTTTAAGTTGTTAAGTATAAATTGATGTGTTAAAAAGATTGTCATAGAAGTGGAAGATACTCAATGAAAAAAGAATATATTATGATCAGCTTACTTTTTCAAAGTTTAAATAACGTTTGCTAATATTGACAATAGCTTAACATGTAGCGTATAAAAGCATGCATATAAAAACTTTACTTTCACATTGCAGGGCTTAATCTATGCAGCTGTGTTCCACAACGCATAAAAACAACCAATTTAATACATCCTAATATATATCTTATCAAAACATTGTCTAGTAATTCCTTGGGGATATGTTATGTATGTATACACTACGTATTCGTAATTTTGGATGTTTCTTCTTCTTCATGAATGTATTTCAGAAAATATATTTGCATATGTCGACCCTAAAACAAAACAAAAACATAACATATATATATGTACATACATAAATTACCATACCAAGTATAAACCAAGATTTCTCTTATAAGCGGACTAAAACATTTGAATTGGCTTTAAGGCAGATTGAAAACTCTGTTAATCTCGTCATATCTAGGTAAATAGTGAGTTTAAACGTCCTTTATATTAGCACATAGTAGCAAAACAGCATCGAATTGTTTGTCATTGTTTTGTTCTTGTAATCATGTTTTTTTTTCCAGTATCACATGATATCTCATGATTTGTGGACACTTGCAAGAGTGAAAAGAGCTGTGGTGTAGCAAACAAAACAAGTTCCAGCATTTTAAATATGATTTCTCCTGCATAAAGATAAATAAAAATAAAAGTAAGCTTTATTAGGCTATTTGTAGCTATAAATCCTTAATACCTAATTTTAGTTTATAGACTGAAAAGTGTGGAAAATAGTAATAAACCTGACTAGTCACTGCGTTATCTATCACTTTATCCTAATGTCTTATTACATAGAAGCTCCTCACATAGAATTGTGCTAACAGAGGTACAAAAAATTTTAGTAGGGACGAGGGAGGAGCAATAGTTAACATAATGGACTATAAATCTGTGGGTCTTCAGCTTGTATCCCATTACTTCAAAATAGAAGTCGCGATCCGCACTTTGTGGTTGTGGGTATAGTATAAGAGAGGCAGTTAAGTTTTTCTATTCTTCAACACAAAGGTAATCCATCAGTTTGCAGCGGGCGCCGTAAACTAATTCCCTCCTATCTAGTCTATTAACATAAAATTAGAGAAGACTAAAATAGTTTTATGCAAATATCCGAAAACAAACAAATCTTTGGCAGTTCAAACCAGTTTCTAATTCGAAACTCTCGACGATTTCCTGAAGTAAATCCTTCATTGTACGACACAAACATATTACTTCCGATGAGAGAGTTCTCTCATTAGAAGAGAAAAAGCTAGAATCTGTGACACACATATTGCTGTTGATGAATTCCTGGCATCAGGTTTTCACCGAGAGAATAAACTGTTTATTTATGATTCAAAAATCTTTCTTCTGTTTTAGAGGAAAGGTAAAGGTGGCTTAAAGGTCAGCATATCGATAATTCATGGTTTGTATATTGTTACTTCAAAATGGCACTCCTTGCCTTGAGAATGCGAGAGTGTTATAAGAATTACAGTCAAATAAATCTACTTGATAACCATTGCACACGAAGTGAGTGCTGTTTATTAGTTGCGTTCAGTCTAATTTATCAACTCAAACTAAAGAGTGATTAATGCAGAAATCTTTTGCTGTTTGCGCAAGTATCGGAAATAAGCCAGACCTTTCTTTATCTTATTCCATTTTTTGGTAGTTCTACTCAATATCTCAGACAATCAAATAGATCGACAGTTTAGAGTAAAGGGATGTCCTTTAATAAATATGTTTGTTGATCTTTAGGTTATATTACTGGAAGAGTCATGGAAGGATCTGTTTTTATTGAATATGGCGCAGTGGTCAGTTACATCGGATATTTTATCCACTTTGCCTGGCCCTAAATTGACCACACTTCGGACAAGTTCTGATCCAAAACCTGGTGACCTTCAATCACAACATGCCTCTGACGTACACTACATCCAAGATGTCATGAGACGATACCGCCAGTTGTCGCCAGATTTTACTGAGTGTAGCTGTTTGAAAGCAATTGTGTTGTTTAAACCAGGTATTAAGCTTTTATTTCAATTCTTAATATAAATTAAATTTCGTATCTGAGCTAAACTTACAGATTGTTAGTACCACAGTAGTCTATGTCTGCTCGTTCACTAAAACAGAACTATAGTTGTTAGGTTTTGTTTGCAACCAGTTTGTTTTTAATCTGTTATTAACTTTTTATTTCTGTGCTTGCTATAGATGCACGTATAATTCATAAAAACTAAGCTGTTGTCACTACTAAAACCAAATATCCATTTTACTCTGACCAAATGCTAATTTAATAATGTTGCTTTCATCTTATGTTCACAATTTCTCAATAAATTCTTGCATTTAAGCTTCGTACTTATTGTCTTTTATTTTAAAAAAGACGGTTTTTATTCTAGTTTAATCAGCTAGTACAGCATAAGTCTACGGATTTACAACGCTAAAATCAGAGGTTAGATTCCCATAGGTGGGCTCAGCAGGTAGCCCAATGTGGCTTTGCTATAAGAGAACACACTCACTCTAATTCAATTGTTTGTCTTAATTTACTACTATATAAGCAGTGTTCCCTCTTCATGGCAGCAACAACGAAAATAGTAAATTGAAACTCCTCCCCCCCCTTCCGTTTAACCGGTAACGAATAATTATTCGTTATTATAATCCATTAAACCCTGGATTTTTTTATAAAGGTTATAAAAGATAAATAACCATGAATGCTTTCAGATATCATTTGTAAGCTTAAACTCTTCCCGGTGACGGTGAGGCAAGTGCAAGGGCTAAAAATCAGGTTTTGATACAAACGGTGGGTAGAGCGCAGTTAGCCTACTGTGTAGTTTTGGGCTTAATAACAGCCACGCTAGCTAAGTAAAAACTGGTTTTGTTTTTCTTTTGCATCTTAGAATTTTAACCTCAGTTCTTTTGAATGACCTGCAGAAGTTATAAAGTTATTTCTAAAATTCATTATATTCCATGCATTTTAAAGTGTCAAGAGCTACATATCAGTCGTTAACCAATTTTTAAAAATCGTTTTTGTTATACTGGTTCCAGCTACAGATAAGCATAATTCGTCTAATGTTGAATAAAGAGGCAATGTCCTAAAACAGTATTGCTGTCTTCAGTAAGAATATGCACTAGGTAACTCATTTCAGTTACTGTTTTAAGAATCTAGGTATTTGGAGATTTAATTAAATTAGTACCATTCTAATTACATAGCATCCGAAAAGTCTGGAACCATAGGTGATTCGAAGCTTTTCTTAATTTCAGATATGTGACTGATCATGACTGATATTTCAAGGATAGCATGTGGAAAACATTCTGTAAAACTTGTCGAAATGTGTTATAGTTCCAGACTTTTTGGATATTCTATACATTGACATCATCGCATTAAGTTTATTCAGTTTATTCCTTCTACTAAATTTAATAGTCTGGAGTTAATTGTTTTTTGCTGTGTTGTTTTTCATATTTCTTCCGAAATAGTTGACATTTTATACATTTCCATTTTATCTGATTTTATTTTTTTAGAAACTGTAGGCTTGTGTGATATTCATCCAGTTGAGATGTTACAAGACCAGGCCCAATGCATTTTGGGAGATTATGTCAGACACAAATACCCTCGGCAGCCAACAAGATTCGGACGGCTTCTTCTGTTGGTTCCTTGTCTTCGTGCTGTTAGCGCAGGGATGGTCGAACGGCTCTTCTTCAGAGACACAGTTGGAGATATTCCCATCGAGAGACTTCTTGGAGACATGTATCACATGGAAAAAACAGACTGACTTTAAGAGTACAATATAAGTGGTTTTGTGTGTTGTTGTTTTTTTGTATCTAAGTTTCATTCAAAGAATTCTCGGTAAAAAAATCTATTAAAACAACATTAAAAGGTCGCTTTAACGGTAATGAGAAGAGAACAAATTCTTGTTGGGAAGTGATATAATAAAATATTTGTAAACAAAATCTTAAATGATGAATTTAAAAACGTTTCACTTGCGCATGTTAATTGTTACTAAATTAGATAACGCGCCAAGTTTCTTCCTTTGATTACTTGACAGAATACAAAATGTTAAGGGAAGAAAGTGATGAAATAATATTTTTTTATCCACTTAGGATCCTGACAAATATGTATATTGAAAGTAAAATTTTCATCTTTATCGGTAAAGGTAGGATATTTCTTCATTAGGACAAACAATTTACGTCTTCATGATAAAATAAATATTAAACCTTCACCAAGTATAAAAAAGCTTACGACTTATGACTTGATCATGTTTCTAGAAATGTATATTCAAAAAGATGGAAGTTAAATCTTGGAAAAGTGAAATTTAGTTACTTTGTCAGAATTCTTGATATATTAAGAAGTATAAACTATTTCTTCCTTCGAAGTCAAGGTCTACATTTTCATTAAGAGTTGTGGCATATTTCTAGACCGCATTAAATGGCTTATACAAGTCTTTAGAGAGTCCTGTTTATAGGTAACATTGGAATGATGGAATGCGAGTCATTGAAACTTATGGTATTAGATTTACCCAAAGTCAGCTTTGTTTCCGAATAAAGCCAACTCTGTAAAAGAGAACTGTAACTTAAAAAAATGTCCAGCATTATTATACGCTACTTTCAGATATCACAACGATTATGCTTATTAGAATAATAGTCCTTAGGCTTCTAGTGAGAAATCAAAACTTCAGACAAACATAAAGAAAATACAATGGAAGATTACTTTAAATTTCATATCTGTAAATAATTCTGTTTCATGTTAAAAACTTCTGTCTTTGTACATACGTATATTTTTTGTCTCGAGCACTTGGAGTTTTAGATCTTTAAACTCTTTTTAAGACTTTGTTTCATTGTAGAGTGAAATGATTCCACCAAACACACTTCTGCTGTATATAAACACAGAATAATTTACAATGTAATATATATTGTTACTTTCACAGCTCCTAGATTCTTTAGCGAGTTAAATATGACTCATTTTAGTAAAATGGTGAAGTTACGTTCATTCAAGCTCACCAGTGAATCAACGATATGTCTAAAGACTTACAACGCTAAAAACCGGTTTTTGATAACCGCGGTGGGAAAAGCACAGATAGCCCATTGTGTAGCTTTGTGCTTAATTAACAACAACATTCATTTGATTGTTTTATTTTCGACCTTTCAATATTTTAGTCACGGAAATTTACCCAAAGGATTACATATTTATCATAATAAAGGAAAGGGTTAATTTCAATCAAAACCGCTGAAGGTTTTGAGTTTTGAAAACAAATTTTTAAAAAAATCTCACCACTTTGTTTTAAAGCATTGTTGCTTTCCTGGTTGATCACCAATATTTTAAAAGTTTGTTATAATACAAAATTATCCCAAAGCTTAGATGATGAAGAACACCTTTCACTATATTTGACTTTCGTAACAACGCAGCAATCACTTATTCTTTCTTTAGGAAATCTAATACCTTACATAGAACTCAAGCTTTAAAATGGGCCCGGCATGACCAAGCGTCCCCGTCGCGCCAAACATGCTCGCCATTTCAGCCGTGGGGTGTTATTATGTTACGGTCAATCCAACTATTCGTTGGTAAAAGAGTAGCCTAAGAGTTGGCGGTGGGTGGTGATGACTAGCTGCCTTCTCTCTAGTCTTACACTGCTAAATTAGGGACGGCTAGCAAAGATAGCCCTGGAGTAGCTTTGTGCGAAATTCAAAAACAAATAAACAAAAGCTTTAAAATAAGTTCTGTTAGGAAGAAATAGTGCATAATCAAATAATGCATGGTGCAGAATAAATAATAAAATCTTATTCAGACATAATCATAAAACAAATTTATATCCGTAAATTAAAGTAAGGTTGAGGAAAAGTTCTTAGATAAAATATGGGTCTAGGCAAAAAAAGAACCATACAAAAAATTAAGAAAAATGAATTTATGATTTCTTAGGTAAAATGAGACAAGATAATGATAAGAAAATTAAAAGACTATGCACTCTCAATAATTTATATTTAATATTTTTCAGTGAGATAAATGATTTTTTTTTGTTATTACTTTTGTCAGACAAGAATATCGAAAACGATTACTTTAATTAGAACAAAAAATTCAATATTCAATTAAATATTTTATTGGCTATACATTACGTTTCGAATAATGTATTTAGTATGAAAAATGTCAATATCAAAGATTTTGTATATATATAGTGTATTAGATTTCATTATAAAGCCTACTTGTGAAATGCTCATAAATAGTCCAATTATTTAAAAAATCGTGAAACAACCAAGAAACCTAATAGAAAATCTGTTTATGTAATAATTTACACAAAGTTGAAATGTCTAAGTTAAAATTTCAGTTTTTGTGCTAGGCAAAGTACTAATATAGCGTTAAATTAGAAAGGAATGAAGGAAACAAAATCATACAAATAAAAGAAAATATGTCAAATATATCTGAATAATTATACCTCAAGCTCTATATCTACTCTAACTAGCAATACGTTGCTTAAGAACATGTTTTTGTACGTTTCAGATACTCTACTAATGCTTGAACTTTAACTTAACATTACAGCGATTTACAATTATCTTAACACCCTCAAAAATTTAAAATAAGGGCGTAAGTCGAAGTAAAAATGTATGCATTTTGAATTTATGTTCTTCGTAAAGTTACGTTGAGATGAATTATGGGAAAAAACGTGAATTAATGCATCTGTACTCAATGTAACAAGTTCATTTGAATTGAGCTACAAATCTCTGAAAGAAGGATAGATATTTATTTTCTGTTATACTGCTCAATAATCGGAAAGTTTTTCATCTTCCCTCTGTGAAATTTTTGAAAGTTTTTCTAGTTATGGCGGGCAATGTGTATTTCTTGCAGAACACCATTAAGGGCTATTTTTCAGATCTATAACACGTTACTTCAAATTAGTGTTCTCATATCTGTTGCTTTTCAAACTACCTATAATCAACTTTTTAAGCAAACTATAAAAAAATTGTAATTGGTTTATGGATTGATAAAATTATGTCAACAGGTACTATAACGAAGAGCCTGACCTCACGACTAGTATTATTTAGTTGGTATGCTAGCCCTCATTCATCTGAGTGGAATAATCGTCTTCCTCTTTGTGCCAAGTTTAGGTTTTACAGAATGTATTGTCTTTAGAAAAGATGTGTGGAATTAAGTGTGAACAGAGAGCGCCACATGGTTGTTATATTCCTAATAATGCTACAGCTTTCCAATTATCCTGAAAATATCGTATTTCTTAAACTAAAATATTTTCACTTAAAAGTCTTAATTTTAATAAATATTTTTTTTTCATTTTAGAATAGATTATGAAAATAAAAATATAAAAAGCTATTAAAATTTACAAAATAAGCAACACATCCTACAAAGCTTCTACTTATTATTAATACTAGCATTACTTAATGATAATGGAAGTCATAGATAGCACTATGTGTGTGTGTGTACTTAGACAGAGAAATAAATAAATATGCCACAGTATAAGATAATTTCAATTTCAAGTGAAAACATTCAGATGTTTCATTTCATCTGCACTCTTTAATCCAACTTAAATTAACGTCAGTCAGTATAATTATTTTAATTTGTGCAAATCTATATTTTATTTTGCCATTAAAATATCTTGATTATGACACATCAACAAATCACAAAATTTTAACCTACTAAAATTATATTTGATAAAAATGTTTTAATTACTAACAAATTTCAATGTTTCTGATGAGATTTATTTCTCAAGTATGAACTTTTTATTTCCAACTAATTCAATGTTAGATGTTTTAACTTCAGCTTTACAAAATGTACGTCTTATAAAAGTTAGTTGATTAGTAATATATAAACATATATTGTAGGTATATGAAACACCTTCTTATTCTTTATGAGTTTCACACCGTTTTCAGGTTGTTCTCTATTGTTTTAAACAATTAAGTAAAATAGGCTTAAGTGACAGGAAGAATGGTTTAAAACATACCAAAGAGGTACAGCATGTTTTATTTCTATCAATGTTTATTTTTGGTAAATTCGGTGTTCGAATTTGATTAGATTTGTTCACAAGGAAAAGTAGTGTGAATGTGGTGCAAAAGTATATGTGAATGAATCATTTACAAATACATCGGTGAAAAAAATGTGCGAATTTGATTTTTATTTCGTGACTTACTTATATTTCATGCAATTTTTCAGTCTCGTATAATTCACGATTATATGTTATGCAATTAATTAAAACAAATACTATCAATAAATAAATATAAACCCATAGAATAATTTTCTTGTTTATCAGTTGGTATTTTTAAATGTTTATTAAAAGTTGAAATTGGTTGAGTCTAAGTTTTAGTTTATATATCTATTTTTTTCATATGATAATGACAGTTTTAAATATATTTATATAATTGGCAGTTTTGAACTAATAACTTTATGCGATG
The DNA here is from genome assembly GCA_011833715.1 of Carcinoscorpius rotundicauda. Classification (NCBI taxonomy): domain Eukaryota; kingdom Metazoa; phylum Arthropoda; class Merostomata; order Xiphosura; family Limulidae; genus Carcinoscorpius; species Carcinoscorpius rotundicauda. Next base: position 25,488,537 of record CM022404.1, read on the forward strand.
TTGAAATATAAAGTCAAATTATATTGTACTAAATAACAAACACACTAACCATGCTGTTGTTGTTTATTTCAGTAATAATAGAGGTAATACTTTGATTTATTTTGTTTATTTTTTAAGTAAATGAGCGACAACTCTTTCAAAAATTTGAACATAACTCTGTAGTTTCCATATGTGATCTATGCTGTAAATATAAAGCTTTCTGTGTGTTCACCGAGAAAATGGATGATAATCCTCTCAAAAGCTTGAAAGTTGCTAATCGTCTAAGACATTTAACTTTTCTTATCTTGACATTTTACTTCGACAATCATGGTCTGAGTAACTGTATCGTCTCGTGTAATAATAATTTTTTGTTAGCCAAAGAATAAATTTTGTGCTGTTACGTTGTCGTCCTAGATCTGTGTTTTGTTATAACAAGTTAAAACAGTGTACTAATAAAAGTAATTGCAAAAATATACAATATATAACAAAAAATATTAACACACAGGCGAACTAATGTAAGGTTGTTTAATAATTAAAATTACAAACTTGTTTTCTTCTAGTTTATACATACACGTTACTGTTTAGTTTGAGTAAAAATACATTAATTGTAAACCCACAGTCAAAATATACTTTCTAATAATTATTTCTACTTGATGCCAGTTAATTTAGATCATATTTAAAGTAATACTTTTTATACCTTTGACAGTTACTTTTATAACTTATATTTAACGAGAACAATTTTCTGACAATTTCATGGAACTTTAACCTGTTGACTGTCAAGTATTTCAACTGCTGCAATACAACTCTAATGCTTTTTCATTTTGTAACTTTTTTGTGACGCCATTTTGAATCGAAAGTGAAAAAAATTGTGAGTATGTCAAATGCATGTATGGTGCAGACATCTTGCGTTGAGTTAGGTATTATTGAGAACGAATTAACTCGTAGGCAGTGTATTACCGATCGGCTTGGACGAGTTATCTCGTCTGCGGTACTGAACAGGTTAAAGGAGGATTGTTCTAATTTTTGAAGTTAAATTTTCAGTACTTCCAGACTGCAATAGTAAAACTGTAAAACGAGAGCTCAACATTTTTGTGAATTAGGGACGTATTAAAGCCTTTATAAAAAATGTAATTGCAAAATGTAAATGAAAGATATTGAAATAGTGAGATGAGAAGATATATATTTGATTTTCGAGTACTGAGTCTTAAAAATGCTGCAGTTACATTTTTGTGAATTACGGACGTATTAAAGCATTTATGCAAAATGTAATTGCAGCATTTTTAAGACTCAGTACTCGAAAATCAAATATATACTTTCTCATCTCACTATTTCAATATCTTTCATTTCCTCATACATACCGCTATGCCACTGGAGGGGGGTTAAAGACGTTTTTCTCAATTTTACGGAACTAAACCTTGCATATAAACAATAAGTTAGTTGCAGTTGATCCTTCCTATGATTTCAATGCGAGAAAATTTAGCAGTGTGCAACGTAACTGACCGCAGCTACACAATGGTGCAGTATAACAATGTGATTTAAAAGTAATGAGATTTAGATTTCAAACGGAAGCGAAAAATTCACAAAAGCTGATTCATTTCTGATGGAACCTTTATAAGCATCATATATGTATCACTTTTGTTTTACGGATAGAATTTTTTGTAAAATTTTTTCGTAAAAAAAAAGAAGAGTTAAAATTCCATTTCACAATGTCGAAACAACATTTTTTACATCTAAACAAAGAATGAGATATTAACATTTTGTGTTTTCTCATAGCAAAACCACATTGGGTTATCTGTTGAGACCCCCCAAAGACAATCGAACTTCTTACTTTAGCGATGCAAATCCGTAGACATACCGATGTATTAGCGGGGGGATATTAACATGTGCTTTGACGTGACAAATAATTACTTTGAGAAATTATACCCATCTTCCTAACGGATTTAGTAATAACAAGACAGCTTTAATGGGAAGAATGTTAAGTTAAATTAAAAGCCAGTTGACAGTTTTTAGTTTCCCATACATCATCATAACTCAAGCAAGTTAGTTTATAAAGTTGTAAACTATTAATAATTTGTGCATTTCTCCTAGCTGAATTAAACTAAAAAATAATAATAAAACTGGACAGATCAAAATACTTCTAGTCATTTTTGTTGTGCGAGCTTGCAAATATTGTTTTAAATTCTTTATGTTCGAAAATCTTAATTACCATTTAATCATGTTCAAAGTTCTTTCTGTTCATTTTTATCAGTTTTCCCTGCGTATCTTGAGAGGTAGAGTCTATGAGTATTGAAATAATTTTGTTAACAGTGTAATTTTCTCCATGTCTTCTTCTTTAAACATTCATTACAGTAAAGTTTGCATGTTGAATCTCTTGAATCTTCTCTTTTGTGAGTCAAGCTACCTGTGTAATAATTATTTCAATAATTCGACATAACAAAATAAATAAGGTATAGACATATTTTCTTATCGCAATTTGTTTAAAAAAGAAACCACACACAGAAGATCACTACAAGCTGGAGCACAGAAGAGAGGTCCAAATGTTAAACAGTTTATTTAAAGCAGCAAGCGAGGATATTTGGATCCTTGAAAGTTAATAGAAATACAATGAGTTAAAAATTAAAGTTTTTGATACAACATACTCTACTCAGTAAATTTAAGTAAACTGGCAGGTAGAGTTGAGTGAGTGGCTTGTTATTGATAACACTGAATGGACTTACAGTGAGTTCTTAAGTTAAGAGTCCTTGATACTACCAGCAAGTTGAAACAGATTAATGTGTTGGATTCTAAGAAATTATATTCATAACACTTCTTGTTAAAGATCAGATTTGCTGCTAAACAAATGTGAGACAAAGGTTCAGCTTTTCTGTGAACTGTACAATCCAGAGGTCCAATTATGATAACCTGGCTATCTATGGAGATTACTTTCATTGTCTACATCAAAAGCTTATTTCAAGTGATAATAGCAGCCTACAAAAATATCTTGATAGATAGGTTCGCAGAAGGTCTACTAATAAGCAGATAAGACATCATTTGGGAGTTCAAAACATAATAGCTCTGACTGAAGATGTTTCTAAAATGATTAGAGTTATGGTGAGAGTCAGGAATAGTTGAGGTCCCTGAAAGTTTACCCACAAAGCTCAAAACAAATTAATTTCTTTCAACCAGTAAAGCAACAAAAGACTTTCAGTTCAATGACAATGAATAGAACCTAGTGGTGAAAGCTATAGAAATGCTGTCTCACCAGTTGAGACAAAAATACGTAGCTGCTAGTACATTGTAACTCGGTATGCAGTTAACTAAACTTGTTTACGTATTTATTAGAATAGCCATCTGAAAAGAAACAATCTGACTCATCGTTATTAAGTTTTATTCACCTTGATAATTTCATTAGATCCTTAGAGATATAATCAGTGTGAAGCTATCCAAACAGTTACGAGTATTAGGTCTTTGTCATTTATATTTGAAACAAAAAAAAGAGATGGATTTCGAGTATTTGCGTTGATTACAGATAATAAGCATCGATACGTAACTGTTTCCTCACACATAAAAATGTTTTGGTGTTTTAAATGAGTCTTACTAGTTCGGGATATTATACATAGCTTACAACTACTAACAGTGATGAAAGCAAATTAGAAACTCTTTTTCAACATTCACGCTGTATTTCACGTGTTTCAAATCGTTATATTTGAATTTCTAATGTTCTTATCAGTTTCATATCGCTGATAGAGCTAGTCTTATGCGTTCACACTGGGAATAATGCTAATCAATGGATGACATTTTGGTTCAAATATCTAATATCTTCTGATATTTTAGTGTATAATCACAGCAGACAGAACATTGAAGCCGGGAAATGTGCACTTACGCATATACAAATGTTACAAAATATAATTAATACACAAGAGTGGCCAAAGATGACAGCGAAATACTAGTTCTAGCCCCTAGGTAAGGAGGAAATCTACCCTTTCTCAGTTGTGGTGTATTATAACTGATATGTATTTGATCGTATTTCTGTCGTCAACATTAATTAACACTGTGTACAAGCTGAAGAATATGAGAGAGCTTTTTCAGTGTGCTCCAGCAAATAAAATCTCTCTCACATTCATTACTAAAATTAATACTGATGTATGAATTTATCTATAGCCAACTGCACACCAAGTTGTGTGATGGATCTAGTTATGGTAAAACACATTAAATTCACCATATCATCCACACCCATTTCATTCAGCTAGGAGAAATGCACAAATTATTAATAGTTTACAACTTTATAAACTAACTTGCTTGAGTTATGATGATGTATGGGAAACTAAAAAACTGTCAACTGGCTTTTAATTTAACTTAATGTTTGAGAGAGAGAGAGAAGTTATAATGTCTATCAAAGTGATATTTAGTCCACATCCCAGTGAAAACACTTTACAGTGTTTATAGAGTTATATGTTGAATGACTGAGAAATATGATATATACGTATAAGAATGAGTTTGTTTCTTTGGAATTAAGTCCAAAGCTATATAGTGGGCTATCTGTGCTTTGCTCAACACGGATATCGAAACCCAATTTCTAGCGTTAGCTGTAGACATGTCACTGTGCCACTGGGTAGCGTATAAGAATGAAAAATGATAGGTAAAAATTGTCACATAACACAGAAATGAGATATGACCAAATACTAACACATTTTAATACCTATAGTGCATCAGTTCCTAGACTCAATTGAATTTCTTCTCTTTATATACCTCAACAGCGGGAACCAAGCGACTTCCAGTAATGCGTGGCAAGCTCACCTGTATCAGATAGATACAATAAGCTAAGCAACTGGAACACTGCTTAGTCTAGGAACCAGAGGTACATGAAACTGAAAGGACAGACAACAATGGAAACACGGTTATGATGTTGTTTGTTGTTGTTTAGAATTAAGCACAAAGCTGCACAATGGGCTATCTGTGCTCTGCCCACCACGGGTATCGAAACCCGGATTTTAGCGTATAAGTCCGCAGACATACCGCTGAGCCACTGGGGGGCCACAGTTATGAATTGTCCACACATATCAGATGAAGAGAATGGTAATGCTGATAATATAATGGTAAAATAGTGAAGACATGAGCAGTTAAAATGGTCATGAGATCTTCCTGACATTAAATGGTCACTTGATCTCATGAAAAAATAAGAATTATTCACTTAGCACGGTGTAAGACCTATCGTACAGTATTTGAACAAGTTGTTTCCCTTAATTTCGAAAATCAGCGACCAACATAAACAACCAAAAGTGTAAATATAACTGAAAATAGTTAGCAGTAAAACATCACATTTTAAATTTACATAATGAATACACGTGGTTAATTTAATAGCAATCTTCTTCACATTATTTTATTATTCTGGACTGACATAAGATACTTCCAGATAATTTTATATATACGTAAATCAATTACACAAGGTACTAACCTTTCATGCACAAGTTTTACCAGCTTATCTTTTAATTTTGGTTACAAATAAACTGCTAATGTGTATTTTGTTTGGTTTTGAATTCCGCGCATTCCCCACGAGGGCTATTTGCGCTAGATGTCTCTAATTTAGCAGTGTAAGACAAGAGATAAGGAAGCTAGTCGTCACCACCCACTGCCAACTCTTGGGCTACTCTTTAACCAACAAATAGGGGGATTGACCATCACATTATAACTCCCCACGGCTGAAAGCGCAAAAATGTTTGGTGAGACGGGGATTCGAACGCCTTAACCCACCTGGCTATGCCGGGCACTGATGTGTATTAACTTAGATAGATGTGGCTGCACTGTTAGGCTTAACTACTCATAATAGCAGTAATTTATTACACTCGCTGTAGTACTGATGGTGATTTGTTGTGAATTACTGTAATATTCTAACCGTATAAATATTTTTACTATTAATGGTACAGTGAACTCAGTAGAGATAACATCAAATATGGTTAATTCAGTTGCTTGATTTGAAATAAATTCATGTTCAAAGCAGTTTTCTGAATTCTGAGTAGAAAGAAACCTCAATTACTGTCTAATAGTTCATTTTAATAAGTTGGCTAGTTCTCTAACATAATTTGATCAAGTAACATGTATTAAATTGTTTAATGTTAGCATTTATTACTGGCGTGTTTTTTTTTTGGTTTGTTTCGTGTTTTTAATAAAGATATTCTCGTTAATTACAGAAATTTTTGGATACACCTTCTTTATTAAGCCACTAAATTTTTAAATTGTCTTTTCTTGCAGAAAAACAATTATTCCAGTAATTCAGAGTGTCTTTAATTTAAAATTTGTAATAAAACATTAAACAAAAACCTTATGTGATATAGAGCAGAAAAAAAATATTTTTTCAATTACTTATGAAATATATTTTGTTATTATACTAAGTAGCACTGAGTGCGGTTGCTATATGAGTTTGTAGTATTATAAATCTGTTTTAGAACTTTGTGGTAGTGTTTATATGTTCACCCAGATGGTGCCACTTTCAAAGCTTTTGAAAAGTTATACCAACCATCCATATCAATATCATTAGCTTGTATGTTAATCTTAATTAACTTGTTCAAAAGGATTTATTCGGAGGAAAAAAAGTCTCTTCATGAGTATAAATATATATAAAACTTTAGTTTATTTATTTATTCAATAAAAAGTATTTGTTTCCATACTTTATCCACTTATACTCCTTGACTAAAACTCGTTCCTTATCTATAAGATAATTTAAACAATAACGAGTGAAAATACACGATATCTAAACTGGTTTTGGGATAGTTAACAGATTGTTCGGCCTCTATTTTCCTGCAGCAAAGCAATACTGGTTATACAAATGGAAGCATAGCAAAAATCTACTTGTAATTTTATGTAAATCAAATGCACTCATTTCTTCAGATTATATGAGACAATTTTGGAATTTCAGTTTTCTACTCCATAGTTAAAAATTATTCTTGTGACTTATGAGAAAGGAAACACCTTATGCTAACTGGTTTGTTGTTAGCCCTATTATGCGTTTTAATTATGTTTAGTTTTACTGTAAATGTTTCTGTTTTTTTTTTTATACTATCGTTTGCAAAAGAAGAAATGATGATAATTAACCTAGGATTTAGAATTATTCAAGAAAAGAGAAATCGGCTATAAATCCATAAAATGACATTCTTTTTTCTAAACATTCGTTCGTTTGAAGGTGGTATTAAACACAAACTCAACTGATTTTGTTAAACCTTGTGTAGTTAATTAACAAATATACCACTTAAAACGTTTCATATTGTATACATTTAAAAATAATAATTATTGAAAGAATTTCCATAGAAAACTCAAATTTTACGTAGCAGCAAGTAACCAATATGATAAGAATAGTTCAATCTTTGATTGCCAGTTGGTGGAAGCACCTAAATATACGTTGAAAACTCTGATTTTAGGTCATAAACTAGTGGCTTTACATAAACAAAAGGACAGTAAAAGTTTTATTATGTACGTAGTGGCGAATATGTGAAGAAAGTGAATTCAAATTTATTAGGTTATTGTTTTAATATTCTTTTTAATATCAATTACACAGCAGAAGTCGACATAAGAGTACATAATCAAATACTAAAATAAGTTCTTTCAAATTCAAAAGAAATTTAGTCTGTAGAATACTATTGATGTAGCATTGATTACAGCATTGATTCTTCATGTAATACCCAGGTTCCTTTGTTACAGAACATGATACTCAATTTAAGCTTACATGTATAATACTATTTTCTGCGATTCCATAAAAAGGTGTTTTTCTTAGAACCCTCTATTTTCTTAATTTAACAAATTATTTCAACAACTTCATTTAAATCCTTGGAAAGAAAGTTAATAAAAGTTTGTTGTTTTTTTATGGTACATTAAAATATTTGCTGTTCTTTTTACGCGCGTTGTCAAAATAAAATAATTTTTTTTACAAATGTTATAGTAAAATTATATTAAGCAATACGTTGCTATTACCAAGAAAACACAACAAATAAACTGAAAATTTACTATATGTTTACAAGCACATAATCACCATAGTTAATGTTAGTTTAATATTTTGGTGAGAATGCTTTTTCTGCGGGGCCTGGCATGGCCTAGCGCGTTAAGGCGTGGACTCGTAATCTGAGGGTCGCGGGTTCGCATCCCCGTCGCGCCGAACATGCTCGCCTTCCCAGCCGTGAGGGCGTTATAATGTGACGGTCAATCCCACTATTCGTTGGTAAAAGAGTAGCCCAAGAGTTGGCGGTGGGTGGTGATGACTTGCTGCCTTCCCTCTAGTCTTACACTGCTAAATTAGGGACGGCTAAAACAAATAGCCCTCGAGTAGCTTTTTGCAAAATTCCAAAACAAAACAAACAAAGAGTTTTTTTTTGCTTGGTTGTTGTTAACCATAAAGCTACACAATGTGCTACTATTTGCCCAATATGTATATCAAAACCCAAATTTTAGCATTTAAGTCTTCATATTTGTCACTAAGTTACTGTGAGCGAGAATATAACAAAATTTAGTATTTTCTTAAAAATTTTGAACTAGGTATAAGAACTTTTCTTATGCAAGGCTCAGAAAAATATGTAAAGTCGTGACAAATTCAAACTTGGCATATTTAACACACATTTTTCTCAGCTATTAGTTCCCAGTTGAGACTGTAAGTCTACGGATTTACAACGCAAAAACCAGGGTTCCGATTCCTTTCGGTGGACACACCAAATAGCCTGTTGTGGCTTTGCTTTAAGAAAAACACACATGCATTCTAAACTATTAATATCAGAACCATACATTTTATGTACGTGTTAAAATCATTAGATAATCATAAAATTTATTTTCGTTCAGCTCACGAGTTCATTTTTTGTGACAACTATTTTATTCTAGTTGGACAAAACTGAATACACTGAACATTCTATTATTTTTAAAATTGTAAAATATGTTGACAGCTGTTTTTAGTATTCTTGAAATCTCACCATCCACAATATTTATTGTTAAAGGACAAGCTGCTTATAATATAGTAATAGTATAAACGAATACACTTTAAAATAAATTATGAGAGACGCTAGTTTATTCTCGATTCACTATTTTTATACGTCAAGTGAAGTTCTTAAACAATGTAAAATAATCGTCGATTTTGATATCAGCAGTTATTATTTTTACAAATTCGTGTAAATAGCTTTGTTAACAAAATCGTTCAATCAGAACCTTTTGCACAATCAAATACAAAAAAAATATCAAATAATAACGACGTAGTACATCTCAAGTGAAACAGGATAATCCAAAATGTAGGAATAGTTTGTTATGTATATCAGCTTCTAGATATAGGATTTCAATTGTAAAATTCTTATTAATATTTTGGATTTTTAGTAAGTTAATTAAGTGTTTACTAAATTGCTCGCCATATTAGTGTTCATATACGAATATGAACCCGTGAACATTTCATACCTTTGTTTTCAAATAAGGCGCACTTCAAACTTTTTTGACAATGTCCTGTGAACATGATCTTTCTCTAGGCTTAATCAAATGTGACATAGTTATTCTCTCAACTTCCTGTGTAGGAGCTACGACTGACTTGGAAACAAAGTTAAGATGGTGGAAACACAGATTTGTAGCTACAAAAGTTTATTCTCTATCAAAATAATCGTTAATGTTTATTTAACCAAGCTTTAGTATTTGGTGTTAAGCGAAATATCTTGGACGTTGCTATGACACGGAAAATAGTATTGCAAATAGTATTAAAATATATTTAGATGTGTGATAATGTGAGGTAACCTATCTCGAAATTTGTTTTTACAAGTTTTTGAAAGAGTAAGTTGCCTAAAATAATATGCCACTGTATAATTCTTACATTTCAAAGCAATACACGTTGTTGTTCTGTTTAATTCGTTTATCTTAATGCATTTAGTAGGCTTGATGCTTTATCAATATGTTTGATAATAACATCTTGGACTTGAGCTGTTTATTTCTTACTATAAGACAGTGGTAACTAAATATCAAAACTTTTGCTAGGAGTTTTATAGTTATATACATAAAAACTTTAGTCAGATTCATCAGAATTACCATAATCTTCATTCTCAGAAGACGTTAAGTTATATGGCTTCGAAAGGGTAACACATTCCGCAGTCTTGGACAAATCAAAGGAGTTTTTCTTTTCTTATTGACTAGTTTTGGTGTGACTTCGTTATCAAGAAGTTTAACAATATCATCACTACCGCTCCAAGATGCTGGATGAAGAGTGATGTCTCCTAGTTTATTCTGAACATTGATTTGTACGGAACCTCTTGTACACAGTCTTCATGACCACCAACCTTATCTAACCCATTCATTGAAACTGTATTAGTAAAACAATCCAGAAGAAACTAAGATTTTCACGTTTGGCAGCTTCATGCAGAGATGTAAAACTTCTGTATTTATTATCTTCGACATATTTAAATTTGCTAGATTTCAATATATCGATAACTCAGGCCATGATAAAGGATATAAGTCTCCTTAATCTAAGGTTTTACAACAGTTTACAAGTCTAAAAGTATACCTACAAAAACCCTTATTCTAACAACTGGTATAAGGAGAGAAATTGCTCTAACATAGCTCAATCCAGTAGTAACTAGAGGATATAACACACACATATTAGTTTTGATTATTATGGAAAAAGAAAACATATATGAGAAAGAAAGATTATTATATCCTCTACCTCGAACTTCCAAGATCAGAGTTTTCAGCAGCAAAATTAATAAATGTAAATGTTTGGGTGTAATCGTGTGTACAAAACAACAACAATTAGGTTTTATTTCCTTTCTTGCATAATGGAGAAAACATGTGAAATACCACTGAAAAGTAAGACATCCTTATTAAAGAGACCTTCATTCAAAATGTAAATTATAAACTAACATATTTAATGTTAACTTCTGCTTTTTCCTAACGTTCCTTCTTGTAGATAGTATTGGTTTAGAAAACAACTAAAACACATATAAAGTGAAAAGAAATATTAGAAACCAAACCACAGATACACCTCTGCAAATAGCTGAACTCCAAATTACGTTTTCTCTATGATTTAAAGACCTAAATAAAACGAGTTCATTTTACATAGTAAGTTTCATGATTACAAAGCAGAACAATTTATGACAAAAACTGTTGTTTAAGCGCACAGAATAAAGGTTAACCAAAAAGAAAGCAATCATGGGAGTACCACTTTTTAAAAATAAAGAGCAACGTTTTTAGAATATGAAACTATTACTTTGATTGTATATGGCAATTAATCTTTCCTCGAGAAATAACTAGATTTTTTCTATACTAGATTCAGGTTGGTGACGTCATAAAAGAAATAATTGAAGATAAATGCACGAAACTTGAAGTTTCATATGAAAATCTAACACATGTTTATGTTATTGGATTTCTTTTACTTGATAATATAACATGATATAACGATGGCACACAAAGAATTTTAAATGTACAAAAATGAAATTTGGCATTTTCGCTAGCCATATGCTAAAGTTTTAGAAAATCTTTGAATATTTATTGTTTTAAAACAGTTTTAGCAAATAACGTTATATTTTGTGAATGTGGAAAGTAAACTACGGAAGATTATAATGTGTTTAATTCGTAGTTTTTTAAGGTTGAAAATACTGTAAATTGTTTTATGAAAATAATGATGTCAATAAAGACTTATCAAGTTATGATTAAATATGAGTTCACTAGATGTCACTAGTATACTAGAAAGGTAAGTTGCAGAAGTTATTCTTGGAACAGAAAAAGCAACCACAGATTCGAGTTAATAAGAAATTATTTTTTATTCAACCTACGTGAGCTTTCTCAAAGTGAGCGTGTTCTGCAAAATTATGTCCTTTTCCAGTTCTTAGTTTATTTTATTATTATTATTCAAATGAACTTTTCTATAGTCTTCAACTGAAAATATAATATGAATTTTGACTCCAGCAAAGAAGATGAACATTTTGATTTGTTTGATATTTATTTAATGGCGTCCAAAACAAGGACGCAGTCCAAGTAAAAAGATTAAAGGTCAATAAATATACTGAAGACTAGCACCTGAGTTTGAAAATGGAAGTATAAAATAATAAAGCTATCATTTATTTTATAATCATCATGGATTCCAAGGTTTCTTATCTTAGAATGATATTACAACACGTCTTCCTCCTTCAAAACGCCACTTATGATTTTGTCCAATGTCAACCATAATATGAGTGTAGAGAGGTAACTTATTTATATACACCACACTGTATTTAACACTGTTCAACCCATCTTTTGTCAGTCTTCTCTGAGCCATGCGCAAAAGCGCCCTCCTATAAAGTCAAAAAACAAATAAAATTAACTTGATATTCCTATATCTAGCAGATGCTTGTACTTAAATGTAGTAAAATTAATCATTCTAATTCTGCATTTAATGAGGTTAATGAAATGTAGAATACCAAATGGTTTTACAAACTTAAATAATTTTATTTGAAATTCAGCTTCAAATAAATAATAATTTAGATATTTTAAAGATTTTATAACATTTAATGTTTAGTTTTGTACCATAGCCTTTAAATACTTTTTTTAACAACTAAACAGGTACAAGTGGAAATAAGACAGCTTTTTTTTATACAAGTCAACAATTTAAAAATAATTTAAAGTACAAAATCATATAAACTCATTTTTTTTTAAAAATGCGCACTCTTTTCGAACGCACAAACTACACAATGGATTGATGTGCTATACCCGCTGCGGGTATCGAAAACAGACTTTTAGCATTATAAATTCACTGTGTTACAAATGAGTAAGAAGAAATGGCTTAAGATTACTGTGGATCTAATTTCCTAGGTGTTTAACGTGCTGAAGTGTCAGCATTAAGAGAGTTTACAATCTTTTAAATTTAAAGTGAGAAATCAAAGAAACGACTAAAGACCTTTTGTATTTTAAAACGCTTGGAAGAAGATTACCAATTATCAATGCAGTTTCTTCTCGTTTTTATTTCTTGTTTGTTTGCTTTATTGCAAAGCTACACAATAGGCTATTTGCACTCTATCCACCGCAGGAACCAAACCATAGTCCCCATATTTAACGTTGTAAATATGTAAGCACACCGTTGATCCACTTCTAATTTTTACTGAAATTACAACAGGATATTAATCAGAAATTGACTAGTTGCTTACGTTATTTCAAGTTGTTGGATTTTCTAAAAGAGCTTTAAAAACCGTTATGATGTTGTTGGCTTAATCTTCACAATGGTACCTAGATCGGTATTTCGTTTTAAGAGCGAGAAATAAACGATAATTCTTCTGTAAAACAGTTTATAGAGGAATGGTAATTAAATTACGTATTTTTGGCAAATTCTCAGACAGGAAGATAAAACTATAAGTGTACAAAGATATTTTTAAGATATTATTGTGCTGAAATTTGTCTTAAACAACGTTTAAATTTCATATTACAGCAACGTTTAAGCACACACAAACTGAAGAAAACAAATGAAACTAGGAAAATAAATGTTATGCTCTGGAACATATTAACCAACAGACTTTCAAGGCAACAATTTGAGAGATGAATTTGAAAGAAAAAATTAAAAATTCGAAATAAATTCAATTTAGGTTTTTTTCAATGATTAAACAAAGTTTGATATATTACTCTTCTCGTAGTGATAGATAATCTTTCGGTGAGTGATTTCACATGGAGATTCATCTGAAATTGTAGTAAATGACTAGATTTAATCATATTCTAGATATTTGTTACGTATAAAATACTTCACTAGTCCTACATTTAATCGTATTTTTTATACTTCCTGACGTTTTATGCGTAAATTACTTATCACCCTGAGAAAGATGCTTATTTGACATGCAAAATTACGATAATCTTATTGTTTCACTGGTTTATTTTTATCCATGTAATTACGCTATTAACAAAATATCCTATCTTGCAAGAAAATAAACAGTCAATTTTCATTTAACATACTGATTGTAGTTTTAGTTTATATATTTAAGTATACATTATACAATTTTTGTCCTGAGAAGGACGCAAAATCATTTATTTGAACTACACAACGCATGTAATGAGGTAGTTACTGTAATTGGTAAGTTACCTTACATACATGTCCATCCTGAAATTGAAATTAAAAGGTTGTTTTAGTACATGTGTGTGTGCATAATACGTGTTATAATGTTCTATGAATAATTTCATTTTGCTACAATTAATAATAATAAATGAGTAACTTACTGTTTGTTTTGCATCAATTTTCTATAGAGCATTCCTTTATGACTTAAAATTCACAAAGCTTTAAGACTGTCTAATGTTAATACACTGTTTATTAGAATATATTAAACACAGTGTAGAACTGACGACAATGTTACAAGATCGTCTTGTGGTCATAATGTAGTGCTGCGAGAAAATTCAACATACCAGTTGATGACAAGTTTTGATCGATTGTTCACTACTATCATTTATAAACTATATTAAATCTTAAATACTGAGTTGGAATGAGCATAATTTGCATGAAAGCAAATTGAATAAAATTATAAACTATGATCATTATAGTACTTAAGTTTTTGCTAAGTATGTATGATACTTGCTAATTTTACTTACATGATAGCAACTTATGATATTTCTATAAAGTGAAATAAACGAAGAGTTTTAGTTAAAAGTTGGTTATGGTCATTCGCGTATTTGGAAAACTACTCAGTTTAAATATACATAAGATTTTGAAAGATAGAGAAGAGAATGTGTTGTTGTTGTTGTTTTTTAAAGCTATTCGAGGGCTACCTGCACTAGCTATCCCTAATTTAGTAGTGTAAGACTAGACGGAAGGAAGCTCGTCATCACCACCCACCGCCCATCGCGTTTTAGTGTGACAGGAATACGAAATACAACACTTGGATTACGAGTCTTTAAGTCAATGTGTGTGTAGGTGCTGACGGAATGTATCCTGGTGGATTGTGGAGAAAGTGTTGTGATTGGTTGGATTATCACTGTTTCTGATTGGAGGAGAGATTTCCCGTAGATTCACCAATGGTAGCCACAGGTTACTCACCTCCAATCCTAAATCTCTGTTTAGTGAAGGTTTAATAGTGTTAATATAAAACGATTATTTGATTTTTCTTGTCTTCCAGGTCTTTTTTTTGCCATAGCTAGTCACTGAGCAAGTCAGACGTGCTGACATCTCTGCCAACATGCTTTTTAAGACAAAACATTCATTCACGCCAGTCAGGCCGTTAGTACCGCCGCTAATCGTCGCCAAGTTGATCGCCCAAGCCAAGCCAGGGGCAACCATCAAACCGTCCAGGACCCGAATCTTACGCCTGGGCGGAATTCTTATCCAACTCGCCACCACCACAGACCAAATTTATCTGTACCAGCTATGCAACACTGAATTTAATGTAAGTTGTTCCCATACTAAAAGTCCAGTCAGTCTTTATTCGGTATTCCTCAGGGGCGTCGACCCATCACTACAACCAGAAGAAATTAAACAAGCCATATAATCTCAAATCCAAGTCAATGTATATGCTGTTCATCGAATTTTTTTCTAAAAACACTAACCTTCCTACGTACTTCATGAAGATAGTGACAACGTCGAAGTGTAGTGCTGACTGTATTTTACGTGACGGCTGTTATTATCACATATTTCACATTAGAGTCGAACGCCCACATCGACGACCATTCAACACTTGATCAAACAAAGCACCCAGACATCATAAACAACCAACGGAAAACTTCCAACGAGAAACCACAAAAATACCGCCGAGTCCAGATCTAACCAGAAGAAACACGATGACAGATACAGATAACTCGACCCAGAAGACGTCAACTCCTTCTGTTAGCAACACGCAAAGTTTCAGCAGTCCAAGAAAGTAAAAGGACAGATCATGCCAGACTTCAATCCCAGTTCCACAGAATTCAACAACCAGTTAGACTCAAACCATTACCAAGATTACCATCGACACGACAGTTCAAACCAAAAAACAAACTACCTTCATGCAGAAAACTCAAACCAAAATCACAAGAAAAACAAAGCATCACAGACCAGCGAAGAACAACTCACAAAAGAACATACAGTTGTTCCACCACCGAGACCCCGTTTTTCACTTGCACCAATGGGCTTCAAGTTCATGATGAAGTTACTACCTGATCTACAAGATCACAGCTAACAGTTTCCATGTTTACCACTGTCACAGTTCATCAGTTTTTCTTTTTTTGTTGTTTCCTATTTTTCTTCCCAGCTACTTCCGGGCATGGCCTGCGTAGATTTTTCGGCGCCCAGGCCGTGAAAGTGGGTTTTCTCAGGGTACTCCCGTTTCCCTCCACAGCAAAATCTCTGGCATCGGATCTGTAGGTCCCAGCCACATTCTAAAATGAGCCGTTTATTCAGTCACAGGTTATCCAGCCATAGTAAATTTTAAATCAATTCGCCAGCCGCCAGTGTATTCCGTCCTCCAGCCAAGGTCTGGCTCACTTCACTTATGCTGCTCTGGTCCAGTTCTCCCGTCTTTCCTCTTTCTCATAAATACCCCACTTCACCTTAAAAATATTAAAATGAAAGTAAAGGAAAAAAAACATGGAAATTTTAACAGCTTCTCACGTGAGGGGACGAAGATGAACTACAACGTTCCTGACCACCCCAGTTGGAGAGAGAATTCTTCTGATTTCTCTCTCTCTAAACTAAACCCCTGCCACGTTAGTTTGCGTTTCGCGTTCTTGTCTTCCAGGTCGGTTCCACGGTTGCCACAGAGTAAGACGTGCTGATATCTCTGCCATTATGCTGTTCAAGACGCAAGGATCAACTACGCCAGTTATATCGCCGATATCTCCGGTAATTGTTGACGGTCTACCGTCACACCTAACGCCACTACAAGTTCGTCGCCCAGACCAAGCCAGGGGCAACCATGGAACACTGAAATTAAGGTAAGTTTTACCCCAACTTAAAGTCCTGTCAGTCTTTCCTCACTATTCCTCAGGGGCGTCGACTCAACTATACAACCAGAAGAAATCAAACAAGCCATAAAATCTGAAATCCAGGCCAAGTTACACGCTGTACATCGAATTTTCTCCAGAAACACCAGTCTATCTACGTACTTCATGAAGATAGTGAGAACGTCGAAGCACAGTGCTGACTGTATTTTAAGTGAGGGGTATTACTATTACATATTTCACTTTAGAGCCGAACGCTCGCATCGCCGACCCTTCAACTCGCTGTCAAACAAAGTGTTCAAACAACACAGACAATCAACGGACAACTTTCAACAGAAAACTACAGAAATACCGCCGAGTCCAGAACCATCCATAAGAACACAAATACAGGTTCAGGCGACTCAACTCCGAAGACAACAACTCCCTCTGTTAACAACACGTCAAGACTTAACAATCCAAGGAAGACAAGTGATAGCTCCTGACAGAACTCAGTTCCAGTTTCACGGAATACAACCACCAAACAGAGAAATAGACCACAATCATTCAGAAGACACAATCGAAAATTACAAGAAGAAACAATATGTTATGTTATTTTGAATTAAGCACAAAGCTACACAATGGGCTATCTGTGCTCTGCCCACCACGGGTATCGAAACCCGGATTTTAGCGTGTAAGTCCGCAGACATACCGCTGAGCCACTGGGGGGCCAAGAAGAAACAAAGCATCCCAGACCGATTGAGAATAATTCACTGAATAAGAACAGCCAGTTGATTCACCGCCAAGCTCATGTTTCTCCCTATCACCACTGGGCAAGTTCAACCTGTAGTTCCTACCTGTTTGTAGTTTTCCTAGTTACCAGACAACCAGCCACATGTATACTATTGTTACAATCCATCAGTCACCAAACAACCAGCCACATGTATACTATTGCTACAATCCATCAGTTACCAGACAACCAGCCACATGTATACTATTGTTACAATCCATCAGTCACCAAAAAAACAGCGACATGTATACTATTGCTACAATCCATCAGTTACCAGACAACCAGCCACATGTATACTATTGCTACAATCCATCAGTTACCAGACAACCACCCACATGTATACTATTGCTACAATCCATCAGTTTTCTTTTTATTCCAAAATGTTTCAAAGCCACGATTTTCTTTCAAGCTACTTCCGGGTACGGTCTGGGTAGATTTTTCGGCGCCCAGGCCATGAAAGAGGGTTTTCTCGGGGTACTCCTGTTTCCCCTGACAGCTAAATCTCTGACACTGGATTTGTAGATCCCAGCCAAGGCAACATTCTTGCCTAGTCCCGAAAAGAGCCGTTTAAGTAAACCTTAAACGAATGTTTAGTAATCACCAGTTTCATAAGAAACGATAATTTGTCAAGAACGTGATTCTTTGGGCAAAGATAAACCAGTGAAACAGTAAGATTTTCGTTAGTTTGTATGTTAAATAAGCATCTTTTTACAACAATAAGTGATTTATATAAAAAAATGATCAGGAATTGAAAAAGAACTGTGTTTAAATGTAGATCTAATAAATTTGTGAAGTATTTTATACATAAACCGGCTGTGAAACGTAATCAAACCTAACGATTGATTACATGTTGAGATCCGCATGCTGAATCCACTTTGTGGAACTATGACGTGGCTATCTCTGGTGGCATCATCGTTTCTACTCCTTCCCTCCTGATTGCCTGAGGTCAACACGCGTTGCCCTATAGCAGTATGTAGCCCTATCCATGTGGTAAGTGATCGTGTAGTCTATCAACTCAGAAACAGTTATTTGTAGATATCCCTTTGTGTGGTATTACGCGAAAATTGACAAACAAATAATCTAACATGAATATTGAAACATTTTTGCATTCCTGCAAACCAAACTATTGATTTTAACATTTAAAATAAGATAATTAAGTCCCAAGGGCTAGAATAATCGACAGAAGTGGAAAACAAGTTAGCCCTTTCAGATGCTCGTGACATTGACGATTTACTTACGAGAATCAACAATAACAGTTGAAATCATGTTAAGTAATACATTCAAATTACGAATTATAATGTGATCAAAACAAAGTAAAAATAAACTATAGGTACCAGATAGGTTAATTTATCAGTTCAATATTTTCATTGTTAACAGTGTTCTCGGCCGTAATCTCAATTTGTGGATGTTACTTGTTATGTTATCATTATTTAAATCATTTTTCATAATTTTTATAATAAAAGTTTTAGACATTTTTAAGCTATACATTTTTATGAAAAGGGCTGAAAACAAAAGTTTCCATGAATTCCTTCTTCGTAAAATAAATTGATTAGTATATAATAGCCTCCTTTAGATTAGTGGTAAGACTTGCAATTCTAATAATCTGATTCCAATACTCACTTCTCTAAGAACCTGGTTTCAATATTCACGCTGGACATAGTACAGGTTGCCTTGTGTAGCTTCACTTTAATAACTAACAAACATTTAATAATTGTATATAATCTGTTTTATAAAATTTTACACGCATTTTTAAAGTTATACCATTTGGAAAGTGTTTTTGTTGAGCTTATGAAAATATCCTTTAAAAATTATGCTGTATGCTGGCTAAACCTCAGCACAGATTAAACAAAAACAAACAATCTAATCTATTAGGTCTTAGAGTTTGTTAATTTAGATTAGTGTGATAAAGTTAAGCAGTTATAAAAAACTGCATATAAATGATCTTGAAAAATTTCTCCTGGTAATAATCTAATACATAAATAAATATATTAAAATAAAATACAAAAACATATTGTCTGACTTTTAAATGTACCCCTTACCAACAACAAAGACACATATTATGATGGAACGTACAAAACTCTCGGCACTATTTTGTGAGAAACTATAATTCAGCTTTTCTTTTAACTCGTAAATTATAACAGATTTTACTGGCTTACATGTAATAAGAAAGGTTTCTGTGCCACACGTCCATTTATTTCATTACCTTCACGATCATTGTTCTATGGAATGCTGTGCAGGACTACCGAATATCAACATAAAAAATTATAAATATTCCCTTCTACTGGCCAGCTTCTTTCTACCAAGATAAATAATTTAATATATTATCTAAATGGTATTTCTAGGTGTCCTAGAGATCTGGACTATTTTCCTAAATCCCTAAAAGTTTCATAGCAATTAGAGTAGGCATTAAGGCTACGAGGATAATAGTAAAGGTTGTACAGGGGTTTTATAATTTATCTATTGCATAAAATGTCTAAAAGTTATTTGGTGATAAGAAGTCAGGAAATTGGGAAATTATCGTCATGGGCATACAAATACAAGCCATTTAGTAGTGGGTTGCCAACGGCACAGGAATAGCTTGAGTAAGTGCCCAGAGGTCAAATATTCAAATAATCTAATGAAAACAAATGTAAGTTTTATTCTAAGATTAAAATTCAGCAAAACATTAAAGCGAACTTTGATAATGAAGTTTTGTATTCAGGTTCTGTATACTTTAGCTTGCATTCATCTTCTCTCTTAGATCTATCTTCAGGTTAAATGAGAAGTAATACTCATAACACTTATTTTTAATTTTTGTATCGAATACATGTTGACAACCGTAGTGTACAATATCTTACCTGTATGCATCTTTTATATGCAGGCATATCGTTCATTTTATACCTTCTCATTTAACATAGAAATACTCAATTCGTTTTCATTTATTCTAAGTCTTTTTAGTTTTATCATTATGCATGACCCAAAAAACCTTAAAACTAATTTATTTCTAGCTACCGTTTTCCCTTTGGTCTTCTCTAAAGATATTACATACTAGAAACCGGGTTTTGATAGCTGTTGTGGGCAGAACACAGATAGCCCATTGTATAAATTTGTGCTCAAATTCAAGCAAAGAAATTCTAAAGATAATATCTGCTTCACTCATGCATATGTTGTTGGAGCACTGTATGTTTAGTAAGAAGGTCAACAACAGCAGTGGTCTCAACTGGTAGAGCAAATGTCTGGAGTTTACAGCCTGTCTATGTTAAATGAAATGTGGTTACTACTAACTGCTGTGAGTAAAGCCAACATTTCCCATTAAGTAAAGAATGTTAGATTTAAACAGTCTACATAGAATCTTAAGTAAGTTTATCGACAGAAAGATATCTAGAAGGTAGAATGTTACTGTACAATATTACTGTATGTGTTTTGTGTCTTTCATATAAATAGACATTACAGCATTTAGTTAGTTCGTTTTCTTGTTTCCACCGCAGGGAATCGAACCCTGGATTTTAAAGTTGCGGGTCTGTAAACTGGTTTTTGTCCTGCCAGCGAACATTTAACATTCAGTATTACATATTGTGCCCAGTGTATTTGTTTGTTAGTTCAAAGCTTAGTCAGTTTATTTAAACTTATACCAAATTTATGATTTATACCAATGATCATCTCATTATAAAGAGAACTTATTCTAACACTCTTTAAAGAAATTAGTTTGACTGAAAACACTATAGAGTAGGTAGGAATAAAATAGTGTGCTGCGGTGACCAAATTTTATTGTGAAGTTTTTGTTTTGTTAATCTAAAAACTTCTCTTACTAACTTTAGAGTTAAAAGAAGTTAAAAGCCTGCATACTTCCAAAGGAATGATATTTCCTGTACGTAAAAGTACTCAGGAGAGAGAGGGAGAATTTGCTGCTGCAGAATGGTAAATGTAAGTAAGAGTTGTTGAAACTAGAAGACCTATCTTGAACAAGGGACTTTTGTCAATGTTGTGAAGCATTGATCTCTCTTCAATTACAGTCAGGAAGATTATAAAATATCTGATGAACCCAAGATGGCAGAACAGGAATTGCGTCCTGAGGAACTATTTCAGTGCAAGAAAAGTGCAGGTAACTATGTATCAACAGAGAGGAATGGAATCCGGTGAGTGTGATATCACAAGAGATGGTTTCTAGATTACTTTCAGGCTATTACCAGCCAAAATAGAATGACGCCAGCTCTGTTCATAACCACCTGAGACTAGTCAGGAAGGGTTGGGCATGCTTATGGTGAAGGGCCCATGGCAATAAAAGAAGTCAATAGGAAATGACTGTAAACCATGTTTCAGTTGTGATTGTCTACAAGCTGGGGAATATCCGACCAGTACGGCCATGGGTCACTCAGAGCTTTAGGATGAGCTGCCAGAAGCAATTAGTCACTCTGATATCCTGGACCAAGGACCACAAATTTTCCAAAATCAGATTTCCAATAGCATCATCTATAGCATGATGACATGATGAGGACTTCCGAAAAACCCACATATTTGTAACGCAATTTTCAGATTTCGCTATCAAGGAATAAGTTATTCCGAAACGTTCACACTTGTAAATAAAATGTTCTATGTTTTGTCAATCGTTTTTACGTTTGTTATTAAATTTTGGTTTCCACATCATAAATCCATTGCCAGTGTAGCAGACTGTTATGATATACTCATGGATAAGATAATCGTGGGACTTTCTTGCAAAATAACGAGGCATCACCTAAGTGCAAGGTATATACTCGCAATTAATGAGGCACTTAATGTTCTGAAAGGTATAAAGTTGTAACTTCGAGCTTGTCATTAGAGAATAAGAAATTTACACTGGTAGCTGTTACGGTTTCACCTCAGAGGAATCAACTTGCTCAGACACTTCCACCACATTAAGCTGGAATCATGATGTAGGTTAACCATCAACCACACATCCTAATGCCATAATGTGACTACAAAATTTTCTAGCAAATGGTCAGAGCTACTCAGGTCTACTCATGGCTTATATGTTTTAATCTCTGTCTCTGTACCATTCAAGATGAAATAAGCAACGCGGCTGTTTTGTTTGTGTTCTGTTGGTGCACTTGCAAATGAACCGCCTCTACTTTTCTGAGCAGCAAAAGTTGAAAGGCTTTTGGTTTGAACTGATTGCTTAATAAACTCAGGTTAACCAACATAAAATGTAACCATTGCCATAACAGTTCCTAAAAACTAAAAGAACTTAATTGTTTTGTAATTTCGCACAAAGCTACTCGAGGGCTATCTGTGCTAGCCGTCCCTAATTTAGCAGTATAAGACTAGAGGGAAGGCAGCAAGACATCACTCTTGGGCTACTCTTTTACCAACGAATAGTGGGATTGACCGTCACATTATAACGCCCCCACGGCTGGGAAGGCGAGCATGTTTGGCGCGACGGGGATGCAAACCCGCGACCCTCAGATTACGAGTCGTACGCCTTAACACGCTTGGCCATGCCGGGCCAGAACCTAATTCGTCCTTAAGGGAGCATAGCATATTGTTTGTGGTGGTTAATACAACTCTTATAGGACTAGATGAAGTTGGATACATTCTTGTGAGTGCAAAAGGCTAAGAAATTGAATTTTTGGTTGACACAAACTTAGTCAGTGTTGTTAGATCTGAAAAATGTATTGTTCTTTAGATAAGATTTTTAACTCCAGCAAAGAGATATTGATTTGCTTTCTAGTGAATAAAATTGAAGAGAGTTATTTCTGGCTGTAACTATAAAATGTCATACACAGAATACAGGTAATCTTCTCTGATGTTGATTCTGGCATTGACATCCTTGGGGATGAATATACTGTGAAAGTATTAATCAGTTTTGCCTGTGTAACACGTAAACTGATGCCTTTGAAAACATTATAACATTTTTAGATGGACCAAGCCCAGTTACAGTGGACTTTGTAAGTGTATATGGTGAAAGATATAACAGTATAACCATATACACGAGTATCATACCATGGATTAAGCCTAGTGCAATGGTGTCAGATAAAATAGTTACACAAACCAAAATGCATGAACTATTGACTCATATAGTTATGTCTAAAGAGAGATGAAGTCCTGTAAGCTGGAATTACTATAGGTTCAGGAACTGAAAATTAAAGAAACAAAGCTAGTGGTAACACTAGAGTTGCATTCATCACACCACAGCCACAAGCAAATATAGGGCTACCAATAAATATTACATTAGTGAATATTGTACAAATAAACAAGATCCTGAGCAGTAAAAGCAACTCAGTGATTTAGTTGAACGTGCTAGTGTATTTGTAGGAATAGATGACTGACTCTATTAGACAACAGTTTGCAATATACGGGTGCTGCATGTCCAATAAAGTAATCAATGTTGTATGGACTTGCCTGAAGCATTACAGTTGTAGTCAGTAATAAAATACAGTGAATGTTAAAAATGCATATATTGAATGGTGTTTATTCAATAATATTTTTTACCGATTTATATGCATGAATGCAGTAACTAGCGTTGATACATTTTCGTTATCTTGAACAGATTATTGTCTGAATTTGTTAGGGGATTTAAATTGATTCAACATTCTACATTTGACATCCTGATACTAACGAGTTGTTTAGCTGGACAACAAGATCAGGTCTAAGAATGTTTATAGGAAGAGAGAAGGTTTGTATGAATTCCACGTTATGTTATAAGGTACTCACCCCTTTGTAGAAACCAATGGAGCTACACTGAAGTGGGTGTAACGAGCGATGAGGTTTTGGTATTTGATCATATATTAAAATATTTGCATGATAACCTAATATTGATATTTCAATAGACAAATTGAGCATGGTTGAAACTGAAACCAAGAAATTGCAAACTTATAGATATATAAGAGGAGTATTTTCACATTATGGGTGGAGCTAGAGTCTTCAAATATTTTGTTTAAATAACAGTGGAATGAAACTAGCCTCAAATGTCACCAGATGAAAAGTGTGCAGTTTCCGTTCATAATGCTGACAGTTTGTGACTAGCTGTTCTAAGATAGCTGTATCACTGTATGCTCTCACTAAAACTGAGATGCACTTTGAATTAATCAAAGAAGCATGATTGAGCATTCCAGTACCTGAATTTTGCTTTAAATAATGTTCCAGTAATGATATATCCATTACAAGAGAGAATGTTCTAACTGGAAACAACTGTTAATAAGAAATAAGGGTAGTATTATCACAGTAGCGGAATAGATTATAATGTGTAATCATAAGTTCATGGCTCTCAAACACAGATATATGCTGAGAAATTAACTGCTTGCAAATGTGACCATCGAAATACACTCTCACCACTTATTGTTATAGTAGGAGGTTTACTGGAGGACTAAGCTTCACTAAAATGATTAATAGACTTTACAGTCTGAAGGAAATAATATGTTGGAAACAATGATACAAAAATGGCCTGGCATGGCCGAGCGCGTTAAGGCATGCGCTCGTAATCTGAGGGTCGTGGGTTCGCATCCGAGTCGCACTAAACATGCTCGCCCTACCAGCCGTGGGGGCGTTATAATGAGACGGTCAATCCACTATTCGTTGGTAAAAGAGTTGGCGGTGGGTGGTGATGACTAGCTGCCTTCCTTCTAGTCTTACACTGCTAAATTAGGGACGGCTAGCACAGATAGCCGTCGAGTAGCTTTGTGCGAAATTCCAAAACAAACAAAGAAAACAAATCATATAAAATATATCTATGTCATAGTATAATGACTTAGGCTGCAACATAGAAATGTATAGTGACACCTTGCTAGTTTTGGGAATTTCCTGATTATGAACATCATATGGGAGTTAAATTATTCCCCCCACGACAATATTAACCAAGCATTAGAAGATTCTACTGGTAGATGGTTGTAATAATTAAAGCCTTAAGAATTCAAGAAAGAGTATGTGAGATCTCCAGGTCTAGCATTAGTGCTCTTTCTTATACAATAAAGTAAAACCTAATAAGCACAAATAAAAACAATAGCCTGCAACACTATTTAACAGCGATTCTTGTGATGCATCTGAGTCAAGAAGTTTCGAGTTGATTAGAAAAGTGTACCTTTTATGCCACCCAGGAAATAAATAGATGAGAAATGATAAACTTCAACACAGAACTGCTGGGTCTCTGATGAAGTGTAATGTTGTGAATGTTGCTGATTCATTCCCAGAAACAAAGAGTACTCATCATCAGTGCTTACTTCACAAAGTAGGCTAAGGCTTATCCATTGATTGATACATTTGCACATTTCATACCAGAAATGTAGAACTGTATAGTATTATATGAAATACCAAACGAGATCAAGGAGATAATTTAACATTCATTTATCCTCTATGTAAAATTGTGTGAAGTATTAGTTGTGGAGAAAACGCACATGTCACTTTATTACCTCAGGCATACCATTCACTAAATGTATAAAACAAACTACTAACTATATATTTGCCATGTATGTTAGTCCTAATCCAGTTAGCTGTAATAAACATTTACTTTATATTTGATGGTGTGCAGAGCAAGTGAACTGAAATCTACGCTGTTCGTAAAAAGTGATAATTTTGTTTGACTGTTGTCCTAGTTATCGTGATTTATGTTCTTCCCCCACTAGCAGATGTCCTACGGTGTATATATGTAAAGTTTGTCTCAGTCAGTTGATATGAATACATCATAAGTAAATTGTAATATTGTTGAATGATAAAGGAAATCGTATTACAAGATGGTAAAATATCTGATGTATTAATATAAAGGATAAGTCTTGTTTGTGGTATGTGCCAGTATAAAAGAAAGAAACCTGCAACCGGCTTTACTACTTCGAATCTTGTACTTCACTATATACTTGTGTGATTTTTGGGAGACAAGAAGCATGTAAAAGCTATAATAAATTGTATCCATATATTTAACATGAACTTCTCATACTCATACAAAAGTCTAAGACTGAGACCACTGAGCCTGAGGAGGATGAAGATGATTTCTCAAGTTAATAGAACTCACTTATCAAGGAAGAAAGAACTGTCCATGGCAAACCAGAAGAAAGAATGCTGCAGCTAGAGGTAGAAGATATCAGGCCATTGACATCAACCTACTCATCAATATGTATTCGGAAAGATAACTGGAGGTAGGAGATTTAATGTCTAGTCTATCAACAATTTGCATAGCTGAAGGTGTTGCAGTCCTAGCCCTTGGGACTATTGTGTAGTGTAGTAAAGTGAAATGTATCTATAGATTGTATGATTACTACTCGTTTATCCAGAGTTTGACAGGATCAACCATTCTTTCTACTTGATTATGGAACAGTTAGGATGGTTTGTTAATTAAAAGATTAATGGGACTGAAAATACTTAACTACCTTTGCATCCTTTGCATTAAAGCTGATAAGGAAATCAGTATGAGAAAGGCACAGACAGAAGAAAAGGTTGTCCAAATGCGGTTGGATAATTTTGATGCTTCCAAACAAATTCGTTTAGTGCCTCCATTCAATGAGAAGGCTGTAGATAAATATTTTCAGCAATTTGAAAAATTGGCCCTTAGGCTAAAATAGCCTACTGAATATTGGACAATATTACTTCAGAGTGTTCTCAAAGGTAAAGCTCAGGAAGTATTTTCCAAACTCACGGCCGAGCAGAGATATGATTACGAGCACGTCAAAAAATGCATTTTGAATGCTTATGAATTGGTACCTGAGGCATACAGACAAAAATTTCGTGGTTACAAAAATTTTGACAGCCAAACTTATGTCGAATTCGCTCGTGAAAAAGAAACTCTGTTTGACAGGTGGTGTGATTCCAAAGAAATTAAAGATGATTACACAAAACTCGGAGAACTCATGTTAGTTGAAGAGTTTAAAAGATGTATTCCCGTAGAGCTCAAAACTTACATTGATGAACAAAAAGCTTCCAAAATTCATGATGCTGCTGTCTTGGCAGACGAGTATGCTTTGACTCACAAAGATTTGTCACACAAAAGCAAAACAAATCACACAACAAAGAAACCCAATGACTCATTCAAGCATTATGCAAATGTCAACAAAGACAGAAAAGAGCAAACTTCTAATTCTCAAACAAGGACTTCATCTCATTATCAAAGTTCATCATCTACCAAAAACGTGTCATTCTCATCCCAAACATGTGCTTATTGTAAGAAACCTGGCCATCTGATTTCTGAGTGCTATAAGATCAAAAACAAGCCATCACCCCGTAGTTTCATTTCGCCCTCGTTGGATACATAATTGATTCCCAATGATTTTGACCCTGGCCAGTCCACTGTGGATTCCAAGTCCAATATTCTTGATGTACCTGAAGATCTTGTTGAGGACAAATTTAAGCCTTTCATCACTGAAGGTTTTGTTTCTTTTGTTGGCAATTCACATCTACAACCAATTAAAATCCTGCGGGATACTGGAGCTTTTCAGAGTTTGATTTTGGAAAGTGCACTTCCGTTTTCTGAAAAGTCATCCGTTGGGGCCAATGTGCTCATTTCTGGTGTAGAAGGTGGCGTCGTTTCTATTCCTCTTCATAGATTGAATTTGCATTCGGACTTAGTTTCAGGCCCAGTGACTGTGGGTATTAAATCTTCATTGCCTGTTGAAGGTGTGTCTATGCTTTGGGGGAATGATTTGGCTGGTAGTAAGGTGGTACCAGAGGTTCGTGTTGTTGAAGCACTTGTTATTAGTCCCAGTACAGAGCAACTCGTTGAAGAGTTTCCTGATGTTTTCCCCGCCTGTGCTGTTACTCGTTCTCAAACACGTTCTCAGGAGTCCAAAGAGGATTTCCCTTTATCTGATACATTCATGTCTCACATCGATGAGATTTCTGACTCAACTTTAAGTTCTACTGATGACTCTAAGTCATTTTTCGACTCTCTTCATCGAAACAAACTTGTTGAGGAACAGGACAATGATCCTGAAACTCGTTCTCTTCTACAACTGGCTGTTGATGAAAATGAAATAGGAACTGTCCCTATTTGTTACTACCAGAAGTTAGGTGTGTTAATGAGAAAATACAGACCTCCTGACGTTACTGCTGATGAAGAGTGGAATGTCATGCACCAAATCGTTATTCCAAAATGCTATCGGAATGATATTCTTAGTCTTGCTCATGACCATGTGTTGTCAGGACACTTAGGTGTAAGAAAGACCCTAGATCGTATCCGACGACATTTCTCTTGGCTAAAGATGCGCCAAGATGTTGTTGACTATTGTAAGACATGCCATTCTTGCCAAATGACTGGAAAACCAAATCAGGGGATTCCCAAAGCACCACTGCAGCCTATTCCTGCCTTTGAAGAACCGTTCTCAAGGGTCATTATCGACTGTGTTGGCCCAATGCCAAAAAGTAAAGCTTCTACACGTTTCCCTGAGGCTATCCCTTTGAGAAAAATCACGGCTCCCAACATTGTCAAGGCTCTTGTAAAATTCTTTACCATGTTCGGGATTCCAAAAGTTGTGCAATCAGATCAAGGCTCAAATTTTATGTCCAAGCTATTTCAACAAGCCATGCACGAACTAAACATCCATCAAGTTTCATCCAGTGCATACCATCCTGAGTCACAAGGTGTCCTTGAACGTTTCCACCAAACTTTGAAAGCCATGCTTAAAAATTACTGCCACGAGCACTCAAAGGACTGGGATGAGAGTGTTCCCTTGTTGTTGTTTGCAGTTCGTGAGGTTATTCAAGAGTCTACTGGATTTAGCCTTTTTGAGTTGGTTTATGGTCACTCAGTTCGTGGTCCATTGAAGTTGGTTAAGGAGAAATGGTTGGAGGACAATAACTCACAAATTAGTTTGTTGAACTATGTTTCTGATTTCAAAACCAGATTGCATAATGCTTTTAATGTTGCCAGGGAAAACCTGAAGTCCTCTCAGGAAGAGATGAAAACCTGGTATGACAAAAGGGCCAGGAAGCGATCTTTTAATGTTGGTAACCAAGTACTAGTCTTGTTGCCCACATCAGGCTCTTCACTTCAAGTTAAAAAAATTTGGACCTTATTCGGTTAAAAAATAGTTTTCACAAGTTCAAACTTTTTTTTTTGCTTTTAAGGGGGAGAGTGTTATGTAAATGTTATGTAAACGACAACCATGTCATGTCGTGTTTGGATTTCCATATCTATTTTTTATATTTCCATGTTTATATTATTGTTTTGAAATTTAAATCAATAAAATATGTTGTTATTCATTTAAAATAACATTTAGAAATTTCTAGAATTAGGTAGATCGATCATTTGACTGTAAATAGAATGTATGTCACCTTGTTGTCTAGACGACGAGTCTCGTGCAAAAACAGACATACGCGAATTGCTCTGGAATTCTGTGAAAGTTGCGCAATTGCTCAAGAAAACAGTAAGCCTACTGGTAAAAAACAGACGGTGACGCGAGAAAGAGAGAGAAATCAGTCAGTCATTCGCTTTTATTTCGATTCAAGAGATATTGTCTTTGTTCGAGAAATTTTCAACGTTTGCTGTGTGTTTATTCAACTTGGATTTGTGACTAGAGCTAGATCTACAAAAGCTATGATTTTATTTCGTCAATCTTTACGATTCATTCTAATTACTGGTTATACTGAAGGTCAACACGTACAGGACTGTTTAGGGGAGACCGGAAAAGTGGGAGAGCGACAAATTTGAGACATTCATCGAAAACATCGTAAAAAGAACTTCGTCAAATTTATTGAACTGTGAACTGTTTCTAGACTTCTCCATTCAAACTTCGGAATTTTTTCGTGGGACCAAATTCACACCCTAGACTGGAATTTTGGATTTCTGATCTATACTTTTGGACTTTCATTCTGAATGATTATATTGGACACAGGCCAGTACCATTTTGTATTGTAATTAATTTTAAACTGAATATCTGTCATTGTTGTTATGTAATTTATGTTATATCTGTTACATATATAATAGTTTGTTATAATAAATTATACAAGCTGTTATCTGTATCTTTCTGTTGCGTTCAGTCTACAGTCAACAAAAAAAACGTAACAAGCATATGAACCCAAGTCGCACATACGCTCTGAAAACTACCTCTACACCACCAAGAAACTAAAAATAATGAAATACAAGTATGATATATTATTCTAAAAAGTGATAACAAGGACACAAACAGGAATTCACTTTGGCCAAAATTTTGATTGGCACTGTCTGAACTTTAAAAACAATATTTTAGAACTAATTTGATATTAATATCGATATTTTAAACAAAGTTGTGTTGTTACACTCCTGCGTTTGTCTGTGTTTGATAAATATTTAAAATGCTTCTTTCAAATTCTATTGTACATTAAGAGAAGTAACGAGGTTTTGAAGGAAAATATCGAATTGAAGATAAAAGTCCAACTGAGTTGTTATTATTATTTATTAAAATTATTTTACCCACATTATGAATTAAAACTAGAAGGTTTGGTAATATTGGGATAGGGTTCTTAGATGATACAACATATGTACGAACTAAAAGAAATAATTATAATTATCAACCAGTCAACCCTCGTTGGTCTTTGCTTCTATGTGTCGAAATCTCTGGCGAGCACCTTGCACTCTAGTGCATGCATTGTTTAGAAGTACTATTTCTAAATCAGTTAACGTGTGTAACATTACTCAACATAGTTTTCATTAGTTTTATTTCCGTAAGTTAAAGGCGTTAAATAATATAATTTGTCTTTGTTAATTGTAGTTGAGTACTGAATGTCTTAGCAGTCGAATATGATTTAATTGTGAATGTGTTTCAACAAGAATGTATTATTATACGTTTAATGGTTGTTTGAAATTTCGCACAAAGCTATCTGCACTAGCCGTCTTACAGTGTAAGACTAGAAGGAAGGCAGCTAGTCATCACAACCCACCGCCAACTCTTGGGCTACTCTTTTACTAACGAATAGTGGAATTGACCGTCATATAAAACGTACTTACAGCTGAAAGGGCGAGCATGTTTGGTGTGATTGGGAATGTTTACTGTATATCTTCCTACTTAAGCTAAGAAGTTCTTACCTGATTACATTTGGTGATTCAGGCCTATGAGTGTGTTTTATCATGGTATATCTTCCTACTGATTCAGGAGGTCGAATAATTTCCAGTTTTTGTTTCTTTAAGCTAATACAAAATAAAATTCATCCAAGAGTAAAATGTATCCAATAAGCTGTTTTGCTTTAAATGCTATAAACGTTAATTTAAGATTTTAATAACAAGGGGGGTTAATGCAGTGCTAATATTATTGATAAAGAAAAGGCATTCAACCTGATCTTCAAGGATTATTTATCCTAATATAAACTCCTATAAATAAAGTATAGAAAGTATTCTTAAATAAAAACATAACTAAAACATAACTGTTCTCTTAAGATTGTTACAAAACGTAGAAAACATTTTTGGTAAATTCAAGAAAACTCAAACAGTTGGCAACAGAAGTTAAACACTAGAAACTGGTTAAGAAATGAACCAAACATAGTTGATCTTTGTGATAAAAAACATGTTCTTCAACGGGTATTTTGCCATTTTTATCTTTAAATGTAAAAATACAATTTATCTGCCACATGTGTCTACAAAGGATTCGCCATCTACTTTGGACCACATTGACAGCCAAATATTTATTTAAAATGTTATTTTACATGCAGTATGTAAACTATATTGTTTCAGTGATAAACACCTCAAGACGGTGCTGCACACAGTTCCCTTGAAATCTCTAATAAAACAATTAAGATAACTAAATAAAATCTTCAGTCCAGCTTAACTTTCTTCGGAAATGAGGACTTTTTAAATCTTACGGGTTATAGCGTTACTTTGTATCAAAGCTTATTCAACAAATTCTTCAACCATACAAGAACCCTTCAATTGATTATTTGATAGAACAAAATTGTAAAAGCATTATTAAAAAGCTTTTGTATGTTATACATCAAAACATTTTAATAATATAAAATAAGTTTGGAATTCATTCTATAAATAGAGATTTGTTTTACGAAAGACATTTTCGAAGCATTGTTTCGTTATCAACCGGTAGATGGTGCGACATATTGCAAAAAGTGAAAAGAACAACACCATTTATTAATTACTAGCTTTGACACTTTTAATATGTCACAGATATACCTTCATTGAGAAAATTACGTTAATCATCGATGTTTGGTTTAAACAACAACTTTCACTCAGTGTTCTATACATTTTTAAAATAATGAAACGATTCTCATGATTTTCCCTTCTATATCCTAATAAATCTACTTACCGATGTGCTATGTCGTCATCTTCACCACCCCATCCCCAGTAAAGGTTGGAATAACCGTTCACTTCTATAAAATGATTTGTTTTTATAGCAAACACTCCGCCAACAAGATAAGAATAAGGTAACCTGCAAAGCGTATTAAAGATGTAGTAATATAATATGGTGTGATTCAGTATGATAACAAATAATGTGATAAAATATTTAAATGGGAAAAGTAATGTCCTGAAAGTTTCCTCTATCTATATAGTTCTTTTTAAGACTTTCCAAACTTAAAATGATTTTTATTCATTTTTGTTACTAAAAACGTTTGCACGCAAGCTTCAACAGACGTACAATACCGTCAGTGCTTATTTTCAAGAGTAGTGTTACTATATATTAAAAACACAATATATTATTGAATTATTGATTTAATTCAGCTATTAAATTTTAATAAAATTATGAATAAATTATAATTAAAGATGAGACATTTCATAAAATTAATTATGTCACTTTTTGTTCATTTTAAATACATATCTCTATTACAAGTTTATCACAAGCTTTTTGCTGTTTTTACATAAGTTGTCTATCACTTGTAAGTTCTGTGAGAAATATGCAAAAGCCAAGTGAATACGAAATTATCTTGATCGGCATACAATGGTACAAGTACTAGCCACAAAATTAAAAATCTATAACTTCAGTTAAACGTCCTTCTCTACAATCGCTCATGTTAGGGAGATTTCTTTTTTTAACTTACCTATTTTTTAACTAATATGACGTATTACTATTTTAAGAATATTACACGTCGATACGATTTATAAATAAATCTCATGATTTGGTTTAAATACCAATTTCATAGAGTTCGGCTTAAAATTCTGACAGCCGTGATAGATATGTCACAGATAGCTTTTTGTATAGTAATGTGCTTGAAAAATATAAATAAAAAGAGGGAATCCTCAATAACCGTGACATATAAAATTCTTATAGGCAGGATTTGAGTAAATTAATGTATGAGAGCTTTGTCTCCCTTTTTATTTGTTACATTTTTGTGCGCCAACAATACAAAGCTCGTAGCGTGCAAACACTAGTTTCAGTTTTATTACTGATCAGGATCTCTACCAGGTTACTTCAAATTCAAATTACTTTAGGCAGAATTACAATAAATTAATTTATGAGACCTTGGGCGCGTAAAATATATCAATCAAAAAATTTAACCTGATGGAGCGAAAACTAATTGGATTTCAAACCCGTCAAAACATGACGGAGATATGTGGTAAAAGTTTTTACTTAAAAAACAACAACAACAACAAATCGGAGCTGTTCTACAAACCGTTCACTCACGGATAAAAAAAAACACAAGAAAGTAAAATAAGCTTATGTTAAATCTAATTATCATGGATATATGTAATTTCTTTCTTTTGCGAAAATCTACACAGTAAACATATCTATGTTCTGTTGTGCATGAAGAATCATAAATTTATCGCTGTCTAACTGGGTAACAGCAATGTACACCGTCACGATAAACTATTGTATATTATTCAGTGAAAAATGAGACTTCTGTGTTCTACAACAATATAGTTTACTTATAGGCTTCTGTACTTGGTACGATTTATAGAACTTTAAGAAAAAATACATGCATAGCGAATTTTAAAATATAACAATATTGTTTGTTTGTCTTTGAATTTTGCGCAAAGTCACACGAGGGTTATCTGAACGAGCCGTCCCTAATTTAGTAATGTAAGACTAGAGTGAAGGCAGCTAGTCATCACCACCCACAGCCAACTCGTGCTTGGGCTACTCGTTTATCAACGAATAGTAAGATTGACCGAACATTATAACGCCCCCACGGCTGAAAGGGCGAGCATGTTTGGTACTACCGGGATTCGAACCCACGACCCTCGGATTGCGAGTCGAACGCCTTGACACACTATATATTTAATAGTAATGTTTTACTTTTGTTTGTTGTTATTAAAAATGTAAAGCGCCTTAGCCACCTGGCCATGCCGGGCCTTTATATAATAATATAATATTCATCAATACAATAACAAATAAAATGGTGAAATACTCAGACAGAAAAAAAAATTATATGATTTTTTTTCTTAAATGATTTACTTTCAGAAAAGCACTTGGTTTCTATTTATTTCGATTATTCCTAATTCAAACATGTACTAACTGAAGAGGATCTAAAACATCATTTTTTTTTCATTTTCTCCTATTATTAACAATTCTTTAAACATTTTGGGTGCAAACATATAGAATAGGAAAATGTGTAGAAATGGTAAGATGAGATTTATGGAAGAATGAAGAGATATAGAACGAAATAATATACATATACATATATTAAATTGGGATTTTACTTCCATATTAAAAAAATATTATGCTGCTATTTGAAAATGCATGTTCATATTACTAACCAGTTGCACACACGTGGTAAATTTGTCTATACGGATTTAGAAGCAGTTATAGCAGTCCCATTCATCGACATACTTGGTAAGTTCAGTATCGCATCTAGGTTGGATTTTTAGGCTAATGATGCATTTAGACATTATGTTAGAAACAGACGTCTACGTTTAGTGGTGGCATTCTGTGGCAAGTATATGTGTTCTAAAAACTTAACCTTGTTATCTTTCGCAGAAACGTGTTAGAATGGAAATTATGGCATCGAACAATAACAAACAATTACGAACAAAAGAATAAGTATAACTACGACTCAAAAAATACTTCTAAAGAAAGCACGAGAACTCGAGCTCTGTTCTTAATATAGTACAATTAACTCTTAATCAGTTGGCATCGGCATTTTCTAACCCTACAAATTCAGTGACAACATACAAGTGTGTTCAGTTTATTTAAATAAACTACAACTTTGGATTTATTTTAATTTCACACATTCATAGAAATAAAAAAATGTGTATTACTCATCATACTGGAGACACAGATTACAATGACAACGATAGGCTTTTCAGCTGGAAGTAAAATACTAATCCACTTAAAAATTGAAATATGTGATTGTTCTGTTAATTCAATCTTTCCCAACCTTTTTCGCTGCAGCGTTCCATTCAGCAAACAGTGAGCGATCGTGGCTCTTCTAATAAATGTTTAGGCCATGTTATGTAAATGTCATGTAAATGTTTTGTAAACGACAACTTGTCGTGTTATGTTTAAATTTTCATTTCTATTATTCGTATTTCCATATTTATATTATTGTTTCAAAGTTTAAACTAATAAAATATGTTGTTATTCATTTAGGGTAACATTTAGAATTTTCTAGAATTAAGTAGACCAATCATATGTTTGTAAATGAAAGGTTGGCGGCCTCGTGTCTAGACGTTTAGTCTTGTGCAAGAACGGACATGCGCGGATTGCTCTGGAGTTCTGTAGAAGTTTCGCGGTGTTTCGAGGAGTCTAGGCCTACAATATATAAACAGACGAAGATGCGAGAAAGAAGGAGGAGTCAGACATTAGTTTTATTCAAGAGAAGAGTCATTAGAAAAGAAGAGTCAGTCATTCGTTTGAGAAAGATTAAGTGTTTGCTGTGATTATTGAACTTGGATTTGTGACTGAAGTTAGATCTACAGAAGCTGTGATTTTACTTCGTCAATCTCTACGATTCATCCGAATTAGTGGTTATACTGAAAGTCAACACGTGTGGAACAATTTACGGGAAATCGGAAAAATTAAAGGCGACAATTTTGTGACGTTCATTGGAGGCAACGTGAAAAGAACTTCCTCGAATTTATTGAACTGTGAACTGTTTCTGAACTTCTTCATTTAAACTTCGGAATTTCTTCGTGGGACCAAATTCACATCCTAGACTGGAATTTGAGACTTTCATTTTAGATCATTATATTTGACACAGGCCAGTAACATTTTGTATCGTAATGAAGGTTGAAACCAGTACTATTTTGTGTTGTAATTAATTTTGAATGTTGTAACTTAATATCTGTCATTGTTATTATGTAATTTATGTTATATCTGTTACATATATATTTAGTTCAGTGTAATAAATTATACAAGCTGTTATCTGTGTTTTTCTGTTGCGTTTAGTCTACGAAAAACATAAAACATAAAAAAAACGTAACAGGCCATTATGTTATTTTACCAAAATGAAAATTATAAAGGAATAATGGTAATTTTTTCTTGTTTAGTTTTAACACATATAACTTTGAAAATTTATGTTAGCTCAGATGTTACAATCTCGTAAAAAACAGTAATTACAAAGATTGGAGGAGCTACTTATAGTCTTAAAACAGTAAGCCATAACAACAGATTCTGCATAAGTGTTATAATTAGTCTTGTTGGTTCGAGTGACAACTGAATACTCAGAAGCTTTACCAATCTATTTCCCTATCCTCTCCCAATTTTATAGAGTGGACAATAGGGAACTAACACAATGTATAGTTTAAACCTTTAAACACCCCTTTTATTCAGTAAAAAAATGAAGCATTTTAAACACATACTTAATTCTGAAGATTATCGGAAATTAAATTGGCAGTAGTTTTTTTACCCCTGTTGAACCTACATTGTACAATGTAACATCAAATGATGAGAAAATACTTTGAAAACATGATTTTCACAAACTTAAGACTATTTTATTTCATGTTTTATTACACTTTCACAGACATAATTAGCTTCCTTTCATTGTAATAACTCTAAGGAATTAAATAAAAAATGCACTATTTTGAAACTTGATTTTCCTCAATGTTTGTAACAATAACATGAATTGTTTTACTAGGTGGCGATCTGACGTTAGTATTTGCAAATATCGCGTGATAAGTTTACAACTTTGTATTGACGTTTCATTGGTTATTCTAACGTTAGTTTCAGAAAGGCGTGGGAAAACGTTGTGGGAAAAGTCGATATGCTTTAAAGATGTTTTAAATAAAATAAGTAAAAATTTTATAAAATTAAACCTTGTTATCAGTTCGTCAAAGTTTACTGTGTAATTTTTACTTTTTTATTTGTATATTTGGTTAGTCATCAATACAGTTTTTAACAGATATGGAAATATCTACTATTCATTCAGCAATATCAAACCTGTTTATCTATCTCTATAGTTCCTTAGTAGCTCAACGATAAAGTATGATGGGCTTATAACTCTGAAAACCGGGTTTCAATACCTGCCGTGGGCTGAAAATAAATGCCTAATTGTCTAACTTTGTGCTCTGAAACAAATAAACTATACAAGTCAGTTTACCGAAGACTTTTGACGTGAAACATCACCTTCAGTCTAGCAATAGGGTGAACAAAACCATTTTATGTGCTTAAAACGAAACTACTTCAATTCCATTAAAAGCACTACATTTAAGTATTAGACACTCAGGTACACGAACAGTTGCTGATGCGTTTGTTAATAAGTGATTACAAAATATGTACCTAGTAGTGTACTACTTACGTATAATTAAATTTATCAACAGCAACAGACAAGTGCCGCGGAAACTGCGGACAAGAGTACATGTTCCGGTCGTCCTCTGGGATCATGTCTACGTCATGGAAGACATAACAGTGATAAGCGGCTTCCTTCAGTGATTCTCGAACTCCTGCGTTCATTAGGACGCCCTTATTAAAGGTTCCATTTCCGTACTAGAATTAAGTATTGGTATATTTATATACGAGTTAATGAATAAGAAATTAATCCATACGAGAAAAAGATTTATACGAGACAAAAATAATCCGTAACTCACTAACATACACATATGTACGCATTTAATGCAAAATAATATAAGATGATCGTTGTATATACATACATACTCACATTAGATTACCTCGCAGAAACAAATTACTTGCAACTCAAATGTAGCTGTAGCACATAAAATCGATAAGATACATATTGTAGCTGTAGAATTTACAAGGTCTTCCCCTTATTTGATAATCACTGTCTTTTATATTAATAGCGTCATGGTAACTATCCAAATAAGTTGTTCGTTTTGTTAACCGTATTTACAACTTCAGTAGACAACCATTGGTTAAATATTTTTATCGTGAAGAAGGACCAAAAAGTTCGATTGTAAGCGAAATGTAATTATTTAGAAAAACTATATTTAATTTGAAAACTAGTGGATCTTGTGATGTTTTCCACGCTTTTTGTTTTCTATTTTGGCAAGTAAACGGTACACATTCTCATGATAAAATCAATCAATTCATATTTCCATCAACTTCCGTACTCTAAATTATAAACTACATGAATTAAACAGCATCTGAAAGGATAATGACAAAGTTGTATATGATACAAGTTGGAAATTTTCATTGTTCTTCGTAGCCCTGAAGTTAAGAAATATAATTCTTATTTTTAAAATAAATTCTAAAAAAATCCTTTTCTTTTCAAAATTCTCGTCGTCATATAATTCAACATTAAAAACAACGAAACTAACACATAGATTAATATTTTCTTCGTTAGTTTGAAATAATGCTTACCACTTATTATTGATTGTTTTATTTTTTGGGGTGAAAGGGAGCAACGCTTGCTTTAAACATACAATAGCTCTTCAGTTAATTTTAACTACAATCTTAGAAGCATTCGCAAATATTCAAAAAATTGTAGATAGATAAAATTGAGAACGGCTAAGGTCATACAACACTTAAAAACCAATATACATTTTTGTGTTTTAAAAGTTATTTTTTAGAAACTGGACAACGTTTACAACATACTTACTTGTTCAACAACATAAATCTTATAATTTATTAGTTGCTGTTGAAGAAGAGGATGGAGATGGTAAAGCAGAATCATTAAATGCTCATGTCTGTCTCTGAAAGGAATGATGATGGCTACACGATGACGTGATTTGCAAGAATACGGAGACCAAGAACCACCGGGTTGAAGCCGAGAAACAGTTTTAAATATGTTTTCTTTTGTTGGAGCTGCAAGTGTTAAGTTCATTCTTCCAACTGTGAATATAAAAAAGAGAAACTTTCAAGGTCTTTCCAATATAGTTCTTCAAAATTTGATTAACGCTGCAAGATATACTTCGAAAATAACAACAGCGTAGTTTCTTTGTCTGTTTTGATGTTTATTTTCTAAATATTTCAGAGAAGTTAGCAAAACACCTTGATTAAAATAAAATGGCTTGAGTTTGTATTGTTATCAAAGGTGGTAAGTCAAAACAATTATTCCATTCAAAGCATATGTTTAAAAAATTATGATACCCACCCTCCATAATATCACATTTATCACATTTCTTGTAACTAGTATATTATACATCTGAAATGAGCGATGTGTAAAAAATAGAATTTCAGACAAGCCTTTTTTTACTGCTTCGAGTCAGTGCCCTCAAGACTTTTCACCATTTTAACTCAGTGGATAAAAGTGTTTGAAAAGTGATATTTGTATAAAGTACACGAAATTCAATGTTTAAGTGCACAAACTTGTTAATATATATATATATATATATATATATATGGCTCTTGATGAGCGTTTTTAATAACAAATTGGACCTAACATCCCCTGTGCATTCCTCTCACACTAGAAAAGTACATCTTTTTGTATAAAACCGGGCATCCTCTCATTTAGTTGTCTAATCCTAGAAATGCTTGAGATGTTTGTTGACAACTAGACACACTTAATTTTTTCGCGAAGTTGGTTTTTTTAGATTCGTAGTTTCTAGTCTTAATTTCTTTATAAACTTCTTTATTGTTTCTACATTAGAGTGTGAGGAGATTATTGATATCATTTGATTTGTTCATTCTCGCATTGGAAATACTTAACCAAACTTGAAGAAACTAAGAACAAGCTAACTAAATAGCTAAATAAAATTTCGTTTACTTTTATGTAGTTTTCTAAACAAATTTGTACTGAAATACTTCTTTCATTTTAAAATTTCAATTAAGCGCTGCTTATAATTTTCTATTTTATATATCCAATAAGTTTCGTCTTTATTGGTATGCGATAACATATGTACTTTAATACCTTATTTTTTCCATTGCAATTTTTAGCACATCAGACTACAAAAGTTGAAAAACACACTACAAAAACTAACAATGATTCACAGATGACCTAAGGCCTGACCTTTCAAAATGGCGATAGATCAGACTGTATAACAATATTATTGCTAAAGATATTATTGATCAAAGTCCATTTATATCTAACAAACATACTTTCGTTCGAATGAATTTTATTTTATTATCTGCTTTTATGGGCATTGTTTGAAAGCTAACTATAATACTCGATAAATAAATATTTTAGCTAACGAAATATTTTGCTGTCCTCTACCGTACACTCTAAACCTATTAAAGCTTACTTTAAAGCCTTGTCATGGAAACAACTTTCAGCAGCTGTCAAAAACGTATAATTTGACCCAAAATATTTTCCAGAACAAACGGAATCTTTAAAAAACTATAAAGCTCTCACTCATAAGTTATATAAAGTACTTGTTCTTATCCACGCGAGCAATATCTTCTCACTTTCCCACGAAACTACAAATTACTTTTCAAAGTATTTTGTTCCCTCTACATTGAGTAAATACTTCATAACTTGTTCTATCTAAGAGTATTTCAGCTTTACCTGTAGCTGTTTTGAAAAATGAGTTTCATTAATATTGATTCAATCATCTGCTTTGTGTCCACAAAAGGATGGGAACATAAAGACCTTACTAAGAAAA
Organism: Carcinoscorpius rotundicauda; assembly: GCA_011833715.1. Lineage (NCBI taxonomy): Eukaryota > Metazoa > Arthropoda > Merostomata > Xiphosura > Limulidae > Carcinoscorpius > Carcinoscorpius rotundicauda. Next base: position 25,529,837 of record CM022404.1, read on the forward strand.
TTTAGAGAAAAAGAAAAGAATGACGTAAAAATCAATATACTATGCTCTCAAGGTATGAGAATTTCTTACGTATTTTAAATTTATTGCTTTGCGATGAAAGTTGTTTAGTTGTTTAGAATTAAGCACAAAACTACAGAATGGGCTATCTGTGCTCTGCCCACCACGGGTATCGAAACCCGGATTTTAGCGTGTAAGTCCGCAGACATACCGCTGAGCCACTGGAGAGCTGCGATGAAAGAAGAATACTAAACGTTTATAAATTTATTGTTTACAGAACAATACTCTTGGACAGAAATGTAAGTTTAAATATTTGTTTCATTTTTAAAATAAATTAAATAAATGTACAAATTATTTATTCTGAAACGTTTGAAGCAGTACTAAAATATAATTAAAATTATTAATGTTTCTTAAAATTTGAAAATTAATATGTAAATGTGTACTTGATATCTGAAAGATGAAGATTAATATGTAAGTGTGTACTTGATATCTGAAAGATGAAGATTAATATGTAAGTGTGTACTTGATATCTGAAAGATGAAGATTAATATGTAGGTATCCACATGACACGTTAAAGGTGCTTTTTAGCCCAGAAATGAATAAGGGTTAACAAAATGCATTTTGCTTTTAAGATGAGATAGTTTTGCTGGGCATATGTGGAGCATACCTTCATCACAGAATAAACTTCTGTTTTCTTATATAGTAATCATTTCTTAACAGTGTGGTTTTATAAGTGTCAAGAATGTAGCAGCCTGAGGTTTTATAAGTGATAATGTGGTCATTGTGGTTGATAGTGAGGGCTTCGATGGACTCTTACTGAAATCTGGTCTAAATTGCTGAAGGTCACTCCAGTTGTATCTATGAAATATTTTTTCCAGAGACGTTAGAATTAATTCTGAGTCTTCATTGTATATTAGATAATCCACACAGGTAAAGTAGACAAAACTGCTCTTCATAGTAGCTGTCGATATTCATCAGTCCAGAATTATGACAGTTATGAGTTTTTATAGCAAAATTACGATAAAAAATTCCAAATCAACTGAACTTTTATATAAAAGTTGAGTTAGGAGTATAGGGTCAGATAATGCTTACAGTTAATTTAACTTTTTCTAAGAAAAAAGTCACTAATTTGAAAATAGTTTCCACACTTCCCCTAAAAACTAATATTCATAAGTACACTAACACAAGAATATGTCTCTCCAAGCACCTGCGAATATCCAATCCATCAAGCTTTTTTTGGAATCTAACATGCAGATATTAATTGAATCTTTGACCCCTCGGCGTTTCTAATAATGGTTTCACAGGTCAATGAATATCGTCATTTTACGTCTATTACGCTTTTCACCATTATCAGATTGTTACGTAGCAGTTCCAGTTTCAGCGAGGAAGGAGCAAGTTAGAACTGTAAACTACTTTACTTCATATTAATTGAAGGAATAAAGTGAACTATTTCACAACTGCTATTGGTGTTTTCAGCCTTGAATGTTTTGTAGCCTGTTTATCCTCAACATTAATTTACCTTCTGAGATATCTTAGATGTCATGTGTTTAAAATATAAGATCCATCTTGTTCAAAAATAATATTGAGATTCAGCAATATCCGTATTTCTCAAAAGTTCAGTTCAACACGTCAAGCGTTTTTCTAGATCAAAACAATAAACAGATTGTTTTATTTTTTTTCAATGAAACAATAATTTTTCATTTCTTTTAATAAGCGAAAATAATTCTTATGAATATTACAACTGTCACAACTGAAAAATATTCTTTCATCAACATTAATAAAAACGTTGGTCTCCAGAATGTTTCTCCTTTGCTGTACTATAGACAAGCACGGAGATTTTTCTTCTCTCTCTCTCTCTGCACGTATATATATATATATCTTAGTAACACACCATATAATAATAAATATTTCAGTTTAGGATTAAGCTAAACCCAGTCTTTATAACAGGTAAATATGAGTAATGTAAAATTTCTGGCTCATGTAAGCTAATTGTTGTGGTCTTTATTAAACTTACATATCTTAATATTAAGAATAATTTATTTATATGCCTCAGATATTATGCTTTGGTACACATTATTGAATATTATATTTGTTTATTGTTAAGAACAGTGCTGCACAATGTACTGTTTATCATGCCTATTCCAGGGCTTAAACTCGAACGTTTAGTATCATAAACACTCTAGTTTATCGTTAAACCATTGTGTTGGGAGGGAAGTACATATACAACCCAGGTCCATATATAATGTTAAACACTTGTGTAGATTAACATACAAATATACTTATCTTAGTGTTACATCTAATAATATACAGTTGAAGTACGTGATGTAATTTTCCAAGAGTAATTCTGATAAACCTGTAAACAATGGCACCATCAGTCACTCTTATCATGAACTAGAATGTGTACATAGGTGCAATCTATTGAGTCAGTGCAACGACAATACAAAGGATATCATTGAATTAAAAGTTATCATAAATATAAATCGCCCGTGGTCCGTGTAATAGTTTATAATACTTGTCCTCCGCGGATATTTACCTTATGTTGAAAATATTACAGAACTAAATACTAATCATTGATGAGTTCAGATTATTAATTCAGTTGTTAGGTTTTCAGATTAAGTTCAAGTGTAGCAATATGGTTGGTTAGCGTCACTTCTACTGACTATTACCACTGTAATTGGAAGTTAAATTGTAAATTATCCATAGATACATAAAGGTATCTATGTTTCTTTCACCAGTTCTATCACCGCAACACACAAAGGCAACAAATTAGAATGCATTCGTAGCACACCATATGACACAACCTCTTTCTCAACATGCACGTTTACAGTTCACTGTTCTTGCACTATATTTTACAAAAACCAGATTATCTTTCTACACAGCTGAAACCCATTTATTACAGAGGAAAATCGACTGTTCACAGTAAAACAATAAAATATGAAGCAGATACCATTTAATCAGATGCGGTGATAAAACAAAGTTGGAAACATGCCTCTCTACCCGCACCTATTTTATCATCATTTACCCAATCAAAATTTATGTTAAAGGGCCACCATTGTGACTTCATTTCAAGTGTCTGACACACAGTAAGATCAAGTTGTCTCTCTGAAATTACTGAAGACTTGGTTCATATGTTAAGATGATTGGCAACGAATGAATTTATAGACCACCTAGGGCCCGGCCACTCAAATACAGAAGAAATATAGTTCGTAAAACTAGCAAAATTGAGTTATTATTATGATTATTTACCTTTATTGCTATTATTTTAAAATATTACCTGGGTCTCTAATGAACTGTAACCCCGCTTGAAAATGATCCTTTATTGACTCTTTAACCCTCAACTTATCAACTTAAATTTATGTTTTTCACTAGTCGTGAGATTTACATATTGCATCATATTGAATAATTTCATGTTTTTATTTGTCACAAGATTTACTGTAAAGGGTCAAACAAATAACATGTGTGGCATCAGTCATGTGCGAAAAATAGAGGATCCTAGCAGTATAATCAGGTTATATTTTTGGTTAATGTTTTCTTTGGCTCGTTTGTCAGAATTCTGCAACTAATAACGTAACGGTCACGGACAACTTCGTGCACAGATAATTTGTAAAATGTGCTTAAACAGTTTATGTAATCCAAGAGCAACATCACTAATGCTAAGATTAAACACTGTTTCGTTAGTCTTCTTTACGTCATTATTTTCTAAAAGAGCAGTGTACTTAGGTACCTACTACCAGTCTCTCTACTGCTGTGTGACAGAAACTTTGTTAGTGTTTGATAGAGGCTCTTCTCTTCCACTTGTTTCAACAGATATGGTTTTCTTGGGTACGGTTAGAAGCAATCATACAAAAACGAATATGAACACATATTAAAGTTACAGAATATGGTTTCAGGAAGTTAGTAGTGTGTCTTGTTGATTTAAATAGCTTCTGACTGCAGAATCATAATAAAATGTTGACTGTTACAGCTAGTAATGTTCTGGTCCTTCTTCGTGAAATAAATTCATCCATCATATTCTGCTTACTTTGTTGTCATAAGTGACCTTAGTCAGTGTTTGGTGGTGCTAACTAGATTTCGATACCTATGTTAAGTACAGCTCATATATCTCTCTGGGGTATTCAATGAAAGTTTAATAAATCTGAAAATGAGTGTCACGCGTCCTTAGGACTCATGTGGTGACAGCGAGTCACTCAGAAGCCCTTTATGAACTTGTTGTGAAGGATTTTCTTCTGATTCATGAGTAACATACTTAGTTAACTAAGATTGTTCACACAGTACAACTAACTCATGACTATAATTTAATTACCAAGCACTTTGTACAAGATCTCTAATAATTCAAAAGCTAAGCCATAAAAATCAATATCAGAGTTGTACTGAAACATATCATTTTTAGAATGTTGAAACGAATGGTGAAGAAAAGTAATCCTCATACACTAGATTAAATATGGAAAGCTGCAAATAGAAGTGGAAAACTATTGGCATGACAATTTACGACCGAGTCTTATGCAATGGAAACTTAGCTGCAGGAATATTATAAGAATACATTGTCGTCATATGTCGTCATATGCATTACATGACAGAGCAACATAGACTGTAACAGTGCAATGGATCTCCAAAATATTTTTACAACTTATGGATCCCCCTATACAAGAAACATATAAAAAATACCACGGAAAAATAAATAAAATCAAGTAATATCGAATTTGTTTGGCTGTAAAAAAATTTAGATTTCTACCGCTTAAAAGTTATTAATAATGAATCACTTGAAGTGTTTGACAAAACGCTTACAAAAGAGAAATGAGTGAAATAAAAATATATCAAGAGTGTTTGATTATGAAAACAACAAAACACTTACCATGGAGAAAGTGAGATAAAAACCGACAAGTGAAGTTTTGTATATCGAAATACGTAACACTTAACATTAATAAATTTACGTTGATGTCTAAAAGGTATGGCAAGAAAATCCTCAGAAAGAAAACTATTAAAATGTTTTATCATGTTCATGATATTGGCAACAGTCTCTATAAAAGACGTGGGAAAAATTTTGCTCTTACCACAGAGTGGTAAAAATTTCATAAAGTATGCTAATGATGTTTCAGATAATTCACTATTAAGGATAATGATAAACACATTAAGACAATGGAAAGGAAAGAAACTATCCTACCGCTTCAATATAAGAAAATGTCGTGATCAGCAAAAGAACCTGAGTTCAGCATAGCTTCTCCTGCTATAGTAATCGATAAAAGTAAAAGAAAGAGAAGTGTTAGGGAATCTTTAGATTAATCTTTTGTTATGTTATACCGCATCCCTTGTAGCTCTTGATCACGCCGCAGTCTTCCTGTCGCCTCTAGTGATGAAGACATAAACTGATACTGTGGCGAGTAAAAACAAAGGTTTCCCAACAAATCTCTTAGAGTTCGTTTTTCAAGACCTTACTCAACCTATTTAGGGTGAAGAAAAAAATAAAAACTCTTTTTACATCAGTCACAAATTTTTAGCCAAGGCTTACCGCTGGGAAAGTAATAAACAATATGGTCGAAATTCTAATGCCTCCTATAAGCAAAGCGATAAGTCTGCGAACTTATAACACTAGAAACTAGATTTCGATACCTATGTTAAGTACAGCTCATATATCTCTCTGTGCCAAAATACAAATAAACAAACAAACAAACGAAGTTTTGACATCAAAAATATATAATGAATAAAAATTAAGCAAAAGCAGCCTTTTCCTTCAATTTTCAAGTTGTTCGTTATAACTTAAGAAATACATAGGAACACAAAATCAGTATGATGACAAATAAGAAAATACTAAACGCTTTCAGAATATGGATTTTCGTTTTTCAGAAGTAATGGTCTTTGAAGAAGAAAAGTGTACCTTCTGATAATTAATATTCATAACTACATTCTTTGTTTCTCTACAACGTACTTCTCTCCATCCTCTTACACCAACAAAGAACTAGTTTTTACTGCTCCTCATCTCCAACTTAATGATGATGAGTTTCTCACTCACTATATCTCTAAAAACTCGATCATTGATTTAGGGTGTAAATTGGCATAATATTTCGTGTCCAGATGGATATTTCTACCCCTTGTACTTTAACATGTTCACAGTCTTATGATAACATTAAAGATAGAAGAAAAAAGGTCAGCATATTATTTGACTCTACTCCAAATAAATTATATACAAAGTCAAGAATTAAGCAGCAACATGGCAAATTCTCATGTACTTCTGTGGAATTTGGAGAACCTGAAAACTATTTATAATATTCATACATAACGGTCAACGTCGTTTCATTTTACTTTAATAAGTTTAAAAACTTTTAAAAGACACTGGTCTTTTTGTTTAATGAGTTTCTTTATTATTTCACAAAAGTATTTTAAAGATCCAAACAAACCATACATCTTACTTTTAATTATTAGTTTATATATATATAACACTCAAGTAAACAGAACAAAATTCTAGTTAAAGCAACCACATTGGACACCTATATGCAGCTAGTATGTTATTTTTGTTGTGAATGGCCAAGAGAAAAAATAACGCAATAAAAAACACTGTTCCAAATTTCATAGGAAATAGAACAAAAACAGGCTAAAGTCATGTTCCTGCATAATGTAAAATATACAGGACCATTAACACATAAACGCACTTATCATAGTATTATATCTAATCAGTTTAGATATAAACTAAAATAGGCTAAAATCCTCGGCTTCAGAATGTGAGTTGATCTCCTCTCAAAAAGTAACGGTAAAAAGGTGTTACCTAAATACGTTATTTGTTTATTTTGTTGTGGTTAAGCGTAAAACTATTTGCGCTCTGCCTGTCAGAGATATCCAAACCAGATGTTTATAGTATTATAAGCCTTCGGACTTACCGTTGAGCCACCGCGGGAGTAGCGGCTTTTACTCTTAATTAAATATTAGAATTTGTATTGTAATTAACCTTCAAATATGATAAGGAAGGCAAATACGGTGTGATTATATAATACAGTATTAAAATGAACTTTTTAAGGAGCGAACTAAGTCTACACTAAATTTCACAGTTAACTATGTTTATAAATACATGTATCTGAATAAATTATGTTTCTGAATTAATATAACTTTATACAGCTATCGTCGATAAATTGGACAGAGAAAATATGAAAGGTGCATGTACTCCTAATGTGAAAGAGTACAAAGTTGATCGAAAATGTTGTTAGTTGTAGGGAACTTCTGAAGATATTCGTATTCAAGATTTCTCTGGAATTAATTGATTCTATGCGTGTGTTCACTGGATTTTTTTAATTCCAGAGAAATCTTAGGCTATAATGAAGAAAGATTAATAAAACATACCGCTGGATGGGTAGAAAGGAAATTAAGTTTAATGTAGTCAACAAGTAAAGTTAAATAATTGATCAGGAAGGTAAACTTCATCAATAATACTTTCTAAAATTATATTGTGGAAAATAATTGTAAATAATTGTGTTTAGTTTAATTTATTTTAATTTATAGCAACTGATCAAGGAGATTTCTAGGCTTAATATCTTTAAATTCGCATTTAAAAAGAGTATGTAAGCTTCCCTTAACGACGAGAGACCCATTTGAAACAAATATGTATTCTAAAGACGGCTGGTATGAGTATTAAAATGTTAATTAAAATAAAGTATAGAACAACGTTTCGACCTTCTTAAGGTCATTTTTTGCTCTTTATTCTGTACTTTATGCAATCATTCATTTAAATCATTTATGCGACATGTGGTTTGTTTTATGTCTTAGATCTGGAGCAGTTGAAGTAATATAATAGTTATTACATACAACCAAGATTTTAGTGTCGTACCATCATTTCTCTTTAAATGTTTGAAATATTTTGACAAAATAAAATATAATTGTTTATTTATTTTACAATGAACATATTCCTGTTTTCAGTATTTTTCAAGCTCGTACAAACTTTTCTATGCCATGAAAGCATACAAGTTCACAAAGAAACCCAAAACCCAAATCTTGGTTAGTTGGTGAAGAAACCTTAATTTTAAATTTAGCTCGGAAAAATATAAAGGTTTATATATACACATACAAGCTAAACAAAAGTTGTTCTGTGTTTATTTAGTTACAACTTTAACATATACTAATTATATAGGTACTTCAAACTTCCGTTTGGTATGAAATGTATTTACAAGAAGAATTTTTATATAAACGAAAATACTGAGTTGTATACATAATATTATTTTTGATCTAAACGCTTAACTGCCCCCCGTTAGTACAGCGGTATGTCTCCGGATTTACAACCCTAAAATCAAGGGTGCGATTCCCCTCGGTGGGCTCAGCAGATAGCCCGAGGGGGCTTTGCTATAAAAAACACACTAAACGCTTAATCAGAGACATAAACATTCTGCCTGGTATAGCCAAGTGGTTAAGGCAACACGAATCGTAAACCGAGGGTTGTGAATTCGAATCCTCATCACACTAAACATACTCGCCCTTTCAGCCATGCGAGCGTTATAATGTGCGGTCAATCCCACTATTTGTTAGGAAAAGGGTAACCCCAAAGTTGGCGGTGATGAGTAACTGCTTTCCCTCTGGTTTTACACTGTTACATTACGTATACCTAGCACAGAGAGCCCGCGTATAGCTTTGTGCGAAATTCAAACAAACCATAAAAAGTTTAAATAAATTTGTTTTGAGGTCTTTATCGTGTTTTTCATGTATTTCTACTAAACATGATCACAAGAAGGGAAAACATAATTCATATATTGATCACTAGTCATCATGGGAGTTTTCAGAACTTCATTCGCATCCTAATTTTTTAAATCATTAAATCAATTCATTTAACATAATCATATTTATGGCTAAAACTGTACGCTGTAATTTAGTATGCAAGCACACACTCTAAAACAACAAAATATCTCGTACAATAACAGAAACTTTGTGTTATTTTAAAATAAACAAAAATTGTATTCAGTAAATAGAGATTTGTGAAAATTGTAACATAAATGGTTGTTGTAGCTATAAAAACGCACAAATTTGCCTGTTTTCTAACAAATCAAACTACCTGCGGTTTCCATTTAAAAAAACTGCTTATTTAAGTATCTTATTATGTTTTGAAGTTACACTGTTATCACGTTTGTGTAAACTGTAAAACATTCAATACAACAATTCCGCATGAGCCAATGCATTTGTGTTTGGTTTTGTTAACCTACAATCATTGAATTTCTTTTAGCATTAACTTTTGTTGTTGACATTCAAATGTTAGATTCAGAACGCAATTCAATGTGCTCTTAACATTTTTTTAGTGAACTAAAGGCAGAAACCTGCATATCTTTCACATTTTACAATTATTTCTGTCTGTGTAGAACTAGCTGAAAATTGATTGTCTAGTGTGTGAGCAGACATATATCGAAGAAGCAAAATTACTTTGTTTTTCTCTTATTCTCTGACATATTCGTGAAGGAATAAAAATAAATGCCATTTTATGATTATACAACTTCTAATATAACACTAGCATTGTATAACATGCAAAGTAAAAATATTAACTCAAAAACAACCTAGATAATATTTTTTTAAATCTTCAAAAATAATTATTTTAATGGAACAGCTCATAAAAAATATATGACAACCATAACAGAAGAAGATTATGTCAAAAAATAAGTCTAAGTGCCTCAATTAAAGAATAAAAACTCATTACATGATGACGTTGTTCATGAGATTAAATCCTCAACGAACTGCAGCTTGAAATTACATAACATATTTCATCGTAGAAGTGAATAGCCTAAGAGATGCTTTTTCCACCTTGATTATTAAAAATGGTGAATGAAAAACTTCACTAAAAATGGCCCCCCAGTGGCTCAGCGGCATGCCTGCGGACTTACACGCTAAAATCCGGGTTTCGATACCCGTGGTGGGCAGAGCACAGATAGCCCATTGTGTAGCTTTGTGCTTAATTCTAAACAGCAACAGCACTAAAAATGAAAATGTTTCAATTAAAACAAAATTACTTGTTAAATAAATAAGTTTTTTCTTGGAAGGTTTACTTAGAATAAGTTCAATCTACCACATGCAATTTTACAATATTAATGACAAGCGTCTTTTAAGCCAGTAAATAATCACTTACTGTTAAATACCACATTAAAAACTTGCTGAAAAGAAAATGCTACTTCATTAATCAGCTGTGACATTATATTACAATGAGAATGATAGCATTTTTTACAAATTTTTCTATAATCTTCTATACAATAGGTTTCCAATAAAAGAAATGTAATAATATCTTCTCTGCTCTTTATATAAGTCATTTGAAATATTAATTATCATAATATACAACGCATTATGCCAAGGACAAGTTTCAATCGCATTACATGCCCAACCAACCTGATGAGCTTTAGGATTAAACAAAAGATCTGGTTTACAGATGTGTGCAGTGCTCGAGGTAAATGGTTGAGACGATATTGTGTTCTAATACTGAGAAACCGTACTATAAGACGTAAAGAAATTTGTAAAAAAAAATATTATTACCTTTATTGTAATATAATATCAAACGAACTACAGATCAGTTGGTCTCGCTTCTTCTGCATACGTCATTAGATTACATAATGATTGATAAAATGTTATATCTCTTGATGAACTTATAAATCTAAAGCTACGAATGTAATAACAATCAGTTTTGTAGAAAAATACTATTTATTTTAAAATGAACTATGCACTCGGTCCCGAAAATCGATTTTGCTACGAAGTTTCCTCTATATTTTTTCTCAAGTATTCACTTTTATGTGAAATGAAAGTAGCTCTGACTAAAAAAAAAACTTTGGAGAATACAAAATGTGGGGAACAACATTAAAATAACTTACAAGTCGTAAAGTTTTTCAAATAAAATCAATTTTAACAATAATTTTATTGATAATGAAAAATATATTTTCCAATTGCTTGAATGCCCATGGGTAGCTTGTTTTGGAATTTCGCACAAAGCTACTTGAGGGCTATCTGTGCTAACCGTCCCTAATTCAGCAGTGTAAAAATAGAGGGAAGGCAGCTAGTCATCACCACCAACCGCTATCTCTTGGGGTAGTCTTTTACCAACGAATAGTGGGATTAACCGTCACATTATAACGCTCCCATGGCTGTGAGGGCGAGCATGTTTGGCGCGACTCGGGCGCGAACCCGTGACCCTCAGATCACGAGTCGCACGCCTGACGCGCTTGGCCATGCTGAGCCCATGGGTGGCTCAGCAGTAACTTTGAGGATTTATAACATAAAAGCTCGAGGTCCGATTCCTGCAATGGACAGATAGAACATTTAAGAAAAAACAATTTCTTGAAGATGATTATTAAAATGTTTCATAAACTCATGTTGATAAAAACCTTTGTCTGTGTCCACACTGTTGCACATACTAAAGCATATAATTTCCTTGCATCGAATGCGTACGTGTATTTTATGTAGATGTTCAATTTTATAAACAGAAATAAGCATTTTATTTTTATATGGAACATATTTAATGACATTACTTTTGTCAAATGTCATAAATATAAATACACAACACGATAGTTAAAGAAAACTTATATTGAAATTACATCCAGTTTTATTTTACATGTTAAAGATATTTCAAAAACGCTTATTTGTTTGTTGGCAACTACCGAGATACACAAGGGATCGCTTGTGTTGTACCCACCACGTGTGCTGTAATTCAAGTTTTGGTGTTATAATCTTTCAGACTCGCCGCTGAGCAACTAACTGGAGGTCTTCAAAAATAAAGAAAATATATAATTTTTTAAAAAGCTCGTAATTTGATTGAAAATAAAAAGTAAGTGTTTAAATAGTTCAAAATGTTGTGTTGAAAATAGTTGAATATATTTAAATGATTTTTATTTTCAAAATTTTCTTTCCCGGAGAAGTAGGAAAGTTTTAACTGAAACATCGTCGTAGCAATTGTTTTAGTCTTGTCTTCTTTCACATGAGAAAAACATTTAAAAGTGAAACCACTACATAAACATATGCAAAAAAGCCTGATGACACACCCTTTACACTCAAACTAACTGTATTAATTGTAATGCTTGTAATTCCATATTAATTAGACACCATCACTCCTACATCCGGTTGTTAAGGCAACTAAATTCAACACCCATTCATTGTTAATTAAGAATTACATCAGAGTAAGTTACAAGTTGATTTACTAATTAAAATTTCATCTTTCTTCGTTCCCAAAACGTCATGTAGTCTAAGTATTCCTTTTATAATAGATTAAACTTTGTAAAATATACATTCTACTTTTCGTTTGCTTTTTAATGAAATGTAAATAAATGCAATAAATAGGTTAAAACGTTTCCTTGTTATGATATAACACTGTATAGGAAAACGTTGTTTATTTTTGACATATTGTCATTTTCTCATCGCTAATATACTAATATAATTTAAATGTTTGGATATTTTTATCTTTTATGAAATACACGTTTTGCTGAGAAAAATAATTTCATAAATACAAATAAATACGAAAAACTTATCAGGTCAGAAATTCATATTTTTCGGATTTTGGGACCGAATAAATATCAGTAATATATGCCCTAGATGTATACAACATTCACATTGCTTACTAAGTCAGTTGTTAGAAGTTATGATATTAATCAACGGTTTCTCATATGTTTTTTTACTCCAACTACTTTTTATATCTTCTTTTCTCTCTCTTTCATTTTAATATTTCTTAATTATTGTGATCATACTGTTTTGCTTTATTGGGTTAAATTTTAGAGTTATTTTTTATTCCATTTTCATAGTATATTTATCAATATGACTAATTTATTAAGTACCATCATAATTTTTATCTGTTTCTCTTCAATCGCCCCTCACTCTTATGCTATCACACTCTGCTTCATTCTTTCTTCTTCGATATTTGTTCCTCTCATCTACTACATCTAACCACTATTTTCATTTCTCACTTCTTTTTTCCTAAATTACTCCACGCTTCTTCTCAATTTATAACAGTTTATTCGTTTTCAATGTCTCTGTAGTTTATCACCATATAATTTTTCTTTAAATAATTTTCTTCAAGTTTTGTTTTTACCCTATAATAAATTGTAGCCCGTTTCTAATTTTCTTTTCTAAAATATTATCTTATTTTATAAATGTATACGCATGTATATCACTTCTACATGCTAATTACCTAAGCTGTCGGTAAACACATGACTGAAATGACTGATGTTACATAATTAATCACTTTGCACAACTAAAAATTCCGATGTCTGAAAGGAAGCTCGTTTTGTTATCTACCAGCAACCAAGCACATGAACCAATAACAAATTAACGCCTAGATGTCCTCTCACTCGGTTTAGCGATAAGTACGCGAGTTTGTAAGAGTAAATAATCAGGTTTCGATACACAAGCTGCACAGAGCACAGAGAACCAATGGTGTAGCTTTGTCTTTAAAACACAAGAACAGACAAACCCCTAGTTTTACAACCTGGTTTAAGATATATAACGCAAAATTAATTTAAAAAATTCTAATGTTATTTAATTAAATCAATTCTTCATATATAATGAAATTATAGTTGGGAAAAAATATTTTTATTCCACAAGGTATATATCGATAGAATATTTCAGATAATTTTCTTGATATTTTATTCACGATAATATTTACCTCTGCTTTTGTGTCGTTGCTGTTTTGTTTTGTTTTTAGAGCAGTTATTTCAGTTTATAATACATTTTACGAACGTTTCAATAATTTAATAACGTTTCAAAAAAATTAGATATCTCTTGAATTTATTGATTAAATTACCACTGATCCTTAAAATGCACCCCAATATTTCAAAAATATGAAGTTTCAAATTTAGTCTAAATCGAAGATTTTAACCTCTACACAAATAACTAATTTTTATCTTAAAATATTTATTACTCAACCTGCAGTAAGTGATTAAAAATAAGTCTAGTTTATTTTTACTTCTTTGCCAGGGACATGAAAAGTTCAATTCTGGTATGGAAAAGCTCTTATATTTCTTATAAATAACAAAGGAGATATGCAGTGGACGAAAGATGGTATTTGGGCGATACACTGTGGAAAGATCTGTTATAGTGTAACCCACAGCATTACCTTTGTGCAAAGGGATTGGACAGTTGGTGGAATTATCGTAAAGCAGAAGCAAAAGGAGAACTTGAAAATTTCCATCATAAGCATACAGTAACAACAGCTGTAAAGACCAGGATCAAACTTATATTTGACAGACTCTCTAAATCAACTTTGCTTCAAAAATACTTGGAATGCATTGCCTAAAACCCTAACGAGTCATTAAATAACATGATCTAGAAAAAATTCTCCAAGTCTTGGTTTGCTGGTAACGAAACCGTTTTTGGGTTGCTGTTGATGCTGTGTGCACCTTTAATGAAGGTGGTTCATCCAAAATAAGAGTCCTTTAAGCAACGAAAACGACTGCAGGATCAAGAACAAAAAATGCTTGGAGAAACGTTATCTGGAAAGGATGAACTGAGCAGAAGGGTTTTCATTCGAGGAAGAAAAGAAGGAACGTGTATCTCGCAAAAATGTCAAGAATGGCCTTGAAAAAGCTGCTACCAAGAGAGAAGATGTTTATGCTTCGGGAGGATATTAGATACGAAAATGAAGTTAGGATGGCTTTTGGCGCCTACAGTTCGATTGGAACATTTTAAAGTGTGATAAAGGCTCATATTTTCTGAAATCTTACTGACATTTAATTTTAAAAATCTTTAAAGGCTGTTTTCTCAAAACGTAGTTTTCACTGGGGTTACCAATTTATTAGCATGATAAACTTACCACTAAAGCCAACATAAGCATGAAATTTAGAACACTTGGCGATATTACATTCTTTCATAGCTTGAATGTTTTTTTTAAAAAAAACTATGAAAAAGACCTTTTGCATTGTTTTATTTTACATAAAATCGACTGTATATATTAGATCATAAACAGTGCGTATAATATGATTGAAGCTTTGAAGTTTTAATGACTTAAATCTGATTTTAATTTATTTCAACAGGTCCAAAAATGATGTTATAGAAACTTCTAATGAATCTAACATTTTCACATAGAAAACAATGAGTATACACATTAACAAATATGTTTTTTCTTTTATAAAAATTAAATTGATTAAAAATTACCAAGCATGTAAAGAGTATTGGTGAAAATAATAGCCTGTTCTGGTGTCTTCCAGATTGACTAGCCAATTATGCTGAAATTTAATTAAAATTACAATTAAAAATTGATTTATGTGTTTAAATTTCTCAGCACTATTCAGCAGTAAAACATAAACTGTGGTTACTTAAAACATGTTTAAATATTAATATTTGAAATGTTTTTTTTCTCTTATTTCTCCCTGATATTACCAGAGGGCGCTAAGAAAGCTTTTAGGCATTTAACATGTTGATAAAATTACGCTAATAATGTTACAGTAGAAACGTAAATCTAATACAAAAACAACATATCTTTAGCATTAATAAAACTAAATATCTATAAAAGACAAATTACTTTAAGCCGAGGAAATCCTTAATATTACTTTATGTCTATAATAAAGGATTAGTCTTGCGAATTTTGCCCAAAATAAAATATTTTAAAGACTTATTTCCTATAAAATAGTCACTAACACTCTTTACGTAAAAACACTTTAAATTTTGTACGTAATTCCAGAAATTTGATTTATCATTAAACTTTGTACTACATCATCATTTCGTCCTTACTGAATGAAATGAAACCAATGTCATAAATCAAGTTTTGGACTGGAGTCAATCATCACGGATCTTCTAGATCACTTGCTGAGTAAAGGGTTATTTTCGGAATACTTCAGAGCGTTGCTTGAGCTCTCTTTAGGCGTCACCATTGACGTCAACATAGCTAGTGTGTATAAAATATTCACACACAGTCTTAATTTCTTTTAATTCAATAATTTCATAAAGGATGCTATACTCGTGATACTCGCTACCAATAAAAATGGTCAATGATCTAATAACTCTTAAGTATTAGATCTTCCTTCATTCGTATTTTTTCTTATTGCTCATATATTTTTCAGATCAACTGTTGCTCCTTAGCTTTTAGTTAACCTCCTATTTCACGCAAGTTTGTCTTCTGTTGTGATTCACAAAACATATCCACCACAAAAACAAAACACCCTTATCGCTCCACACAAGTAGAATAGAATGAACAATTAAACTATACACAACCCTAGAAAGTGAACGTGACTTTTCAATGATTAACATGAAAAGTCTTGTTTATGATGATACAAAAAAGGGAGTATTCTCTCCAAGTCCATTAAGTTAATGAAACCTCCACTGCCTCTGTTGTCACAGTTTACCACTCCCACTGTTCTGACATTACATAAAGTATTCGTCATAAGTAAGCAGCTCTTTCGAACAGAACTACTCAAAACAGAATTTGCTTATATTAGATACACAGTAGTTTTGATTTTATAAATTGAAACATTAGCACTGTTACTTTTCATTTCCGACTATAAACAACAAATTTCTAAAACTGATTCCAGAAACCCAGCCTAATAAGTATTAACATAACGGAAGAATAAATAGTCACATTACTTACTTGACAAACTAAGAAAATCGTGTTGTTATATTATTAGAATTTGGCAGATTAATGTATGTACGGTTTTGTTCCATAACTACATACAATTTTAGCTTATTAAACTGTAAAGTGAGACTATAATATAATGTGCCCAAAATTCTGTTTCTCACGTGAATGCCATGAAAATTAAACCAACTTGAGTACCCTATTTAAACTGTGATATTGCATCAAAGTTTTTTGTTTGTTTTTTCGGAATTTCACACAAAGCTACTCGAGGGCTATCAGTGCTAGCCGTCCCTAATTTAGCAGCTAGTCATCACCACCCACCACCAACTCTTGGGCTACTCTTCTACCAACGAATAGTGAGATTGACCGTCACATTATAACGCCCCCAAGGCTGAAAGGGTGAGCATGTTTGGCGCGACCGGGATGTGAACCCGCGATCCTCAGATTACGAGTGGCACGTCTTAACGCGTGTGGCCAGAAATTGCATCAAGCTCTCTATATATAAAAAAAGCAATATTCTCTGTAAACAAATGAACTTGTAGAATTGTACCTAATAGTATTTTTTCTTTAGAAATAGAATAGGTAATAAGACAACAGATTACTTGAAGCTTCCATTTTTCAGTTGAAACCGTTATTATTATAATTTTAATTAGAGTGTGTGAAAAATTATTTCTTCTAAGTTAGTGAAAAGTATTATGAGCCCAGTATTGGATTAGCTATAGGATTCCTTTTTCTCCACTTCTGTGTGCTCTCTATATGAATAGGTTTGAACGTATTACTCTTAATAAAGCTTTTTTTTTCAAAACCTGATTGTTGGATTAGATTTGTTGACATGTTCTTAGTTTGACGACATAAGTATATTGAGTTAAAAACATTTCCAAATTATCTAATCAAGGTTGAACGTTCTAAATATATTCAGTTTGGTATAAGATTGTACAACATTATTGTTTATCATTTGGAAACATGCTTTTTAAAAACATAATAATGAAACTATTTTAAACAAGTTTAAACAAAAATATATTTTTTAAAATTCCTACTTTTAAACAAGTTAACAAAATTAAAGGAGTGTATGTATGTTTCTTATAGCAAAGTCACATCTGGCTATCTGCTGAGTCCACCGAGGTGAATCAAACCTCTAATTTTAGCGCTGTAAATCCGTAAATGCAAGGCTGTACTAATGGGGGACAAATTAAAGACAAAAGCTTCCGGTCTACACTTATTCGTATGCATTGAGAATAGCTGCTTTAACCTTATATTTATTTATAGTATTCTAGTGAGGAGGCGACATAAGCTCCTTGTTCTTCATTGGTTAAAATACTTTATAATAATAATGACCATTTTTAGAGGCCATTTTATGGTTTGGGCAAAGTTTTCAGAATATTGGAAATATTTATCAACTTCATCTTCATTACATGGTGGTATCTTAATACATCAATTGAGTTCAAAGTTATCATTTATCTTGATCGATTGGAGTTGAGTTTGATTTCCATTTCTCTCAGCTTAATTTCTTTATCAGCTTCAATGAGAACGTTTTAGGTATTGAGACGATTATTCTTTCTTTCAGCTTCGATACGAATTTGTTTACTTCTCTGCTTTGATACAAGCTTGTTCAAACTCGATTTCTTCGAGTTTTATCTGGATTTCTGGCTAATCATTACCATTCAACACCGACTGGCTAGTGGGGACACTGGAGTAATATGTTTTTAGTTCATTTTTTCTTATTGATTTCTTAACATATAGTTCTAAAACTTTGGTATTTTGTGTAATTCACTTTTGTTTTACCTTTCTTGTTGTTCGAGAGAGAAAAGAAAGTGATAAAAAATCTTCAAAATCAGACATGATCAGATCTTTTTGCATTGATAAATATAAATTGAATTATAATTTGAATTAGAATCTACATTAAATTTGTCTCTGATTCAAATCTTGGACGATCCCCAATTCATTATGTTACGTATAACAATTTCAAAACTCCCAAAACTGAGTTAAATTGTAATTTAGATTTAAAAGTTAAATAAATGTTGATATGTATCCAATTTTTGATATTTGCCAACAAATTGGCAAACATTATTTATTTCTTTTTAATACTAGTGTATGTTAATATACAAACAATAATGCAATTTACTATAACAGTTATTACAAATAATGACCCATGCACAAAAATTTTACAAGCTTACAAAGAACATAGAGTCTTCTATCTAATCTCGAGCTTCGTTGATATCCTACGGAAGGTTCACGAGAAGCAAATTAGTTTTGAGTTGATATGGGGCAATTCGCTTCACTGGAAGTTTGTTTATTTTGTTTGTTTTTGAATTTCGCGCAAAGCTATACGAGGGTTATCTTTGCTATCCCTCCCAAATTTAGCAGTGAAAGACCTGAGAGAAAGCAGCTAGTTATCACCGCCCACTGCTAACTCTTGGGCTACTCTTTTATCCACAAATAGTGGTATTGACCAGGAGCAAACTAGCTCCGCATTTTTCTTTCTTCGGCGGTCACATATCGAGTTTTTCCAACAATGAAGTTATGTAGTGTTTTCGTAAAATTATTAATGACCAGTATAAACCCGCTGAAGTTAAATGGTTTGAATGTTCGAAATTTATAAGGAGTTCCTGGTCAAATATCTGAAGTTCCGATTAGTGTGTATTAATCGCAGTAATAGTTTCCGAGGTTTATAGTATACCAATTATAGTGTCTCGGTGCGTCACGTTGGTTACATTTTTTGATGTGATAAGAGTTTTTACAAATATCAGCTCGCACAACAATATTAACGCCACACTACTGTTTATGTACATACATATTGTTGGCTCTTGCACTCGAGAACAGAGAGAGGAATTTCGCAATACAGATTTAACAGTATAAATTATGTATTTTATAAATATAAATTTAACTCAAACATCGACATTAAAATAGACATATGATAGTAAATCCGTTACATATAATACCTCAGAAAGTATATATTTACTAGACGATACTTAAAACATATTTTTTTTCTAATTAACAAATAAACATTCGTTTGTACATGAATACAAAAATATACTTTCTTACAATAAACAATATTTTGTGTATACCTCATTAGCTAAATATAGAGCATTCACCTCTATTGTACAACTAAACAAATACAAATATTTCAGGTAAAAGTAAATATACAGATAGCACACTTTTGCCATTCCTAAACAAATGCATAAATATCTTCAACTATGTACGTGTGAATGTAGCAAAACAAAAATATACGCTTGCAGAATTATACCCACGAAACATATTTATTTAAAGAAACAAGTATACAGCAGTAAAGTAATAACTTAAAGAAACACAAATGGTTACTGTATCATAATACCTTATGAGCAATACCTAAAAGAGAAATCTTTTTATTGTAGCTTAACTAATATGTATCTATAGAATTATAGTTATAAACAAACTCCCTAGCTATAAGCAGACTAAAATAAGCTCTTGTAAAAGTGTACCATTAGAAAAGAGTTAAAAACTGTAAATAAAAAAAGATAAATCATTATAGAAAAGGAACATAGTTTATTTCTGTAATAAAAAAAAAACTAAGAAGCACATTATTTTAATGTGGAGAAGCTTAAAACACACAACTATTTTCTGCAAGTAATTGTATAGAGAGACATTTCTTTACCACAACAGACGGCCGTATGCATCTGTTTAATTATCTACACTTGTTTGCTGTAGTAAACTGATTTCATCTGTGAAATATCAAATAGCTAAAATGTGCCTAAAAAATATATTTTTTATATTAGTAATATAAAAAAACACACAGTTAGAAATATAACTATAAATTTAACATTTTACAATGAAATTTGAGGAACACAACCCCAAAACAAATACGTGTACAATTATTATTACATAGAGGACAGGAAATATACATATTCACGGTAACCAAAACGTACTGGCGCGTAATCGCATCTAGGATACAACTATGATCTTAACTAATCGGATACATGAAGCCGTAAAATTATCAGAACAAAACGCTCTTCCTTACTGTAACTAAACATTTAGAACTTATACCTACATAATATACCTCTGTAAATGTTAGGGGATAGCAGCATGCAGACAAAATATGTTGTTAAAAAACTCAGTAAGGGATGCTCAGTCAAAATACGGGATGTTCGGGAGGTGGGGTGGGGGCTTTTGCTGCAAAATTATGGGAATTAAGGAAGTAAATACATGCTGCAAAACTATGTTGTTTCTAAAAGTACGAAACATAAAACTCTCATAAAATTATGTTTTTAGGAAATTCACTTTTCTTTAACAACATAAAAACACACACAAACATACACACTCGAAAATTATAAGTAGGAAACACACTTCTTTCTTGCAGGAATCACAGTCTTTACTGTGATTAAACAAAAAATATTTCATGAGAAATTAAGCCAATGAAAATACTTATTTAGGGTGAACCAAAAAGTTATTAATGAAACGTCAATAAAACGTCTTTATTTTAATTTAAACAATTAAATAAAGGCATCCTCAGAATTAACACAAAAGACTTTTGTACTTTAACCTAACATTTGAATACATACGTAGATATACACTTACAAAATACTCCTTTAATGTAACCAAATAACTAGATGAACTCTTGAATAAAGATGAGAAAAGCACATATATATATTAATTAACACACTAACACATCTAAAAAACAGTTACTTACAGTCAAGATATAATACACACGTTAACTTTGCTTTGGAAAGACATTAATTTACTGTAACCAAACAAATACATCTCATATAAGATTAAATCAGGATGCAAACCTATTTACTACTAACAGTAATTTAATACATTCAATTCTAGAAATATATATATGAATAACAAGTACTTTTATCATAAGCAGGCGATTATATTTATTTTATAAAGTTCCACATGAAGCACACTGTTTTACTAAAACCAAACAAATAAATCTGCCCATAGGACTAATCCTAAAATATATTCCTTTAAATAATAAATAAATATATATGTATGTACGTGCAGTGTATAAACTGTACTGAAAAATAATGCATCTTCTTATTCTAAATAAATTAAATAAATGCATATTTAGAACAATATATATAGGAAACTATATTTTCTGATGAAACCGTACAAATAATTACATATGTCTAATTACTACCCATGAAATATGCTTCTCTAATTTGGCCACACTATTTGATGCATCTGTAGAAATTGTTACTTGAGAAGCAAATTATTCAATATTAAGCTAACACTTCTATTTGTAGGATTATATTTAAGATATACACTCATTACTCTAGCAAAACAAATTAAATGAATGTTTAGAACTGTATCAAAAAAAATGGGAATACACTTATAATAAGTAATACAAAAGCCTACAAAACTACACCTTTTTGTTGTTGTTGTAAACCTACCAGTAAATACGAAAGTAGAATTACACCTAAGAATTGTTTGCTTGATTGTTGTGCTTGAATGCAACAATAGTTATAGAATAAATATGAGTTTTTGTTTGTTTGATTTCTCGAGCACAAAACAACACAATGGGCTATCTACGCTGTGTCTATCACAGATATCAAAAATCGGTTTTTAACGCTACAAGTACTCAAACGTACCGCTGAGCCGTTGTTTGGTTAATATAATTCTAAATAAACTCATATTCTCTATTTTAAATTTCAACATCTTTATACAACTTTATTCCATTTAGTTAAATAATATCTAATCGATTTCACTCATTATTAAGCCTGAGATTTATTGTAGAAAATTCAAGTATTAAAATCTGTTAATTAATCTACTAAATCGAAAAAAACATAAAGTGACGGGTTTCTGAAAACGTAACAAATATCACCGCTTATGGTAATGTTTGGGACGTTTGCAAGTACAGTAACCGATCAGATCAATAACTAACGGTGTACAGTACCCATACACTAAACGGTGTGAGGGTTGAACTTGGAAGCGTTTTATGTTCTAGTCCCATCTCTTCTCTGTTCATTGAAAATTTTCTCTTAGTTACTTTAATTTCATGTAATATATCTATGTTTTTATAATGTGAAAAAAATGTATTTATTTATTTATCACTTGAAATGTTACCTTGTCTTCCCATATCAAATAAAACAAACAAGCGATAACTTTAAAGAAATGAAAACTGAGTATTATGAAAGCAACTCATATTTATAACTTCTTTACTCCTGTGTTGGAGGCTTCAGGCAGCTAACCAGATACACCTGGTCTTCTAAGCTAGGCTCCAAGAATCGTGCATACATACCCAATCCGGGTCTTACTTTTAAATTTTCAGATCAGCTGATATTAGTTCTTTACAGATAATCACTATTAAAGATTTCTAAAGCATAAACAACAATTCCTGAACACTAGTTGTTTAACGCGTTTTCTGGAATATTTACTGTACGACATGCATCATTCTGTACTTCATTTAAGCCCTTCAATGGCTCAGCGGTATCTCTGTGGACTTCCAACGCTAAAATCCTGGTTTCGATACCCGTGCTGAGCAAAGCTCAGATAGCCTATTGTGTAGCTTTGTGCTTAATTCCAAAGAAACAAAATCTCATTATTTATTGTCGCATTCAACCATAACATTTTTAGGTTTAAAAATGTTTAAATAAGAGTAAAAAACAAAAAAGAACACGAAAAGGTTGTACTTTATTTGACATTTTTATTTATAGTTGTGGGATTTCTAAAAAATTATACAGCCTTCATATAATAGAATCGTGTATAGCTTTTTATCAATGAGACTTTTATAATTAAAGTCTCAGACTTTTGTATTTAGAATATTCATCTGAACTCACGCACAATAAGTTGAACGTGAGATTCTTTTACCACTTAGCATTACGTAAATCCATCCAAATATAGTATAAACTGGAACTTCCTTCAATATAGAATAAGTAAAATATACTTGTTAGTATCCGTTTATTCTCAACACTTCACACTGTAAGTTGTTCTTAATATTAATTTCTCGGCCAAGCATAGTAAGGTGGTTAAGGCACTCGACTCGTAACCTCCGGTTTTGAAACCCCGTCACACCAAACACGCAAGCCCTTTTAGCCGTGTGGGCAATACAATGTGACCGTCAAACCCACTTTTCATAAGTAAAGACTAGCCCAAGAGTTGGCGGTGGATGGTGATGACTAGCTGCCTTCCCTCTAGTGTGACACTGCTAAATTATTGACGGCTAGCTTATATAGTCCTCGTGTAGTTTTGCGCGAAATTAAAAAAAAAAAAAATTAAATTTTCTTACATGTAGTTGTTGTTGTTTTGAATTAAGCACAAAGCTACACAATGGGCTATCTGTGCTCTGCCCACTACGGGTATCGAAACCCGGATTTTAGCGTGTAAGTCCACAGACATACCGCTGAGCCACTGGGGGGCTTCTTACATGTAAATTTATATTTTGTATCTGATCTGGAACGCTGAAGATTGGCATTTTCATGTAACCAGCGAACATAAACATTGGTATGTTTTTGTTAGTGTTTTTTTTTTTACATTACCATGGGTAAATAGTTTTGTTGTTTTTTTTTCTTTGTATGATACATTTTCATTGTTCCAGTTAAGTTTATTACCAAGGCTAATATGCAGAGCACTGTATGATGAAACTACCGTGCGAGGGTTTGGATTACATGCCTACTCACGTAACTATTGCGCTTTATTCCTACGTGCCATACTCATACGAATTAATTAACGGTCCTATTTTCAGACGTGGTTATATCGGCAGGTAGATAGAACTCATAGGAAAGGGGTGGTTAGTGGTGGAGCGTTTGAGTAAAATAGTACTTTTAATTACGAAAAGAGTTTTGTTTCCACTTATTTGTTTTTAATTGTAAAAAAATATTTATTTTTAATTTTGATAAGAATGTAATTGCACGAGCGTGTCTACTATTTATGTGAATATTCAGAGTGAAGAAACTTTAAGTATACATGTTCATATATTCCCTTAATATTAAAACATTACTTTTCATTTGTTTCGTGCTTTTTTTTTAAATACAGATAGATCAAACGTTTAATTCAAGCTTTACATTGCTTATTCCTGTTTTCAACCAAAGAAAAACAACCATGTTATAAAACGATATCTATTTACTTTTTACATAATTTAAACCCTTTAATGTGCGAACAACACAAATAATGTCAACAGTAACACCACATGAGAAAAATAATTTAAGGAAATAACCGCAATTGGGAGTAGAATAAATTAAGCTTCAGACTCTTAAAATATAAAGCATTTAAGCTACAAAAATACAATATTTCGGACAAAATTCTGAAGATAACAAATTTGAAAGGAAAAGATTGAGAATAATAACGTTTCGAAATATGTATTGCTCATGATTGATCTTTTTTATTTAAAGGACGAGGTATATGATATATTATTTTAATTAAGGGTATAAATCTTTTAAAATAAAGTAACTAAGAGTCTCACACCAAACTAACGCCGTCAGGTTATTGGCAATCATGGAGTTGAAAAGAAATAATTTCATGTTAGATTGTTTGTTTTGGAATGTCGCACAAAGCTACTCAAGGGCTATCTGTGCTAGC
Organism: Carcinoscorpius rotundicauda; assembly: GCA_011833715.1. NCBI lineage: Eukaryota > Metazoa > Arthropoda > Merostomata > Xiphosura > Limulidae > Carcinoscorpius > Carcinoscorpius rotundicauda. The sequence goes on from CM022404.1 coordinate 25,554,816, forward strand.
CGTCCCTAATTTAGCAGTGTAAGACCAGAGGGAAAGCAGCTAATCATCACCACCTACCGCCAACTCTTGGGCTACTCTTTTACCAACGAATAGTGGGATTGACCGTCACATTATACACCCCCACGGCTGGGAGGGCGAGCATGTTTAGCGCGACGCGGGCTCGAACCCGCGACCCTCAGGTTACGAAGCGCCCGCCTTAACGCGCTAGGCCATGCGGGTATCGAAGCGTGGAAGTTCGCAGACATATCGCTGAGCCACTTGAGGGCGAATTATTTTTGAAGTATAACTTACACGATACGCTTTTCCGAGACTTGAGTTGATAATTTTGAAACAATGCTGTAACTGGTGTTGTGCATCCAGAAAACACTGACAACTCCTAACTGACAAGCTATTTCCAAAATAATAACGCAGTTTGTTATAGCCACCCATCGTGAACTCTTGGGCTAGTCTTTTACCAATGATGAATTGGATTGACCCATATATTATAATGCTCCCACAGATAAAAGGGCGAGAATATATGGTAAGACTGGGATTCGAACCCACAACCCTAAGGTTGCGAGTCAAGCTCCATAACATCTGGTCATACCAAGAACACTTAAACACCCTAACGAAAAGTAACATGTACTGGATCGAGGAGCTAAGGAAAGAGCGTTATTGATTAAATATCAAAGATTAAATCATTCCGCAGCATATATTTAAAAACAAAACGCTCTTTATCAAGTATCTAAAGACAAAATGTTTTATTTCTCGGTAAATGAAAGGAGTGTACGTTTCAAATTATCTAACTTCGAATAAGCCTTTCTTCCGCTTAGAACAAAAAAAATGTTGTTGTAAAACTATAGAGAAAAAAGAGCTTTTAAACTTGGTTGATATAAATGGAAGGTTGTAATTAGGTGCTATTGAAATATATTATTTTTGGACAATGAATAAAAACAAAAATGCCTTGAATAAGTTAGTTGGCCGTAAAACTTTCCACACCAAAACGCTGAGCTTGAAATACTTGTTAAGAATTGATGTTTTATGTCACAGATTTAGGTAAAGACTGAGCGAAAAAAAAACAGCATAAAACCATAAGGTGTTTAAAACAGCAATATTACTTCAAAACGTGTTTCAATAATTATAACTGAAAAGAAAAATTCGTCAAGTGTCAGTGTTTTATGTATCATCCTTAATAATGCAATCTGAAATACAGGAAATGAAAATTTGTTATTTTTAACGTATCCTGAGTATTATTTTCATGATAATACAGAGATTAACCACTTTTTATTGAAATATTTGTTGAGATTCGCCACATCGATACCGTGTATGTCGCCATAGCTAGTTATGCTGTGTATCTCCAGCACAGCTTCCATCACTCTGTCACAAGATTGTTATGTAAAATGAAAGCGTTTTCTCGTAACTGTCGCATTCCATAATTTGTTTATTGTACGAAGACAAAAGTTTCCCAGCGCTCATTTCAGTATTTCGATCGCATAGAAATCCACAAGTCACTTAGTATCTTTGTATGAAATAACACTGTACCCATTTCATGATCCACCTACGTGAGGCATGGACGGTTTAAATGATATACTTCTGCCACTTTTCCAGGCAGAACTTCTTTTCTATTGTTGTCTGGGGCGTTTGGATGGCTTTTGCTAGTGATGTTTATGTTCGAAGATTGTCACTTGTTACAGCTCGCTGCACTTTGCTTAGAGTTGAAATAGAACTTGTTTCAGATCTTTTTTTTGATGGATCTGGTGCCCCAAATTAATTCGTATTCCTTTTGTTTCTAATGTCATTTAGCTCAGAGGATACCTCTGTCTCAAAAATGTTAACCCGTTAATCTAAACATATCTTTGTAACCTATTTGTTTGTAATTAAGCACAAAGCTACACAATGGGCTATCTGTGCTGTGCTCACCACGGGTATTGAAACCCGGGTTCTAGCATTGAAAATCAGCAGACATACCGCTATGCCACTGGGGACTTTTATTACCTAATGTATAAACATTTTGCGTCGGAAAAGATTGTTAGGTTACATTACAAAGGCGACCACGTTTTGATATAATGTGAAAATATAATTCTGATACGTTCTCTTCCATCAGAATTGTATATCAGCCGTGGTTGTCACATGACTTATCGATTTGCATATCTCAATATCTTTTCAATACAAGCAGCAATTTTAACAACCTGTAGTGTAATATTTTTACAAAGTAGATAAAACATAATGTTCTCATAAATATTATATGCATATATACACATGAATATATTGTTGGTTTCATTTTCATTTAAAGAATTATTCATAACATAACAGCAGTTAATACGTGTATTACGTGAAAATATATGGCATAGTGGATCCATAAAAGTATAAACAAATGTAGTATAGATTCAGAAAACACAAATATATTTTGAAAAATATATTATAGTTCAAGGTTGTCAATTATTTACCATAAAAAGACATTGTTTGCGAGTTAAATTTGTGATATAAAGTGTAATACAATAGATATTGCATAATGCTTCCTTTTCTTGTTCAAATATCACCAAACAAAAATACTCTCTTTTATTTTCTTGCTCAGTTCAAAATTATTGCTGTCAAACTAAAATGTTTCATAGATAAATAAATGAAAATGTAAAAACAGATGACTGAAAATATATCAAACATACAACAAAAATTAAGTTATTAGGTTTAAAGGGAAAATAAGGCCTGGCATGGCCGAGCGCGTTAAGGCGTGCACTCGTAATCCGAGGGTCGCGGGTACGCGCCCGCGTCGCGCTAAACATGCTCGCCCTCCCAGCCGTGGGGGCGTATAATGTTACGGTCAATCCCACTATTCGTTGGTAAAAGAGTAGCCCAAGAGTTGGCGGTGGGTGGTGATGACTAGCTGCCTTCCCTCTAGTCTTACACTGCAAAATTAGGGACGGCTAGCACAGATAGCCCTCGAGTAGCTTTGTGCGAATTTCCAAAAACAAAACAAAGGGAAAATAAATAAAGCTTCAAAGCTTAGATAACAGAGGTCTGAGTTGTTTTTTTATTGTCTTGAATTTTTACTTGTTCTTCAGTAAATCCTGTAAGCTAAATCTGAAAATGATATCCATTTTTCACCATTAGGTACAGATTTGTTTACGAAACGCCTATGTACTTTTACATAAGGGAATAATTTTCATTGAAATCAGGTCCTATTTTGTAATTATTCAAAATTGAAAACCAATAGCTATAGATTTTTTTGCACCATTCGCAACGTGAGAGTCTTGTCAATTGTTCTAGAACTCACTTATTATATAGTAAGTTAAACGGTTAACAGGACGCATGGCGCGTCATTTTTGGGTAGTATTTGTTTGTGCATGCACACTGATATTAGTTTTCTCTTTTTAACATTATTTATTCATCACAATAACAGCAAGAGGTTGTGTGAACAACCCAAACATATTCTGTTATATTTGTAGTAAATCTGTTCAGTGAAACAAAAACAAAACATTAGAAAATTCGTTAGAAAAGCGTATTGTGCGTATTTTAGAATAAAACTCGGGTGTGCCCCCCAGTGGCTCAGCGGTATGTCTGCGGACTTACACGCAAAAATCCGGGTTTAGATACCCGTGGTGGGCAGAGTACAGATAGCCCATTGTGCAGCTTTATGCTTAATTCTAAACAACAACAACTAAACAGTAAAACTCGGGGACCAAGAGAAATTGTGGACTTTGCACAAACTTTGCACCATTTGAGTTGAACAGTTGAGATGATGGACTAAAAATACGATAAAATCTTTGCCTTTTGGAATTCCAATGGTTTAGCGTAAGCCTAGAAATAAAAATGAATTTTTTTATTCGAACCTTCAATCTGCTATAATACTTATTACTCATGGACATGATGTACTTGTATCTACCCCACTAGAAACTTTTGATACAATTTCATTTGTTTCTGAATCTGTTGTCAATATGATGATATAGATTGTTTCAGCGTGAGACGTCTGGTGAACTATAACTTTTCACACAAGGTGAACTTAATGATTTGGTAAGAGATCTGTGCCTTCTAAAGGATTTTAAAGATAATTTAGAGTCCATACTTTGGACTAAGAACTTATTTTTTCTGGAGACGTTATTTTACTGATAAATAAATCGTAAGAAAGAGTTAATACCATATTTTTCGCAAATAAGTTCACAGGTTCATTGCAACAATATCACTGAATGAATACCAATGCTAGGAGCTTCTGTCTATGAACCAAGTGAGTGACAATTGTTCAATGAGTCCTCCAAAAGAAGCCTGAAAGGTGCTCTCCTTCACAATTGTAACACATATGCAGTTGTTCCTATTGCTCATTCAATTAACTTGTAGGTAACGTAAGAAATCCTCGAATATCTTAATAAGATCAAGTACAAATAACATGGTTGGCTACTTTTTGGATTCATAAAAGTCCTTTTATGTTGTTGAAACAACATACTGGTTATTTTATATGCAAAAACGGCTCGTTTGGGTTGAGAAAATATTTTACATAGAAGAGCGAACAACGACCTTCTTCGGTCTTCGTCAGGTTCGCAAAGAAAGAGGTAACTGACCGGAAGCTGACCACATGTTTGAAAGGGGTTGTGTAACCGAGTGTCGCAATGTAGAGGGCGGGGTTAGATGTTTGAATATATAATTTTATCTATAATATTAATAGAGGTATAACGGCGTTCCTTTATGTTGGTTTATTTTGGGTTTAAGTTGTTGTATAAGTAAGGCTTCTTTAATTTTGCGTTTGTTATGTTTGTTTCTTTATTTAGTATTTGAGTGTTTTCTTTGGTTATGTTGTGTTTATTTGACTTGCAGTGTTCGAAAACGTGTAAAGGTGACTTTTTATGTTTTTTGAATCTGGTTTCCATTTTTCTACTTGTTTCTCCAATATAGAAGTCGTGGCAGTTATCACATTATATTTTATAAGTAATGTTGGTGTGGTGTTTGTCAGTGTAGTTCTTACATAGTATAGACCTCAGTTTTGTGCCCGGTTTTTGAATAAAACTTAAAAGGAAGGATTTTTATTGGAAATGGACCTCGGATGAACAGTTCGATAGGACAATGGGAAAAACTGAAAAAGCGTGAATTGCCTTTAAAGATGTTATTAAAACATTTTAAGAAACAAAAAGGATCCAAATTATGAAACTATTGTCAAATGCATGATCGATAAATTCAAATAGTTAACTTGTAATATGAAATTGAAAGTCCATTTTATACACTCATATATTGACTATTTTCCTGAAAAGCTCGGTGAGATCAGCTAAGAACAAGGAAGAATGTTTCATCAAAAAATGACAGAAATGGGAGGTATCAAAGAAGATGGAATATCAGCATAACGGCTGATTACTGCTGGTCATTGAAACGAGATGCTCCATACGCAGTGCACAAAAGAAAGACTACAATTCGCCCCCCAGTGGCACAGTAGTATGTCTGCGGACTTACACACTAAAAACCGGGTTTCGATACCCGTGGTGGGCAGAGCACAGATAGCCTATTGTGCAGCTTTGCGCTTAATTCTAAACAAACAAACAAAGACTACAGTTCGTAACTTTGAAATTAAAAGACGTAGATTTCACACACACAAAAAGAAATGGATGAGGATATATATATATATATATATATATATATTTGTTTCGCATCAAGATTTTTCCTTTTCTTCAGCTGGTTTGTATTTTTGTTTGTTGTTTTTAATTTCGCGCAAAACTACATGAGGGCTATCTGCGCTAGCCGTTCCTAATTTAGCAGTGTATGACTGAAGGGAAGGCATCTAGTCATCACTACCCACCTCTAGCTCTTGGGCTACTCTTTTACCAACAAACAGTGGGATTGACCATCACATTATAACGTCCCCACTTAGCCATGCCAGGCCTGTGCATTTTGTTAACAATCATTATAATAATAAATGTTCATTGTGATATACAAAACAATAATTTGATCTAAGGAACAGTTTTTCCCTTCACGATTTGTAAAAAGTTCTTACGTAAGAGAAAAAAATATTATTTTCGAAACTTGAGTAACTTGATTATTGAAAATTTGCTATTAACAACTAAGTAGCTTTTATGAAGTTTAAGTCCGCATGCCTGTGTTAACCGATAGTTACACTGAAAGAAAATAATAAATAAAATATCATCAAAATTCTAAATTTTATATTTATGAGAAAGCCAGCCATTGATATAAGATAATGTCAATACACTACAGTTTATTTTTATACAGATCAGGCATCTCATTTAATCTGAAATACAAAATACTGCTTATTCAAGGTATGCTACATATAGTGGTCTCATACTATCTTATCTCATTCGTCGTTTTGAAGTGAATAACAGAATTAATCTGATCCAATTTGTTTATAAAATATGGCTAGGTCTAAAATATTGTACTTTGATGTTTCTTTCATGTGGAGAGTCACAACATGAATAGTACCGGACCAATAACGAAAGGTTGTTGCAAATTGGTTAGGATATCATTAAAAGAATGCGTGATAGTCATCTGAATGGGATATAATTAATAGAATGTGTCATAGTTATCAGAAAAATATAGAAAGCATATCATTATCCACAATACAAGCATGTAAATAAAATATGTCGATTCTGGCGTATCACAATGTTAAACCACCTCTGCACGAGATTAAACCAGATTTATACAGTTGCAGATATGTACCTAGTCAATATAGGCCTGGCATGGCCAAGCTTGTTAAGGCGTGCGACTCATAATCTGAGAGTCGTGGGTTCGCATCTCCGTCTCGCCAAATATACTTGCCCTCCCAGCCGTGGGGGCGTTATAAAGTGATGGTCAATCTCACTATTTGTTGGTAAAAGAGTAGCCCTAGAGTTGGCGGTGGGTGGTAATGACTAGCTGCCTTTTCTCTGTTCTTACATTGCTAAATTAGGGACGGCTAGCACAGATAGCCCTCGAGTATCTTTGTGCGAAATTCAAAAGAGAAAAAAAAAGAAGCCTAGTCAATAATATTTGGCAATTACTCAATTATACAACTTCTCTTAGCAACAAAACAAAACAAAAATATCTCGCCCAAAATGGTGCCAAGAAAATGTATAATGGACCAACTATATGTGGGGCAATTCTTTCTACGAATGAGTTAACTTCATTTTGTAGTTAGTGAACAAGATTGACTAATTTGCAGAAAAACTTGAATGAATTTCGATTCCAAATTTCGTGCAAGAATGTAATGTATATAACACTGACAGAAGTATGATGTAGATAGAACAAAAGTATTGGTAGACATACACACACTGGTACATTCTAAATAACGACACTATTAATTTTGCATATTCTAAAGACATCGTTCTGAGACTCTTTATGCTGACGTACGCTTGTACAATTTGTTCTAATTTCAATTCAATTAACAGTTTGTTCCTTTATATGTCACTAAACAATTAAACACATTTTTTTTAAAGAGGAGTGAACCGATAGAGTGGAGCAGTATGTGAAGAAATACTTTTGAGAAGCTTATCACATTTGTTCCTGGTTCTTCAGATTCTAATGATGCTCTAAAGCTAGTTCTTTCAGATTACTGGTAAAACACAAATCAGGAACTCATCAGCGCTCTTATTTTAAATAAACATGAAAGGTCCATATAAGACTATCCTTATTTGTTTGTAATCATGTTGCAAATTGAAATAAAATGTAAGAACTTAACATCTTCCCTTCCTCTACAAATCGATCAATCGTTTGCATTTAAGGTCATACGACGAACAATCAGATGCTTGGTTTATACAATCATAAGCTGATTAGACATGCTCGACTTTACTTCATAATACAAAAATTGTTCTGTACAAGATAAAACATTCAAAAATACAATTATCTATTCATTATTTTATGCAGTGTTTGCTTAAACAGCAATACTAGATTAAATAGACAGATAGCAGTCAAATGAAGAAAACATATAAGCTTCACACATACTGACCTATAAACATTAAGCAACATCTGCAACGTAACAGGAAACTTACGAAACAGATACATTTTTAGGGAAACACGTACACGTAAACAGCTGCGTATGCGGTAACTTTGAGGTACAGTTGAAAAAGAACACGTCTAAATTTGGCTCACAGCTGACGTTCAGATGAAAATAGGAGCTAGAAAAAATACTGCTCCCACCCCCTCAGACAGTCCAGGTAGTGTACAAGTTCAATGAGTGAAATAATAATGATTAATACCAAGTTTTTCTGTGTAATGCAAATAACACAAATATATTGCACAATTGTCTGCAAAGATTTATTTGATGGTTTTACATAAAATATTATTCATAGGGATTTGTTAATGTTATTCTCTTGTTGTTCTAATAAAAGGGGAATGTTATTAACTGAAGAAGTGAAGTATTAACTGATATTCCGAGCAAGGATACCATTGATTATATATGAGACTGAATATCACAACAAAAACCTCTATAGATAAATACAGAAAAAAAATATTTAAAAATTTGGAAATTATCTTAATAAATGTCTATAATAGTGATGAAAAATCAGTATATCATTGGAAGTAAAAATCATAAAGATAACAAGAGAGAAACAAAAACAATTTCGTAAGTGTGGATAACACTGTTATATTTAAATAACTTTATTGTAACAAAAGTTATTAATGAAGATGAAACCTCTATTAAGCTGATAAATAAAATACAAAAAATGAGCTTAGGGGACTCTTGAAATAACTGAAAACTTTTGTTTATTTTACAATGAAATACTAAATGATGTATAAACTAAATATGTAACTTAAGAAAAACATAAGATACATTAAGAAACTCAGTTTCCAACTTGTAATTCTGTAGTGTATTGTCCTCCAAATCCCAAAATACAATTTTTATCTAAATAAAAACTTTAACATTGAATAACACACTATAATAATTCAAATCAGAAACTGTAAACATCTTGTAGTATTTTTTTCTATTTAAAAACAGCAAGTACATCATGCATGACATTCTTCAAAAATCTAGGAGCATTTCAGACTATTCAGTTGTGGTAGTTTATTAGCTTCATGGTGACTACAACTACACTTTGGTAGCTTAGAAATAACGTATCCGGTACTATCAATTTTTGGAATCTTATCCGCAAAATAGTGATGTGTTTTTCAACAGTTATGATTCAGTAGTGTGAAAACACTGTGTGTTTAATCATGTTCCGCTAGCATGTGAACTACATCCTTGAATTTTTGTGCACTAAAACATTAATATCTGGACAGGCTAAGAGATGTGTATTTTTATTTTGGTCTGTACAAGTTTGTTTATTTTGTATTTCTTTGGATGCCAAAACTGAAAAGAAAAAAGTGTTTTAGCTTTTAACCGCATATCTTTCATCAACAACTGAGCTCTGATCCATCTACAGACATTTTCTGTAAGTTTTTGGTTGCAGCTAATAAAGAAAAAAATTATTGTCAACTCATTGACACCTGAGCTTTTCTCCACCTGCAAACATATACTATAAATTTCTGACTCCGGCTAATGAAAAATAACATCATCATTATCAACATAAAACTCATCAACAGCTGAATTCTGTTCCACCCGCAAACAGTTACGATAAGTTTCTGACTCCGGCTGATGAAGAAATAGAAGTATAATCAATTAATCAACGACTGAAACCTCTATTCAGAACTGGATAAATATATTAAAGCACGAGTTAGAGTAGTAATAATGTCACGCACAGATCATAAACCGTAAGATTGTCTAAGCCTACTATAAATTTAAACTTTCAGATGATGCAAAGAAAACTATTTTAGCTTCATTGACCCTTAAATGTTAGAAACCTTTCAGAAAGTTCAAACTTCATTCGATTAAAGAATATGAATTCGTTTCAAAGACTTCCAGGTAGCAATAAAAAACAGGACGTATAATTTTACCTTCTTTTAAAGCTAAAATATAAACACACAAAATATTATGAAACAATAACACCTTTTGTTACTTTTGATAATGATGCAGCTATTTTAGACACAGCATTATATGATATTTGTGTTTTACTTTAAGTAGTCTTATTCTACACTATTAACTTAACGCTGCAACATTCATTTGAACTTTTTTATAAATTGGCTTCAGGGACACATGAAGGATTAAAATCATGTTCGTTTATTAATCACAAAGCTGAAAGGAATCGAAAAAAATTAATAAGAAGCTGCTTATTTTTAAAGAACTACGTTTATTACGTTGCAAGGATTGGGAAGGAAAATGATATAACGTGAAATCGAAACTGTCTGTACGGTATTGTTTTTTTGTTTTGGAATTTCGCACAGAGCTACTCAAGGGCTATCTGTACTAGCCGTCCCTAATTTAGCAGTGTAAGACTAGGGGGAAGACAGCTACTCATCACCATCCACCGCCAACTCTTGGACTACTCTTTTACCAACGAATAGTTGGATTGACCGTCACATTATAACTCCCCCACGGCTGGGAGGGTGAGCACGTTTGGCGCTACGCGTCATACCCATACAAACAACTCATTTCGTTCAGTACAAGTGTCAGGGAGGCTGGGACACAACAAACACAATAGTGGTCGGAACACTATGTGTATAAGCCATTTGTTACAATAATTTTTCTGGTGTGAAAACTTTTCTTCCAACCTAGACATAGCACGGTTATAAATAATCAAACTTATCAAAAAATCGTTAGTATTAGGCCAAGTATATCTTTTACACTACATGCTCCAAAATCAGTGGCGGATAGTGACCAATTTTCCTCCAGTAGTTTTGCGTGAAATTTAACTTATGTTTCTTTTGTTATTGTTTTTTTTAAAGTTAAGAATTATCATATTATGAATTTAAACATTCTTTATTATGTTAACCTTGCTCTTTCTATGTTTATAAAAATGTAAAGACATCACGAAAATAACAATACTTAATTGCATTTCTTTATTAAGTCATGTTTCAAGTTAAACAAAAGATTCTAGTTGTTTCTTAATAAGACTAAGGAATAGTGAAAAATATTCTCTCCTTACTTATAATTTATTGGGAAGGTCATCTACAGCGAGATTAAGGTTGATTTTGATTTAATTATTTGGAATTAACCACAAAGTTGCACAGTGGACTATCTGTACTCTGCAAACCAAGGGTATCGAAACTCAGTTTTTAGTAGAGTTAGTCCATAGACATACCGCTGTGCCACTGGTGGTCTCGTAAGATTAAGGATTTAATTTAACACTTTTAGCCAATCAAATTATAAAAAATAAGTATATTTCAATACGAGTTGTAGATTTTAACATATTCTGTATCAAAAATATTTCGCTTACTATTTATTCAAATAATGTTCTTAAAAACGCAAACTACTTGTCAAAATTTATAATTAATGCGATATTTTTAATGTATATCACACTATAATGCACCTACTGTCATTTGAAGGGACTATTTTATAGCTATTAAATGGTAATACTTTTAATGACATTTGACGAAACTACTTATATTCATTCAATAAAACCTTTCCTGAAAACAAAATGACCTTAACTTTTTCATAATTTTTTACCTATTACAACTAGTCTAGTCATTTAGTAAACATTCTAGACTGACTTCGTTACAGATAATAGAATATTTCAATAAAAGTATGGAAATAAATCACTATGTTAACGAAAAAAAGGCCGCCTGAGAAGTTTCGTAATTTCTTACTTCACGAAAGCTTGATTACCCGGTAGAACAACAGTAAGCATACAGATTTACGATGCTAAAATCTGCGATTTGATTTCCCACAGCATACACAAGAGATAATCTAAAGAAGCCTTTTTTTCTAAAACAACCAAACAATCCAGAAATCTGGCAATTTTTACAGCAATACAAAATATCTTAATCTTGTACACCTCTTACAATGAACTGAATTTTCAATAATTTTTCTTTGCTAACTCAAATTAATTTTTTCACTAGAAATGAACTCTGTGTTATAGGAAATGAAGTTATGTTTTACTACTTACAGTTTCTTAACGTGAAATATATGTTGTGGTTGTTTTTTTAATTAAGTACAAAACTACTCAATGGGTTATATGTGTTTTGCCCACCACGGGTATCGAAACCCGGTTTTTAGCGTTGTAAGTTCGCAGATATAACGCTGAGCCACTGGGAGCGTGCGAAATATATGCATATAACATTTCAGTTTATTGAATAATTATTGCGTGAATTAAACAAACTTATATAGAGGAAAAATAGATAATTCCATGTTGCTTATCTCCTCCAAACCATAACTTTCAATTGTAGTTGCAACGTCTAAAAACTTTTTAATGTTTACATTGCTGGTCAAGTGTGGAAGTAATGCAAAAAAAATCAATAGAATCTACTAGATACCAGTATCGAAACCCGCTTTTTAGCGTTGTAAATCTGCAAACCTCCCACTGAAATATACAGCTTTCAAGAAATGGGATAATCGCCTCAGGAAGACTAAAAAACAAGAGAAATTAATCGCAAAATTTTACAGAAATATTTATAATGTTTTTTGACATTGTTGTATTTCAAATTATGCCCACAAATCCTTACAAGTATATTTGTATACAACTAACACTAATTTGGAGATAATAGACACAAGGGAAGGCAATCAGTTAATAGCACCCATCATCAATGTTTGGCCTGCTATTATATGACTGAATAGACGGATATAACAGATACTTTGTGCACATTCTGGTTCGCGCCCACATCGTGCCAAACATGCTTGCTCTTTCAGCCGTTATAATGTGACGGTCAATCCCACTATTCGTTGGTAAAAGAGTAGCCCCAGAGTTGGCGGCGGGTGGTGATGACTAGCTGCCTTCCCTCTAGACTTACACTGCTAAATTAGGGACGGCTAGCACAGATAAACCTCGAATAGCTTTGTGCAAAATTCCAAAACAAACAAACAAACATTGCGCACATCCACAGCTTCAATGTGTGGAGTGTGTATTTTTGCGCAATGTATAACTCTCTGACAACGAGATCTTGCTAAACCCATTTGCGCATAAAAATCCAAATTATATAATTTGAAGTTAATTGAGATCACCAAATATTAATTCTAAATACACCACATTATTAACAAACTCTGGATAAAAACGAGGAAGGAGCAAAGATGAATTAGAGAAACATTAAGTCAATTAAAAACTGACTGTAGAATTTTTTCGAAAAAGTTTGAGAAAGCAGTCATGTAACAAGAATAAGATTTTTAACTGTTACAGAATGAAAATAAAAATTAAAACATTTCTCAATTTTATATTGTTTTTTCAAGCACAGCCAACTGTCAGAATCCCATATAACGAGATTTATACTACAAATTGATGCATCAGTTTAAGAGTCACTTAATCGAAAGTTGGCATAGTGATTGTGTAATATAAGCAACTTCTACGTAATTACTAAGTTTCTATAACTTTCGAATTTCCCACAAAGCTCAATATGTAACGATTATATGAAAACTGCAATGTCACTTTCATAAACAGCAATCAACAAAGTAAAATATAAAATAAAAATAATATTATAATTATTTTGCAAAACACATTGATATGAAGCAACTCGAGATCATCAGAATTTAGAAACGTTGAAAAGAAAGAAACGAGTAACACAAAACGTTTCTCTGAAGTTAACTCATTATTTTTCAGCCAAACGCTATGTGTTTTCTTTCATTTTTTCAATAAACTGGATGTTACATACAATTAAAAATTGTACCAATTTTTCAAAAAGTACTCTCAAAAAGTAACAAACTTAACAAAAATGAAGATTTTTTAAAAAGAAATATACTTTAAATTTTTGCTGATTCTTTAGATTTAGGCCTATTGTTGTTATGCGATTATAAGGACAAATTAAATTACCATCATTGCAACCGAATAAGTTGGATTTAACTAGTTACAGTGGACATAACTAAAAGAATGGTAACGATTGTAATAATTAAAATGTTTTGCTTTTTTCTGAAAAGAAGCACATTTGGTTGTATATATATTTTTCTATGCATGTTACTTGTTGTTTAGAATAATAATAATATATTATACATTTTTGTATTTTCAGAATTTTGATAGGCATTATCATGAAACAGAGCACATAATAACAACACGATAAAGGAAACATCGCATATACTAAAAATATATGAAAGAACACTGTTTAGTTGCATTATGTATATGTCCCTAGCTATTTCCAAGGTAAACAAATTTTTTGGCACTTGGTCGTTGATCATTGGCCTTGGATTGTTTGAATGATGAACAAGTACCAAGCTGGCTGGATTTTCAGTAGTATATTGACAGACGTAATTCATCGCCTGCCTTTTATTTTATTGTAATATAATTTTCAAACATCATTTAGGAAAACTGAAATTTGTAATGAATATTTACAACACAACAAAATGTTGTAAAATGTGGGCTTGAGGTTTTTTACAGAAAGCAGATGTAATAAAACTATACCTCAAAACCACTTTAACTTGTACAAAGTTTTTGTAAAGAAACAAAGCTGTAGATAAAACACTGGAAAATACTTTAAAAGTTAGTACCTCACATATATTTTTTTTAAATTTACGTGTCAAGTTAAGAAACGTTTCCTTATTCATAATTTCCTAATTATTTCTCTTAAGATATATGTATTAAGTTGAGGTTATTGCTTTAAATGTCTTCTTCAAGTAAAGTAACATTTGCATGAAATTTATACATTACGCTTAAAAACGTATTACCTATTAACTGGTTGGCTATCGTTTGTTTGTTTTTAGTTAAGCACAAAGCTACACAATGCGCTATTTGTACTCTGCCCACCATGGGTATTGATTCCTGTCTTCTAGTAATATATATGTAAAAAACTTAAAATTTATCAAACTTTAATTATATCCTATTCCATGGGCACGTGTCCAGTTTGTAAACTTTTTTTTGATAACTCCTTACTTATCACTTGAAGTTTATTACCCTATCAATGTCTTAACTGTTGATTCCAACAATTGTGTCTAATGTGAAACTTATCCAGTAACAGTATATTACTCGTTGCTCTTTATTTTTCGTTTCAAACTAATATATCTATCTTTCTCTTAATACGCCGTCTACATTCGTGCAAATAACTTTCTTATAACTTGTCAGGTCCTCTGTCTGTCTATAAAATATTCTATCACTCATGTTTAACACCACACTGTTATCAAGCAGCTATCGGTTTTACTTTAGAAATGTCTTTGTAAATCCGTAGACTTGTCTCTGTCCCAGTGGTTGACTTTTAATTTTTGTAGCTGTATATTTATAAGTAAACACCAACCTGAATAATTTTGTCAGCCAGGCATGGCCAGGTGGTTAAAGCATTCGACTCATGCCCGCCCTTTCAGCCGTTGGGGCGTTATAATACGACGGTCCATTCCCCTATTCATTACTAAAAAAGTAGCCCAAAACTTAGCAGTGTGTAGTGATGACTAGCTGTCTTTCTTCTAGTCTTACATTGTGAAATTAGGGACGGTTAGCGCAGAGAGCGCGAAATTCAAAACAAACCAAATATTTTGTAACTTTTCATGAATTTTGTCTCTTTTTTTTTCATTAACAACCTATTTAATAATCTTCCTGTTCAAACATATACCTCTTTTAATACTAGATTTTTTGTCTTTTAGGAATGTATCAATTGTCACTATACAGCAAGTAACATCGGATGTACCTATTTTTGTTTCAATATAGTTTATTTGATCATTGCATTATTCCATATGTAAAATGATTATCACCCAAGTGACCTTCGTAGAAAATTCAAAGTCATAAATATTGAGCACTGATATAAAAGTTGCTTGTATTCCACAATAGTTATGCCAACTTTCGATTAAGTGACTCTCAAACTGACGCATCAACTTGTAGTATAAGTCTCGTTATATGGGATTCTGACAGTTAGCTGTGGTTGAAAAAACAATATAAAATTGAGAAATGTTTTAATTTTTATTTTCATTCTGTAACAGTTATAGATCTTGTTCTTGTCACAAGACTGCTTTTCAATCTTTTTCGAAACAAATTCTACAGTCAGTTTTTAATTGACTTAATGTTTCTCTAATTCATCTTTGCTCCTTCCTCGTTTTTATCCAGAGTTTGTTAATAATGTGGTGTATTTAGAATTAATATTTGGCGATCTCTCAATTAACTTCAAATTTTATTATTTGGATTTTTATGCGCAAATGGTTCAGCAAGATCTAGTTGTTAGAGAGTTAATGGTTTGCGTCTCCTGGCAGAAAGAAACACATTCCACACATTGAAGCTGTGGGTGTGCACAAAGTATCTTTCATATCCGTCTATTCAGTCATATAATAGCAAACCAAACATTGGTGACGGGTGATATTAACTGATTGCCTTCCTTCACGTCTATCAGCTCCAAATTAGTGTTGGCTATATACAAATATACTTGTAAAGATTTGAGTGAGAATTTGAAATACAACAATGTTAAAAAACATAATAAATATTCCTGTAAAATTTTCTGATTCATTTCTCTTATTTTTCCGTCTTCCTGAGGCGATTCTCCCATTTCTTTGTTTGCTTGTTTTGGAATTTTGCACAAAGCTACTCGAGGGCTATCTGTGCTAGCCGTCCGTAATTTATCAGTGTAAGACTAGAGGGAAGGCAGCTAGTCATCACCACCCACCGCCAACTCTTGGGCTACTCTTTTACCAACGAATAATGGGATTAACCGTAACATTATAACGTCCCCACAGCTGGGAGGGCGAGCATGTTTGGCGCGAACTCGCGACCCTCAGATTTCGAAGCGCACGCCTTAACGCGCTAGGCCAGGCCAGGCCAGGCCTTCTCCCATTCATTTTTTCGCATTAATTCCACACTTTTTTCCTACGCGCAAAAGTTATACAATAAAATAAATGTTATGCGTAAAAAAGTAAAGAATAAAAAACAACCACGTTTCATATAACTGAAAATTCAGTTCCTTGTAAGAGGCGTACAAGATTAAAATATTTTGAATTGCTACAGAAATTAGAAGATTTCTAGCTTGTTTGGTTGTTTTAGTAAAAAGCCGCATATGGCTATCCTTGTGTATGCTGCGGGAAATTAAATCTCGGATTTTAGCATTGTAAGTCCGTATATTTACAGTTGTCCTACCAGCGAACTAAAATTTCAAGAAGTAGGAAAATGCAAAACTAACTTCTCAAGCCTCTTTTTAATTAACTTAGTGATTTATTTACATATTGTTATTCAAGTAGACTGCTATCTGTAAGAGAGTCAAGCTAGAATGTTTACTGAATGACACGGTACTTGTGACAAGTAAAAATTTATGAAAAAGTTAAAGTAATTTTGTTTTTCAGGAAAGGTTTATTAAATGAATGGAAAAGTTTCGTTAAATGTCATCAAGAGCATTACCAGTTAATAGCTATAAAATAGTTCTTTTAAGTGACAGTTGGTGTATTATAGTTTAACAGATATAAAAATAATTTAAATACGCCTTTGACGTGTATGTTTAGTAACATCGGGCAGTCGACTGTATTCCCCAAGAAGGACCGAATCGCTAATTTTCGCGTTGTGAGTTCATGGATTTACCACCGTTCCACCGAGGGAATTCAAACATGAGTTTCGATAAGTATCCTTTGTTTTTATACACTTTGCCTGAAAAGACAACAGCGTATTTCTAGCCGTTTATTGTACTAGTTAGTAAATAGGTTATTGTTCAAAACCTTTATAACTTTTTTATTGTTCAGATTACTCTATGCGTCAGCCAGTGACAAATTATAGTTTAATAGTATATTTTGCTTCCACAAAAACTCCCCTTTATTTACGTATTTAGCTTAATCAAAATATTTAATTTACTTAGGTAAAATCTAAACAGGTTTTCATCGATAGCTAGTTTCCTTAAAACTATCTTAAAATTTTTGAGTAAACGTTACCTCAGCAACTCAACCGTTTAGTTGAAATCTAACATTTTATACAACTATACGTAGAAGGTAGAAAAAGTTAGGTTAACGTTAATTACTTTAGTGAGTTATATCATATTTTTTATTATATGTTACTTTTTTCTCCACACCCTAATTTTTCTTCATTCTTTAGAAAAATTCTGAACCAACTAGTAAAACATAAACTGACGTCTGATTGTTATCATTACTTTAAGTTAATAACAAACAAATATTGAGCAATCATAAAAACTCTAAATTAACTTTTTTTTAATCCACGTAAAATATCTATTTTGAAAACAATTATTTCCCATGCATTTTACCGATTTTTATTCAGTGTTGTACTCATTGTTCAAGACTTTTATGCATGAATCATTGTTAAATTAATGTTACCAAATGAAAAATTACTTAGGATAGTCTATAATAAATAAACTTACATAGATTCAACTTCTTACCTAAACCAGAAGGCACAGCAGAACACAATATAGTTGCAGATTTTGCACCAAAGGGATCTTCTTTGGAAGTTACGTTGAGAATTGTTTGCTTTCTTGAGTTACCCAACACGTTTATATATTTTAATGAACTGCCTAGGTGATACTTTTTTTTTTTCTTAGTTGTAACTTTATTACCTTCATATATCAGTTTACCAAACTTAGTTTTCTTTTCGAAACTTCTTTCTTTTGTTTTTGACGTCCTCATTTGATGGTTTCTCTTAGATGATATTAAGTCTACGATCTGTCGTAACCGGGCCATATTTGTATATATTTGAAGAATTAGTTTATTATTACTGATGGACGGAGCTTTGTTGTCCAAGACAGCGGCTATCCTCAGTGATTCTTGCCGCTTCCGAGAGTGGAGAGTTGGTTTAGGTGTTCTAACAACTGTTGTAGGTTTCATTTTGTTCTGAACAGGAGAAAATGTATTTACAGGAACACTCTGCTCTTTCGGTACGTATTGTGCGCGTCTGTGCACATGGATAACAGCAATCTGAAGAAGAGTTACAACAATCAGACAGAAGACGAAGAGAAGAAGTAACATTGAAGGCATCAGTCGCAGTGCACGCTTTAAAGAGCGTCTCATAAGCGGCCGCACCTTTGGAACATGTACTCTTTTGAACTTCATGAAAGTTAGTTTATATTCTGACTTAAAATTATTTCATAACCACAATTCACCAGTTAATAAAGTCTAATAAAGGCACGATGATATATATATCAATAAAAAAAGAATAACGACTTTCTGTCTTCATGTCCACACAACCGAACTGTCACAACTGGAAGTTCTCGAACATCAAGGAGCCACTTATCGACCATGAGGTTGCCATGGTAACCCGCATCCTCAACTTGCAGAGCGCAGTAAAAGGATATTGAACAAGCATTGCTATCCGTGAACAATGCGTGGAGCTTACGAGAGTATCTCCCTCCTACCCTGAAAGCTTCTCGTAATTCCATTTATATCTAACCAACCTTCAAATAGCAAATCACGGGACTTTAACGACGCCCTCTGATGGCCTAAAAAGAAATATAGTATTTATATTTTCATATGGAATATATTATAGACACACTGAATTCACATAAATTTAATGATATAATTTCATGTTATACACAACAATCTTTAAATAACTATTGATGACATTAATTCAAAAACTAAGCTCAGATTACGCTTTTATTTATGTTTATTACACACCGTGCGATGTAGATGCAAACTATTTTCAATAAGATACCAACCAAATTTTAACTTATCTTGTTTTATTTAACTTTGTACATATATTTCGATAAAATACCTAGAATATAAATTTGAATAAAAACATGAAGATTACGTAAAAATGAATAAACGAGTGTTGCCTTATTAGAGAAGTTTCTTTTTTTCTTGTTTTTTTAATTTCGCACAAAGCTAGTCGAGGGCTATCTGCGCTAGCCGTCCCTAATTTAGCAGTGTAAGACTAGAGGGAAGGCAGCTAGTCATCACCACCCACCGCCAACTCTTGGGCTACTCTTTTACCAACGAATAGTGGGATTGATCGTCACTTTATAACGCCCCCACGGCTGGGAAGGAGAGCATGTTTGGTACGAGGAGGATTCGATCCCTTGACCCTCAGATTACGAGTCGAACACTTTAGTCTACCTGGTCATGGTGGGCCGTATTAAAAAAGTATTTAATATTTACAGTAACTTCATGTTTAGCTGTAAGTTACATATGTAGATTGCACTAATGGTCGTTGTATGCAGAATTTTCATTGAAATTATCAGTCAGAGACTCTAATCACCAGAATTTCCTTAAAGATGAATAGAGAAACAGAAATCGATCCTCGGATTTTGTCTCAGTGTTATATTGTTTCTGCACAGTATAAGGAAGAGGAAGAGAAGGCTATTTTGAGACGAAAAAACTCAACACGCCAGCATTATCAGATACAATGTGAACACCACAGAAACAGATGAATCATCACCCAATGTTCAATGCATTATGAATGAGACTCATTTTCGCAGCAGTTTCTTTAACGATGTGCAATAATTTAAGGTGACATTAGCAGGCTTTATACTAACGATCAGTATAAATTATTGAACAGCAATTATTGTGTTCGATAAATAAGAGAAAGGTTCATCCACCAAAGATACTACATATATATGGAACTCATTGAACTCACAGTAAATTTTACAGGAGATATAATATTCAAACCAAAAACGATACAGTTTCTGTTTAACATAAAAACAAGCAAAGGTTTATCAATTTTTCAATGCAAAGTCATGAATGCAAGATGTATCATATAAAGTAGAACGCTGATCTTATAATAGTTAGAAGGCAGTAAAGTCAATATCCTCAGTCAGCACAATGCTTGTTGGTGAAAGTAAGAATCTCTCCATGTTGTTCTGTCACTGTGCACGTCTCAAGAGATGTGAACTATTCTTCAGCTCAGAGTAAAAGCAAAATCCTGAGAACAAGATTAGAATTTTGGAAAATTAAAGCAGTCAAAGAAAAACTTGATAGAGAGAT
Source organism: Carcinoscorpius rotundicauda (assembly GCA_011833715.1). Classification (NCBI taxonomy): domain Eukaryota; kingdom Metazoa; phylum Arthropoda; class Merostomata; order Xiphosura; family Limulidae; genus Carcinoscorpius; species Carcinoscorpius rotundicauda. Next base: position 25,575,520 of record CM022404.1, read on the forward strand.
GTGCAAGTACATTCTCTTCACTCATATACTCTTGGAATATAATAATACATCACTAATGTATGATCTTGGATAAGGCATAGAACTAAATAAGTATAAGAATGATGAACATTTTGGGCAACTTGCAGATGTGTTCCTGTTGAGTCGGTAAACCAAGAAATGAAATGAAGTATCTTTGGCTTCAGAAGTTTTGCTACTACTACAAACACCACTGTCGTTTATCCTCAGAACCTGCCTCCAACTGAAACAGCCACATGCTCCTACAGCTTTCACGTATATTATCAAGTGCAGCAATAAATGGGAAGAAAGATGAATCGATCCCATTAAGCTGAGTATGGAATCTTGTATATAGAAGTTTAGTCTAGTACCCACAGAGCCAAACTTTCTTCCCACATCACCTGCCCTCCTTAAGTACAAAATCTGCTGTGTTTCAGTGAGATGTAGTTGTAGGAAACATGGCTGGAATGTTTCCTGGCATGTGAAGAATGTAAAAGTTGTGCCAATAACACACAATTTGAAATTAGCAGTATATTGAATGAAGCGTAATCTTCAGACGACGATTGTAACAGTTAATGTGTGTAAAGCTAGCATCAAACATTACACTAGTTTATCAATGCCCTGCATTTATGTAAAACATAAATGAGAATACTCCATTGAATGTTTCTGAAAATAATTCATTTTGCTTTGTGAATATAATTTTGAAGTCCTTGATTCTACTTGACATAATATTGAGATGTCAAACTTGTAGTTTATCATGAGGATAATATAAGCTACATTTCCGCTTCACTATCTGAGTAGTATCGTGAGAGATGGAATAGATAACAGGAGCAAATAAATTATGATTATTTCAAGTATACCTGTATCAATGCGGACATTAAAACAATTTTCATCTTTAAAAGAGTGATTTAATGACTGTAATTTTTTTACATATATGTACATTGATAAATATTTAAAATTTACTAATAAAAATGTATTATTAATCATGTTCTGCCACTTAGATTTCTCAAATTTTTCATATTTTCTAAGGTACATGTAAGAATATAAAACAGCAAAATTAATTTCTGTTGCAATTAGTTATTGGATTGGACTATATTTCCGATCGATCTTTAATTACAGGGCACCATTGTCAGCAACGAGGTTAATAAGTCTTACTTAATTACTTCATTAGTTGTTATATCTGTTATAACTGATTTTAAATTATGTTACTATTATTATCCTAAGGCCTGGCATGGCCGAGCGCGTTAAGGCGTGCACTCGTAATCCGAGGGTCGCGGGTTCGCGCCTGAGTCGCGCTAAAACATGCTCGCCCTCCCAGCCGTGGGGGTGTATAATGTGACGGTCAATCCCACTATTCGTTTGTAAAAGAGTAGCCCAAGAGTTGGCGGTGGGTGGTGATGACTAGCTGCCTTCCCTCTAGTCTTACACTGCTAAATTAGGGACGGCTAGCACAGATAGCCCTCGAGTAGCTTTGTGCGAAATTCCAAAAACAAACAAATATTATTATCCTTTATTATATTTTTAATTCACTTTATGGATTTAGGACTAGTCTAACATTATTAACCATCTCGCTACAGATAGGATAAAGTACTCATGTCAGTATCTCTTATAGAGTTACGACCGATCCATGTATAATTTTTACCAAAGTGGGGTAGGTCTTATATGAAAGAAAACCTCTCCCCAGTATATCTGCGGACTTACAACGCTAGAAATCGGGTTTCGATACTTGTGTAGCTTTGTGCTTATCTTCAATCAACCAACTTACTTGAAAGTGATAATTCTACCAAAGTCCGAAAATTTTAATACCGACTTTAATATCTTAATCTGCCCAAGCCAAGTATACCATTGTTACTCTTTGGTGGTTTGTATTTGTAGATTGTTTTAACCATATGAAACTTTTAACGAGTCCGAACACACACTCGTTAAATAGAAGATTTAATACATCTAATTTAATTTTATGTCTATTACTTTTCCAAATTAATTCTTCTGCATTTAGCTTGAATATGAATTTAGGATGACTAAATCTCCTGAACTGGCCAAACCTAGTAAAATATTATTGGTTTACGGCTGAAAATTTCGTTAATCCTTACGTATTACCTAATTTGCTTATTATTTGCATTAGGAATAGAGTTTGAATGTTTTTTAAATGCTGTAGTTTGAACATTATATTTAATTAACTATACATGTGTCCCTAAAAGTGGACGTAAGGCTGCCTGGAGGGCTTGCTTGTTTTAACCACTCGATCCATTATACACGTGTGTGTTATCTGCCAGTTAATGAGTTAACACTAGATTGACGTCACATAAGGGACGCATAACGTTGCAATTTGTAGAACATGGGAATGCCATGAACCACGAGAAGAATTACACACTCTGTGTGTTACAATACAGCAATAATTAAAAATATTTGTCACACTTAATATTGATTTTATTTATCTTGAAACAAAACACTTTCGAGAACCCTGTGGAAATACAACTAGTTAATAAGTATGCATGTGTAGTTGCGATATTTGTACATAGGTTCCTTTGGTTATAAGTTAACATTAATATCACAAAGGTTTCCGGATGTCATTATGCTAAAGTACTTAAGGAAGGAAATATACATTGTCGTACAACGTAAACGATAAAATTAATGTATATGCCTTTTAAATTCCAATTACTACTTTCGTTACATCTTTATACTGGATTAAACAATTCCGGTTGGCGTAATAGACCATGATGATAATGTTCGTATATCATCTGTCAGAAAAAAATGTATTTCTCACACTAACAGATAAAAGTCTTATTGAAGGTCTTTTATCAGTTATTCATTGAGAATTAAACAGGTGTATGGAGATGAAGAAAAGTAACTCCAGCCAGGTTTACCAGCTATATTTGTTTCAGTCATTCCTTATTAGAGAAACAATATGAAAATAGTTCCTTTAATAGTGATTCTTTTTGTTGGTCTGGCTTCGGCTGATCTTGTTAATGGTAAGTGTTTCAGTAAAGTTGTTTCTGTAATATTTAAATTTTACTCTTAAAAGTTGTGTTTTAAGTGGAATAATATTATTTAATATTTTGAAACTTAACTCCATAATATTATAATAATTTACACATGTAAATTTCATGTTCTTTAGCTATGATATCAACATATATATATCTACCATAAGGAAATATGTATTTCATACCTTTCTATAAGTTTTCAATCATAATATAAGTCAAAAAGGCTAGGCATGGCGAGGCAATTATGGCGCTCGACTCGTAATTCGCGGATTCACACCAAACATGCTCGCCCTTTCAGCCGTGGGAGTGTTATAATGTTATGGTTAGTCCCACTATTCGTTGGTAAAAGAGTAGCTCAAGAGTTGGCGGTGGTTGGTGATGACCAGCTGCCTTCCCTCTTGTCTTACACTGCTAAATTAGAGAAGGCTTGCGCAGATAACACTAGTGTAGTTTTGCGCGAAATTCAAAAACACAGAAGTTAAGAAAATAATTTTTCAACAAGCAAAATAGTTAATATCTGTCTAATTCTAATATTAACTTGTGAACGTTTTAGTTTTTAATATAAATCCCTTTTTAAGAACTTTATATTCCTTTTCAACACTTTATTTTCTGTGCTGAAAACTTTTAAATACCTTTTATCTCTAGACTTCAGCTAAGAAGTCTTTTTAAAGATGTATTTCATTTATAATCGTAAATTTTGAATGTTCTATCTCTTTCAAGAAATATTTTACACTTAAATTTGATTTGTGATTCAGATTGTTAAACTATTCAAAGTCAAAAAATGCGATATTTTGAATAAGGTTACTTTTTATATGGCCCAGCACAGCCAGGTGATTAGAGAGCTGAACGTGCAATCTGGGGTTCGAATCCCCGACTTTCCAAATGTGTTTGCTTTATCAGCCGTTGGAACATTATAACGTTACTGTCAATCCCATTATTCTTTGGTAAGAGAGTAGCCCAAGAGGTAGCAGTGAATGGCGATGACCAGCTGGAGCCTGGCATGGCATTAGCGCGTTAAGGCGTGCGCTTCGTAATCTGAGGGTCGCGGGTTCGCGCCCAAGTCACGCCAAACATGCTCGCCCTCCAAGCCGTGGGGAAGTTATAATGTAGGTCAATCCCACTATTCGTTGGTTAAAGAGTAGCCCAAGAGTTGGCGTTGGATGGTGATGAGTAGCTGCCTTCCCTCTAGTCTTACACAGCTAAATTAGGGACGGCTAGTACAGATAGCCCTCGAGTAGCTTTGTGCAAAATTCCAAAAAAAACAAATGACTAGCTAGCTTCCATTACGTAGTTTTGCGTGTTATTTTAAACAAGCCAAACTTTCTATATTTTCCATAGAATTGAAAAAACTCGCTCAGCAGAACATAACGTAGACGATAGCTCACAAGCTACAAGACACACGTTAAAATCACTGAAAGTTTTACCGTAAGACAACCGAAAGGACTAGAGACACAAAACAAACTCATTGGAACATAAATACGTCAGGGATCCTGATACAGCTGTAGTAGATGTATGTGTGTGTGCATGTGTACTTAAACGTTATCTTGAAAGCCGACGTTGTATGTAGTGGAAGGTTTTAGAAAAAAAATGTCAGTGGTTTAACGTCTTGTCGACCTTCGAAGCAAATTGGTACAATAAAATTCAAACCATGTTTTTTAGACTGACCATAATGAACGTACCTGAACAACCTTCTTATAAAGTGCAATTAATCGTGAATACAGTAAGTAGTGCCATTTTTGTGCATTTTATGCACGAGTAAAGTACTCGTTTAAGCATCCAAAACGCATTTAACGTAGATGATGTATTTGCATTCGTTATCGACCTATCCTTACATGTAACGGTCTGTCTATCAGCTTAAATCTACCTGTTTCATTTTTATCAACCTTGTAGTTTTGTTTGTCGGACTAAACTGAATCTTTAATTTTTTTATGAATCCTGGAGCCTCTAATGATTGTTAAGACACTTTAAATGCTTATACATCATCGGTGATTTTCGGATGGCGACCAACTCCTCTCCAGACAGCCGCTCATTATTTAGCAGTGAAATACTGAAGAGAAAACATATAGTCAACACACCAACTATTAACTCTATGGTTACTCTGGTACTAACGAATAATGTGATTGACCCTCATATTATTAAACCTTTACGGCAATAAGGGATTCAAACCCGCAACCAGCATATTGCGAGTCGAGTGCTTAAACCACTTTTGATAATTTATGTCCCATTTGGGTGATGCACGTGTATACAGAAAATCCCGGTTTAAGTCTGAAATTTTGTCAGTGAGAGAAGGATATTATATTTATCAATAAGATCTTTAGATGGATCATTGCTCAGCCTTCTTTAACTTATAGTGAACTGTATGATTTTCTGCTTTCTATTTAATAGCTTATGTGTTCATCTCTTCATTATCTGTATAGCTATCTTTGATCAGTAGTTTTATTTTATTCTATTGTTTTTAGCCTTGAGATGTCAGTTTATTTTATTTAACATATTTTTGTTGTTCAAGATATTGATAAAAATGTGGAATCAACGATTCAAATGTTACAAAAAGGCATGACTAGAGCAGGCAAGTTGCAACAAATAATGGCGATGCCAAACTCACAAGAACTTAAAAAGTAAGTATGAGTCCTAATTAGTACAAACACAAACGAACTTATAAGTATATATTATTCATGATTCTAAAACATTACAAGATATAACTTGTTAGTCAAGATTTACAATAATTTAATTTACAAGCTAATGGCTTTATCTTTATAAACAAATTACGGTTTATAATTGTTAAAAGGCAAAGACGTTGGTGTAGTCGTAACAGAAAAAAGCTTACATGTCATGTTAGTGTATATAAATATCCGGTATATATTAGGGGCGGATCCAGGATTTCGGAAACGGAAAGCCAGATTCGAGAAATTTAGAATTTGCAATCCACTTCCTCGAAATTGTTTAATATTCGATAAATTAATTTGTGAATTTTCAACCTTTATTACGTCAGTGATAATTTTGTTGAATATTCTTTATGTGTCGATGATTTTCTCGTATTCAGTGGTAAAACTGTGCTCTAGCTTTCACCATAAATTATTGTAGAACATTACGAACTATGCTAATATTACAAAGGAGTTCTTATATTGCAGTTATGTTCCACTGCATTATTTTCGACAATTTCTTGTTCAATTTCTATGATGCATGTGTATATAGAAAATCTCAGTTTGAGTGTAAAGTCTTATCACTGAGAGAAGGATATTATATCTACCCCTAAGATCTTTTAGTTGGTTAACGATAAACCACGGATTTATAAGGTTAAAATCCTGGTTTTAATTTCTCGTGGTAGACAGAGTGCAGGCAAAAACAAACAAAACTCTGTTAGGTTTTGTACGCTCTTTAATAAGAAAGTGACTTAAATTATTTGAATAAAGCAGATAGTTCTTTAAATATTCCCAGCATATGAAAAACGTTCTAAGTTTTTCCCGTATTAACGATTAACTTTGATACCAAATATACATCATTCCTGATCACTAGAATTATGGTAACTTAATCAAATTTGTGACTACCTCTCCCTGTGAAACATTTGATATCAAAATTAACAACTAATGCGTGGAAAACTTGAAATACTTTTCATACACTGGAAATATTTAAAAAAAGGTATTAAACATGACTCCATATATATATATATATAAACAACTATAGCGTGTGGACGAAATTTTACACTTCATAAGCTCATTTTAAACTCTACTTTTTACCATTTTTATCAAAAACGTCATGCTGTACTATTTATAACATTTCTAAAATTGCTTTTTGTTTAAATATTAAAAATTACGAAGATTTGTCTGTTTTTGGATTTCGCGCAAAGCTACACGAGGGTTATCTATCCTAGCCGTCCCTAATTTTGCAGTGTAACACTAGAGAGAAGATAGCTAATCACCACAACCCACCGCCAACTCTTAAGCTACTCTTTTACCAACGAATAGTGAGATTTACCGTCATATTATAACGTACCCACGGCTGAAAGGGCGAGAATGTTTGGTGTGTAGTAGATCTGAATATGCAAGCCCCAGATTACGAGTCGAGTGCCTTAACCTCCTGGCCATGCCGGGCCATTTACGAAGAGGCACTCATTCTTGAAGGTTTGGCATGGTTAGGTGATTAGGTCGTTCGACACGTAATTTGAGGGTCGCAGGTTCAAATCTACTACACACCAAACATTCTCGCTCCTATAACCGTATGGGTGTTATAATGGTCGATCAATTCCACTATTCTTTGATGAAATAGTAGCCCAATAGTTGGTGGTGGGTGACGATTACAAGCTACCTTTCCTCTAACTTTGCACTGCTAAATTGGGGACGGCTAGCACAAATGGCTCTCACGTATCTTTTTGTTAAATTCGAAAACAAAATCGTTTTCAAATGTAAAATAAAAGAAAATATTATTTTCTTTTACTAGAAGTTTCTGATATTAGTAAATAATTACCGAATTCGCGTTCATTTGAATGTGATTGAGAACAGTTGATAATTTTTTAGTTAGATAGATCAAGATTTTATTGAGCAACCGCATGCTAACACACCACCAGGTGGGGTGGAAAATTACGCACTGGGTTATTTTCAAAACAGTTTACTTCAATAGATAGATATAAAAAACACTATAATTTTGTGTTTTTTGTCGTTTCTTTAGTGTAGATAAAAAAGTGAGGAAAGTGCTTATCACAGCTTTTAAGGAGACACTACAGAAAGTGGTCAAGCGGATCAAAAGTAAAACTGACCATGCAAGAGCCATGGTCAAAACCATACACGAAAAAGTACGATATATTTGGTTTATATGTGAACATCTTTAGTATATTAATATAAAGTTGAAAACATGAATATATTCACCATTTATTCATCATGAATTTTCCACTTTAGTTTCTTTCAACTGAATTTTCTTCTGTTAAATAAAACAAGCGAAAAGACTGCCCTACAGGCGACTGTTTGTGCTAGTACTTATTAATCTTAGTATTGAAGATTTAATGTTTTTTTATATATTTGAAGTCATACCGTTTATTGAAAATATAATTATTTTTAAGAACTCCAGTTTCTCAATCCTACATTTAAAAATTTACATCAGTGAAATACAATCAAATCTATCCTAATGTATACTTCTCTCGAAAGTCGTGTTCCTGTTAAGAAGACAGTAATTGTTGCTCATACAACAGTTAGTTTTCTAATTGTCTGAATTTTGAATACCTAAAGTTTTAAATTTTTATGGATTTCTGTTTTCGTTATCATTCAATAGATGGTACAGGAGTTTTGGTTATATACGTGGATACTAACATATCGCTATGTCTATTAGTTGGTAAGTCTTGGATTGAAATCACGTAACATATTAGATTCGGAAAAGCACTGCTTTCTAGTGGCTCAATGGTTATTTTGGACTTATAACACTAAATATCGAGGCTATATCCCTGTGGCGGATATAGAACAGATAGCTCATAATACTGTTTTGTGCTCAATAACAAACATATAAACAAATTAAAGACATACTTCCTGTTTTCAAAAGGTGACGTAAATGTATATCATTTAGTAAACTAAATTCATCTCACGATAATATATTAAGAAAATAAGAAATTATCTTTTACAACATTTTATTTGTTAAAACAAAATTATTGTGAATTTATAACAACTTCCGTGATTTATTAGCCTACGTAATATGGAACAAAATTTTAATGTCTAATTTCCGTGGAAGCTAAATCCAAAGAACCTAATTATAAATTTCCATTTATCTATGTTTACAGACTGGATACGTCAATCCATGTTCGCATTTATCTATCTGATAATTTTATGGTTTATATAAGATCTTATTTGTAGATTTAATAGCAGTTATTCAGAAATGTGTTTTTTTCTACGAAGTTCTACTTTGATTTTCTTTTTTTATAATTTCTGATAGGTAGAGAAGCTGAAACTAAAAATTCCTGAGCTTCAAGAACAAGGAAAGTCTAAAGAAGAAATAGTTAATCTGGTGAAACAAAAAGCAAAAAACTATTCAAGACAAATGCTAGATGATGCTAAAACTGGTAAGATAACAAAGTTAAGATTTAAAATGCACTGTCAAAAACAGTTTTATAAATGGAGACAATAAAACTAATAACAAGAATTAATATGATACGTGTTCTGAAAAAATTCTTATTTATTTATAAAGATATTGCAACCCAAATGAATTGTTTGATGTAAACTAGGCTAAGCTTCACTTTGGTGCAAATGTTTTTGAGATCCAATGATAAATAAGAGGCGGGATTTTTTTTCTTTTTGAGAAATTAAAAGCAGAAACTTATCTTACGACTTGGAAGATGAATTATCTTAGAGCAACCCCCTTTTTTTGTAAGAGTGGTATTAAAGTTATGATAAGCTGATAATCTTGTTAATAGTAAAGTTAGTTGTTCTGTTTTCTTAACAGCTCCCTATTAGCACCCAGTAAGTCTGCGAACTTATAACGCTAGGCATGTTGGCATTGCTTAAAAAGTCTCTAGTGTAATTTTGTGCTCAACTTCAAAATAAACAATCGGAAATAAATTTAAATGTTTTTTAATATGTAAACAAGAAGATATGTTAGTCATTTTTGTGTAAAGTTGCCAATATTTAATAAGGTACCACTAAAAATATAATCATAGTACTCTTCGATAGCTCTATAAGCCATCTTATTTTTTAAGCAGAAGAAAATACGAGTACTAAAATTTATGAAATTTGATTGTTTATAAAATTTGACGAAATTAAGGAAAATGACCTAATATTTATCATTCAAAACAATAATACTATTAAAAATACATTGAGGCTTTTAAAAGCAGGAAAATGTAAAGTATAAATGAAAAAAAACAAATGTTTGAAGGTTGCGCAAAGTTACATTAAGGCTAGCTCCACTAGCCATCCCTAGTTTACCAATGATAAAGTTGAGAAAAGGCAACTAGTCAGAATCATCCACCACCTGTGTTCCCTTTAAGCTGCGCAGACGCACAACAACCGATTAAGTGAGACGCATACCCTCAGTAGTGGTGAGGAGTCTCAACACGTGTACTGACTTTCAGTATGCTTAACACCAAAAAACCAACTGGTAGTATTACAAAACTGCATAATATTACAATACGGTCAATTGTCTAAACATACCCTTCCTTTTAATAAATAACAAGAAAACATTGATAGCGCACATCCAGTAATTGCCTTGGTGCACATGAAAAATTCATTCCGAGCAGGCCCGGCATGGCCAGGTAGGTTAAAACGTTCGACTTGTACTCTGATGGTTGCGGGTTCGAATCCCGGTCGAACCAAACATGCTTGCCTTTTCAGCCGTGTGGGTGTTATTATGTGACAGTCAATCCCACTATTCGTTGGTAAAAGAATAGCCCAATAGTTGGCGGTGGTTAGTGATGACTTACTGCTTTCCCTCTAGTCTTAGACTGCAAAATTAGGGCCGGTAACGCAGATAGCCCTCAAGTAGATTTGCGCGAAATTCAAAAACAAACAAACATTTCGAGCATGGATTGAAAAATTAAAAGGGAAAATTGCCCACCGTCAATTCTTAGGCTGCTCTTTAACTTATCAAAAGTTTGATTCAGCTTCGTATTATAACGATCTCAAAGTTAAAGAGGTTAGCGAGTGTGTGACAGGGATTCGAACCAACAACCACTACACCATTAAATAATATAAGAACGGTACAGTGTTCAGAAAATAAGTAACTTAAACTGTAAGAAGTAAGAAAATGTTTTAAAAGGAAAATGAAAGCAATGGTATTTGTATTATGCAGTGAGAAAATTTACCTTAATTATAAATAATTAATCATTTTTACTTCTGCAGTTTAAACAACAAAATGTAGCCTTATCCTCGTTTTATTATATTATCTATTCTGTTCATTTTAATATGATATAAAAAGACTTTCAAACACTGAAAACAGAAAATAATACATGGTATTGGAGGCAAATGTTATATTTGTTAGTTTTACTGAAGTACTTTTGTAACGTACAATATGATCCTTAATAAGACAGATTGTCAGTTTATTAATGCTATAAAATTATTGTTTACGTAAAATACGTATTTGAAAGTTAACATATGAGATAACGATAGGGATCATTTTTAACTGCTGATATGTGCATATTGTTTTGAAATTTCGCACAAAGCTACTCGAGGGCTATCTGTGCTAGCCGTCCCTAAAATTAGCAATGTAAGACTAGAGGGAAGGCAGCTAGTCATCAACACCCACCGCCAACTTTTGAGCTACTCTTTTACCAACGAAATGTTGTTCATTTTTTATTATAGATTAATATAGTAGTATCAATACAATTAGAAATGTTATTCAGCCATATTTATTTGTCCTAAACAAGAATGTTTGCCTCCTTTCAGGTGGACCCAGTCTTCTAAAGCTAATGGATTACGTCGGACGGTTTCAACTGAAGACTCTAGTAAATATGATAAAGAAACAGGCGAGTTTTAAGCTGATGATAGAGTGCAACAAATAAATACATTATGATGATGGATTGAAATTTACCTTTTGATTAATTGAGCAGTTAACTCTAGTAACACACGGTTAATACATACATAGTTACGACAAAGTTCTCGTATATATTAAATTTTTTTTAAATATATTTTCATACCAAGAGAACGCTCACTGTTATGTTTTATAAACCCTGAATCTAACTTTAAGCATTCCTCGTTAAAATGTAAATATTTTTTTTAAATCAGTAAATGCTTAATTAACTAAATGTAATTAGTTAACTCGTGAAATTTCAGAAATCTATACATTGAATTTATATTTATATAAACGTTGTTGATAGTCTAATGGTATATTTTCTAAATCAACCAAAATATCTCCATTTTCGCAATGTTACAATTGGGTAATATTTTAGTAATTTACCTAAGGGTTGTATATAATGTCGTAAGTAGAGATATAGCTTAAGGGGAAAAATCAAATATTACAAAAGTGCTGTTAACTAATATTTGATTAAGCGGTAATGAAACCTAAACACCGAAAAAATAGATATTTTTGCCATCCATTTGGTAATATTTTTAAATTAACGTACGTAAATATGTAAACTTTCTTCAAACTATTTTTGTATAATTTTGTTTTTGTTTAAAATTTGGTGTGAATACATGTAAATGAGTATGTTTTCTCATTAATATTGCGGTTATTTGATTTGCAGTGTTCGAAAACGTGTGAAGGTGACTTTTTGTGTTCATTCAATCTAGTTTCCATTTTTCTATTTGTTTCTCCAATATTAAAATTGTGGCAGTTTTCTCATACAAATTAAAATAATGTTGGTGGGGTGTTTGTCAGTGTAGTTTTTACATAGTATAGACCTTAGTTTTGTGCCTGGTTTTAGAGTAAATTTAGTATTAATTGGAATATCATATTTTGTTACTAGGTTTTGCCAAATGTTAGTTATTTTTCTGCTGATGTCGGGAATATATGGTATACAGCAGTATATGGTTTCGTGATTTTTTTAATTCGTGGGATATATTTACTTTCGTTGATTTTGCTTTCTGTCTAGGTGTGTGCGTATAATGTTTTCTACGATTTGTGGAGGAAACTTATTGATGTTGATGAAGTATTGTTTTATTTTGTCTAATTCGTCGTTAATTTTATCTGGCGAGCATAGTTTTATGGTTGTGTTTATCTGGTTTCTTAGTATGTTGAGTTTTTGTTTTGTTTCATGTGCTGAGACCCAAGGAACGTGTAGTCCAGTATGGATGATTTTTTGGTGGATTTCCGTTTTAAACTGTGTGTTGGTTCTTGTAATTTTGAGGTTAAGAAATTATATTTAATTGTTTTTTTTCTTGTTCACATATGAAGTTGATCTTGGGATGTATAGATTTAATGTGATTGAAACAGTTAAGTGTGTATTCTGTAGATTTGAATCCCACAACCGTGTCATCTACATATCTGTACCAGTACAGTGGTGGATGTAATGCTGTGTTAATTGCTTGTGTTTCAACTTGTGTCATAAAAATATTTGCTGGAACTGGTGATACTGGGTTGCCCACGCTTAAGCCATTTGTTTGTATATAGTTGTAGCTGTTGAACATGAAGTTTGTCTTCATCATGGTAAATTCCATGAGGGTTGCTAATTGGTTGCTGGAAATGTCTATTGAAGGGTTAGGGTCTCGGATATAGAGTTCTAAGGCTATCTTGCAGGCTTCAGCGGTTGGTACTTCTGTAAAGATGGATTTAACATCAGAACTGGCTATTAAGGCTTTATAATTAAGTTGATTAAGACTAGACTTGAGACTAAAAGGGTCTTTGATGAACGACCTGGCTGATGTTACATATTTGGAGAATGTTCATGCTATGCATTTACCAAGATTGAAATTAAGAGAAAAACTAACCAACATTTGGGGAAAACTTATAACAAAACAATATTCTAGTAAAAACCAAATTAATTTAAAAACCAGGTACAAAACGAAAGTTCATACTGTGTTAAGACTACACTAACAAACATCACACCAACATTATTTATAAAATACAATGTGATAACTGCTACGACTTCTATATTGGATAACAAGTAGAAAAATGGAAACCAAATTCAAAGAACATAAAATGTCACCTTCACATGTTTTCGAACACTGCAAATCAAATAAACGGAACATAACCATAAAAAACATTAAAATACTAAATAAAGAAACAAATATACAATTAAAGAAGTCTTAATTATGCAGCAATTCAAGCCCAAAATAAGCCCATACAAAGGTACACCTCTATACCTATATTAAAAAATATAATCAAAAATCTAAGCACACCTTCTACATTTCTACACTAGTTACATAACCCCCTGCAAACATGTGGTCAGATATTGATCAGTTACCTCTTTTGTTTTTGTGAACCTGACGATGACCGTAAAAGGTTGAAACGTTGTTTGCCTCTCAACATAAAAAATTTCTCAATCCAAATCAGCCGTTTTTACATATATATTTGGGTATGTTTTCTATTTTCTAATATCAGAAAACTGGTGTCAAAAATTGTGTTTTAATACTGAAATACAAGATATAATGCCCAAAAATTTAAATTTCACATGAAATTTGATTGGATCAAATCTGTTGTTTTTCAAATACAAAAAATATTACCTAACTTTGAAAGTAAACATTAATACAAATAGTACTCGTTTATATTATTTTTATTTGTTTATTAGCTACTTGCTTTCTAACTTCACTAATTACAGATTATAACTGACGACAATATTGAAAGACTTGAGAAGTATATTGAAAATATAGACACGAAAAATGAGGTAATACCTTTAAATCCTGATTTATTTTTACGTGTCCTAAATAAAACATTTATTTTTATTTTTGAAGAAATTACACCACTATTTAGAATATAATATTACTTTTTGTTTGTAATAAATTTGTCATTCTTACATTAAGTTTATCACTCCCTTATTCGACCCTGAGTAGCATGAATTGCAATACGTAAGTCCCATGTTGAATCTTGTCACCAAACATGATCGCCCTTTCCTCTATGGGGCATTATAATGTGATGGTCCATCGTTGCTAAAACGTGGTCCTAGAGGTGATGATAAATGGTATTGATTGGCCTACCTTTATTTTTTATCATTTTAAAACTAAAGGTAACTAAAGTAGATAGCCTTCAAATAGTTTTACATGAAATTCAACAACAAGTAATTTAGGTTTATTGTGCTACCTGGAAGCAAAGACTTATATATTTTAAACTGATATTGTAATTTTTTTAGTTCATACCTTTTCTCCTCATTCTAGTTTATTGTTGCATTAACCAAAGAAACTGCTAACTCGGAAGTTAACTCGAAATGATTTTAGTAATGTCTCTTTCTTCAAGGTTCTAGATGTTATAAAAGAAATGACGAAAATGGTATCAAATGAGAATATTAAAGTAGTCCTTGATAAGATACTAAATTTTGTCGGGCATAGTCCAAAGGACCTTAATGAAGCATGGCACAAACTCCGAAATCACTTAAACAAACTGAGTCCCAAGGTTAAGGAAAGTTTCTTGGTCCTCACAGATTGGATGAAAAACACGTGGACAAATGGATTAAAAGCAGTCCAAGATAATTTTATCTGGATTAAATCAAAATTAAGTGAGGTAGGTTCAAGAAAAATTATTCATTTTTAAACCATACATAAAAACTGGTTTCTTATGGTTACAGTTTCCATATGACAACAATATTTCCTGTTTGGCAATACGCTCGTGAATCGTTATTTCACAACAATGCCCAAAGATTTGTTGATTCTTCTAATGTCTCAAGAAGTCATTGAAACATTTTTTGCCCGATACCTCTTTCTTTATGGAATTTTTTTATTTGTTTGTTTCTTGGAGGGCTTACTGAGTTATTGTCAAGTAAAACTGCTTCTATAAAACAACATTGAAAAATACAACAAAGTTCACACAATTATGGGAACAAAGATAAAATCTATTTGATTACTTAAAATTGTATCACGGGAATAAGCTCGAAGTTTTTAATGATTTCAGAAAGCAACTGAAACCTTAAACATTAACAGTTTAACATCATTTCAACGAAGTATTCAGAACAAACACTACAATATAAAAGTATAAATAGTTCAAGAAATATATATCGTGTTGTAGCGTATCCAGCCCCCCAGTGGCTCAGCGGTATGTTTGCGGACTTACACGCTTAAATCCGGGTTTCGATACCCGTGGTGGGCAGAGCACAGACAGCCCATTGTGTAGCTTTGTGCTTAATTCAAAACAACAACAACAAGTAGCGTATCCATCAGTTAATTTTGTCTTAAAAATGTAACATTTTTTCAGCTTGATGTAGCAAAGAGAAACATAATCATAATTATGTTTTCATATATTGTAATGTACATCCAATATCGTATTGTTTGTATTTTGTATTTCAAAATAAAATTCACAAGGAGCTGAACTCAGCTTTTAAGACAACATTCTTGCAATTTTGCATTTTCATTACCATTTTTATTTTTGTGTTTTACTTTTGCAGTACGTCGTGGAAGCCAAAGAGGATGGTGTGAAACTTGGACATGAGATTTTGGCATTTTTCCAGCCTTACAATAAAGAAATTGGAAGTGTTTGGGAACAGCTTAAAATTTTACTAAAAGAGTTAATTGGACATGAATAAATTATGTTTGTTAATTATTTATCTAACAACAAGAAATAAAATAATGGAAAATGTTGAAGAAACTGCTAAAAGATGGTTGTATTTTTAAGAGAAAAGTAATTTCGTTAAAAAACATGTAGTAAAAGATAATTCAGGAAATAAACTTTAAAAAAAAACATCATATTATTGCTATAAGTTATTCATTCACCCTTCCAACTAGAAAATGCCAACAAAAGACTGTTGATTTACATATTACAAATTATTCATTAGTAACTGAAAAGTTTCATTCTTATTCAATAAGCATCACAATGAGCCTTTCATTTTTATATATTAAAAATGTATTTATTATTTGAAATTTAAATGAGAAAATTATATTTTTAAGAACACAAAATTAATTATTTTTTCTTTATTTACGAAATTCCCCCCCCAGTGGCTCAGCGGTATGTCTGCGGACTTACACGCTAAAATCCGGGTTTCGATACCCGTGGTGGGCAGAGCACAGATAGCCCATTGTGTAGCTTTGTGCTTAATTCAAAACAACAAATTTACGAAATAGCATTCCACATAATCGGTCGCATGCTGGAAAAACATAAGTCTTGGGATTTACAACGCTAAGACCAGGGGTTCATTTCTCCTTGGTAGACACAGCAGATGGACTGATATGGCTATGCTATAACTCCTTATAACTGGTAAAGAAGTTATTCACGCTATAAAAGATGACCTCATAATTACATGAAAACAGAAATATTGTTACGTTTTTTATGTGGACTGAACGCAACAGAAAGACACAGATAGCAACTAGTATAATTTATTACAATGATCTACTTATGTGATAGACACAAAATAAATTATCCAATAACAATAACAGATATCCAGTTTCAACCTTCAAAACCACTTATAATACAAAAAGGTACTGGTCTGTGCTTAATAATATGATCCAGAATGAGTGTCCAAATCCGAAATCCAAAGTTCCAATCTAGGCGGGGAATTTAGTCCTACGGAGAAATTTACAACGTTTGAATGGGTATCTTCAAAAAAAAATTCACAGTCCAATTCGTATTGACTTTCGGTATAATCCGTAATCCGACTGAATTGTAAAGATTAACGGAATAAAATAAATTCACCGTTTTAGTTGATCTAGCTCTATTCACAAATTCAATTTGAATAATCACACGGCAAATGTTTACACTTTCTCAAACGAAACCAACTTCTTGACCCGAGAAAAAAACAGATGACTCACTTCTTGACCCGAGTAAAAATGGATGACTCTTTCCCTCGCATCGCCGTCTGTTTATATACTAATTGCGTAACTTCCCAGAATTCCACAGTTCAAACACCAGGCCAATACAAGTGATCAATCTACCTAGTTCTAGAAATTTCTACATGAATAATTCTAAATGAATTCTAATTAATTCTAAATATTATTTTAAATGAATAACATTTTTTTGGTTTAAACTCCGAAAAAATAATATAAATATGGAAATATAATAGATATGGGAATGCAAACACGACATGACATGGTTGTCGTTTACACAATATTTACATAACATTCTCGACATGGTTGTCGTTTACACAACATTTACATGATATTTACATAACAAATATGTTAATTGAAAACTGGGATGAATGAAGAAAACGTGTTAAAAACTGAGAGAGAATTAGAAATATTAGCCACAAGAAAAGTGGGTCTTCAATACTGACTATTTATTTACAGAACATAAATTTTAACCAATGAACTTAAAGCTTAACTGGTGTAGTCTGTATCTTTGTTTCAAATTTTGTGCAAAGCCACACGACGACTATCTGTTTGTTTGTTTGTTTTTGTTTTGAATTTCGCGCAAAGCTACTCTAGAACTATCTGCGCTAGCCGTCCCTAATTTAGCAGTGTAAGACTAGAGGGAAGGCAGCTAGTCATCACCACCCACCGCCAACTCTTGGGCTACTCTTTTACCAACGAATAGTGGGATTGACCTTTACATTATAACGCCCCCACGGCCGAAAGGGCAAGCATGTTTGGTGCGACCGGGATTCGAACCTGCGACCCTCAAATTACGAGTCGAACACCTTATCACGCTTGGCCATGCCAGGCCTACGACTATCTGTTAGCTTCTCCAATTTAATAGCTAGTCACCACCATCCACAATCAGCTCCTGAACTACTCTTTTTACCAATTAATAGTGGGATTGACCGTACATTATAACACTCCTAGGGTCAAAACGGTAGTCATGTTTGGTATGACGGGGATTCCAACCCTCGACTCTTAGATTAAAAGTCGAACACCCTAACAACCTGATTTAGCGAAGAAGTTGTTTTATCTTAAAGTGAGCAATTAAACTTCACCTTCATTTTTTTTCCAAAAGTTTAGTTTCGGCACTAATATGTTTGTTAACAAATGCAGCTGCGTTAATTTTAAATAGCCTTATCAGATATTTGTCACGTTTTGCTATCACGTTTTCGCCTCCACTAGTACAAAGGTAAGTCTACGGATTTACAACGCTAAAATTAAGGGGTCGATTCTCCTCAATGGACTCAACAGATAGCTCGATGTGACTTTATTATAAGAAAAAATACACACGTTATCACGTTTTGTTCACTAGAATAACAATACGACATATATTGTGTAAAGATAGAAGTTTTTTTCGCTTTCTTTTATAACAACACAATATAGTTCATCAAGATAATGCGTTTCAACATTGATTTATAGATTTTATTTTAATGTAGCAAAATCTACATTCCATTTAAAATAAATTTTTACTTGCGAAATATATTGTATACAAGCTTGCACACATACTAACATATACTATAATGTTTCCGCGTGTCATGACAAATTATTGATGTGATCGGAGTAATTATCTCAATTGAAATCAAGCTTCAAAAAGTTTATAATATACTGCTTTCGTCAAGAAAAACGTTTTAATGTTATTTCCATCTGGTGGATGCTATTGGGAAGAAAAATTAAAAAGTGACTTCCTCCATTGAATCAATTTCCACTGTAACAAGCTTCAACGAAGAATGATGATGACGTCAATCTTAGACCACACATCTTAGCAAGTTTTCCACATAGCCCCCAGTGTTGTGGAGTCAGCTTCTCAGATCATGTTTAAGTTAAAGTTATCCTAAAGCACAAAAGTCCATTAGAGCTGCACCCTACAGTATGACAGGTAAATTACTGAGTGGGACAACTGTCATTTCAGTGATTTCGACCGACTTATAACAACGGCTGTTATTTTCTAAGTGTGGTTGTATGCTTGTAAAATGTCGTCGTCCCATTGTCTTATTCATGGTACCACGAGATATATCTCTAGTTTCATTGCAGTGACTTGTTTTTTGTTTGTTTTTGGATTAGAGAAATCTCTTTCGTTATCAGAATCTTTATTCTGTGGATAAAAAAAAAAGTTGCTGAGATTGCGTTCAGACGCTGTTCAGAAAACTAGTACTGTCTTAACCGCTCTTTTATAGTAATAAATTAATAATAAATAAACTTATTATTCCGAAATTGTTTAATATTGGAATTCTAAGTTCAGAGGGATCAAGTTTAATCTGCACGTTAATTAAACAATTTTTAGAATACTAGGTTTAGTTATGTATAGTCCTCTTCAGCTTCTGACTTTCATCCATCCATGAATTTACCTGAAGCAGTATGCAATTGTTGAATAACCTAGAATTTAATATGAATTAAACATACACTGACGATATCACCTGTGAAACTATAACTTGCAACTGTAATGGCACGTCACCGTATTAGCATATGCAAATTGTTCTTACGTGTGGTTAACCGTCTGTAGCAAACTTCAAGAATATTTTGTGTCCATATATATATTATCATTTAACAAATGTCGAAAAAAGAACATTAAATATCAATAGTGCATAAGAAGCCAACATTATCCCACACATCACTTGAAAAGATGATCATCCTTACGTGCTGTTTTGTAGCGGAGACGATCCTGTCTGTCCACCTTTCCCGGTTCCAGACAATTGTGATTGCGTCAGTCGCCCTTTTTTTACGTAACCATACTATTAAACTGTCCAAGATATTCTCTCGCTGCCTACATCTACTTCTTTTTCTGATAAATTTCCCAGTTGTTACTAAATATTCCATTTCCTTTCTCCTCACTACGTAATCAAGAAATGCTGCTTGTTTTCTTCGCACTTTTGTTATCAATCTTCTTTTTGTTTCTGCTGGTTGTAGAACCTTTTCATTTGTTTTCCGATCTGTGTAAAAAATTCTAAGAATTATGCGCAGAAACCATATTTCATTTGTATTAAATTATTACTACATTCGTTTTTTTATTGTTCATGATTTGAAATCGTACATAAGATTGTTGTGACGTAGCAGCTAAGAACTCTTTTGCGATCTTCCATTGGTAAACCTTTGTTAGTCAATATACTTTTCATTTTTCAGTGTCTTAATCTGTGCAATTCTGTTCTTGAATTTATTTTGACATCTGATATATCCATGGCTCTAAATGTTTGAACTTCTAGATTAGATTGAAAAGGGTCCCATTTAATGATAAAGTGCGTTTTGGAGACTTTTTTCCTTGATATAATTATGGTTTCTGTTTTCTTGGTTTAGACTGGGACCTATATTTTCGCCTTCTTTATTTACAATGTAAAGTAAGGACTGCAGGTTTTTTCCGTTCCTGCTATTAAAAATGTGCTATCAGCATATCTGATATAGTTTTACATTGGCGCCTCCAACACTTATGCTTGACATATTTTCTACCTCTCTCATGATTATTTCACTTTACAAGGAGAAGAGATCAGGGAACAACACTCATCCTTGACGAAATGCTCTTTTATCTTCTGAAACTGACCATGCTCATTCTCAACTCGGGTGGCTGCTGTTTGTTCCCAATATATATCTTTCATTATTATCACATCTTTACCATCGAACTGATATTTTCAAGAATTCTCATTATGATTTTATGACTAACTTCCTCAAATATATTTAAATAATCTATGAAACAAAGATACAAATATCGCTGTACTTTGATTGCATAGTCTATACTGGTTCTCAGGATGTAAATTGCATTAGATGTGCCTTTACCTTCAACAAATCCATATTGTTTTTCTACTATTTAAGATTTTATTCTGTTTCTTCCTCTCATAACTATTCTCAATAATACTTTTGTTAGATGTCTTATAAGACTTGTTTGATGTAGTTCATATTCAGTTACACCTGGTTTCTTTGGTAATGCTATGCAAATTGATTATGATAAGCATGTTAGGATACGGTCTGTTTCATGCATGTTATTTGTAACGGATTGAATATTATATATTTATTTTAATATCAATAGTTGTTTTAGTTTATTATATATTTAGAAATGCATATAACTTGTATTATTAAATGTTTATTGCAAAAGTCCCGCCTGCTCTCTAAATTTGTTGAAGATTATCGAGTGTAGGAATAAAAAATGTATGTTTTACAGAGTTGCCAACAGAACACTTGAGAACCTCATCTAAAGCTTGTAGATCGACGCATCAAGCGATAGTTTTCATGATATTATTGTAGGTTTGCTACAGTTGGTATACTATAAACTTTGGAAGCCATAACTGTGATAAACGCTTATCAATCGGAACGCTACAGATAATTGAACAGGAATATTTGTAGATTTCGAACATTATAAACCTTTTAACTTCAGTGAATTAAGAGGACATTAGAGAACGTTAGATATCTTCGTCGGTGACAAGTGAGCTTGTAAACGATGTGAGACCAGCCAAGAATAGAGAGCAGGAGGTTTATCAACATAAAATTAATTTGCTCATCGTGAATTGTCGATACAATAATCAGTTCCAGACCAGATAGAAGGCTCAGTATAATATGTACGTTTGTAAAACTCTTGCAAATAAACCAAGATTTTTAATAATTGTTGTTGTAAACTGTATTGTTGTTGGTATATTAAAATATATTTCTGTTAAGAAAGAAAAGTCTGTGTATAATTTTGTTGGCAAATATTATAAATTTGATACATATCAACATTCAATTAATATCTAAACTAAAATTAAATTTTCTGGCTATTTGAAGTCGTAATAAGCGACATAATAAATCGGAAGCTCGTCAGAGATAAACTATAATATGTAACATATTTAAAAAACACGTGACCGAGTCAAGAACAAACCCATTGAATACCTCAGTCATTTTGATTGTAATATTATCTTGTCCAGCTTTAATTTTTTTGTTGTGCTCTTTACTTCTTCTTGCAAAATAAGAAGACTCTCAAAATTATTCCTGAATATAAATATAAAGTTTTCAATTATTTTACCATTATTAAGCTCTTTGACCACCTTTCTAAGGTCTTGCTTTTAGGGACAACATGTCATTCTCCTACATAATTTGTCAATTCTCTTGTACATTTGTTGTGTCTTGAATTAAAAGCTCTTCTGTTTTTATGCTCAGGTAATGTAATAATTTCTCTTTGATTAAGTGCATTTTTCTTATATTTCCCTATTATTCTTGATTTCTCTACTTTTGCTCATTAGATTCAAAATATCATCTGTCATCCATTTTTTCTTTATCTTTGAACTGCTGATATTGTCTCTGTGTCTGCTTGGTTCATAGATTCTTTTAAAAATTTCCATTGTTTCTCAACATTCTGTAATCCTTCTAACATCTTGAATTTTTTTTTACTACTACTCAGAGACGTATTTAGAATTTCGGTGCCCCTAAGCACAAGGTTAGGTTGATACTTTTGCCGCCCCCCTCCGTGCCACAACTTGCACCAAGCATCACCATCACAACAACAGACAAACACAGTTGTTATCATTCAAAATCAACACAACGTTTATTTTCCAACACAATAAAAATGAAACATCAAAATCAATTATCACTAAATATTATTCTGCGGCTGAATATACAGGCTTTCTCCTGGCCTTCTGTTCCGAAAACATGTTTATTGCATCGTCATAGTTTATGCTACAAACAATATCACTTTCAATGGCGAGGAGTGAAGGGCATTTAGTTTATCTTCTGCCATTCTTGATCTCAAGTAATTTTTCACACGTTTGAGAGCCGAGAAAGATCTCTCTGATGTACAATTAGTTGCTGGAATGCACAGAAACATGCGCATAGCAATATTCAGGTTTGGATATACAGTTTGAAGTCCTTTAGCTCGCAGATTTCTGTATACTGCTAACGCAGAAGAGTCATCATTTTGCACTTTCATACTCACAAGATATGCGCGGAAATGTAGATATTCATCTACGAAGCTCACTTCCAAATCATTGGGGTAGAGTTTCAACAGTGTTCCAGCTTGACTGATGACATCAGTGGGTTTAAAATTTGTTATCTTGAACAAATATCCAAACCTTGCGTGGATTTCTACATGAGCGGTTTGTCTTCGCTGTAGTTCTGAGCAAAGTCTGTCAATGATCACATTGAAAACATTTACTCTAAATGCCTCTCTGCCTTCTTCCACTGCCTGGGTGTCACCATATGAAAATTTTTGCTTCCTTTTTCGCTTAATTTCGTACGTCTTCATGCTGGACTTCAACATCGCCTTGTCTTCAAAATGATCGAACAGTTCTCTTGAATCTTTCACAAATTGCAGCAAGGAAGCATAAAGCTCGACTACAAGTCCGATGTCCATATCAGCACTTTGCAACTTTTTTACTGGCAGCATTGAATTTTTCCAGTATTGTTCCCCAAACTGTGGACAAAATAGCTGTTTCTAGCGTTCCTAATTTGGAAAGAAGTCCAGTGGCCTCATTCCTAGCGGCTGGTTTTTCCATAGCATTTCCCTCCATAGTGGTGAGGGCATCAAATACTTGTTGCCAGTTTCTGTTGAGGCTTTGACAAGCATCTTCACGAGCGGACCACCGAGTGTCATTGAGTTTCTTCAAAGAGAGACTTTCTTTATTTGCGGATAGGTGTTTTTGTAGAATTTTCCAACGATGGGTTGAAGCATTGAAGAAAACATAGAGATATACACAGTTAAAGGATTTTTCTCCATGATACGAGCCTGGAGACCACTGTACTGACCAGACATGTTGCTGGCGTTGTCGTAAGACTGTCCACGACATTCAGAAATGTCAAGCTCATATGACTGAAGCAGGCTAAGTATAACTTCAACCAGCTGTTCAGCTTTGTGGCCCGGATTGGGTATAAAAGTCAGGAAACGTTCCATAGGCAAACCATCACTGTTCACGTACCTGATGATGAATGCCAACTGGTCAACATGGGATATATCTGGCGTCGAGTCCACGCTGATTGAGAAATATTTTGCAGTTTTGACGTCCTTTAAAATGTTCTTTAGAACAAGGTCTGCCATAAGCTGGATGAATTCGTCGCAAGTACTGAAAGACAGGTAAGACGTGGATCCCTTGCCAGCATTGCCATATCGGTGAATGTGATCAGCGAGGAAGGGGTCAAACACCGCAACTAGTTCTAACGACATCATAAAGTTGCCGTTGTGTACTGAGCCAAACTTATCATCCCGACCTCTGAACGGAAGCCCACGTGAAGCCAATCTTTTCGCTACAGCTACCACACGAGTGAGTACATTTCTCCAGTATTTGCATCTGGAGATCTACACGTCCCAACATGTTGCCCCTTGCTACTAGAGATAAAACTGAAGACCGATGCTCAGGAGAGTTTTCATGCTCATTCAGCCGGACAGTAGCATTTTCCCAGTCATCAAAGCCTTCGTCAGCCAGTTTGGATTTTTTTCCAACATCAAATAAACGACAAGGAGCACAAAACAGTCTACCTTTGCTCTCTGAATAAACCAAATATGTCCGCTTACTTTTTTCGCCATTTTGCAGTTTTCTTTCAAACATGCCTTTGGTTACAGATCTGATTTTCTCCCCGTCCTTTTTCACAGAGTTCTTGGAATCCGAGTCATCGTTTTGAAGGATGGCATGTGTGGCAATATAATCTTTTGTGTAATGATCTAGTATCCACTCTGCTGGATCTGAACTTACTTTGTCTGAAAAACTTGCTGGAACCATTGACGTTTCAGGCACGCAACCGGCAGATCTTACTAGGCCTGCTGCTGATGACGTCACTTGTTCAAGCTGCAGTTCGATATGTTCGGGTCGTTCAGATTGTTCAAAACTGTTACTGCTAGGCCCGTCATGTGTATTCCCTTCATCGCTGTTGGTTTGAATATCATCGCTAGTAGGCTGTTCTTGCCTTTGTTTAGCAAAAAAGGCCTCCATCGTCGGTGTCTTATCCAAAATATCACGTGTGTTTTCATTTTTTTAACTTTGCTATCTTCCTATAAGCTGCTCCACTCAATTTTCGGCGTATGTTACTCATGACGATATCACTAGAATCCACTGATCGTATATTGAGTATTGACAGTGAATTTATTATTTTCACATCTCAGATCATCAGGATCTGAGTCATTTTCGTGGGATCGAGCTATTTATGGCAGCCGCGCGAACCTCACAGAGATCCGTTAGCCTTTTGACCCCCAGTGACCCTCGCTCTCACAAGAATTGTGCTTCTTGTGGAGGTTTGGACACTGACAACACGATATAACTTACAGTAAGATATTGGGTGACGGAGGAATAAGTAAAAGCATAACAAACTCTACATTTTGACACCAATATCGCTTACCACGTTATTATCTATATTGTCGATTATATTGTAAATATGTTGGTGAACCATATATTCGTCCGGCAGATAATGAGTTTTATGGTAGTTGGTAAAACAATTATCGACTTGCAACCATAAGTCCATAACAAAATATACACGAAAAAGGGGAGCTTCTGCACTACTGATTTATATTACTGCCGATGTATCCATGTTAACGGGTGCTGGACTATTGACAATCAAATTATAAATTCTAATACACTTTACTATTTCAAATTCTATACTACCAGTAACAAATACCTGTATCGCCCAAAACTTTCCAGACCCCGTGCGGTACAACCGCGTCCCCTGGGAGTCAACTTCATTGATAGAGCGCGGTCGGCGGCCTGCAAAAACGATTATGCGTGACACCCGCAGCCGATTCCGCCGACGCTCACCTGCTCCAGTGACTGTGCGCCTTTCTGTTCTGGTATTCTGGAGTCTGCCACTACCCCTTCTTTATTCTAACAAATGCCTATAATTGCTAGGGAATTTGAAGGAACTATTCTATAAGGACTACATTGGAATCTAGACAAGCGCATATTCAATCAATCAATTAAAAATAATCAATAAAGCTAAACTGTGAATGATGAGGAAGAATATTTCAAAATATATTTTTCCAGATAATAGCCTGAAGCAACCGAAAATCCGAATTTTTGTATACGCAATTTCACAAAACAAAATACGTTATTAAACCATGATAAAATATTTTTTGTGTAGACGTAGCACACTGAGTAGCAGATAATTTATTGTTTGGTGTGTCAACATGAGTAAAAAACATGTTGGGGGTTTTGAAAAACACAAATAACTGAGGTGAGGGCGGATGGGTTGATGATGTGGGGGGCGAGGCGTATTAGGTGGGACTCAGGGAAGGAAGGTAAAAAATCTTTTAAACTTGAAGCGGCCGACCCGACGGTGTGGTGGAATAGTGAGTGTGGGGGGTCCAGATTCAAGAGGTTATTGGGGCGGCATAAATGGCAGGGGGAATTAATAACCAGGGACTACATTTTAAAATGGTCTCCATTCTTTTTCTCTTTTTTTTGGTCAAAATTTGCCGCCCCCTAAAATCTGCCGCCCCAGGCACCGCCTCGTGTGCCTGTGCGTTAATACATCCCTGCTACTACTCCAAAATATGCCTTGGTTGTTGGATTCAGTTTAACATGTGCCAGGATGAACTTGACATTTTTTTACTGTCTTACTGCATTTCTCATTTTCTTTAACTTCATTCTTGTCTTAGTAAGCACTGGGTAATGATTGATGTTACGATCAGACCTTGTTAAATATTTACATGCTAACATTACATTTCTAGATTTTTTCTTTATAAAGATAAAGTCGATCTGATTTCGAGCGTTACTTCAAGAACCCTTTCAATTCCATGATCTCCATTTGTGCTGTCTCAACTAAGTGCTTCCAAACACATTTTTGCCCATTCTATAACACTATCGCCTTTCTCATTCCTTATTCCCATGACATAAGGACCTACAATGTCTTCCATTTTGTTCTTCAACTTTACCTTTAAAGTTTTCTTAGAAGGTAACAATACCCTGAGACTTGTAATGTTACATGGCAGTTTAAAAATCATTGTTGAAATGGTCGATTTGAACTTCTCTGCTGTTTGATGTTTGCACCAGTCCCGGTAAGTTGATTTTTTATTTTTCCACTTCTATCTTGGTACTGTCCAATTTTCCACAGCTATACATTATTTTTACATTCCACGAGGCCGAATTCATGGTATTCTTCTTTAAAGGATAATATATGATTTCTAATGAAAAAAGTAAGGAATACGTGTAAACCGCTAACTCGTATTCAATGTCGCTATTCTTGTAGCTCAATTTGGTGAAAACTTTATATAAATCTTTTATAAAATTGTTCATTGAGTTAATAATAAATTCTAAGAATATCAAAAATTTAATAAAAAGTTCCACTCAGTCTTCACTGAAGTGAAAATCAACAGTTTAGGAATAAAATAAGATTTAATTAACAAATGTACTTAAGCTTCAAAATTTTCATAAAATAAAAAATATACTTTCAATTTTTATAAACATAAAAAAAGGATAATTAATAACATCAATAACATTGATTTAAATTTACATTTTTTAAAAGGGCGCAGTATGTTCAGGTGGTAAAGGCACTCGACTTGTAATCTGAGGGTTGTGAATTCGAATCCCTGTCACTCCAAACGTGTGGATGTTATAATGTGATGGTCAATCCCACTATTCGTTGTTTAAAAAGTAGCTCAAAAGTTGGCTGTGAGCAATGATGACTAGTTTCCTTCCCTCTAGTCTTTTGTTTGTTTGTTTGTTTGTTTTGGAATTTCGCACAAAGCTACTCGAGGGCTATCTGTGCTAGCCGTCCCTAATTTTGCAGTGTAAGACTAGAGGGAAGGCAGCTAGTCATCACCACCCACCGCCAACTCTTGGGCTACTCTTTTAACAACGAAAAGTGGGATTGACCGTCACATTATACACCCCCACGGCTGAGAGGGCGAGCATGTTTTAGCGCGACGCGGGCGCGAACCCGCGACCCTCGGATTACGAGTGCACGCCTTAACGCGCTCGGCCATGCCAGGCCTCTCCCTCTAGTCTTACACTACTAAATTAGGGACGACCGCAAATAGCCCTAGTGTAGCTTTGAGCGAAATTTAAAGCAAATCAATTTATAAATTATTTTTGTAAGCATAAGATACGTAAATTTGTTTATTTAAGTTTCGTGCAAAACTACTTACTAGATGGCTATTGGCACTATCCGTCTATAACTTGGAAACAAGTATTGTTGAAACCGTAATGGGTCTAATAGCAACCTTTTGTGACAAGTAGAATTGATTATAATCATACTTTGCTAGCTGAGAAAATGCATTCACACCATAACAATTGCTGGTGGAACAACGGTTTAAATGTATAATGTTTTGATTACTACTAAGTTTGTTGTGTTCCAGCCGCTCTCGTGAACTTTATATTGAGCGAAACGAATGGTCATCAATAGATATAAAGGACAGAGTGAGGTTGAAATATTGTTATACATTCTTTTCTCCTTAATAAAAACAAACAAAAGGTTTGAATAAATAATGTAGTTTTAAAAATGTAATAGGCCTAATACTAAAGCCTTATGACGTAATTTCAATTATAAACATATATTAATGTCGTTCGCGTCTTAAAGTAAAGAATTATATAGCGATATAGATACAGAATTGTGTTTGAATATATTTTATTATGAACGTATAAGACAGAAACATAAAATGAGGGTATATGCTGCAAAATAGGAACTGTAAATTCTGTTGTTGACAGTTGCTGTTACAATAAGAGTTTTCTGCAGAATTGTATTTACAAAATGATTTTGATACTCCAATAGCAAATCTCAAATATGAAGTACAATTATCAATTTAAAATATGAAACAGACACTTGGTTAAGCCTAAACTAACCAGAATCTAAACCAACAACCACTATAAGCATCCAGCCACAAAGAGGTAGGTAGTCGCTCTCATTGAAACAGAATATAAACTGAAAGTCAGCAAAGATAAATAAAACATCGTAAAATCACGACAATTCCTAAAATTCATTACCTTATCACAATCTATCGAATACACTTTTCAGAAAACAAAAACTATTTTTATTTGTTAGGTTAAAATTGTTTGTCAAACTGTAAAAAATTTATTATTTAAAAGTGACACTTTTCTTATAACTGATCCACAATACAGATTTTATATGATTTATACGACGCATAAGCTTATGTTGTTTCGTAATAAGTTCTGTATAAAACACTTTCCATGGATCTAATACTCTCAGAAGAAAATAAAAGTCAGTGCTACCACAGTGGTAATGCACTAGACCTTTTTTATTAGTTTTTCACAAACATTTTTGATGAGTTCGTCGATCTCTTTATCAAATTCTGGTGGATTACATTTCATCATATAACTTATACATCATATTTTATTTATCAACGTACAAAAGTTTATTTATAGGTTATGGAAACGCAAGTGAATTAACCACCAGTCGGTGATGTCGAGAAACCCGCTTATTGAGAATTTTATATGCAAAAACGGCTCGTTTGGGTTGAGAAAATATTTCAAATAGAAGAGCGAACAACGTGAACCTGACGATGACCGAAGAAGGTCGAAACGCTGTTCGCTCTTCTATTTGAAATATTTTCTCAACCCAAACGAGCCGTTTTTGCATATAAAATTAACCACCAGTCGGTGTGATTCACTCTTATTTTTCTCTTTCTTCGAGCCTCAAATAAAAACAAACTACAACCAAAATCAACGGGCAAAAGATCAATACATGTTCAAGGGAAACCCGAGCAACTTTGTTTGTTAGTGGTTTGTTTTTCATTTCAGACTTGGATAAAGAGAGAACAGGTAAAAAAGATATCGCCTCAAACGTTCAGAGAAGCCCCAGAAACCGTCCGAGATAGAAATAAGAAAAGCGAAAGAAGAAAAAAAGACAGCTTCAGCATACACATTTACAAGGTTCTCAAGCAGGCCCAGCTAGAGCAATTGTCACGTGATAGACATCTGCTCTTCACATAAAGACAAGTCACGGGACCAAATATCTAAAATAGTCTGCAATAGTTTGTTTAAACACCTACATTTCACCGACGTGAATGTGTTTAAACATCTACATTTCACCTGTATAGATATAAATATGTACACATAGTCTTCTATATACGTTTTTGTCAACTGACTTTCACGTTTAAAATTTTACGTCTCTCTCGTCATACCGTTTTTATGTCTCTAATGGATATCTTAATGCTATATTTAGCTATCTCTGTTTTGTTATCTGCCATATGAATTTTACTTCATATAAAATTACTGTTGGTGATTTTGCTTCGTGACGGATTTTGCTTGCTCCTGAATCTACTTGTTATATTCTCCTTGAATGTCCGAATTATTAAACCTCTCACCAAATCTTGTTTCAACCCTTATCAACTTATGCTATTTCCTTTTTGCTGAAAGTTATCTTGAGCGTGCAGATCTTATCATCACAACATTGTTTTCCTTTATCCCAGAAAGGCTTCACTTTTTTAAGAGAACTTTCTTCATTAACTTATCGTAATTTTTATTATTTTCTCAAAAACCTCTTATTGGTGTAAGTTATTGAACTCTTTTTAATTAGTAATTTCACTTAGCTTCCACTACATTTACCTTTAAAGTATTAAGATATCTGATGTAAATAGTTCTGGTAAACAACAATAGATTTCTAATTTTATTCTAAAACATAAGCGGTGGCTGGTAGATTGTGTAAATGCTGTTTCCGAAGAAATACATTTATACTGTAAGGAGAATGATCCCCTAAATGGATACAGTTCACATGGTCCGTGGTACAACTTTACATTACAAGAAAAATAAATGTAAATATAGTGAGAATGTTAAATGATGTAAAACGGGAATATGAGTCTTCAGTATTCTACAAGATACAGAAAAATATTGTGATAACTTAAAACAGAAATAAGTTCTGAAACTACTCTCAAATCAAATACGTTTAACGTATTTATCAGAAAAGTAAGCAACGGTTAAATAAGAGAACCCTCTGACATTAGAGCTATGGTGATTAATCGTTAACAAGGTAGTAAGCAAAAATACGAGGTTAGCCTTTTACCCAATCCTTATTTCAACAACTGTTTTAATCAAAAAGATGTATAAAAATTTGGCAGCACAACACTTCTGCTCAATGATATACCGTCAATACTTCTAATGTAGCTTCATTGAACTTTTGTGTCTTTATTCTCTTTACGTACACTTAGAAGTTATGGACTTAAAATATTAACAAATTTAAAGAAATGTGCAAAACAGAAATAAAACAATATCATTGCAGATCTATTTTTAAATAATTCTAAAACCAAGTGGAGCGCGATATCTGGGAAAATTGGACGCTTCAGAATGAGTACGGCGAATTTGGTAATCGTTTTCCTTTCCTGATTGGACCAGGTGTTCTTTCAGCCGTAGGGGGTTATAAGGTTCGATCAATTTTACTATTCGTTGGTAAAAGAGTAGCTCAAGAGTTGGCGGTAGGTGTGATAACTAGCTCCCTTCCCTGTAGTCTTACACTACTGAATTAGGGGCGGGGTTTGATTCCTCTCAGTGGACTCAGCAGATAGCCCAATGCGGCTTTGCTATACATATGAAAACATACATGTTTCACGCACATTGTTTTGTACCATTAATTTAATATTCTTCACATAAAGAGACGTTTTGTTACGTTGGTGATTGATAATTTTGTTTCAATATTTATAATAATTTTTCGTTAGTTAATATAAAGAGAGCGCCATATCTATTAGCGGGCTGGAAGAACCGCGAAAAATTTTACTAAGATGGCTGGTGAGTGACAGTTTAATGGGTAAGTAGTATTACTAAATCTTGGTAGAAATACGATGCTACTTTACTGTAACAGTTTTTTGGGATATGACGAAAATGGAAAGACGTTTGATATAGTATTTATAATTATGGCTTGTGATTGCCGTAAAATGATAAATTATATCTTATGTTTGATGAAAATAATATTTAGTTTCTACCCACTCGAAGTCGTCTTCAATATGTACCAATCTCTTTGTAAATTGTTTTTAAAGTTTTATGAAATGTGTGTACTCACTGTATTTGCTAGTTAAAAGTAGTTGTATTATTATTGACATTAATACATACAGAAAGTGTTAGCAGACTATAAGTTTTATAATTTTGTAGAAAGATGTATGAATGGAATTAGAATTTAGTATGAAAATTAAAATTATAACAAAGGCAGCTGTGATATAATTTAAGAAATGAGAAGCAAGTATTCGATAATAAAGAATTGAATATTAAAATGTCAAATAATAAAATAACTACTTAAATTATGATAGGCCATGACATATTGTAGAGAGAGAGAATAGAACTGTTTCATGATTTATTGAAACATGACAAAGTTGCAGCATTGTGTGTTAGTATACAAGTTTTCACACAGTTGTAGTAACATTTGGACAATTACTTGATTTGCAGAATTGCTTGAAATGTGTCTTGATATTTTAGCCACAAGGAAGAATTGTAGCACAAACTCTCCTGATCTAAGTCTCATGTACTCAAAATTGAGAGGTTTATTAAATGTTAAATGTGTGAAACAAATAGTGGGACTTCTCACTGTCATATCAGAAATAGAAAATGATTATCAGGTGTTATATCTCAATAAGGATTGGAAAAAATTAACATTGTTTTAATAAAGATAGAGGAAGTAAAGGTTTTCTCAACCTTACGTAATGCTCATTAAATATCAATTATCCAAACCTTTATATTAATAAATCCATTATCTTCCTAACAAAAATTATTAACAGATTTTAAGTGTATGGGCCTTGTTCATTTATTTTAAAGGCAGTATAATCTTCTTGTCATTGCAATTTGTTCTTATTCTGAACAAATTTTGATAATAGAGCCTTCACTAATTCAGTTTTATTTTTACGATATTTCAGAGAAAAACTTCTGTAAAAATTGAATGAGTGATTAACCAGGAAATATATGAATGAAATTGGTAACTTTTTCATGCCCTCACTTAAGTGATTAGGAAACTTAAGGGAGTTGTTTGATTGTGGAAGATAGTTTTTTGAATTTTATAAGATTTAGAGCTAAAAACAGACTTTGGTTTTGAACACAGTGACATAGAATATTTAGTTTTAATACTGGAAATGTTTTGATTTAATTAAAATTTGTGGTTTGGTTGGTGTTAAATGTTGTATTATAAATTTTTGGTAAGTAAATTTCAATTATTTCTGAGTAGTGATATTAAAAGTTGTCTTAGAAATTTAAATATGTAGTTAAGATTTTAAAGAAAAACAAGGAAAATATGTTTAATGATATTTTTAACAGCATTTATCTTTTGTTTATTAGCACTGATGGGAATATGTACACTGAAATTAGTTAGGAACAAGCTTATGCCTGTCAAAATTCCTTCAGGTGTGGGAAATTGGAAAGACTTATTCATGAAAAAAAATAGTTAATTTCATGTTAATTAGTGATGCTTCTGGGAAATGGATGACAGATATCACCAAAAAATCATCTAGAGGTTAATTTTGACACTGTTAAACACATCATTATGCATATTTTGTTCATTAATGGTATTTTTGCCTACTGTTAACTGTTAGAGAATGGAGGTAGCTGTAATACGTTATGTAAGCTACAGTTAGGTCCCTGCCTAAACCCTCAACAATGCTTTGTTTCATTTTCCTAAACATTATAGAGGATCATGTACTACAGCTTCAAAAACTTTTAAGAAATATTTATAGACAGGCAGTTTTTTTAATTAAATTATTTTAATCTTGCAAATTTTATTATATTAATAAAACAATCCCCATTAACAGAAATTTTAGAAGAAATATATTACACAAAGCCTGGCAGTTTGGAAATAGAGTAAGTCAGCATTATTAGGGAGTTGTTTTTATTTAATGTCTGTAATTAGTTAATTATTAAAAATCAGATTTTAAAATAACTATAAATACTATGATACAGCATCACTGTCAATGAAAAGCGTGTTTGCGTGCAGTAACGCTTTTGTTTATGCCAGTTATAATAAACTTTGAGTACAGTTGTAGAATGTGGTGTATGATTATAATGCAACTGTAAATGTTGATATTTTATCAGCAGTTCTTTTTCTGTATTAGGTGTTCTGTACATGTAATTGGAATTTGTAACTAAATAATTTGTAAGTATAATGTGGATAACTTGTACATGAATAAAAAAGACAAATCTGAGAATATTTTTAGTCAGGTCATCAATCAAGAAATTTAACTATTTTACAAATGTAATTGTTATATAAATGAATTTTATGTACAGTTTCCAAACATGTACAAAAATAATACAATGTGCTCTGAATCAGTGGATGATTTTGTTAATATGTGCTATTGCTATATAGGTAACAGAAATACTCTAATAATTGTGTATAGGTATCAGCTAGAAATTTTGTACAATTTTGTGCATATATACACACCAGAAAATATTGCTTTATAAAGCCATTGGATGTTATGTTGAAATTAATGTTATTTATCACAATATACACAACAAAAGCAGTTACATTTGTTTATAATAGTGCATCCTAGTTGTGTTTCAATTACAAAAATATTAATGCATAAACAACAGTAAGAATTTATATTTACACTTTTAATATCTGCATTTGTTTCAGTTTGATGCATTTACACACATTGTTGAATGTGTATTGTGCAAGTTCTACCTGTTTTCTAAATTCATAGATTCTTGAGAGTAAGAATAAACAATGTATTTTACAAAAATAATAGCAAATATTTTTGAATGTTTGAGGATCTCAGTTTGTATTAAAGCTAGCCATAACAGTAATAGAATATTGTTTTGTTGCTACACTCAGTAAACTATAAGCTTCGAAAGCTATAATTGTGATTAAAACTTATTAATCAGAACACTATAGAATTGGTACAGGAATATTTATAGATTTCAAACATTTTAAACTGTTTAATTTCAGTGAATTAACTTTGGACATTAATGTTTCTACAATGGCATTAAATATTTTCATTGATAAAAGGTCAGCTTGTAAGCAATGTGAGCTCAGCCAAGAAAAGACAGCTAGCTAGCTTAAGCAAGATGTAACAATATCAACTTTCAGTTGCTCCTCATGGTTCTTGATTGTTGGTAAAATATTCATTTCTATACCAGATGAGAGACTGTATAGTTTGTAAGCTTATAAAACTACACAAACCATTATTTGTTATAAGTTGTATTGTTATTTGTATATTAAAATACATTTGTGTTAAAAAAGAAAATTGTGTTAATCAATCTTGTTGGCAAATATTGAAAATTTGATAGATGTTAACATGATAATTATTACATTTCAACTTAATACATGGAAGGAACATGTTTACTTTTGTAAGGTGGAAAGCTCTTTAATTAAGTACATTTTTATATGTTAAATGTTTATTAAGTCTATGCATGGATTGGAGTCTAAGTAAGCATACCATAATGTTTTGTAGAGTATGGTTCAACATAGTATTTGATATCAAAGTTATCAATTATTCATTTGGCCCTACATTGCTGAGTTGGCAACATTTCATGCTAAAGGAAAGTAAATGGAGATTCTGGGTGCTATTCGTATTCAATGAGAAAACTAAGATGGACAAATGTATTTTAATCTTTACCTGAATAACACCTTGAACTCAAACTATTCAGTCTCAATCTGACTGATATCAATTCACAGATAATACTTAGAGGTCTGGACATCTTGAGTGCAAAATACTTTTTAACACATCTGATTTACTGTGTACAACAGACTATAAAGAACAAGTCTGTCATAAATACTTATATATTTTCAAGTTTGATCAGCTTCAGTTAATTAAATTGTTCAATTCACAGCAGGTGGTTTTTGTGACATCCCTTTGACATTTTTAAACAAAATTTCATTATTCCTGATTTGCATAGAAAAATTATTCAATCCTAGATTTTCCCTAATCTCAATTCTATCAATCATTTCTGTATTAGAAGTTAATAAGTCTAAAATATCATTGTTCTTAGTATGTTCCTTAACCAGTTGGTGAATAAAACTGCCCTGAACTGTTTCTAAAAGTCTGTCTCCCTCATGTTTTGATTTTAGCATTTAAAATCTTAATATCATTGTAATTTCTCAGTTTTATATGTTTCATCTTGTGGTCTGTAATAAAATTCAAAACCTCCCTAGTTATCCACTAATACCCACATTTTAGGTATTAAGTCATACACCTCCTCTACAGCTCTGTGTATTTGTTAAATAATTCATAATCCTCCACTTTAGATTACTAAATTTATTTATTAAATTGATTAAAATTATGTTTTTGAAGTTTCATCTGTTTCCTTTGTATCAAAAACTTTTCTGACTGTTTTTAATAAACTATTACTGATCTTTAAAAATTAAATTTACTATTAAACAGACAAAAATATTAATCTGAAGAAAGGCAGTGGTGTTTTTAAAAACTGTGACAGTCATGACTGCAAACAGTTTGTTGAAGGCCCAGGTAAATTGTAAAATACAAGAAATTAATTAGTCAACTTTCAGTGATGGAAAAGAGTATGCCTAAAGTTCTCTTCAGATTTTTTTATGTTAATGTTAAAGTGGAAATTTTCTTTCTTAAAATTTTTAATTTTTTTTAGCCAAAGAACTGAATTTTAATTTTTTTATTGAAGAATATTGTTTGGTAAAGCTGGAACAAAGAGGTGACAGGATTTATTCTGAAACCTTCATTTTAATTTAGCAAAAATCTTTAGTTTTACTATTGCATTTCAAAAGTTCACCACTGAGAAAAACCTTAGCTCTTTAAAGTCAGTTATTGTGAACTTTACTTTTAGAATAAAAGATTGGTAAAGTTGTCTTGGCATTATTTTGAAATGCATTGTTAAAAAACCTCAGGATGTTTTCTGATTTAATTAAAGGAGAATGTTACAACCTGTCGATAATTTTCACAAATTACAGTAGTGAGGCATATGCATCATCTTTTCTTTTTGAAGAAAATCTTCTAATTTATGTTTTCTAACTTTGTTTTGACAAGATGCTGCACAAGAGGTTATTTTAAGTGTGAGAAGTTATTGCAACTCTGCAGGCACTTTTCTGGACTCAGAATGTAAGGAAGGGTTATTACAGGGGTAAGAGGAGAGATGATGTGAATTAATATGACAAGTCATCTGTCTTTTTTTATTGAATAAAATAAATGTGAATTTATTGGGTGCTTTCTGTTGTTTCTTTGAATAAATATGTTGGAAGTTTTTCTGCAATTTTTTAAATAAAATTAAAATCTAGTTAAGTTAAGGCTAATTTGTGTTTTATAAAATATTTTTAACTGATTCTTCTCGTTGTTATTAATAATTGTTTTTTATAGGACAAAGTTTTAAGCAGTGGTCTTAGAGTTATAGTTGAAATGACGTTTTTATTACAATGAATTGCCAGGTTGCTAAGGCACTTGACTCATAATCCGAGGGTCACAGGTTCAAATCCCTGTTGCACCAAACGTGCTCCCCCTTTCAGTCTTGGAGTCATTACAGTGTGATGGTTAACCCCACTATTCATTGGTAAAAGAATTGCCCAAGAGGTGGCAGTGGGTGGTGATGACTAGCTGCCTTCCCTCTAGTTTTACACTGCAAAATTAGGGATGGCTAGTATAGATGGTGCTTGTGAAGCTTTGCATGAAATTCAAGACAAACCAAGATTGTGATGAACTTTAGGGAAAGTATTTTATGTGTTTGATTCATGATAAGTCAAATTGTGCTATTCATTTCACTTTCATCAGTTGACTTCTTTTTACAAATATTGTATTGTTTTATCATTCTGTGACTGCCTTTGATGTGCTTTGGTGTTAGTTTATTTTGTTAGTATAACTGTTTTTATTAGGTGTTTTCAAACTCAAAAATAAATGTTTTGTAGATGATTATTCAAAGAAATGTAGGACCTAGGAAATTTGCATTAATATACCAATACCAATAAAACTGGATAATAGATTTGCTACTGAAAAAAGTTATGTGATTTGGAGTAATTTCATGGTGCTGATTTAAAAAATGTAGTCAGAATTTGCCCATTGCTTCTAGATTTGGGGTTATTGTTATATCTCAAACATTTTATTAGCACTAGGTAAAATACCTTGCTCATCTCAGTACATTAGATTTATGCTGTGAAATTAAGTTTATTTGGGCACATTAATAGGCAAAAAGCATACAATTTTGATAACTTCAAACATTATCTGTGTTGGTGTAAAATTTTAAGCATATTGTTCATATATGCCATTTAATAAATAAACTTAGTATTCCAAAAATTGTTTATTACATTTGCTATTTTTTGTGTAGCTATTTGAGATGTAGAACTGAATAGTGGCCATTGTTGCTTTCTTCTCATCACATGTTCAATGTATAAATTTTTCTAATAGTGAATGCAAAGCACATTTGCACCAGAAGTAAGTTTGATATGTGTCATTTGTTCTCATTTTAATTTTAGCAAATTGCACCAATTTTGTCTCATTTCCATATTTACCTTCGATTAAGCATGATAGGGTTACTTCACCTTGCTCTGTACATGGTTGAAACAAAGTCTAATCTTCTCCCTTGCATCATACCTGTGATATAACCAAATTCTGCAGAACTTTGTTTTTAACATCTTTTGAACTCTTTTTTTCTGTGAACATAAGTTCTTTTATGTAGTTTAGAAAGTAATTTGAAATTCTGTCTGCTTCTGGTTTGAGTAAAGTACAAAAGCCACACAAACAATTTCTAACACGTTTGTAAAAGTTACAATTTCATGAAGGAAAAATATCACACAGAGTAAGGGTAATTGACTACCATTATTTTGGATGTAAAATTGGGTACCCAGGAAAACACTTGGGCTCCAGATGTCTGTTTGCATAGTTAACTTGCTAGAGAGGCTGAATATGAAGAAAGCAAGTATACCATATGCAGTTCCAATGATATGACATGAGCCCAAATATCATCTGACTGATATTTTTGTATATTGAAGCAAAACTAAATAATATGTTAAATATCTAGATATTGTATCAGCAATGAAACCAGTACCTCATGGTTTTTCAGTGCCACATCCACCATTGAAGTGAGAAACAGGGGAATTATCCTGAATCACCTTCATCTAGTAATTCTGTTTCTATGGAACCTTAACATTAACTACTTCATCTGATCACAGAAGAACCAAATGACCTGATTCATAATATGTGTCTGTCAAAGTAGCCTGAGTAGTTTTTAGTTCTCCTTTATTGCAGTGGAATATATTGCTCCAGGAACAAGTTTTAATTTGCCATAATTGTCATCAAAGCCTTGCTGCTCACTACAGCATGCAATGTACCTTTTTTTCTGTAGAACTGTTGATGTGCCTAATGGGGAAAAGTAGTATAGAGAATTTTTGTTAACTCATCTAAAGTTAGTCTGGAAGGTGTACTTTTGCATGATGGAAATACAAAGCTTTTGGCTCCTGTTGTTCATATGAACATGAAAGAAACTTATCAAGTCATGCAGATCATACTGGAGACCATCTAAAAGTTATTGACTCATGCTAGGCCTGCAGAGTGAGTGTACCAAACACTTATTTTTTATGTCTGAGACAGACTAGGTGATAAAAATAACTAAAAGAAAGGAATGGCTGGTGAGAGAATTACATATCAGGGAAACAGAATGCTGAGTAACAACTTTTTGTGAATCTTTGCAATGTTTTTCTACTTCTACTTTGCACTGAGATGAGACTCGTGAAGACTTTTTTTTTTTTAAAAGGATTGAACAAAGATGGTAATGGTTTCAGATATCTGTCTGACAAGTTTCCAAACACCAGTGAAGCAAAAATGAAAGGATACATTATTGTTGGTTCACAGATTAGGGAAATGATGATGGATGATAAATTTGAAACATTACTCAATCAGAAAAAAACTTGCTGCATGGAAATCGTTCAAAGTAGTTTTCAAATTTTTCTTAGTAAATCACAGAGATGAAAACTATGCTGTGATAATGATATGCTTGAGAACTACGTAAGAAGAACATCTTCAGTAACATTGTAGGCTCCCATTTGGATTTTTTTCCAGTTGATCATGATAAGTGCTTCAGTGAATGTATTCTCTAGAAAGAAATGGCAGTATCAGTATTGATGGAATCCTGCAATTATGGGAGATTACCATTGGTTCTTACAATGTGAAACTGAGAGTATACATAACAGGTGAATCACGTATTTATAACAAAAAAAGTACCATGATGAAAGTTTTTAACATAGCCTGAATGTGTTTTCAGTAAATAGTCTTGTATATATATATATATATTTACTGTTTTTTTAAAAACTAGTATTGCTATCATGTTTTTAACATTCTTAAAACAATTTTCAGTTAATAAACTTGTTAAAGTAATAGATATAAAAGAATAACTTGAATAAATCTGTCATAAATCTAAAACTAGTGGTGATCAGTAATTTTCAACATTAATTTTAGAGGTACCATTATCAAGCTACTCATACACAGTTACTTTCTTTCTGTTAGCAGAGAAAAAATATTTTGTTGCTTTGTGTTATCATAAACCACAAGTCAATCACGTGCACAAAAATGTATGATTATGACAAAAAAATTTTGTACTTGTTTGATACATATTAGGCACTGGGAACAATAATAATAATATATGAATTAGAAATGTGAATATTTCATATAATTTAAATGTGTTTTATAATGAATAAAATACTTGTAACCTGATTCTTATAATAGGAATGTTATGAATGGTGGTTTTCCAAGAAATCAGTTTAATTCAAATAAAATCTGCAATGCCCATAACGATTGTTCAGAAATTAAACTTATGTCCTGTCATATTTACAAGGCAAAGGCTATTTGCTTTCATCAAATTGTGTGTTTGGGTTATCTGTTTTAATGATATAATGAAATGTTTAGAAATATGGGTGGGAGAGTGCCATTTTTAGTACTAAATTGTTAGTGTTGGTTATGGCTATGAGTTTAAAGTTGAAATTAATTTTTTTTTATTTGTTCATCTGTTTTGCCATTTTACACTCAAGTAACTTTTAAAACTTAATATGCTTGTATATCTGTATAATGAGTTATACAAGCTTTTTACTGGTGATTACTGTGCTTGTGTTGGCTAAGTCAAAGATTTTTCGTGATGTTAGGAAGTTTTCAGTACCACCAAACATTTTTCCTGCTACCCATGTTTAAATACAAGGAGTGTTGTATGCAAGTGTAATTAGTATAGATTCACTTAGTAAAATTATTTAGTATTAACTAAAATTGTGTGATTTTATATGTATTATGTAAAAGTTGATGTGTGCTTTGCTTTTGATTCTTTGGTTGTTTTGTTATTCAAAACATTTTGTTGTTACTAGTGCTTTACATCTGTGTCATTAATGCTGAGTTTGAAATATTTATAAACTGGTAAGTTAACCAACTTAGATTGTGATTATTATATTATAACAAATTTTTCAAATGTAATAGGACCAAAGGTATTGTCATAAAGAGATTTAAGATATTGAAAATGTAATTGTGATTCAAAAGTCTTCTCTTGAAAATAATTACTCTTAATATAAAATTTTGAAAGTAAAAAATAGCAAGCAAAATACAATTTTTTTAATAATAAGCAAGTAATCTTTTATTTTTCTATCAGTTATTAGTTTTAATTACAACTGTAAGAGCTAAATGATAGTGTATTAATGAACAAAATTTTAAAACAGTGGAATAAGTACATCTATGGACTAAGAAAAATTAAAGTGTATGAGTTGAGTTATCAGATATGGTGAAGTGCTTATGTTTTGAGGATTTAAAAGCATGTAAAAACTGATAACAATCTATGATCAAACTTTTAAATAGATCAACATAAAACTTTTAGAGACTTACTCAGCTCATATCAGCTTTTTCTCATTTTGCTTATTTGGAAATGATTTGATTTAGAATGATAAACATTGGTAATTTACATTCTTTTCTGCCATTTTGTTGAAAAATATGATGTACAGGACTTAAGTAATATTAATCTTTATAGGAATCTTATATAAATACATTTTCTTTCGTTTTCATAACATTAACTTTTGTACGAGTTAAATGGCTTTCAAGTTTTAACTGAAGGTATTAAGGTGGTGTTTTTTTTGTCATAGCTTATTCATTGGAAATAAAAGATGAAATACATTCTTGTTACTGGAGGAGTCATTAGTGGCATTGGTAAAGGTGTGATAGCTAGCAGTGTTGGAACACTCTTGAAAGCATGTGGTCTCCACGTAACTTCTATAAAAATTGACCCTTACATCAACATTGATGCAGGAACATTTTCACCTTATGAACATGGTAAAACTATTTTACTTTAGTATTATTGACAAAGAGTGGTTAAAATTTTGTTTCAAATGTGTAAAAGTGAATAGCAAATTAAATCATCTAGTCCTTTATGTTTCATGGGTCTTTTGTTCTGACATTCAAAAGAACCCATAAAATGAGTTTTTCAATGGTTTGTTAGGGCCCTTGTCAAATCTGTTTTGGGGCTTCTGGCTAAGCAATCAACTGGTTGTTTATACAGACAATCTAAGATAACTGTGTAATCCTGTTGGTTCCTATGACTGCAATAATTTTAATTGACTTGATATTTACACAAAGACTACACCATTTTCAAACTGTATTGTTTTATATAGATATCTAATATTTGTAACTTAGAAACTAAGTTACTGTTTTAATTTATCAAACTAGTTATTATTTATTAACACATTCAGGCTAACAATACCATTTTTATCAAATTGCATGAAATGAGTTTCTGTATTGATGAAATGTCATTAATTCAGTGACACATTGTACACACTTCAATTTAGTCAGTAAACTGTTTGGTTAATAAAAAACTGTACAATTCAGTCAGGACAAATTAACTTTTATTATCCAGTTTTTTAATATCATCCAGTGGGACAGTAGTAAATTTACAGACTTACAATGCTAAAATCTGGGGTTCAAATCCTCAGTGGATAGAGCAGACAACTTAATATGGCTTTGTCTTAAAATAACCAATTTGTAAACAAAAAATCAAGATATAACATCAATCACTAACAATCTTTCATGGACTGTTCAGTGAAAATTATGT
This sequence comes from Carcinoscorpius rotundicauda, assembly GCA_011833715.1. Classification (NCBI taxonomy): domain Eukaryota; kingdom Metazoa; phylum Arthropoda; class Merostomata; order Xiphosura; family Limulidae; genus Carcinoscorpius; species Carcinoscorpius rotundicauda. Next base: position 25,618,642 of record CM022404.1, read on the forward strand.
ACAGCTTCCATGCATTTTGTTTAAGATGAAATACTATCTTATGAAGCATAAGTTGGGCTTGAATAAATGGAAAGTAGTAGTGTAAATAATGATGTAATTGCGAATGAGTTGATTTTACCAAAAACAGAATCTACTTCCAAATTATATTTAGATATCGCTGCATTTTAATTTCTGCATGTGTATAAACCATTACTGCTTTTTCTTGTCTTATTCATCAGCCATATTCTGAAGAATATTTTTATATTTTTTGACAGGTGAGGTGTTTGTTTTAGATGATGGTGGAGAAGTCGACTTGGATCTCGGAAATTATGAACGCTTTCTTGACATAACCTTACATAAGGAAAACAACATAACTACTGGAAAGATATACCAACATGTTATAAATAAAGAAAGAAAGGGTGACTATCTTGGAAAAACTGTTCAGGTAACATCACTTATTTTTTATTCACTTTAAATAAGATGCAGTATTTTCTGTAGTCTTAAACTCTGTAAATATATTTTGGTATGTGTATGAAGATAGCTTTTAATCATTTTTCCAAAGAAATAATGTGGCTCGGATCATATTGTGTGTGTAACCATTTAAAACTTGCATTGGTATAATCACAAAGTTTTCTAAAAGTTTTAACTTTTTGAAAGTAATGTGGAAGTTAATATTAATTAACTGAACATAGAAAATGAAATGTAATATTCACAGTATACAAGAAAGAATTTTTCTTTTTGCAGTATTGTCTCATTACTTTGAACATTTCAGAAAAACTTTACATTGCTGTTAATTTCAGGAACAGTAATTTTTTTCGGTATTCATTTACTGACAAAATCTTGTAATGTTACTTGAGTGGTGTGAATAGCTGTTTTAATTTACAGAGTATTTTATTGTGTTCATAATGCTTGCTATGTGTTGACACATGGTAATGTTTTGTAATAGCTTGATATGTATCTGTTGAACCTACTGTAATGAAAAATGTATGTTTTAAGTTGCTGTCAACTTGACAGGTATTTCTTGTGTTTGGCTTCTCATTTCTTTTGGGAAGTTCCACTACAAATTATACATTTGCTTATTACATACATGGTTATAGTTGCTGCAAACATTCTTTGACAATGGTCAAAAACAAAATGCTGTTGATATACTGATGCATTTTTCTCATATTTTCAGATATAAAAACAGTTGTTAGTTATGTGACTAACAACAATAGATTGTTTGAATCAACTTACTTGCAAGAGTTTATACCTAATTTGTTGTAAAGTTTGCACTCACACAGTTTGTGGTAATGCAGGTGAAATCATACATTGTTTAACCCTATCAAGACCAGTAGAATAAAGATTTATAAGTTCAAACAACTATGAATTTTCATTTGAACATAAATGTTCTATTCATCTTTCATAACATATTTGTTTGAATTTCTTTGAAAGCTTGGATAAAGTTTAAAGCATCAAAAACAGAATCTGTGGAAATGAAAAACATATTAAAGTTTGCAAAATATTACTTATAATTTTTGGCATACTCACCAATAGGTTGTCCCTCACATTACGGATGCAATCCAAGAATGGGTGGAGAGAGTTGCCCAAGTAGCAGTGACACCAGATGGCCAAACACCAGATGTTTGTATCATAGAAGTAAGTGATATGATGTTTTATTTTAGCATTAGAATTTTTTGTTTCTATTGTATAAGCAGGTTTTAGTTTTAAATTTATTGGTTCAGTGTTTCTGTAATCTGAATACAAGATGTCAGTTAGAGGTCCAGGGGTAAATCTGTCGGTTAAATGTTCTTAAGATTGAACTAACTATAAAATTTTTTAATATACATTGGTGATGGGTTTTATTATTTTACCTAAAATTTGACATTGAATTAGATAAAATAACAAGTTGCTGGTCACACTTTATTATAAGAACCAGGCCAGCATGATGAGATGGTTAAGGTGCTCGACTCATAATCTGAGGGCCGAGGATTTGAATCCCTGTCACACCAATCATGCTTGCCCTTTCAGCTGTGGGGAAATTATAATGTTACAGTCAATCCCACTATTGTTGGTAAAAGAATTGCACAAGAGTTGGTAGTGATGACTAGCTGCCTTCCCTCTTGTCTTACACTGCTAAATCAGGGATGGCTAGTGCAGATAGCTATCATGTAGCTTTGCACAAAATTCAAAAACAAACGATACTACAAGAACTTTTTACTCTGTGGTTTAACTCTTCTATGCTGAGGTACTTCAGTGCAGTTATTGTATGATTTGTTTCATTTGGAGAAAAAATAAAAGTGGAAGAAATAATTTGAAACTTGAAAGCATTTTACAGTGTACATAACTTCTGGTAACAAATTCTTTTATATTTCTTTGAATTTGCAACTTTAATATTGTAACAGGTTTCATTATAATGTTTTAAGAAACTGTGAGAAAAGCTTTTCTCCATTTTTGATTTTAATCATTGTTTTGTTTTTACTTTCTGTATTGTATTAAAACATTTCATTGTAGTTTTGTTACTCTGTGAAATTTATTCAAAAACTGCAAACACACTCACTGTATAATTTTATAATTCCAAAATTATTACAAGTAACCATTTTTTTATTTTTTGTAAGTATATAATATAACATAATCAGTTCATTAAGTGTTTTAATTCAATGGTGCAACTTTCTCTAAATGAAAGATGTGCCCATCCAGAGGTGATGGTTAAAAAAAAATGTGCTATTTGCTTTTTTACAAGAATTTGTGACTTCTGAACAAATTTCATATGTGATATGCACAATTACACCAAATTTCAAAACTTGAAAAATATATTGCAACATAAGCAATTATCTTGGATGTTTCATTATTGATATTTCATGATATCTTAGTGTAATTCACAGAAAAAAATGTTAACCTTCATTTCTGTTTAGCTTAGACTATTGCATACAAGGAACATGATTTATCTTTCCACCCATTCAGAAGATTAAACATATTGTTTTTCATGATTTTTTTTATCTTTCACTGATTTCATTACATTTATATTATTGTTCATACTTATTAAAATCCAAGCTGCTAATAAAGCTTGGATTTGAAAGAAGCTATATGAAATGTTTGAATACTATTGGATAGAGCAAATAATGAACTATAGGGTGTTCGGAAAGTCACTGTGCAGTTTTGTAATTATATGTCTATTCAGTCTATTTCAAGCCAGGAACTGAGAGCAGTGTTTAGAAACAAAATAAGAAGGATCCAAGCCTGTATTGATGCCAATGGGGGCCACTTTCAACATTGTTTACAATTGTCATTTATATTTACCTCCTATATTCAATATTGAAACATGTCTGTTAATAAATATATAAGTGCACAGTGACTTTCAGAACACCCTGTATTTACATTAATGTAGAGTGAATGAGGTGATTTAAGAAATTTATTATTTCATTGGAAAAACTTTACTTTCACTGACTTTTATCAATTACAAATGTGGATGCATATATATTTATGAATTTCTAAGACGTTGATTTTTCATCTCATTCATCTTCAATTTGACAGATTAACTTATTTAATTATAAGGTTTTTTCTTTAGTTCTTTTAATGTGTACTTAGTGCTCAACAAGGAGTTCAGTCAAGTTTAGACCTGGGTAATTGGTAGAGTTTCTTAATTGATTGACATAATTCATTATTCTCACGAGTTGATGACGAACATTATTTCCATGAGTGAAGAAAACTGGGAAGAGTGTGAATTTCATAGTTAAGTTATTCCTCCAGGACAAATGACAGCAAAAAAATTGTTACTAATGCCAATAAATTACATACAAATTGATTCTGACAACAGTCATACTGCTTTGTTACTTTATAAACAGTTTTATTTACATTCTCCTTCTTCTTTACTGTTAATGTTTATGAAGTAACAAAGCAGTATTAAACGATATATGTAATGAGTTACTAGGTGAAATAAAATGTAAGCATTTGCTATAGCATGTGATGTTATAATGTGTATAACAGCTTAGATTTGGGCCATTTGCATGTTGTATCTCCAGTAGGCAGGTAGAATATCACTAGTGACAGTTCAGGAAAAAATGTATTGTTTGTATCTGAGTAACATATTGAAAAAATTCAGTTTTTACATAGCTACCATCCCTCATCCATCGAGTGCAAGATAAGCATACCTGGATCCATTCTCAAGTTCACTTACATTAACAAAAATGTTTTGCATTTTAATCAAGCAAGTTGGTTTCTGTACTGCATTCTGATTGTCCAGTCCTATTCAGATTAAACGTAGCATCATGTTGATGTATCAAATGCATTATTTTTCTTCATTAACTATCTTTTAATGGAAAAGTATGCTCCAGTCCCACAAACCAAGAAAAATATTTTTTCAATCACATTAACTCTATACATCCCAACATTAACTTCACATGTGAACAGGAAGAAAGCAGTCAAATATCATTTCTTAACCTCAAAATTACAAGTACTGACACACAATTTAAAATAGAAATCTACTGAAAAATCACCCATACTGGACCATACATTCCTTGGGTCTCAGCACGTGAAACAAAACAAAAACTCAACATACTAAGAAACTAAATAAACACAGCCATAAAACTGTGCTCCTCTGTTAAAATTAACGATGAATTAGACAAAATAAAATAATACTTCATCAACATCAATAAGTTTCTTCCACAAACTACAGAAAACATTATATGCACACACCTGGACAGAAAGCAAAATCAACCAACAAAAGTAAATATATCTCACAAATCAATAAATCACAAAACCATATACTGCTGTATACCATATATTCCTGACATCAGCAGAAAAATAACCAACATTTAGTGAAAACTAGTAACAAAATATAACATTCCAATTAATACCAAATTTATTAAAAAACCAGGCACAAAACTGAGGTCTGTACTATGTAAAAACTACATTGATAAACACCACACTGACATTATTTATAAAATACAATGTGATTATTGCCATGACTTCTATATTGGAGAAACAGGTAGAAAATGGAAACCAAATTCAAAAAACATAAAATGTCACCTTCACACATTTTCGAACACTGCAAGTCAAATAAACACAACATAACCAAAGAAAACACCCAAATACTAAATAAAGAAACAAACATAAACGCAAAATTAAAGAAGCCTTACTAATACAACAACTTAAACCCAAAGTAAGCCAATACAAAGGAACACCTATGTTAAAAATAATATAAGTAATATAAAATTATATATTCAAACATCTAACACTGCCTTCTACATTCTGACACTCACTTACTCAACCCCTTTCAAATATGTGATCAGCTTCCGATTAGTTATCTCTTTCTTTCTTTGTGAACCTGACGATGACCAAAGAAGCTTGAAACTTTGTTCGCTCCTCTACGTAAAATATTTTCTCAACCCAAACAAGCTGTTTTTACATATATATTACTCATTCTGAGGCTCAAAAGTTGCTGTCCACCAATACATCTTGGATGTATGCTCCTCCACTTTGTTCCACAACTACAGTGGGAGTGCAAACAGATCTCTGTGCTTCCAAAAGAATCATTCTCAAAACAAATGAAAAGTCTTTTGACCCCCATGGTTAAAAAAGTTGATGAATCAATTTCAACATCCATCTCTATCCCTTACACACATTCCAACAAATCCCAACACCCATATCCTTCAGGTTCGGGTACAGCCATTTCCTTGGACATATCTTCTTTTCTCACCCCAAGATGCAACAAATCCCAACATCCATATTCTATGGTTTCAGGTACAGGGATTTTTTCAGATACATCTTCATCTCCCACCTCAAGATGCAAAGCAATCATTTGTTCATGTTTTCAGTCACTGGAATCCCCTTCAAACAGCAAAGACCTGCCCACTTGACCCAGGGCAGGATCCATGGAGGTCAATAGACCTCCTCTGAATAAAGACAGTAAGGAAAAATGTCGTGGTCATAAACAGAAGGGTTCTCCAACCACTTTGCCTGTGTGTCATTAAAATTGGCCACCTTGATACAATGGAACTGTCGAGGTTTATGTTATAATCTGCATGACATCAAAACACTGATTGATTCCTACCATTCTCTATGTCTTTCCTTACAGGAAACATTTCTGAAACCTGCTGATACAATTACCTTTCTGTAGTATTCTTTGTACAGAAATGACAGGCTGTGTGATTGATGAGTGTGTGGAGGGGTGGCACTGTTGGTTGATCAGTATGTGCTCACTCTGTCTTTGCCTGCCACTCGACACACCCTTTGAGGCCATAGCCATTCATAATTCCTTGGTCCTCTCATTGAACAGTTGATCCCTTTTTAATCCTGGGGGACTTTAATGAACATTATCCCCTCTGGGGAAGTGCTGATATTGATTGCAAGGGTCTCTTTGTAGAGCATATGGTCTCTGATCACAATCTTTTCATTGCAGGTTCTTCTACATATTTTCATGCACCTTGTCAGTCCTTTACTGCTATTAATTTTTCAGTTTGCTCCCCTTCATTATTCCCCCATTTTTCATGGAAGATTGACAATAATCCACTAGGCAGTGATCATTTTCTTATACTTTTGAGAAAGACTGGTTGTGGTCAATGTCACTTGACCCACATGCCCCAATGGATGCTGGATAATGCAATCTGGCTTTTTTCACTGCTCTCGCAGAACTTGATCCTGCTATTGTCTGTAAGTCATCAATAGATGACTGTGTTACAGTAGTAACTGACTGTATTATACAAGCAGCTCCTCAATGTATTCCTAAAACCAGCATATTTTCTACGACCAATTCCAAAGTCATATGGTACAAGATTTGAAAGGTCAGTGGGCAATATAATTCTGTCCCTTTCTCAATCTTGCTCTCTGATGTCCAGGAAGTAGCTGATACCCGGAGCATTGTCGATACTATAGGTGAAAGATTTTGCCAGGTATCTATCACTTTTGCTTCTTTCTCCACCTTCTTAGCCATCAAGACTCAGGCAGTACGATCATTTCTTTCTTTTCAAGCTGATTGTCTCTATGACTATAACCATCCCTTTACACTGGTGGATCTTAAACTGGCCCTTTATGGGTCTGGCAATACATCGGTTGGACCTGATGATGTACACTATGACATGCTGTGCTACCTATCTCCTGCTTTTCTTGTCATTCTTCTGATTGTTTTTAACTGGATTTGGCAGGAGAATGTTTTTCCTGATGCCTGGCACCAGGCTGTTGATCTTCCTTTATCTAAGCCTGTGAAGGATCCCAAGATTCCTTCAAACTACCATCCAGTTGCTTTGATGAGCTGTTTCTGTAAGACCTAAGAGAGGATGGTTTATGCACATCTTGTTTGATTCCTCAAATCATACAACCTCCTTTCGCCCACCCAGTGTTTGTTCTAGGGGCAACGCTCCACCATGAACCACCTGATTTGACTTGAAACATCAACTTGAAACTTAAATTATCAGATAATTGTATAATTTATACTTGTACAATTTACAAATAAATCTTAAAAACATACAAGTTGCAATTCTAATATGTGTGGGTTAGGATTAATTCTTTCAGTGTTAACAAATATATTTTATCAGTCAGAAAAGATAGTTACAGTACCACTTACAAATACATCTGATAACTGGGGTTTTAGTTTTACTGGTGTAATATCAAAACTAAACAGTGATTATTAAACATTGTTGAATGCTAAATGGGAAAGGGAGTAAAAATAATTTGTAGATCAACTTCTTAATCTTGTGGATATAGATGGGTTAAAGTGTGCAAGTCAGTTACATTAAAAATTTAAATAAACAACTTTTTTAAAGAAATTAAATTCTCAAACAGTACATCCAAGTCTTGTAATATGGTGGTGATGTGATATCTCATTGATATATTTCATCTCTTCTGTTATAAGGGCTTCTGGTTAATGAGTATAAACATATTTTACAGATACTGACAAGCCAAAATATAGAATTTCAATCTCTCTTTGTTTTACTGAAATATCACTGTTTGTTCAATCAGTATTGACATACCCTTTCTATTTCCTGTGTCTTTGAAGAAATATCAATAATCCTACCTGAAATTGTCATTGGATATATTTATAATAAATAAAAAAAAGAGTATATTTAAAACTACATAAGTCAGAGTTGCTGTTTTGTTTTAGCAGTCAAAGCAGATATTTTGCCAGAAGAGAGAAAACTGATGGTTGGAGAACACCAATGTTTTTGAAATTTGCTAGCTCATCTGTGCAGTGGATGTGCATAAAAACCCACAACCTAGTCATATGACAGTGTTTATGAAACTGATTATTCCAATCTCTTCATCCTCAAAGCAGTCTTTTCTTCACTTACTAAAACAGTTGGATCTTTTTTTAACAAATTCATTGTTGCTTTTTATAACTGCCTGTGTCTTTTGGTCTTGTCAAAGGATTGTTGGGAAAATGCCACTTCAGAATGACTAGAAAACGTAACTGGGCCACAACATGTCTCAAGCCTTGATTTGATAAGATTTTAAAGGAACCTATCAAAATTGATAATGATTTTGATACAAGGGAAGTCCTTAATGCTTTAAACAGGGAACTTCAAAAATTAGTGATAAAGACTTACTCAGCTTTAGGCTTGAATGTAGGTCATTGTGAAAATTAAGTTCATTTTAACTTGTATCTTGGTAAGAAACACGAGTTGCTTAAATCTAGTTGTGATGTTTTTAAATACACCATCCAGTGCTGTTATATTTTTTTGTTTTGTCTAAAAAGTCTGGTAAGTGATAGCAGAGCAGAATAAAGGGATTGTGATATTATTTTCAGACAGTACAAAAAATTCCTCATTAAATCCCTGAAATCATCTAATTCAAGAGTTTGTAAATTTCAGAGAGAGATTAGGACAGACAAAGTACTCTATAATTTTATCTGCTGTTAGGCTAGGTATAACCAGGTGGTTATAGTGCTTGTCCTGTATGGTTGTCAACTGGGCCAGCACCATAACTTTAAAGATTCTTGGCTTATAAACATACGAGCTGACCCCAAAACATTTACAGATTCTTTGGAGAAATTGTAAAATTTCTTTCCAGGTGTTGAAGGGGTTTTTCTGTAAATACGGAATCTACTTCAGAAAACAATGAAGCATGACTGTTAATGCAATAAGATCATAATTTGCAACATTAGACATGCTAAGATGTTCTAAATGTAATCTTAACTACAGAAATTTATCTTTGGAGATGCAAGATAAAGAACATATCTTGAAAAAGGAGAAGTTCAGAAAAGCAAAAAAAGAAGGTTGAAAAACTGACTTGGAACTGGAATATCTCAAACATAAGATTAGGCTTGAATTTGACAGTCAAGCACTTTGTATGTCAGAAAAGCTGGTATGGGTATTAACACTTTTATTGAGAAACAGAGAACAATGATTCGGCCTTCTTAGGTCATCTTCAGGTTAACAAAGATTACTTAGGAAGGTTGAAACATTGTTCTCTGCTTGTCAATAAAAATGCTAATACCAATATCAGTCATTTTGAGATGCATTTTTATTTCAAGTGGGTTTCTTGTCATTGAGAATTAAGCACTTTCTGTCATCTGCTAATGAAAACTAAGTAGAAATTTATATTATCAAGCAAGATAAGTCAAAACATTTTATTTTATTTTAAAATAATTCAGTTACTTTTGACACTGGTAGAGTAATAATAAAAGTATTACTGCCTTTTCACCACATAAAACAGTATCTACCATTATGTAAAGTGCAATTTTTTGCATAATACACAGTGGTCCTAGAAAACTCAAAAATATATTTATTTAGATGCAAGAATCTTGGCTTGAGGTATTTAAGCTGTCATGAATGTTTTTAATTGATTTGTACATTTAACTAGAAAACCAGATGAACTTGTTTGTGTATTTGCGATGATAGATGATGTATTTGTGCTTGATATATTTTATTTGTTTTCTAAAATGCTTACTTGAAAGCTGTGTGAATTTTTTTTTATAACTAACATGTAATAAAAATGTCTTACTAAACTGCACACCAGAACATGAAAGTCCTAAAGGCTAAAGTAAGTAATAAATCTCTTGGTTTTTATGTATTTCTTGTTCATATATTTTTCACATAAGTGACTAAAACAAACAAAATTAGAAACTTGTTAGACTGTATTAGAGAACTTAAGTTCATTTTCTGAAATGCATGCAGGCTGTAATCAGTTTATGCAACTTGATAATTTGTTTAAGCTCTTATGGATTGAATTATTCTTTGTAACAGCAGACACTATTTAAGGAACAATAAAATTAAATGAAAGCAGATATACAATTGTTAAGAGCCTACAGATGTTAGGTTGAACAATTATATGATACAATCTAGAGAAAAAAAAAATTTTTAATTTTATTTTGTACTTTTCACATTTTACTGCAGTTAATGTTTGGGTAGATAAAATGAGAGAGTATAAAATTCTGCCAAAACAGTTTTCATTTAGGAAGTTCTAGAAGCTATGCTAACAAACTAAGGAAGTTGTGAAACAAAACATACTTTTATTATCAGCATAAAAAATCATCTTTTGCAAAAAGTTGATTGTAAAACTTTGAAAATTTTGAATTTTTTTGTGTAATACGCTTTTAATCTACTAAAAGCACATCAATTTTGTATAGAAACTTAGTAAATTTAATTTATAGTATGTATGGTTTTAGTAGTTATATAATTGTGCAAAATGGTTGAACCTATATTCAGAGTGAGGTTTAAAGTAACAAATATGTTTTCATTTTGTTTTTGAACAGTAGAGCTGGTTAAAAGAATTAACCTACATTTATAGTATATTTTCCTAACCTTTGAAGAAAGTGTTTGTGTGTGTGTATTGTAGAAATTCATACAATTTGTTTATTTGTTTTACAGAAAAGCTATTTAATTGAAAGTGTTTTTGTAACTGTGACCTGGATTTATTTTTTGTTTTCCAGCTTGGGGGCACTATTGGAGACATTGAAGGCATGGCTTTTGTTGAAGCCTTTAGACAGTTTCAGTTTCGAGTTAAACGAGAAAATTTCTGTTGTGTTCATGTCAGCTTGGTCCCTCAGGTTTGTTATTTTGAAGTTAGACTTTAAATTGATTATAGGAACATTGTTTTAACATTTCTTGTTGGAAATACACAGTGTAACATTAATTCTGAAAGAGTATACATTGGCTCTTATTATAATTGTGAACATCTGGAAAATATAATGCTTTTCAACAAGTTTCAAACATAATTGTTTCAAGTAAATGAATTGTTCATGAATAAAAGGAAAAAGAATTTCATTTTTCAAGTACATTACACCTATATGCATATGTGCACACACACAAGACCTCACAATTAATGTTTACAAAGATTCTATCCTAAGAACATGTAAATAAAAATTTGTCTTGAAAGTTCAATAAAGTTTGTTCAATAACAAGAAACATTTAGTCATAGTAAGTTTAAGTGCAATGCAACAAAGAAATAAAATTTAAGGTTAGTCCTTGATAAAATCATATTGATGTCAGAAAACCCAGTGGTTAAGTCACTTGCAATCTGTATGTTGTGATTGAAAACTATTACTGAATGTGCTCAACCTTTCAACTATGATGGTCAATATTATTATTAATTTCTAAAGAACTGTATGAAAGCTGGTGGTATATTATGCATACCTGACTGCTTTCTCTAGTTTCTCACTCTGTAATTAGAATGGTTAGTGCAAATAGCCCTTAAGTAGCTTTGCATGAAATTTAACAAACAAATTAATGTTTAAATGCTATAATGTAGAAAAAAAGTGAATAGTTTACCTTTTGATCCTTTATACTATTAAATCTAATACATAAGAATGCTAAAAGTATCATCTGATGCTTCATGAAAATTGACCATAAAACTGCATAGATTATTACTATTTAAACTTACTATTTCACTTTATGAAAATATTCTATTAATAATGTACTATTAGTTATTTAAAAAGTTGAAAGCAAACATTGGGGTTTTTATAGCCAAGATCAACAGGAGAGCACAAGACAAAACCAACACAAGCTAGTGTTCGTGAGCTTCGAGGGTTAGGCTTATCCCCTGACTTGGTGAGGTTTATTGAACTTTGTATCATGGTTTATTTTGAAAGTTACTGTTGACGTAATTTTATTGTATGAGTGTAACTTGTAAAACTATAATTTGCTTTAGTAAAATCACTTTGTGGAATCCAAAAATGACTAAATTAAAAAAATGATTTTTTTTTTTGCATTAAATCATTTTAATAGTAAGATGTCAAATTGTGGATATCAATTTTTCATTTTGTATCTATTTTTAAAACAATTATATATTGTAACCACAGTAAAATAGGTCAGTTTTTATTAATACATCCCAACTGGCAAAATATTTTTTTTCAGTTTCAGGAATGTTTAGTTAGAATAATGAAAATGGATATAATGATCTTAGTACAAGCAATACTTTATATGGGAAATGAAATTAGTGTGTATAAGTCATAAAATAACCTCTTAAGCTGTCATGTTAGCACTACATCATATTTTTTTTATCAAATAGTTTGTAAAGTTTGTAATCAAATTTGAATCTTTGACATTTATACCTAATGTTTACAAACAGTTTGGTGCTAAAATATTAGTTTCTCCTCATCAAATTGTAGTTACAGATAAATATATAGTAAATAATGGCATTGCTGAACTGAGAAGTGATAGCTGACCAGTATGAATTTTTTGTGGGGTAAGTCTTGTATGTTGTTCTTGCAGTATGAGCCTTGTGCTTACCTTTTCCAAGGTTACTTTTTGATGAATTGTATTCATTTAGTGCTTGTTTAGTGTGTCATTCATTGAATGTAGAAGATGAAAAAAAATTGTTATTTAATTAGTGCTGCAATGTAGGAGTTGCAGGTTTGAGAAGTCTAGCACAATGTCCAGATTAAGTTTAATATTTCAAGTCTTGTCCTTTGACACTTGATTCTAGTAAATGTTTTAGTTAAAACATGAATTTGCTATGCAAACAACCTTTTTATTTGTTTATATTGGAGCTCAACTGATTCTTAGAGTTTGATGTTTTATACAGCAATAGAATTTTGTGTATTTTGTTTAGAATGTTTTATCCATAAGGTTGACTATTATCATTTCTTAATAGATTGTTTGTAGAAGTGAACAACCTGTGACTAATGGAGTAAGAGAAAAGATTTCAAATTTTTGTCATGTTGGACCCAACCAGGTAATATAAATAATCAAAATATTCTTAAAGTATTTTTCAAACATGAAAGCTTCTTAATTCTTTGTGTGTTCCAATGTGTAGTTATTAAATAGCCCATTGTAAAAGATTCAATATAATCCGGTTTGGTAATTTTTTATTACTGAAGATATAGTATGAAAGAAAAAGAATATGAATTCCCAATCTGTGAAATGTTTGTATTTTATTAACTGGAATAATTTATTAATCAGGGGCTTGTATAATGCTCAGAAATATTGAGCGCACTTTTTCCTTTCTTTTTTTTTTTTTTTTATAACCGTAAGACATTAAATGTTAAACTTGTAATAACATAAAGTTTTTAAACAGCTCAACATTCATGCATTGATAATTTTGTGCTGATCAGTTTTCAGGATTAAGGAAGATCAGTATTACGTAATATGGAAGTTGAGGTATTTCATTAATCGTTGGCAGCTGCTAATGTGAAAGTCGACTGTATAATAGAATTAAAATAAAAGTTAGCTCTTTGAATTTCTTTGCTAGAAATGATTTTGTAAAAGTTGATGTGTTGATATACAAAGAAATGATATTGGGAATTCAATAAATAATTTAACTTAGTCTAGAAATGTCATCTCTTATTTCACTGTGCATAACCAAGTTTACCTTTTGTTTTCCCCAGAAGCAGTCCATTGCTGTTATAACTTCTGAACAGTATGCTTGAGTTTGAATGACTGATAAACATACCTTAATAAATGAGAGAGACAGCTATATCTATTTTTACTACTAAACATAAAAAGAGATTATACAGTGAGGTATATAAATCTATTAACCCTATCATGTTAGGTCAAGGGTCAAAGGTTGTTTCATCATGTTTGTTGACTTGGATTCAAAATCTTATTGAACTACTATTTTATGGCTATGTTTAGAGTTTAGAATTAAATTGTAGATTATATTATATATATCAGTTAATTGAATTCAAAAGTATATATTAAAAGAACAATCTAAATATAGATTTTTATCAGTCATGATATGTTGAATGCAGCACTGTTTATAGTTAGATGTTTGTGATGTCATAATACTAAGCTTGTAGTTTTGTACAAATTAAGAACTCAAACTACTAATATTATCAAGCTAGAATATAAAAGAATCTCATATATATTTATTTTGCCGAGATACAGCTTAGGTACCGAATCAAATACAGTGGTCCTTTTAACTTCTTTAAATTTTTGGAAATGTTTCCTTATGTACACTTATTTCAATATATGACAGGTGAATAACAAAGCAACAGCTTAGAATGTCCTCAGAGTGGTTTTCATCTGTTCTGTATTTAAAGAAATATATGTTTAATCATTTCTTTCTAAATAATAATAATCTATATACATTTATAATGTATAATAATTGAAATGTGACTATATATTACAAAATACACAATGGTTACAGGTTAACCAAGTAACAGACCCCTACATAGTTAGAAATTAGAAAATAACTTAAAATATAAAGTCTTACTGAGAACAAATATTTCAAATGTATTTAGGAGATTATAGAGGTTATGCAAGTATTTGAGATTTTGAGGATGAAGATTTTTCAAAATCATAACATGAAATCACTTTGCACTTAGATGAGTACTAAAATTCTTATTTTTACAAACAAATCTTTAGTAAAGATATTCCATTGTAATCTTTACTAAACAGCTATCAAATTTTGTGAAGATACACATGCTGTATCTTATAGTGCAAATACTTAACATACAAATGTATAGACAAGCTTGTGTATTTTATGCTGAGCCCATAGTAAAAGGGTTAATTGAGGAATATCTTGTGCAACAACAAACAACACAGCACATTGTACAACTTTGTGTTAAAGTAAAGAAGTGAATAGATGTAATTGATATTTTTTTTACTTTCAGGTTATCATTTACTGTTGTATATTATTACCAGTCATGCTGTTGGTGCATTAAAGATTAGTATTTGACTATCCATTAATATCCCAATCATCTTAATTTATTGAAATCTTACTGTTATTTTAAAGGTTTGGAAAGCTCTTGAATTCCTTGTGTTTAAATTTTTACAAGCTCTATAACCTATTTTGTCTTTTGCTATTTAGAACTGTGTTTGCCATCATAGTAATTTATTTTGATCTCTTATACATTACAAACTATGGTGTCTGTCTTTTGTTTGAAAAGTTGCATACACAGGCATACATTTGCTTAAGAAATGATGGGTGAACAGAATAATGTTCATGCTGAACTTTTATCATTGTACCTTGTATTTTCTCCCATTTTGTTCATGCTTAGAGCTGTACTAAATAGAACTGGAATCTAGTGCACTTCTAGACTCCTGAAAGTTTGGAACTGTATTGTTCTTTGAGTCCTAAATCTAAGTTTCTTTCCAAGATTTTAATAGCAGGTTCAGCACTTTTTTGTTTTTTCAGGACGTTATTAATTTTGAGCCATTTTTATTTTTCTACTGATCAGTGCACATTATTTAGATTCAGGTGGGCAGTATACTGTCAAGTGATTGTTAATATCATGCGATCATTAGCATGCACTCATTGCTTTGAACATAAATATCATCTTCTGGTACAAACACTTTTGAAATTCAGCACATCTAGCTCCTGAATTTTGGAGCTAGCTGCTAGATTTGAAAATATTTGTCTAGGCGTGACTTAAAGAATAAAAGTATAGATTTATCATGTGCTGTCATTGAATGGCACTTACATGACTGAAATGCCCAACGTTTACAGTGGGCAGTATAAGTAGCTCAGAGCTTTGGCTCTTTATAAAACCAACAACACAATGCAGTTAACATTTTTAAAATCCAAAATAACTTAAATTGATAAACTTTTCTTGTGAGGAAAAGTACTTTTGCTTGTATCAGATGCTTCATTTTTTCAATTTTACAGTTATATAATAAGGTGATTAAGAAAACTTAATTCCTCATATTTACTTTACCAGGTAATATGTATGCATGATGTTCCATCAATCTACCATGTACCATTGCTTATGCATGATCAGGGGATCACAGAGCTCTTCATTGAAAGGTTACAACTGAATCTCCCTTCCAAGCAACCTCGGAGGTTCCTGTCTAAGTGGCAGGATTTAGTAGACAGGTTTGATCATTTAGTGAAAGAGGTAACCATAGCACTTGTTGGCAAGTACACTCAACTTGAAGATTCCTATGCTTCAGTAACCAAAGCACTTCAGCATGCCTCACTAGCATGCAATTATAAGCTAAACATTAAGGTAAGAGTAGCATGAAAATTTTATATGCATCATGCCTCACTGCTATGCAGCTTGGTTAAACACTAATGAAAGTACCATCAGTACTTTTATGTCAGTGAATCATATGAAATGACACTAAATTCGTGCATTTAAAGTGTGCTGAAAGTGAATAACGTGCTTTTAAGTTGTATCTGTTTTACAAAATTGAATTTTTTGTGGTGAAAAGAAAATTGAATGTGGATACATGAGTTATGATTGAAGGAGCGTCAAACCAAACATTAGTTCTGAAAATGAAGAAAAATTGTGTGAAAGATAATTTTGTTAGTTTTTGTTTAAAAAATTTATATTATTATTGTATATAAGGTTAACTTTGGATGCTAAAGAGAGCTTTTTGATTCCATGAAGTAATGAAATATTCTTAACTAGTCATATTTAGAATTTTCTGTTAAAACAGGATCCAGTTTTCTTAGTATTAATTATATTTACAATTGAAAATTTGACAGTGACCATGTAAAGTTCTCAAAGGATTCTGTAATGTTTCGGAAGGATTAATTAAGAATGTTTTCACTTCAATGAGTAGCTCCATGATACTAGTTAGTGGAAGAGAAGAGGGATTTATAAAATTATTTAAAGATATGCTAATTATAGTAACTTGATTGAATTATTTTATTTGTTTTATAGTACATTGAAGCTGCTGATTTAGAATTTCAAAGAAGGGAAGAAAATCCAGTACAATTTCATGAGGCTTGGCAGCACCTGTGCAAGTCTGAGTAAGTATAATGTTCATTACATATAAACTTGAGTTGATTCTGATTAAGTGTTACACTTGTTACTTACAAACATGGCTGACCCAAAGTATCAGATTTATTGCATACAAATTTGGCTAGTCATGAATAATTATGAAACTCTAAACACTATTAGCTTTTAAATATTGGGCTTAATACTTCATTCAACTGTGAGTATTATATTCACTCAATATAATACTAAAATTCAAAGTTTGGTCAATTCAGTGAATGATGCAGATTCTCATTGTACATCTTTACAGTAAAATAACTCAATATAATTATTGGAAGTTGTTAATCAAAAGTTAGAGAAGTGTATTTAATGATAAGTGCTGTATACAATTTGATCTCAGATATAGTTTAAAACACTGAACACTGACTTAGTTATTTTCAGTAATTTTTTTTTTAAACTTGTGATCATAAGATTGGTAAAGATATGAGACCATTAGATGTGTTTTTCTTTAAGTTATGATTTCAGTAAATATTAAATCCAAATTACTAACTGACTCAACTCTCGATTAATACTCAGTTTACTTACAGGCTTAGTAAGCCAAACAAAATAACAGTTGAATTATGGACAAGTGCAGTAAACATATAGGAATAATCATAGGTGTTGAAAATTTATTTTTTTATTTTTATGAAACCAGTTTTCAAACACAAGCTAACATATTTAAAATAAATTTCACATTTTTTTGTGTTGAATTTGAAAAAAAAAATTTAGTTTATTTCATGTTTATGTGGAATTTGTTTTTGCCAAAATTGTTCAAATAAATTGCTGTTTTCAAATTAGGGTACCATTATCAAAAAATTACAAATAATCCCCTTGTTCACATGGCCTGCGTTTGCTGACAGTACGTAATATGTAAGTGTGATATAATACTTTGGTTTATACGTACACAATCATACAAAACCTAAAGTACGTGATTATTAACTTGTGTAAGCTTATAAGAAAAAGTTAATAACAGTAGAATTTATTGCTTGTATCTTAAAAATCAAGTGAAAGTCCAAAACGTTATATGTGATTTTTTTTTTTACAGATACCACCTTTTAACACTTAGGTAATAGCTAAATTTCATCCTTTTACTTTTGTAATTTCTGTTCTAATTTTACTTTGACTGTCTTTCCTTCATTATGTATACATGGTACAAGATAGTTTTGTTTTTTTTCTAGTGGTTTGTTGGTACCAGGAGGATTTGGAAATCGGGGAATTGAGGGGAAAATAACTGCAATTGAATGGGCAAGAAAGAACAAAAAACCTTTCTTAGGTATAGTCAAATTACAATGTGCTGTATCTGTAAATATATAAAGAACAAAAACCTTTCTTAGGTATAGCCAAATTACAATGTGCTGTATGTGTAAGTATATGAAAAAAAACATTTGGGTTTGTAAGATTTTATCCATTTTAAGGGCAATTTTCCTGTTTTAAAGTTGTAAAAATGATAGCAGTGTTAATGTAATAACTGTTTAGATTCATCTTTTTAATGAGACTTCAAGTACTGCTTTTTATGATTGTCCATTCTAGAACAGACAAACACAACTAATTTGTGTGTTTGTTAACACTTTTAAGGACATAGACTTATAGTATTTGAGTTAAAACTCAAGGTATGGTATATAATTTTCTTATTTTACAATTTGTTAATAATGTCATTACAAATTTTATGTAAAATTAGTACTACAGTTCAAGCTAAATTAACAATTATGTGACCTTTTTAAAGAGTGGATTTTAAGTATTTTTTTCATGGGTTATGCACACTTTTTTTATGTGTAATTCTCAGGTGTGTGTCTTGGCCTTCAGTGTGCTGTGATAGAGTTTGCTCGAAATACACTTTGCTGGAAAAATGCTAATTCAACTGAGGTTGATCCTGACACTCCTTACCCTGTGGTAGGCTATTACCTTATCTCTCGCACACATTTGAAATAAAGATAAAAATAATCAGTTAATCCTATAACTTTCAATGGAAATTTCTGTTCAAAATAAGATTGCTTTAAAACATGTTGTTTAGTAATTGTGTTTTTTGTTTGTTTGTTAACGTTATGTTATCCAGAAAGAAAAAAAACAAGTGTGGCTCAGATTTATAGTTTATCTTATTTTTTATGTTATATATAAATATATATGAATTTGTAAGGCCATTTAAAACCTGAATAATTTGTATGGATTTTAAAGTGTTTAATTACAAGTAGTTGGGTATAATCCATCCAGCTTGTAACCATGAAGGTATCCGTGAGAATAATTATACTATGGTTTTTGATAATATATGCATATGTATATAAAATTTTGCAGGATATTAGTAAATATTACAAGGCTTTCATATACAAAATGTCAGGTTTTAAATTATTAAAATATTCTAATTTTTTTTCTTTCAGAATGGTGACCAGGCAACATGTAGAGTAATATTCATTTTAAGATTAAATATACCTCTTTGCATAAGATAATTTTCAAATTTCATATTTTAAATCTACCTTCCAAGTAATTATCAAATGTTTTATGAGGAAATGTTTATTAAATTGGAATCCCCACACATCACGAAATATAAATCACGCTATTTTCTCTCTAAAATGACTACAAAGTATAACTCAAACACAAATGTTTAAATAGCTTAAACATCCAAATATTATAGATTTATGTATGTTTATTATTTTTATTGTATTGATCTTTCAACCATTGCTAGCTAAGATAGTAGTTACTGTGATGTGATCCCCATGCAGTTATATTACTATATCTAAGAATATAAAATTAACCTTTACTCTTTACAAAGTGAATTATCTTAGCTGTGTTCTAGTGTACTAGTGTTTATTCAAGTAGAAACACATTTCAATTATAATATGCTATATATATATATATGTGTGTGTGTGTGTATACACCTTACTGTTTAGGAATAAGATTTCAAACTTATTTTTCTTAAAATCCAGAACAATAAATAAAAAAGTAAAGCAAACAGTAATATTTTCTGGTTGTGATGTTTACTTGGTTATTATTTGTCAAAGATTTCTAAGCCTTAAAAAGTTTTGCACATGGAGAATGTGAAATGAAATATTTCAGGTTTCATATAAACATTTGAATAATCAAAAAATAATAAATCACCATGTCAATACCATAGGAATCCATTATAATACATTAAATTTAGTACTAGAGCTGTATGTAGGGGAGAAGAAAAAAAATTTCTAACAGGCTAAAGCCTCAACTTATCAGCACAAAAGGCTTGTCTTAAAAGAAAGAAATGTTGCTGTTATTTTTAAAAATGACTGGGAAAATTACTTGTGGGGCATTGAGATTTTGACTGGATATTCATATCATATATATAATTAAGAATATCAAAAGAACGGTTTCCAAAGAAATCAAAATAGGTAAGCATATAGAAAAGATTAGAGGTTTTTATTTTCTAGCTGTCAAATATCAGTAATTTGAGTTCCTAATTTGTACAAAAATCAGTGTTTAGGTATGTTATCTTTAATATTTACTTGTATATTATTCAGTTTCTTAATTTATAATATGAAAATAACATGACATAAATTCATAAAATTGTGATTAAATAAAATTTTGAATGAGTCCATAAATGCAACATGACTTTTGACCTGTGATATGTAACAATGTCATTTAAGCTCCTTTCCTTGCAAGTGAGAGGGTTTTACTGAGTTACATTCAAAATTTGATTAAGTAACTTTACTACTAACATATTCTGATGAAACTAGTATTATTATCTACATATTACTTCAGTTATATATTATATACAGGGTGTTCAGAAAGTCACTGTGCACTTGTATATTTATTAACAGACATGTTTCGATATAGAATACAGGAGGTAAATATGAATGACAGTTATAAACAATGTTGAAAGTGATCCCCGTGGGCATCAATACAGGCTTGGATCCCTCTTATTTTGTTTCTAAACACCGCTATCAGTTGCTGGCTTGAAATTGAATGAATGCTATTATAAAACTGCACAGTGACTTTTCGAACACCCTGTAGGTTTAAATTTCATTTAAAAATAAACCTTTAAATAAAAGTACTTAAACCTCAGTTTTGTTGTCACTTGATGCATGAACAGTTTTGAATCTTAAAGTTTTGTCTGTGTTAGTTCAGTATTATTTGATGAACAGGGTACATGTATATCTAGACTGGATCTACATTTGTTACACTTTCTGTCCATTTTTTAGCTCAAATTTCATCAGGTCAACTGGTCATCATTAAAAAAAAAATCACTTGTTAATAATAGCCGTGCCCACCTCTCTATATGGGCATGTTAATTCATACAACATGTATTTATTTGATTGACATGTTTACAACCAATAAAGCTCATTTTAAACTAGAATTTCTAAATTTTTTAATTAAAACTGGGACACTATTACTAAGTGTGTCAAACAGTCAAAGCCCTTGCTTGCATTTAGCATAGAGACAGTTAAGCTGTATTTAGATTTTACCTTTATATTTTAGTTAATTGTATATTATTTATTGTTTAAAAATTATATTTAAGGGCTTTAATTTTTAATATAATGCAAACTGTACCTTGGTTTTTGAAGTTAAATTTACTGTGCAACTGAAAAAAATTTTCTGAAGACTTTAGTATTTACCAAAACTACTGTAATATGCTCTGAAGCCACCCATTGGCATATTTTGTAAATAACCAAAAATAAAGGAAAACATTAAAAATATCTAAATTACAAAGGTAAAACCTGAAATTACAAAAGAAATAACTATGTAACACAAATTTTGTTCCTGTATAGTATGTGTTATTTCTTAATTGCTTGTAATGTAAAAGTGCTTTTGTGACCTGGATAATGAAATTAAGAAATTAACCTATTTTCTATGTAAAAATGGCAAACTTGCACATTTTCATTTACATAAAATCTGAATAAAACATATGAATCTAGGTATACATGTATTTATACTAAAGTTATACAAAAATGTTTAGAAGTGAGTAGTTTTTTGAGATTTGTGACTGTAATTTAAATCACTTTCATGTATCAGCCCCCAAATATAGTCTTCCATCATGTTTTTGTTATATGCTCCCAGGTCACAAAAGCAAAGATTGAAGAGAAAAGTGGGTCTTTTTCATTCATTTTAGGCATAAACAACAGGGATATAACACTTTTTGCCCACGAACAAGAAAAAGTAAAACTTTGTTATATAGTGTAATCAAAAAAGGATATTTTAAAATTATATCATAAATAGTTAAAAGGAATATACATATTTGTATTTCTTAATTTTAAACATTTTATTTTTTGTATTTTTTTGAAGTTCTAAAAGTTGTGCAAATAAATTGTGAAAACTATGATAAAAAATATTTTTGTACTGAACATGAAAATCACCTTAATGAGTATTATTTACCTGCTACATTTATTGTATTAAATACCATACTAGTTAAACAATGTTCTCAAAAAGTTTTATTTTTGAGACAAATTTTTCATCAGTGGTATTTATTAATTAGGTTATTGACATGCCAGAACACAATCCAGGTCATATGGGAGGAACCATGCGTCTTGGTAAACGTCAGACGGTTTTTAAGAGTGAAAACAGTATATTGTGTAAGTTTCAATTTGCTACTACATTTCAACTTAACTCTTTCAGTACAGGTCCTTAAGACCAGCCTTATTATCATTTTATACTTGCTGTAGTTTTCATTCTTTTACTTTTGAATTAGGAGGCACGTGTTCACAAAATTAGGCTGATTATCAGCAAATATTGCAATGTTTTCATGGCTAAATATCAGATTATTTTATTATTAAGTCTTAAGGTTCGTTAAATAATGTTTTTCTCATGCCTTTTTTTTATTTTTCTATGTTGCCCATCCAACAAGAAAAGTAGTTTTCAAATTCACATGCTAAATTCTTATTATGTTTGAATATTTTTTATCAAATGTTTCTTAAGAAAAATGTTTTATTGTTTTCCTTTCCAAAAATCTGTATGGGTTCAGTGTATTTGACTGATTTTATAACCACCATATAAAATTGGGGAAACAATATAAAGTATGCCTGTTTTGTTCTTGAATTACTACAGATAATGAAACAAAAGAAGTTGCTTGGACTAAATAGGTTAAATTGCATACCGTTATACACTTGTATATATTTATTAATTTTATAACACTGAAATTTCAGTAATGGTTGCATAACAGTACAGAAGTTACAATGGAATTGTGCACATGCACTCATGTTACTCTATCCAATAATATAAAACTAACTTTTTCTACAAATTGACTTATCTTGGCTGTGTTTAGTGGACAAGTACTTGGTAAAATATGGTTACATTTCAATTATTATAAATTGTATATGTATTGCTAGTATGTGGGCTAGTATTTGGTAAAATATGGTTACATTTAAATTATAAATTGTATATGTATGTAGATTATTTACACCCTGGTTCTTAAACTTATTTTTCTCAGGACACAGAACAGTAAATAAACAGATAAAACACAATTATCTCTTCTGGTTATGACCTTTGTACTTGTTGCTGCTTGCTAAGCCCAGAGAAATTGCGCACGTAGAGAATCTGAAACAAAACTTCTTTTTTAGGTTTTATGTACACAAACAGTCATTAATAATTTCATTTATACCATAGAATTCCATTATAATTTATCAAATTTCATAACTAATCTGTATTTGAATCTAAAAAATTACAAAATTATGAAGAGATGAAAACCCCAATTAACCAGCTAAATAGTTTGTCTCAAAAGAAAGCCATTATATTTGAAAATGGTTGGAAAAAAATCATCAAGAAGGCATTCTGAGCTTCCTGTTGGTTACTCACATGTTTTATATAGAAGTAGGGACTGTTTTTAAAAATGGGAAGAGAGGATTGGGAGCCACTGTGTTTGATTTACTAAATATAATGATTGCTCAAGAAATAGAAAAGATGAACAATTTCTATTTTACATTCTAGCTTGTAAATGTTGAAAATTTACGTTTTTAATCCATACAAAATTATAGACTTCATTTGACATTTTAAACATATAATTTGAATCAGTGCTGCATTCAGTGTACCATACAAGTCACTAAAATCTATATTTAGATGTTTTCTTTTAATATTTACTTTTAAATAAAGAAATTAAATATATAATATGAAAAATTGAATCATAATCTACAGTTTGGTATGAAACTTGGGGAGATAAATTCATAAAATATTACTTCAATAAAATTTTGATCACACTCTACAAATGCAATGACATGGTCTTTGACCAATGACCTGTCTGAAAAGAGTTAAGAAGAGTAATTGATTTATTACCTTTCATATAAATACAAACTACATATAATAGCAAGTTGTACCTCCTAAGTTGTGAAATTTACGATTTTCACAACCTCAATAAAAGAAATTTTGAAATCACATTTCAGCTATAATTAAAAATGAAACAACCTGACTGGAAATGGCTAATGTGTAATCCCACAAATATAAATTGCAGGTTTGATATATATTTATTTTTTGTGCTCTTGATACAAAGTTTTGTTTCTTGAGTAAAATATCTTGTAGTCTTGTGTAACAATACGATGTTAAACTTTTTAACACTTAAACATTTTGTTTAGTAATTTGAACTAAAAAGAAGGGAAAGAAACATGTTTTTCATCATGTCTTTGTATTGTATAAGCTTTAGTACATTACTAACTTCTAATAGAAGTAGTACACTGAATTTGTATATTTCAGATATGTTTGTTGGTTGAGTTAAAACTGATTGTAATTGCAGTAACAGACAGTGCATTAAATTTAGAAATAAACAAAAGAGTAATATTAGATTATAGGTCTTTGCAACGTGGTAATTATATATTTTTAAAAGAATCTTCAACTCTGCTAAATCATATTAAGTTTAAACATATGATTTGTGTAACTTTAAAATGTTTCTTAAAAATAAATTTTAATTTACAACAGCATTACTTTTAAAGTACTTCATAAAATAATGTCTTATTTGAACCTTCTGATAATTTTCATTTCTTTAAGAATCATGGCAGTAAGAAACTTACATTTTAAAAACTCAAATCCAGTTTCAAATTTCTTGTTCTTATCCATTCCAGACTATAACATTCTTTGTCTTGTTTTTTGTGATGACACAGAACCTTAATAGCTGCTGGGGACTCATTGAGTGGTTATATTACCATCCAAATGATTAAAGGGAAAAATCTCTTGTTTATTTAATCAGTAACTGAGTTTTTAAGAACTGAACAGTTATTCAAGAGATCATAATTTCTAAAAGGTTTTTCATGATTTTGTTGCATAGACCGGTTATATAAAGATGAACAATACATTGATGAGAGACATCGTCATCGTTATGAAGTGAACCCTGCTTTTGTGCCAGATTTAGAAGCATCAGGAATGAAATTTGTTGGTCAAGATCTAAATGGAGAGAGAATGGAAATTATGGAGCTACAAGGTAAAGAGGGAAAGCCAAATTTAGTTCTTAGTTGCACATTCAACAATGTAACATAACCTAGATTATTGTTTTTTTTCCATGTAAACCATTACATTTCTGCAAAGTATTACACTGCCATTAGCTAAACTTGCACAAAATTATGGTTTTGCTGCAACATTTATGGATAAATTTAATAAATAATTATTGATAAAATGTAACAATATCCATTGCTTTTTTTTATTTGGCAAAGTTAATTTAAATAGGTGGTTTATACATTACTTTTATATGTTGTAAAAGCATTATATTGAAAATTTATTAGTAAATGATTTTTCATGTAGATTTATCTCCACAATGAGATATTTCATTGGTAATTTATGTATTGGCTTTTCAAGTTAAAGTAGCTATTTCTTGTATCAAAAGAAAATGCATATTTATTATAAGATTGGATAGCTGAACATGAATTCATAAGTTTGAAGTAGAGGTTGATCAGAACAGGAAGCATGGTTATAATTAATTACCACAAAAATGTGCTATCTCAGTGTGTACCAGTTTACAATAATTTTTCTAGTTATAATTTTCACATTGGGGTCCTGTGTATAAACAATTACAATCAAGAGAACATTAGTGTTTAAACTACGGTCATGTTAAGTTAGTGCTCCAAAACAGATGCGTAGTAATGTCATAATAATTAAAATTTGATGTTTGTTTGTACAAGATTGCAATGAATGTTCTATTTATTTTGTGATCTATTGGTAAATCGTTAGTTTAAACAAAATGATTTTTGTGAAGCAAATTACAATACAGCTATTTGTATAATGGTTGATGGCTTATAAAATTATAAAATATATTTGTTGTACATGCAGTTGCTTATCATTATCTAGTTGCATATCAATATTAGTTTATCCCTGTGTCATGGGCTCGGCTAACCCTGTGTTTGGAAGAAAATATTTACAGTAATTTCAAATTTATTAAGTATAACTCTACCAAATGTGACAAGCATTTAGTAAAATATACAGATTTGTTATACCTGAAAAGTTTGAGCTTCAAAGGTTTTTATACTCAAAATGTGTCTTTGAACTGACATCAGTCTGACTCAAAATCTGAATGCAAGGTGATGTTTATCTGATGAATTAAGATACTTTTGTATATCATATTTTAATATCTGAAATTCATATCTACATTGTTTTTCTGATACTTGCTAACTATAAATAGTTGTTAACTTAGTAACATATGGTAAAATGAATAGTTTAACAATAAATACATAATACCATGATAACTAGCACTCTGTAAAAGGTCATGACATGTATACTTTTATTCCATCTGTGCAATTAGGGCTCATATGCCCATTATATTTAAGTGACTGAACTGACTATTTGGTTATTTTGGTAAACCAGAAACACTGCTTTGTTACGAGCATAGTTTGGGTAAAAAAAGATTTCACTATATGTATGTGAGAGTGAAAATAATAAATTACAGTAATTTATAATAATTAGGTTAAATCACAAAGTGTATAATTTGTATTTTTTAGTTTGTTATTAAAGGATTGTTTTTCACCTTACGTACATTCAACATTCTGTACACTATTGTCATTGTGGTCAAGTGCATCCCTGATTATTTTTGCCACCTGAATGTAAAGCATGTTACTGCAAACTACTAGTTTCTTTTAGAAAATATTCCATAAATTGGGAACTTTGATTTTTAGCATAATTTTCAAAAGTTGATTGCTTTATTTCCATGCACCTCAACATAATAAAAAAAAAAGTCACTTTATTTTTATTAAGCTTTTTTATAAACTCACTTAAACATCCACAACATCCAAAGATCAAATGCCATGCTAGAGAAACAAAACTGTCTTCGCTAAAGATTGCTCCAACCCTGCCAAAAGTTTTATTTTGTGTCTTTTCGTCCTACTGTTTTCACTGTTATATATGAAAAGAGATAATGCATTGAGACTCAATTCTCTTTACAATTTGAAACACCTTAATCAGAGTTAGGGAAATCTGAAAAAGGTTTGCTAGAGTGATGCCTAGGATTGCCATAAGGGAAGAGGTTGAAATTTTTCAAGTTTGATCTGAATCCTTTCCAACAATTCATTGTTCCTCATAAGATAAAGAAGCCCTCAAGACTAAACACATTTCTTCAAATGTGGCCTAACTAGCAATCTGTACAATGAAATTATAACCTCATTTAGACTTGTGTTGAATATTTCTGTAGATACAACCTAAAATCTTGTTTGCCCTACCACTACCAACAGTGCAGTGTTTTTGGATGGCGTAAGATACTGATCTTGGGATTTATTGTTGTTGGTATAAGTATGTGCCTCTAATTTTTTCTTCGTTTTTTTTTTAGGAAATTTGTTAATGTTGATGAAGTGTTGTTTTATTTGGTTGATTTTATCAGGTGGACATAGTTTTGTGGCTGTGTTGTTTGGTTTCTTAACATGTTAATTTTTATTTCGTGTTCCAATATACAAGAAACTACAAAAATAAAGTGTTAATACCCATACCAGCCATTCTGAGATACATTTTTGTTTCAAGTGGGTTTCTTGTCATTAAGAACTCTCTGTTTTCTTCAATCATGCCACTTTTCTATCCAATTAGTTAACTTATCCCCTGCAGCAATAGAGAATTTTTTTAACAAGCCTTTTATGTTGCACCTTGTCAAATGCTTTCTTAAAATACAGATTCACTAAATCTGCACTTTTATTCTCATCTACATAAGCATATACATTTTCAAAAAATGTTAAAAGATTTGTATGGCAAGATTTTCTCTTAAAGAAACCATATCGACTATCCAGTAAAATTCTAAACTTTGTAACAATGATGTTGCAAAGCATCTTTTATCATACTTTTCCAAACTTTTCACACAACTGATGTTAGAATAATGTGTTTATAATTACCGAGAAAAGGGGAGTTATATTAGTTGACTTCCATTCCTCTAGTACCTACCCACTATTCAAGAACTGACAAAAAAAAAAAAGTAGAAAGTGGCTCTTTAATTTCCTTCAAAACCTTTGGAAAAAAATATTTGGCCCAAGAGCTTCATCTTTTTTTTAAACTTTCCAGTTTTATCTTTAACCAGCTCAAAATTAATATAGTCATCTTGTTCAATCTTGTTTTTGTCTAGCAGTTGTTCAATATCTGTAATACTGCTGAAAGTATTTGAATACAGGTCAGGCATGCTCACTTTTATTTCATGTACTATTTCTAACTAAAGAAAATTTATAATAATGAATAGTTTTATATCAGGTGGTCAGAAACCATTCACAACTCTTCTCGTAGAGTAATGAATAGAAAGGAAGTATTTCTAAAGCTCCCTCATGAAAAAACAAAATACTTTCTGTTGCATTGGGTTCACTTTTTAATATATGAATATATAAATGTTCATATATTGTCAAGTCATTTACATTTTTTTCCAAATGTATATGTAAATACAAAGACTTAAGTTTGATAATTAAAGGTTTTTTTTAACTTAAAATTAGTCTGACATTGTCATGCAGATGTTTAATTTCCAAAGAAGTGCCAGGTAAACTGAGAATATATTTCTCATCATGCAGTATTATTTATTTGAATTTCTGTATTTGTCATTTGTGAATATTAAAGAAAGAGGAAATTGGATGGAAAATAGGACATATTAAAATTACTTTTTTCTTAAAATAATGATGTTGAAGCACATAATGTAGCTAACCTGAGAAAGAAGTATTAATATTTGTGGATTCTTTTCAATAAATCAGTAACCTTGATGCTTGTTATTTAACAGATTTCAACGTTAATGGTGAGCAAGATCTACGATAAATTCCTCTGCTTTTGAGCTAGCTTGAAATGTCTCTATTTGATTATTTTCTAGGTCATCCTTATTTTGTTGGTGTTCAATTCCATCCTGAGTATATCTCAAATCCACTACGACCCTCCCCACCATACTTAGGTCTCGTTCTTGCTTCTTGTGGTAAGTTAAATAATTACCTATCCAAGGGATGTTGTCTTTCACCAAGACAAAATAGTGACGATGAGAGCTCTGATGAGGAGATCTCCACTGTCTCAAAGAAGATTTCTCAAACAACTCTTCAAGTACCTAAGGAACAGTAATAAATATTAGTGTTATTCTGATAAAATTCTTTAATCTATGAAGCCTTGCATTATTTGGTAAAGAGTTATTGGCATGTTTCTTTTATCTAGTGTTTTACAATATATTTACCTTATTTATGTTCCAAAATGTTTTTTACAACATGTTTTTATTTAAATTTATATCATTTAAGGTATCTGTTTTTAAACTTAGCATCGTGAAACAACATCATAGTACTTAATACCTATTTTCACACTTTTTATGCTGTATTTGACTTGTTGAAAGGTTGGCAACTTAAGATTTAAAAATACATTTTGTAGTTTATAGTTGAATATCTTTCTTTACAAATAAGCAAACTATAATAATTTATTGTTCCCTTCTAAGTAATGTTGAACTGTAAGATATTAGGAAATGTTGCATAAATTTTGATGTTTTATGAAGAAATTGAAATTTACAAAGTGTGCTTTTAAAAAAAATTACTGGAAACTTTTTCAAGCTTGACAGGTTATTGTTAATTGTTCTCCTTTTGAATGTGAAAGAATCAGTCTAGAGTTTTAAATATATTTGCTGAAAGAAACTCCAGTTGATAAATGAAACTGAGTTTTATTTGCAAGTTGAGAGTAAACCTAACATGAACCTCACTTGTACTTGAAGAATCGACTTGTTCCTGTGTTTTACTATTTTAAAAAATTATACTGTGGCAAATAATGTATCAATAATTAAGAAACCTTGAAAATGGTGCGTTTGTTCTATTTCTGTGTGTTGAATGTATTGAAACGAACATGGATTAAATGATTAGTTGTTTTGATATCGTGTTTTCAGTGAATATAATTCCTATGCAAAAGAATATTCTGGAAGCAACTTTCTTTGGGCATTAAATCGTGTATTATCTTGTATAAAATTTTTAAACTAATGTTATCTCATATTTAAAAGATATACTCGTTAAATGAACAGTTTGTCGTGTCAATATATTTGTTGCTATAAATACAGTCGCCCTGACATTTGTTACTATAATAGTATTTTGATTTTAAAATTCATAGTAAAGAAAACAATCGTTTTAGGAACTTTTAAAGAAAACCTAACTCGATGATAATATATTTCATACATGAAGGTTTGTTAACAATTTGCTTCAAAAAAACGGTATTTTTTTCTCATTTGTTTTTCCCGAATACGTTTCATGAATTTATTCTTTTACTTCTTCAGTACTTTGTCGTAACTGTTGTTATCTTATTAAATTGTATGGTGGGAAATTTGAAAATCTTGCAAGGATAATCTAATCAAAAACACCCTATATGTGAAGAAAAAGGTGCGACTTAAAGAAATGAAATCAAAATTGTCGATCAAAAGTGTTAGCTACACTCCTAACATTAATAAGAATGCTACAACAAATATCCATTCATTAGTTAGGTAAGCCGCGTATTTTGTTTTATGTACCACTATGCTCTAATTTGTATTAAAAAAAAACGCAACCTGGTTATACTTTACAGAACTGACCCGATTCGTCATAAAATATACGGTGGTAGTTTTCTTCTAAAACAGTTAACTTTTTTTATAGTAACGCCATAGATACTATACTAACAGTTTCTTGCAGTCACCTGCATACACTCAGTACAACCGTATCAAGTATCATGGTTCACGCTAATATCTCGTCGACACCAAACGCTCTTTAGTCATGATAATTTCTTAACATTTGTAGGTATAATTTAGCAATGAATAATTTGCAATATCTATCACGTGCATGGTTTTTCGAAAACTTTAAGAACTACAAATCTCGTTTGTAACTCAGGTTAACCTGAAGATGACTTGAGAAGGCTCTCTACTTTATTTCAATATATCTTAGAATTTGTTCCTTCTTCTTGTTCTATATTTACCTGCTTTTCCAGTTACAGAATAAAATTCACTAAGTGATTAAATTATGTGTATTTTTATATGCAAAAACGGCTGTTCTGGGCCCAGAAAACACTTCAAATAGAAGAGCGAACAACGTTTCGACCTTCTTCGGTCATCGTCAGGTTCACAAAGAAAGGGTTACTGGTCGGAAGCTGACCACGTGTTTGGGAGGGGTTGTATAATTGAGTGTTGCAATGTAGAGGGCGCGGTTTGAATATATTCAAACGATGACCGAAGAAGGTCGAAACGTTGTTCGCTCTTCTATTTGAAGTGTTTTCTGGGCCCAGAACAGCCGTTTTTGCATATAAAAGTTCTCAACAAGTGGGTTTCTCGACATCACTGATTATGTGTATTTTTGACTGGTAATTTAAAATTTGTTGTGCTTCTCATCATATGCCACATATTTTTAACTTTTTTTTTGTTATAAACTTCAACACCGTTTCTGTTGAGTATAATACATTTTAATAATTTTAACTATCTAATGACATTGTAGTATAACCTTTTTTACGTCATAATAT
Source organism: Carcinoscorpius rotundicauda (assembly GCA_011833715.1). Taxonomy (NCBI): domain Eukaryota; kingdom Metazoa; phylum Arthropoda; class Merostomata; order Xiphosura; family Limulidae; genus Carcinoscorpius; species Carcinoscorpius rotundicauda. Next base: position 25,650,479 of record CM022404.1, read on the forward strand.
ATACTAATAAACACAGGAAATAAAATAAGATTTAATATTCATCGACTTTGCTAAGCATAACGAACCAAGAAAGTTTTTACTGGATATTGCAGTAATGCATGATCGATAACTAACAGCCATCCTATCATATCAGTACAATTGTAATTAGTATGGACAGGGAATTATAAATTCAATGTGTATGTGTAATGATGCGCGGTAAGTTTACAGGGAAAAAAATTGATTTTTGAACCATCGTATTATCTTAATGTGTAGAAAGATATGTTAGTACGTCTACTTGTACTACTAACGCTGAGGCAATACTTATTCCCCTAAGATTTTACATAATTAACTTAATTTTAAGTTTAATATGTACTTGAAGCTTAATTATGTGTATATTATTTATATTTTTATGGGCATGTGGATAAATGGATGTAAACCGTTTGTGTTCCAAAGTTATCAGTATATAGTTGCTCTTGAATCCAATCACAATGAAATGGAACATAGAATTTAAATGTACCTCAGAACGGTTGGTGATGACCAGGGAAGGTCGAAACGTTGTTTTATGCTTTATTAGTAAAAGTGTTAATACCCATACCAGCCATTCTAAGATGCATTTTAGCTTCAAGTGGGTCTATCGTCACGAAGAAATACAATTTAATTTTAGGGTGGATCAAAGCTTAAATTTAACCAATTTAGTTGTTTCATGCTAGAAGTAATAATTTTGTATCTTTCAGTTTTTTTATTTTCTACAAGTTTTGTAACCTCAAATAATTGTTTGCTTGTTTTTTGAATTTCGCACAAATCTACTCGAGGGCTATCTGTGCTAGCTGTTCCTAATTTAGCAGTGTAAGACTAGAGGGAAGGCAGCTAGTCATCACCACCCACCGCCAACTCTTGGGCTACTCTTTTACCAACGAAAAGTGGGATTGACCGTAACCTTATAACGCCTCCACGGCTGGGAGGGCGAGCATGTTTGGCGCGAACCCGCGACCCTCAGATTACGAAGCGCACGCCTTAACGCGCTAGGCCATGCCGGGCCTGACCTCAATTGATCTGAGGACGCTATATGAACACCGAAATTAACCTTAACCACAAAATATAAAAGTTAATTTTGGATCAATTAATGTGAAGTGAAACTGCCAGAAAAACCATATTCATAGGCCCTTCTTTTTTCTGCCTTAAGTTTGATGACTGAACATTTTAGTTTTCTTGATTTCCTTTTTAGTTTTTCTTAATAATGACACCGATTTCTGTGTGAGTGAATACTGTGTTGACTTTACAGAAAACATAATGGTTTGTTCAATTAACAGTAGGTATTGGTACCCGGTGTAGGCCCGGCATGGCCAAGCGCGTAAGGCGCGCGACTCGTAATCCGAAGATCGCGGGTTCGCGCCCGCGTCACCCCAAACATGCTTGCCCTCCCAGCCCTGGGGACGTTATAATGTTACGGTCAATCCCGCTTTTCGTTGGTAAAAGAGTAGCCCAAGAGTTGGCGGTGGGTGGTTATGACTAGCTGCCTTCCCTCTAATCTTACACTGCTAAATTCGGAACGGCTAGCACAGATAGCCCTCGAGTAGCTTTGTGCGAAATTCCAAAAAAAAACAAGGGACCCGATGTAAATAAATTAAGATTTGCGAAAAGGAGCATAAAAATACCGCTATAGTCAGTACAACTACAGCACTCAGAATAATATAATTCTTTTAGTTAATATTTACCAGGGATGGTGATAGAGTTGGATGAATGTTTCTTTAGCGTAGTTTCTTTGGATCATTTACATTTCCCACAATACGTTATGGCGACAGTAGCTTTATAAATAACACATTTCACAAGACTAGAATTCTTTAGAAATAACTTGATCATTGGTAGATTACAACTGGTCCAAACAACATGAAACTAGGGATCACTGTAAGTGTTAACTTAATATTTATCAAGTTTAGTGGCGTATCAGTAATTTGTTTAACACTGACAGTTTGTAATATTACTATTTAGAATCTGGAAAATTCCTGCAGGCTTTTCGTTTCAAAAAGTTTGTATTCGTTGTTTCAGTAGTCTTTGATTTTGTTTTCTTTAGCTTAACAACTCACTTACATGCTGTGTCGCTAATTTATGGTATTAAATGATATTTCAGAATGTTTGGTGGGGAATGTCAAAGCATTCGGAAATATATAGTAAATTATATTTAAATTACTTCCAATATTTAAGTCTTAAGAACTAATAAAAATGTGTGTGATTTTCAACAACCATAAGATTAGTCATCATTCGTAGTGATGATAATGAAAGATGGGATTACTTGAAACGTCGTGAGTAGTAAAAACTGTAATTGTAATCTATATTTTAATGTTTGTTTGTTTCTTTCCTCAATTTCGCGCAAAGCTAGAAGAAGGCTATCTGTATTAGTCATCCCTAATATAGCAGTGTAAGAATAGAGGAAAGGCAGCTAGTCATCATCACCTATTGCTAATTCTTTCCGACTCTTACCAACGAATGGTAGGATTGAGTATCATAAAAAAAAGTCCCCAATGCTGAAAGGGAGCGTGTTTGGTGTAACCGAAATTAGAGTGTGTGCGCGTTTTTTTTTTATTTATAGTAAAACCACATCGGACTGTCTGTTGTGTCCACCAAGGGGAATCGAATCCTTGATTTTACGATTGTAAATCCGTAGTCTTACTGCTGCCTCAACGGGGACCCGAGGTTCTAACCCGCGACCATTAGACTACGAGTCAAGCACTACTAATCACCTTGCCATGCCAGGCCCTATATTTTAAATTATTTCCTTTAATATAATCTGAGGAATTTACAATACATTAATATGTAAAACTGTTGCGTACATTCTTAACTTGATATGAACATGCCTACCTAATGCATGAAAACTATGTCCACAAAAATTTTAAATTCCAACATTAAATGTGAAACTAAAGTAATTTTACATTTCTATTAATATGTAGATTTTTGTTAAATAAAAAAAAAACATGTGTCTTAAATATGTTACAAATTTAGCGAAGCGAATGAAAACATTTCTACGCAGTAAAATTGTTAAAGGGAAACGATAAGCAAGGAAATCTAATGTATGCCACTCCTTTGTGTAGAGTTGGAACTTACAGAACTTCCTTTCAGGAAATCCACAAGAACAACTCGAATTTATCCAAATTTACTAGCTCTGTATATAAAACTTGGTAAATCTTACTCCAGGAGGACATAATTCCAAAGTTGCTTTAGCGCTTATTAATGTAATATAATAGGCTTGTGTACTAGATGGACCAAATTTTGTTACTTCTACAGAAGTGCTAATTATTTTTATTTGTTCCGTATTATCATACAAGTAGATTTAAACAATATGTAAGTAACAGATTTTAGTATCGTATATCAAATATTTGCACGGTAGGAATTTAACAGCGAAGCAACTAACCTTTATACTTTCGAGAGTACATAAAAGGACGGTTTATGTACGGCAACTCGTATTGCATAGCATTCTATTCCACATAATTTGCGCTAAGGTGGCTTACAACTTCCAAGAATACCCGTTTTAACAAGATATCTTGAGTTTTCCTCAACCAATATTTTGGCAGTCCTACCAAATCATGCTGGCTTTCGTAACTGAAAAGTTATTAATGCTTGCTTTCATGCAGTTGTGATAAGAGAAATAAGTGGTTATGATTACGAATCAGCGTAGACCAGTACCAAATGTATTATCACGTAACTATAAATCGTTTAGCATATGTAGTAAATAAACATATAATTTAATAAGTTCTCATATACAATTAGTATATATTAGTGGGCAACGGGACTATGAACTGAAGAATATGTAAACTACATTACAGTTTAACTTAAATTGTAAACCATTTACCTTAAATTATAGTCTTATAATTACGAGGTAATTCTCGATAAAAAAAAAGTTTCCACAGAGCAATTCATAAACCAGTCAGCGAATTGCAATTTGTTTTTTGTCGAATATCATCTGATAAGCCGAATAAAAAGTGAGGCTTATATTTTCTCATAGACAACTTTGTTAGGTAAAACGTTAAAAAGAGTTAAAGGTAAGATTAACTTAAATAAGAGAATAAAACATATATAACAGACTAGTTCTCCCTCCCCGGTGGTTCAGTGGTAAATCTGAGGTATTGCAGTATTAAAACGGAGGTTTAATACCCGTGGTTAATACATCACAGATGGCCCATTTTGTAGCTTTGTGCTTCATAACAAAAAAAACATAATAGACTATAATTTTATGTTTTTTACTTCTTTCAGAAAAATACAATATTGGAAACCTGTATTTTTGCCTTTTCATACCTGCATGTACTCAATGCTCACTAAAAGTGAATATTTGTTTTGGTGTTTATCTTCCCTCTGGCATTGAGCTTGGTAGTGGCGGCCCCTGTCGACGATGACGAAGGAGGAGACAAAGAAGCAGTGTTCTTACTGCCTATCGAATTGGTTAAAAAGTCTGTGATAACTGTGCTTCCAGAGGGTAATAATGAACATGTACAAACCAGCCGCTACGCACGAGGTAGTATCTAACTCAAAATCTGCTTCGTCCGTCTATCTACGGTGGTGGCTATGATGTATCTGGATAAGGGTACCTATACTGGCGGCCACGAAGGTTTTGTGTCGTACGCGAAATATCCAGTGGGTGGAAGTTACCACTAAATGTGTGTCGAACGACTTTATAACAGTACAACTACACAAGCGCAGAATTAAGTCTAAAGATATACTTTCATCAAGTAGCAGCAATCTTCAAGATCTGTAACACCTGTTGTACCTCATTTTTCTATCCTACATTCTCTTTTAGATAAACCTTTAAGGCAAATGTCTCCCTTTTTTATTCAGAGAGGACTTGCTGGCTCTCCAATGTCAATAAAGAAGCTTCGATCTGGTGACATATTGGTGGAAACATCTACATTTCAACACAATGAACTCCTCTTGCGTTCAAAGGCGATTGGGGATATAGCTATTAAGGTTACATCTCATGCTACTTTGAATTCATCACGAGAATTTATTGTTGAAAGGGATTTGAAAAACATATCCGAGCCAGAAATTCTCGCTGGTTTCTCCACGTAAGCCCCCAGTGGCTCAGCGGTATGTCTGCGGACTTTCGATACCCGTGGTGGGCAAAGCACAGATAGCCCATTGTGTAGCTTTGTGCTTAATTCAAAACAACAACAGTTCTCCACCTAAGGAGTTTCTGCAGTGAGGCGTATCTTCACTCGCAAAGATGGAATTATGATGCTCATCAATATCCTTATTCTAACATTTACGTTATCACGTTCCCCTGCCACCATCAAGGCAGATTATCTTAATTGCAGAGTAAGGTCATACATTCCAAAACCTCTCTGATGTTTTCAGTATCAGCGGTTCTGTCACTCAAAGACTTCATGTTGTTGTTCCCTGATGTGTGCTTCTTGCAGTGGTGAGGCTTAAGATGCCCATGAGTGTGAAATGGACTTTCATTGTGTCAGTTGCAATGGCTCTAACCCATCCTACATTCGTTCTTGCCCTAAATGTTTGGAAAAAGAGGTGCAGCATTTGAAAACGATTCATAACATTACTTATCCTGAGGCTCGAAAATTGCTATCCATCACTTCATCTTGGACGTATGCTGCTGCATTTCATTCCACTACTACAGTGGGAGTGCAGACTAATCTTTCTGTGCATCCAAAAGAATCGTTCTCAAACCAACTGAAAAGTCTGACCTCCATGGTTAAAAAACTTGAGAAATCAACTTTAACACATATATCTGTCCCTTACATACATTCCAACAAATTCCAAAATCCACTTCCTTTGGTTTCGGGTACAGCCAATTCCTCAGATACGTCTTCTTTTCCCTCCCCAAGATGAAGAACTACCGTTCGTTCATGTTCTCAGTCACTGGAATCCTCTTCCAGCAGCAAAGACGTGCCCAATAGACCAAGGGCAGTATCCATGGAGACCGATAGACCTCCTTTAAATAAAGACAGTAAAGAAAAAAGATTGATCGTAAACAGAAAGGTTCTCCATCCAATTCGCTTACACGTAAATAAAAATGACCACTTTGATGCAATGGAACTGTCGAGGTTTACGTTCTAATCTGAATGATATCAATACAGTTATTGCTTTTTACCATCATGTATGTCCTTCCTTACAGGAAACATTTCTGAAACCTACCAGTAACCTTTTGCTGTTTTTTTTTTGTACAGAAATGACAGGCTGTATGATGGGTAGTGCATTGAGGGGTGACACCCTGTCTTTGCCACTCGACACACCCTTGGAGGCCACAGCCATCCATATTTCGTTGGGTTGTACTCTCTACCTGTTGCCTGGAGATACCTATTATCAATTAGACCTGGATGCTTTCATTGAACAGTTTCCGTCTCCCTTTTTAATCCTGGGGAACTTCAATGGACATCATCCTCTCTGTGGAAGTGCCGATATAAATAGAAGGGATCGTTCCATAAAGCATATGCCCTCTGATCACAACCTTTCTCTTTTCAATACTGGTTCTTCTACTTATTTTCATGCACCTAGTAAGCTTTTTACTGTTATGCTGTTATGGATCTTTCAATTTGTTCTCTTTCATTATCTTATGATTGTTTATGGAGGGTTGACAATAATCCACAAGGCAGTGATCATTTTCCTATGATTGTCAGGGAGACTGGCCATAGTTGATTCCACCCGACCCACTGGATCAAGTAAACTGGCCCTCTTTCACTGGTCTCGCAAAACTTGATCCTGCTATCGTCTGTAATCCATCAATAGACGACTGTGTGGCAGCAGTAACTGACTGTATAAAACAAGCAGCTTCTCAATGTATTCCTAAAACCTCGACACGTTTTCCATAATATTTTCGTCCGTTGTGGAATCCTGCCTACTTCATGTTACGGAAGGTTCAAAAATGGGCCGGAATACTTTTCGTAGGTATTTCACACTTCATCACTTTCCACCAGGCCCGTGCACATGCTCGGTAGGTAAGACGTCAAAGCCAGAAGAAATCTTCGATTAAGTTCACAACCAGCATATTTTCTACCACCAGTTACAAAGTCATATAGGACAAGATTCGAAAGGTCAGTGGGCAATATAATTCTGTTCCCCTCTCGATCTTACTTTCTAATGGCCAGGAACTAGCTAGTACTCAGAACATCGTCGATACTCTAGGAGATTATCTCTGTGATTATAATCGTCCATTTACACTGGGAGAACTCAAACTGGCCCTTTATCTGTCTGGCAGTAACATTAGTTGGACCTGATGATGTATACTATGAAATGCTACGCTATCTATCTCCTGCTTCACTTGCTATTCTTCTGTGTGTTTTTTTTTATCTGGAACTGGCAGGAGAATGTTTTTCCTGATGCCTGGTGCAAGGCTATTTTCCTACTTTTTTCTAAGCCTCGGAAGGATCCCAACATTCCTTCAAACTACCATCCAGTTGCTTTGACAGCTGTCTATGTAAGATCTTAGAGAGGATGTTTAATGCTCATCTTATTTGGTTCCTCAAATCAAACAACCTCCTCTCGCCCACCCAGTGTGGGTTCCAACGACAGAACTCCACTGTGGACCACCTGATTCGACTTGAAACGTCAATCAGAGAAGCCTCTTTCAAACAACATTTTGTATCCATATTCTTTGACATTGAGAACGCTTATGATACAACATGGAGGTATGGCATTTTGCGAGACCTCCACATATATTGGTTACGTGGCCATTTGCCCATTTGTATTAAAAAATTAATGGACAGGAGATTTCAAGTTCATGTGGATTCGACACTTTCCCTTTCTCTTTTACAGGAACTTAGCGTCCCTCAGGGCTGTGTTTTGAGTGTTACACTTTTCAGTATAAAGATTAATGCCATAACTGAGCAACTTCCTCTTAGTGTTGCAAATGGGCTTATTGTTGACGAATTTTACATCTCGTATCAGTCGCCGAACATGAAGTATATTGTGCGGCAGCTACAGACCGCCCTCAATCTTTTACTGAAGTGGACTACAACAAACGGCTTTAACTTCTTTCTCTCTCTAAACCCTTTTGCATGCACTTTTGCTGCTAACGGGGCATTCATTCTGATCCTGAACTCTGTATTGGTGAAGTTACGCGGCCTGTGATCCCTAAAACAAAGTTCTTAGGGCTTGTCTTTGATCATAAGCTGATATTTATACCACACATCAAGCAGTTATGGGTCAAATGTACAAGAGCACTGAACATTCTCTGTTCTCTATTCCACTGCTTGGAGAGTAGATCGATGTTCTATGCTAAAGATCTATCGTGCTCTTATTCGATCAAAACTCGACTGTTAATCACTGGTCTAAGGCTCTGTCAGACCCTCAGCCTTAAAGATGCTGGACCCCATTCATCATCAACGACTTTGACTCTTCACTGGGGCTTTTTGCACTTCTTAGATTCTCATGAACCTTTTTGCACCTCCACTGTTTCAACTGTCTTTACAATATGCATTGAAATTTCGCTCTTTACCAAAGCATCCAACCTGGAGTTGTGTTTTCCTTCCCCGGTGGGCCATGCTTTTTCAGAATAGACAATTTGCTATTGCTTCTTGTTTGTTTGTTTTTTGCCTTCGTATCCAGGTTCAGTTGGATAAGTTGGGTCTGTCCTTGGATAACTTTGCTGTATCCACTGGTCAGCCCATCCCACCATGGTTTCTTATAGTCCCCAAATGTGACCTGTCTAAGTCATCTGAGAAAGTCAGACACTCCTGATTGGAAATAGAAATACTGTCTGCTATTTGCTGAACATTTTTCGAACCATCCTTCTATTCCTATTTATACAGATGGTTCGAAATCAGGTGACTGTGTGGGCTCTGCCATGGTTTGTTGTGGTTTGGTCGTTGCGCGCAGAATCCCCTCTACAGCTTCTCTGTTCACTGTACGCCATTTCTCTTGCCATGGATCATATAGAAACTAAGCAGTACTCAATCTGCGCTATTTACACTGACTCGCTTAGTTCTCTTCTGGTCCTGAAATCGCTTCACGTTGGTTCACACCCTGTTCTCGCCGATATTCAAAATCGACTGGCGCATTTTTCCTTAATATCTACTTCTATCCAGTTTTTCTGGATACCGGGCCACGTTGGTATTTGCGGGAACGAGCTTACTGACGCCACAGTTAAGTCTATCTGCTTTGGCACTATCAATTGTTGTGCTTGTTTCATACATGGACTATGGTTCTGTATTCAAGACTCTGCTCCATACCTGCTGGCACTCGATTTGGAGTGAGCAACACGAAAATAAGCTTTTCTAAATAAAACCGTATATTGGATTTTGGCAGTCTTGCTTCCGTCAGGATCGGAAAGGGGAAGTCGTTCTAACTAGACTTTGTATTGGTCACAGTTTTTTAACTCATCGTTTTCTTTTATCTTGAACTGATGCACTTATGTGTAGTTTGTGTAATGCTGAGGTTACAGTAAGCCACATTTTACTTTCTTGCTGTCGTTATGACTCTCAACGTCGGCACCATTTTAAACATTTTCTATCCATAACGGCAGACAGTGTTATTGGTGATGGTGAACATTATATATTCAAACATCTAACTCCGCTCTCTACATTGCGACACTCAGTTGCACAACCCCTTCCAAACATGTGGTCAGCTTTCGGTCAGTTACCATTTTCTTTGTGAACCTGACGATGACCGAAGAAGGTCGAAACGTTGTTCGCTCTTCTATGCAAAATATTTTCTCAACCCAAAGAAGCCGTTTTTACATATAAAATGATGGTGAAATTGCCCGCCTTGGAAATGTTTTTAATTCTTTAAAGGCCATTAATCTTTTTAATGCTATTTAAGTTTTTAATTGACACATTAGACCTTTTTTAATGTGATTTCATCTTAAGAATCACATTCCATCTAGTTCGATTTGAGATTTGAAAATGTTCTAACATCAAATAACTGGAATCCTGGACTGGACAACCTCAGGTGACTGATGCAGCTGTTTGAACTACCCATTAGTCATCCTGGTGAGTTATTATTAAAATTTTGTTACAAGTCTTTTAAAACTTTTCTTACTTTACTTTTTGAAAACGTCAAGTAACTCTGACCCAGGACCGGAAAGACAGAATTCAGGTAACTGACGGTACTCTTAACCGTTAGTCTTCCTGACGAGTTATGATAATTACAATTATGCTAGAGAAAGTTCTTTACAATCTGTATTACTGCAGTTTTTCTTTTAACTTTGTAGACTAGTTGTAAACATTGGTTTTATGTTCTTTGTAATTTTAAAGCTTGTTTTGTTTTACCTTAATTTCCTTTTATAGATTTTACTAAATTTACTTTAATTTTAACATTTTACCGGATGTTTGGCGCAGGTAGTCTTGCTGCTTTGTGCCATAAAACACCAAATCAATCAGTCAACTGTCCAGCAAAAAAAGTATATGTTATGATGATTAAATGTATCATTATATTATTTTATTGTGTATCAAAGTGTAATAGATATAAAGTTACACTATAATAGATTTTTATTTGTTTGTTGCAATTGATCACGTCTGAAGAAATGAAAAGCAACAAAGTAATTAAATTATATCATGTAATATTGGTAGTCGAAGAACTAAAATGTTTGAATGTGACGTTTGGATATATTTGTGCAATAACCACTACTTCCGGGACATTAAAAGCAGTAACTAGTTAAGAAAACAAATATATTTAACCTAATAATGTTTACTCAAATATTCTTCTTTCCAAAAATACTGTACCTTTTAGTTTAGTTGGTTGTTTAGAATTAAGCACAAAGCTGCACAATGGGCTATCTGTGCTCTGCCCACCATGGGTATCGAAACCCGGATTTTAGCGTGGAAGTCCGCAGACATACCGCTGAGCCACTGGGGGGCCTGTACCTTTTAACACGTATCTTTTCCAGGCTTTCCAACTCACACCCACTTGGGTAGCAAATACATTTTCTGAAAGGGGTGGGTGGAGGTATTGTTAAGAATTCTTCAATAAAGTTTAGTAGTCCCCTTGTATTTTGTTTAAATTATTTCAGAGTTATTATTTTAGGAATAATTTGGGAATCAAAGTATATTTACGTTTTACTGTGTCTTAACTGCAACTTACTCTGATAAAAGTGGCATAAATTAGGCGTAACTTTCAATTGATATGTCTGTGCTAATATTAAAATAGAACGCATCCCTCAAAGAATCGTTCCTCTCATTTACAGATGTGTCCAAGAATCAATATGTGGTTTCTTGAGCTTTTTTCTACACATGTACATATTCGTTTAGTTAGAGAAAGAAAGAAGTTAACTCATTTGGTCAGCTCACTTTTCAACACTATTCCTTTTTATCAAGGTTTTGGACATTTTGACACAAGTACGTTTCTATGAGTAGTTAATGGCTTTGTACTGACTCTGTAGAACAGTGCATCCCAAACTTTTTCAATGTAATTCACGCCTGTAGGTGTTTCGTAACGTCTCACTCACCTCTGCTCGAAAACAGAAAAAAAAACTGCTAACTTTAAAAGCAGACATGTTTATTACAACTTAAACACACTCCAAATTACAAATGAATGAATATAACATAAGCAAAATCTCTTTGTGATCAATTCATCAAGTTGAAGAGCAGTGATCTAGAGTCTTAAGGTATTTTGTTAATTTCAGTATCTTCTGAGAGATCGAATTCACACATACGATTAATGATATTTTTGTATGTCGATTTACGCGATGGATCATTTACTAGTTTTATTTTTTTGTTCAAGTATTTTCCACGTATAATTTTCATAAAAAACTGTACCGCGATGAGCCACCAATACTTTTATATACTTACAAAGTTAAAATCTGGGGTTCGATTTCCCACGGTAAGTAGAGCACAGATAGCTTTTTACTAACAACAAACAAAAACTATATGAAATAATTTTTCATGTTATATTTTAGTAGTTTGTACTCATTTATTTGTCCAGTACTAATATCTCTGACATAATTTTATATTCATCCGGCACAGTTTCCACAATCACTTCTTTTGAGAGCAAAATATATCTCAAAAGTAAATTAATTTTGCTGTTCATAAGTATTATATAAGTAATTATGACAATTATATTTTTAATATATTTTCACTTAATCTTCTGTTCAGGAGAAAACAAACAAAATCTTATGAGATAAAACTTTGAAGTAAGAACCTGTAAAAATTTAAGTCATTTCGTATTTTTGACTTTTGAGTAAAAATGTTTCCTCATTCTTATTGGTCAAAAAATTGATTTCATCATACGCCTGTTTATTGAACTGAATCTTAATACTATTTATTGATAGAATAGATCTCTGAAAATAGTGGCCTGACATGGCCGAGCGCGTTAAGGCGTGCACTCGTAATCCGAGGGTCTTTGGTTTGCGCCCGCGTCACGCTAAACATGTTCGCCCTCCCAGTCGTAGGGGTGTATAATGTTACGGTCAATCCCACTATTCGTTGGTAAAAGAGTAGCCCAAGAGTTGGCGGTGGGTGGTGATGACTAACTGCCTTCCCTCTAGTCTTACACTGCTAAATTAGGGATGGCTAGCACAGATAGCCCTCGAGTAGCTTTGTGCGAAATTCCAAAACAAACAAACAAACTCTGAAAATAAAACGTGTTATTAAAAGTTAAACAACTAAAGTGTCAGCGTGAGATTTAAGATTTCACGGTTCAGAAATACCTTAAGTGGTATTCACAGAGACTACTTTTTACTTTGTAGTCTTAGTTTAAGACGATATATTATTCAAAGAGTTGAAGTTTATTGTATAGGAATTTAGAATAGTCGATAATGAGTATTAATTACCAATTGTTTTGCAAATTGTCATGTAAAATTTCTGTAGTTATGTTTTATGTTATGCATACACTGCTGGCTAAAATCTTAAAAGAAAAAAATATGCATTTTACGTTGTTAAACTCAACCACTTATTTGAGTAGAGTTTCGAAAGATGACTATAAAAACAGGGAAAATAAAAATAAAAAATATTTTTAGCATTTAATATGGAAAATGTAAACAGTATGAAATTGGCTCGAATACTAGCTGGTCAAAAGTTTAAGACCATACTGAAACGAAACGTTAATCGGGAAACACGTAACAAAATTTAGTTATTTGTGTTCAAGCATTAACGTTGTCAACATCTCCTACTGACATATCTATCCTATGTTGCATTGGGTAAAAACATGGCAAAGGTTAAAATGTTGACAGAGTTTGAACGTGGCAGAATTGTCGAGCTGCAAAAGGAACGTGCCATCGCTGGTGAGATTGGGTGTAGTAAAATTACTGTTGCAAATTTCTTAAAAACCCTGAGGGATACGGAACAATAATTTCAATGGTCGGACCAAGAAAATTTCGCCGGCGTGAAGTAAGAGAATTCGACAAGTTGTCTAGCAAGACACCAGCCGATCGTCAAACCAAATTAAGCCTCTTACAGACGCAAAATGCAGCTCAAGAACAGTAAGACGGTATCTACGAGAGAAAGACTTTAAAAACTGTAAACATCTTCAAAGGCCATACCTCCTTCCACACTACGAAACAGCTCGGTTAAACTTTGCTGAGAAGCACCAAACATGGGACGTAGAAAAGTGGAAGAAGGTATTGTTCTCTGATGAGAAAAAAAATTAACCTGGATGGTCCAGATAGCTTCCAACGTTATGGTACAATAAGGATATCCCACCAGAAACATTTTCTACATGACACAGTGGAGGAGGTTCCATCATGATCTGGAGTTCTTTCTCCTTCCAATAAACAATGGAGCTTCAGGTTATACAGGGGCGTCAAACAGCAGCTGGCTACATTGGCATGTTGGAGAGAGCATATTTATTGACTGAAGGCCCTCACTTGTATGGAAATGACTGATCTTTCAGCAGAATAATTCTGCAATCCACAATGCCCGCAGAACAAAAGACTTTTTCATGGCGAATAACTTCCACCGTGTTGAAAATGTTTGGGGTGGATGGCAAGGGAAGTCTGTAGAAATGGACGTCGATTCCAAACAGTGCATGATCTTCGTGAAGCCATCTTTACACTTGGAATTTCATTCTATCCAGCCTTCTCCAAATGCTTATATCGACCATGCCAAAGCAAATATTTGAAGTTATTCGCAATGATGGCCATACAACTCACTACTGAGACCTCTTGTTGGGCATTACATACCCTGTTTAGAACTTTTTTTTTGGGTATGGTCTTAAACTTTTGACCAGCTAGTATTTAAGCTAATTTCACAGTGTTTTTTATTTTTATTTTCCCTTTTCTTATTGTCATCTTTCAAAGCTCTACCCAAATAAATGGTTGAGTCTAACGACGCAAAATGCATATCTTTTATTTATGTTCATTGGCTTTAAGATTTTGACTAGCAGTGTAAAACAGTACCCGTGAGCAATTTTGAAATATTGTTACAAAAATGTGTAGCTCTCAAAATAGCCTTATAGAAGCCGCAGTCGTAAATCTGTTTGTCAAAAGTACACCACTCTTCCCTTTATTCTTTTCATAATTCATTGGTACTTGAGAACCACAGTTTCTTAGGGCATGTTTCACCAGTTTGGTTTGGAGAAGTCCATGGGTTATGCGCTCGACGACTTCAATAGCATGTCTTGTGTGAAATGATATAGAAACCCGTTTCATTTTCTGTTTGCATGAGATATGCGAAGATTTAATGAAAGTTATGGCTGCAAACCTCTTGTTGGCCTTCTTTTCATCAGAGATCTTTATTGCTTTAGTTACGTACAGTTTGTTCCCTACAATACATGCACTGCTTTTGCCACGGATATTTGTGTTCGTTGATTCTGTCAGCTGGTTATCATAGTTGGAGGTACGACTTTTGCAACTATTTTTTAAATGTGAAATGGACTTACTGTTATAAATTCATTTTGATAACTACGTTTGTTTCATGTAGATGCATGTGACGTATATTGTTCGATAAGTATTGGCTGTTCTTTAAATTTGTAGATTTGTATGGTTTAAAGAAACACTAGCGTGTCTTCGAACATTGTTAAACATTAGAGATTATCCCTTAAAGTATACAAACCGATGTGCCGAAAGACAAAACAGAATATTTTTGGTAGTTTTAGTGAGTATATTATAAACCTCGAAAGGTATAATTGTGATAAATATTTACTAGTAGGAAAGCTACAGTTATCTGTCCATGAACGTTTATAGATTTCGAATATTACAAAGTTCAGTGAATTAAATTTAAATGTTAGAATTTCTAGAAGGATATTAAATATCTTATTCACTAAAAAGGTCAGCTCATAAGCGTTCATCCAAGAGGTCATCCAAAAAAAGACAGCTTAAGCAAGGTGTAACTGTATCAACTCAGAATTAATTTGCTCGTCATGGATCTAGACCATCACTAAAATATTCAATTCTAGACGAGATAGAAGACTTGGTATAGTTTGTAAGTTGGTAAAAACTCTAGTATATAAGCCCATACTTGTAAGAACTATTTGTAATAACCTTTATTATAAATTGTATTATTGTTTGTGTAGTAAAATGTACTTGTATTAAGAAAAAACTTGTATGTATCAATCTTGTTGAAAAATATCGTAACTTTGATACATATTGACATTAAATTAACTTCTAAATTAAAATTAAAATGTCCGACTATTTGAAATCGTAATACGTAACATCCATAACATAATAAATTGGAGACTCCTCTGAGATAGATATACGTAACAATGTATATATGTATCATATCTTAATTATAAAATTGTTCAACACCAAACTTTTAATACTCTAAGGAGGGAGGTATAAGGAATTTATTAATATATATTTATTTTAGCATCGATGTAACGTAAGTAACAAAATAAATCGGAGACTCGTCCGAGACATATCATATTATGTACTTAACAAATGGCCCTAGGTTCCCAAATTCTTCTATATTCTGTTGCTTTTTTGCCCCCCTGTGGTACAGCGGTATGTCTGCAGACTCACACCGCTTGAAACGGGGTTTCTTTTCTTGTGGTAAGGGGAGCACAGATGGGCCATTGTGTAGCTTTGAGCTTAATTAAAACAAATAAATCCTTTTTATTCCGATGTTTTTAAACACAAAGGATATCTCTGTCTTGGAAATTCTAAATTTTCGAATTTAATACATCTAAGTGTATGAACATTTTATGTCGTAAAGCGCTGTTATATAACTTTCTCAAAAGGGCTTAATTTTTAGTGACAAAACACTGCCTATGTGACGGAAAACAATTTAGTGCTAAATGGCGCCGCAAATTTATATCAGTATGGCCATCAAGTGATTCATTTATTTCTACGATCAAAATCGTTTTAGTATAATGTACTAAATAAACTCTGTATTATCTAAAAGAAAAGGCAACTAGTTTTTAGAAGTAGGAAATAATTACAGAAAACTAATTGAGATAATACTGCCTAATATTATAATAAGGCTATCAAAGAACAGTCAAACTTGAAAAAGAAATAAGAAATATATATGCGATATAGAAAAATATCTTTGATTTTAATCTGGTTTAAGCATTATTCACAAATAATTTAAGCCCTGAATTAAAAAGAATAAGAACTGTAACAAGTGAAATCTACGAAGTTCTACCCTTCTAAAATGTGGGGAAACGATTATATTTATTCAGGTAAATTATTCTAAATAATCGAGCATGTATTCTCTGTGCAACTGATGTCCTTGTAAATACTTGTCTAATTATTGGCTAAGTCCAAACATTCATACTACAGTGGATATTCGTGAAACCTTGAACTTGTCTGGTTAGGTTTCAGCATTGCACCTTCCCTGTGATCTGAACTATACTCGTACTCTGTTTAAGGAGAGGTAACTTATGTTTTAATTTTCCATGAATATTATGATAATGACCATAGATTAGGATTTTGGAATACCACAATAAGATTTTAGACTGACGAAAATATGTAATTGTTCTTTACAAAGTACTAGCAGCCTTGGAATCTTTGCCATTATTAAGAGTGACCACATATTAAAAACGAAAACTATTACTGTGAAGAAAACGATTGTTTTTATTTGAAAAGAATGTTGAGTTTTTTCTTAGTCATCCATCATCAAATTATTTTTTCGCAAACATTTCTTTCTAATCTCCCATGTCGCAAACTTTTAACTCGCCTGTTGATCATCATTCGCGAGAATTTTATATTTTACTTAATTATAGTGTAAGAGTCAACAATTCACCAAATTCCATGTTGATATTCAAGTATCTGTTAATCAATAGTTTACCGACGTCATGTTTATTTTCTACCTATGAGTGTCAACAATGCGCCAAAATTTATCTTCATCCTGTATAATCTGAGAGCCAACAATACACCAAACTTCATGTTATTATTCTGTAGTCCACAAGTTTAAACAAAATACAAAGTCTTATTTTGTAATATATTTTTATACTCTAAGTGCTTTAACAGCAGAAACTGAAAATTATGTTTACCAAGAAACGGTGTTTTAACTTATCATTCATTTGTTATTAAAAATGTCAGAAACTATCCTATGAGAGTTTAAGGGTTACTGAAAAGGGTATTCTTTTAGCTCGTTATCTGTCTTCATTTTGCTAGTCATGTTGGCCAACTATCTTTTAACAGTGCTCCAACCATATTTCGTATCTATCTTCCAGGTCATTAATGGCTTTCTTGTAAATCGCTAAAGGAAACAAAACAGTGAGAAAATAAAATTATATGTACTTTTCTCAAACTAGAATATGTATACTATGAGTATATATCGTTAATGATTCAATTACATTGGTTGTAGAAGTCAAATGTAAAGTCGAATTAAACAACTATATGAAAACAAATTCAGCGCTTCTAATTACATCGTGTTCTATAACAAACTTACTAGTCATTTTCTCACTCTCTCCCGGTGAAACAGCGGTAAGTCTATAAAATTACAACCCTAAAATTTGGAGTTTGGTTTCCCGCAGTGGACAGAGCAGGTAGATCAGTGGTGGCTTTTTTAGTTTAGAACAAACAAACGTATTCACAAGTATTAAATACAGGTGCATATTTTGCTTTTAACTGACATGGCCTAACGTGGCCAGGTAGATAGGGCACTTGCTTCCCAATCTGAGGAACACGAATATGAATCCCTGTTTCACCAAACATTCTCGCCCTTTCAACCATGTGGTTGTTATAATATGACGGTCAATTGCACTATTTGCTATTTGAAGAGTAGCCCAAGAGTTGGCAGTGGGTAGTGATGACTAACTACCTTCCCTCTAGTCTTACACTACTAAATTAGGGACGGCTAGCGGAGATAGCCCTCGTGCAGTTATGCGCAAAATTTAAAACAAACAAGTGTTTAATTGAAAATTAAAATACTTTAGTGTACCAGAAATAGTATATACTTCTGATGACATACGTATATATTTTCATTTATTTATTTAGGTACTCGTCACAATAAAACGCGGAGAAATGTGTTTACTAGTAAAGTTAAAATAAACTAGTCTGCATAATGTACTAATCTCGTAGTTTCTAGGCCTTCTTATATTAGAAGTTCCTCTCATGCAAATGAACTACAACACCAATAATTCTATTTCACCAAGTTATTATTAATCGTTATTACTGTTTAAATAATTTATTTATCAAAAGCTTTAATATTTACCATATGAAACATTTCGACATACGTAAGATGAATCGTACCTTACCCTGCAACCACATAATATATGTATATCCCTTTAGGACAGAATATAAACTGCTAAAAAGTTATATTATGTTACTGTTCCAAATGTGATAATATTTTTCTAGGTAATTTGCCTCATTTAAGTTCCATCTGTATCAATTTTTTAATGTGTGATGAATGGTGAAATATTTTTTTAAATGACCAATATCATCAAAATTGATATCTCATATTAAACAATACTTTAAACATTTTACATGCATTTATTCAAGAAATATTTGAAACTTTCAATATCTAGTGTGACCTCCACGGCCTGTGATACACTACTGACACCGATTTGGCACACTTCGAATCAGTCTACCAATGCTATCTTAGAGTATGCCACCCCACTCATCTACCATGGCTTGTCGGAGTTCCTGTACATTCTGAGGAGCGTACGTGTGTTCACTAACACGCTTCGACAACATATCCTAACAACGTTCAATCGGATTTAAATCTGGAGATATGGCGGGCCACTTAAAAGTCTATTTCTTCATCGTCAAGGAAGTCCATACACAGTCAGGCGACGTGGGCTCGCGCGTTAACCTACATGAGAATGAACCCATCGCCGACAGCACCGGCAAAAGGCCTCACAATTGGTTCCAGATTTTTGTCTCTATATCGTCGTGTGTTCAGAGTACCCCTGTCGAGTATGAGTAAGTTCGTGTGGCCACCCAAACATATGCCTGCACAGACCATTACAGAACCTTCTCCATAAGCGTCGACTTGCACAATGTTAAGGCGGAAAATTGCTCTCCTCGGCGTCTCCGCACTCTCGCCCGTCCATCATCACGAGACACAATAAACCTGCTCTCGTCTGTCCACAGCATGGTGGCCCATTGATGAAGTTCCCAGTCCAGGTGCTGACGAGCAAACTCTAACCTGGCTGCACGGTTTCGTGCTGTCAGAATAACGGCTTTTACAGGCCGTCTGGCTCTAACGTGTCCTTCGTCTAGATGACTGCGAACTGTTTGGATCGACACACTGGTTCCAGTGGAATACCGTAGCTAGCCTGTCCCGCAAAGCGGTAGTCACGATGTTCTCTCTGGCTGTTGTGCAGCGATGACAGCCTTGACCTGGTCTCCTGCCATAAGAGTTCGTCCCCTGGTAACGTCGCCAAAGTCGATTGACTACGCTTGATGACACACTGACGCGTTGTGCCACCCTCCTTTGGGTCTGGCCATCCTATATCATCTGGACTGCCCTGGCCACCTTGCTTTCTATCAGATGGCACCTGACTGTTTAGGCACACAAGATGAAGGTATAAATTGACAAAACGAGCCGTAAAAGATCCATATTGGTGTTTATTTCGAGAATTAATGAGGAATGCATAGTTTCACGTAACAACCTTATATAGGGTACCTTGAGTTGTATTCTCTTTGAGTGAGGTGAGTTTCATTTGAGTTACTTTAAACTTCACTCACAAGCTCAAAATATACACTTGAAGAGGAACGGATATGTTTTTCATGCATAAATTTAGTTATGACAAAAATATACTGGAATATGTACTTGTTCGTTTAATTTTTTGAGCAATATACTTTCATTCAATAGCTTGGCTATGATATAGGCAGAAATAAACGTAGACGAATATACTACCCTCTAAATACCAGATAATGTTAATACTACAGGGGTTAAATGTTAAGACCCTTATCCAACTAAATTCTGTTCCTGACTTAAACCTAAATAAGTCTACATTGATGAAGAGAGAATAGACCGAACGAAATGACTGGTTTTGTCATAGATGTTTAGCTTATTCAATATATATAAAATGCTCTTGGGACACGAGTCGTATCTCTTCAAGGACTCCAGACATTGCAAATGCCCGCAAACATGTCTTTTAGGTTCTTGGTGACCATGTTCTATACTGAAGTGAGACGTCATGAACTATAAGGTAGTAATGCCGTTTCTAATAAATGTATACTTAATGCACAATAATTTGCACTTCAAATCATACAAAAACAACCAAAACGGCCCGGCATGGCCAGGTGGGTTAAGGCGTGCGACTCGTAATCTGAGGGTCGCGGGTTCGCATCCCCGTCGCACCAAACATGCTCGCCTTTTCAGCCGTGGAGGCGTTATAATGTTACGGTGAATCCACAATTTGTTGTAAGAGAATAGTCCAAGAGTTGGCGGTGGGTGGTGATGACTAGCTGCCTTAAACTACTAAATTAGGGACGGCTAGCCCTGGAGTAGCTTTGCGCAAAATTCAAAAACAAAACAAACACAAAAATCATAAATACCTTATTTGCTTAAAAAATACGTTAGAAATGTGGCTAACGTTATTTTCATAACACTTTCTTTTTCCTTTTTTGTTTTTGCCTTGTAGCTAAAATATTACTAATTACGATTATAATTTAATTGTTCTGTACAGCGTAAATGTTTTGCCTAATATGTTACTAGTGGATGAAAATTAGACATAAAAACAGATGAAACTAATTTTGCACTGGAACTGATATATATTTCAACCAAACAATTTCATTAGCTCCGGATAATTGTTTTTGATCATATGTTTTCTATGTACCTAAACAATATACAGACATCTTACCTAAATAAAACCGTTCTTGGTTATAGCAGAACTTTAGGTTGTCCAAAGAACTGCGGAAAACTTCCAGTTCCATCAACATCCGGGACTTTAGGTGCCCGGTAAAAGTATGAACATACACGTGGAAGGCATCCGGTAAACTTCCAAATGAAAGTGATTTCTGTAATATTTTTCTTATTTATACACAAACGGAAATCCAGAAAACTTTTAAATAGTTTTCACTAAAACTTTACATGTTTGAGAAACAAACAAGCTACTTGTACATGGATGTATATAAAAAATATTCTTACGTTAACTGAGGAATGAGTTCATTACTGCCAGTAAAACAAAGCCTTATTAAATATGAAACTTATTAAGAGTAAACAACCTTCTCAATAAACTATAACTCACGATTTCGTTTTACTTTGTAAATTATATCATCATCTTTAAGTATTAATGTGAAAAATATAACATTTTATTATTTGACAAAGACTTATTTTATTCTTTTAAATAAGTATGGACAGAATTACTCAGCTAAAGTTATAATTTTTATATACATTACACATCTAAAATGTATAATTTAATATACGTCGGACTGAAATTTAACTAATCATTCTTGGGATAACAGACAGACTATTTATTTCATTTCCTTTGCTCACATTTCTTACAGTCTAATTTGTACAGGATCGCTAACTTTAAAATGGATAGTTTTAAATCGTGGAGTTTTATTTTATTTTCGTATGAAGATATTTTAATATCAGCCTGAAAATATGCAAGTTATTATCACATATGTTAAACTGAACTACTTTATAGCTGCTGTTAAAGAAATACAAACAAAGTAACACCAAATACATATTTATATTATTTTACCTTGCCTTCAGAATATATTTAGTTGCTTCTCATATTTCAAAACGCAATATGCGATCGTGTCATTGAATTTCGATGCGTAGTTTTATAAGGATGAATGATATTTTACTTATTATAAGCTCTACCAAGTAAAATCACTCACGATTTGGGAAATTAATAGAGCTTTCTTACGTTAATAGGTGTTGGAGGAATTCCTAAGTACTGCGGCACATACATTTTCACAGCAAATGCCATCTTACACCATGGATCATGTGACTTGATAAGAGGGGAATGATTAATTTGAATCAGAAGAGGCGCAACAGAATAGAATTTTCTGTTTCTTTCGTTCCATCCTAAGAAAATGTAACATTTAGACAATAATATATCATTTAACTTTTCAGCAAACTATAACTTTCAGTCAAATGTTTTTTTTCCACCTAAGATGTTTAATCTTATACATTCTGTTTTGGCTGTTCTTTAATGTTTAATTCATTAAGTAAAATTTACATTACTTAAAATATATATGTTATTTTGTTTATGTGATTCGAGTTAGGTAATAAAAACATATTATTCATGAAAATTTTTCGCAATAATTCTCACGATACTTTATAAAATAATATTTAAATCTTTACCTTTTCGATATTCCTCAAGAGATTCGTTTGCTGTTCTAATGGTTCCAATAAAATCACATGATTTCTGAAGAGGTACGGTTAAAAGCTTGGTTTTCCTATATATCCTTTCTTGGATGAAGTTGTTGTAGTCATTTATTACATGAAATTCTGGACAATCTTTACCTATTTATGACATTTAAAAAATTGATACAACACTGTTTCAACTCTTCACAATGAGTCATTTTGGAACGTAATTTAAATAAAAGAAGTATTCTAGCTATTTTTAAACATAAAACTGAGTACGATTATTACATTTGCAAAATTTATCACTTACTGCTCTAGTCTTTTTTCACAAAAGATTATTTATAATCTTTTTAAAATCAATTTTTAAAGTTTTTTTTCTCAATATACATATTTTTTTGTAGAATAAACAGTATGTTTCTTCATGAAATCTTAGCACTATCGCACTTTAAGCTAACAGTACGGGATTTCAGAAAGAAAAAGTTAGGGAAAAAACGTTTTTAAATACCATTAAAAACAAGAAATATTATCCTTAAAGCTTCGTTGGCCATGTCCTCTTGTGGCTCAATGATAAGTCTAAAGGGTTATAAAGCTAAAATTCTGGATGCTATCCATGAGGTGAACACAAGGCAGATATCCCATCATACAACTTTGTGCTTACTTAAATAATTTGTAAATCGTATGTTGCAGCTTATTCACATAATTTGCTAAAAACGCTATAATTTTCCTTTTGTTTGTTTTCGAATTTCGCGCAAAGCTACACGAGGGCTATCTGCGCTAGTCATCTCTAATTTAGCAGTGTAAGACTAGAGGGAAGGCAGCTTGTCATCACCACCCACCGCCAACTCTTGGACTACTCTTTTATCAACGAATAGTGGGATTGATTATAGCTTCCCCACGGCTTAAAGGGCGAGAATGTTTGGTGCGACGGAGATTCGAACCCGTGACCCTCAGATTACGAGTTGAACGCCTTAATCCACCTGGCCATGCCGCCCTTTTTATTGTGAAATAACTATCTGACGATTCATTATAAATGATATGCTAAAACTATGTATCCAGCATCTACGTGTTTGTGGTTTCAGAGTTTTGTGTACTACAAGTCATGAGGTTTACATCTATATTATATCATTATGATACATATTTTGAAAAGGAAACAGAAAGTAGGTGACGAAGGCAAAGAAATTGAAACTAAATTGCTTCATAAAGATCATCTTCTCACTTTATACAGGACAAAATGTATATTTTCATTAGTTATATTACAATGAATCTTATCCTTACAAAGCGCATTAAACATCGTATGAGTTCAGTTTTTTATATTAGATGAACTTCCCATAACGGAAGCTTCTAGTTGTAGAGGTAAAGTCGCGTTGACAGACATCATAGACAGACATACAATAGAAATTCTATATCCATGGGTGCTATTGGGTTGAAGCAGTGGCTCCACACTCTCGATACATCCTAACATTAAGTTTACTTGTAAAGAAGAGAAAACTAACCAAATAGCATTTCTTAATCTCAAAATCACTAGAACTGATACACAATTAAAAACAGAAATCCACAAAAAATCACCCATACTGATTTGTACATTCCCTGGAACTCAGCACATGAAACAAAACAAAAACTCGACATATTAAGAAACCAAATCAACACAGCCACAAAACTATGTTCACCTGATAAAATTAATGATAAAATAAACAAAATAAAACAACACTTCATCAACATCAATAAATTTACTCAAAAAAACCGTAAAAAAATTATATGCACACACCTAAACCAATAATAAACAAACAACAATAAATCCAAATATACAACAAACTACAAAACCTTATACCGTTGCATACAATATATTTTCGACATCAGCAAAAAAATAAGCAACATTTGAAAAAATATTATATAACAAAACACAGCATTCCAGCAAAAACCACACTATGTAAAAACAACACTTCGGCACCAACGTGATTTATAAAATACAATGTAACAACTGCCACGACATCTATATTGGAGAAACAAACAGAAATATAGAAACTAGATTCAAAGAACACCAAAACACATTCACACGTTTTTGAACACTGTAAATCAAATAAACACAACATAACCATAGAAAACATATATATTAAGTAGGGAAACAAATATAAACAAATACAAAATCAAAGAAGCAGGTAAAACAAAAATTAAAGCAGTATAAAGAAACTCCTTTATACCTATACCAATTTATAATCTAACATCCACCTGCTACGCCCCCTATAATCATGTACCCATTTATACTCTTGTTCCTAAGACATGTGCCCCGCAACGCTCAGTTGTAAACTCTCTCTTTGTTAATCTGAAGATGACCTAGGAAGGTCGAAACATTGTTCTCTCCTTACCATTAAAAGTGTTAATACCCATACCAGCTGTTGTGAGATGCACTCTCGTATTTCATAGCACCTACTAAGTTCACACCTAAAATATATAAATTTTTGCCACCGCTTTCATTTAACTATTTCCTAGCCTGTATCTATATACTTGGCTAAATTATTAAGGAACTGTTCTATATTAATATTATTGTTTATATGAATGTAGTAGTTATTGAGTAAGTTCCCTAATAGTAACAAAGGAGGTAATGTATGATCAACAAACGTGTACGAGCTGTTATCCTGCTCTATATGAGCTTTTTGAGCAACTGTTTGTCAAATCACTCATACACTTCTGCTTTTGGTATCATTGCTTTCGAAACAGATCAACGTTTAGTTCAGACAATTTCTCTGTACATGGCGTACAGTTATTCCTCGTCACGTGCCAGATGTTACATGGCGTCAAATTGTTCAACTGTCCAGAAATGGTATGAAGCAAACGGACATTGTCAGAACAATAGGGCACCCACAGTGTACTGTATCCAGAAATATGAAACATAATTGGACTACAGAAAAAATTGTTCCAGAAAAGTCTACTGGTATACGCCAAAGAACTGCTGCCCTAAATGACTGTCCTTTGATCATGTTAGTACAGGAAGATTGAAATAAGTCTTATAACCTAATGGAAGAAATGGCATGAAGACATTCATTACAGAGTATCCAAAATGACAGTGAATAGGTGACAAACCAAATAAAGTTATTATGAAAGAATGGTTATCTGCAAGCTTATTTTAAACACAATTCACGACCGTCACCGTATTACTTGGGCATTACAGTATGCCAACTTACAGTTAGAACACCAGCATCATGTCATACTTACAGATGAGTTCTGTATCCGTCTTGTTAAATCTGGTGGTAAAATTCGTGTTCGTCGTTTCATGAAGAAACGATGAGGGAATGCGGCCTTTCTTACAGAGGACACACGGGAGGTGGTGCAGTATATGTTTTAGTAACTATTTAGCATAGTGGAAAATTTCTCATTATGTTTTGCAGGGAATCGTCAATGGCACTTAATACAGGCATCACATGCAAACAATATTTCTGCCATATGCTAGGGGAAGGTTTTGCAACAACTGTATGTTACAGGATCACAATGCCACTGCCTGCAGGAAACATATTGTACAAAATTATCTTGACAAATTTGCCATCGCCAACCAAGTCTTCAGATTGTTATCTTACTGAGAAGTGTTGGGCAGAACTGAGCCGGAAACGTGCTAACCATGACCGTAAGCAATCTGAATTGCAGCACATCCTAATGACAAATTAGAATGAAATATTTATGGATTACATCAACAAATTTCGTCAACAGAATCCATGTCACCATGACCAATAAAGTAACGAACGTTTAATATGAATTGAAAAAAAAATGTACATACAATATTTATTAATATTATTTTTTGTTGTTTTGAATTAAGCTCAAAGCTACACAATGGGCTATCTGCGCTTTGCCCACCACGGATATCGAAACCCAGTTTTTAGCGTTGTAAGTCCGCAGACATACCGCTGAGCCACAAGGAGGCATTAATTATAGCTCTTTTGGTAAGGTTTTGTTGTGATAGGTAAATGCTAAAATCGTTTGTTGTTCTAATAAATTGTTGTTGTTGTTGTTGTTTTGTATTAAGCACAAAGCTACATAATGGGCTATCTGTGCTATGCCCACCACGGGTATCGAAACCCGGATTTTAGCGAGTAAGTCCGCAGACATACCGCTGAGCCACTGGGGGGCGGTTCTAATAAAACTTTCATAGAACCTGTCTCATTGTAATTACGTATGTTGTTATTTAATGTCGTATACATCACTCAGTTTGACAGTATATTTGTATGTCATCTTAATATTCATAATATTATTTTTGCACAATATGCAAACATTTTGGTCAAGATTTTACAAGATTCATAACATCTGCATCGGTACCAAGCACTTTTCTGTTGTGTTAATTTTTATAAAAAGATAATGTATACAAAACAAATATGGAAAATAATCACACCAAATTCTCCTACAATAAATTTAATTTTTTTTATCTCATCCCTATATAAAACTGATTGCCTTCAATAGACACAACTATTTAAAATGTAGTGATTGCATTGATTGCTAATTATTACCTTCGCATAAAATGTCACTGACCACTTTTCTCTCTTGTGAGGCCGTGAGAAAGAAAGTTCTTGGGCGTAAGTGTTGTTCTGTGGGGCTATGGAAAATAATGAAAGACAATAAATTACTGTTTCCGAATGTTATTTTCACAATATATGACTTACTCTCACAAAACTTAA
Source organism: Carcinoscorpius rotundicauda (assembly GCA_011833715.1). Taxonomy (NCBI): domain Eukaryota; kingdom Metazoa; phylum Arthropoda; class Merostomata; order Xiphosura; family Limulidae; genus Carcinoscorpius; species Carcinoscorpius rotundicauda. Next base: position 25,677,639 of record CM022404.1, read on the forward strand.
AATATTGCACTAATTTATAGTAAAGTTTTGATTGGTTAGAATTTCGCGTAAAGTTCAAAAATTGCTTTGCGCTATTCATCTCTAATGAGGCAGTGAAATACAAGAGTGAAGGCTACTAGTCATCACCACCAACAACCAACTTTTGAACTAGTTTCTACTGAAAAGAAAAAACGAATATTAGGATTTACCACCATATTATATTGCTCCCACGGCTGAGACGGTGAGTGTGTTTAGCAGGACGCTGATTCGAATTCGCAGATTGAAAGTCTAGTGTCTTAACCACTTGGCCTTGCCAGGTACTCAAAGTAAAGCCGACGACACTCTGTACCAAACAAGTGAAAACAAGTTCCTTAACATATCTTCTCTCAGCAAAGTCCTCCATTGTGACAGAAGTAAGTCTACGGATTTATAACGCTAAAATTAGGTTTTAAATTCCATTTGATGGACACAACAGATAGTCTGATATGGCTTTGCTGTAACTACAACACACATCACATTATATTTCTAATCTCATATAAACTTTTTTTCCACTATGAATCAGCTATTATAAACGGTAAATTGTTCGAATGACATATCCAAGGGCCCGTGTTAAGGCGTGCGATTCGTAATCTGAGGGTTGCGAGTTCGCATCCCCGTCGCGCCAAACATGCTCGCCCTCCCAGCCGTGGGGCGTTATAATTTTAGGGTCAATCCCACTGTTTGTTGGTAAAAGAGTAGCCCAAGAGTTGGCGGTGGGTGGTGATGACTAGATGTCATCCCTCTAGTCTTACACTACTAATTTAGGGACGGCTAGCACAGATAGCCCTCAAGTAGCTTTGTGCGAAATAAAAAAAACAAACAAAGACATATCCAAAAAAATGTCATTTTATTTTATAAACTATGAAATGTTCAACTTATTTCGATTTACTTTTAAATAAATAATAGATTTTCTATATAAATGTATCTATATAAACATTTTAAGCTAGACGCTGTTTTCGTCTACAATTTATAAAATTTGTCATTTAAATAAAACTAAGATTTTTATCTGAAATTCTATAAAAAAAATTTAAAGTATTTAGAAAAAATAATTAAACTCGCAATCCTTCATGTATGAAAAATTGTTTGTAGAAATTAAAACACTGAACTTTATCACTAGTTTACGATGTTCATTTTATAAGTAAAGAGCTTTTTGGCTACGTGAAAAAGCAATGTTAATAGTCTATATAAATCTGTTTAGCCAACATGAAGATATTGAAATAATATCAGAAATATCATTAAGCCTTAAGAAAACCTTAAACAATACATTTACTACAGGAGAAATAGAAGAGAAATACAGGAGAAATAGAATTGTGATTGTAATATCGACATCTGCTTAACATCTTGCACTGTTGTTGAATAATAAATTTGATTGATCTACTTAAAGCGCTTCAGTATCCCAGTTGCCTCCAAGTGGCTCAGCAATAAGCCTATAGACTTACGACGCTAAAAATCCGTTTCCGATACTCGTGGTTTGCAGAAAACAGATAGATTCTTTGTAATTATGCATTTAACAATAAACGAACTAGTCTATGAATAACTTGGGATAATACTATGTTTTTTTTGTTTTGTTGTGGTTTGTTAAGCACGAAGCTACACAACGAGCTATTTGCGTTCTACCTACTAAGACTATCGAAATCTGATTGTAGCGTCGTAAGTCACAGATTTATAGCTTAGTTTTGAAATATAAATTTAGCTGATAATAGAGAATTTTCAAACAATTTTCTGTTGTACCAACAGTTCTACAAGTTACTAATATGTTTAACGAAAGCATATTGAAGTTTAACTTTTACACTACTTATAGTTCACAAGTTGTTATTAAAAGAATTCAGCTGGTCAGAAGCCTCTTTCTAAATTTGTGAATCTTACCTGTCATACAGCAAATCAAACTTCGATAACTTAGCACCCACAAGTTGACAAGTAAGCATAAAAGACAGCGTTGTCATGACGACAGCTTTTTCGCTTCTATTCTTATTCATGGTATGTGTCACCGAACTGAGAATGAGAACGCAAGAGTACAGGATGAATGCTAATTTTAAATAAGGATTTCGTAAGTTTTTTCCTGTGCGCAAATATCACTGAGCAGAAAAAAAATCTCAACCATTGCTTCACATCCGGAAAAAATTGTTTTTATTTTATACTGCTTCAACGTTACATTCGTGTGAGAGCTACAATACTCTGATAGAACAAGTGACGTAGTTGTTGTTTTGAATTAAGCACAAAGCTACACAATGGGCTATCTGTGCTCTGCCCACCACGGGTATCGAAACCCGGATTTTAGCGTGTGAGTTCGCAGACATACCGCTGAGCCACTGGGGGGCCAAGTGACGTAATAGAACTGTAAAAAAAAAAATAATAAATGTAGGAAAATTCTCAAAACCACCCAGACGTTAGATAATACATCTGGATTCGAGTGAATTGATGAAACATGTCCAGAGAGATTGCATACTAAAGACAGAAGAAAGAATAACCAAGGTATCTCAACTGGAAAAATAGATAGGTCTAACGTGATAAGAATAACGTGGATCTTTTTTAGTTTTCATTTGGTGTTTAAAGCTGGTAATATACAGAAATAAAATGGTTTGTTAAAAAACTATAAGATATGACTAAAAGTTTAAAAATTATTTATATAAACGCAATTAACAAATTAAAATTATTTTAATACAGTATTATATTTTATATTCAGTTATGAAGTACTAACAAATGTCCACGATTAATGGCATTTTTTAATACATCTGCAATGCTTCAACTGAAAAACGGCAGAAGAATGTAAGAGGCTAAATGACGACAATTAAAGACTTGTTGAAAATCGAGACTACATTTCTGAATTCACTAACGTCGGCACTCGATTTATCTAGCTAATAAACAACAACGCAGATTTTACCATATTCATTTTAGAGTGATAGGTTTCATTTTTCTACATTTTTTTGACATACCACAAAGACTTCTTTGTAAAGGTAGGAAAACTAAACGAAAACAAGAGTCCTAAAATTTCAGATTACAAAACAATTTAATATATTCATTTAAACCTCACACTAAGATTCAATTTAAATTCAAAACACATTTATTATAATACATTTTAATGTATTGATTAATGAAAGAAAAGCTACAAACATTCGCAATGAACAGCAGATTCAGGAAATGTTGAGCAGAATACGGATAACAAAATGAAATCCGCTTTTGCCTAATGGCGAAACTTTTTTGCTGTAAGAGCTGAAGAAAACAAAACATCATAAGTGTAATTTTAAGATAAAATTCCTAAAAATCTTAGGCCCCCCAGTGCCTCAGCGGTATCTCTGCGGACTTACACGCTAAAATCCGGGTTTCGATGCCCGTGGTGGGCAGAGCACAGATAGCCCATTGTGTAGCTTTGTGCTTAATTCAAAACAACAACAACAACAACAAAAATCTTAGATTACCTACGCCTATGATCATTCCAATTGCACACGTAAATGGGAAAAAATTCCCTTCTTGTAATAATTTGTACAGACCATTTACCACTCCCTGAAATACGTGTGACCTAATTTCAGAAGAATATGAGATATGTGCAGTAAATTATAAGTGTAGAATATTTACATAAAAATTTAGAAAAAATACTATACTCGTATAGATGTATTATAATAAAGATGTATTTTTTTTCTCTATTAATTCGTTTACAGTAGCAGACCCCAGTGACAAGAAAGAATGTCTTAGGACTCACACCGTTAGAAACTGGATTTTAATACTTATTGTGAGTAGAGCACAAATAGCCCATTATTTAGCTTTGTGTTTAATTCCAGCAAACAATACAGTAGCAGAGAAACCTCTATACGTACGTTGTACTCAAAGCTTCAATAGGATAACGTACAATATACTGTATGGACAGTTTCGGATGAAGTGTTAATTTCTTGAATAATTACTTGTGAATTAATATTAATGTCAGAACCTGTAGTGAAAAGATAAATAATCATTCCGTAGATCAGAATTATTCTGAAACTCAGTAGCACGGATTTGTTTTGTAATTGTTTTTAACTACTAAATAATTATAATAAATAAATAATAGCTAATAATTATCGATTTTGTTAGCCTTATTAAATTATCGGTAATTTACATATATTTTCTGGAAACAATTAAAATTTGGGATAATTTGTTATTAATGCCTAAATATGTAAGAGTTTTGATAGTAACGATTTTTCTTTTTTAAAAGTTTACCTCTACAGTTTATTAAACTTTACAAGTTTGTAACTATAATGATTATCTTTAGGCTATGAACGACTTCTGTGTCGCTGTTTAGATCAATGTTTGGTGACCTCCATGAGTGAGTTAGGTTCAGTTTAGACTTTTTCCTTCTTCTTTGACATACGAACATAATCTGTAGTTCATATATTAAATGCAATGGTCTATTTTGTGATGACCAAGAAAAACGTTGCGAAGAAATTTACCAGTTCGGTGAGAATAGATATATAATTTTAAACAAGAGTGAAGTGGTTAGAGCATTTAGAAAGATTCATATATAAAATTTTGAAACCAGGTGAAATTTTTGGCGGAGCTGTTTCAAGAAAATTAAAATGAATGTAAGTGACAACCTTTTTTTCGTCAGGCATTTCGTAGGAATTGCTTATGTGGCAACGCTTTTAGTTTTGACAGTAGTTTAAGATAATTTGTTTGAGTTGCAGCCTCTTCGCTGTCAGAAGTTTATTTGTTTAGAGCAAATCCACATTGGACTATTTGGTGTTTCCACCGCGGGAATCGATTCCCGGGTTTTTATCGTTGTAAGCATTGTCAGAAGACTCAGGTACTTTGTCAAGAGTTGTTTGACTACACTTAAGGTTTTGAAATAGTATATGAAACAGTTGAACTGGATTTAAAAGAAAACGTGATGTTGTAGTAGGTGGAAATGCGTATTCCTCTTGTGAGAGAAGATATTGCAACTGGTCTTCCTTCTTTACGGAAAGCCCCGGCATGGCCAGGTGGTTAAGGCACTCGACTCGTATCTGAGGGTCGTGGGCTTGAGTCCCCATCACACCTAACATGCTCGCCTTTTCAGCCGTGGAGCCGTTATAATGTTACGATCAATCCTAGTATTCGTTGATAAAAGAGTTAGCGGTAGGTGGTGATGACTAGCTGCCTTCCCTTTAGTCTTACACTGCTAAATTAGGGATGGCTAGCGCAGATAGCCCTTGGGTAACTTTGCGTGATATTCAAAACAAAAACAAGCCAAGTCTTTACGTAAAAGAAAAAGAACTTTTAAACTCTGTATACAGTAACATTCACTAACAAAAAGATAACATAACGTAGTTGAGGCTACTTGGAAACTCGGTGATATGTTTGAGGGCTTATAACGCTAAATATCGGGTTTACATACCCGTTTTGGGTAGATTACAGTTAGCCAACTGCGTAACTTTGCTATTAATAACAAATAAAAATGCATTTCACATATCATCTGCAAGTCTTGCCATCTGTTGAATTTCTGGAAAATCTTACAATTTCATAGTATTCCTGCACATTTAATTATTTCTAAGTTTGTTTTTTTTATAACGAGACTGTATTTGTAAGATTATTGGAAAAAAAGAAACTTCCAGTTTGATAGTTTTCAAGTATTGGCTTAATGTCTGGTGTACAAAACTTTCAAGTACCTTTTTGCTTATTTAAGGACTTGCTAACACACTCTCTCCTTTGTTTAATGTATAATCATGTCGTTTAATAACACTGGGGAACACTTTTTCAGTAACTTTGAGTTGCATTGGATATTTTAACTGATTCTGAAGGAGTTTTAGGCGCTGATTTCAAATCTGAAATTAGTTTTTCAGAGGTTAATGAAATTGTACAAATGTGAACTTGCGTAAACCATGTATATGCATTTTCACGTCCATATATACAGATAGCTTCTAATATTTTGATCATTCTTCTTTTGTTTCAGATCAAACATGGCTTCCAAAAATAGATATTGCAGAAACAAGCCTGATACCTTCTGCTACATATGTGGATGCTACACACTCAATCGTCAGAGACGTAACATATCCTCGTTTGTCAAGCGTGCCTACAAGGCATATTTTGAAGTTCATCTTGGTGATCAAGACAAGCAATGGGTTCCTCATGTTGTGTGCCACAATTGTGAGGAAATGCTTCGAGACTGGACCAAAGGAAAACGCAATGGACTGCCTTTTTGTGTTCCAATGATTTGGCGCGAACCTACCAACCATGTAGCTGACTGTTATTTCTGCATGGTAAACACAACGGGTGTTGGGAAGAAAAACCGACATAAGATTACGTATCCGAACATTCCCTCAGCTATTCGGCCTGCTCCGCACTCTGAAGAGGTTCCTGTTCCAGTTTTCAAAGGCTTGCCTTCATTGGACGATAAAGACATTGGACATGATACAAGCAAACAAGACAGTTGTGACAGTGAATTGTCAGAAAAGTGTACACAATCGGGGAACTGTTCTTCAGACACTGAACCTTTCCCCGTCCCCAAGCCTCTTCCCCAGGCTGAACTGAATGATTTAGTGCGGGATTTAGGTCTTTCAAAGAAAACAGCAGACCTTTTGGCATCAAGATTACAAGGCAGAAATCTTGTTGATCACTCTGTTAAAGTATCATATTTCAGAAAGCGTGACCAGCTTTTTGTGACCTTCTTTTCAGAAGACAGACAGTTTGTTTACTGCCAGGGCTTCTCAAAGAACTGGGTGTACCTTACTATAGTCCTGCTGAATGGAGACTTTTTTAAGACAGTTCAAAACGCAGTCTAAAGTGTGTTCTTTTACATAATGGGAATGTTTATGGAGCAGTACCTGTCGGTCACTCAGTGCATTTGCGGGAAGACTATGATGATACGAGAATGGTCATGGACTTATTAAAATATCATGAGCACAATTGGATCGTTTGTGTAGACTTAAAGATGGTCAACTTTCTTCTTGGACAACAGAAAGGTTTCACCAAGTTTCCATGTTTCCTCTACATGTGGGACAGCCGAGCACGAGACAGACATTGGGTCCAGAAGGACTGGCCTATTCGTGACACCCTTGAAGCAGGCATGCCAAATATCGTACAAGACCCAATTGTAAGCAGAGATAAGATCATCTTTCCTCCTCTTCACATCAAATTAGGTTTGATGAAGCAATTTGTCAAGGCACTGGAAACCGAAGGTGAATGTTTCCAACACATCATCACAGATTTACCAGGGTTATCATTTGAGAAGATCAAAGCAGGCGTGTTTGATGGCCCACAGATTCGAACCCTAATTCATGATGATCAGTTTGTTGCTAAGATGACCGCTTTAGAAAAAGCAGCATGGTTATCCTTTGTGGCAGTCGTTCAGAACTTCCTTGGAAACAATAAGACGGAGAACTACAGTGAACTTGTGAACAGAATGCTCCTCGCTTTTCGTGATCTCGGGTGCAACATGAGCATCAAGCTTCATTTTTTGAACATCCACCTTGATAAGTTCCCTGACAACTTGGGGGCTGTGAGTGACGAACAAGAAGAACGATTCCACCAAGACCTAAAGGTCATGGAAGAACGCTACCAAAGGCGCTGGGACAAAAGTATGATGACTGACTACTGCTGGAGCATTAAACAAGATTGTACAGATGAAGTGTACAAACGCAAATTCCTACCTGAAGAAAATACACACAAAAATTTGATAAGCTATTCCTATAATTTCCTATAATAACGAAAAATTAAAAAATATATAAAAATGTTAAATTGCATAAAATCTGTTGCTTGCAGACAAAAACCGACTTCAGATTTGAAATCAACACACTCAAATTGACTATAGGAAGGTCTTTTTTTAAATGCAACAAAATGAGTGTTCCCCAGTGTATAATTAGAAACAGGTTTATATTCTTTAAAAATTCGAGTTATATAGAATTAATTTCTATTTTTTTCTTACAGCTGACATAGATTAAACAAAAATTTCTTGAACTAGAGTTCCTGTAAGTAAAAATAATTCTGCCTTGAATTTTCTTAATAAGTTATAGTAACTATTCATACAAGTTATTTAGTGAATAAGTTGTTAATGTTCGAAAATGCGATGTCAAAACCATTTGTAGCCTGTTATTGTTTTACAAAATGTCATAGGCATGTATTCATATACGATTATAAACATTACTCAAGTTCACTGAAGTTATATTTACCATTTTCAAGTTTCACATTTTATGCTATTTTAAATATATGTTTTAAATATCTTAGTATTCAAGTACACAATAATAATTTTAACATTTTGTTCTAACACTAATGTATTAACAACCCTAACGTATTTTATTTTTATTCTGGTAAACTTGAGAACGTACTTGGAAAGTCTATACTTTTAGCAGGTATAAATATTTAGACACCAAGTCATAAACAAAATAGTTATATACGCCCATTGAGTATTTTAGATGCACACCCGTATAAAAACAAAAACATCCGCCCTTCACTAAGGCTGTTCCGTATTGTTATATAGCTTCAACAAATTCGTCCAAAACACTAAAACATTCTTCCTACACACAAACAGCCACATCATTTTATACATTAAATCAATTATCCGAAATACTACAATATCTGTCCTATACATAAATTATAGGCCCGGCATGGCTAGATGGTTAAAGCACTCGACTCCTAATCTGAGTGTCTCGGGTTCGAATTCTCGTTACACCAAAGATGCTCTCCTTTTAAGCCGTGGGAACGCCATAGTGTTACGGTCAATCCTTCTATTCATTGTTGAAAGAGTAGCCCAAGAGTTGGCAGTAGGTGGTAATGACTAGCTGCATTCCCTGTGGCTCGGCATGGCCAGGTGGATTAAGGCGTTCGACACGTAATTTGAGGGTCGCAAGTTCGGATACTGGTCGCACCAAACATGCTCGCCTTTTCATCCGTGAGCGCGTTATAATGTGACGGTTAGTCCTACTATTCGTCGGTAAAAGAGTAGCCCAAGAGTTGGTGGTGGGTGCTGATGACTATCTGCCTTCCCTCTAGTTTTACACTGCTAAATTAGGGACGGCTAGCGCAGATAGTCCTTGTGTAACTTTGCGTGAAATTAAAAACAAACCAAACCATCCCTAAAATCCAATCAATTTGCACAAAAACAAAGAAAAACATTTTTACCTGTCTACTTATTAAGTAATAAATATTCCAGTTCTTTGCAAAAGAACTTTACTTAACCAATGTAAGATGAAATACAGCATGATATATGACAATATTTAAACTTTTAACAAATAAACTACTTTTACAGACATCTATTAATTTAATAGTTTTTTTGTTATCAGTGTCCACTAGTGCGAATGTTTGCTTGAATGCAAATTTATGTGCGAAACTGCAATAATTTTGAGCTGTAGAACTAAACTCAATTATGAAAAAGCCTTCTTTCTTCTTGTTTCTGTTCAAATATGATAGCAGTACAATTGAACCCGACATTATCACTTACAAACTCAGGTTTGCCGGTTCGAGTACCTGTTGTTGATCATGTTCTTCCTGTATGATTGCCAATTTGGCTTAACCACCAGTGTGTAAAATTTCTTAACTAATGAAAATACCGCCGATCCTAAATGAAGTGGGATTAAGGTGGTGGTCGAAAAACGAAAAACTCTAAAGGGTCGTAAGTTGGGGAACCTTTATTTATGATATACGTCTTATCAGATTTGTCCACTCATTTTCCTGATCGGTTTTACGTTTAATATTGTATTTTTTCTTGATTCATTATGTTGTGCAAATGTTTAAAATCATTAAGTTGTCTAATAATGCATATAATATTTTTCCCTGTAAGCTTGTATTTAAACCGACTTATTTATGGCCTTGAATATCTTAATAATGTTAAGTGATAATCAGATATGAGCAGGTGATATTTATCATTCTGATGTTACTATTAATTACTGTTTTTGTTTTGTTATGTGACTTTCATAATTAAAACTTAAAAAAAAAACGATATTCACTATAACATAAAATAATTACTTAAAGAAAAATTGCTTTTCTGAAAGCTTTAGTGTTTGATTTAAACGGGTATACTCGTGTAATTAAATGCGAATGTCAATTATGTCTGAAATTAAAATAACAGAAACCCTTTTTTAAATTAATGACCGACCCACCACTTTTCTGTCTTGTGTCCCTGTGTGTAGGTAGGTACACGTGGGTTTCACGCTACACCCGCGGATATGCTATGAGAACGAGGGTTGTACCTGGTGTTTCAACAATTCTGCGGTAGCAGACAAAGGTAGCATATTGCTGGGAAAGCTTGTGCCTGGAGGGTGAGAGAATAAAAGATAGTTCAAGGGTATGGTTTCCAAATTTGGTCATCTTATGAAATTGTGAATGTTTTGCTATGGACCAACATTCAAGGTAACAACAGCTACTCAACTTTTAACAAGGCAATCTTTCCAAGGGAAAACCATGATGTTAAAGTCGGAGCCTTTTCGTTCTCCTCGTCTTTACAAAGTACAAGAAGGAACCCAGAAAAGGAAAGCGGGGCCGTTTCGAAGATCGTTTCCAAAATCTACAAAGGGACCAGAGTCGACTGGGAATACCCAAACTGACACTCAACGTCAATCTTATCGGCCGCTTGAATTGAAACCTATTGAAATTCTGGTGAAGCTGCCCAGTGGAAGTACGAGAAAGGTAAGGTGTGTTTATGTTAAATATTTATATTCTAAAGATAACCCCTTTACAGTTTTAAGTAAGGCATATTTTTGAAATTTCTTGTTAATAAAATTACCGTTATTAAACAGAATACTTAAAACTGATGAAATTTAATATTTTTGAAGAACTATTTTTTATGTTTTATGGTAAATGAAATTTATACTATAATGAGTTTAACTGATGAAGTTATTTTAAGAAACCAATATATACGTGATACAAAATTTTTGATCAAAGTACATTTGTAAGTCTCTCTAAATGAGCATTTAATTACGATTTTGGTTGGCCTAAAATAAATTGCTTTTCATTTCAACTGTATAGCAGCATTTTGCCTGCTGGTATTACTTTACGTGTCGTCATATAAAGTCAACGTTTCTAGTTATTTTTAACATTCTATTTATGTTATATTTTATTTGGGCTTTGTTTTTTATCAAACAAACCTGCGGTTTTAATTTAAAGAAATGTGTAAAACGTTCTTACACTATACATTTTAATAAGAATATGGACTTTGAACATTTTAATATTATTCAAGTTTGAAGTTGGATTATCCGCTAAGCTCTTTGGATAAAGCTTAGATAAATGTTAGCATCAAGATTAAAACTACATTTACAACATTACAGATACTTGGTTATAAATAATAGGCCTTGGTTCTTTGGCACACAGCATTGGAGAAAGCAATATTCATAATACCTAATAATTATTATAAACAATTAACTTAAAGTGCTTTCAAAGGTCAAGTCAAAAGATGATATAGAATCGAGATGCGATTGCAAAATCATTACTTTTAAAATATCTTATATTTGTTTGTTTGTGTTTACTTATAGCATAACCACGCCGGGCTATCTGCTGTGTCCATTGAGGGGAATCGAACTCCTGATTTTAGCCTTCAAAATTCGTAGACTTACCGCTGTCCCAGCTGGGGATTTTTAACATAAGTGACTAATATATTGCGTAGATTTTAGATGTATTACATGTAAATCAATTAGTAAAAAAAAAAAAGACATTATTACCAACAGCATGCACAACTTTACATTATTAGTATATTTTAAATTTGTATTCTTTATGCATATAAATTGTTATTCATTCTTAATATATTATTTTAAATGAAGAGTTGTGATTCTTTTCTTGAATGAGTAATTGTTATAAATCGACTAACTACTTTATTATGACCTACCACATACTAATGGATTAAAGCGAAGATGTTTCTTTCAGTGAGACGTTAGAGTATGTGATATTTCAGCAAATATCGTGATCGAATGCTGTTCATTTAACTGTGAGAATATTATAAATGCTAGTAAATAAACATATTATGAAGTGCTGCATATATCAAATGTGTTCTGGTTGAGAGAATATAGTTACTAGGATTCAGTTAACTCTAACTGCTATGCAAAGAACGCAAGTAAAGAACACAATAAACTGCCCGAAAACAGTTTCTCTCATATACAAATTTAAAAGGTATTGATCGAGTGGTCTTAGAATAAATTGTGAGTAATGAAAACAATAACTGTATTGTAAAATATAGACAAAAATATACCCAAACTTTTGATTCTGCTTCTATTATTTTTTGCTAGAAGTGGCATAACGACGTTGGAAACGGTGTTGGATTTCTTTATATATATATATAAAATAATATCCATAAAAAAACCTGAACATGGTTGTCAGTTATACATATCTTACAATGCCGTAATTTCACTATGACATCCAAAGACTATTTGAATAGAATGCCTTCATATAATTATGTGAAATTCGCTTGAATAACGTGACACTTACGTCAGTCATTTTTCCACGGCTGATACAGTCAGAGAATCTTAGTACGATTAGATATGTTTTGAAAGAACTTTTACCAAACGTCACGTTTAACACTTATTTCCCTCTACCAACACCTGTAAACATAACATCAGCGTACTCGTTAGTTAATAAGCTACAGTCCAACAAGACTTTGATAGTGCTCGATGAGTTGCAAACTTGCAACATCCAGGGTTCGTTTCCCCTCAGTGGACACAGCATATTGCTCAATGCACTAAAACAAACAGTTCAACAAGATCTACCCAGAATGTTGTAGAGTATATCACATGGATAAAGGTAATACAATTCTCTATCACCTTGGGGAGTGGATCTGAATAAAGTTGCCAGCAAGTGTGATTGTTTAAAGATGTTCAGGAAATGGCATCAGTAACCACTAAAAGTTGGAGTGGAAGGGATGTCATTGCCAATAATGTCATTAATAATAAGACAAACACTGAAAACTTGTTATATAAATATCTTGAATTTGTCTCCTTTTGGGAAGAAATTTTTCCACTGTAAATGTAACATATTTCCAACTGTCTTTTTTTTTTTTAGTTTGAAATATCAACTGTATAAATGCACGTAGACTGAATGTTTAATGAATCAGTGCCTTCTAAGGTCTATTATTTTATTTAAGGAATCTGTGGAAGTTTTGAAATCTAGTAACAAACTATAAAAAATCCAACTGTACGAAAACTTTCAATAATGGACAATAATATTTAAAAGACCAGCGTTTGCACTCAAGTGAATCCAGTAAAGCAAAATGAACAATAATATATGTCAATGATTCAGTTTAAGTTCTCTGTATACTTAAATGTATGATTAAATAGCTATTAGAATAGAGGTGCTTGATCTCTAAGGCCTCGTTTAGGCTTAAATATCTTGTCAAATCATGCAATACGTATTAGGAGATTAATACCTTTAGCTTTTAACATCACCCATTATTTAGGTCTCGGCAAATGCATGTCACGACAGGTAATCTAGTAAGTAGCTGTAGTCATATCTGCTCGGGTAGTTTGAGAAAGGGTTAAGGGCTACAGCAATCGTTCCATAGAGAAATGACAACGGAATAGTACAGTTATAAATTAAAGGTTAAATGTACATAAGGACTGAAGAGGCTGTATTCCATTATACTGTATATTATAATGTCTACAAGTGGAATAAGTAATATTCTACTTCATGAGACGTTACTCTGCGTCAAAAGAAATGTATCTTAAATTTTTTTTGCAGTGGTAATACACAACATCATTTTTTGATATATGATAAGATGTACTATTCTTGCAAGTGAACAGGCTATTTTACTTCACGTTTCAATTATCCACACCTACAATTTTCTCAAAATGGCATGAGTACGCTAGAAGATACAGGCGTTATCATCTCAGCAAAGTTAAAATGATTGATTTTTTGTTATAAAAACTGCTTAAAGTACATACTTGCTTTATTGTTTCTGACAATAATAGTTCTATCTAATTTGTTTCATGTAAAAGCATTACAAAGCATTATTATTAATATTGTAAGTATTAATAAGATTTGTGATTCACCAATTATTTATAAGCATATCAGCTGAATAAATGCATTAGGTATGCTTCAAAAGTTGATGATGGTTTATGCTAGCTCAAAGTCAGTTTAAATAACCTGATAGTTGTTTTCTACATCCTTCTGAAACATTTAACATACAGTACTAAGTATATACCTTTAGAAGCTTATTTAACAGTTGAACAATGAAAACATGAGACAAAATAAGTGATGACACCTGACTGAAACACAAACACTTGTATTCTATCATCGGGGCTAAGAAACCTAACTTTTCAGTGCTTCGTTTCCTCATTTTAATTTTTTTCATGAGTGACTTACCACATCATAAGAAGTTTTACAAGCAACTTATCTAGAAGGCGTATATTAAAGCGGAGTGTGGCCAGCTCGTGTTTAGGAATCAGCTTTTTCCATCATTTATTTTCTCGTCACAAATTTGATAATCAGTAACTGTACTGCCTCATGTCATCGCTAATGTCGCGCGCTTCATCACTGCCACAGACTCTGCCCATTTTGTAATGTCAGTCTGGTTTAGATGTTTGTTATCGAGTGTACGTTGTTTTGCATGTGCTTGCAAACATATTTTTTATTGTGTAACTTTCAAATGTTTAACTATATTTCATTTTTAATCCTATAATATGGATAAGTGGGTAATTCGGAAACGAAATAATCTAGATGATAGTGAACACTCAGAAAATAAAGACAGTCTAGTTGATTTTGGCATTACTGACGAAAAAAGAATGACGAGTGACTGGAAAAATATGAAACAAGAATTTGGTAAAAATTGGGAGTTGAAATTTGTAGTGATTGAAGCAAATAACAAGCCAGTGTGTCTTTTATGTAACAATTTTTTTGAAGAATAATAAAGTTTACTACCTTAAGCAACACTTCGACAATTTTTTACAATGAATTTGATGTAAAATTTACAGTTAATAGCAAAAATCTCATAAATGAAATTAGTCGTTTGAAAGCACAGCTTCATGAACAAAAGGGAGGCCTAAAATTACTTTTATCATCGATAGAACTAGTTACGTTAGCTAGCTTTAAAGTAGCTTGGATTCTAGCTCAAAAAGAAATCGTTTTCAGATGCTGAAACTCATTGAAACTCTGTTGGAGAATTATATGATTCAAAAATAAAAGATGATATTCTTTAAAGGGTAAATAATTTGCAACTGAGTCGAAGAATAATTGTCCGCAAAGTGCGAAAGTTAGCGAAAGACATAGAAAATCAGTTGCTTGAACAACTAAAAGACTGTTTTTCTTTTTCTTTAGCACTAGATGAGTCAACAGATGTTAGTTACACTGCACAGATGTTTTGGGTTCGATATGTAACTTCAGATATTTAAGTGAGAGAAGAAATGCTTGGACTTTATGGATTACGAGATCAAACATGTAGAAAAACATCTTTGAAGATTTTCTTGAAATGTCAAAAAAATCAATAAGAATAAAAAAAATGGTTTCTGTCACAACTGACTATGCTCGTGCCATGATCGGTGCAAAATTAGGATTTGTTTCTCTTTCAAAGCAGCATTTAATTTAAAATAACATGAAGTCCACGCTGCGGTCTTTCCATTGCATTTTGCATCAGAAAGACTAATGTGCTCAGATGTCTAAAAGTGATGAACTGAAAAAGTTGATGGACATTGTTGTAAAAATTGTGAATTATATTGAAAATGGAAGCCTACTCATCCATCAACAGTTTGTTGAGTTTTTGAAGAAAAGCAGTGACTGTACTCTTGATGATCTTACTGAATTTGCAAATGTAAGATGGTCAAGTAGAGAAAAAGTCTTGAAACAATTTACTTCATTATTTCTTTAAATAAAAGAGTATCTTGTTGAAAAAGGTAAATTTGAAAACTTCACTGAAATTGAATCTTTGTCATGGCTATGTGATTTGCACTTTCTGTGCAATATGATGGGTCAGTTGAATAATTTGAACACGAAGCTTCAAGGAAGAGGTAAAATAATAAGCGAGCAATCACAATCTATTTATATATAAATTTCAGTTAAAGCTAAACCTCCTTGAGGAACAATTACAAAAGAATGATTTAACACATTTTGCAAAGTTGAATAGTTTTCTAGAAAATAATAAAAACTATGATTTCTCTTATGTTGAAGATGATCTCTATGCAAACTGGATCAAAAATCTATCTCAAAATATGAATCACGTTTCTCAGAATTTAAAGATTTGAAATTGATATTTGAATTTTTGCTTGATCCATTTCAATTTGACTTAGGAACTTTCAGTAAGGAAATTTAATCTCTTTTGTCTTTCGATAAGTGTGGATTTGAAGGCGGGATGCTTACTCTGTGGCCCGGCATGGCCGAGCGTGTTAAGGCGTGTGACTCGTAATCCGAAGGTCGTGGGTTCGTATCCCTGTTCCCCCTACACATGCTCGCCTTTTCAGCCGTGGGGGTTTTATAATGTGACGGTCAATCCCACTATTCGTTGGTAAAAAACAGCCCAAGAGTTGGCGGTGGGTGGTGATGACTAGAGGGAAAGCAACTAGTCATCACCATTCACCACCAACTATTGGACTACTCTTTTACCAATGAATAGTGGGATTGATCGTCACATTATAATGATCCCACAGCTGAAAGGGCGAGCATGTTTCGTGCGACGGGGTTTCGAACCTGCGACCTTCGGATTATGAGTCGTACGTCTTAACCCACCTGGCCATGGCGGGCCTTTTAAATAGTGTGGCCAACGTTATTTTCATTAGACACAGTTGTGGCCACTACGAAAAATAAGTTGCCCACCCCTGTATTAAAGAAACTCTACTTCTCGTGTAAAATAGCCATAAACATACAATCAAATCATCTCCACGTTATTTAAATAATTAAACTAATTAAATTCACTTGTGCGTACAAGGGTTTATGCCGTTTGTTTGTTATACGAATTTTGGTGAGTTTCCTTAAATTAGATCTCATTGTATTCACTAGTGAATATATCAAAACTTATTTTGGCTGTTTTATTTGTTTGTCTGTGTATAACATGCACAAGTTTCTTTCAGTCGTGTACTAGAATAACATATGAGTATATTTATGCAGGAGAGGACTGGTCTGACTTGCAGTCTACACAGTCTGTTAGACACGAACTGGTCTACCGGTGAAGGTAAACCCCCTTGCATCGTGACATCATCAAACGCACCATACATTCCATTTTCAAGTTGTATGGGTTTCAAGATCATATTTAACCTAAAACTGAAACTATAGGGTTCAGCCATAGCGTATTCAAGATCCGTATGGTGCTCGAATTTCTCAACAGGTCATGTTATAATCAGTTTTCAAAGACAGTCTGGTAACGAGGTTTCACAAACAAACTGGTTTCTTATTACAACGTCTATCTATATATATATAACTATGTGGTATCAATGTATATGTATATAATTACCGTTCATGCATAATAATAACCCGTTTAAATCAATACTTTTACATATCAGACTCTTAAAGCAATACAACAAAATGCCTCTTGTTATCGCGGTATGTCAACTCGTTACGAATAATTATCAATGAGATTCACGCGTGAAGATCTCTGTTTTAAGTAATTAATATTTTAATACACTAAAATATGTTCTAAGAAATGTAAATTTTTTATTGTACGTTTGTGAAGTTGTAACAAAAGGAGAACATGTCTACCACTAAATGGCTATAAAATTTACATTTTGTTTGTTTTGTTTTGGAATTTCGCACAAAGCTACTCGAGGGCTATCTGTGCTAGCTGTCTCTAATTTAGCAGTGTAAGACTAGAGGGAAGGCAGCTTGTTATCACCACCCACCGCCAACTCTTGGGCTACTCTTTTACCAACGAATAGTGAGATTGACCGTCATATTATAACGCTCCCACGGCTGAAAGAACGAGCATGTTTGGCGCGACCGGAATGCGGACCCGCGACCCTCAGGTTACGAGTCGCACATCTTAACACGTTTGGCCATGCCGGGCCATCCGCAATGCACAATATCTTAAGAAATGAATTGATAAACAGTCTTCTATACACATCGTAATAATGCTGGAAAATGTTACAAGTCACTAAACTAGTTTTTTGTGATTAGATGTATTAGTAGCGTACAGAGAGGTAAGAAATAAGCAGTTAGTGCTTTACATTCGTATCATAAAGGTTGTTGATTGGAGGATGTCTGGAAGTTCTGTTTTGTTTTTTAAAGGTTGAGGAAGGTCATGTCACTGTATGTGTGTGATACTTTTGTGTGTTTTTTTCATTTTGTATACGTATATATCTGTCTTTGTATGAATTCTGCTAGTGTTCATTGATATTTGGAGGATAGTTCCTTTTCTGTTTAACATTCGATCCAAGATCTGTTTTACTTAGTATGAGTGCATATTTATCATTTCTTTCGGCATAGTGATATGTTGTTGTAATTGCTGTTTTCTGTCATATTTTACGTTTATATTTCATCTATGAGAGGGTTTATTGATAAATAATAGTGGTTAGTGCTTTAGAGTTGCAGTTTAAAGGTTGATGGTTTGAAGCTTATTTGGAACATTTTTTTCTTGAACAAGACATTTTAATTCAATTGTTTGTTTTTTTGAATTTCCCACGAAGCTACACGATGCCTATCTGCGCTAGTCGTCCTTAATTTAGCAGTTTAAGACAAGAAGAAAGGCAGCTAGTCATCACCACTCATCGCCAATTCTTGGGTTATTTTCTTACTAACAAAGATATTGATACTCCATACGGCTGAAGGAACGAGCGTGTTTGAATGACGGGGGTTCGAACTTGTGAGCCTTAAATTACAAGTGAAGTGCCATAACCACTTGACCATGCCGGGTCTGACTGATTTGTTTTAGATACAGCTGTTTAATGGGTAACAGTGGGTGTCATCCGCTTGTAAAACAGGAAACCATAGTTAAGCATCGGCTTTAGTTGCCTTTTGAAGGCGACACAGAGGTTGGGGTACTTACTTTAAAATTTTATCTTTTCATTGAACGCTGCATATGACGAGATATAAATATACCTGTTACAACAATAAAAGGAGATGACAAGATTACTTCAACTGTGTCTTGTTTAATTTGGCCATTAGAACGTTGCACTTTTACATATTTGTATATAACTTACCTCGTTTTATAAATTAAATACTTTCGTATATTTGCATATTATATATCGCATCTTTTTTGTAAATAACACACTTTGGAATGGTTGGTGTATTTGTTCTAACTTGTCTGTTTTATATATGTAAAATATTTTTAATGAGATACTATATTTTTTTTCAATTTTCATAACACAAAGCTTGATTTTAATTAAAATATCTGTAACATTTTTTCACATAAAACTTATTATCAGCTAATTTACTGATATTTGTCCTTATTTCTTAGTTAATCTGAAGGGTGAAAAGCATTTAATTAATTTTTATCTTAATTATCTCGATTACAGTGAATTTTATGTGTATATTTAATTTAATCAAAGAATTATAAAAAATTAAGTTATTGTCAAGTAGATAGTGCTGTCATTTTTTCGATTATAACTGTTACGAATATTGCCCACCACAACTCATAAGGGTGTTGAAGCTAAGAAAACATATTTTATCAGTATGTAACTAACTAATGTTACTAAACAATCGAATCCGCGTTTCAGACCAACTTCTATCGGAAGATGTAGCCAGATAGTTTTTTTCTCATTTCTGTTCTGCATGTTTTGCCTTCTCAACAAGAACGCTAACAATAACACTAACACATTTTATCTGTTATGTATCATAGTCTATAACAGATATTAAGTTATGTTTAGTTTTAGACTGTTTAGATCAGTCTTGAAATATAAGAACAAGGTCTCTACAGCGATTAGATCAGCCGTTACAATGCTTCGTATTTTGATAAAAGTTCAATTCTATATCTAGAATCGCAGTAATGCTTTCCTTTTCTCTAACTTTACTGGAGTCACTAATGTTAGCTTAAGTATATCTAAATGCCAGATAACCTGAAACTTGAACATAAGTTGGCAAATTAAAAGGAACTATTCACCATTACAGAAATTCATAATCTCCTTTAATTGAATTTTTTATTGTTTTTATTTCTCCACATTCTTCACTTTTGCAATCACACAGTATTTTGCAAGCATTGAGACTAATATTCCCATTATGTAAGCTAAAATAACTTGTCAGTCATACCAAGTTATTAGGAAACTTTCAGATTGTTTTATTTAAACACTGAAGTTTTGAACACGTTGATCTCTGAAATGAAAAATCACATTTATTTGATTAAGTTTGTTTCTTTAGAAAGCCACAGTGTCTATTGTGTCTGCCGACGAGAGTCGAACCTCATAATTTAGCAGTGAAAAGGCCGTTAGCTTATAGCTGTCCCACCAGGTTACCTGTTAAGTTGCTCACGATAAATTGTTTTGTTTATAATGAACCATTTAAACTCTGCTTTTCTTTAACTGTTGTCTTTCATTTAATTAGTATGTGGAAAGCATGGGATTAGTCAGTTCATAAATTTAAACAACATAATATTAGGTTAAGTATTTTAATAAAGACATTATCAACTTAGGAGTTTACTGAATATTAAAATTGTATTTATTTTTGCTCCTGCACCGTTATTTGAAAGTTTTACGTAAACTGTGTAAAAATAAACAGAGAAGTATTAGTCCTGCAAATTCTCAATATTCTTTGGTGATTTTACAATGGCCAAAACAAGCAATAAGATAACTAGTTATACTTCTACGTGAGCTGAGGATTCTTTTTAAGTAGGCGTCTGTGACTTGTTGGCAATAAATTCGAACAATAAAAGAACAGCACACAATCCACAAACCGATAGAACGTCAAAGTGAATACAAAGACAATGGCTACGTTGAGCATGCGAATAGCAGATAATTTCATTATCAGATTCAGGTAATTAGTTACAGACTTGAGTTGTTAGGTGAATATTAAGTACAAATAAATAAGCACTTGTACAGATGTTTGAAAAAGATAAATAACTAGAATAACGGATAAATAAAGACTAATTAATGAACACAAATGGTTTGATGAATAAATAGAAAGACTATTAGATAATTTTGGAAGACAAACAAGTAATACATATTATAGTCATATATATAAATGATAGACATACACGTAGGCCTAACAGATATATACGCATAATTAAATAGTTGGGCAGACATATAATTAATTAGATAGACATAAAGACGAAAAATTTGTTGTTGTTTTGAATTAAGCACAAAGCTACACAATGGGCTATCTGTGCTCTGCCCACCACGGGTATCGAAACCCGGATTTTAGCGTGTAAGTCCGCAGACATACCGCTGAGCCACTGGGAGGCAAGACGAAAATTAAAATCCTTAGACGCATGACTGGATGAATACTTTGTGAAGATATAATTAAAGCAATGAATATATTTTTGAATAAGTTTATGCTGTTTAGCTTTAGGCTGAAAGAAGCTCATGCTGTTGGTTCCTCACGTATGTCCTTAATTAACATTTCGTCGCTAAGCGTTTAAATTAATAATACTTAATTTTATTTGTGTTGCCAGACAACTCCCTGAATCTTGACCTGCGTAAAACGTAGTGTCGGTCCCAGTCTACACAGTAGTTTCTTGTCTATAATCTATATGGATGTATATCCTAAACCGAACCCTAATTGTGCCACAAGGTTTCGTGTAATATACATGAAGCACCACCTGTTTACGTGGGTGAGTTAGTCTCGCCCGTTCACTACTGTGGGTGCAGAAAGTTGTCAAGGTCAGTCACACTGAAAATTTAAACCAGATTAACTTAATTCTAGTAGGTGGCAAGGATGCCTCTTATCTCGTTTAGGGACCTAATTTATCACAGTATATCTTATTCCTGAAATAAAGCATATTGTTATCCGCATAACAAAAGGTTAGCAAAATATGAAGTAAAATAATTAAAAAATGATAATGAATATTCAGTATCTTTACAAGTGGTAGGGTGAGTTTTCTCGACAGTAAAATATGGACGAAACACGTAGGGCAGAATTGCTGTCTATCCTATAGTTGCAAGTTTTGGTAAAAAACATTATCATTATCATAAACATCACTGTCATCATAATAGTTGTGACGAAAAACGTCAGCGTTATTACCTTGAGCAAAAGATTTGTTGTTGCTCTGCAACAAGAAAGCAAGAATCTCGTTTCAGACGTACTTACACCGCCAGTTTCGGTAGTTGTCAAAACAATCGTATGACGAAACTTCAACAACGTCACAAGGTCGAGAGAAACACAATTTCAGTCTATTTCCATGTCGTCACTATTCATACACCAATTGTTACCACAGAATTTAAGTTGAAGTTGTATGCTAGTATACAGTATAACATTCCGCCTTACTGCTTGTTATGTAAATGTGTAAATATTTTGTAAACGACAACATGTCGTGTTGTGTTTGAATTTTCATTTCTGTTATTCATTTTTCCATATTTATATTATTGTTTCGAAGTTTAAACTAATATTTTGTTATTCATTTAGGGTAACATTTTAGAATTTTCTTGAATTAAGTAAACCAATCATATGTTTGTAAATGAGTGCTGGTGACTTCCTGTCTAGACGTGTAGTCTCGTGCAAGAACGGATATGCGTGGATAGCTCTGGAGTTGTATGGAAATTGCAAGATTGTTCGAGAAATAGGCCTACCGGTATAAAAGACGGTGACAAAAGAGAGTTTCAGTCATCAGTTTTTATTCGAAGAAAAAGAGAGAGATTTAGTCATCAGTTTTTATTCGAAAAAAGAAGATAGATTCAGTCATCAGTTTTTATTCGAAGAAAAGAGAGATTCAGTCATCAGTTTTTATTCGAAAAAAGAAGATAGATTCAGTCATTAGTTTTATTCGAAGAATAAGAGTGAGATTTAGGCATCAGTTTTAGTTATTTGAGAAAGATTAAGTGTTTGCTGTGAATATTCAACTTGGATTTGTGATTGAAGTTAGATCTACGGAAGCTGTGATTTTATTTCGTCAATCTCTACGATTCATCTGAATTACTGCTTGTGCTGAGAGTCGGCGAATTTATTGAACTGTGAACTGTTTCAGAACTTCTGCATTTAAGCTTCGGAATTTCTTCGTGGGACCAAATTCACACCCTAGACTGGAATTTGAGACTTTCATTTTAGATCATTATATTAGATACAGGCCAGTACCATTTTGTATTGTGATTAATTTTGAAGTTTGAAACTAGTATTATTTTGTTTTGTAATTAATTTCGAATGTTGTAACTTAATATCTGTCACTGTTATTATATAATCTATGTTATATCTGTTATATTTGTTAATAGTTTAGTGTAATAAATTATACAAGCTGTTATCTGCGTTTTTCTGTTGCGTTTAGTCTACAAAGAACATAAAACATTAAAAAATACGTAACACTGCTGTTTGGGCATTTGCTCATAAGGTGTTGTTTTACATTTGCAACTGATAAGTTTTTGCATTTAACATTTACCACATCGTTCCCACCGTTTCCATACTGCAGACACAGAGGTTTAATTGTCCTCTAGCAGTGAGTGGTTCCTGTAAAAATGTCCACAAGCTTCAAGTAATTGTAGAGTCTAACATAAATCAACTTTTGATTGATTAAATTGCAATGTGTTGAAAGAATCCCACCCACTAACAAAGTACTCCTTTGTATAAGCAACACAATGTATTTCCTATCTTTGCAATCAGAGCAGAGATAATGACAAACCTTGTCGTAGCCTTGAATCCCTGGATCAAGAATAATTTGTGGTAGACTTGGATCCTAGAAATATCAGACCAAGGTTTCCATATCAACATCAAATTATTTAATGAAAATTGATTCATGCACATTCTTTTTTGAGTGCAAAACATGTAATGACCTCCTTGCGTCTGATTCTTCCTCACTGAGGTGCAGATCTAGAACGTCGCTGACTAGCACATTATCATCCACACAACTGAATTTGTTAATTCAGTAGATTCATTACTTTTATATCCTAATCTTGAACCTCTGTTCGGACAGGGTTGTCGCCAACTCGAAAAATATAGGTCCAAATGAAAATTTGCTACTGAACGTGAATTGCTGTTTAGCATTTTATAGTAACAACCTGAAACTAGTTAAAGTTCTGCCGCATATAATTCCATGAACGTTGGAAGTACAATATTGTCTAGAATGCAACGATATGGCATGGAATTCATGATTTTCTTTCAAATTACTTTCACTAAAACATGCACACAACATGCCAGTACCCGTCACTGTTTTATCCAAAACCAGATGGTTTCTCCATTGTTCTTCCTTCCAATTTCATTGCTCATGGCATCAAGAGAACAGTTAGTCAATGAAATTCAGCAGCAATGAACATTTTACACATAATGTATGTATTGGCTGATAGTCCTGAACTCGAGCGATGACTCTTATACTCTTTCACAGCATAACTTATGTAATTATAATCAGATGAATTATGATATTTAGAACTGTCTCTCATTTCATACACATAATCTTCAGAAGTTTGATAATTCCTTGTCTTAATCAGAGCTCTAGCCTGCTTCTTTTTACCTAATAGAATTTATGAAAATCTACTACTGGCTTGAAAACCGTAGCAATATCTTATTTAAATAGTTTTTATCCAAAGTAGTCATTTTAAAAATAATCAATAGTTTATCTTCTATCCACAGTGTTTCCACAGTTAGCGATAGCCTCTGCCAAGCGAGGCCTTCCAATCAAAAGGTTACAACACATTGCCGCTCTCTTTATATTCCAAATATATCTTGCAGCAATTTACGTTTAGGAACACACATTCTTAAACGTTTATATATCACAAACTTGCATCTTAAACTTCTCATCGTGTTGTCACCAGTTGACATCAGCACCTCTTAGATATTGATAATCTTCCCTTGTTAGTAGTCGCAATATAGTGGCCTTGTTAACCACAAAGATAAGAGCTTTTAGTTTTCCGTGATTTGCGATGACAAGAAACCCATTTGAAGTAACAATGTATCTCAAGACTGCTGGTATGGGTATTAAAACTTATTATAATGAAATAAAGAACAAGGTTTCGACCTTCTTATATCATCTAAAAAGGTTAACCTGAATATGACCTAAGAAAGTCGAAAGTTTTGGTTTTCATTTATTTTCATGACATTTTTAAATCCAAAGCTACTGTTTGAATTCTCAATCAAAACTGATCGTATTTTAAAAGTTTAAGTACATTTCACTTGCGATAGGACGATTTTCCAGTGGATACTGCTCTGAATTTGTTGAATTACCTTTGTACACCGATCTAATCATTTAATCGAGGCGTATAAGGCGGTAACGCTAACTTAATAATTCCATTGTTTCAGATAGTTGTTCTGAGCTATCTTTTCGATACCTGTTATCGATTTCAGGCTCAGAGCAAACTGATTGACTATTCGTGATGACGAGAAAACCCACTTGTAGAGAAAATTATATATATTTGAAAACGGCTGGTATGGATAGAGAAAGCAGCAATTAAGGAGCGAACAACGTTTCGAGTTTCTTCGGTTATCGTCAGGTTCCAAAGAAGGTCGAAACATTTTTCGCTTCTCTATTAGTACTTTCTCTACCTATACCAGCTTTTTTAAATATATAATAAATAATTGATTGACTAGTTTAAGGTATTACGCCTGCTTTCATAAGTGTTAATCCTATTTTTAATCAACAGCTACTTAAACAATGCAATTATAAACTTGTGTAGTAACCAAGATATCGATGATTCTCTGCTTTAATATGATAGGCTTCCTACCTTTAAGCAAACTGGGAGCACAACACAGTAAATAGAAGTGAACATTCTATGTTACTAAACAGTGTTGTCAACAAAATAATTTGATCTTGGAATTTATCTTTATTTATAGCTAAATGTTGTGAGAAAAATTTCTTTATAACAGTAAATTAAATCAGTATTTTCTATAAATGTTTACAATATTTCATGAAAATACATTGGAGTTTGTTTTTCATTCATTTATTTCTCCATTCACTTCTGTTATTGTTTTATATTTTTCACACTCTCGTGTCATTGTTTTTATTGTGTTAGTTCGGAAATTTATTTGTTCTTAGTTATAAAAATATGTGATAACTTTTACTTTATTCGATCTGTTGTTGTTTAAATGTAATCATTGTTTCGTTTATTGATACTTTATAATAGTTTTCAAATAACCATTTTACCTTGGCGTCAGGGCCTGGAATGGCCTAGGGCGTTAAGGCGTGCGCTTCGTAATCTGAGGGGCGCTGGTTCGCGCCCGAGTCGCGCCAAACATGCTCGCCCTTCTAGCCGTGGGTCCGTTATAATGTGACGGCCAATCCCACTTTTCGTTGGTAAAAGAGTAGCCCAAGAGTTGGCGGTGGGTGCCTTCCCTCTAGTCTTACACGACTAAATTAGGGACGGCTAGCACAGATAGCCCTTGAGTAGCTTTGTGCGAAATTCCAAAACAAACAAACAAAACCTTGGCGTGATTAGTGCATCGTTATTTTTATTCAGGAATTATTAAGTACCTTTGTGCTTTACAAAATAAACAAATTGATCGTTCTAAAGTATTTTTTTGTTCTCCAGCGAGTCAGCGATACATGTTCAAACTTATATCATTAAAATTGAGGATTTGATTCCTGACTATGGAAATAATTTTATGGTTATATCATTTATGAAATAATCACTTACTCGAGATATAAAAGAATTAAATGTGTTTGTTTGATAAAATGTTTATGTCTCGCTTTATCTTCTGAAGAAAAATCCTGATTGGATCACATGAAGACTCTGTAATATTTCTGTTTTGTTTCTGATATTCTGATTATTTATCCGAAGTTATATTCCTTTATCTAACTCTAGATTTTGCACACGGCTCAGATCTCCACAAATCATAATAATTAATCAAATATAACAACACTGAATAAAATTCATCATAAAATATAATTCACCATTGTATGTTCTTTAAATATTTCTAACGAAAAGTATTTTTCATCTGTAATTAAATATCAATTATAACATTACCTTTGAAATTCATAATTTCTGTTGTCATAACGACTATTTATGATACAGTTGTAATATTGTACTTTCGTTGATAAATGCTTTTAAATTTCGTGACGAAAATAATTCAAAATTCGGTCTATGTAACAATAATAAATTTGTTTTTCTGTTTTCACGTTTGTAAACAATGGTAGCTTGTAGCCTACATTTACAGTCAAGCTAACTATAAAAATAAATTTATTCTTACAACTTAAAGGCTGGTTGATTCAAGTAATTGCAAACAAAATACAAGCTAAATCAAAAACAGTCTCTGACTATACACAACTTTATTTTTTCGATGTTTCATTGAATCTTGTATTGGGTTGAGGAATAATTCGTGAGCGTTTTTTCAAGTTAAAAAATATATTCATAAATGAAACGCTTTCGCCAAATATTTCGTGTCATTTCGTAGATAATGTTTTGCTCTAATAGATGGTGTGTTTGATTTTCATATTTCTTTAATTTTTGCTTTCGTTTTCAGCTCATTAAATGGAATGTCAAGTGGAAAAAATCGAGCATTTTCGACACCATCTGCTTTTCACATTTAATCGAGGTGTTAACGCCGTCGAAGCTGCTCGTGAGATTTGTTCTGTGTATGGCAAAGGAGCAATGCCTGAAAGTACCGCCCGCCGTTGATTTTCGCGCTTTAAAAATGGGAATTTTGATCATAAGGACGGGTCACACACTGGTCAACCAACTGTTTGATGAAGAGCGATTGAACCAGCTTCTTCACGAAAATCCACGTCAAACGACTAGAGAATTAGCGGAGCAGATGGATTGTGATCAAAAAACTGTGGTAAATCACCTTCATTCAATGGGCAAGGCTCAGAAACTCGGCGCTTGGGTGCCACACAGTTGGTCGACCAGTGTGTGACCCGTCCTTCAGATCAAAATTCCCATTTTTAAAGCGCGAAAACCAACGGCGGCGGTACTTTCAGGTATTGCTCCTTTGCCATACACAGAACAGATCTGACGAGCAGCTTTGGCGGCGTTAACACCTCGATTAAATGTGAAAAGCAGATGGTGTCGAAAATGCTCGATTTTGTCCATTTGACATTCCATTTAATGAGCTGAAAATGAAAGCAAAAATAAATATGAAAATCAAACACACCATCTATTAGAGCAAAAAAATTATCTACCAAATGACATGAAATATTTTGCGAAAGCGTTTCATTTATGAATATATTTTTTTTTAACTTGAAAAACGCTCACGAATTATTCCTCAACCCAATATATATCACCAATTCATTGAATTTATAAGAAAACTTGACGTTTACATTTTAAAAAACATTCATGCCTACGTTATTAAACTTTTTATCTCAACGTCATGCATTATCTAGCTAATATCTAAAATAAAGCATTAAAAACAGCTTATAACAATACATTCAAATTCCAATTTTGTTTTTTTTCTATTGATTGAATAATTTCTGAAAAAGACATTCTTTAAGCAATAAACGTGTTGATCTTTCCCGTATGTAGTTCAATGTATTTTTTTATTTCATTTTAAAACAATATAATTAATCGAAAATATTTAAACATCTTTTATTTGCCCTATGATTTATTTATGCATTTTATATTTAGTTTTTTGATATATTTATACCACATAAAGGTCAACGCTATGTTAACGGAAAACAATAAAACATTTAGATACGAGAAACATGACATTCATTAACATTGCCCCTTCTTCAAATTCTGAAAAGTTAATATTGTGAGTTAATTTTTAAATTAACTATTTAAATTAAATATATCCAGATAATTGAAAAAATATTAATTACATTAGTGATTATCTATTTCAGTCATCATATTTACCTTCCATTTTCTTTAATAGCAAATTTTAATTAACGTGTTTGAACTGTTTCCTATTCAGAACTAGCTTTAATTTTATTTTACGAAACAGAGGTAGTGTCCTTAACCCTCAAACAGCGGAAATGTAGTAGGTAGCAGCATCAATTAATGATGGCCGCTTCTTAAGGGTTAATAACAGTTCTTGTCTTGAGGCCTTTTCGTAGGTTGAAAGCTTTCTTAGATAATTTTGACATAACATCTTTAGTTGTGAAGATCTATAATAAAATACTTTTTACCTTTCAAGTGCTCAACATTTTAGAAAATTTAATTTATTTTAATCTAGAAACAAAAAATTACTTTATCTTTCTTTATGCATCGCATAAGGCTTCATATCACCTACCTTCTGTGGAAACATCTTGACATCATCCTTAAACAAGTTTCTAATAAACTTTTCCGTCATTTCTTTAATGCAAGATTCCATCGATTGATAAATTTATTCTTATGTGGTAATGTTTCATTCATGAAAGATAATATTTCGTTTTCCCATTTTCACGAAAGTTTCATCATATTTACGTAATTCTTATTTAATATCTTGAATTTATTATTTCAATTTTTCAGATCCAAATTTATATTTTTAACTTTCAAATAAATAGAATTTTTATGTATATTAGACTCAAGCTTTCATTTGCTTTTATGATTTTAATATTTGTAACCATGGTGGTTGACTCTTATACTCCGTTTTAATTTGGTGTGTATAGTCTTTAAGCTTTACCGTTGTTCAAAGACAATTCTCGATCACTCCCAAGTTTTATCTTTTTTTGAAGTATAAAATAATTCCATTATTTTTAATTTTCTGTCCAGTTATACATTTAGTTTTATTTGTTTGCAGACGTCTGGCGTTTCAAAAACTTTTCAGTACATGGTATTTGCCAGTAAAGAAAAATTGGCGTTATAACATATTTTAAAGAAAGAAAACCGTTTTACTTTGGTGTCTCTGCAAGTATATTTCATCTCAGACCAAACACCAAGTTACTCCTCTCCATCCCCGTCCAATTCGTGCATGACGGCATCTTTTACGCACCACTGAGTTTAAATGAGCACATCACTTACATCTTGTCAACTAAACCGGTGTGACATCACAAATGTTAATTATAACACTAGTAAATACTTCCTTTCTAACGACTGGTTAAAAACACTAATGATTAATAATATCTAGTAGGGTTAGTTAATCATTATTAGTATTGCGTTTTCTGTAAACGAGTAACACGATATTCAATGTTTCGTCCTTTTTATTATGATTTAAAGTAAAAGTAAACACGATCTGTTAGTTGGATTGGGCATGCTCTTTAAAGTTTTGTTGCTTCAAGGGTAGTTGAAATCATGTAGGGCGTTGCTGCATTTGTTGTAAATACATTTCTTGGAGGGAAAACTATATTGGCTGAAGTAGTTTATGTGAGAATTGTTGCAACGAGTATCACGGTGGTTGAAACTTTGAATAACTCTGAGTTTAAACTCTTGAAACATCAGTTGATTCGATTTTCCAGTTTGCTAGTTAGTCTCGCGGCTATTCCAGTCTTTCTAGAAGTTTTTATTTAGCCATTAATTTCTACAGGATGAATCTGACCACTCTTCTTTTTACTCTAGCAGTCTGATGATCCACACAATTTGGGCTTATAACGATCTAGGAATTTGTAATTTCTTAGTTTAAATAGCTGTAAGCTTGCACCCTAACACTTCGATAACAGTAGAAGAGAATGAATGACAGTGATATAGTTTCTGTTGATCTTTTCATTTTATGCTTAGCAATTATTTCGTTCCTTTCATTACATTTTTAGCCATTTTATTATGTTATGTATTACCATTTACGTAGCACAAGCCTCCCAGTAGCACAGTGATATGTCTGCGGACTTACACACTAAAAACCGAGTTTCGATACCCGTAGTGGGCAGAGCACAGTTAGCCCATCGTGTAGCTTTGTGCTTAATTCTAAACAAACACAAAATACCTCGGATGAATCTCCGATTTATAATGTTACATACGTTACGTATTACGATTTCAAATAACTGACGTTTGAATTTAAAATTTAATTGAATGTTAATATGGAACAAATTTATGATATTTGCTAAAAAGATTAATACATAATTAAAAAAATTACTGAAATTAATATATATTTGAATATACAAACAACAAAACAATTTATAATAACAGTTATTACAAATAATAATTTATATACGAGAGTTTTATAAACAATACTGAGTCTTTTATCTCGTCTGGAACTGAATATTTTATCAGCGGTTCACAAGGAACAAATTAATTCTATGTTAATACTTGTGGTGAATTTCGCGCAGAGCTAAACGAGGACAAACTGCGCTAGCCGCCCTTAATTTTGCAGTGTAAGACTAAACGGAAGGCAGGTAGTCATCACCACCCAATTCCAACTCTTAGGCTACTCTTTTACCAAAGAATAGTGAAATTAACTGTAACATTATAACGCCCCCACAGCTGAAATGGCGAGCCTGTTTTGTTTGACGGGGATTCGAACCTGCGACTCTCAGATTAACCACCTTACCATGCCGTGCCTCATACACAGCTACAATCCATTTGACTGAGCACAAGTAAGTTTTTCACCGACGAAAATATCTAACGTCATCATACAAATACTAACGTCCGAAGTTAATTCTCTGAAGTTGAACGATTTATAATGTTTGAAATATATAAAGTTTCTGGTCAAATATCCGTACTTTCCCGATTAATAAGCGTTTATCACAATTATAGCTTCTGAGGTTTATATTATAATAACTGTAGCGAAACAACAGTATTATACAGTCTCCTGGCGCCTCGATTTATAAACTTTAGATGAGGTTCTGGAAAGCTATAACTTATCTCGAAGGAGTTTTAAATTCATTATGCTACGGACGTTACGTATTACGATTTCATGTAACTGTAAATTTATGTTTAAAATTAATTTAAAATTAAATTTAATTGAATGTCAATATGTATTTATGATATTCGTCAATAAAATCGATACACACAAGTTTTTCTTAACACAAAAATATTTTAATACACAAACAATAAGACAATTTATAATAATGGTTATCACAAATAATAATTTATCTACAAAAGTTTTACAAACTTACAATTTATACTGAGTCTTTTATCAGGTCTATAACTAAATACTTAATTGACGGTCCAGGTCCACGACGTGCCAGTTCATTTTCAGTTGATATTTTTACACTTCATTTAATCTAGTTATCTTTTCTTGGCTGGCCTCACACCGCTTACAAGCTGAATTTTTACAGACGAAGATATTTAATGTCCTCACATAATTACTAACGCCCGAAGTTAATTTACTGAAGTTAAACAGTTTGTAATATATGAAATATATAAACGTTCCTAGTCAAATATCTGTAGTTTTCTGATGTATAAGTGTTTATCACAATTATAGCTTCCGAGGTTTATAGTTTCTTGACTGTAGCAACCAAGCTATCTCCCTGTTATGATGAGTGAACTTTAATGCGAGGTTCTAGCAAGTTCAGTTGGCCCAGTATTATTGGTATTTATGTAAGTATATATATATATATTGCTGAATTTTACGCTCAAGAACCTTCTACAAATGTAGAGAACAGGTGGGACTTTCGCCATACATATTTAACATTGCAAGTTACATTGCTATCTGCTCAGCCCACCGACGGTAACCGAGCCCCTGATTTTAGCGTTGTAAATCCGGAGACATACCGCTGTACTAGCGGGGGGTGCATTCAAATGAAATATGCATAGATTTTAAATAAATAGTTAATAGTAAATCGGTTACAACATATTGTTGTTGTTGTTGTTTTGAATTAAGCACAAAGCTACACAATGGGCTATCTGTGCTCTGCCCACCACGGGTATCGAAACCAGGATTTTAGCGTGTAAGTCCGCAGACATACCGCTGAGCCACTGGGAGCCACAACATATATGTTGTGAACAATACATTAAATATAATACATCATCAAATGGCAATATATGACACAATCAATACAAATAATCCTATGATCCTAAAATTACATAGCAAGTAAAAGTGTTTAAACACATTTTTTTTTTCTTTTAGGATCAACAAAATCAATACTCACATATCTGGGATTTTCTTCAAAAACTGGGTTAGGAATTTTCTGGTTATACTTTCCAACCAATTTAAATGTATGACATGACAAGTTTTACAAAACCGAGAAAAATCTTGTCCGGTTTTTGGCCAAATGAAATCTCTCATAATTTTGTTACATGTCTTTTTGAAACTTGAATGACCTCCTGTAGGGAGTTTTTGAGAACATTTCAATATGTCAGAACAATAAGCTTTTGGAATAAAGATATGATAAATAACAGTCCAGTCCTCTGAAGTGGTACATTTAACGGTCTCCATTTTCTCATGAGCACTCAATTTTTGAAAAAGTAGCAATTCAGAACTTTCTCTATTTCATATTTGGGAATGCATATTTAAATAGTGGTGAACTCTGTGGATCCTTTAATAAACAATGATGACTAAATCGCCTAGTATTATATGAAACACGTTTGGGTATGAAGTTAGCAGTATCATTTTGTTAAAAATCAAAAACGCAGAACAAACAGATACAAAACGTCTAAGTTCCTACCCAACAACAGTTTAACAACATCAGATGATCTGGTGAAATTGCGTTAATATATGGACACGAATGAACACGCTGAATGTTGCCTTCTTTTCTTTTCCAAACATTAACAATCGGATATAACATGACCAGGATTTTTAACAAAAAACGTAAGACAGGCCTTTATGATATTGTTGAAGTTCTTTTTCTGACTATCAGAAGATTTCGAAGTAGAGGAGATGCAGTTGTTTAGAATATAGGTGTATACATTGTTAATTATTATGCTTGATAATCTTCAACAAATTTAGAGAACATGCGGGACCTTCGCGATACACGTTAAGAATATAAGTTGTATACATTTATAAATATATATTTAACTAAAAAAAAACATCGATATTAAAGTAAATATATATCAGTAAATCCGTTACACTACTAGTAACTTAGAAATCATAATTCTAGTGTAAACAACTTATTGTTACCCCTTGCAGTTAGCTTTCTTTCACTGATTGTTAAAACAGGAATTTCCAGACAATAATAGAAGATAAATATTACGGTTTGACCCTCACTATATTTAGAAGTTGATTATAAATACAACCTTCCTATGTCTATTGACACGCTGCATTAAAAAAACAACAACAGCAAAACAGTAACGAAAACTTTTCAAAAAGGAAGTAAGTATCGAAATGGTTAATATCTATCCTTCTAAACAATATTAACAAGATAGTAGAGATGGCACTTATATCATACTTATATAATAACATAGGCACACAGGAAGTAAACTTTAATAGACAAAAATAGGATAAGTTTTACCCAATTGTGATTGAATAGTTTTATATGTATATCGCTATTTATTAATTCTCTCCTTTGCTATTATTTATGGATGATGCAAATGCCATCCCTACTATCATGTTTGCAATGTTTTAAAAGGATTAATATTAGCTATTCCTATATTCACTTCTTTTTTTCTGAAAGTTCTTTTCTGTACTTGTTACTATCTAAACTCAATTTGGTAATTCACTAAACTTCTACTTTTATTAGATGTTAACTAAAAACTGGTAGTATATGTTTCATCCAACACAATTAAGTTTCTTAAATAATTTTAATGTTACTCTTACATTTCATTAAACACTCAAGTCTCTCTGTTAACTAGAAAAAATAGCTATATTTAAATTGTATAAATTCTTTCCCGAAGTTTCCGTAACATTATCTTTCAAAGACTGTCAGAAAATGCTAATTTCTATTAAATATTTATTCATTTATAATATATATAGCGTCTAAAATACTACTATGTCTGTGTTTCTGACCTAGCATGGTCTGATAGTTAAAGTGCTCGACTTGCAATTTAAAGGTCGCGAATTCGAATTCCAGTCACAAAATATGGTAGCCCTTCAGTCATGGGGGCTTTATAATATGACGATTAGTTTTACTAGCCGTTGGTTACAGAGTAATTGGTGGTAGGTAGTGTTGACCTGTTGCATTCTTCTAATCACTGCTGAATTAGGGACAGATAGCCTAATAAACCCTGGTACTGATATGGCAGATGTAATGTGTTTGACGTGTATAATGTCTTTCTTTGCTTTTACTGTTAAGGTCTTAGAAATACATACCATTAAATGTTGACACCATATTATTACACCTATCAGTTTAATTTTTGGCATTTAATTACCAAAATTACACGTTGTTGGCCAAAAATATTTTGAAACAAAGTAATTTAGTGGTTGATAACTGCTCGTAGAGAAAAGAAAAATGTTGACTACAATCATTTGGGTTTAAAATCGTTTAAAAATGAACACCTTATCAGCTTGCTCAATTACGTACATACTTTTGTATGAGTCCAATACAGCATATTCAAAAACATTATATATAATTTTCTGTAATGGGTTAGGTGAAATACTGTAATACGAATATGAAAGAAGATGCGTGAAAAACATATGATAGATTAATTTCTCACAGCTTAAACTGTAAAATGTTTAATATTCATGAGTGTTGAAGTGAATTGAAGATGTAGTGATACGGATAGTATTCATTTCTACAGTTCACTCTCTCTTTTTTTCGCCTTTACTTAAGTAAATGTTATAAAGTTCTCAAAAGGGAGCGCTACATTCAGTGTAGTTGATTCAGCGTTCACTGGAGTTGCCTTTCGATGGTGAATAAATATTTAAAATATCATAAATTAATACGTGATAAATTATTTTTAAGTTAAAATATCAAGTTTCAAAGAATACGTTTTACATCAAGTGAACAAAAAATTAAACCAGACTATAAATAACATAAATGACATAAGTATGTGGCATTCAATGTGATTAGTGTATAGTTGAGTTATCGGAGCACTGGCAAGCTTGTTCAAAGTGGTACCAATAATTTGTATTCTCAAATATTTTATATTTGTTTTAAATTTATTACGCAGTTTCTTATATATTTAACGACTGTGACAGAGAGACTAATGGATATTACATTTAGTTTAAGACACATTAGGATAACTTGACATTGGATTTAAAAATATGTAAGTGAAGATATTCCAATTCTCCTCGATGTTTTAAAACTTACAACTGGTTGTTTTTACAGTCAACTTATAAACGTCCCTAAAACATCATGATAAAAACGCCGTTGTTTGAACTTCTGATCAATGAAAGTGCTGATATTATACTATGTTAATTCAGAACAATAATAAGTCGGGTTAAAATAACACAACAAATTATAGTAGGTTCTCAGTATGACCCTTGTTACGTACGCTTACATTTACCCTCGTTTCAAGAAAAGATAGATCACTTGTCACTACGCTTGTAATTATTCTTGTTTCGTGATTATATGGGACATGAGTTTTTGTTTCGTGTATAAAATTGGTGTTATTGCAACACTTAAGATCTGAATTTTTCAGTCACAGGTTTTTATATTTTGCAATAGTGTTGAAACATGTATCGTGTCCCACCATTGATAAAATTCCTCTTTATATTTATAAATCGTTGTTTGCTAACCTATTATTATTATACTGGCATAAAATGCTTCTTTACACAGGTACAAATGTCATTGCTAGAAAGAAGCTATGAGCTTCTAATGTTGCGTACTTGTATATTTTGTGTTACTTTCGTGACTACCAGGAACATTTAATTTTGCTTCATCTTATGATGTATTCTCTTTTAACAGCAAAATTAGTAAACACTCTACGATATTAACTGTTATTAAAATTTACCAAATGTAACATTTTCTACAAATTAAAGTGCCCTTTTATGTTTGATCGACGCTTTAATATAAAAAGAAAAATTAACATATCTGCGCAAAAACACGTATTTGACAACGTATAAAAAGAAAATTAAAGAAGCCATTTATAAAGTCTAAACCAATATAATAAGTCACAATGAGAAACAAATTTTTCAGAATTGGCATGTGTTTAAACTTGAATTCATTATCGTTCTGTTCCTTACAGTTTTTATTAAATATTATTAAACGTATGGCTTAGAACAATAAGTGCGAAACATTTGCATATCTAGGTAAATGTCAGTTAAGGTCAATGATTGTAGTTTGGGATGCTTAGTAGATATAGTTTAGTGACTCTTTTGTTTCTGTTTTCTGTCTGTATCATATGCACATCCATGTAAACGTATAAACATAAAAGCTATATTTTCTGTTTAGCTTTAAACATAATGAAAATGGTTGTTTTAGAAACTCATTAACTATATACTGTATGAAACGAAAACTAGAATGTTTGTTACGGACACTAACATTTGTGTTTCTACAAGATTAGGGAACATTATATAACTTATGAGTGTTGTACGACATGTAATGTTTTCAAGAAAAACGTTCAGAAATGAATTGTTTAGCAATAACTATTAAGTTAGAAAAATGTTAGGATGTTTCGGTTTTTCTTCTAACTTATTTTTTGGCAGAAACATAGTACACTAGTGTTATGTGTATAAATATGGTCATAATGGCTTTTATTATTATAGACAATTGCTAATAAAATACTTTTGAATGCATTTACTTTTCAGTAATTATTGCAATTGTTTTCATTAATCTTCGGATACAATAGAGTAAAAACGAAGCTGAAGCAAATGTGTTTATGTATATTTATACTAAAGTTATACAAAACTGAACAAAAATGTTTAGAAGTGAGTAATTTTTCGAGATTTGCGACTGTAACATAAATCACTTTCACGTATCAGCCCCCAAATTATGGTCTCCCATCATGTTTTCGTTATACGCTCCTTGGTAGCAGCGTTCAAAGTCCAGTATATCTTGGTGGAAGCGCTGGCCTTGCTTCTCTGAGTATGCTCCCATGTTCTCTTTGAATTTATCAAGATGAACGTCAAGGATATGGAGTTTCAGAGACGTCCTGCAGCCCATTTTGCTGCAGTTCTTCACCAAAGCCTCAATCAGTTCCACGTAATGTTCGGCCTTGTGGTTGCCCAAGAAGCACCAAACCACTGCGACAATGCTGCTCCAAGCTGTTTTTCTTTTCTACTGAGCTTCTTGGGGAATTATGTGCACTCCAGGATCTTCTTTATTTGTAGTCCAACGAAGACACCAGTCTTGACCTCTGCCTCAGACAGCTTAGGGAAGGAGTCTCGAAAGTTCGTGAAGGCTGCAGACTCCTTATCAAGAGCTGTGATGAATTGTTTCATAAGACCTAATTTTATGTGCAATGGTGGGAACAACACTTTCTGAAGGAACAGGAAACAAAACTTGACATTGTGACTTCCCACAGAAAACTCGGCTCGTTGTGGCCAGTGCTTCCTTTTGTAGAGCGCTGCGGTGTCCCTGTTGTTCCAAAGGTAAAGATAATAGGGAAACTTGGTAAAGCCTCTTTGGAGACTCATCAGGAATGTCACCATTTTGAAGTCTCCGATAATCTCTCAGCCATACTCATCATACTTCAAGGCTTATTAACAAGGTCTTGACATTGTTGTATTCGTCTTTGAGATGCACCAGAAGATATTTAAATTTTAAAAGATCTGAAATTTGTATGATATAAAATCTTACTTTTCGAGCAAGCAAAAATTGTCCGTCTTACCTTCTAGAGTTTTTTGCAGCACTCGCAGGTAAAATGAGGTGCTCAGGGTTTGTCTTCATTCCCCACAGGTATGCCGAAATATGTCTTGTGGGCTCCACACATTTTTGCAGATGCTGTCACAGAGTACTTTTTCGCTCTTGTCTTGATAAATTGGCCACATATATAGTAGAATGCTTGCAGCTTCTTGATACCACCTCTGATAAAATCAAATAGGTCTGTGTGTTCACTTTGGCAGCTAGAACTAAACTGAAGTGGTGAGCCCCCGTATATATTACTATGGAAAGTTATAGAATATTCTAAAAGATTGTTGAAATTCTCGTAAGTTTTACAAACATTCTAGAAAGTTCTTGAAAATTCTCTATCATCTAATCAGCATTGAATCTACCTGAAATGTTCTGGATAATGGGTAAATCTAAAAATTTCATTACCAAAATCACAGAAGCAAAGTTTGAAGAAAAAAATAGGCCTTTACCATTTACTTTAGGCATAATCAATTGAGAAATAACATTTCTGACGATGACCGAAGAAGGTCGAAACGTTGTTCGCTCTTCTATGTAAAATATATTCTCAACCCAAACGAGCCGTTTTTGCATATAAAGTTCTGAATATATTTCCGCGTGAATTACGTAAGAGTACAACTTGATCTACAACTTTGTTTGTTTGTATGAGAAATTAGATTGTTCGAAATTGCTTTTAAAAACTAAAAGCATTATAGACAAGCCATGTTAAACAATGTATTTAGCGTTCACCAAAACTCTGTAAAACGAAGAACTTATGTGACAAGTCTGTGGAGTTATAACGCTAAAATATATGTCTCAATTTCTCGTGGTGGATTCCTTGTTTGTTTTTTAATTTTGTGCAAAGCTACACGAGAGCTATCTGCGCTAGCCGTCCTTAATGTAGCACTGTAAGACTAGATAGAAGGCAACTAGTCATCAACACCCACCACCAACTGTTGGGATACTCTTTTATCAAAGAATAGTGGGATTGACCGTCACATTATAACGCTCCCAGGGTTAAAAGAGCGAATATGTTTAGTGTGATGGGAATTCCAACCTGCGACCTTCGGATTACGAATCGAACGCCCTAACCGACTGGGCATACAAGGCCACCTCGTGGTGGACAGAGTACAGATAGTCAATCAAATGGCTTTGCACTAAATGTAAATAAACATATTTTGTTGTGCAAAAATAAATCTCATAAATGCATTATAATATATACAACTAACTATTAAGTAACTATGTTATGTAAAGACGCACAGTCGTGTCTTCAGAAAATATATCTTTTAGAAACTGAAACTCAGTGCTGTAGATGGAGACTACAAAATTTGAACTTAGTTGTATAGTGAAATCATGTATAAGAAGTTTATTTTTGTCTTATTCCTTTGGAAGTGAATCAGTCTCATTTTAATGATTGTTTCCTCTGTCTTGGAATCCAATTTTATTGTGAATTCATCAAGTCATTATCATTATAATTTTTCGCATTAGTGTTTTATTAAACATAAGGCCACCTAGATATTGATTAGATAAAAGGATCTAACAAACAGTAAAATTGTGCGTAATATCATAAAGTTTAGTTCTCTAAGACTCATCTACACTTTGAGAGAAGAAGATTTAAACACATGAAAATTGTTTTCTTTGAAACTCAAAAAAGAGTATCTGAAAAACGAGAGAGCTTTGCTAATGCATAGAAGTTGTTATTTTAAAATAAAACTTTAAAGTTTCAGAGAAACAAACTTCTTAATATTGAGAAGAGAAAAAAAGCTTAGTCGTACCTAGAATATATGCTTTATTTTTAATCTCCCTTACAGGATGTAGGCATTTAATAAGTCTAGTGTATTCTATGGATTAACTCCATAATTAATGTTAAGTAGTTTATTCGATCAATCGAAGGTTGTTGTGAAAAAACATTAAAAGTAATTATGTGTGTGTATGTGTGCGTGTGTGATTAGATTACTTGCTTGATATATAAGTTACAATTTGCGGTTTAAGAGGTTATAAAATTTTCAAGTTTTGGGTGTTCGACATAAACTTATTCTTAGTTTCACATATAGTGAAACTTCAATATACTGAACCCATGCATTAGTAATTGTCACTCTTTTCTTTCAAAGTGTTTGCTTGTTTGTTTTTAACCATAAAGGTACACAATTTTTAGTATTTCCACTTAACCCTGATCCAAAGTGAGAAAATAGAAAAGCCAAAGATCATATTTATATAAAATGCTCAATTCATGAAAGTTTTTGGAGAGCGTTTTACATATGAAGTTAACTTTTGGGTTTTTGAATTTATCTATCTTTCCAAGAGGGGGTTACCTAAATGTACCTTCAATTCTCATTTAATTTCTTCACCTTTATAATGCCATATGTTCTTTCGTAAATGATGGCTAAAAACAACTAGATATTATTATTATTTCCGTTCATAAGCCACGGTTTAACAATAACATCTAAACTGGCACATCAGAAGTAAAGGTTTAATATTAGAGGTACAAAATCATTTGAAGTCGCTTTTGGATGTTTCCATACAGATAGTAAAAAAGAAACATGTTAACTAACATTTTAATTACAAAATCTGCATTACGATTATATTTTTTCAGCAGTCAACACGCAGTTAAAGAAAATTTTACAAAAATGGTGCACAACATTAAAATGTTTTGTATTTTTCCTTTTAACGCCATCTTTTTTTGCGGTGGATATTTTAGAGATGTGCCCTGGAATAAGACAAATACCATTGTAGGTAATTTTTCAGAAGAAGTAAATTACAATCATACTTTTTGAAAGGATAATGAACCAAAGTTGGAAAAGACTTAGAGTAATGAAAAGAAACAGTTTTTGGAAAGCCTAGTTTTACCAAAGAATGTGGTTAGAAATAATTTGTAATTATACGTGGAAAAGGAATCCATTATGTTCTGTTTAACAGACCCATTAACTGCTAGCGATTTATTCTCGCTTAGCATTTAAATGGACCTGGCACTGCCTTGCGCGTTAGAGCGTGCGCTTCGTAATCTGAGGGTCGCGGGTTCGCGCCAAACATGCTCGCCCTCCCAGCCGTGGGAGGGTTAGTGGTCAATCCCACTATTTGTTGATAAAAGAGTAGCCCAAGAGTTGGCGGTTAGTGGTTATGACTAGCTGCCTTCCCTCTAGTCTTACACTGCTAAATTAGGGACGGCTAGCAAGGATAGCCCTCGTGTAGCTTTGCGCGAAATTCCAAAACAAACAAAAGAATTTAAATTTCTCTGTCTTTTTACACATCCTACTTTTTCTCACCTTTTCCACTTTTAATCACAACGAGCCAAGGACTCTGAGACCCTCGTGGTAAAGTACGGTAACATGAATAAGAACTATTTCATTTGTATGCAAACAGCGTATTAAAACTTTTATAAAGCAAGGAAAGCGTTCTTTTAGATATCTGAGTTAGCATTCAAATTATAACTTTAGAATACACCTTCTCAATTAAGATACATAAAAAAATGCTTTGTGCTTGTCACGTGCAACGCCTACCCTATGCAGAGAATAAACGAAAGTAAGGATTTAAAAATTGCATAACAATTAGATACATACCTTAAAAATAAATACTTAAAATGATAAAAAAAACTCCTTCTTGTTTAGGATGGAACGAGTTCAAAGTCTTGTGGAAAACTATATCATAGTGAGACGCGAAATAATGTGAAAAATAAACATATTATGTAAGTAGAAGCAACAGACATGAGGATTTTTAAGGTATTTTAAATTTTCAGAAATAATAGAGGTTACGATCTCATAAATACGCGTGAATAATTAGAAAACATGCTGTAAATATTTAAAACTTACAAACAACACACGTTGAAAAGTTTTTAAACTTGAAAGAACTTAAGAGCACAGAAGATAAATATTTTTGTTCCAGAACATTTTAATTTTCGAAAAAAAAAGGAATATAAGCTTTTTACCCGTAAAATATGAAAAGTTAAAATATAAAATGAGTAATATAAACAAGTAAAAATAAAAATGAAATTAATCATAAGAAATTCTTGAAGTAAGAAGTCGTTTTAGATATATATGAAACTGAGATTTTTCTACAACATCTGTAAATGTCTCTCTCGTTCGACTTTTTAGGACTGAACCTTTAAATGGCCATTATGACTAACAACTGTTGTTTTTCTACCGCTGTTTGGCTGTAATATTATTTGTTGCAGAGTCTCAAGAGAAGCAAAACGCTTCTCAGTGAGTGAGTGAAAAAAAAAAGATGTTAGGCTTGAATAATTGGTTAATGGTCATAGAAAGTGATTGGAGTGACTTTGAGCTATTTCTGCCTTTGATTCGGTGGTGGTTTAGTGATATTTCTGTCCTTAGTGGTGTGGAAGTTTTGAGTTATTTCTACCCGTGAGAGAATGAGGGTTTTTAGAAATTAGTGAAATACAATGACAGAAATACAACTTTTTTTTTTAATATTAAATCACTGACTGCTAAGCAAAGGTTTGGACCCATAGCATCTCTTAAAAGTCGTTTTAGCTCTTAACTGTAAGGTTACTAAAAGAGTATATTCTATATGAATGATTTCAAATAAAATTGAATAACGCGTACGAACAATCAAAAATAAGCTTCCATTTTATAAAATTTAGTATTTTGTAATCACAATTTAAATAAAGTCCAGTTACAAACATACAATTAGTCCAAAACTAGCTTTCAAGTCACAAACCTTAGTATGCTCTTTAACTCAAATTTCAAATGGCATTCATTCACCAACACACATACAATTAATTCAAAACTAGCTTCCAAGTCACATAGCTCAGTATTCTGTAATCACAATTTAAGCAATAAAATACAGTGGCAGACACAAATAGTCCAAAACCAATTTCCTATTCACATAACATTATATTCTGGTTAATCACAATTTAAAATAGCATCCAGTAATGGACATATAACAATCAAAACGATGCTTCCGTGTTACTTGACTTACCATTCTTAAAACAACATCTAATGAAATAGCGAAGCTGAAATATCTTAATGTTTTGCTCATTTGGTAAGATGCAAACAACAGTCACAAAAGCAAGCATTTGCTTTGGAAGTGAATAAAATATAACAAAATATACCAGCACTTGCAGTATCGGGCAACGATTTTTTCATGATATAGTATGGTGTATACTATGTATTTTAGATGTAGGTTCAACTAAATGTTTTAGATTTGCTGTGCATCTAAGCTTTAACGTGAATAGCCATATTTGCTTAAGATCAGATAAAAAGTAGATGAATATGATGATCCAGTCATTCGCTGTTAACCTTCTATAATACATTCCTCTGGTTAACATGGACTGACGTTTTAATTTTATGTAATTAATTGCAATTTAATTTAATTATTACTTCATGAATTTTTATCGCTGTAAAACATTTCTCTGTGTTCATGACCTAACATTTACATAGTTTTCAAACCAGTTATCTTAACGAACGGAAGATAATTCAGACCTTAAATTATGTGCCTTTAAGAATAAAATAAAGTGGGCCTTATTTTTCTTATCATTCTCGTGCAGGTGTACACGTATAATGTTTTGAAAGCCTAAGGTATGTACTTAGTACTAAAGTTATTGTGACTTAGTAAGTAAGTAAAAGAGCCGACAGTTCCTTAGACATGACATAACAACGCCTTTGGCTTTTGTTCATTGCACTGTCTAGCCTGTGACATCTCATTTGGAGAGTTAATGATAAAAACGAGCGAAATATTTTTATCAAGTAGAGAAGATAAACAATGAAATTCTGTTGAATGTTTGAGCTATTGATACAAAACATTTTTTGTTGTTGTTTTAGTATTTGAAATTCTGTATTTCACACTTTACTAATTTTAAATCAATTGAATGTTTAAAAATATTTATTGTTTTTTCTAATAACTCGAAATGCCATCGACATTTCAAACTGTAATGAAATACATAACTGAGAATATGATATACATAGCTGTTAATAAAAAGTATGTAGAAGAAACAGAACACGTATGCATAAGAAATGCGTAAAAGTTTTGTAAAAAGAAATATTACTGCCTGAAATTTGCTATTAAGTGAATATACAATAAAATAAATGACACGTTAGTATGACTTAAGTTTACATATAGATAATCATTTGTCACCACTGTCAACAAGTGTAAAAATTCAAGAGATTAAAACAATAAATGCTATGTTTCGTGTGTGTTTTGGGTCAATAAAATACA
Source organism: Carcinoscorpius rotundicauda (assembly GCA_011833715.1). Taxonomy (NCBI): domain Eukaryota; kingdom Metazoa; phylum Arthropoda; class Merostomata; order Xiphosura; family Limulidae; genus Carcinoscorpius; species Carcinoscorpius rotundicauda. The sequence continues at coordinate 25,722,034 of CM022404.1, forward strand.
TAAGATGGTCACTAATGGAATGTATCGTTGTTATTTTCTCGTAGAATAATCTTAGTGGTTTTTGCAACATATTTAAACAAAATATGTATCAGACTACATTTTATGAACAAAAACGTAACAGCTGATCATTGTGTGGCAAAGGTATTTTTCCAGATATTTAGAGCCAGGCTAGTAGGGAGAAGTACCAGCCTTCACTGATACCGGTCAGGTTAGTGAGGAGATGTACCAGCCTTCACTGATACCGGCCAGGCTAGTGGAATGAGGTACCAGCCTTCACTGGCATCAGCCAGGCTAGTAGGGAGAGGTACCAGCCTTCACTGGTATCAGCCAGACTAGTTGGGAGGGGTACCAGCCTTCACTGGTATCAGCCAGACTAGTGGGGAGGGGTACCAGCCTACACTGGTATCAGTCAGGCTAGTGGGGAGAGGTACCAGAGGTAAACATAACTTTTTTTCTGTAAAAATAAAGTATTTGTCTCTAGAAAGAGAAAAAATGGCAGAAAATTAAATGTCACATTAATTTGTTCTGATTAACCTATTAAATAAAAACAATTTGTATTTCGTGCTTCTTCACAAACAAAAGTTATACGGCATGTTCTATATTTGCATATTTTGGTATGGCGGATAGTGTTGTTACATCATGTTTTAATGATGCAGTTCTGCGTAAGCAATACTTGAAAATACCAAATGTAGTGTTTATCATAGCACTATTTGAAGTGATGGATGTAAATTTTGTATGAGCGTGGCTTGGTTTAGAGAACACAGCTATTATATGAGAGATGCTTGGACGCAATTATTACATTAATACTTACTTCTTGGGATGGTGGTTTGGTTCCTTGGCTTTTATTTGCGTAAAGAACTGGGCTATTCGAGCCTTATAATGATGTACAGTTGTTGTTTGTTGTTTGAACTTTGCCTGATCTGATGAACACGGTTATTCGTGACTCGAGAATGATTCATGGAATGGTGTAGATAATTGTTGTATGAGCTTTAATTGATCTAATAAACTTACTTGCATGAATGCTCCTTGGAACGATGTACATTATTATATGAAGTTTACTTGGTCCGATATAAACAGTTGTTACATAAATGCTTCTTGAATTGGTGTAACAATTGGTATGTGGGTTTTGCTTGGTCTGATAAACACAGTTGTTACACGAATGCTTCTTGAATTGATGTATATAGTTGGTGCGTGAGTTTTGCTTAGTCTTATTAACACAGCTGTTGCATGAATGCTTCTTGAATTGTTACATACAATTGATGTATAAGTTTTTCTTGATCTAGGGATGTGAATTGTAGATAGAATTACTAGGACTAAGAGAACTAATCACTGTATGAAAGTATTTATATCATTACGAAACTTGAAGAACTAAATACTGTTAACAGTTGGATGGAAATATATTAGTACTATAAAAATGAGAAAAGAATTAATATCACGTATTTAGCTTGTTTATATAGCTATAATATGTCATAATGCAGTTTTAAAATATAAAAAATACACATTTGTTTGCATTTGATGTTTTCATACAATGCTAATACTGATGTGACTGTAAACAAAGTTTTCTGTAGTAAAATATATGCACAACTTACTAAAATACATGACGAAACTTAAATATATCAGTTCTCTTTTCCAAATATTTCCTTAAATTATATTGATTATATAACATTTTCTCGTGATTCTTTTTACTTGAAACGAATGAGACGGTCCAAAACTACAGGGTATTTCAACCATTCACTTACTAGACTCGCGTTTTTAATCAGCAGTAAATGAAATTACATCTCACATCGATTAACAAAGCCGTGTGAGGATTCCCTGAGAAATGTGCATATCATTACTAGCATAAATATTTATTTAACTATAAAATCATTGTAATAGCTTTCCTAGGATAAAACGAACTACATATTGAAAAAACGCGGAGCGACAGTGTGTGATTTTGAAGACCCAATTGTTAAATCCTATTAATGTAGTCAACCCTTAGAAATTATTTAAATGAAAACTTTGATGAACTGATTCGTTATATTTAATATGCGTTACTGAAGGCAACAATATTTAATTTATTGAAATGTTCTTGTGAAATGAAACGGTTTTGTCTTGAATGTCAGTTTGATGAGTTTGAAGTTTTTATCTTGTAGTCATTTGTTTTTTTGAAAGCAGTTCCTAGGTAACACTTAACGAAGTCGATAAAATATATAAGATACAAATTACAGCTTTATAAAATCAAATAACAATAAAAGTTTGCTTTCTTACTAGCCCAATGGGCTATCTATGCTCTTCCTTCCATGGGAAATCGAACTCTGGATATTAGCGCTAATCTCCCCACGACTTGATGAAGAGAGATATTAAAACAAATCGAAGACACTGTACACATGTTAATTTTAACTAAAGACACTGTACACGTGTTAATGTTAGTGAAGATGGAGATCAAAAGTGAGGTAAAATTTATTCACGACACACTTGTAAGATTAATTCGAAAAAAGACCAGACACATAGAGAAACATTTATTTTAATAAACACACACGTCAAGGTTTCGGGAACACCCATTCTTAATTTTGAGCTGCTGTCCAGAAAACAGGTCCACCAATAAATAGCCTGCTTGCTACTCGTAGCAGAATATTAACTATCACAGTTATTACCTACGAATCTGATAGTGAGGGGCATGTTATGTTCAGTGGAATATCGGAACTCTACCACGGATCTTCCGAAATACAGCTGGACACGATAATTAACAGACTACACCTGGATTTTTTTGCATAGATATATATGTTCAAAGAGTATATAATGAATTGTTTAATCGTTTCTCTAATAGATAAAGTTACAGTGAAAGTTTAGAGAAAGCAGTAAATCATAAAAACAATAAAACGCAGAAAAATGGTAGTCATATCGAAGCATGCTAATAAAATGCAACATTATCAGTTTAATTCGCTCGCAATTTAAAGCAAAATAAAAACTAAGTAGTATGACTATGAAATTTTGTAACTTTTGTTAGTTGTTTGTTTGTATCTTCTTCAAACCAACAGTTTGGGTTAAAATGTACAGCATTGTTGCTATTAAGCAGTGAATGATAAAACTAGCAATGCATCATAACCTGCTTTGCACTTGTATGCCATACAACAAACGACTAACAGTCACATGTTGATATAGACATCATATATCTTTCACACTGCATGTATTAAAAATCTGTTGTAGCTATACATGGGTGAAGAATATGAAGCAGTTATCAAAATCTTATAAAGTGTAAGTTGACTATGAAAGCTAATATTCGCTGAAATATTAATGAATTGAAAATAATTAGTTTTATAACATTACGTAGGCGTTTTGACTTTATTTCTTCAATTTAATCAATGTTTATATTTTTCAAAATTATACTTTCTCAGGTGCTAGGAGAAAATGGAATGCAGATCTGGGAAATCTTGCAACCAACAATTCAGGAACTTGGTTTAAGAGAACCGGTCGCCAAATTAGACACTGGACTTCCCATCAAAGAGACAGCTCAAGCGACTCTCCTAGATGGTCAAGAGATTTTGATAGAGGAAAGTCTAACAATGAAAAATTCACGTTCAGGTGCAGTTTCTTGTTATCGTTGGAAGAAAATTTAGATATTATGAAGTGTGTATCTTTACAAATCTGCTAGCTATCGAAGTAGATCTAAAAAAAATTGTTTAAATAACTGTAAGTTTAATTGGTAATTTCTGCCTTTAATTTTCGGGTCTCATTGAACTTGAGACTATTTGTTTTTGAAGTTTAGCAGCAAAATCTTGTACTTTTTAAGTACGAATAAAAACAAAAAGAAATCAAACAGTAAATGTACATAATCTACAGGGGAAAAATTTCTAGTTGTTCTAAACTGAAGCAGAAAGTAGTCGTTCTTGGTGGTAAAATCACAATTAAAATACTTATATAATCCAGTTGGTTTCATAGTCTTATTTATAGACAGTTAAACTTTTCTGTATAAAAACACTTTAGCCTGAGCTTCATTGATTACTGCTTACATTATTTTCACTATTACTGAGTTTTTGATTGAAATTAAATTACTAATAGTCTCAAAAAGTAGCGTAACTAAAAAGAAGAGTGATTGGACCCTTACATTTAGTTTCCTATAGAAATGAATAAAAATATTATAAACTGAGTGCTTTAGAAAGTTGGAACCTTTTGTTTATCAGGGGCAAACTAAGCAATTAGTTCCTTATATTGTAGTTACATTTCAGCCCCATCCCCACAATTGTGGGGGGTGCGAGACATACTTGTGCTAACATTTTCTACTTTTCGTATTTTTAGTGAAGAGCGTTACGTGGTGGTAAACATTGAGTTAGTTAAAGCGGAGAAAAATGAGAACATGACTGAATTTGCGATAACAATAAGATTTCTTTTTTTTTCAAATCATTTCAGCTTGAATGTAATATACTGAGATATTTCGTAAGTTTAATTTTATTCATAATGCTGAAAATTTGTTTTAGTTGTATGTGTATATAAACTGCAAGAACTATCAATTATTGAGACGTTGTTACTACTAACGCGATTTTTATTATACTCACAATCTGACAAAGAACGGAATTGTACTTTAAAAACTCAACCATTGAACCTTTTTTCTACGACGTGATCACAACTATGAGTAAATTTGTGAAAAATGTACATGCTGTGCGTGAAAACTAAATACTGTAAAACCTGGCTAAGACGGAATCGCACGGGACCGGGTATAGCTTCCAGCTTACCAGATTTTCCGGTTTAGACGGTGAACATGTATTTCCTTAATTATATATAATATTTGAGCAGGACGTTAAACTTACTTGACTTAAGGGAAGTAAAACGTTTGTGAATAAAGTTATTATACTGTTTATGCTATATTTATTAGAATAAGAACAAATCAGACATTCAAAATATACATAAGTACACAAAATCTTAATCAAATTTATTTGAAGAAAGTGTTCAATTTCAACTGTCTCGTTTTTTCAATGGGCCTTGTCATGCGGTTGAAAGAGAACACCAATTCTACGGCTTTTTTTATAAAATTCATTTACCCACTTCATTCTTGCATACAATTTGATAGCGTTAATATAACTTAACACTTGCGATGAACAGGAATTTCTATTTCCTCACTATCTTTTCCATTTTGTTCATCTTTTGAATCTCTAGCACTTTTACCATTTTGCGATTCTATTGTGGATTTTGAATCAATTTCATCAGTTTCTGTTAAAACATTCTTGTCAACGTTCACAGGTTCATTTGCATTAATCTTCTCAATTACAGTTTGGATTTCACTAAAATAGTTGTAACAAACGACTTTTAAAAGTGAGTGTATTAAGTAAATTTTCCCCACATTTTAAAATTAGGGAAGATAGGAATTTATTTTTTCGTTAGAATTATTTAAAGAGTGGAATTTTGCTCTTAAAATACAAATATATTTCGACAAATCATGAATCTAATTTAACTGCCAAAATAATGACGATAGAAAGAATAACAGAATATATTTAACCAATACTTACTGTTACAAAATGTCTGAGAATTTATTAATATTTAAACACATCATTAAATAAACTAGAATTTATTAATATTTAAAGAAATAATTAAATAAGAAGCTCCCGCTAAAATAGCGGTATGTCTACCGAGATATAACGCGAAAATCAGGGGTTCGATTCCCCTCGATGGGCTCAGCAGATAGTCCGATGTGGCTTTGCTAAAAGAAAAACACATTAAATAAGATATTAATATTTAATTAAAAACATTTTCTGCCTTACTCAGGTTCTAATCCTACTTGTTTGTAGATAAGGAAGGTGAAAGATAGTTTTACATCCGCGTTGCGCAGGTTCTGTCATATAAAGAACCTTTTATAAGAGAAATCTTAAGATAATGCTGCAAAATTTTGATGTTTCCGCCCTATGCAGTTTCCCGCTTAGACAGGTTTTACTGCATTTCGAAAAAAAAACAATTTGAAAATTTGTTAACAGGGGTGAATGTTAAGTTTCTAGTCTTCGATTTACAACTAAAGTATTACCAATGAATAACCTCTCTTTTTGAATCAATACAATAAGCCTGTACTGATTCGTTATAATTCAGACTTAAGACAGCTATAAAGTACAGAATGTTTTTTCTTATCCAGGATGGGATGAACAGTTCAGCATAGTTGAAGATTTGTACATAACAGAAATTAATTACTGCAAGACACTGCGGTGTGTTTACGATTTTTATGAAGGATTACTCAGGTGAGCTTACAAGAAAATGAATTGAATTACGACAATTAAAGAAGAGTTGAGTATTACTCAGATTGTGTAAATGCATTGTAAATTATTTGATATTATTTTTACATATATGATTGTTTCGGTTTAATATATTTAGAAATGTACGTAACTTATATTTTTAAATGTGCATTGCGCAAGTCTTGCCTGTCCTATAACTGTGTAGAAGATTTTTGAGTGCAAGACTCAACGATATATGTTTTATGAAAGCATTAACGTATCTTCAAATATTGTTGCAAAGTGAATTTTACAGAATCTCGCCTAATGAATATAAAAGCTATCTATTACAAGACGCAGAGAGAGACAGTAGTATAATATTGTTGGTAATCTAGAGTCAGTATACTATAAATCTCGGAATCTATCATTATAATTAACACTTATTAATATTAAAACTAAAGAAACTGACCAGGAATGTTTATATACTTCGAAGATTATAACCCATTCAGCTTTAGAGAATTAACTTTGAACTTTGTTACTTCTACGAGGACTTTAGTTATCTTCCTTAGTAAAAAGTGAGCTTATAAACCGCGTCAGATATAGAGCTAATTAGCTTTTCCATCAATAGAAGTATAACAATATCAACTCGGAATTAATTCGCTCGTCGTGAACCGTCGATAAAATATTCAATTCCAGACCAGAACGAAAACTCATTATTCTTTGTAAGCTTGTAAAACTCTTGTATGTAAACTGTTATTTCTAAAAACCGAAATTATAAATTGTTTCGTTGTTTGTATACTAAAAAATATTTGTGTTAAGAAAGAAAATTGTGCATATCAGTCTTGTCGTCAAATATAATACATTTAACACATACTGACATTCAATTAACTTTTAAATTAAAATTAAAATTTCTAGCTATTTGAAATTGTAATAGTTAACGAACGTAACATAATTCGGAGATTCGTTCGAGATAAATTATAATGCATAATAGCGTATATGTAATAAGAACTGTTGACAAAAGATGCTAGTTGAGATAAACGTTTTATCTAGTTTATATTTTTTTAAATAAGAAGCATTAGCTTTCATGTGTTTTTATTTACAATACATAAAAGTGACTATTCGGCAGCAGCGATTAATTCTTTCACTTCTTTGTAAACTTGATCTTTTGTAACATTTAATTCTAAATATTTTTTCTTAGTATACCATTTTGCAACATTTATTTCTTACAATATATTTTGAGTTTGCTATCTTACAACGTATAATTCTAATAATTACTTTCTGCTGACTACATTATAAGTTTAGTTCTTAAAATTTCTTCAGATACCACTTTGTTGTACCGTTTAACTTAAAAAAGCATTTGGATGCAGCATTTACTTATCTTAAATTATTTCGTACTGTTTAAATATCAAATAAATTCTAAATGGATAAAAGTTGTGTAAGGTTTAGCTTTAAAACCTAAATCGAACTTTAACTAAATGTTATTCCATACAAATGTATATATTTTCTTTTGGCAGGTTTCTTTCTCAACTAACAAAGATATATACTTGTTTTAAGTTTTATTATATATTCTCATTTTATAACAATTTTGAAAAGGACAACTAGCTAAAAGTAATTTCTTAAAATATTGTGTATGTAGATAGTTAATGAGTAAATTGACGAAATTATAGAGCTGAAATCCACGGTTGGATTTCTCGCAGTGGATAGAGCTTAAATAATTTATTATGTAGCTTACTTAAAAATAGCAAAAATTTAAAAATGCCAATTTATCTTTATTGTTTTCTAGTAATAAAAACATTCATAGGTGACTCTGCGTTCTTTGAACAATTATTCAGCTTAATTTAAAACTTAGGTTAATTCAACCATTATTTACATCAAGGAGCTGATTTCTTACATAGTTCTACTTGAGTGCAACGCATGATCTTTGTAACGTCTTGTTTCGCATGCTGAGAAGGGACAGATAATAGACAAGGTTTTCTAACTTATGTAGTAAATTATGAGATTAAATTCAATGTAATGAGAGTGATTTTTTTTAAACAGGCTCCGCTGGTTTTTGTACTACTAATAATAAATTATCTTCGTCCATTCTGTCAGTTGAAAGAATGTTTTCCCTTTCTAGGTTTAAAAGAAAAAGCCATATAAATAAATTATCTGCTTTTATCAAAACATAACTAGATACTGATAGTTTGTTTTCAGTTAGTTTACATGATCATACTAAAAATTTGTTTCTAGTTTTCGCGTTACAATAAAAATATATCAACGCAGTAAAGTTAGTGGGATATACTTATTTGTTAAAATACGCACTTGTAAGTATGATAACGATGTTACAATTAAAAGTTAGCTTTTTTTAAAATAAGGAGATACGAATAAATTACTCTCTGCTTATACAGTAAGTATATAGTAAAACAGAATTCATAATCAAGCACCGTCTTTTAAAGCGATAGTAATTAAATGTAAGGTGTACAATAAAAAAGTTATATGCCCATGTAGATAAACAATAACTAGTCTCTCTGTCTTTTGATATCTATTAACACTTATAGGAAAGTCCTATCGGTACGACCAGAAGAATACAAGATTTTATTTGATTGGGTGGATCCTCTTTGTTCGTTAAGTAACCTGGTATCAGCTAAGGTAAACGTTTATTTTTGTTGTAAGCAGTCTGTGTACGTATATTTATCAAAGTAACATGATGAACCACATTTAATAGTATCTAATTTTTCTCTTTCAAGCTTGGTTTTGGGACTGTTACCATAACGCTACGATGTAATTTGACCTAAGTTACTGATATGTTGTTACGATAACATTCTATCAAAATCATCTTGTTATAATTACTTTGAGGAATCAAGAAAGCTTGACAATTTGATAAATAACAGCAGCGTGGTTATTTTGATACACTATAAAACTTATGTTTTGTGGCAAACTTTCCGATTATTTTTCCATCCCGGGGACAATAAGAATTTCATCTTTAAGTTACCAATATTAGCAAAAAATGACTTTCCTATCGTTGCATTAAATTGCATTTTAAAAGTAGATACACTTTGCTCGTGTTAATTAAGATTTTATCTGCGACTTTGAACACGAAATATGTATTTGTATATAAATATTAAGGGAAATATACGAAAAAAAATATTTCGGGAATATACTCTGTCAGCCAAAGAATTATAAAGAATGTGAATGGTGAAAATATTCATCAAATTTATTAAAAGATGTTATAAAAATAGGGAAATCAGAGATAATGAAACAGCAAGATATCATCCTTCACTTGGATGTGTACTTTTACGTATTTCTCGGTACAGTGAGGTTATAATATTGATATAGATGTTTTAAATTTATTTATTCTTTCTGTAATATTTAATACCTCAGTTTATTGGCAAATGTTCTCCCATGTCGTCTGTAATAGGGCAAACAATAAAAAAATGTTCATAATTTTTCAGAGTTTGAGTTAGTTATTTTTTGAAAGTTTATGGCCTAATTTCAGAGTCAGCGAAATATTCTTTATATACCCAGGTACTAAACACTACAGCTAAAAAACTATGCTTTTAAAATCACGAAAGTTTATAACTAATGTAATGTCTACTTATACATCAATTTTGAACAAAAATACGAGTTGCGGGTGTCATGTGAAATCAGTCGGTTTTTATTTGCAGCTCACCTCATTAAATGGACATAGAAGTGTAATTATACCATCTTTCTGGAATTTCTTTTGCTGCTTTTTTTTCAATTATGAGTCCTTACTTGACATTTAACTAGAAATTACTACTGTTTGGCAATAGTGTTGTGAATTTCTCGTGATAAGATATCCCTTTTGAAGATCGTCAGTTCGAAAGGTAATTTATTGAGGGATCTATATACTAATTACACTGGTTTACAAAAAAAAAATATTTTTTGTCTGAGGCAAGAATGTGAATAGGTGTTTTTTACTAGTTTGGGTGTGCTGAATTCAAATTTATAAACAGTTTTGCTCTATCACCTCTAGTTTTCTGGCTTTTAAATAGTCTCATTTTAGTATATACAGAGTATATACGTGCTTATTTCAACAGTTGCAGCAGCTTATTACAGATAAAACAGGATAGATAAAGAACATTGACGGAATAAATATACTTGGATGACACAATGTACACAATTCATAGCACCGCAGACAGTTAGAAGTGTGCTTTCTTAGATGATCTGGTGTATTTTGCCTCCTGGATGTCACACAAGAGCATCCAGCAGAAATATCCCATCATGCTGGGGTTCCACTTGCCTTGGTAGTTGCTCTCCATCTTCGTAATGTTTTGGTGGAATCTTTCTCCGTGTTCAGCACTCACTGCTCCAAGGTTTGGAGGGAAGAAGTTGAGGTGGGAATGGAGAAAATGAATTTTGAGTAACATTCGGCATCCCATATCCTCATAAGTCTTTACCAACTTCTCAATACAGGCTTGGTAATTTGGTACGCGCGTGTCAGCAAGGAAGCCACTACAGACTGACATAAATGCTTCCCATGCTCTCAGTTCCTTTAAGGTAAGAAGCTCCTCAAAATCAGTATCCTTCAGCACTTCTCGGATTTGAGGTCCGACAAAGATGCCCTCTTTGAGCTTAGCAGCACTGAGACCTGGGAACACAGTAGACAAGTGTTGGAAGGCAGCACCATTTTTGTCCATGGCCTTCACGAAATTCTTCATCAAACCAAGCTTGATGTGAAGAGGAGGAAGAAGCATCTTCTTCATGTCAACCAGAGAATTCTCCTTGACGCTGTGTTCGCCAGGAACGAAAGTGCTTCTAGACCCCCAGTCTTTCTGCTTGTAATGCTGGGATACAGCTCGTCTATCCCAGAGACAGAGAAAGCAACAGTACTTTGTGAAGCCCGCTTGCATACCCATAAGAAGACCAATGACCTTGAGGTCCCCACACAGACTCCACTGGTACTGGTTGTACTTAACAGCTTCTAAAAGAAGCTCCATATCGTCATAGGACTCCTTTAGATGGACAGAGTGTGCAGTGGAAATGCTGAGATATTTATTCCCGTTGTGCAGAAGCACAGCCTTGAGACTTCGCTTGGAAGAGTCTATGAAAAGACGCCAGTCTGAAGGATTATGTGGCAAACCAAGGGAAGTGAACAAGCCAGGTACATTTGTGCAGTAGCACAACTTGTTTTCCATGTCGAAAAATGAAGCAAGGTCTTTGTTCCTATTCATGAAACTGGTGATCCTTACATCTTCCTGGACTAGGTTCCACTGTTTAAGCCGAGAAGCCAAGAGCTCTGATTGCTGTTTTGACAGATACAAATCACGAGCAAGGTCATTCAGGTCTTCTTGCGTGATCCAGTGTGGCTCGTTGCCACTTGTTCCTGAATAAGAAGAGTCAATATCTTCGGAAGAGATTGACTTGGCAGAATCTTCCCTTGGAGGCATTTCTTCATCTGATTTATTTGCATTTATTGCATAATAACTAAAAAAGAAGACATAAGTCACACAATATTAGAAATTAACCCTGAATGCATATACGCCTTTATGTACAGTATGCATATCTAAAAACTAGAGGTGATGAGTAAAAACGGATTTCAAATCTGAATTCAGCACCCTCAAATTAGGTTAAAACAGCTATTTTTGTGCTTGCCTCAATTTCTTTGTAAACCAGTGTTATCTGTATCACAACCACCGATTCGTAAAATTCAATCTTTGTGTTGTTCTAAAATAAGAACCTATTGGGGGGAAATAGAATAATAACTGGGACACGTGAAAGTTTAACGTTTGAGAGAAGTGAAATAATTAGCCTGTGAAATATATTTCGTTGCAATTTCATTTCGAATTACAGATGTAATTGGCTTTTTTTTTCGAACTGCTACAAATAATTAATTACTTAACAAGAAGCCGTGATAATTTTTAAAATTTTAAAACAATACTAGATTTATGAACCTGTGAACTTGTTAAAGTTTAAGAATGCATAGTGAAAAAAAAACTTGCATTATCATAAGATTATGCGCTTAAACTAATACCTAAAGAAGGAAAAATGCTTTGTACAAATTCACAAAAAACAGTAATTAATGCGAAATGATTAGCGTACAGTAACATTATGCACCGTACTTATAGAAAACATGAAGACACAGAAACAATGATGAATTATATTACTTGTATAAATTTACTGCGAAAGTGACTAAAACAACACTTTCAGTGACAAAAATCACTGAACAAGTGCTCTGAGTTAAATTTATAATTTTTTGTTAATAGTCATTAAGCTTGTTATTCTTAGATTTTTATCGTACACTTAAAGCATTTCTTCATATTGGAATAGAAAATATTTGTAAAGTACACCATATTTCTGCTTGTAAAATGATAATGTCACTTTTATCTCAAGAAGCTACTCGACAATAAGCTTCGAGCTTTTAAAATATCATCTTTATAAAAATATCTGTTCCTTGTAATACTATTTTATACTACTTGTAGACTTGTAGCTAACAAGTTTTAATGAGAATGATTCGCTTATCTTAATTTGCACGAAATAAACTTACTGGACTTCCAGAAAATTGAATGTTAGTAACTATTCACAATAATATTCACCCTAACAGTAGAACACACAAAAAATACTTCTTAGGAAATTTATCAAATTCACCGATTTCAAAGTTATTTTGTATTCTTGTGTTTAAGAAAAAATGTATTTTTTCATCCATGTAAAAATGTGATACGATTATATCTGTTCTGCCTTTATTACTTAAAACAGTTAGAAGAGTTATGTATTTTCTGTGTATTTAACTCAGAACATATCTTTTTGTCACACTATATCATAAATAGAAACAGAATAACACTGTATTAGTTACTAATTATAAATTATAAGTCAAAGAGTGTGCTTAAGATATTGTTTGAATATCCTACACGATACATAAAATAATTTTTCGATTAAGTCAGCTCGACACAGTGATGATATGTATATTTTGATAAGTGATTTCTTGAAAAATGTAAGTCCAACCTTTCAATAATACAACGTAAGCCTGCACGAATGTACTAAAGGGGTTGCTATAGGTCTAAAGTTAGTCTAAACAGTGTTATAAGACATGTTCAGTGCAAGGATTATCATATTTTAAATATATTTTTAATGTGTTTATTACACTTATAAATTTATTTTCACATTAAAACAAATTAGTTTTTGTCGAGTTAGTAAGTTTTAACAGACCTGTGTGATTAAGCTATGAGTTTTAAAATGGTACAATTAACCACTTGCTTATAATTATCGAGTTTATTTCTTATAATTTAGTTTTTGACTTTGTTACTTTGTTAATAATTTTCCCATTAAAGGGCTTAAAGTTCTAATGACAATAGCAAACGCTTCATTAATCCCCAATAGTCTTTCTTTCACAACCTGTTTTGTCACTTCTGTTTCTATATTTATTTTTATTTACATATGTCGTTTGAAGTAATTACTTTCCCGCTACTGGCTATAAACAGTAAAGTGAATTTTAGATATGAGATACGAGGTATAATATAGATATAATAGTACTCTCTGATGTATGACCATGTAACAAGTTCGCAGAGTGTGGATAGATCTTCACCAAGATTAGTATGGACATTTATTAAGTCCATGCAGGGATTCGTGCAAATTTTCAGTAGCGATTTTTATGTGCAGTTTTTGGTTTCTACCATTACGTTACTCCCTGTTGATAGAGCTTCACCAAATTTGCCAAAAAGGTTTGTTGGATCCATGCAGATATACATGCGAGCTTGAGGTTTCACATTTTGCGTTTTGCAGTTTTTAATGGCGTTTTTTTTACAATTACTTCATACACTTTTAAGCTGACCACTTTAAAACAACTTCAACTGTTCAGAAGTTGTTTTAAATAACAGTACTAAGTGTGCAACAAGGAGGGGATGACTTTTAAGTATTTTATTTCATGGTGTTCATTCATCTGGTTACGTATAAGGGAGGCAACTTCTCATGCTCTAAGATAACTTTTCATTAATCATGAATGTACATAACTTCCGTCCAAGGGACGGGTACTCCAGCTAGTTGTAAATGTATTTTAAAACTGATAAGCAATGTATTCTTACTGTCGTGTATGTCCTTCTTCTACAGATACTCCTCTCAACAGGAAATATCTTAGAAAAATGACTAAACTGATAGTACACATGGGAAGTCCCAAGCACCATAAAAAAATGTGGGCCTCGCGCTTCAATTACAATTTACGCTAGCATGAACCTATTACAACATGAAGGAAAGCAATTGAAATAACCAGAGTCAGGCCTAAAGACAAAAAAAAATCATAATAATCTTGTCGTGTGTCTGCTTTGAAAGAGAGTAGTTTTAATGACGGAACAATTAGAATATTACACTACACCAAGAATATATGTGAAATCAGGTATATTTAATGACATGTCGAGAATTTTTCGCATATCAAAAAGTAGACGAAACTCAGAAAATTACATTCAAGAAATTATTTAATATGTATTTCTAATATTGCATTGACCCGGTACTTCTATTTATTTCAACTGTTTGATTGTTTGTTTGCAATTGAGCACCAAGCTACACATTGGGCTATCTGTACTCTGCCCACCACGCGTTTCTAGCCTTGTACTTCCACAGACATGCTGCTATGCCACTGGAGGTTTATTATTTATACTTCAATCTAATTTTTAGCATTAGGAATACTTGACTTTCTGTTTAACACACCACTAAAGTGAGAGATTTGTTTAAAAATTTATAAAATAGAAGAGCGTAGTCAGTTTAAGAGAAACGTGTTTTCTCAGAACTCGATTAAATAGCTGTCTGGTTTAATTTTAGTTTGATGAAAAAATTTAAACATTTTCGTCTTTCCTGTTGAACATTTAGAATTTTGGCTTTTCATCATCTCTAGATGATTTTTCATCTAAACCGTGCCAAGTTTAGTTATCACCTCCACATCTAGCCAAATCTAACCCATCTGGCTATATTTTATTATCATCTGAAACACCCAAGTCTGAGTTACCACACTGGTGAGTTTAAGTTACCACATGGGACAGTCTAAAACTGTTCGTATTTAATCAAGTTTAAGAAATTTGTATGCTTGAAGAACAAGAAAGTAAATTCGTTTTTTCTTAATCAACTCCTTGAATAAATTATGTTCGCTAATTAGATATGATTCTTTGCCATAAACTGTAATTTTGAAAATCCACTACTGCTTCTCTCTATGTGCCTTATAATCTTTTCCTGAAACTCCAGGATGACATCTTCTGTGATTCCAGCATAAAACTCATTGAAACACTGAAAATGAGAGAGGTTTCCTCCTTCCAAATGTGCTTCAAACAATGACAGCTTTCTCCGAAATGCTTTAATAATTCTATAGAGATCACAGACAAGATTATTCTTCCCTTGAAGTTTCAAGTCCAATTCATTCATGTCGGATGTGATGTCAACCAAAAATGACAACTTTGACAACCAGGTTGGATCCGACAGAAGTGGATCGACTCTATATTTCTTGATGATAAATATATCTATTTCTCTTCTCAGTTTATAAAAACGAGACAAGACTTTACCACAGCTGAGCCACCTCACCGTCGTGTGATAAGACAAGTCACAGAAATCCGAATCAATTTCTTCAAGAAACACCTTGAACTGGCGATGATTAAATGCATAACCCCGAATGAAGTTCACTGCAGAAATGGCTGGTTTTAGTAGGCAAGGAATATCTAAGTATTTTCCACAGAGTGCTTGCTGATGTATGATGCGGTGTATGAACAGAGCACTTGGGAGTTGAAGATCTTTCAACTGTTTTCTGATCAGCCCCACCAAACCCTTCTTTACTCCAGCCATGTTTTTTCTTCCATCAACTGTTACACCTCTAAGCTGTTTCCACTGAAAATTATAGTCTTGCAAAGTTTTTTGCACTTCCATAAAAATGTCTTCTCCAGTTGTTCTTCCATGCATCCTGCAAACTGATGCCAACTCCACGAATGAACACGCGAAGTTGTGACGTACTCGAGAGATCAGTAGACTCATCAAGTGCCAGAGAATACCATAGGATATTTCTAGCTTTTTGGCATATCAGTGATACGATGTTCTCTCCAAGTTCTTCTGCTCTCCGTTCAATTGAAGTTGCTTTAATACTGATACTTTCAAAGAAATTGGCTTTCTCAGGACACAGCTCATTTGCTGCTTCCATCATACATTATTTGATGAAGCTACCGTTAGTAAAAGGTTTTCCTTGCTCTGCCATCCTATGCACTATTTTGTAACTTGTACAAGTGACACATTCATTTTGAGTAATCTTCCTCGTGAAGAGATTCTTTTGAGATTCGAAAACACGTTTCATGTATTGAAATTTCTCAGAACGCAACTTTCCTGAACATTTCAAATATGTTGATAGATGTTTTGTGTCATAGTGACGCCGAAGATTGTACTCTTTCAAAACGGCAACACTTTTGGTGCACATCACACAAGTAGCCTTTTAGTTTTTGGTTTCTACAAAGAAGTACTTTTCTCTCCATTTTTCATTGAAAGCACGACACTCAGAGTTCACTTTTCTTCTTTTAAAAGTAGGCATAACGATGGGTGAAACAAAAAAGGATCTGGAAGTGAAAAACACAGAACGCTCTGAGAAGAGTATTGTACTGGTCCAAGAACGCACGAAAAATATGTTCTAATGTACGTTTGCCACAACACTTACCTAAGAACAAGTTACGAAAAGCGCATAACTCGACTACTAAGAGAAATGAACTTGCTGAAGCGGTAACCCTAGGCCGCTGAATTTATAAGACGAGTCAACTGGACGAGGGTTAAGTCTGTACTTGTTTTCGAAATCCTAATGCTTTCATAGATACGTGGCTCGATATGAATAAACGGGCAGCAAGGACGAAAGAAGAATTTTCCTTTTGGTTAAAAATGCACGAGACAGCCTTGTTTCTTTTTATCATAACGTCTTGTGTTTGCCAGTTTAAAGCGACCTTCGGTGTGATTTATTCTGTTATGACAGTAGGACATTTAATGAAATGTCACTTTTTATTTCCAAGCGGCTAGCTGCTGGCGAGCCGGACAAAATGACCTCGAGGGCCATAGTTTGGTGACCCCTGGCTTAGAAAAATGCAGGCGTTGCATCCATTTTATTGGTTAAAAATATATGTGAAATATGATTCCAACATTTAACTAGTTACACTTGAACTTCACGTTAACAGACACAAATAAAACTATTAGATAAGAATAATTAGAAGACAAAAAGGTATTTGTTACGTATTTTTTTAATGTTTTATGTTATTTGTAGACTAAACGCAACAGAAAAACGCAGATAACAGCTTGTATAATTTATTACACTAAACTACTAACAAATATAACAGATATAACATAAATTATATGATAACAGTGACCGATATTAAGTTATAACATTCGAAATTAATTACAAAACAAAATAATATTTTCAAACTTCAAAATTAAATCACAATACAAAACGGTACTGGCCTGTATCTAATACAATGAATTAAAATGAAAGTCTCAAATTCCAGTCTAGGGTGTGAATTTGGTCCCACGAAGAGATCCCGAAACAGTTCACAGTTCAATGAAATCGCCGTCTCTCAGCTCAAGCAGTAATTCAGATGTATCGTAGAGATTGACGTAATAAAATCACAGCTTCCGTACATCTAATTTCAATCACAAATCTACGTTGAATATTCACAGCAAACACTTAATCTTTCTCAAATAACTAACTCTCTTCTTTTGAAATGAAACTGGTGTCTGAATCTCACTCTTTGTCTTCGAATAAAACTGATGACTGATGACTGAATATCTCTCACATCACCGTCTTTTTTATACCGATAGGCCTATTTCTCGAACAATCTCGCAATTTCCATACAACTCCAGAGCTATCCACGCATATTCGTTCTTGCACGAGACTACACTTCTAGACAGGAAGTCACCAGCACTCATTTACAAACATGTGATTGGTCTACTTAATTCGAGAAAGTTCTAAAACGTTACCCTAAATAAATAACATATTTTAGTTTAAACTTCGAAACAATAATATCAATATGGAAAAATGAATAATACAAATGAAAATTCAAACACAACACGACATGTTGTCGTTTACAAAATATTTACACATATACATAACAGTATTATAAGTCCTTGTAAGTGAAGATTTTTTGTAGACTTGTTAATCCATAGGCCTTGTTCATCCCATTGACTCATTCATGACAACAAGAATAATAAAAAGTTGTTTAAAAGACGTTACTAAAAGATATAACAGCTTTTTATACTTTTTGAAACAAAGCAGACTTCATATTATCTAGTTTTAACAATTTTACGATTTTGTTTTCAATCTTTCACGCGGAAACTTTCCTCAGCTATTAAACCAGAATTCCCCTTTCATCGTTAATATAAAGATCCGTTTTCTGACCTGCTTCTGTTGTCTTTGAATTGTACAGCTGTAATAATTCACTTTAAGAAATATTTTCAATGCTTGAAATACTTATCTCATGCGTTATTTACACAGTGTCTTAGAAAAAACATTTTTCTTGAGCTAATAATTACTTAACCATAGATGTTAAAGTGTCAACAATGCTGCCCTTCAGAAAAGAAATTTAATAATTTACAGAGGGTCGAGTGCATTTTATTAAAATTATTTGAATATGCAAATCATGCGAAAACTACAGCCGATTTCAAACGGTGTTGAACTAGTATGTATCAGACCCACGTTTTGACGTTATTTTGCGTTTCCTACTTAGGTAATGTGTTGCTAACGGAACTTGGGAAAAACCCTTTTCAACTTAAATATTCGTACGCTAATATTATAAACGCGTGTTTAGATCGATAATTTGCATTTTCAAAGAAGTAGATATTCCTTGTACTTAATGGCATTGGAAAATGGAAACATGGGTAATTTGAGATACTGGAACAGTCCAGAGAGAGGTCTACAACAACACGTACTGCAGCAGTGGTTAACAAAATGTGACGTCTTGTTACAGTTTAGAATCCACGCATATAAAGGCTTGTGGTAAAAAGTCGTCCACGTGTCCGTAGCGTTATATAAGAAGCGTAACTAACCAAGGAAACGTGAAAAATTTGTGTTCCTGTATAAACCTAATGAGCCTCACGGCATTTTCTCGATATATATATATTCTATCATTGGAAGAACGGTAAGCCTACGAACTTATATCGCTAAAATTCGGGATTCGATTCCACCCAGTGAACACAGCATGCAACCCAATGTGGTTTTTGCCTTCAAGACCAAAACAAACTCAATGGGTAAAAAGAAAATCCTACAGTTTTATGTTGGATAACTGCAGTAGGGGTAATTTAGGGACCAGGATTTGTTTTGTTTTGAATTTCGCACAAAGCTACTCGAGGGCCATCTGCGCTAGCTGTCCCTAATTTAACAGTATAATACTAGAGGGAGGGCGGATAGTCATCACCACCCACCGCCAACTCTCGTGTTTCTCTTTTACCAACGAATAGTGGGATTGACTGTCACATTATAACGCCCCTACGGCTGAAAGGGCGAGCATGTTTGGTGTGACAGAAATTGGAACCCGCGACCCTCAGATTACGAGTCGAGCACTTTAACAGCCTAGCCATGCCTGTCCAGGGACTAGGAAAATGGACTCAAAATTCAAAGTGAATTATGTTTATTATCATAGCAATATTTTGAACCCTTTGTACATAAACGGAGTCAACATGATAAGGCTTCAATCATACTTCCCGTCCAGTTGCTGCATACCTCGAAAATTAAACCTGGTATTCTTATTATTTCATACAAAAATACCAGTGAAATCGCTGGACATAGCATCTGCTGATTTCCTTGCATGGGGTTATGTGTTTGGACATGACAATTTAAAAAAGAACTTTTTTCAATAGCAACTGCGCTGCAAGGCTATTTTCAAGCCGCGTATGTAATATAGTATGGTAAAACATGAATGCTATCTTTCTTAGTTAATGATTTTTTTTCTTCAGAATGATCACTGGTGTATTTTTTCAAAGTTTTGAGTGCGACCGCTGAAACAATTTTGCTCAAATAGTGCTTAATTTTTCTGTTTTTGAAAGCGTGTAAGATATGGATTCGTTGACTGGTAATTAACCACTTTTGTTGCGGAGAAAATAAGGGTTAAAAGGGTAACCTCGATTTATAGTTTCACTTTGAATAAACATATGTATATATATATATATATATCACGTATTTAAGTTGCGTTGTGTGTGCAAATATAGCTTTCTTTTTATATTTTCTATTAAAAAAACGTTTTAAGTTTGAAAAGATTTCTGAGTTTTTTAAAAAGGATTTTTCTAATTTATGCTATGTAAATATCATGTAAATGTTTTGTAAACGACAACATGTCGTGTTGTGTTTAAATTTTCATTTCTATTATTTATATTTCCATATTTATATTATTGTTTCAAAGCTTAAACCAATAAAATATGTTGTTATTCATTTAAAATAACATTTAGAAATTTCTAGAATTAGGTAGATCAAATATATGACTATAAACGGAAATGTATGGCGGCCTAGTGTCTAGACGTTGAGTCTCGTGCAAGAACGGACATGCGCGGATTGCTCTGGAGTTCTGTAGAAGTTACGCGATTGTTCGAGAAGAGGTCTACTAATATATAAACAGACGGAGACGCGAGAAAGAAGAGTCATTAGTTTTTATTCCAAGAAAAGAAGAGTAAGTCATTCGTTTGAGAAAGTTTAAGTGTTTGCTGTGATTTTATTCAACTTGGATTTGTGACCAGAGCTAGATCTATAGAAGCTCTGATTTTGTCTGGTCAATCTTTGCGATTCATTCGAATTACTGGTTGTGCTGAGAGTCGGCACGTACGGACTGTTTAGGGGTGACTGGGAAAATTGGAAGGCGGCAAGTTTGAGACGTTCATCAAGAAGCACCGTAAAAAGAACTTCGTCATTCTCCATTCAAACTTTGGTGTTTCTTCGTGGGACCAAATTCACACCCTAGACCGGAATTTTGGATTTCTGATCTGAACTTTTGGACTTTCATTCTAGATCATTATATTAGATAAAGGCCAGTACTATTTTGTATTGTAATTAATTTTGAATATTGAAACTGAATATCTGTCATTGTTGTTATATAATTTATGTTATATCTGTCATATATATAATAGCTTATTATAATAAATTATACAAGCTGTTATCTGTGTCTTTCTGTTGCGTTTAGTCTACGAAAAACATAAAACATAAAAAAACGTAACATTTAAAACATACGCTGGTTTTAATTAGTTTTGTGTTGCAATGGTAACTTTTAAACATTCCACTAGTTTGTTTATCCGCTCGCTTAAAGGATCTAAATTTGGAATTTACGTTGTGAAATGAATTGTGTTTTAGTGATTATGCTTAAATATTTTATTTTAGTAATAACGTTTAGATAGCATTTTGGTACTATTGTTTAATCTTAAATTTGTACTTATTTTATTTTACTTGTACTTATTGTACTTATTTTTTATTTTAGGAGTTTTATTTTCTATGTAGATTACGGTTTAGTGTAATTTGCATGGAGAACAAAGTGAACTAATAAGAACTCATTCAGCGCAGTCTTCATTAACCTTCAACACTTCAACATGTATCATTGAACACTTGCTTTTGTTTACTTTTTGTCAACGAAAGTGGCTCGGCATGGCCAAGCGCGTAAGGCGTGCAACTCGTGATCTGAGAGTCGCGGGTTCGCGCCCGCGTCGCGTTAAACATGCTCGTCCTCCCAGCCGTGGGGGCGTATAATGTGACGGTCAATCCCACTATTAGTTGGTAAAAGAGTAGCACAAGAGTTGGCGGTGGATGGTGATGACTAGCTGCCTTCCCTCTAGTCTTACAGTGCTGAATTAGGGACGGTTAGCACAGATAGCCCTCGAGTAGCTTTGTGTGAAATTCCAAAAAACTAAATACAAAAAGAAATTCAATGAACGTTATTTTGAATTTTTAAAACAATTAATATCCTCGCTGTTCTTCTTTTATATAAAGAATCAAATACGGGAAACTTTTATATGATTTGTTTATTGTGTATATGTAGATTTATAAAATATTAAAAACTTCAACTCAAGTAAATTAAGATAAATACATAACATGGGCAACAAAAAATATTCTTTCCTACCAGTGAAAAAATGCAACTGTTTTAGAGTAATTTAACAATCCTCATTTATTCAAAATATTTTTGTGTGTTGTGAAAATAACATTTTCAATATTTATTTCACTTATGGTTTCAGAATGTTAAAAAACAATACATAATACAATACAAGTTTAAACAAACAATAAATGTAATAAGATTATATACATCGAGGCTATGTTCAAACATTTATCATGGTGTTATTTCTGGTTTCAAATATCTGCGCCTTTTGTGTGTGCTCTCAGTTTTACATTGGAGGAACCAACAGTAATCTTCCATCATTGCAGGATTCTGTCACCCTTGGTATTTCTGATCAGTTGTAAAAAGATATTGGAAAAAAGCGCTTACCATGATCATTGCTCATCTTTACATCCAGATCATTTGTAAATACGTATAAATGGGGGAAGGGTTAAGAAGTGTATCTTGGTGACATCCTAGACCCCATTTCCTGTAGTTCTCAAGCATATCATCACATATGTGATTTGTAATGACATTTTGGCAACGACTTTGAATGATTTCCAAGTAGAAATTTCTTTCTGATAGAGTACCATTTCAGATTTATGATCCATCAACACATTTCTAGTGAGTGTGAGAATAATGGAAAGGTAGTAGAATTCGTTACAGTTATTACGAGAACAAATAGCATATATGAACAATTTATTTGAAATTTGATACCAATACAGTATTTGAATTTATCAAAAATGTATTCCTTTTACCTATTAAACTCTCCAAGTAAACTTAATTTCACGGAATAAAACTGTTATATTAAACTAATTGCATAGTATTTTACATAGTGCTTATAAAATATTAAAATATAACAATAACTCGAAATCTAAAGGTGATGAGCAAATTCTGTCCACGTTTTTTTTTTAAATCAGCACTATCAAATTACTCCGAGTTACTTGAATTTTCTTTAGTAGCAAACTTTATGTTGTTTCGAGTAGTCAGGAAGTAAATGATAAAAAAGGCTCTAGAAATAAGAAGGGAAGAAAAATGGTATAGACATTGGAAAACATATCGTAATGGAAGTCCAAATGGGTAACAGTACTAAAATGGCCCGGCATGGACAGGTGGTTAGGGTGTTCGAATCGCAATCTGAGGGCCCGCGAGTTCGAATCCCCGTCGCACCAAACATGCTCGCTCTTTCAGCCGTGGATGCATTATAAAGTTAAGGTCAATCCCACTATTTATTGATAAAAGAGTAGCTCGAGAGTTGGCATTAGGTGGTGATTACTAGCTGCCTTTTCTCTAGTTTTACACTACTAAATTAGGGACGGCTAGCACAGATAGCCCTCGTGCAGTTATGTGCAAAATTTAAAACAAAGAAACTAAAATGAGGATGTTCGGGAATATTTTACAAGTTGGGGAGTATTCAAATGTAGTACATGCATTTCCAGTGGAGAATGAATTTAAATAGTTAAACTAACCAACAAAAGTTAACTTGGTTTGAAAGGATATTTCAAAATATAATTTTTATTCTGGGTGTCCTTAGAAAACTGAAAAACTTGCTGGAAGTGTAAAACCTTCCAGTGTTTCTTAGATGGCATAGGGGTTTTATTACTGGACTAACGTAATATTAGATGTGTAAAGTGGGAGCTATTCATTAAAATTAACCTATTGAGTAAATGCACAATTTAATCAAACAACTACCAAGCTGGGATTAGATTTTCTGATCTGAGCAACACTTGGTATAGAGAGCTACTATAGAAACACCACTTGAACTTGAAGATGGACATTGCTTATAAATTATGGCTATTGTTCACGAATAACTATAGGTTCAACAAAACCATATCCTGCTTTGTCGTTAAAGTCATATAGTCCAGTTCTATGTAAGAATAAGAATTTACTTGATAATCTCCCATTTGCGAATTTTCACGATTATCGTCACGTTTGCAGTTCTCGAGGCACTGCGCCTCAAGTTTCTTGCAGAAAAATCGGCCATTAATTCTGTCTTGGTTATTGTGCAAAATGTTAGGCCAGGCTACCACATAACAAGAAATCATTCAGGCAAAACAAGACATTAAAACCTTAACTAATTAGAACGCTATCACAATTTTGCAAGTATAAACAATAGTTATTGTGCCAGACTGTGAATTCGAGGTTCTTTGGTTCGTACCCAAATGTCACAAAAGAAAAAAAAATATCCTTCACACTTTGAGGCTGTGTGATACATTATAAGAGTGGTGGCCATTAGCTGGTGTCTCACAAAGCAAAACGTAAATGATCCTGTTTTAAAAAGATTTATTGACAAGGATGGACTAACTGTAAGAACTTGTTTTGCTCAATCTGCCTGGATCTTTGCTAAGAGTTCTGTAACGACTCCGGTTATTAATGAAATGGGAGATTAGATAGCGGTTCATCAGAGAACCAAAGGGCGCAAGATAATTTAATGCACCGAGTTTGTACAAAAGCTTGCTTTTCGGAGACTACCAGTGCAGATATCGATAATATACTATTTCACGTGTTTATGCTGAGAAGAAATGTAAAAAGAGGAGAAAATATTGTGGATGAAAGACATTATAAAATTGACAGGCAAGTGTGGACTCTGCTATAAGAGAAATAAATAAGAGGCTGCATACACTTAAAGTATTTCCTGTAGATTGTAGCAATTGTTAAGGGTTTTGTTTTTAGCAAGTACGACGTTAGTAATAAGCTCACCATTATCGCGTCGATAGAATGCTGCATCACGTCCATTAGCGACCTGAAAAGGAGGGGTGATGTCATTATAAATAATGAGTTCCTTCTTAGATTCTTCTATCACATAGCGCCATATGCGTTTATTGAGGAAGAGGTGTCATTATTATGGTGACAATTTTTATCACCATAAGGCATATAGTTAAGAGCACATCAATTAGCAAAATCGTCCAAAAAACATATTAATTAAAACTTACTAAAGTGATTAAATATTTCACTAATTAATTATTTAAATCATTTATAATTAAATAACCCTAAGAAGAACGCTGAACACAAAGTAATTCGTTAATTCTAAAAAATATAGGGAAAACTTATTCATTAGTTAACTTATTAATAATTAAATCATCCCATCACAAAGTATAAAACTTGTTTCTTGACATCCATGACTCATACAATACATGTCTTGATAAGAAAATAAAACCCGACATGGCCAAGTAGTTAAGGCATTCGGCTCGTAATCTGAAGGTCGCGGGTTCGAATCCCCGTCACACCAAACATGCTCGCCTTTCCAGTAGTGCGGGCGTTATAGTGTTACAGCGAATCCCACTATTCGTTAATAAAAGAGTAACCCACCAGTTTGCAGGGAGTAGTGATGACTAACTACCTCCCTCTAGCCTTACACTGCAAAATTAGTAACGGCTAGCGCAGATAGCCCTCGTGTAGTTTTTCGCGAAATTCAAAAACAAACAAGAAAATAATTAATCACTTATTTTGTTATTATTTAGATGATCACAAAAAAGACACTAATTCATTAATTAGCTAATCAACTATCAAATCATTCTACAACTAAGTATAAAATTAGTTTTACGGCAGCCATGACTCATATGGACACATCCCAAAAATAATATAATTAATCATTAATTCGATAATTATAAAAAAGATCCTTAAGGCCAATTAATTAGTAAGTTAATTCGTCCTAAAACGGATGCTTAACATTAATTAAAACATTTACAATTAATTCGCTGATTCAGATATAATTAAATTGTCGTAAAAGGGACACTTAACACTAATTATTTAAATAATTTATAATTTATTCAATCAATTATAATTAATTTGTCCTAAAAAGTACGCTTAACACTAATTCGTTACTTAATTAAATTATCGTACAAAGATACTTAGTTAATTCACCAGCTAACAAAATTTCCTATCCTGAAAAGATATTTTAATTAAACCTTACTCGTTTAATTATCAAGCAAGTATTTAAAGATTTTCAATGATATGATAAATTGTTCAAAATATTATTTAATGTAAAATATTTCAATGA
This sequence comes from Carcinoscorpius rotundicauda, assembly GCA_011833715.1. Classification (NCBI taxonomy): domain Eukaryota; kingdom Metazoa; phylum Arthropoda; class Merostomata; order Xiphosura; family Limulidae; genus Carcinoscorpius; species Carcinoscorpius rotundicauda. The sequence goes on from CM022404.1 coordinate 25,748,190, forward strand.
AATTATGATTCATGATGGGAAAAAAAATCTAGATTGAACAAATATATTTTAATAATCCCTCGGAGTTAGTCCAAGGACTAAGTGGTTAAAGTTTTGATAGCAATTCAGTGTTTGTAACAATAAAACATCGGTTACTTAAACAATTTTATAATAATAAACTCTAATTAATATTTATTTTATACAAGTAATCAAAGTTTTCTTTATTTCATAAATTATACAGAATATTTGAAAAACAAATCAATCGTACACTTAACTTGTAGTTTAAAATTGTCCTTCAATACATATATCAAGACTTGTAAAGTGGGAATATTTAAATGTTTATTCATGTTATGATAACACCAAACTAGATAGAAAACGAGCTAAAAACAACAAGTAGTTTCATCGCTTATATAAAATGGGCAAACAACCTAGAATTTTATTTCAGTATATTTCAATTTTCTTATGATGCATATCATTACTTTCACGTTTTACAAATATTTCATGTTTAGAATTGAAATAAACTGTTACGTCCATTATGCTAAGTTTTGGTCTAGAATGGTCATATTTGGTGTAACTGTATCAGACATTGAAAGTACGGAATACATAATTTCTTTCAGTGTTTTACGAATTATACATATTAATTGAATGAGATAGTTATTACAACTAATAACTGTCCTATCACGAAATATAATAAATGAGCGAATTACTGAATACTATTATTTAATATACTTGAACTTTCAGACTATCCAAATTTAAGAAACTAATAGTAACTTGAATATATAAAATCTGAAAACAGAAGTTTAAGAATTACAAAGGTTACACAAAAACAGTGTTGACACTGATATCAAGACAAGAGTGTTTGGAGGGTGTCACGTTGTCTCACATATACTGTATAACTGTGAGATATTTCAGCTTAACCAGTGAATGACTTTTTCTCATTAGACATATTGAAAAGAAAACACTACAGCTAATTTAATCTTGGTAATCCATGCATATTGTATTATTTCTAAATATCAAAGGTTATAATACTGTATAATATGTCTATCAGATAAAACTGCCCAACTGTAAAATAGGCAGTGCTAATATTTCTTTACACGTCTAAATGATAACACATTCAAGAAGCTAGACTAAGTAAATAACTTTGCATTTAAAATATAAACAACAAATATATGAGCTCTAGATCAAAAATATAAAACAGTAATCTAGAAGAAAAAATAACTAGATGTTGTGAATATACAAATAACTTTCTGTTATATGTAATGTGTAAGAATATATAAGTTGGTTTTGATCGAAAACCGTGGTCTGAGTATAGAGGGTATACAGTTTGTTTTAGTAGTTGCAACGTTTATTCTGTACTGATAGACACTAAGCCTACGCACACGTGATACTTTCAGTCTTATATTAATTTCAAGCTATAGGAGAGTAGTGTGTGAAAGTTAGAACAACGGGGGAACAGGCAATTTAGTTTCAAAATGTTGCATTTTGTTTCTAACATAAAGAAACTTTCACAAATTGCCACTAACGTTTCATTTACGGCAGTCTATGTGTCTTTATCTTAAAGTTTTGTTTACAAATGTTTCATTATACTTGATAAATTTGTAATTTTTTACATACATACATTAACGTAATTACATTGGATTATGAGTTTTCTATGTAAAATAGAGGTTTGTTAAAAACTAACATTCATGGTATGTGATTTATCCATAAAAAAATTAAACTTGACATTTATTTATAAACAAAGAAATTTTCTTAAGTAGCATCCTAGTGTATTTTGAAGTTTTATTAACAAATATTTCAATGTGTGTTATACTTAAGTTTGAGATTTTACTTATATATACTAAAGATACACTTCATTGCTATAAGCAACACCCATATGTGCTTGTTGAACATATCATTCCAAAACCATGGGCGTTAATACGGAGTTGGTTCCCCTCTTTCCCGCGATAAAAGTCTACACTCTTCTGGAAAGGCTTTTCACTATATTTTGGAACATGGCTGCGGAGATTCGCTCACATTCAGTCACAAAAGCATTACTGTGGTCGGGCACTGATGTCGGGCGAGAAGGCCTGACTCGCAGTCGTATTTCCAATTCATCCCAAAGGTGTTCGATGGGGTAGAGGTCAGGCTTTGTGCAGGCCAGTCAAGCTATTCCACACCTACCTCGGCAAACCACGTCTTTATGAACCTCGCTTTGTGCACGAGGACGTTTTTATGCTGAAACAAAAAGGTCATACCCCAAACTGTTGCCACAAAGTTAGAAGCACAAATTAAGATTTCCCTTCACTGGAACTAAAGAGTCTAGCTCAAGCTACGAAAAAAAGCCATAGACCATTATTCCTATTCCACAAAACTTTTCAGTTGGCGCTATGCATTCAGGCAGGTAGCGTTCTCCTGATATCCGCCAAATCCATGTTCGTCCGTCAGACTTCCAGATCGTGAAGCGTGATTCATCACTCCAGATAATGCGTTTCCACTGCTCCAGAGCCCAATGGTGGTGTGCTTGACACCATTTCTGCCTACCTTGACATTGCGCATGGTGATCTTAGGCTTGTGTGCGGCTGCTAGACCGTGGAAATCAATTTCATGAAGCTCCTGACGAACGGCTTTTGTGCTGGTGTTGCTTCCAGAGGCAGTTTGGAACTCGGTAGAGAGTGTTGCAACTGTGAACAGAATATTTTTACGAGCCAATCGCTTCAGCGCTCGACAGTCCCGTTCTGTAAGCTTGTGTAGCCTACTGCTTCGTGGCTGAGCTTTGGTTGCTCTTAGACATTGACACTTCACAATAAAAGCACGTATAGTTGACCGGGGCAGCTATAGTGTGGCAGAAATCTGACGAACTGACTTGTTGGAAAGGTGGCATTTTATAACAGTGCCATATTAAAAGTCACTGAGCTATTCGGTACGACCCGTTATTCTGCCAACATTTGTCTTGGGAGATAGTATAGCTGTATACCGTATTTTCCGGTTAATAAGCCGAGTCCAATTTTCAGTTCTGAAAGCGAAGGTTTTTGCTTATTACCGCCCAATAAGCCGAGGCCATTTTTAAGAAGTTACATGTTTCTTCAAAATGATTTCTTAGTCTCGCCTATTGTAATTTTCAAAAGAAAAACATTTCCTAAGAAGAAGAAATTTCCGAAAGGAGTAATCGTCCATGTACAAGAAAACGGATGGATGGATGACGAAGGATGCATCAAGTGGATTAACGAAGTGTGGGCGCGTCGTCATGGCGGAATGATGAAATCTAGATCTCTGCTCGTTTGGGATATGTTTAAGTCCCACCAGTATGAAAACGTTAAAGCCGCGATCAAAAGATGCAATACCGATATTGCTGTTATTCCCGGTGGGCTGACATCTGTGATACAGCCCTTAGATGTGTGTTTAAACAAACCTTTTAAAGACAGGCTCCGTCAATGCTGGAATGAGTGGATGGTTTCCGGCAATCAAAGTTTTACTGCTGCCGGAAATATGCGCGCTGCATCACTCGCTACTGTCTGTGAGTGGGTCGTGAAATCATGGGACGATATCAGTGTTGAAACTGTAGAGAAGTCATTTAAAAATTGCAGCATCTCAAATGCAATGGATGGAACGGAAGATGATATGTTTTGGTTGGACGACAACGAGGAATACAACATTCCACTCACTCAGCCGAGGATTGGAATCTATTATTTGGTGCTTCTGACGATGAAAATGATGAATTTGATGGATTTAAATAAATTTCTGAGATTAAAGTGTGTAATTTTTATGAATTTTGTTATTTCTATGAATACATGTCATTCGTAATGAATAGACCTTTTTCTATTAATAAATAAATTTTATTCAACTGAAATAATTCTGCCGTAACTGTGAGATCAAAGGTATGATTTGGGGGCCGATTTTGGTCTTCGGTATTTTTTGGTCCAATAAGCCGACCCACAAAAATCAGGTCCAAAAATTAGGGCCAGAAATTCGGCTTATTAGGCGGAAAATACGGTACTTGATTTTATGCACCTGTTAGCAATGGGTATGACTGAAATAGCCTAACTCATTAATCAGAATGGGTCTAATGTAATGTAATATATTAGTCTATGATGAGAAGTGAGTTTCACATAAGAAATCACAGAACTTTAATGACTTTTATACATTTGATAAAATGTAAACGAAAGATAATTCATGTTATGGTAACATTTTTAAAATCCACGTGAGGAAGTATTACTGTTTTGAAATAGTCAAAGAAAAATTCATCGATTTTTAACTGAAGGCTCTTTTATGATTAGTAATTGTTAACTAAAGTTTCGGTACTCTAGTCATTTTTGTGTCAATAATAATCTGATAAAACAAGTATAAACAGCGGTTATTAGACACAAAGGTAACATTACCTTCAACTGTTTGGCTGTGATCACGCAATGACTACTTAAGAACAGTGTCAAAGTTTGACTGAAATGTTACTGAATGTTACAGAGCTTTACATTTTACTCTTATTTGCAGGGTTTCAATGACATATAATTATGGCTGCAAAGTTTTATGTTTTATTTGTGTGATATGCTTTAAATTTAAAGTGAATAATAAAAAAAAAGCTAAGTTTTGCTATTTTAAGTGTTATTAAGCTAATTGTTTAAATAATAATATGTGACGATCCCCTAAAATAGTGACAATCTGTTCTTTCTAACCACTTATGGCGTTATTAAGTCATTGATATCATCATCCTTCATTCACCGCACAAGTGGCTACGTGCTCATCTTTGACACATGCTAGAGATCACCTTTATAAGTTAGATTCAATGTTTTGTGTACTATTAACAGAAAATATATGAATAATAAATAAGACCTCCTAAATACATTTCAAACGTTTTTCAAGTAAAACTTGATAATTTATGTTATTTTCTTTAACTCAAAATGGGATCAGTTAATTTGATGGATCTTGTAACCATCAAAACAAAAATAAAAATAAATGTAAATTACCACCTTTTCTTTTTTCTAGAATGACTTCATATTGTAATATGAAACCATATTCGTTAATCCTGAGTAACTCTAACTTCATAACAGAAAACATCTATTTCTAATTAAATTTCATTGTCTTATTGACCTTGGGACCATGACTAACTACTGTCAGCGCAATTATGAGTTGTAAATCACTCAGAGAACGTGCAATTCACATTACGGTAACGAATTATATCACCCACGAGCTACTACAACTAGTGTAAGCAACTCGCCTGCATTTCTCGAGAAACATTTTATTATATTTTTATTTATTTCACTTAATTTAATTTTAAATAACTTAAAAACGTCACATTTTTTTGCATTTTAGTTGCTTTTAGAATTATACATAAATAATAAACATGAAAAATAATAAATATAATAGTTAGTAAACCTTCTTTTTCTTGCTCTATGTTATAAAAAGGAATAATTTTTATACTTCTCATAGTATTGCAATTAATAAGTTTTATTTAAATGAATAATGTTCCAAACAGTATAAACTAATAACATCAAAAAGTAGAAAAATTATCTTCCATCTTAAATTTTTTTTCTGGCTTTCTAGCTATGCGACAATAGCCGTTAAAAATTAATCAAAGCTAGTCGTTAAATTTAATTATATATTAAACGTAAGACTGAATTATTAACAAATTATGAAAGAGAGGATGTGGCATGTGAGTGTGACAGCAGCGACCTGATTTTCTATTGGATAAAACACTAACAAAAGAGAGCTCAAGACTGTAATAAATCTGGTTATCTGAGCGATGACGATTTTATAAAAAATAATAATTTACATTTAATTTTATACTTCTTCAAGAGGTGATTAATAAATAGAGATGATGACATGTTAAGAAAAAATGTGTGACAAGTGTCACAACAGAGTAAATTCAGGATTTTTGAAAATATTTCCTTGTAGAACTACGAACTTGTATGCTATTCAAATAGTAATTATTAGCAAATACTTTATTTTCATTAGTATAACATAAACAAAAAATACATTAAAATTTTGAATGTAAGACCCTAAAACTTTCTGTAATGCTCAGTGAAAAAAACAGTCGAGTCGGTTGGGTTAGATAATAGTAATCAGTAAGATGCTCATTTATTATATTTAGTGGTAGGACAAATACGGGTTAAAATAACTCTCTCATTCAAATAATATGTATGATTTGTGAAACACTGAAAAAAATACGTATTCCATAATTTCAATATCAGAAAAAAGTGTCCAAATTGTAAAATGGGCGATACCGTTATTTCTTTATGCTCTTAAATGATTACACTTTCAAGAAGTTAAATCTATGTATGTAACTTTATGTTTAAAAGACAACTATGTGAGTTCTAGATCGAAACCTAATATAGTGGATGTATGAAACATGAAATAAAAGACATGTATTATATTTTATCATAAGTAACTTCAAAGATATTGAAATAGAATTTATAGGTTTTATATAAATGATCGAAATACTTTTTTTCTGCTTGTTCCCTGTCTATTCGTGTCTAATAGACTTGTTTTATTTACATCCTCACATGAATAAATATTTAAATATTCCCTAATGTGTTACACTTTACAAGTCTTGAGGTGTATATTGAAGGTCAGTTTTAAACTGAAAGTAAAGTGCATGGCTGACTTTGTTTTCAAATATTTTGTATAATTTCTAAGAAAAAATTATTACTTCTGTAAAGAGAATATTAATTAGAGTTTATCGTTATAAAATTGTTATAGTAACAGATGTTTTATTGTTACAAACACTGAATTGTTATCACAAGTTTAATGACTTACTCCTTGGACTAACTATGTGGTATTGTGAAATATATTTATTCATTCTAAACACGATTCTCTTCACGAGTTCTCTGTGAGTGTTTTCTTATAGCAAAGTCACATCCGGCTATCTGCTAAGCTCACCGACAGGAATCTAACTCCTTATTTTAGCCTTGTGTTATGTATATGTGTAAATATTTTGTAAACGACAACATGTCGTATTGTGTTTGAAATTTCATTTGTATTATTCATTTTTCCATATTGATATTATTGTTTCGAAGTTTAAACTAAAATATGTTATTTATTTAGGGTAACGTTTTAGAACTTTCTCGAATTAAGTAGACCAATCACATGTTTGTAAATGAGTGCTGGTGACTTCCGTCTAGACGTGTAGTCTCGTGCAAGAACGGATATGCGTGTATAGCTCTGGAGTTGTATGGAAATTGCAAGATTGTTCGAGAAATAGGCCTATCGGTATAAAAAAGACGGTGACGTGGGAGTCATCAGTCATCAGTTTTATTCGAGGGAGAGAGATTCAGTCATTAGTTTTATTCGAAGACAAAGAGTGAGATTCAAACACCAGTTTCATTTCAAAAGAAGAAAGTTAGTTGTTTGAGAAAGATTAAGTGTTTGCTGTGAATATTCAACTGGGATTTGTGATTGAAATTAGATCTACGGAAGCCGTGATTTTATTTCGTCAATCTCTACGATACATCTGAATTACTGCTTGTGCTGAGAGTCGGCGAATTTATTGAACTGTGAACTGCTTCGGAATCTCTTCGTGGGACCAAATTCACACCCTAGACTGGAATTTGAGACTTTCATTTTAGATCATTATATTAGATACAGGCCAGTACCATTTTGTTTTGTGATTAATTTTGAAGTTTGAAACTAGTATTATTTTGTTTTGTAATTAATTTCGAATGTCGTAACTTAATATCTGTCACTGTTATTATATAATTTATGTTATATCTGTTATATTTGTTAATAGTTTAGTGTAATAAATTATACAAGCTGTTATATGTGTTTTTCTGTTGCGTTTAGTCTACGAAAAACATAAAACATAAAAAATACGTAACAGAAAATTGGGGGCTCGTCCGGGATATCGAACAAACAATTTAATTTTATTCTAAAATAAAATTTATATTCTATACAGATAGACAGCTTGTATATTCAAAATGGCATTCGAACTTGAAGATTTTATAAACGAATTTAATCGGAATCCCTCTTTCGAATTAATCAGTGAATTAAAAAAATATGAATTGCTTGATGTTGGTAAACATTTTAATTTAGAAGTGAAGCAAGCAATGAAGAAAGCAGATATTAAATTATTGTTGAACATTTGGTCAGCCAAAAGGTATTACCTCAAACAGTTGCACAACAATTGCCTGTCGCTCATTTTGACCCAGATTTCGAATTAAAAAAAATAGAAATGGAAATGAAATTTCGTTTAGAAATTGAAAATAAACGTATTGAGGCAGAACAAGAAACTAAACGTATTGAGGCAGAAAAAGAAACCAAACGACTTGAGGCAGAACAAAAACGTATTGAGGCAGAACAGGAAAACAGACGCCTTGTTCTTGAGGCAGAACAGGAAAACAGACGCCTTGTTCTTGAGGCAGAACAAGAAAACAAACGCCTTGATGCCGAAATACAAATGGAACGCATTAAAGCTGATAAAGAAATCAATATGAGAAAGGCACAGACAGAAGAAAAGGTTGTCCAAATGCAGTTGGATAATTTTGATGCTTCCAAACAGATTCGTTTAGTACCTCCATTCAATGAAAAAGCTGTAGATACATATTTTCAGCAATTTGAAAAATTGGCCCTTAGGCTAAAATGGCCAACCGAATATTGGACAGTATTACTTCAGAGTGTTCTCAAGGGTAAAGCTCAGGAAGTATTTTCCAAGCTCACAGCCGAGCAAAGTTATGATTACGAGCACGTCAAAAAATGCATTTTGGATGCATATGAATTGGTGCCAGAGGCATACAGACAAAAATTTCGTAGTTACAAAAAGTTTGACAGCCAAACTTATGTCGAATTTGCTCGTGAAAAAGAAACTCTGTTCGACAGGTGGTGTGATTCCAGAGAAATTAAAGATGATTATACGAAACTCAGAGAACTCATGTTAGTCGAAGAGTTTAAAAGATGTATTCCCGTAGAGCTAAAAACTTATATTGATGAACAAAAAGCTTCCAAAATTCATGATGCTGCTGTCTTGGCAGACGAGTATGCTTTAACTCACAAAGATTTCTCATACAAAAGCAAAACATCTCACACAACAAAGAAACCCAATAACTCATTCAAATATTATGCAAATATCGTCAGAGACAAAAAAGAGCAAACTTCTAATTCTCAAACGAAGACTCCATCTTATTCTCAAAGCTCATCATCTATTAAAAACGTGTCATTCTCATCCAAAACGTGTGCTTATTGTAAGAAACCTGGCCATCTGATTTCTGAGTGCTATAAGCTCAAAAACAAGCCATCACCCAATAGTTTCATTTCGCCCTTGTTTGATATATCATTGGTTCCCAATGATTTTGACCCTGTCCAGTCCACTGTGGATTCCAAGTCCAATATTATTGATGTACCTGAATATATTGTTGAGGACAAATTTAAGCCTTTCATGACTGAAGGTTTTGTTTCTTTTGTTGGCGATTCACGTCTACAACCAATTAAAATCCTGCGGGATACTGGAGCTTTTCAGAGTTTGATTTTGGAAAGTGTACTTCCGTTTTCTGAAAAGTCATCCGTTGGGGCCAATGTGCTCATTTCTGGTGTAGAAGGTGGCGTCGTTTCTATCCCTCTTCATAGATTAGATTTACATTCGGACTTAGTTTCAGGCCCAGTGACTGTGGGTATTAAAGCTTCATTGCCTGTTGAAGGTGTGTCTATGCTTTTGGGGAATGATTTGGCTGGTAGTAAGGTGGTACCAGAGGTTCGTGTTGTTGAAGCACCTGTTATTAGTCCCAGTACAGAGCAACTCGTTGAAGAGTTTCCTGATGTTCTTCCCGCCTGTGCTGTTACTCGTTCTCAGACACGTTCTCAGGAGTCCAAAGAGGATTTCTCTTTATCTGATACATTCATGTCTCACACCGATGAGATTTCTGACTCAACTTTAATTTCTACTGATGACTCTAAGACGTTTTTTGACTCTCTTCATCGAAACAAACTTATTGAGGAACAGGACAATGATCCTGAAACTCGTTCTCTTCTACAACTGGCTGTTGATGAAAATGAAATAGGAACTGTCCCTATTTGTTACTACCAGAAGTCAGGTGTGTTAATGAGAAAATACAGACCTCCTGACGTTACTGCTGATGAAAAGTGTAATGTTATTCATCAAATCGTTATTCCAAAATACTATCGGAATGATATTCTTAGTCTTGCTCATGACCATGTATTGTCGAGACACTTAGGTGTAAGAAAGACCCTAGATCGTATCCGACGACATTTCTATTGGCCAAAGATGCGCCAAGATGTTGTTGACTTTTGTAAGGCATGCCATTCTTGCCAAATGACAGAAAAACCAAACCAGGGGATTACAAAAGCACCACGGCAGCCTATTCCTGCCTTTGAAGAACCATTCTCAAGGGTCATTATCGACTGTGTTGGCCCAATGCCAAAAAGCAAAGCAGGAAATGAATACCTCTCGACGATCATGTGTGCTTCTACACGTTTCCCTGAGGCAATCTCTTTGAGGAAAATCACTGCTCTTGTCAAATCCTTTACCATGTTCGGGATTCCAAAAGTTGTGCAATCAGATCAAGGCTTAAATTTTATGTCCAAGCTATTTGAACAAGCCATACATAAATTAAGGGTCCATCAAATTTCATCCAGTGTTTACCATCCTGAGTCACAAGGTGTTCTTGATCGTTTCCACCAAATTACTGCCACAAACACTCAAAGAACTGGGTTGAGGGTGTTCCCTTGTTACTGCTTGAAGTTCGCGAGGTTAATTCAGAATCTACTGGATTTAACCCTTTTAAGTTGGTTTAAAAAGACAAATAAGCAAAACAAAAAAAAAGTTTTCACAAGTTCAAACTTTTTTTTTACTTTTAAGGGGGAGAGTGTTATGTATATGTGTAAATATTTTGTAAACGACAACATGTCGTATTGTGTTTGAAATTTCATTTGTATTATTCATTTTTCCATATTGATATTATTGTTTCGAAGTTTAAACTAAAATATGTTATTTATTTAGGGTAACGTTTTAGAACTTTCTCGAATTAAGTAGACCAATCACATGTTTGTAAATGAGTGCTGGTGACTTCCGTCTAGACGTGTAGTCTCGTGCAAGAACGGATATGCGTGTATAGCTCTGGAGTTGTATGGAAATTGCAAGATTGTTCGAGAAATAGGCCTATCGGTATAAAAAAGACGGTGACGTGGGAGTCATCAGTCATCAGTTTTATTCGAGGGAGAGAGATTCAGTCATTAGTTTTATTCGAAGACATAGAGTGAGATTCAGACACCAGTTTCATTTCAAAAGAAGAAAGTTAGTTGTTTGAGAAAGATTAAGTGTTTGCTGTGAATATTCAACTGGGATTTGTGATTGAAATTAGATCTACGGAAGCCGTGATTTTATTTCGTCAATCTCTACGATACATCTGAATTACTGCTTGTGCTGAGAGTCGGCGAATTTATTGAACTGTGAACTGCTTCGGAATCTCTTCGTGGGACCAAATTCACACCCTAGACTGGAATTTGAGACTTTCATTTTAATTTATTGTATTAGACACAGGCCAGTACCGTTTTGTATTGTGATTTAATTTTGAAGTTTGAAACTAGTATTTTGTTTTGTAATTAATTTCGAATGTCGTAACTTAATATCTGTCACTGTTATCATATAATTTATGTTATATCTGCTATATTTGTTAATAGGTTAGTGTAATAAATTATACAAGCTGTTATCTGCGTTTTTTTCTGTTGCGTTTAGTCTACGAAAAACGTAAAACATTTAAAAAATACGTAACACCTTGTAAATCCATAGACTTACCGCCGTACTAGCGGGAGACTACACGAGGCGTAAAACTATTTTAAACATGACACAATAAATAATTTTTTTTGACAATTTATTATACATCTGAAAATCTTTAAACACTTTATTGATAATTAGAAGAGTGAGTATTAAAATACCGTCCTTTTATTACAGAAAATTTAATTAAATAGCAAATTACAATTATGCTTTCTTTTTATGATTATTTAATAAAGTACTGAATCAATGTTAAGTGTCCCTTTTAGGACGAATTAATTATAATTGATTTAATGAAGTAATTATAAATGATTTAATTAATTAGTGTTAAGCATTCTTTTAAGGACGAATTAATTAACTAATGAATTGGTCTTAAGTGTCCTTTTATATGATGATTTAATTATAAATAACTTAATTAACCATCGAATTAGTGATTAATCGTATTTCTGTTGAGACATATATTACATGAGTCATGGCTGCCGAGAAACACATTCTCTACTATGTAGTGAAATGATTTAATTATTAATTAATATCCCATTTTGAAAAATATAATTAACTAATGATTTAATTAATCGTCGAGTTAATAATTAATTATATTCTTGTTGAAACATATAATGTATGAGTAATGATTGTCTAGAAACATATTCTCTACTTTGTGGCGCAATGATGCAATTATTAATTAATTAGTATTTACCATCATTTATAAGATACGTTAGTTATTAATGAATTAATAAAACTAATATCTCTTATCACCTGAGTAAGTTTTAATTAAATATTGTCCTTTTTAGAACAATTTATTAATTAATTATTGATATGTATTGTATAAGCTATGGCCACTTGGTTTTGGTGGCAAAACTTATACCTCATCCTCTTTGATGATTTAACTTCCCCTGTCTGTGAGGCAGCCAACATGAGTGAAACGGCGTCCTTTGGACTTACTACTGAAGTTTAACTGCAAAAATCTCTTATAACTTTGCTTTATAAAACAACCGTTAATACTGTTATTGAAACAATTCCGCAGCTTATTCAGAAACTGCTGCATATGAGATGAGTCGGTGCAATTTGCTCTAACAAGGGATATTACTTCCAAAGATTAGAGTTCTGTGATAATACGGTACCTAACAGAACACACTCACAAGAAGGCCATTGTTCTAATAGACTGCTAATCGTCAGGTGAAGAAGACTTGATTAATTATTAATTTAGGTTCTCAAGTCCTGTAAATTTGACATACGTAGGTGCACTTGCAACTTAACTGATGAAGCAAGAAATACGTAAGGACAATATAAAGACTTCATTGTGCGGCTAACAAGAGACACCTCATATGATCGGCGAAACTCCTCAGTGGTCTGAATATACAACATTGAGAAAAGTGTATGGATCGTTTTCAAAACATGTTCTGGTTTACAATTTGGTGGTATAATTGTCAAATTAGCAAGCATTCAAAACAAACAGAGATCTGTGCTTCACTTGCGTCTAAAAATGAAACTTGTAAATAACTACTAATTAAATATCAAATAGATCTAACAATTAAAAGTTTCGTGCGAATATTTAAATTGACTTCCCCATAACTAAAACACCTTCAAACTAGCAGAACAATTCGTCAAATGGTGGCTGGAACACAGTCAAATCTCAAAACATCTTAACGATATGTTGACGTTGTTAAGAAATTGGATGATAGTTTTGGAATAATGACTGGAATATTGTGAATTTGAAATACAAGCTGCTCTGCCTGAAAAAAAAAAAAACCGGAAGAAAAGGAGTAAACCATGACAGGTGAGTTTGCTTATAATAAACAAATATCCGATACTATTACAGTCAATAGCATTCAAGTCCACAATGTAAACCTGAATACAATTAAGCAGAATATTCGCCAGTGTTTCTCTTCAGTGAAACACTTTATGTCGACCTTGCCTGGACCTTGCGAAATGTTCCAACATTTAAAAAATGATAACTTCCAGACACTCCTACTAAAAGAATTAAGCAAATGTTTGTATAATTTTGGTGAGAAAGCCACAATTAAACTGCTAATTAAATAGCTAAGCTTTGTATTAGACAAGCTGACGAAATCAACAGAAGAGGAAAACGGCGGCAAAATAAATATCTAGGAAAAACAAATGTAATGAGAATGATGAAGGCATAGAAATGGAGTTGGTGAATAAGCCATAGAACGGTGCCATTTGTTGTTATGAAGTTCTTCGGTGATAAAATCTTGTGACTGATGCCGAAAACGTGAATGGTGTGATGAACAAATTTCTTTTGGTTCTTTCTTTCACTCATGTTGCCCTAAAAGGAAGCTTTTGAACCTTGAAGTTAATCAAAAACTGACTGAGGAACAATGTATTCCAGGAGTTGGAGCGGTACATGTTAATGGCACGGACGTTCTTATTAACTTCTAGTTGGATATAGTAATCTAAACAGTTGCAGAGAGAAGTGAACTGCTGTGAAGGCTGCTCAGCCAGTAAAGTAATCTATCAGTATTTTGTTATATGTATGGCTTGTTGCTCGTAGGTCCATAAGTACGTGGCCTTTTAGTCGGCATAGAGGTGTACATGGAAATTGATTTACTGAGTTTACCAACTAGTTAATGAAGCAGGCATTGTTTAGTTTATTAATTTGTTTCAATAATAATAGAGAAAATTAAAAAAAATAAATAAACACTGTTATTTTTTATGATTAAAATTAAGTCCACCCACCCACACTGACCTCATGTGTAATGTGTAATGTTATTATTCACAAATTTACTGTTATTAAACATGTCGGAGCCTACCACACCATCAAAATAATAAAATAACTTCAAAGAAATAAGCTTACATAAATACATTGAAATAAGTAAATGACCTCACTATACATTGTATTCTACTAATGTCTGTGTAGGCCTTCTGTAGCCTATAAAATGTTTTGATTTTAGTTCATTCTTCGTGACTGTTCTTTCTCAAAAGTCATGTTTTTATACCACAAAAAACACGAATCATTATAAATCGTTTTTCTAGTTATATTTATACAAAATTGAAGCATATACATGAGGATGAAACTGAGCACAGTACAGAAGCGACACTGGCGCTTACACAGAAACATCGGAAACAAACCGGATCAGTAAGTCCATAAATGATCTTTATTTCTGTGACGAGCAGCTTCGATCAGTACCTGTTTCATAAAAATGCTTAGACCGATTTTTAAACCCTCTTTCGTCACGTGTTATTCAAATTACTTTTGAAATTTGTAATACTCATGGAAATTACAATACAGACAAAGTACTTTCCATCTATTTAACATGCTTAGAATTTCATTTTTAGAAAGGTGGTATGTTCGACAGGTTTGTAGCAACAAAAGACTCTTAGTTTCTAAATAAAATATATTTGGTTGTGTATATTATCATATGTAAACAAAACGCTTCTTAGCCTTCAAGCCAACTCCAATAATAAAAGACAGAGCGTTGGCATTGTGACAAATGTTCTAGATTCTCTAGAAGATTCGAGAATATGCTTTGTGACGTGCAAGCTTTGTATTTGAGGGACTGATTTCTTTCAGTCATTTGGAGGTTAAAAACCATAAATGACCATAAAAATATCGAATATGATCAATTAATTCCAATCTTGTCCGATATATACGACAAATGGTGAAATTTACAAAACTAAAAAAAAAATTTTGAAATTTTCAACAAACATTGAATTGTTTGTTTGCTGTTAAGTGCAAATCTACACAATGGATTATCTCTGTTGTCCCCATCACGAGTATTGAAAATTTATATTTAGTATCGTTACTTCTCAGACTTATCTATGAATCATGTGGAGAAGCAGCACTTTATTTCATCACTTAACCAACTATTAGTCAAGGTTTATCAGTATTCATGAATATTTGTGGTATTATGTCTATTCATGTTCTGCACAGACGACCAACTGACAGACAGTCGCCAGCATCGAAAGGGAAAACGACAATACATTGTAGCACGAGTTCTATAAATAAACTAACGTCTGTATTGGTTTCATGTACCTATATTGTATACTGGAAATCATATTGTTGCACCACTAACGACACACTTGTACACACATGCTTTTTTCCACCTTATAAAATATTATCTATCCAGTCCTCTTGGAATATGAGAGAAATTAACAACTTTTCTCTTCAGAAAATCATATCTTTAGTTTATCCCTTTAACGCGTTTAGATCTAAAACAATTACTTTTTCCGAAATATTAATAAAGAATGTGGTTAACATTCTAATGTTTTATATGGGAAATACATTTTTATTTGCAATTTATTTTTTTTAAATTCGAGCATGTTGTTTTAAAAGCCATAAGCAAACAATTAATATTCTACGGTCGACAAGTTTACTTATTTTCTTCGTATCATCATTAAAAAGCGTCTTCTTTGTAGATTATGTCATAGATTTATTGAGTCGGAAGCTTGTATAATACTAAAAATCGGGTTTCGTTTAGTTTTGTGCTTAATAACAAACAAATACTATACTGTTGCAACTATGTTATTTATGGGTCAATCTGAGCGTACACATAAAATTAACTTACAGTCTTCTTGAAAAACAAATTTTCAATTGATATATCAGCTAGTCAAAAACGTTTTGGTTTGAAACGGTTCTCTCTTTCCTTGTCTGTATGTGAGAATTGTTGAATTGTAAATGACGAAGTTTTTACTAAAAGATCCGCCAACAAGGAAATATGCACCGTATCTATTATCACAAAAGTGGAAATACGTCTTTACCCTTCTCTACTTTGAGGTTGTCTGGTGTCCCATATTTATCTACAGTCCTCATATTCGCATCGCTTAAAGCTCTTTATTACTATTTTTAATTCTGAATAACCAGGTAGCAAAATACGGTTTCGGTGTACCCCGCAGTCATCAACAAATAAGACCCATAACTCACGTATCACGTTCAAGAGGGGTTTCGTGTTGACTTGTGGTGGCCTACATCTTCACCAGGATCAATGACCCAGCGTCGCTTGCAGGTGTAGCACTTAACTATAGGGTAGTTTGTAGTTTCCGTCACTCCTGCTAACGTTTATCTCCAGGCTACGCTCACAAGTTTCCTTCATTGAATAAACTCCATAGTGTATCTATCTGTCTACTTCTTTACAAGCGTGAGAGACTTCCATTGAGTTCTGTATACGTGACATTCAGAACCTTGGGAAACAACATACGGAACAAAAAAAAACATAAATGCTTTCCCGTCGCATTTTTCCACGGCGTGAGACACTGTTGTGTAGGAAATGTGAAATGTTAGAATTCAATATATCAGCTGTTAAAAGCAAACTAGTTTCGAAAAGTTAACTGAGAATATTGAAATAGCGGTTATAAAACATAGATTATAATTATATTACTTATTTGTGTGCGTCGGAAACATTCAAATTTTATTAGTTTGATTTATAGAGCTCTTTTTAAGCTAAAGTTATCATCATTTATGACACATTTAATTTACTATTACAGTTTTTCAGTTTAGATTACAGTGTGATTCTAATAAAGATTAAATAAAATAATTTAAATTTTTCCTTATAAACTTAAACATATCAAAAATACACCGAAATAATCGTTTTTCACATGTCACAGAACGCATATAAATTTTAATGCAAGTCATACACTAACATTTTTCTGCTGTAAATGCTTGTTTATGATTTTAATGTATGTTACACAATCTTGAATATGATCGAAACATACAATTTCACCTGTAACAAACACATGTAAATTTAACACATGTACACAATGTCCCAGGAGTCGGAATTCACAAAGTAAAATGCACTGTTTATTTATCATTCAAATTGCATACCACTAACAGCTATACACATATAAGTTCTTGGTGTACTGTGTCATCCAGGGTTTTTGTAATTGTTTTTTTTTTAAATATGTAGAACTGGTATTAGAAATGTGTTTGTTCAACTTTAAAAATATAATGTATATTTATATCTAATGAGCTTAGACTTCTGGGACACTATATATATAAATATCAACATACACCTTTCGACAGTAGCTGTCAAAGGACATATTAAAACGTCAATATACACACCACTTTATTAACTGTCATAAGTGCCCACTTCACTATTTTACCTGTAAAAATAATTTTTACCGTACTCGAACCGTAAACATCAGCATTAGTGGTGTGAGTTCTGCGGGTACGTTTTATAAAACTGAAGTAAAACCACACAATTTTGAAAGGGACGAGATTAATCCAAGAGTTACCAACATGTATTGTTGATTGGTTGCTTTCCTTCTAGCTCTTGTGTATCTTTATACGAAAATCATAAATCTACATATTGGTACATACTTTATAATCTTACCTTTCAAAAGTGTATATATAAGCGTTAATACACATCCAACAGTCTTCATTTCCATTATCACACACGTGAACATTAAACTTTCTCAGTTCTTATATAACTGTCAAATATAAACGAGCAGATTTTAATGTATGACCTTATTTGTCAAAGGTTAACATACACTGTCAAAAAGTAAACTATAGGGAACGTTAGTTCACACTTTCATAACTGTAAATAATACACATGTAAACGTTAACATTCAAACCTAAAATTTTATCTGTAAGAACACACTCACACGTAGAGCTCAATGTAAATTTTAGTTTAATATACATATATGTACTGAAGAGAAGATTATGTTATAAAGTTAATAGTTGGAACTACAGTTTTGACTACAAGTAAAATTGTTGTATATTGTTTCAGAACTTAAAGTCAAACATTTCATTTAACAATTAGGGTATGTAAAGTGTTTTGTTATTATAGTTACAGATGGCGTTGCAAGAATGGGATGTACGCAGAAGTAGAGTTGGTATGTATATACTATTTTCTAACGTTTTCAGAGAAATAACAGGGAACAGCGATGTTTAATTTATTAAAATAATCACGGCTGTATTCTAACAGATAAATCAAAACAACAGGCAATTTTGGCTAATAATTTGATGCTTCCACGTTTTTAAGAAGATTAGTATGAAAATCAACAAAAAATGGAAAGAATAGTACAGTTTTCAGCTACCATCTTTGAATTGTATCATTAATTTCTAATCAACAATCATATTTAAATTTGATAGCAAGCACATGTTTTTAAAATAACAAATAATGTTTCTATATTAAACGATTTACTGTAATTGACGTATATTATACGTATGCTGTGAGAGTTAAAATTAAAATAACTATTACAGCTTTTACTTTATATACAACAATAACCTGAATGAAGACTTACAAGTTGGACAAACATTCCTAACTGTGAGACAACAGAAGAACAGAGACGAGAATAGCCTTTTTAATACTTAATTTTTAATATGGCTTCTTGAAAGGAATGGATAAAAATGTGTAGCTTTTCAGTTTTGTATATAGGATGGTAGGTACAGTTAAAGGAATATTGTTTACTAACATGCTAGTAGTTTGCTTGTCAACAAACAAACGTACTAAAAGAAGCCGCAATAAGAGAAATAAAATTGCAGTAAAACTAGTAATTGTTTACTTCGAGTAACTTTCTAGGGGTATCCAAAATTTATTCTGTTGTAATTAAACTTTTCTCTAATAAAAATGTCAAAAAACTTTTCTTAGTAAAGAAACAAATGAGTAACTTTACAAGCCACGGTATAACAGAAGCTATAACCGTGATTGACGCTTATTAATCGGGAAACTACTGATATTTGGCCAGGACCATTTATAGTTTTCAATCATTACAAACCGTTGAAATTCAGTGAATTATATTTGAATGTTAATATTTCCACGAAGACATTCGATATTTCTGTTACAAGAATTCATTTGTGAAGGGATAGCTAGCTTACCTATTGAGTAAACCAATCTATACCAACTCGAACGCAATTCGCTCATCATGAACCGTCGATAAAATATTCAGTTACAGACCAGATAGAAGCCTTAATATTCTTTATAAATTTGTAAAACTTTTGTATATAAATAATTATTTGTAATAACCGTTATTATAAATTTTATTATTGTTTGTGTATTAAATTATATTTGTATTAAGAAAGACAATTGTATGTGTTAATCTTGTTGGCAAATATAATAAATTTAATATATATCGACATTCAGTTAACTTCTAAATTTAAATTAAAATTTCCAGCTAGTATAAGTTATAACACGTAACATAATAAGTCGGAGATAAGTTATGATACAGTGTATTGTAACACAGTAGAACTAATAATGTTGTTGATATAGTGATTTGACACAGACATATACTTAAAATACTGTTTTTATTCTCTTAATGCATACCGTGTTAATGTATTTGACGATAAGTGTTGTACTTGATTGTAATTCAAGGCCTGGCATGGCCAAGCGCGTAAGGCGTATGACTCGTAATTCGCGGGTTCGCGCTCGCGTCGCGCTAAACATGCTCGCCCTCCCAGCCGTGGGGGCGTATAATGTGACGATCGATCCCACTATTCGTTGGTAAAAGAGTAGTCCGAGAGTTGGCGGTGGGTGGTGATGACCAGTTGCCTTTCCTCTAGTCTTACACTGCTAAATTATGGACGGCTAGCACAGATAGCCCTCGAATAACTTTGTGCGAAATTTCAAACACAAACAAACAAATTGTAATTCAAGAGCGAAATAAAATTGTTATTGGGAAGAATACATTTATTTTATCTACAACTAATGAGGTTCAACCAAAATATCTTATATTTGGTATTTTTTCTATACTTTTTAAATTAAAAAATAAATAAATTAAAATATATTTAAATTTTAAAAGGTCTAAAATTTGTATAATATAAAATGTTATTATCCAAGCAAGCAAAAGTTGTTCGTCTTACCTTCTAGAGTTTTTTGCAGTGCTTGCAGGTAAAATGAGGTGCCAAGGGTTTGTCTTGACCCTCAACAGGCATGCAGAAATATGCTTTGTAGGCGTCACACATTTTAGCAGATGTTGTCATAGAGTATTTTTCGCGCCTCCCGCTAGTACAGCGTTATGTCTTAGGATTTACAACGCTAAAATCAGGGATTCGATTCCCCTCGGTGGGCTGAGCAAATAGCCTGATGTGGCTTTGCTATAAGAAAAACACAAAACACACACAGTATTTTTCGCTCTTCTCTTGATAAATTGGCCACATACATAGCAGAATGCATCTGGAGAATGCTTGCAACTTCATGAAGCCATCTTTGATAAAATCAGATAGGTCTATGTGTTCACTTAAGCAGCTGGAACTAAAATGAAATAGTGAGTGGCGAGCCCCTGTATATATATATTGCTATGGAAAGTTCTATAAAATACTAAAAGGTCCTTGAAGATTCTTGTAAGTTCTACAAAATTCTAAAAAAAATTCTTATAAGTTCGAGAAACTTCTCTATCAGATACTCAGCACTGAATCTACCTGGAATGTTTTGAAAAGTGGGTAAATTTTAAAATTTCATTACCCAGGTCACAGAAGCAAAGTTTGAAGAGAAAAATATGTCTTTTCTATTTACTTTAGCCGTAAGCAGTTGGGAAATAACATTTTCTGCCCAGGAACAAGAAAAAGTAAAAATTTTATTATATAGTGTTATTTAAAAGAGAACATTTTTTTTGGCTTTCAGAATGCTGTTCATTTTAGAAGTAGAAAAAAGGAAAATTCGAGTAAAACTAAGTCCTCTCTTTTCTTATAGTCAAAGCAGATTTCGGGAGCTCGATTCGCCGCGGTGAAAATAGCAGATAGCTCAATGTGGTTCTATTCTAAAACAAACAAACAAATAATCTAGCTAACGAAATGAATTATAAAAACAAGCGAAATGTCTTGTCGGCAATGTCGCGCTATACGGTACGCTTTTCTTACTGGAAACCCGAATTGGGCCAGTAAGTAACATTTAGGATAGATTAACCTTAATAGCTTAAAATGTTACATCTTACCATAATGGGATTTACAATGATTCAGAACAGGTTACTAAAATTAGTCGTCAATAATCGTGTTCGTACAGGTGTTTTGTTTCATTTATTGATGTAATGTAAGAGCTTGAAAGAGCCTATCCTTTAAATAACAAAAAATATGGCACATTAATTTAAAATAAGCAAAATAGAGTAGAGTGCTGCATACAAAAGTAATACAAACGAGGACAACAGTAGAGTAATACTGTGTATATGGAGCTTAGAGGTTAAGAACAATAAAGTAACAGAGTGTATACAAATAGAAGAAGTTAACAACAATAAAATAATACAGTTTACAGAGAGAGACGAGGACAACAAACAGTAAAGTAACAGTGTATAATGACAGAATAGGTTAGCACTAATAAAGTAATACGTTGTGTATGAAGAGGCAACATTAACAATAAAGTAATCAATGTGTAAAGAACAAAAAGCAATAAAGTAACCAATGGTAGGGACAAAGTTAGCAATTAAAAATTAATACAGTGTATAGGAAGACGAGGTTAAAGGTAATATATATATAGAGAGACGAAGTTAACAAAAGTAAGTTGCCACTTTTTATCGATTTTCGAAAGCAGTAGGAGGTAAAACATTTTTATTTACATTTGGATGCTTTCCGCAGTTATTAAGTTAGACAGTTTAAATTATTCTTACAACTACAAATTGTTACGTCTTATAAGACGCGGGCCCAGCATGGCCAAACGTGTTAAGACGTGCAACTCGTAATCTGAGGGTTGCGGGTTCGTATTCCCATCGCGCCAAACATGCTCGCCCTTTCAAACGTGGGGGCGTATAATATATCAACTAATCCCACTATTCGTTGATAAAAGCGTAGCCCAAGAGTGGGCGGTGGGTGGCGATGACTAACTGCCTTCCCTCTAGTCTTACATTGCTAAATTAGGGACGGCTAGCACAGATAGCCCTCGAGTAGCTTTGTGCGAAATTCAAAAACAAACAAATTTATAAAACGCGAGTTTTTTTAGTTTTTTCGAATGTGCTTAAGAACAAACTTCCAGATGGGAAATAACAAAACTTTTAGTGATCATGAAGGAAAGATAAAGTGACGAAAATAAAAAAAACAAGAAAGGTTTAGAATTTCCTATTTTTCATTCTAGGATATTTTTTCTTTTCCAATCACGCATACGTTTATCAAAAACTATATTATTTTTAAAGTTTCTATGTAATTCACGTGAGATATAAAATTATCTTATACAATATATATATATATATAATTATGTAAAACACAATTTTAATCATTAATATTCACATTTGCAGGTTATTTGCAAAAATGTAATTATATTGTTACTTACTCATATGGTTTAGGGTAAATAAAACTGTACAATTTAGGTATAATTTGTGCTTTTGTGTCAAGAAATCTAGCAAAAACAATTATATATATATATATTGAAGACATTGTACAACGTTCTGAGGTCGTGCTAAAAGGAGTTCTAACTACACTGACTCGTTAAGGAAGCTTCTCTCGAAGGCTAGTAGGTTAGTAGAGCCTGCTGAGCCCAGTAGGTATCTGATGCCTGCGGGAAGACTAGCTTTTTCCCGTTAGGAACTCTCAAATTAGAACACGCGCCGCCATTGGAAAACCTGACGGCTGTTCATTGAGTGTTGAATGGAAGTGTTGCACCAGACAATATTCATGAAGGAGACATACACGGTTGAATGCATACTTGTCCTTGGTATTTCTTGTAGACAGAATATAGCTGTCCATAATGATGGTGGAAGACCTTTTCATTCGCTGCGATTAGTTCTGAATTTCCGATAACTGTAAAAACATTAGTGCCAAAAGGCAGAAAACTTCAAGTTTTCAAGGTTTTACATTGTAAAATATCAAATCTTTAAAAGCAAATTGCTCCTGGTGTGGATAGTTCAGCAGGAATGCCAGGTAGTCACGGTTGTTTTGGTAAGTTTTTTTTTTCCTTTCGAAAGGCCAGTTATTTCTAAAATTCCCACCACACATATTTAAGATACCACCGCACAAATAATTTAATACTCTTTTGCTTACAGTTATAGTTTTGTTTGTCAAGGCAGGAAATGTGTTGGAGGTGAGAGACAACTGTTTGTCAAAATAATTATATCCGTGGGTTGTGTTTTTGTTACAAAACAACAACTCTACAATAGCGTTTTCAAAAGCTTCTTAAGAAATCGGTTTACACAAGTGATATTTTAAGGACTAGCACGCATACATTTTGGTCTCACTTTAACGAAAATCAGAAAACGGACTTTTAATTAGTAGATTTAATCACGTATTGTTTGTTCTTAAGCGCAAAACTGTATGATTGGCTCATCAATGTGTCACCATAGGAGATTACCATATAACTGCATGGTATAACGAGATAATCACAATCAAAACCGAGAAGGAAGGATTTTAATCAAAATATATTGTTAATTTTTAGTCGTAATTTTTTTATTTGATTCCCACTGGGGTGCGGTAAGTCTACGGATTTACAACACTAACACCAAGCTTTCGATTTCCCCTGGTGGACACAGCAGACAGCATTGTGTGACTTTGCTGTAAGAAAAAACATCTTTATTTGCATCATACATAATGCAAAATGTTTGATATTTCAGAAGAACATTGTTTGTTTTTTGAAATTTTGCACAAAGCTACTCGAGAACTATTAGCGGTCCCTAATTAAGCAGTATAAGACTAGAGGGAAGGCAGCTAGTCACCACTACCCACCGCCAACTTTTGAGCTACTCCTTTACCAACAAACAGTGGGACTGACCGTCACATTATAACGCTCCCATGGCTGGGAGGGCGAGCATGTTTGGCGCGACCGGGATGCGAACCCGCGACCCTCGGATTACGAGTCCCACGCCTTAACACGCTTGGCCATGCCGGGCTCCAGAAGAATATTAAAAAAATTGATTCATTACCATCCTAATTCTGGAAATTACTTTTTAAATGAATTTCATAAACTATAAAGATGCATTTCACTATTTAACCCTTTAACTACGGTTGATATCATATGCTGCAAGCATTATGCGCAAAACATTTTGAACGGCCCACCGCAAAAATTTACAAATCTTTGCGTATGGAGTAGTAGACATTTATACAAACCACCAACGAAGAGTTAAATGCAATATGATCTCATAAGCTAGACCAACATTACCTCCTAATGACGATTTCGAAACCGCGCAATGAAAAACAGATGTGAATATTTTTACTCTAGCTGAACATATAAACATGTCTAGACATGCTATGAGATTCTTAAAAAGGATTCCCAAGTAAGTTTGTAATAGGACAGAGAGATAAATTATAGAAAAAGAGACGACCGTGTAATGATAAAACGTATGCTACATGCATTGTCTTTAGAAATTTTCTTGAGTTATGGGTTTATTCACAAAACGTGCGATAAGTATATTATAATTATCTGTGATGACGAGAAAACCCACTTGTAGAGAAAAAATATATATGTAGAACGGCTGGTATTGGTTGTTATTTTTTTATGTAGAGGAAGGAGCAAACAACGTTTCGACCTTCTTCGGTCATCGTCAGGTTCACAAAGAAAGAAAGGAGAAGCTGACCACGTGTTTGAAGGGGTTGTGTAATTGAGTGTAAAAATGTAGAGGGCGTGCTTAGATGTTTGATTATATCTTTTAATGTAAGTATAAAGGTGTTCCTTTGTATTGGTTTATTTTGGGCTTGAGTTATATCAGTAAGGCTTCTTTAATTTTGCATTTGTTTATCATAAAAAAATTATCAACCCAAACCAGCCGTTTTTACACATATATTTTTCTCTACAAGTGGATTTTCTCGTCATCACTGATTGTTGGCCTGGCATGGCCTGGTGGAATAAGGTGTGCGACTCGTAATCCGAGGGTCGCGGGTTCGCATCCCTATCACGCCAAACATGCACGCCCTTTTAGTCGCGGAGGTGTTATAAAGTGACGGTCAATCCCACTATTCGTTGGTAAAAGAGTAGCCTAAGGGTTGGTGGTGGGTAATGATGACTAGCTGCCTTGCCTCTAGTCTTACACTGCTAAATTATGGACGGCTAGCGCAGATAACCCTCGAGTAGCTTTGCGCGAAATTCAAAACAAACAATTTGATTATTATTTCATCATGGCGATTGTACGAGAAGTGTAAGTCTTTGTGTTGTTTTTTATGTATTTGTCCTTATCTATGTAACCATTATGTCTGAACTAATATACATTACACCACTATTAACAATACACGCTCATACGATCATAAAGAAACTTAAACCAAAGAATTATCAGTAGAAAAAAGTTGATCCAACAGTTGATATGCCATGTGTATTACGTATAAAGTAACCTCTTTTCATTAGAGAGTATAAGTATGTGTTTTTTAAAGCAGAAATATTGTTAACTGTCACTAGCTACATAATGTTCTTTATCTTATATTAGCTCGACATGACCAGGTGGATAAGATTTGTAATCTGAGTGTCTCAGGTTCGAATTTCCCTTCATACCATACATGCTCGCTTTTTCAGCGTTGGTGGTGTTATAATGTTACGTTCAATGTCACTATTCGTTGGTAAAGAAGTGTCTCAAGAGTTGGCGGTGGGTGGTGATTAGGTGCCTTCTCTCTAGTCTTACACTGCTAAATTAGGGATGGCTAGTGCAGACAGCCCTCGTGTAACTTTGCGCGAAATTCAAACCAACCTTACATAATTTCACCTAACAATATCATTTTCAAGTCAAGTTACATTGTTAACCAGTTTACTTACAATTCTGTGATAAAATTCTCGTCAGCTGGGAATGTTTTTGTTGATTTTTTTTTTCAGAATTTCTCATAATTTCTCCATTTTGGATCCAAAATACGAAGCATCTAAAATTAACATCTCAGATATATACTTTTTGTGAAAATAAAAATATTCAGTTTATGTTACTTTTGGCTTATAATTTTATAATGCTTTGCTAGTTTTTGAGATTTCGGCATTTAGATAGTAGCTTTTCAAGTTTTATCCAGTACAACATCAATATATTGTGTTTCGGAAAATTTCTTCTTACTCATCGTCCAGTTCAACTGATGAGTTCTGTCTGGTGTTGAAAGGAAAATAATGAATTGTTGGAAAAATAGATAAGTCTGCAATGATTGTTTACATGCCAAAATGTGAATTCGAAATGGACAAATTAAGGATAATTTTGGGAAAAAAACATCTAAAGCTTATTGTTTTTATCATAATTTTATGTTTATATTAATCTCTAATACTTCTCTAGCTTTATGCGTATAATTAAAGTGACGCTACCATTGTACATTCTTCATGTTTTCATTTGATTTGTGGACTTAATTATTGCTGTAAACCTAGCATGATTTGTTTTCTCAGTTTATTAATACAGCTTTGTTGGATTGGATCAAAGTCATCCATAGTTTATTTTCAGTATTTACTCAGTTACGTTTGTTTGATATTACATACTTTCTTCGTTTACGGAAGTTTTTCTGAAGAGGTGAAGCTGAGACAAAGATAGCTAGGATTCGAATCTGCGACATTTTACATATTAGTATAACCTTGCTTGTCAATACCTTTTGTTGTTCGCCATCTATAATTTTCTTTCTCGACGGCAAATTTAGTTTTGTTTGTAAAACTATAGTTCCACAAACCTGTGTGTGTTTTCTTATAGCAAAGCCACATAGGGCTATTTGCTGCCCACAAACCTTTATCTTATTACATATTTTCAAGATTATCATATATTTTATTGTTATTATTCCTTTATCGTTTATAACTTAAACATAAACGGATTATTCAACATATTTACATAATTTTGTTTGTTCGGTTGTTGTCTATCTTTAATGTTTTAAAAGGGGTAGACAGAAAAATAATTTAAATATCAAAAATATATCATTGTTTCATTAATAAAAAAATCAAATTTACGAATATTTTTAAAATGTAAAACCTTTGGAAGTGCTACAGCAAATAAAATGGCTCGTCACTTACTTTATCACAGAAAATCACTGTATTTATTATTTTATAAGTCAAAACAAAATGACTGAAGTGATACAAGACTTCCTCAAGTTATATGTTAGCTATAAAGTTCCTTGTATGATAGAAACGGATACTGATTCAGGGAACTGCTCTCGTATCCAAAGTATTCTGACGAAAGGTAATTTATAAAAATGAATCAGTCAATTATGTTTTGGCATCTTTGTTTTTCTAGTATGTGTAATAATTTAAACAAAATATTTTGGTTATATGACCTTTTTAGGAATACTTTATTATTATTAATGTTATTATAAAAATATAGTTTAATTTATTCCGTACCTGTATAAAATAACCTTGAAACGGTTTGGGTCTTTCTTTGTTCGTGTACGACACTCAACTTTCGAGGTCATTGCAACGTGATCAGCTAACATTCTTTCTTCATTGTGATTTTCAATAAAACACTAATTATGTGTTTGTTTGATTTTCGATTAATTCAGCTTCACATAAGAAACTATTCTACAAACATCTACTAATTTGTTCCATCTTTATTTATCTAATGATCTCTCATCTTGTATAGCTAGTTATCTGTCTTTATTTTCATCAGTAGATTAGTCTAACTATACATCTATGGTTATCTACGGTCATCTATCTGTTTTCTGTCTAGCCTTATTTGAAAATGTTATGTTAAACGCACTAAGAACAAAATTACCAATCATATTACGTATTATGTTGAAGGAGACAAAGATGAAACGGCTTATTTATTTGGTATAATTATTCACTTTTATATAAACCATGTTCCTGAAGGACT
The DNA here is from genome assembly GCA_011833715.1 of Carcinoscorpius rotundicauda. Lineage (NCBI taxonomy): Eukaryota > Metazoa > Arthropoda > Merostomata > Xiphosura > Limulidae > Carcinoscorpius > Carcinoscorpius rotundicauda. The sequence continues at coordinate 25,776,397 of CM022404.1, forward strand.
TTAAAGTATGTTTATTCTGCGTTTAAGCAAATATTTACTTCTGTATTTAATTAAGATAACAAATATTTTGTCATTTCAGAGTTCGAATGATAAGATACATAAATGATTATTAACAGTATAGGGACATTGTTAAAGTTGTGTCACACACGTCTCAGTGCAATAAGTTGCTTATTGTAACTACCGAGAACATCGTAATCAGCGTTGCAGAAATAGGCATTTTCGATGTAATTATTCGTGGTATTCAACTTTTCGTAAAAGCCTAAATAATGAGACTATCGACCCACTTGACAGTGTGAAGGTATTTTACTGACATCTGTAAGTCTTTAATAAAAAAAGGTTTTCGTAATATATAAAATGTAATTACAAAAGTATTTTTTCATCGGTGTTTTAATAATACATTAATGTAATCTTATAAAAAGTAAAAAATAAATAGTCATTTATTGAGATTCGAATCTGCGATATTCTACATACTGGTATAACTTTGCTTCTCAATACCTTTTGTTGTTTGCCATCTATAATGTTCTTCACTTAGTTTGCGAAGAATTCGATTTTTGTGAAATTTATTATTTTTATGTGTGTCAGATAGAGGTAAAACGTCTTTTTCTTCTTAATTTATTGTTAAAATAAGTAATTTTCATAATGTTCTCTCCGAAGATTGTTTTTATAAAAAAAAGTCACATTATTAACAGTTAATTTAGCAGTGTAAGACAAGAGAGAAAGCAGTTAGTCATCACCACTCACCGCCAACTTTTGGGCTACTCTTTTACCAACGAATAGTGGGATTGATCGTCACATTGTAATGCCCCCAAGGCTAAAAGGGCGAGCATGTTGGGTATAATGGGATTCAAACCCGCAGATTACAAGTCGAGTGCCTTAACCACCTAGTTATGCCGAGGCTGTTTTTAGCTGAAATAGAAACTTTCATATAATTATTAAAATTGAGCGAAAATGTGCATCTCATTCAGTAATCTTTTATTTTGGTTAAACGCATATCTTGAAGAAAAAAATTAGTTAAAATGGAAATCATTACGTATTTGTTTTATCATTATGTATGTTAAGTAGTATAACTTATCCTGGACGAGGCTCCAATTTTGATGAGACGTATTATAATTTATCCTGGACAAGTCTCCGATTTATCATGTTAAATATTACGATTTAAATTAGCCTGAAGTTGTATTTCAGTTTAAGAGTTAATTGAATGTCGATATGTATGAAATGTACTTTATTTGCCAAGAAAATCGATACACACAATTTTTGTCACAACACAAATATGTTTCAATATACAAACAATAATACAATTTTTAATAACAATTTTTATTATTATTTTTTTCCTTTGGGAAGAACAACCTTTTAGGATTTTGATGGGTTGTCATTTAAGAGCTGTAAAAATATGTTATTCGAATTAGATTGTCAAAGGTAACATTCGATCTGGATATTATCAACAATACGATTTCCGTCAGTGATGTCGAGAAACCCACTTGTTGAGAACTTTTATATGCAAAAACGGCTTTTCTGGGCCCAGAAAACACTTCAAATAGACCACATGTGGTCAGCTTCCGACCAGTAACCCTTTCTTTGTGAACCTGACGATGACCGAAGAAGGTCGAAACGTTGTTCGCTCTTCTATTTGAAGTGTTTTCTGGGCCCAGAAAAGCCGTTTTTGCATATAAAAATACGATTTCCGGTTTTGTTTGTACAGACTCTTCATAGTGTACTATTATAGCTCGAAATTTGAAAAAAACAAAATATCCCTGTATGTAATAATATTATAAAATTTTATTATAGTGAGAGTTTCAAGCAATCCTTATAGTTTATAACTCTATTACAATCCATAATTAGAGAGTTTAAAGATTCGTATATGTGAGGACTAACGTGTTTATATGTATATTTTTATTCCTGGCAGGCACTATTACTTTGTATAATCGTAGGTATTAGCCAGTATTAGATTTTTTTCCATTAATATAACCAAAGCAAACATTTCTCCTGGATTATTCGTTAACTTCATCAGTTAAAGTAAGCAAGGTTACAATGATGCTTACTTTTGGCTAACACGTATGTTTATGTATTTTCTTTTTTTATGCGTTCAATCAAAGCAATGTTACCTTGGGTCTGGCGTTTTAACTTTTAATGCAACTTTAGTCATTACTCAGAAGAAAAAGTTCATACTAAAAAATAACACATTTCATTTTGTACGTAAAATAACAAGTATTATTTTGGGACTGATTCATTAAGCTTCATGTATAACTTGTCATATCATGCAAAATATCGCACGAACTCGGTAGATTATTTTATACAGCTTTAGTCAAAACAGTTACTGAATATATAAGTGTAGCGAGTCTAGCTTTGTGCATTTATTGAAGTATTCGCTGTTAATAGGATTTTAAAATATCTTTACAAACTTCCTTTGGGTTAGATAGGTACAATTACGTCTTGAATAATAAAACGGGTTAAAGTTAATTATTCTCTGACTGTCTCGAATAATTACTGAAACTTACCAGTGTACTTTATAAGATTATTTTTCTAAAGACAATTACCAAAACTACACTTTACAAAAATGATTAAATTCCTTTAAAATCAAAACTGACCCCTGGTTTAAATTATAACACTGTTGACCAAATAGCATTAGATGTAGTTGTGATGACACAAACGTTACCACAGTAGTAATGGATAATCAGACACAATATGTTTTAAACCTTATGACATCTAGGAAATTTTCTTGCAACATACATTGGTTACAACTTTTCTTTAGTGACTACTTATTCTAGTAATATGTAGTTCACAGAATGATCAGTGAGGTAAACAAAATAATATTTTTCATAGATCGGCAAATGGGTTGAATATCAAACTTTCCAACACAATGTACTAATTTGAATGAACCATATATTGTTAAAGAAGTTTGGTTTGAAGGTTGTTCCTTTATTTGTTTTGATACAATTTAATTTGTAATTGATGAAGCCATATAATACAAATAAAATAAAACTGAAAAAGTTTGCTTTTAAACTTTTTTTCCGTTTTATAACTTCACCTATGCCATTGAGTTTATTCTATTTTCAAATAAAACAAGAATATTTTTGTTTTCAAGACTGAGTTATAGTACTTTTAAATCAAAACTAAACATTTATTGATGTGTTTATGTAATACTTAACACAATAAATAAAACTCCTTTTTAATCAATCTGAGAAATTTTGTTAGGTAGTTATGAAGGCGATTTTATTATCAAATGGTAATTTATTTATGAATAAGTTTTTGCTCTCACTGATGAACTGTTGCATTTAATGCGTCAAGCCGTAATTAAAGTACAACATTTCACTGAGACCCTTTAATATAATATTTCTTCTTCATTCAGGTAATATATTCAGCAAACAGCTGTGGAAACAGTACGAACACTACTATGAACATTTAATGACTACTGCTCTTCCGTAAGTATATATACATCTTATACTTATTTAAATATTGTATAGTTACGTTTAAATACGACAGAAAGTAATTCATGTAATGTCTTTTGTTGAGCATAGGAAAAACTGCTATTAATCTGCGTTTTAGTTTAACCTTTGTTACGTATTTTTTAAATGTTTTACGTTCTTCGTAGATTAAACGCAACAGAAAAAACGCAGATAACAGCTTGTATAATTTATTACACTTAACTACTAACAAATATAACAGATATAACATAAATTATATGATAAGAGTGACAGATATTAAGTTACGACATTCGAAATTAATTACAAAACAAAATAATATTAGTTTCAAACTTCAAAATAAATCACAACACAAAACGGTACTGGCCTGTATCTAATACAATGAATTAAAATGAAAGTCTCAAATTCCAGTCTAGGGTGTGAATTTGGTCCCACGAAGTAATTCCGAAACAGTTCACAGTTCAATGAAATCGCCGTCTCTCAGCTCAAGCAGTAATTCAGATGTATCGTAGAGATTGACGAAATAAAATCACGGCTTCCGTAGATCTAATTTCAATCACAAATCCAAGTTGAATATTCACAGCAAACACTTAATCTTTCTCAAATAACTAACTCTCTCCTTTTGAAATGAAACTGGTGTCTGAATCTCACTCTTTGTCTTCGAATAAAATTAATGACTGAATCTCTCTCCCTCGAATAAAACTGATGATTGATCCCTGAATCTATCTCTCGTCACCGTCTTTTATAACGATAGGCCTATTTCTCGAACAATCTCGCAATTTCCATACAACTCCAGAGCTATCCACGCATATCCGTTCTTGCACGAGACTACACTTCTAGACAGGAAGTCACCAGCACTCATTTACAAACATGTGATTGGTCTACTTAATTCGAGAAAGTTCTAAAATATTACCCTAAATAAATAACATATTTTAATTTAAACTTCAAAACAATAATATCAATATGGAAAAATGAATAATACAAATGAAAATTCAAACACAACACGACATGTTGTCGTTTACAAAATATTTACACATATACATAACACTCTCCCCCTTAAAAGTAAAAAAAAAAGTTTGAACTTGTGAAAACTTTTTTTTTTGTTTAACTTATTATACATAACATTGAACTAAAAAACAAATTTTAGTCAACCGTTAATTATAACGAAACACTGAACCACTTAATTACCGTGACAATGTATCCGCAATGACATTGTCCGAACCACGGATATGATTAATGGACACATTGTATTGCTGCAAAATAATACTCCACCTGAGTAACCTTTGATTTTTGTTTTTCATTTTGTTCACGAACACGAGTGGATTATGGTCGGTGCAAACATTAACAATCCATGGTGAAGAACACAAATAAACATCAAAATGTTGTAAGGCTAACAACAATGCAAGTGCTTCTTTCTCAATTGTTGAATAATTTCTTTGGTGCTTATCAAGTTTTCTTGAAAAATAACACACAGGGTGGTCAACACCATTTTGCTCTTGCAACAACACAGCACCAACACCAACGTCACTCGCATCTACAGCAAGCTTAAATGGTTTGTCAAAATCGGGAGCTTTGAGGATTGGAGCATTCATGAGCATGATCTTTATCCTTTCAAAGGCAGTCTGGCAATTTTGATTCCAGGAAAATTTTACATTCTTTTTTAGTAAAGCTGTTAAAGGTGCAGCCACATCAGAAAAATTTGGACAAAATATCCTATAATATCCTGCCATGCCCAAGAATCTCATAATACCTCTTTTATTTGTCGGCTCTGGATACTCCGCTATTGCCTGTACCTTAGCTTGGATAGGCTTCACTTTACCCCGACCAATTTCATGGCCTAAGTACACAACTGTTGCTTTACCGAATTCGCTTTTTAACAGGTTGATAGTCAACTGAGCCTCGGAACACCTCTCAAAAAATGCACGAATGTGGCTTAAATGCTCAGACCAGTCACTGCTTACTACCAGTACATCATCAATGTAAGCATACACATTTTCTAATCCTGCGATGACATGATTCATCAACCTTTGAAATGTTGCACCGGAGTTTTTCATGCCAAATGGCATAACTTTGTATTGGTACAAACCATCGGGTGTTATAAAAGCTGAAATTTCTCTTGCTTGAGGAGTTAAAGGCACTTGCCAATAACCTTTGAGTAGGTCAAATTTGGTAAGGTACTTTGAGTTACCTACACGGTCAATACAATCATCCATCCGAGGAATAGGATATGAATCAGTCTTGGTCACATCATAACCCTTCTGAAATCTGTACAGAACCTAAATGAACCATCAGACTTTGGTACCAAGATACAAGGTGAACTCCAATTACTATTTGATAACTCAATAAAATCATTTTCAAGCATGTATTGTACCTCTGACCTGATTTTTGACAATTTTATAGGATTGGCCCGATATGGATGTTGTTTTATTGGTCGAGTGTTCTCAATAACAACATCATGTTCTATGACATTGGTTCTACCAGGAACATCAGGGAACAAATGAGCAAACTCTAAAATCAAACCTTTCAACTCTTGATTTTGTTGTTGGGTTAAATGATTGAGTTTTTCATCTAAATTTGCTAATACATGTGAGTTTTTGAGTTTAACATGAGTGTCTGGAAAGCTATTTTCTATAATTTCAGGAGGAGAAGGTGGAGGATCATGATCTTCATTCACACCACTTGTCACGTTCACAGTTACAGCATTCGACACATTTGTTTTCTTTCGCACATAATAGGGTTTCAACATATTGATATGACAAAGCTGTTTGCTTTTCCTCCGATCAGGGGTAGTGATCACATAGTTTAGATCATTAATTTTCTTTTCAATTGAATAAGGTCCAAAATATTTAGCTTGAAGTGAAGAGCTTGATGTAGGCAACAAGACAAGTACTTGGTCACCAACATTAAAAGATCGCTTCCTGGACCTTTTGTCATACCAGGTTTTCATCTCTTCCTGAGAAGACTTCAGGTTTTCCCTGGCAACATTAAAAGCATTGTGCAATCTGGTTTTGAAATCAGAGACATAATTCAACAAGCTAATTTGTGAGTTATTATCCTCCAACCATTTCTCCTTAACCAACTCCAAAGGACCGCGAACTGAGTGACCATAAACCAACTCAAAAGGGCTAAATCCGGTAGACTCTTGAACAACCTCACGAACTGCAAACAACAACAAGGGAACACCCTCATCCCAGTCCTTTGAATGCTCGTGGCAGTAATTTCTAAGCATGGCTTTTAGAGTTTGGTGGAAACGTTCAAGGACACCTTGTGACTCAGGATGGTATGCACTGGATGAAACCTGATGGATGTTTAATTCATGCATGGCTTGTTGAAATAGCTTGGACATAAAATTTGAGCCTTGATCTGATTGCACAACTTTTGGAATCCCGAACATGGTAAAGAATTTAACAAGAGCTTTAACAATGTTGGGAGCAGTGATTTTTCTCAAAGGGATTGCCTCAGGGAAACGTGTAGAAGCACACATGATCGTCAAGAGGTATTCATTTCCTGCTTTGCTTTTTGGCATTGGGCCAACACAGTCCATAATGACCCTTGAGAACGGTTCTTCAAAGGCAGGAATAGGCTGCAGTGGTGCTTTTGGAATCCCCTGATTTGGTTTTCCTGTCATTTGGCAAGAATGGCATGTCTTACAAAAGTCAACAACATCTTGGCGCATCCTAGGCCAATAGAAATGTCGTCGGATACGATCTAGGGTCTTTCTTACACCTAAGTGTCCGGACAATACATGGTCATGAGCAAGACTAAGAATGTCATTCCGATAGCATTTTGGAATGACGATTTGGTGAATAACATTCCACTCTTCATCAGCAGCAACGTCAGGAGGTCTGTATTTTCTCATTAGCACACCTGACTTCTGGTAGTAACAAATAGGGACAGTTCCTATTTCATTTTCATTAACAGCCAGTTGCAGAAGAGAACGAGTTTCAGGATCATTGTCCTGTTCCTCAATAAGTTTGTTTCGATGAAGAGAGTCGAAAAATGTCTTAGAGTCATCAGTAGAACTTAAAGTTGAATCAGAAATCTCATCGATGTGAGACATGAACGTATCAGACAAAGAGAAATCCTCTTTGGACTCCTGAGAACGTGTCTGAGAACGAGTAACAGCACAGGCGGGAAAAACATCAGGAAACTCTTCAACGAGTTGCTCTGTACTGGGACTAACAACAGGTGCTTCAACAACACGAACCTCTGGTACCACCTTACTACCAGCCAAATCATTCCCCAAAAGCATAGAAACACCTTCAACAGGCAATGAGGCTTTAATACCCACAGTCACTGGGCCTGAGACTAAGTCCGAATGTAAATCTAATCTATGAAGAGGGATAGAAACGACGCCACCTTCTACACCAGAAATGAGCACATTGGCCCCAACGGATGACTTTTCAGAAAACGGAAGTACACTTTCCAAAATCAAACTCTGAAAAGCTCCAGTATCCCGCAGGATTTTAATTGGTTGTAGACGTGAATCGCCAACAAAAGAAACAAAACCTTCAGTCATGAAAGGCTTAAATTTGTCCTCAACAATATCTTCAGGTACATCAATAATATTGGACTTGGAATCCACAGTGGACTGAACAGGGTCAAAATCATTGGGAACCAATGATATATCAAACAAGGGCGAAATGAAACTATTGGGTGATGGCTTGTTTTTGAGCTTATAGCACTCAGAAATCAGATGGCCAGGTTTCTTACAATAAGCACATGTTTTGGATGAGAATGACACGTTTTTAGTGGATGATGAGCTTATACAATAAGATGGAGTCTTCGTTTGAGAATTAGAAGTTTGCTCTTTTTTGTCTCTGTCGACATTTGCATAATATTTAAATGAGTCATTGGGTTTCTTTGCTGTGTGAGATGTTTTGCTTTTGTATGAGAAATCTTTGTGAGTTAAAGCATACTCGTCTGCCAAGACAGCAGCATCATGAATTTTGGAAGCTTTTTGTTCATCAATATAAGTTTTTAGCTCTACGGGAATACATCTTTTAAATTCTTCGACTAACATGAGTTCTCTGAGTTTCGTATAATCATCTTTAATTTCTCTGGAATCACACCACCTGTCGAACAGAGTTTCTTTTTCACGAGCAAATTCGACATAAGTTTGGCTGTCAAACTTTTTGTAACCACGAAATTTTTGTCTGTATGCCTCTGGCACCAATTCATATGCATTCAAAATGCATTTTTTGACGTGCTCGTAATCATAACTTTGCTCGGCTGTGAGCTTGGAAAATACTTCCTGAGCTTTACCCTTGAGAACACTCTGAAGTAATACTGTCCAATATTCGGTAGGCCATTTCAGCCTAAGGGCCAATTTTTCAAATTGCTGAAAATATGTATCTACAGCTTTTTCATTGAATGGAGGTACTAAACGAATCTGTTTGGAAGCATCAAAATTATCCAGCTGCATTTTGACAACCTTTTCTTCTGTCTGTGCCTTTCTCATTTTAATTTCTTTATCAGCTTTAATGCGTTCCATTTGTATTTCGGCATCAAGGCGTTTGTTTTCTTGTTCTGCCTCAATACGTTTATTTTCTTGTTCTGCCTCAAGTCGTTTGCTTTCAATTTCTAAACGAAATTTCATTTCCATTTACATTTTTTTTAATTCGAAATCTGGGTCAAAATGAGCGACAGGCAATTGTTGTGCAACTGTTTGAGGTAATACTTTTTGGCTGACCAAATGTTCAACAATAATTTGCTTAATATCTGCTTTCTTCATTGATTGCTTCACTTCTAAATTAAAATGTTTACCAACATCAAGTAATTCGGATTTTTTTAATTCACTGATTAGTTCGAAAGAGGGATTCCGATTAAATTCGTTTATAAAATCTTCAAGTTCGAATGCCATTTTAAATATACAAGCTGTCTATCTGTATAGAATATAAATCTTATTTTATAATAAAATTAAATTGTTTGTTCGATATCCCGGACGAGCCCCCAATTTTCTGTTACGTATTTTTTAAATGTTTTACGTTCTTCGTAGATTAAACGCAACAGAAAAAACGCAGATAACAGCTTGTATAATTTATTACACTTAACTACTAACAAATATAACAGATATAACATAAATTATATGATAAGAGTGACAGATATTAAGTTACGACATTCGAAATTAATTACAAAACAAAATAATATTAGTTTCAAACTTCAAAATAAATCACAACACAAAACGGTACTGGCTTGTATCTAATACAATGAATTAAAATGAAAGTCTCAAATTCCAGTCTAGGGTGTGAATTTGGTCCCACGAAGTAATTCCGAAACAGTTCACAGTTCAATGAAATCGCCGTCTCTCAGCTCAAGCAGTAATTCAGATGTATCGTAGAGATTGACGAAATAAAATCACGGCTTCCGTAGATCTAATTTCAATCACAAATCCAAGTTGAATATTCACAGCAAACACTTAATCTTTCTCAAATAACTAACTCTCTCCTTTTGAAATGAAACTGGTGTCTGAATCTCACTCTTTGTCTTCGAATAAAATTAATGACTGAATCTCTCTCCCTCGAATAAAACTGATGATTGATCCCTGAATCTATCTCTCGTCACCGTCTTTTATAACGATAGGCCTATTTCTCGAACAATCTCGCAATTTCCATACAACTCCAGAGCTATCCACGCATATCCGTTCTTGCACGAGACTACACTTCTAGACAGGAAGTCACCAGCACTCATTTACAAACATGTGATTGGTCTACTTAATTCGAGAAAGTTCTAAAATATTACCCTAAATAAATAACATATTTTAATTTAAACTTCAAAACAATAATATCAATATGGAAAAATGAATAATACAAATGAAAATTCAAACACAACACGACATGTTGTCGTTTACAAAATATTTACACATATACATAACACCTTGTAGCATGTATGCTTTATAAGATGGCTTTCTACCTGAATCTACTAAATTATAAAAATTCTACAAAATCTACAGTAATATTACTTATATTTCATATTGTAGAAAAACAACAACTGTAATGAAATGTTTATTTAAAGTATTAGTTCAAAAGACCCGTTTGTGTTTCACAAATATGTTTAATTAATCATTAACACCGATCTCATTTGTAATATGGAGGAGAGAAGGAATTTAAGAAAAATATTGAATTACGTCATTAATTAATTATACGAAAGGTCACAATGACCAGCTGATAGGGACGTTTCACATTATTCAGTCTTCGAAACATACGTTCAGTAAAATATGTAATATACATACGGCCGCGACGAGACTTAAAAATGAACTGTTTCTTGGCTAAAAGTCGTCATTTTCTTAAATTATATTGAAAAACATAAATAGCGTGAGATTGTATATGTGTTTATAAATATATGGCTTCTATATAACACAGTAAAAATTATGTTGTTAATTAGAGTATTGCTTCTACGCTTTTTAAAAATAAAATGAGTCTCCGTATTTAATTTACTCCAAACTTCTGTGGTTCGTTTAATTATCTTTTTAGGTTAGCTGAGAAACAAAATTACGTCTTACTTTGTACAAACTGTAGCATAGGTATGTTTTTTTATTATCACGCTGGTGTTTAAAAAGTAACTCGGCGTTTTCAGCAGTTTACCTGTCGTAACGTTTAACTATTTCTACTTGCTATTTCTAAGAAACGGTTATTTCTGAATTTACAGTAATGAAATCGGCCATGGTGTAAAAGACTCTCTGGTGTGGATATTATTTATCTATTAATTTTGTGAATAATATTTCATGATTGTTTAGATTTGTTAGTAAAGAAAGAGTTAGAAGCTATTATTTTAAAGCAAAAGGTAACTCGGTAGGAGTCGTTTGTTATGTTTATAACTGGTTGACGTCAAACTTACGAAACGTCGCGTCAAATTTATTGATGTCTTGGAGATATAGCGAACAGAGTAGCAAACATTAAAATGAATGATATGAGCGGAAAACAGAGACGGACAAAAACAGAGTAGACGATAAGTGAAGTAAATTTACGAGAAAGAGATAGGCCAAAGAAAAGTTAATCGTAATAGGAATGGAAGACCCAACGATTAATATAGACATGAAGGTTGATATACTAGAGTGAGTGTGTGTGTTTTTTCTTATAGCAAAGCCATATCGGGCTATTTGCTGAGTCCACTGAGGAGAATATAACCCCTGTTTTAATATTGTACAGTAGAGTGAGACTAGCGGTGTCGAAAAAAAAGAATAATATTCTATTTTGTCAAAGACAGTTCTAAAGTAATTGAACTAGCATCAATGGACTTTGAAAAATAGGTAGACGATTCTCAGAAATACAAAGAGAGAGAAATAGGAACAGGCTATTTTAAAAAGAAAAAGGATACAACCGTAGTAACTTGACGACAATATAAGTAAACTATACTCAGAAAGTTTAGTGATAGTAATAAGAGTTTCGAATCCTGGTCGTACCAAACATGCTCGCCCTTTTAGCCGTGGAGGCGTTATAATGTTACGGTCAATCTCACTATTCGTTAGTAAAAGAGTAGCCCAAAAGTTGGCGGTGGGTGGTGATGACTAGTTGCCTTTCCTCTAGTCTTACACTACTAAATTAGGGACGGCTAACGCATGTAGCCCTCGGAGTAGCTTTGTGCAAAATTCCGAAAAAAACAAACAAAACAAAAACTTATTTTGGGAAACACACAGAATGCAGGTCGAGAATTGGATAATTAAATTTTTAAATATGTTAAGCACCCAAACATCATACATTTTTAATTTTTCATTATTCATTTGCCATTTATTTCATGTGAAAAAATAATCAAGAAATGCATGACGAAATATTTTATTGACCAATCACGTAACGTGTGTATTTGTAATAAATTACTACTGAGCACACGACATATGATTAAAAATGCAGTAAAATTAGACAGGCTGTTTCTTTTTGCCCCCCAGTGGCACAGCGATATGTCTGCGGACTCACATCGCTAAAACCCGAGTTATATACTTGTGGTGGGTTAAGCACTGATAATCCATTCTGTAACACTCTGCTTAATTCTAATCAAACAAACTAGTTTCTTCTTGCAAGTATAGAAGTGAAGGCCTGTAGTATGTCTGCAGACTTTTACTACTAAAAACCAGGTTTCGATATTTGTGGTGGGCCGAACACAGATAGACCTTTGAAGATAAGCACAAACAAACAATATTCTAAAAATATTGTGAAATAACATTGGTATATCTCTTTCTAGTTTGTTGAAATTTGAATATTATCTATTTATTAAAATTCATTTAAAAATGATTTGTTGTAGAAACCTTTAAAACATTATAGGGTTTATTTACGGGTCTCTCTTTCTGTTTTTTGTAGTTGTTTTTTCCAAATTTTAAAGAATCAAGTACGTGTTATTAATCAATTTTGAAACCACTACGAGAAGGATTTTGTTTACTTCACTAATTTTGTATTGTTATGAGTACTAAAGTAATTGGTAGAGTTACCTTATTACTACTGTTATATCTTTATTTTCTTTTGTTAACCTATATGGCTTGTGATACAGCTTAAAGTTATCTAAATTTACTTGTAGTGGCTGTAAACAGATATTGTATTGATGGTGATAGTTTTAATAACTAATGATAGCTTTGTTAGTAAACTTGTCAACTGTTTGTTGACAAGTTTTATTGATGTTAGTGCTAGGAATTCTTGATGACGAGAAACCAACTAGAAATAAAAAAATGTATCTCAGAAAAGTTAGTACGGGAATTAACATTTTTATTCATAAGCAGAAAACAACGTTTTGACCTTTCTAGGTCACCTTAAGGTTAATAAAGAGAGAGTTTGATACTGACCGTTGCCCGAAACATGTCTTACGAACAAGAGTATAAGCAGGTACAGGATTATAGGGGACGTTGCAGTTGGATGTTAGGTTATCAGTTAGTTAGGTGTTCCTTTATATTGGTTTAATTTTGGTTTTAATGGTTGTATAAGCGAGGCTTCTTTGATTTTGCGTTTATTTACATTTGTTTCCCTACTTAGTATATGAGTGTTTTTTATGGTTATGTTGTGTTCATTTGATTTGCAGTGTTCAAAAATGTGTGAAGATGTTTTTTTGTGTGTGCTCTTTAAATCTAGTTTACATTCTTCTGCTTGTCTCTCCAATATGCCCCCAAATGGCTCAGCGGTATGTCTGCGGACTTAGACGCTAAAATCCGGGTTTCGATACTCGTGGTGGGCAGACCACCGATAGCCCATTGTGTAGCTTTGTGCTTAATTCAAAACAACTCTCTAATATAAAAGTCGTGGCAGTAGTTGCATTGTGTTTTATAAATTATGTTGGTGTCGTGTTTGTCAGTGTATTTTTTACATAGTGAGGATTTTTGTTTTGTACCTGGTTTTTGAATAAATTTGGTGTTTACTGGAATGTTATGTTTTTTATAAGTTTTTTTTTCCAAATGTTGACTATTTTTTCGCTGATTTCTAGAACATGCAATAGTATAAGGTTTTGTAGTTTGTTGAATTTTGGGATTTATTATTGTTTATTTGTTGCTGGTCCAGGTGTGTACATATAATTGTTTCCACGTTTTTTGAGGACATTTGTTGGTGTTGGTGAAGTGTTGTTTTATTTTGTTGATTTCGTCGTTAATTTTATCGGGTGAGCATAGTTTTGTGGCTGTGTTTATATTTGTATATGTTAAGTTTTTGTTTTGTTTCATATGCTGAGTCGTAGAGAATGTATAGTCTAGTATGGGTAATTTTTCTGTGGATTTCCTATTTGAATTGTGTATCGGTTTTAGTTATATTGAGGTTAAGAAATGCTATTTGGTTAATTTTCTTCCTGTTCACAGGTGAACTTGATGTTGGAGTGTATCGAGTTAACGTGGTTGAAGAAACTAAGTGTGCGTTATGTAGATGTGGATCCAACAATTGTATTATCAGCATACCTGTACCATTATTGTGGTGGCTGAAAGGCTGAATTAATCGCTTGATATTCAACCTGTGCCATAAAAATATTGGCTAGAACTGGAGACACAGGATTCCATGTACTTAGACCATTTATTTGTGGGTAGTTTTGATTATTGAAAGTTTTGGTGGTAGTGAATTCAATAAGGGTTGCTAATTGGTTGCAGAGGATGTGTATCAGTGGGTTGGGGTCTTGGATATAAAGTTCTAAAGCTATCTTGCAAGCTTTAGTGGTTAGGACTTCTAGGAAAAGGGAGATTACATTAAAATTGTTCATTAAGTCTTTGTGGCTTAGTAGATCGAGAAAAGATGTAAAGTTAAAAGAGTATTTGAAAAAGGAGCCGGCTGATGTATCATATTTAGAAAATGTCCACGCTATATATTTACCGAAGTTGTAGTTAAATGACATTATGGGTTGTTATGGACAATCAGGCTTTTGAGGTTTGAGGTTGCCGTATAGTTGTCATGTGCTCGAGTCGGTCTTTCCTAGGTGAGAATAAAGGTTTTCTGAGATTGTGTTGTTTTTTAATTTGTAGTAATATTTTGTTTAATTGGTTTTCGTGTGTTTTTGTTGGATTTGTGAATAGTAGTTTAAATTTCTGTGTCTCTGATAAGATGTTGCTCATTTTTTGAATGTACTCATTTGTGTTCGTTAAAATTATAGCATTGTCTTTGCTTCTAGAATGTCGATGTTGTTGTCTTGTTTTAAATTGTTTATAGAATTAATATCTTTTTGTGTGAAGTTGTTTTTTTAGTTTTCTTTCCCATAAAATTATGTTGATGGTTTTGTATGAAAATTCTTTGGAAAGGTTATTTAAGATACTGTTTTGAGGTGTTTCGGGGAAATAGATGTTTTAAGCTCTACCTGGAAAGATAGGTTGTTGGTTTTCGGTGGAATTGTTGTTGAAGTTGTCTTCTTCGGAGTGGTTGTATTTTGTTGTTTTGTTGGTGTTTTCAATTTGTGTAGAGTGGATCACCAGTCTTCTAGCTAGGTTTCCAAACAGGCTTTCATTTCGACCGATAGAATATTATTAAGTGTTACTGCGAAGTTGAATCCTTTGCTAAGAAGATGTAATTCTTTATTGCTTAACTTTCGGTCGGATTTATAAACTATGAGATTTGTTGGTGGTTCGTCGTGTTGGCGTCTTTTTTTTTTGCACCTTAATTTTTCTAGTTTCCGTGTCGTTCTCACTATTGAGTTTACTGATGTTGCATCCCTTAGTGGTTCAGAGGTATGTCTGCGGACTTACAACGCTAAAAACCGGGTTTCGATACCCGTTGTGGGCAGAGTATAGATAGCCCATTGTGTAGCTTTGTGCTTAGTTCAAAACACAAACATCTGATGTTGCGTTGTATGAGTCCATAAATGCCCGGTTGAAATATTATACATTCTCTGAGACTCAACACATGAAACAAAACAAAAACTTAACTTACTAAGAAACCAAGTAAACAAAACCACAAAATTAACGATGAAATCAACAAAATAAAACAACACTTCATCAACATCAACAAATTTCCTCAAAAAACCTTGGAAAACATTATGCTCACACACCTAGACCAACAACAAACGAACAACAATAAATCCCAAGATACAACAAACAACAAAACCTTGCACTGTTGCATACCATATAATCAAGACATCAGCGAAAAAATAACCAACATTTAGGAAAAAATTTATAACAAAACATAACATTCCAGTAAATACCAAATTTATTCAAAAACCAGGCACAAAACAAAAGTTCACACTATATAAAAACTACATTGACAAACACGACACCAACATAATTTATAAAATACAATGCAACAACTATCACGACTTTTATATTGGAGAAAAAAGCAGAAAAAATGAAAACTAGATTCAACGAAAAAAAAACACCTTCACACGTTTTTGAACGTTGTAAATCAAATAAACACAACATAACCATGGAAAACACTCATATACTAAGTAGGGAAACAAATATAAACAAACGCAAAAGCAAAGAAGCCCCACTTATATAACAACTAAAACCAAAATTAAACCAATATAAAGGAACACCTCCATATATATACTAATTAAACCTAACATCTCACTGCATCGCCCCCTACAATCCCGTACCCGTTTGTACTCTCGTTCCTAAGAGGTGCCCGACAACGCTCAGTTGCAAACTCTCTCTTTGTCAACCTGAGATGACATATGAAGGTCAAAATGTTGTTTTCTGTTTATCAGTAAAAGTGTTAATCCTCATACCAGCCGTTTTGAGATACAATGCTAGGAGATCTTTGATGTAATGGTTAATAACAGATTTTGTATTGACTAGTGGTAGTCTTAATAACCCTGTTGAAAAGCTATGTACTTACTAGCGATAGATAGTGTCAATAATTTTCTGTTGTAAAAATTAGTGACAAGGTTTGTATTGACTGGTGGTGTTTTTAGTAGCTTTGATGGTGTAATTGTTGGATAGGTTTGTACTTACTGGTGATAGTGCTAAGCATTTTGTGTTGTAATGGTCAGTAACAAGGTTCGTACTGAATTGTGGTAATATTTCGTGGCTCTGATTGTGTGATTATTGTCAAAGTTCGTATTTACTAGTAAGAATGCTAAAATATTTCTACTGTAATGGTCAGCGACAGGGTTTATATTGATTGGTGTTAATTCTTTGTTTCATTTGTTTCTGTCAGGAATTTCCAAAAAAGTCGGTGTTGCAGTAATTTTGCATTGTTATTGACGTAGTTTTGGTTATTTCTCACGGGTGAAAGTTGTAGCTACTCAGAAAAAATTACATTTTGACTTCAAATTTAGTGAAGAAAATTCAAAATGTGTAATTTTCCTGTAAATATTTTTTTCACTGCAGAGCAGTAAAATAGGACAGCTGACCTGTGGTTTGTGAGACAGCAGATTACGGAATATGACTAGTTTTCTCTCCGATCTCTAACTGAGATCGACTGGAAGAAAAAGTCAAAACCAAAAGATACACGAGTGCAAAAATGTTTGCTGACAAACACAAAATAATAAACTTATTAAAACAACAACAAAAGAACTCGTACTAAATAGAATTTATTGCTAAGATAAGAGTTATGTGAATACTTTTTAAAAACAATCTAAACATTTACTGTCAAACCGAGTTAATATTAAAGATTAGACGTCTTTAGTTCCTGTGGAGAAAACTTAACAGTAAAATTTCTCAAGAATTATATTTATATGGACAGATTCGCGGGCAAGTCACGTGATAAGGTATTGCCGGTAAGCTTAAAGAGGTGTGCGTAGCCTTTTGTATTACAACTGCTACTTGGTTTATGGTGACAGGTGAGAGGATGTTATTGTTCTTTTTATTTTACAAAAACTTGTTTACGTGCGTTTTGAACTGATTTATGTGTTAGAAGTAAACACATTGTGGACCGCAAATGTTTACATAAAATTTAAGATTCTTAGAATAAGTAACGGATATTTTTCAAGCTAAAATACTGTATTAAATATTTTTTGTTAAATCAGTCTTCAAACATGTATAACAGGCTCGCCAAGCTATTTTAGACCTATTATGATTTTTCATCAAATGTAGAGATCATAGGTCTTACCAGTGTTATTGCTGTAGAGGTTTTCATATGTCAGGTCAGTCGTTTAGTTTTTATTAATCTGTGACGCCACATTTTGATAAATCCCAGATTTTTCACAATAATCTGTACAAATAAACTTGTTAATTTTTACTTTCAGTTATTCTTTTAATCCCATGTAATGTATCTTTAGCATCCCAGAATTAAACAATTATTTTTAAAATGGCGTAATTATACAATTATTTCTTTTCGATATGTTTTATTGTCATTGTTTGCTCTGGCGAAACGAGTCTTAAATATGACGTGACTTCTGAAGAAACATTTAAAATATAATATTAGTAATAATGTTTAATATTTCTTCTAGTGTTATTAAAAATTTCCATCAAAATCTAAAATTAAATTGAAATATGTTTTACGAGCTTGAAATTGGCAAATAACTTTCGATCGGAATACCTCGTATTTCCTTACCTTTAGAATAAGGGATTCAAATCAGCGATATTAATGTCTTTATATTATAGTTTTTTGAGAAATAAAGAAACAAAAGAAGATGAATATTTGACGTTATGCCGAATACGACAAGGCGCCGCTAAGTTTTCTCTGCAAAATCTCTTGTTCCTTCCGGTAGGTGGGGTTACTTGTAACTACATCTTCCTTTCCCTTTTTTTACTATTTTTTTTTATCTTGTCATTAGTTATTTTAGAGCAAATATACTTTGGATTATCTGCTGTGTCCATCATAGGAAATCGAATCCTGGATCTTAGATTTTTTTTTCTGTAACGGGAAATGAAATATCCCTTAATTACTACAAGTGTTCCTAGCTTTTGTCTTCCAAACTAAAATATTTCAACAGCTGTAGTGAAAAGGCAACAATTTAACGCTTTAAGACAAGTAAATATATACATATTTTATTAGTAATGAAGAGATAAAGATATCACCATTATCTAGAAACAATACTGTCTTTAAAATGAAGCTTATTGATAATTGAATTTGAATGTTCACGAGTATCCATTTGATACATCAAATTAAATAACAAAATCTAGATGCAGACCAATTTCATTAATTATAATTACATTTTTAAATAAATATGTATAAATTTGCTTCCTCTATTTTTGTTATTTTTTTATAAAATTACTTTCTAAATATAATGTTTACAAAGGATAATCAACAGTTAGAGTATATACTGCTGGCCAAAATGTTAAGGCCAATGAACATAAAGAAAAAAATATGTATTTTGCGTTGCTAGACTCAACCACTTATTTGAGTAGAAAGATGAAAATAAGAAAAGGGAAAATAAAAAACTTTTTAGCATTTAATAGTGAAAATGAGTTTTGAGTCTAATAACGCAAAATCCATATTTTGCCTTTATGTCCATTAGCCTTACCAAAATCAGGGGTTCGATTACC
This sequence comes from Carcinoscorpius rotundicauda, assembly GCA_011833715.1. Lineage (NCBI taxonomy): Eukaryota > Metazoa > Arthropoda > Merostomata > Xiphosura > Limulidae > Carcinoscorpius > Carcinoscorpius rotundicauda. Next base: position 25,795,624 of record CM022404.1, read on the forward strand.
CTGGGTGGGCCCAGCAGACGGCCTGATGTGGCTTTGCTGTAAGACAAACACACTCATTGGCCTTAAGATTTTGGCCAGCAGTGTATTTATTTCAAAAAAATTGTAAATTGTTACTAACTAGCATTCCACGTATTCCTGAAAGTAATGTATCTTATGACAGTATAAGTCTAATTATTGAATATTTCCTAACATGTTAATTCAATGAAATCACGTTCTAAAATAATATTTTCTTTTAAATGTGTATTTTGCATTGCAACCTTAGTGAAATCTGTAAACTTTATGCTTAGCTTAGTTGTACTAAAAAGTCGATTTTTTGTTAATAATCTTGTGATAATTAAATAACAAGTGCTCAAAATTTCCAGGTGTTTTGGACATTGAAATTGCGTCTAAAGAATTTAGTGGTGAATTTATCGCCAAAATTTCATAACGTTAACTTAGAAGGCAAAAAGTTGTTTTAGTCTTGCTTTTTATTTTTTTCTATGATTTTTATGTTTATATATGAGTATGTTTCAGGTGTATTTTTCATGTATGCAACTTGTGGATGTTGCATTGGTTTTTAAGTTTGAAGACCCCACGAAAAGTAAATTTGGTGTGTTAATCGTTGAAAACGTTTAATTTTCTAAATTCCTCTAGTTATTCTAGTTGAGAGTGGAAGAATTGTTTTTATAGTTTGCGCACTTTTTCGGAAGTAAAAACAATCAAAATAGTTTGTTTTTCTGTTGAAATCTGCGAAATAATGTGACCACTTCATAACTGAAAGCAATGTTTGATGAACACTTTAGTACTTTGTTGATTTTTTAACCCATAAGTTATTTATGTATCACGTCATCCGGTGGAAATTAACTATTAGCTATTTTTGAAGTAAGTTAGCTAATTGATATGAGTATAAATATGTTTTACGAAACTGTAATATCGATTTAATGTTAAACTCTCTGGGGTTACTTTAAATGTTCTATTTATTGCCCAACAGCCAATTAGCACAATTAAAAACAGTTATTTAAACTATTTAAAAATTGTCTTATAACACTTATTAAACATTTGTTTGTTGCATATTGTTTTCTGGAATATCTTAAATATTTCACCAGATATTTTTACAAGATTTGATAGCATAGCAGTTTTAAAATTAACAAGAAATGGTAAGTTTTGGTTAAATGTAAGAATAAATTAAAATCTTTCGGCCTCTATGAAATAGATAAATACTTTGGTAGATAACTTACTTGATTGTTGTTATTGTAATGGCCGATTCAGCGATTCACATGACTTTCTATTGTAGAATTATTTCATGGCATTGAAGTCGACTGACCAGAAATTTCCCAATACAGTGTTCCCTTGTGTATCGCGGTAGATGCGTTCCAAAACACCCCGCGAAAGGAGATTTTCCGCAAAGTGGGATCGCCGATTTTTACGTATATACTTATGTGCATTTAGACTTTTAAAACCCTCCCTGTACAACTATTTAACCCTCCCATTACAATACTGTTCATTATTGCTGAAATAATAAGAACAATTATTAAGATATTAAGCCTTAAAATTAAAAATTACATATCTTCAGCAGGTGGTGTCTTTTCGGGGGACACCACTTCCTCTTCTGTGGAAGGTGAATCGGCAATTTCTTCGTCGGTCGTTACAACTTCAGGAACAGTACTTGCCACTGGTACCCTTTCTTTCTTGCTCGGCTGGAAAAACATTGTTATTGGCAGTTGTTTTCTCTGCCTCTTTAGCCTATCGAAAATAATTTGATAAGGAGTCATCAGTTCTTCTTTTATTGCAAAATTGTACTGATCGAACCATATCGTTGTCCCATTCCTGTGAGCACTTCTTCACTTCGTTAATTAGTTTCATTAGTTTACCTAACCGCTCCAACGACCATCCACTTTGCTCGATTGTTTCCTCGGCTTCTTTCGGTGTTTCCTCTTCGTCGTCTTCCTCGGCAGCAGACTTCGTCGGTGCTTCTTAATCTTGGTCGGCGAGTGGTTCGGATTCTAAGTCAATCAGTTCATCTACGTCTTCCTTCGTCATATCGGCAAATCCTTCACCTTTGATTAACGAAGCTAATTGCACAGCTTTTTGAACAGCCGAGTGTTGGATTTCTTCAGGCCGTCTTTCATTTCTGCACCAATCATAGCCCGTCTTGCACATCGCTACGCCATGAAGCTGATCTCGCGTAGCCTTCGCCAGACGCACAATGCGTACATCTATAGCCTTTCCAGTTGGTTCTGTTTCCATTTTTACGCTGTTATAAACTCAAATATATGTTTATATTTCAAAATATACCTGTTTTTTTTCTTTACACTATTAATTTTATTTAGTTTTAATATTTTAATGGTATTTAATGCTACATTTTAGATTTAATGTTTATTACTTTATATATATGTGTATATATGTGGGGGTCGGCCGAGCCCGCGAAGTGGCGAGGGAACACTGTACATTAATTAATTTTTCAAGGTTATTGGTGACTTTGTCCCAGGCAGGAAGATAGTTGTTAGGGAGGGGGGAACTTTGATGAATGCATGCTTTCGTTTTGGCTGGCTCCTTCGTAGTGGGACGATCTTGCGAAAATATCGAAATGCTTGTTGATTTTTTAGTTAAAAAATTATCAGATTGGCGTATGTCCAAAATGATCTTCGTTCCTTATAACTAACTACCTGCTTAAAGAAAAGCCCAACCTCAACACGTGGATCTGTGGGTGATATTAATTATTACCAATCTGACTATACACTGACAGTACTAAAAGGGTTACATGAATGTTGAATATTAATACATTGAAATTTCTTATTAGCATATTAATACATTGGCATATATTATTCACCGTATGATCCTCACCACCTGCTCACAGCCGGTGTTCCTGTAAATAAATAAGTTTAGACTAGTCGGGGACGTACCTCACGTCACTGACAGAGGACTTATGGTGACAGAAATACCCTGTTGTCATAATTAGAAGTGAATCGTCATATTCATATAATCATTTCAAAATAAAAATATCCTCAATCGTAACTGAAGCTATTTACTGGAACAAAAACTTGATGGTAGTACACAACACGAATATGAAGCTCGTTTACTGATCTAAATCACAACAGTATATGTATTTCTGTACGCTAATGAGCGTATTTTCTCTCCAACCCTTTAAGCCTATGGTTGTTTAGTGAAAACAACCGTGACCACAGAAGCTCAGTATACAAAAACTAAGCTCAATCTAATTCTTGAACTTTGGCTAAGTTTGTATTCAACTGCAGCAGTATTGGAATATACATTTTGCACTATGGAGTCATGGGCGCGTTGTATGAGTGAAGGTCAAATCCTGCTATTTGATTAGAGTAGCTCACAGATTGGCAGTAGGTACTGTCGACTAGCTGTCCTCAGTTCCAACTAAAGATGGTCGCCACAGATAACCCTTGAATGTTTTGTAGCCATGCTAAAATTAAAACATAGTAAAAATGGTTATGATTTAACGTGCATTACTCGTAACCAGACATTTTTAAAATGGTATGTATACGTTTATCGTTAGTCTACATATTACCTTTTAGTATACGATTTCTTGTTTGCTGAGCGTATAAGCCACACTCTCATATGCCTGTCTATTTGTCTCTGTACCAACACAAACTTGTATACGGAATCAAGTATTCTGAACGGTTACCGTGCCGTTTTGAAGGTCTATGGGGCCACTGTTCACGTCCTGTTACCAAAACACAAATAAACTTGCACTCCATTCTTTGTGGCCATGGATAAGTTATAAGAGTGACGGTTAAAACCCAGTTACTATTCCTTTAGACAAGAATTGACTGTGGATTCTTCTAGCTAGCTACTTTTCCTTTAGTTTCGGCTAACGCAGATATTCCTTAAATGGTGTTGCATAAATATCTGAAAAGAACAAATCTGTATGTCATTTCGTTTGACTTTACTTATTAGTGAGAAGTATTTTTTATAAGTTCAGCTTTTACAATAGGTTTCTGGAAAGAATTTGTATTTAAACAGATACGATGTTTCCAATCCCTGGTGTAAGCCTTCTCAAGTACATGGATTACAACGGTAAAGAAATTTAAAACTTGTGTGCCTAATGATGAATAAGTTAGTGATCTAAACGTTGTACCTGTCTAAATAAACATTCTTATTTCAAACCGATTATATTAGCTTAACGTATAATAATACTTGTGCACGTATACGTATTGTACATAAACTCCCAGTGGTCCCGCGGTATGTCTCCAGACTTTCAACGCTAGAAACCGGGTTTTAGTACCCGCAGTCGGCAAAGCCCAGATAGCACATTGTATTGCTTTGTGCTTGACTTCAACCACATATAAAATTACTTGAATTTTTAGTTCCGCGGAACAGTTTTAGCTTATTAAACTCCTATCGATTTACAATATACAATTGAAATATTTGTGAGTATTTTAAATTATTCTGCGTAACATTTGTGTGATTTCATAAGACCTAGTTTATAATTATATGGTACTCATGTTGTTATTTAGTTTTATTAAATCCTTTCTTTACATCGTGTGATGGCTCGTATAATCTCCTCTCCAAGTCAAACAGCTCACCTATCAGAAAGATTACACTTGATTGCCGAAGCCTTGGGTGATTGAACTAGAAACTTGTCACGTGAATCTGTTCCAAATTCATTCAGGTGTATAATGATTTTATACAGAAGATCGTTAGCCTAGTTGATCAAGTTTGTTTCCCTGGGTTACAGATATGACTGAGTGAGATAAATAGATAATTTTGTAACTAAACAAACTTCTATAAAGAGAGAGAGATATACACAAGGGTAAAATAATAAAAACTAAAACAGGTACGTAAATTCACCATAAAGAAAACAAGTAAGCAACCTACAATGTTATTATTAGTAATGGTTTCGTAACACATGTTCAAATATTTTAGGCCGTACATATACAGAAAAAAAAATTAAAACCTGACATACACATGTCTCTTTGTAACAAGTTTTTTGTATTTTTAGATACCATTTTTAATCTGTATGTTATTGGTTTTCATGAAACTTTGCATGAACTTTCCTATGTATTTACCGTTTCATCATCATCATCATCTGCCACTCGATTCCTTCAAGGAACACAGGGCCGCAATCACTTGCGAATTCTTCAACAGGATTTTAAGTGAGTAGGTTGTTAGCCCACTGCACCTAGCCGTCCCTAATTTATTTGTGTAAGACTAGAGGAAAGGCAGCTAGTCATCACCACTGTTACGTATTTTTGATGTTTTATGTTCTTTGTAGACTAAACGCAACAGAAAAACGCAGATAACAGCTTGTATAATTTATTACACTAAACTATTAACAAATATAACAGATATAACATAGATTATATAATAACAGTGACAGATATTATTAAGTTATAACATTCGAAATTAATTACAAAACAAAATAATATTAGTTTCAAACTTCAAAATTAATCACAATACAAAACGGTACTGGCCTGTATCTAATATAATGATCTAAAATGAAAGTCTCAAATTCCAGTCTAGGGTGTGAATTTGGTCCCACGAAGTAATTCCGAAACAGTTCACAGTTCAATAAATTCGCCGTCTCTCAGCACAAGCGGTAATTCGGATGTATCGTAGAGATTGACGAAATAAAATCACAACTTCCGTAGATCTAACTTCAATCACAAATCCAAATTGAATATTCACAGCAAACACTTAATCTTTCTCAAATAACTAAAACTGATGCCTAAATCTCACTCTTATTCTTCGAATAAAACTAATGACTGAATCTATCTTCTTTTTTCGAATAAAAACTGATGACTGAATCTCTCTTTTCTTCGAATAAAAACTGATGACTGAATCTATCTTCTTTTTTCGAATAAAAACTGATGACTAAATCTCTCTCTTTTTCTTCGAATAAAAACTGATGACTGAAACTCTCTCTTGTCACCGTCTTTTATACCGGTAGGCCTATTTCTCGAACAATCTTGCAATTTCCATACAACTCCAGAGCTATCCACGCATATCCGTTCTTGCACGAGACTACACGTCTAGACAGGAAGTCACCAGCACTCATTTACAAACATATGATTGGTCTACTTAATTCAAGAAAATTCTAAAATGTTACCCTAAATGAATAACAAAATATTAGCTTAAACTTCGAAACAATAATATCAATATGGAAAAATGAATAATAGAAATGAAAATTTAAACACAACACGACATGTTGTCGTTAACAAAATATTTACACATATACATAACAACCACCCATCGCCAACGAATAGTGGGATTAATCGACACATTATTACGCCCGCACGGCTGGTAGGGCGAGTATGGTTAGTGCGATGCGGACGCGAACCCGCAACCCTCAGATTACGAGCGCATTGCCTTAACGCGCTCAGCCATGCTAGGCCGTTTACTGTTTATAGTTTCTAATATATAACTAAAGAGAGCAGCAGCCTGCCTTTTAGGAGAAAGCAAAGAAAAAAAATTGTGAAACGTTCAATCTATATTAATCTCTAATATATTATGCGCATAAGTTGGGGATGTGCGATAGATACAGTTACACTTTCTAAACTGTACTCATAAATTTAAAGATGTAAATAACAGTCTCGCATACAATCAAAATACCCTATTTCCAGTGTTCGTTTACAGTTAAACGAAAAGCTACACAATGGGCTATCTGCCCACCCACCACGGGCAACGTTGTAAGTCCACGGGGAGGGAATATTTTCTGTGAAAAGTAAAAACTTTCTAAGAAGAGATATTTTCAGACCTCCTCCCAATATGTCTTCGCCATTCATTTCATTTTCTTCAAAAGCCTTTATAGATATTTGCTTATGCCCTTTACTTTATTGTTAAAAATAAAACTCACTAATTCTTATGTTTAGAAAATATCGCGTATGAAAAACTCAAATATCAGTGTTCAGCATCCTTTTTTTTCTTTTAATCAGTAACTTCATTTACCAGAAAATGTCGTTTTGGCAATCAACGTAAATAATTGTGTATTCGGTATCAGTACCCCAAAATGCGCTAATTTAAACGTTTGCAGTTAAAACCTTTTTAACGCCATTAGGTCAGAATATAATAACACAGTAATCATGGACTCGTATGTATTATTATTGATGTTATGGTGAGATATCGCAAAAGAATAATAGGAAATTAAACAAGTGTTAATAGAAATGGTACTAAAGTACATAATGCATTTTGGTAAGTAATGTTTCATTATGGAAGTACACATTTGAGAAATTACATAAAAACAAGATATTTTTAAAATATAATGTTGTGTCATACTGGTACAAATGTAAACCATTATGTTGCTACTAGACAGTTCTAGAGACGTTGCTAGGCGCTAGCATACGATATTTATGCTGTACCCCGAATCCCTAGTTGATGTCATGAAAAATCATAATAGAAAATCATGGTCGATGTCGTTCTAAAACGCAGAAAAGTCCCGTATATATGGGTCCGCGTTTCAAACATTTTAAGTACCTATTATGTCTATAACAATCACTGAGAGAATGTGTTAGGACTTGTGTTATTTTACAAAAGTACGGGAAAAGTATGCTTAAAAATTGATATAATGTTGTCGCTAATAATATGAAATATATACATTTTTAACCATGATATAGAAGATATCACCTGCTGTGCTTCGTCTTGATCTCGGGTTTAGAGAAGAATCGAGATACGAATTAAATTTTGGAAAATACTTTCACATCTCCTAGCTTAAGGCTCATTAATGCACAATGCCAATTACACATAACTCTGAGATTTGATATCAAAATTGAACATTAATTTCTCCGAATGGGGGCCAAAGACCTTCTAAAATGGTTACCTATTTTAAACTACTCATATCACTATACAGCAGTGTGTTGTCTCTTATTTAGTAAACATTAAAACGATGTCACATAAGGAAACGCCTAACGTTGCAATTGACGTCAATAAAATGTGTGGATGCCATGAATCACGAGAAGAAATATGCAAATTCTATAGGCTACAACACAGCATAAACATATGAACTTCAAAAGCAAGAAATAAAAATATTTCTTAACTTTTAATTTTGGTTTTATTTACTCTTGAAATAGAATACTTTCAGAAACTGGCGAAATACAGCTAGTATATCTTGGTCAGTTGCGTAATCTTATCACACACTAAATATGATTTCAATTGATATTATATAGGAACTTAAATGTTTGAGCACTACTAATACGTAATCATTGATATGATTCATTTCCTATACGTCTCTCCTGTGGAAGACTCCAGGAATGGATTTCAAAGCTCTCATGAATAACTTCTTCTCGTTTATAGTTTTTGTATTTGTGTTTTGTTTTTGTAGAGGATTTTGTGTTTTAGTGAACGCTTCTAGAGAAACTATAAAATTAAACGTTGAGTGTGTAATTACATAAATACATTTGTGGTGTTATAAGATCGTTTATTTCTAGTGTTAAGCATCTTCAATGTGAAAGTTCTAATCTTAATAATTACAATGTTTCGGCCAACATCAGGTAAGAGTCACTTGACTCTTATTTTATGATGACTAGTTGCTGTGGGTCAAAACTTTGTAATTATTAAAAGTAGAACTAGCTACTATTTTTATATGCAAAAACGGCTCGTTTGGGTTGAGAAAATATTTTAGTGAACCTGATGATAACCGAAGAAGGTAGAAACGTTGTTTGCTCTTCTATGTAAAATGTTTTCTCAAACCAAACGAGCCGTTTTTGCATATAAAATTCTCAACAAGTGGATTTCTCGACATCACTGAGAACTAGCCTACTATAAAACTTGCTGTGTTTTTGAATTAACATTATTTCTGGTGTTTTGTTTAAAAAGCTTAATAAAAAAAACACTAAGACAAAATGTCTGGAGTCAAGTAGTCATTTTTATTTTCCAGACTTCTTCATTGTATATTATATAGTTTGACAAGAAACTGATAAAAAGATATATTCATTCTTGTGTTTTACAGCGTTCTAGTTGCTTGTTACTCATAGCATCTTCCACCAACTTGCGGTTTAATAGAGTGGTACGCGTGATTCATGTTAACTTCTATCCATATAACAGTATTTACCCATGTGTGAAACGCACAGTGAATCACTGAAACAAAATTGAAAACATTCACATGTGAAAAAAGAGGTGAATGAATTTGTTTAAAATACTTAGAAGTACTAAGTATTTCCACGGTTGTTTTTATATCATTTTATTACGTTAACTATCATTATAGTTATTTTCGTACACATGTAAAGTGTATTCTTATAACTTTTGCATGTTAAGGGTTGCACGAGTTGGTTCTTGATCCTTTTTTTCTTTTTTTAAGAGTGTGTTTGTTGAACTTTGGACAGACAAGCCCCCATGCGATCCCGTAATTTTATTACTATATTTAGATAAAAAGTGGTGAGCACTATAAACTATTCTAAGCATATTCGATGAGTTATCTACCTTGAAAGGCCGATATCACCCACACACAGTCTGTGTACTGCGGGTTTGTATCCCCGTCACACCAAATGCTCGCCATTTCAGTCATGAAGGTGTCGTAATGTTCAGTCAATCCCACTAGTCGTTGATAAAAAGAGTAGCCTGAGAGTTGACGGTGGGCGATGATGTCTAGCTGCCTTCTCTCTAATATTACACTGCTAAATTAGGGACGGCTAGTGCAGATAACCCTCTGATAGATTTGCATGAAATTTCAAACAAACCAAAATCTACCAATAAGGTTTCAAGGCAACAAGTGATTTCTGATTCATACACTTCATTTATTCCCATTACGCGTAGGTATATGGAATAAATTACATAGTTGTAAGTGCTAATAATTACAAGTCACTTTCTTAAACTAGTTCACAACGTAACAGCCGTTGTCCATAAAAACTAGTGATATAGTCAATGTATACACCTCAACTAGCCTGTCTTACGTAGCCCAGCCAGCCTGATAAGTCGTGGTGTAAGGCGAAAGACCTCGTCAGCACTGAACAAAACAAATGTATTGTTGGTGATATATATTCTTCTTCTTTGCTTTCGCTCGTGACTTCTTAGAGATACTAAGATACTTACAACATATAAAATAATTTGAAAATAAGCAAAACATGCATTGACTATGATAAAAAGCTATAGATATGCTAAGATGAGTGTTTTGTTTGAGAATAAAATTGTATGTAGAAGCTTTTAGTTAAAACGTCTTCGTTTACATTTACATATAACTTAAAGTTTTATTCCATAACGTATGTTTTCATTTAGTAACCACATGATTAGAGTTTCTCATTGATGTGAATAACAATCTTAGACTCTACACAGGTGATAGGATTACAAGAGAAAGCAGCAATGTACCTTGTCAACAAGAAAACTAATTTTCTTTTTCACGCAATGGAAATGATAGCTACTTTTAATTTCATGCAAACAAAGTTTTACAGTCAATTATATTCTCTATAAGTATGATGTTCAGGTACGTTTCTGTGTGGACAGCTATAAAAATATTTTTTGTGTGTGTATGTATATTAAAGATTTATTTTCTTTTTCACCAGAGGTGAAGTAAAACGGACTCAAAAAACATAAATAATAATAAAGGTTTCCCACTAGATGTATTTTATTATTTTCACACACATTATTTCCACAACTATATTTTCAAATACTTGGTGATGTTTGACGTATCTTTGATAATTATAATTTTATTAATTTTCCCGATACATCAGAACAGACATACATTACAATTGTCCATATGTATATATAGGTAACCAATAAAAATTCAACGTAATAATCTTTAAGTTAGAAAGTTCTAGCCGAGTTTTTAGTAGCATGTCAATTTCTACCTACTACAAATGTAACGGTGAGTTCTTGATAACGCCTTATAAGACTCTGAAGTTAAACTAACGCTTTGCATTTAACTTTCGCATTTCAAATAATTTTCAGTATACGTTAGAGTTTGTTTTTTAGATATATAAATTACCTCCGGCTATTTTAAAGAAAGATTTATAGTACAGTACCGATTACCAACTAATATACACGATGACAGCTAGTTGTTATCGGCAGATTCGGACCCAGTAGGCTTTTTTCAAACACATTACACTAAACTATTTATACACCAAATTGCTTGTGATCTCATAAACTTGATGGTTCAGTACGAGGTCCATAATAACGTATGAATAGCACAAAAATATAAACATACCATCATTATTATAGTTAATACCACAAATTACCGTTGCGTCCCTTATGTGATAACACCTAATATTTAGGTCAGTTCTTTGCAGCCAGTATTCTAGGAAAAAAAACATAAAATTACTGAATACGATGCAACCCGGTATGATCAGATGGTTAAGGTGCTAGACTCTTAATCTGAGAGTCGTGTTTTCGAATCTCCCGTCAAACCAAAATGCTCGCCCTTTCAGCCGTGGGAGTGTTGTAATGTTACGATCAATCCCACTATTTGTTGATAAAAGAGTAGCTCAAGAGTTGGCGGTGGATGGTGATGACTAGCTGCCTTTCCTCTAATCTTACACTGCTAAATTAGGGACAGCTAGCGGAGATAGCCATTGTGCAGCTTTACGCGAAATTCATGAACAAACAAGTAATATGATGCAAGATGTGGATACCCTTGGTGGTGAAAGGTCTGAAAACAAATCAGTAATTTGAGGGTTAGCATCTATCCTTGAACTGTAACGTTAATATAATTTCAACATAACATGTCATATTACATAAAAATTTGGGGATTGATGTTCTCAACTTGATAATCTGTTCAGTTTTAAGATTTGTAGCCTCATTACACATTCTTAAGTATAGCAGAAGCACCATGATCTAAGTCTTTGAGTTATGCACTCTCTCAACTTCATACCTATTCACGCCTATTGTCACGCCACACATTCTGCATATTTTGCAATTGTTAACATAATAACGTCCTTCTACATACTTTTAATTATGCCTTCTTCCAGCCAAGAATTATGTATATTACTTCGAATTCTGAGTGCTTTCCATTAGCCACGAATTTACAAAATTTTATATCTTTGATCATCAATGAGATATAAATATTTATCTGGAGTTAGCCGGAGGTGATATATTGCGGTCAGTACTCTACTTTTCAGTAGTTGTCAAGAAGTTAAGGAATGTAGAAATCTATGCTATACTGAATTCAACAATTTTGAGAGAGAGTATTAGAAAGATTTACTCATTTCTTTGTACCCACGTATCTTTAGACACTATCTTTATCTCTACACTTGGAGGACGCGTTGCGGACATAGATGAAGTCAAACTGTTTGTTTGACGCAGAACTGAACCTTTTAAACATGGAATATTCTGCATGAATATTAGTCCCCATATGTTTTGTAGTGTTGGTAGCAAAGGTTTTACTTGAATATTAAACATTTTATTTTATATATTATAAAACTGTACGCAAAATAAGTGATACTAAATACAACTTGGTGGACTCAGCAGATAGCTCGATGTGGCTTTGCTTAAGAAAAACACACACTAAATAAAACATTAAGATGCATAATGAGGTCATTATAAATATAGGAAGGTATTTATTAATTTTAAAACATGAAGCGGTATTATGGGTTCATATTATTATTATTAATATTGTTAAATACCATAATTCATCTAAGAGAGGTTTCTGATTTATTATATTCGCCTAGGAGACGAAAGCAGATAACTGGCAAGAACATAATGTATAAAGTGATTGATATCTAGTTATAAAAAATATAGTAATTAATAAAATACTAGACTTAAGATAACATCCAGGCTATCAACAGTGATATCTAATGGTCACAATCTTATTATAAATACTTAAAGCAAAATATGTTTAAAACATTTCAAAATAAATTAGTTACGTAATAGAGAACGAATTAGGCTAACATGACATTCTTCCCGTATTAAACGAGGATTTAGGCATGATCATGTTAAGAGTTGGGTTTGGTCAGAACGAAATAACGAAATAAAAACTAGATAAACTCAAACATACTTCGTATTGCCAAATACGTCATGTTGTATTATTAGAAGATACCAGACAGAATAGTCGATACCTTATGAACACGATCAGTTTAATTTCTAATAACTTAAATTTACTAATATAATTGGATTTTTTGTACTGGATTCTCAAAATAAACCATCCTGACAACAATGAACTTAATAACAACTTTATAATAATATTTTAGAGAGTGTAGCGGATTTACTAATATGAATATTTATTTCAATGTCGATGTTTGTTTTATTTAGTTATAAAGGGTAACCAACACAACGTGGAAAGACAATATAATATTGTGGGTTTGCTACAGTCAGTATACTATAAACCTTTGTATAACTGAGAAATTTAAATGTTGTACAAGTAACGACCTCAAAACTTACTTGGACGAAGAGAAAGTTGAAACACTACAGAAAGCAGCCGCTCTTTCCATTAGTTTCAGTTTAACACACAAAACCACTTTTCCTAAAAAGAAATTCCTACCATTCCAGCAAAACTCCGTATTTGTTCAATTTACTAACGTTGAAAATTAGTCTAAAAAATCCAGTTTCTCCACTTTAAATTTTTCTAATAGTCAGGATAAAATTTCACAAAAACATTCAAAGCCTGTCTGCCATTTTTGTAAAACACCTGATCATGTCATGTCCAATTGTTGGTGTCTGAAAAAGAAAGATAGGCAGCGCCCAGTAAATTCGCGTCCACATAGGGATGAGGTTTTGCCAGATCACTCAATTTGGTTGATTTAACCACTAGTAAAAAGGCTGGTGTAGTTAAGGAGAAATCTAGAATTTTTGTGTCTGTTGCTTTGACAAATGACACTGCTAATCCCGTGCCCATATATATTCTACGTGATACTTGGATGATTAAGTCATTGTTATTAGAAGGTATACGTTTGATTCGAGTTTTACCATTGTTAAGTCTGTTATTGCTCAGGATATTGAGGGTGGATTTGTTAATATTCCTCTACATAACATTTATTTAGCATCAAGCCCATTTGTGGCTAGAGTAAAACCTACTCTGTTAATTTAGGATGTATCATTATTGTTGGGGAATGATTTAGCTGTGAGAAAGTTATTGTATCCAAAATAGTTAGTGAGTAAATCACTGTTTCATCTAAGGATGCTGTTGTTATTTAGGATAATTCCAATGTATTTTACGACACTGTAAGTTTGTCTCAGAACATTTTTTGGATAAGACAGTGATCTTGTGAATAACTCTCTTACTGACAATTCCTTGGTCAGTGACAATGACAGATGTGAGGAATTTTGGGCTCATCTGGTAAAATTCTGCTTGCTAGAAGTAATCTGGTCACTGAGCAAGAGAAGGATTCACGGATCTCTTTACTATTTAAATATGCAATGACAGAGGATGAACTGGAGAATGTTCTAAATTATAGTTTTCAAAAATGATGTGCTTATGAGAAAATGGAGACCACCAAATGGACCAGCTTCAGAGGACTAGGCAGTAGTTTATCAAATCATTGCTCCAAACCTATATTATTCTAAAATATGGTAAGTTGCCCATGAATTCTCTACAGGAGGTTATTTACGTGATAAATTTCTTTTGGCCAAAAGTTATGAATTATGCTTTTCACTTTTGTAAAACTTGTCATACATATCAGTTGGTTGCAAAATCTGAACAGAAAATTCCTATTGCTCATTTAAAGCCTATCCCAGCTTTCGATATCTAAAACATGTGATTATTGATTGTGTTGACACAAAAAATAAATATTTGTGTTTAAGAACTTTCATATGCCAAGTAATTTTATGATTATAAGGCCATTCGTATTGACTGTGTAATGTGATGTCATGATTATTAAAGTCGTATAATTTTTGACAATACATTACATTTATATTTTAATATACAAACAAATTATACAATTTTGATAACGGTTATTACAAATAATAATTTATATACAAACGTATAAATTATATTGAATCTTCTTTCTGTCCTAGAACCAAATATTCTATCAACGTCTTACGATGAGCGAATTAATTTCGAGTTAATATCAGTACAAATCACTTAACGCGTAGTTAGCTGGCTTCATTTTTTGACTGGCTTCACGCATTTTACAAGGTGACTTTTTATCGAGGAAGATATCTAATGTCCTTGGAGAAATACTAACGTCCGAATTTAATTCTCTGAAGTTAAAAGGCTTATAAATGTTCGAAATTTATAAACGTTTCTGGTCAAAGATATGCAGTTTTCCGATTGATAACTGTTTATCACAGTTACAAGTTCCGAGGTTTATAGTATCGTAACTGTAGCAAACAAACAGTATTATACTCTCTCCATGTTGCGTTAGTTATAAGCTTGAGAGAAGATTTTTTAGAAAGTTCAACTAAGGCAATAATACTGGTATTTTACACACACACATTATACAATGTTGATTCTTACCCTCGAAAATCTTTTACAAATTTAGAGAGTAGGCAGAACTTTCGCAATACACATTTAACAATATAAGTTACATGCATTTCTAAATATATATTTAACTAAAGCAAACACCGATATTAAAATAAATATGAATTAGGAAATCCGTTTTACGTCTCTCTTCAGGCAACTTTAACTAAGATATTATACATATATATTCATATTGATAACAATACATTAATACGGGTATTCCTGATAGAAAGGTTAATGTGTTATCCACTCTTGTGTATGGTCTCTCAAGTTAACGCTAGCGATAATGGTTTCAAGAATAGTACCCAGGTTTTACCAGCTTTTGAACTAGGTAGACTGAATGTGTTGTTATAAGTTCGATGGAAGTAGAAAGATTATCATAACTTTTTTTGTCGTGTTTGATTCATATCCATTATTTTTGCATTGTTTCATTTTATTTTTATTTTATTTTTCAACATGAGTTTGTTCAGATAGACTGGTATTACAAATTATCTTATGCCTGTTATCAGTTAATTTGTACACTTTTAAGTTCTGACTTTTATTGTTCTTTGTTTCTTCGATGCGTTGTACTGCCCATTCACAGATAATGTAAATGGTGCTTTTGTTTTAAATTATGTTTTTAGGTGGTTTGGGTTGTATTAACTGCAACTATTATTTCTAATTTCTGAATATTTTTTACCTATTCTCTGGTTCACGACCCATTACCGACAAATTCGCGTTCGTAACTTTGTAATTTTTGAAATAGCTATAACAATAAATATTCAAATCGAATTTTGGGTCAGACAACAATAGCCCAAGAATTTGCTATGGCTGCTTTCCTTCTTGTCTGTCAATTTAAAATTAGGGACAGGCTTTGTGCGGATAGACCTTTGTTTAGCTACGGGTAAAAATTCTGAAACAAATAAGTATATTTTTATGTTTTCAGAAAGACATTTTACAGAGAGTGACTTGGTGTTTTGGTCTTTATCGATTGTTCAGGTTATTTATTTTTAAGAAGGAATGTAATGATGTATTTTCTTTCCGTCTTCTTAGAATCTTCTATATTACAAATGTTCGTTCAAGAAACTAAGGAGTTTGTCTTGATACTGTTGAGGTGGTTTGATCTATAGCACCCGTGGATTTTTTGTAAATTCTTGCACGTGATTTATATGTCTTGGGTCTTGGTATGTTTTATTTCTTCGATTTTCCTTGTGTATTGTTAGCTCAATTAGTTCATAAACTCTTGAATCTTGTCTATCGTATGTAACTGTAATACGAACGTATCATTAAGATATCTAAAGTGAATTCTGAGTCTGTTTCGAGGATGTTGTTCTCGAAATATTCCACATAGAGTTTATCGAGTACTATTGAGGCCCATGTTTAGGATTTCTTGTTGTTGGTAGTACGGCTCAATAAATTACTTATTTTGCACAAATTTCACCATGAGGTATTGTGTATTTTCTTAAAAATAATTCATTGTTTT
This sequence comes from Carcinoscorpius rotundicauda, assembly GCA_011833715.1. NCBI lineage: Eukaryota > Metazoa > Arthropoda > Merostomata > Xiphosura > Limulidae > Carcinoscorpius > Carcinoscorpius rotundicauda. Next base: position 25,812,351 of record CM022404.1, read on the forward strand.
AAGCAGTAAGATGAATTTGTTGTGGTTCTCGTTCTTGAAATGTGGCGCTCAAAAGTTAATATTCCTTAGGATTTACTATGTATTTTCCAGTTTGTGAACAGTGTTTAGATCGCACTTAGTAATTAATTTGTATCCAGAGAAGTAAGTGTTATGTATATGTGTAAATATTTTGTAAACGACAACATGTCATGTTGTGTTTAAATTTTCATTTCTATTCATTTTTCCATATTGATATTATTGTTTCAAAGTATAAACTAATATTTTGTTATTCATTTAGGGTAACATTTTAGAATTTTCTTGAATTAAGTAGACCAATCATATGTTTGTAAATGAGTGCTGGTGACTTCGTGTCTAGACGTGTAGTCTCGTGCAAGAACGGACACGCGCGGATTGCTCTAGAGTTGTATGGAAATTGCAAGATTGTTCGAGAAATAGGCCTACCGATATAAAAGACAGTGACGAGAGATAGATTCAGTCATTAGTTTTTATTCGAAAAAAGAAGATAGATTCAGTCATTAGTTTTATTCGAAGAATAAGAGTGAGATTCAGACATCAGTTTTATTTCAAAAGAAGAGAGTTAGTTATTTGAGAAAGATTAAGTGTTTGCTGTGAATATTCAACTTGGATTTGTGATTGAAGTTAGATCTACTGAAGCTGTGATTTTATTTCGTCAATTTCTACGATACATCTGAATTACTGCTTGTGCTGAGAGACGGCGAATTTATTGAACTGTGAACTGTTTCGGAATTTCTTCGTGGGACCAAATTCACACCCTAGACTGGAATTTGAGACTTTCATTTTAGATCATTATATTAGATACAGGCCAGTACCATTTTGTATTGTGATTAATTTTGAAGTTTGAAACTAGTATTATTTTGTTTTGTAATTAATTTCGAATGATGTAACTTAATATCTGTCACTGTTATTATATAATTCATGTTATATCTGTTATATTTGTTAATAGTTTAGTGTAATAAATTATACAAGCTGTTATCTGCGTTTTTCTGTTGCGTTTAGTCTACGAAGAACATAAAACAAAAAAAATACGTAACAGTAACCTAGGGTGTTAATCGTCCGCCTGTCACTAACATATAGCAAAGTTTAAGTTAATTGGTCGTTCTTGCAATTGTGGTTGCTGTGTAAGTTTCTAAAATTCGTGTTTGAATAATTTTAGGTATATTTCTGAATTCAGTGATTGTTTGGGGAAACGTAACAGTGACTTTAGTCTATAAAAACTGTCAAGTTGCTTAGACAGAATCGGGATGCTTTTAGTTCAGGTCCGGCATGGCCAGATGTGTTAATGCGTTCAACTCGTAATCTGAGGGTCGTGGGTTCGAACCCTGGTCGCACCAAACATGCTCGCCATTTCAGCTGTGGGGGCGTTATAATGTAACGGTCAATCCCACTATTCGTTGGTAAAAGAGTAACCCAAGAGCTGGCGGTAGGTAGTGATGGCTAGCTGCCTTCTCTCTAGTCTTACACTCTTAAATTAGGAATGGCTAGCGCAGATAGCCCTCGAGTAGCTTTGCGCAAAATTATAAAAAAACAATCTCTTAGTGTAACAAAATATCTCTTGATCAGATAAAGTTAAATACTTTTCTAAATTCTTCTTATGATAAGTCTCATACGAAATTTAAGTGATTCTTTTAAAAAGTTTTCATCCACCTTTTTTATTTTGCAAGGAGATATTCTTCATTTGTCATTTTTTGTTTAGATGAGCTTGATTCACTTCAAACAGATGAAAACTCCTATTTGAGAAATATTAAGTCAGTCACATGTGAAAACAGCCACACAAAGTCACGCTTCATCTTTCTTCTAGTAAAACAATCTAATCATAATCCAAGTACTAGATAAACGCACAGATACATATAAATTAGTAAGATGTATATGAAAAACATGATAAAACTTATGAATTAAATAATGGCAGTTTGCGTGATTAATTGTATATTCGTTTTCTGTAGAAGGAATAATGATTTGTGAATGACAGTGTACCTTTCTTGCATATTTAGCATGTATTTGCAGAGGAACCTTTATCTTCTTACATTTCTCTCTTTTATCAGTGTGATACGTTTAAAAATATTAGGAACTCGGCCTCTGAATGGGTACTCTGTATATTATATAAACTACTTTTAAGTTTTATTTTGCACAGTGCATAAAAAATTATTTTCATTTATTTATGTTTGTATTTGTATCCGATGCTGTTTACTTTTATTGCATCAAACTTAAATGTTCAAATAGTCACGTTTCAAAATGGGTATAAACATATTTGATATAAACACATTTCATAATTATTCTGTATTACTTAACTTGAAATCTGTAAACACACTTTTTATCTTTAAGACTGGAAGATACCTCGAGATAAATTTCCTGTTTAAATTACCTGATTACTTATCGCCTTACACTGAATATTGTATTTCTCCCTGCTTTTCTGTACCTACATACAGCTCATTTTCGTGGGTTTAAAAGGTGAATGACCGAGTCGCTTCCAGTACCACCAACTGAAAACCTTGGATGTCTTGTCACGTATTCTTGCACCCAGTGTCATAGTTCACACAATCTATATAATGTTTACTAAACAACTAACACATCATATTTTCATGTTTTCTATAGATGTATATAAAATAAATGTCCCAAAGAGGCTATTGAGACAACAGCTTTCTATTATGGTTCAATGGTATTTGCAAAGTATAAGCATTTTGTTTGTTAAAGGATATCGCTATTAACTTACTAATTTTTAGAAGTGTGTGTGTTTTCTTAGAGAAAAGCCACATCAGGCTATCTGCTGAGCCCACCGAGGGGAATCGAACGCCTGATTTTAGTGTTGTATATCCGGAGACATACCGCTATACTAGCGGGGGGCTGCTAATTTTAAGTAATATTTTTGTGTATTCACGACTTAGAACAGCAAACTCACTTGTCTGTTTTCACGAATATTTAAATAGGTGAAAACATTATTTGTAAAACTCAATATTTTTCTGTTACATTTATATGTCCAACAAAAACATTCTTTAAATAACGTTATAAAAAAGAACAGAAAACGAACAAACTGTACTTGCAGAGTCATGTTGTTTGCACTGAAAAAATTTTAAGACACGATAAACTTTTTTATTTTAAATAAAATTATCATATATTTTGTTACTATTTCTATTATTACACAAGTTTGCATCATATCTGAGCTTGAGAAACTGAATAAATCACATATCGAAATACACTACGTTGTGTAGCTCAAACAAGATATTATTTTATAACATATGAACGCATGAATGGCATAATTTGGGCAATTATTAGAGCACAGAGTGAAACCCTACATGTCACCAAGGATTTGAAGCATGTTACAACGTAATCTATTTTAATAATATTCATGTTTTGTATGTCTTAAAAATGCGCACTCTCCTTACTATCTAATTCGGCTACTTGATTTGAACGGATATAAATATATTTAGACATTTTGTACAACATATTAAAAGTTTATTAAAGTTTTGAAATAAAAATCCAATGTTGGGTTGCACAATAACATTATACTTTTTTTTATTGGTAATATTAAGTACGGTAAAGCTTAGCCATAATTGAACTAAATCAAAAAAAGAAGTTACAATGTTAATTTATCTCTGTATCGAATATAGGCCGCGCTTAATAAAGGCTACATTGGTAATAGGACTAAGATAAATAGATTTATAAATTTTGTTGTTTACGATTAGAATTCTTTGGTATTATTCTAGAAATCTTGTAGTTAAAGACGTACAGTTACAATAAATATAATAACATGACCACAAATATTTTGTAGGTCTCGGGTAGTATTAACAATTTCTTGTTGCCAAACGTAAAATAAAAAAATAATAATAATTTGTAAATAGAATGACACTCAATAATCTCATAAATAACAATGTGGTAGTAATATATGAGTAAACCTTATTTATGCAATTTAAATATGCAAGCACTTCCAATCACGTTAAGCATAACATAAATTCCTATTCATTTATGTATGTGCAATTTTACTTATATCTGGCACTTGTATTTTACTGGAATTTTACGGTTATAGGTGACTTAAGTCATTTAAATGTTACGAAAAGATCCTAAATTTCACCATAACTTGGATTAAAGGTTTAAGTGCTTTCAACAAAATGTCGGGAATCTGTTCCTGCTCGATTGTATCTCATATCTTTGAATAATAATTTTCTAAGAAATTAAACACATAATATATTGGAGTAACTATGACGTAAAAATGGTAATTTAAAATATCGATAGCCAAATACCTTGTCATCTAATTAGTGACGCGCATGAATGAATTAATGAGATTTCCACTGTCCCTATCTACGATATAGCGAAATTACAGCTAAGAGAATGGGCTTGGAGAAATATCTGTGATATGGTATTATAATCCATCTTTCAAACAATCTGAGGGTATAAAACTGTCTGAAATTGCTAATTAAGCACAGAAAAATTTATGTGAGAGTGAAATTTAGAGCAGCAATTTTTGTCATGTAAGGCTGATGAGAAATCACAAAATTCTTGATTAACTGTATTCAATATTAATTAAAGAAATATGAAATAATCAAGCCAGCTTATATCTTAAGACAAGAACGAGGAACTATTTTATATACCACTGCGAAATGCTGACATTACAGAAGTAATGTGCAAACACTTCTTTACTTAAGTTTTAAAAACATTATGTTATATGTATGTACCATATGTGCACTAAGTTTTAATGGGTTTGGATATTTTAACGGAGGACGCCATACAAGAACGGTGAGTTAAAGGAAGTTCGTCCATAAATACATTGTTATTATGGCTGTTCGCCTTTTATATTGATGTTAATGTTATAATTTAAAACATAAAAGAAAAAAAAACGCAAAAAATCTGGCACTGCATTGCCAAAACGGAACACTTAACTTTAACCAGAGAACAGGGTTTAGTCCTCTTTCCTCTCCGAGAACCTTTTTTTTTTGTTGTTGTTGTTGCGACACTACATGTAAACGACGATGAAATAAATAAATTGAAGTATGGATCTTAAGACCTTAAGAGTAACAAATAATATTATATATGTGATAGTTACGACTAAATTTTCAACTAAGAACTATGTATACAAGGGTGAATATGTAATGTAAAGCGCTTGTGTTTTAAAAGAGAGTATGCATCAGAAACTAGTGATTCAAAAAAACATTTCAAATGAGTTTATTCGAAATCTGTTCAGTGGATTAAACCATCAATGAAAACATGAATGCAAATATAAATTAAAGGGACTAGTTTTACAGTCTGTAAAGAATTTTTTTTTGCAACAAATGTCTTAAACCACAATGAAAGTTTCTACATAGCTACAACGTGTTGTATCTCTATCTACTAACAAAGCCGACATACAAGAACAAGTAGATAAGTGAACGCAAATACACCTGTAACAGTAAGTAAATATTTTACACAAAAATATTACCTAACAAAGAATCAAACTGTAAACTAACCTCTGATTGAGATTTTGGTTTGATTTTGTCGTTTGATACCTTTCGCCTAACTAGAGAAAGCTGAACTCACCTGATATGCTGTTGCACCTTATACTTTTTGTAAGAATTAAAAACATAACTAATAGAGACTAAAAAACTTAAATAAGCCTGGCTTTAATAAGTAACGTATTGTAGAGGCCCAGCATTGCCAGGTGGTTAAGGCACTCGACTCGTAATCTGAGGGTCGCAGGTTCGAATCCGTGTCACACCAAACATGCTCGCCCTTTCAGCTGTGGGGGCGTTATAATGTGACCTGTGAATTCCACTCTTCGTTGCTAAAGGAGTAGCCCAACAGTTAGCAGCGGGTCGTGATAACAAGCTGCCTTCCTTCTAGTCTTACACTCCAAAATTAGGGACGGCTAGCGCAAATAGCCCTCGTGTAGCTTTGCGCGAAATAAAAACAACAAACAAATAATTATACTGTATAAGAAGACTTTGCTGAGTTTTGCACAACAAATGTATACTGTAGACAAGTTTATAGATAAAGAAAGATAACAAACTTGTCTTTTTCCAGTCGCATTTTGTTGGCTGTAAACGAGAGAAAAAATTACCAGTCAACAAGACATCGCACGCAAATGAATCTGTTTGCATTAATCTTAACTTGATGAATTCATATCCTGTTGGTCAAGTTTCCTATCAGATATACTTCTTCATAATGTTGTTTTAGGCGCATTGTCGATATTTGCTACTGATCTTTATTTTTGTGGATTCTCACCTGTTAAAAGATGAAACGCTTTGGTTTCCACTGCTAGGTTACTTGGTGCAAGTCTTTTTTTGCATAGTCCTGGGTTCCCAAAGTTATTTGTTTTCAATGTCGCTGAGTACAAAGGGTAGAACCTTCTTAAAAATTTTCAATTTTCGATGTGAATATGCATTTGGTTATGTTAATTTACGCCACTCGATTATTTATCCACATTGATTTACATTGTTATATTAACCATTCAGATAACCTCTGAATCTTTTTAAGCTTTTCTTTCCTTTGACCTAGCAAAATCTGGTGCTTAGGATGTTTGACTCACAATATGCGGGTCGTGATTTCGAATATTATCACCGAATATGTTTACCTTTTCAGCTGCTCTGGCTTTGAAATTTTACGGTCAATTCTATTTATCGACTAGAGAAACCTAGGAGTTCGTGATGGGTTGGTTTTCACTAACTATATTTCATCTATATTATAAATTTAAATTGGGAACCTTGAGTACCTGTGTGTGAAATTCATCAAAATAAATCCTTACTTTTACAAAGTAAAAATTGAAAAAATAAAAAAGGATGAATTTCGAATTCAATAGCCTTGAAAATTAAAATATAAGCATAACTTTTTGATGTTGTAATAATGCAAATTTATGCAGTTCAAAATGAAGAAGAGGCCAGTGGTCGTTTCTGTGAAGTCCTTGATAAAAAAATGAAAACCATAAGAAATGTTCGTAGTGGTGAGAAATTTAAATGTGAAAGTTGTTTTCGAGTGAGTGAATAATATAGTTGAACCACATTGACTTTCAGGTAAAAATGAAAGAAGAGAGGAATGATTTGATTGGTGTATTGCAAGTGATCAAGTCATTATGAACATATGGTTTGAGCCCTACCCGAGAAGAAGGTATCCATGAAAAAGTCTTGGAGATAATGAAGATATTAAAGGCGTTTATAATAAGAGCTAGAAATAAGATAAAAACAGAGATTAGAAAAGATCAGTGTGGTTTTATTGAGAACTGTAGTGAATAAATGCTGTTTCTATAGCGTGAATGTTTTCGTAGAGGAGAATAGAAATTAAAGTGGGCCATTTCTTGTATTATATTGTTTATACCAGAGGGTCGTCTAGAGTCAAACATGTGGAGTTAGTGAAACTGCTAGAAGAACTGGGCATTGATGTTAAAGTCTTGAGGATTTTAAGAAACCTCTATTGGGACTAAACTGTAATAGTAAAGGTAGAAAATACAAGTGCCAAATTAAGAGAGGCATGAGGCAAGATCCTGAGGGAAATTGAGGATTTTTTAAGACTGATCATAGGTGGACAGAATTTGAACAACTTGTGTTATGTTGATGATTCAGAAGATAAGTGCAAAAGTGCTTAGATAAAATTGTTAGTTTAAGTGAGAAGACGGGTTTAAATAGTAATTGTAGGACAACAGAATGCGCGGTTACTAAAAGAAGGTCATTCCTTCATGCATTTTCAACGTAGATAAGGAACAAATAAGGCAGGTCAATAAATTTAACTTCTTGGAAATCTCGAAAACATGAGATGGTAAATATGATCCTGAAATAAAACAGTGCATAAAAATGGCAAAAAATAACACAATTCTGAAAATTAAAAAAAGATGTTGACAAATAAAAAAGCTTATATGGAACGAAGTTGGGAATTTTATATTGCTATGTTATACCTCTTTTCACCAGTGCATTGGAAAGTTGGCTAATATCATCAAGTATGATTAAGCATAGCCAGGTGGTTTGGACGCTGGACTCGTAATCTCTAGATCATGTGTTTGAATCCCCGTTACGCCAAACATATTCGCACTTTTAACTGTGGGGGCGTGTTATGTATATGTGTAAATATTTTGTAAACGACAACATGTCGTATTGTGTTTGAATTTTCATTTGTATTATTCATTTTTCCATATTGATATTATTGTTTCGAAGTTTAAACTAAAATATGTTATTTATTTAGGGTAACATTTTAGAACTTTCTCGAATTAAGTAGACCAATCACATGTTGTAAATGAGTGCTGGTGACTTCCTTTCTAGAGTGTAGTCTCGTGCAAGAACGGATATGCGTGGATAGCTCTAGAGTTGTATGGAAATTGCAAGATTGTTCGAGAAATAGGCCTATCGGTATAAAAGACGGTGACAAGAGACAGATTCAGTCATCAGTTTTATTCGAGGGAGAGAGATTCAGTCATTAGTTTTATTCGAAGACAAAGAGTGAGAATCAGACACCAGTTTCATTTCAAAAGAAGAGAGTTAGTTATTTGAGAAAGATTAAGTGTTTGCTGTGAATATTCAATTTGGATTTGTGATTGAAATTAGATCTACGGAAGCTGTGATTTTATTTCGTCAATCTCTACGATACATCTGGATTACTGCTTGTGCTGAGAGTCGGCGAATTTATTGAACTGTGAACTGTTTCGGGATCTCTTCGTGGGACCAAATTCACACCCTAGACTGGAATTTGAGACTTTCATTTTAATTCATTGTATTAGATACAGGCCAGTACCGTTTTGTATTGTGATTTAATTTTGAAGTTTGAAACTAGTATTTTGTTTTGTAATTAATTTCGAATGTTGTAACTTAATATCTGTCACTATTATTATATAATTCATGTTATATCTGTTATATTTGTTAATAGTTTAGTGTAATAAATTATACAAGCTGTTATCTGTGTTTTTCTGTTGCGTTTAATCTACGAAGAACTTGAAACAGTAAAAAATACGTAACAGGGCGTTATAAAGTGACGATCAAGCCCACTATTCTATGGTAAAAGAATGGTTCGAGGGATATCTAGAGCAGATTATCCTCTTGGAGTTTTGTGCGAAATTCTAAACAAACAAACAACCATCAAGTATGGAAAAGAGAATTCAAGAAATTAAGTTGTGGGTCTCAAGTCGCATATTGAAGGTATATTGGACAAGTCGAAACTTGAATGAAGATATTTTCTGAAGAGTAAGTTGAAGAAAGAAGCTGTGGATTAACAAAAGAAAGCAACAGTTTTTCATACACATTATGAGGAAAGAGGAAGTTGAAAGTATAGTCGTAACTTGAAAGACTGGAGAAAGAGAGACCATAGAAAACATAGAAATGTGTCGACGTTGGAAATTTCTTGTGCTTTAAGAAGAAGGAATCTGTGGAAGACCATAACCACCAACATCATGTTTTGGAATGGTACAAAAAGAAAAAAAAAATATGAATATTCATAATGGTGGGCAGAACACAGATAGCCCATTGCGTAGTTTTATGCTTAATTCCAAACAATCACTCAATCAATGTTTGCGCTTATCTCGCCCCCCAGTGGCTCAGCGGTATGTCTGCGGACTTACACGCTAAAATCCGGGTTTCGATACTCGTGGTGGGCAGAGCACAGACAGCCCATTGTGTAGCTTTGTGCTTAATTCAAAACAACAACTTTTTATCTCGCTACCCGTATATAACACTAGCAAATACACACACACATATGTGTGTATATATAGTTCTGTGTGTAAATGTCTTGATACACGTGTAGTTTTTTCAGCTCGTTATTATATCCGAGTTTACTCAGAATCTGAATGTCAGGTTTAACATTTTTTTGTACATTTATATCTGTTTTCTTTTGCTTTTTGAAAACGTTAAGAAAAACAAAATTCAAGTTTGTGTGTTTTTGATTTATTCAAAAATTAGTTTTTGCGTGAGGTTAAATTTGAACGCAACAGCCCGGGACAACGTTGTCTTTTGAAGGTTCAAAACACTAGCGTTCCTGGTTTTAATTAGAAGTAAGAAGGGCTCTGTTATTTCAGGCTATAGTCCACACTGTTAATACAAAGTGAATAAAAAAAAAGGAAGTTCCATTGCAATTTTAATTAGAATTCCAAATTTAATCACTAATACAAAGTGAATCAGAAAAGGAAAGTTTCGTTGTCGCTTTCTTAAAATTCCAAATTTAACCAATAATACAAAATCGATCACAAAGGAAGTTCCGTTGTCACTTTAATAAAAGTTCTAAATTTACGTTCTAAATTTAAAAAATTTCGTTGTTATTTTTTTAAAATTCCAAATTTAAACATTGATACAAAGTGGATTAAAAAGGAAATTCCGTTGTCACTTTTTTTAAAATTCCAAATATAATCACTTGTGTCTGTGACAATAAGCATTATTTTTCCCTTAAATAACTTTGGATTTTTTGCTGTCACATATATGACCTATGCAAACATCTGAATTATATTATATATGTAAAAACGGCCGGTATGGATAGAGAAAGCACTATGTAGAGGAGCGAACAAGTAGGTTTTCTTGTCATCATGGATTATTATTTCATGTGAATTATATATGACCGAGGCCGTACTTAACACGTATTTCATTGTGTTCTGTTCAGTGTCTTAAATTTTTCTGCTCACATACTGTGATCAAAGAGTGTTACAATATTTTTTCCGCTTATGAAGCGTTCATTATAAGACATACACACAAACACAAACGTACAACACACGCATATTTCTATCCTCTGTAGCCCATGGCAAGGCTAACCAGTAGAGTTCACGACGTGAACATCTGCTGCTCTTCCTGTCTTGCTTTCACTGGAAGAAACAAGTCCCCTGGCGTTAGGGACCGGTCTCAGACTTGACGTGGCAACCGTTTGTGAATCAAGAAATATTTCACAACCAACCATAAGACCAAGCTTGTGATAACACTGTGTAAAAGTACCAAACAAACTTTGCCTGAAAATGATAGAACTAAAACCTTGTAATTGCATTTATTATAAACCAATGTTTTTCTATACTTAATGACACGGTTAGTGTTAGTGCTTATGGAGCCAGCCTGAGAGTACGTCTCAGGCATATAAATAACTATTGAAAGAATGTAAGGGAGCCACAGTCATGTCAGTTAGAAGTTTTCATGTAGTCGAACAGATCATAGAATCTAGTAAAAAAAGGATTCAGACGTTGACCAGCCCAGTGACCTCCCCGCGGTCACTAAGAATCAGGCCTCGAACTTGCATACGTTTACCGCCCAGAGACTCCGATAGTTGTGATGAGCTAGACGATGTAGCAGGACAGAATGTCCTTCATCAGGTAAAGAGCGCGGATTTTAAATACTTTTATTGTTATTTAATTTATTTGAATAGGCGCTTTTAACGTAGCATGAAAGACAGTAGCTACTATGGAAATTGTCTAAAATAAAGTTTTTGTTAAAAATGATTAAGGCAATTTCATATAAATTTTTATGACAATGTAGAATGTCATTAAAAGGTGATGATATTTTATAGTGTTTGATTATCTTTCATGCTATAACATGAGTAACAGGCATTTGAATAGGGGGATTAAGGACTTCCTTCATCTATTCTTATGGGAACCAGCATCAAATTTCCCCCTTATACATTTTGATGTGGTAAAAACTTCTTTAGTTTGAGCTAATTTTTGGTGATATATGTATGTAACAGTGATGTATATTTGGGGTTTCTGCTTCATTCAAAGATAAACGAATTAAAAAAAAATTGTGCAAATCAGCAAACATAGCCAAAATCATCACAAAATCACTAAAAAAATTCGATAATAAAAATCATTAAAATCGTTTTCGTTGCTCAGCTTCCAAATTCTCCAATTTTGCCAACTCAATAGAGGTATGACGTTTCTTTCACACGTAAAGATAAATGTATTTCAAAAATACAAAATTTTAAAAATCAAAGACAGTCCTATAGCATCGAAATGAAAATAATTAACTACTGTTTTCCTTGCATTGATTTACCTTGTTGGCATGGAAATTTTGATCCCACTTAAAAGGGCACGAACATTAATGTTTAAAATACAGCCAAACATTATCACAAAATTTCAAATTCATTTATATATATGTATTGACTATATTCACGGTCTTTTCTTTATATTTGATAATATTTTGTTTTTCAGTCAGTACTTTAATATATTTTTCCATTAACTTTTTATTAAATTGATTGGGAAAAAAAATTGGAATTCGCACTACTTGTTATCCACTAGTTGAACTACTGTTCAATCACGAAACTGAATTTTAATTATTTTTATTTCAGTGACAAAATTTATCTCCCGTGTTTATGTGTCTCAGTTGACGAGTTTCAGTGTGCTGAAGTGTTCCAATAGCACATTAACTTCTTCACTGTTTCCATTTACATTGAAAAAGAAAATTGACTCCACGTTAAAGTATTAACGCTTCTTTATTAATTTGAACAAATAAATTTCTCGTTTTCTACTTCTTAATAGATTTATAGTTTTATGTATTTTTATCATATAAAATTATTTGTATTAAATTAAATTCCATTTGTGGGGCGTTTTAATGTGCCGGTCAATCCTAGTATTTGGCGATAAAAAGAGTAGCCTAAGAGTTGACAGTAGGTTGTGATAACTGACTGTCTTCCTTTTAGTCTTTTACTGCTAAATTAGTGACAGTTAACTCGGATAGCTTTCGTGAGCTTTGCGCAAAATTCATAACAAATAAACAAAACAACCAATGTTTTCGTCTTTCTTTTTACCCAAAATATTTCTTTATTTACTAACGGAACATCATAAGAATTATCTTTTGGATAGTTTGAAGTATCAAATAAATTAATGTTTTCTTTTATATTCGTACATCTTGATATAATAATTTTTAGTCATTATCAAACTTTTGTTTCACGACCTCACAATAGAAATAATGCATCAATGTTTTCGATAAATCTAGAATGTTTATTTGTTTGTTTGTTTAGAATTAAGCACAAAGCTACACAATGGGATATCTGTGCTCTGCCCACTACGGATATCGAAACCCAGTTTTTTAGCGAGGTGTGAGTCAGCAGACCTGAATAGCGTTTCTGTAAATATTGCTTTTTTTTGACGATTTATTTAACTATTAATTTTTGAACTTTATTTTCAACAAATCATAATTTTATATCAACTGATTTTCTGATACTCTTTTCATATAAAGGATTATTTAAGAATTTAAAAATACTTGTTTTCAAAATCATTAGTAGTTTTATTTGTCATTTGCGTGTTTAGGTTGATGTACTTCTTAAGCCAGGCAAGTTGTTTGAATTCTAACACTATGGATTTTTTTCATTTTCTTTCCTGAGCATAAATAAATGAGGCAAATTTTGTTTTTCGGATCGTATAAAGTTGTTATTCATTTCATTTCTTTGGTCGCTATTCTGCTTTCTGGTGCTAGAGGTGTATTTAAATGATAATAATATTGTTCATTCAGATAGTCTAAATCTACTTCTAAAATATAAACTATTTAAGAACATTTAAATGCCTTCATTACACTAAAATTTTTATCACTCCATTTTAATGTTCAATAACGCAAATGCTGACTCACTGCCTATCCATATAGACTGTTAGCATCTAGATAAGCTAAAGAAATAATTTTTTATTGCAATCATAATCTTTCATTTATTTATTATTTTATATGCTATATTCATTACAACAATGAGATATTCATCCATAAATACATTTCTTAACTATTAAGAACACATCACATTCTGTCAGCAAATCCAATTCAACATCAGTAATTTTAAAAATTGTGTTCCGTAACATATCAGATATTGTTTAGTACCGATTATAGTCTAACTTATAAGTTGTCAAACAAACATCTGTAAGATTCCAGAAAATATCAGCTAATATCAAAACATATTCGCTCATGTTCTGTACCTTAAACTCTTTTTAAACGTTTTAAGCATACTCGTAGTCACCATTTGGTATATCTCATTTATTCAATATGCTGTAAAATATTTCTCTTCGTGGTATTTATATTCCTTTATATCAAACGAGCCCATGTAATCAAAAATATATATACTTCTTTTCTTATTATATGATCGAACTTATCTTCTGGTATATTTTGCGTTGTATTTCGCAATTGTTCTCTTTCAAGATTACTTGGAAGTTTATCTAACCGTAAACTTTAATGAATCTTTGAGTCTTAATTTCAGGTTACCGATTTTCTTACTAAATAAAATAATTTTTGGTCACTGTTTTGAAATTAGACCTATTTCTGTATCATCCCAGTCTAATTATTTCATAAACAAGTGACTCATATTATAAATGAACAATGATATGAATGAACGTTTTCTGTACAATATATTAAAACTTTTTGTGTGCATGCCCTTTACACTTTCCAGTTAAATTATCCATGGCTGTGAACTTTTTATTCAACACTTTTTCTATTATCATAGATAAAACAAATATAATTATTTCTAAATTACTTTTATTATCATTTAAACTATCCATGTTAAATAACTTTTACATTACTTCAGCCTCTTCTCTAAGAATATTCATGAATTTATAACGTCCATGAAAATACTTGACATAATAAAGAAAGCGAGTAGGTTCATGTTTTTGATAAGCATTTATATAACTTTCAGAGGGATCTTAATTGCAGGTATCAATTTTTTGCTAAGCATTCAAAATAGGCGTGTAAAACAAAATGAACTTTTACTGAATTATTTATAAGCTTTAATGTTATAATTGAACCCTCACAGCTTTCTTTGTTTTACAGTTTTAGTCATGTTTCTTCAACCTGTTTTCTGAATAAAAGTACTGCAGACATCTATCACATAAATATATTTTTATTTACATTTTATTACTTCACTTTAATTAACCGAAATAAATATTTGATTTTTAAAATTTGCATTATTTTTCCTTTTGTATGTAAAAAGTAAATGCAGTTCTTGTTTATTTTCAATTATATTATAGAATAGATAATGCTTTCTTTCTCATAACAGGAGACTTTTACTGATGTATTCACCATCTTTTCAAAATTTTGAATTTAATTTACAACAACAGAGCCTTTAAGTATTTTTAGATATATTTCTGTTTTTCTAGTTTATTATAGTTACTAACTCGTTTTCAATTGTGATGTTTTCTATCTACTGGATGTACTATGCATTAAAATTCCTTATCTCCATTTTTATGTATAACACAGTTTGTTTGTTTTTGTATCCTTTTAGGTAATCGTTATATAATGGATTATACTTATTGATTCAAGTTTTGTACTCTGTATGCTAAGTTCTCTTGCTTCAAAAAACAGTCATGTCTGTTTAAAACTTGTTAAAAACAATCCTTTAATAAACTTCCAAATTAATCGAGTTTAGAATTATATGACGATTATAATTATTCCCAAGTTTTTTATCACCATGTAAGCCATCCAGAATTATTTTACTTTTGAATGAAAATTCTTCTGTTACCTCTCACCATCCATAAACGTAATGAAACTTATTGTTAATTCTTAAACTATTTTTATATTTTAATTCAAATTTTAGGAAGAACAATATATTCTATGTAAAGCAAAAAATTCTCAAACATTGATAAAATTATTATCATTAGCTATTACATAAGCTTTCAGACTTTCTTTGTATGCTGTTTTTATTTCTTGAATAGCTTTATTTCTAGTTTTATGATAACAGTCAATGCGTGATACTCTCTCATGTTCTTAATTTTCAACACGAGTTTTGTTATATAAGGGTTTGTAAAATTTTGATATGCATTATATTTTATTCATTCCTGTCATAGTTTCGTTCGATTAACAATTTAATTTTTATCAAGCTTACAAACAATTTCCAATAAGCATCTGTCATTCAACATGATCGATAAGAAACCTTATTAAATTATTTTTGTAAATTTAGAATAATAGCTATATCTAGTTCGTTTAGCCAACTCTTTCAATCATATTATGTTTTATATCGAAATTTAATAAGAAACTGATTTTTTTAATATAGACTGATTTTTTGCTCATTTACACGAACAGAAGGACTTTTTATTTTTCAAAATATGGTTTAACAACGTTAAATCCGCATTCACGTTCCACTTCATCATATATTTTATTTTTATTTGTATTGTAATAATCATTAAAAATTTTTATACATTCAGAAATGTAACTGTCACTACGATTTCTATTTTTATGGAATTCATCAATGTAATTTCTTTTCTGTATATGAAAAACTATTTAATTTTATTTGATATTTTTATAAATGGCGCTTGTTTTTTTTCAATTGCGTTTTAACAACTCATAATTCATATCACATTTCACTTTTCATATCTTTCATATAACAATTACTAGCACAATGTTTACACAAAAATCTGAAACCATCTTTGGTTTTATTAAATTTGCCGAGATATTACAGTTTGCTTTTCTCTCTTTATTTATACACTTTTCTATTAATAGAACGAATCACTTAGTAGATGTAGCTTTTAAGGTTAAAGATAATACATGAAAGTTCTACATAATCTTTTATCTCTGTCATTTATATAACAATAAATTAGATATTTTTAGCTATAAATGGCATGTTTATCTATACACAAATGGTCAGTGAATAAGATAAAATAGATAAATTCATTAAAAGGAATATGAAACTAAATAAATAAATAATAATGAAGCATGTACTACAGGTAAAGTAAGATATTACACAACCAATAACGGAGTTTTTAATTCAAAATATACATTCGTAAGATATTTATATCGGAAAAGAATTGAAAGCACTAGAAGATGTTGTTCATAACATATTAGTACTACATATCGAATCAATGGCTACTAAAGAACCAAAACTCGACATCATTGATTTAGATGAAGGATTAGATGTTGCATTTATATAACCATCCGAAATAAACCTATTTAAATAAAGAAATAATTTAAAAAGAAAGAAAAGTAGATTACTTTTTGAGAAGTTATAAAGGTTAAAATAAATAACAAAATCGAAGAAGTAGAAGAAAAGATAAATATATTATTCGACAGAGAGAAAGATATCCAGAAAATGTTTTTTTATTTATATGAGGAAATAATAAGCTGTATAAAATTATATATTGGGAGATTATTTCTTGGGAGATACCTCTAAAGTTATAAATATAAGTAGTAAAGAATTATTTGATGAATTAGAAGAAATTAATTTATAAGATAAGAGCAGGAAAGTAAAATAGAAGGTTACATTATCAAGCTATAAACATATTTGACACGTTTTATTAAAAAATATAAAAATCACAGAAAATTTGTAGCATCTAATAAATGAGTTGAACTACGAGATGTTTGTTTGTAAGTAACGGACAAAGCATGAAAGATAAAAAAAACAACATACAAAAGCAAAAAAATGCTTTCACTTCAACTAGATAAATCTACAAACTCTGCTCATTTATTTCTTTTAATAAAAATAAACTAAATAGATAAATGATGGAAAGAGGATCACAATATCAAAACACAATTAAGACAAAATGGAAGCTTTTCCCAATTTTAGTCACTATATTATTAGCAGCTGGTTTAGCCAGGTTTTCATTCAGATTTTATTTCTTATAAGTTAAATAGAAGAAAAAATGATGAATACTTATAATGAAAGTTTTCAAAGTATGAGATATCTCTAATACTAATAAATGTGCTTTTGATTTTCATATGGTAATCTAAATAAATAAATAAAAACATTTTGGATTCATTTAGGTCCACATAGAAACGGTTTTATATTAACATATGATAATGATTATGATACTGAAAATAAATCATTAAAGTTTTAAATCTGAAACTAATGGTAATGATGCTATTGATTTATCGCTAATAGTAGCTTATATTGATGTTAGACTTAAAATTGATGACAATTATCTAATTATATTCTTACCATAAATACAAATAGTTTAAAAGTACTAAAAATTGTTATTAATTAATTAAGAATAATTTTCAAACCGAGCATAAAATATAGAGAATGTAAAGTAACTGGTAAAACAAACTGGTTCAATAAAAACTATGTAGATTAAACATTAGCAGCTTATGTAAGCGAATTAACAAGAAAGTCGAAAGAGGCAATAAATAATACTCCTTCAAATATTAAAAAATACATTATTTTCAAAATAGTGTATTAACAGTAATTGAGAGAAAGCAGAAGAGTTAAAATATTGGTGATCTTTTGCAGAAAGTTATGAAGTTAATAATAAAACATAGGTAGAGGAAGATAATAAGTTGATTAACTCAAAAATTTTAGTAAACTATTAGAAACTAATTCAAGTGAATTAGAAAGAAATCTGAAAGAGTAGATTGATAACATTCATTTAAGCATGAATGTCTTTAATATATAAACTGTAAGAAAACTAAAATTTTTGTAAAATAGCTCGTTGATTTTAAATAAAAATTAAAAATTGTGATGCATATAGAAATACTATAACAAATTTAATAGAGCCAAATGCAAATAAAGATGCAGTCAATAAAAGATTGTATGTCAAAATATGGAAATAAAAATTAAATGCTCTGCAAATAAAAAAAAATAACAATATATTAAAAACTAATTTAAGTGAGTTACAAAGAAATTTGAAAGAGTACATTGATAATATCAATTTAAATACAAATGTCTCTAATAATGCACCTCCGGGAAAATATATTTGGGGAATAATTTCTTAACAGAAGACAATGCAAAAAATATGAGAATTATAAATTTTGGTGATCCTTTTACAGAAAAGGGTGCCTCGTGATGACGAGAAACCCACTTGAAGTACAAAATGTTTTCTCAAGACGGTTGATATTGGTATTAAAACTTTCAATATAGTATGGAACAATGTTTCGACCTTCTTAGGTCATCTTCAAGTTTTTGTCGTTGCAAACACTCTTTTTTAACATTAATATGACCTAAGAAGGTCAAAACGTTGTTCTTCACTTTATTTTAACTAGAGATTTAATACCCATACCAACTGTCTTGAGAAAAGGATGTCACCACTAAATCTCCAATTGAAAGTATATGAAATAATACATTTTAGCCGTATTGTAGCGGTTCATAGAATGATTCTCCATTTTTCAAGAACAACTCTAGCTCATAGCTTCGTCATCTCTGATCCGTTTGAGATTTAATTGCAGTTTTAAACACAGGAGGTCAAATTTTTTCGAATGAGGTATTTGACCACACCCAAAATCTCATAAAATAATCTACTATAATTCTACCTAAACGAATTTCAAATTGAGGGTAGGATGGTAGAAATTCTTATGAATTATAAAATCTAATATGGTATAAGTGTACTCTCCAGTAGGTGTTGTTGACGCACAGAAATATAACTAATTAAAAAATATCATAAATTAATTTATCCAGCCTAGAAGAATTTCAAGTGCCGCAGCTATTGATGATTCTCTTATGTTTATTAGTAAATGGACTAATTCTGATTCATAGATGCGATATTGTGGTCAAATACGACAGCTATTTAATAATTATTGTAGAATTTGAAACAATAAAGTTACAATTTTCTTTTAAATTAAAAATTGAAATAAAAGAGCTAGCTTTATTTGAAATTTATTCATCAAACCTTTTTAAGTTTATATTAAGAAACCCAATAATATTGAGTTAATACCTACTGGTATTAATTTATCTGAGCAATCTCTTATATATTTTATTAAAAAAAGTATAGAAATACCCCCAAAAATGATGCAGGATCTCCAAATGATTTCCTTCGCCTATGAATATTTTGTAACAATTTTTGTTTTACCAGATCTTTTACAGCTTCCTTTGTGTTTCAAGGGGGTTTTATTATTTTTCATTTTGAAAATATTGCCCCTTTAAGTGGGAGTAGTATCCCTATGTTACCTTGGCAGGGAGGGACAACAAAAACGATTTTTAGTTATTTTCATTTTCGATGTTTTGGGGCTATTTTTGATGATTATAAATGTTTTCATTTTAAAAAAAAATACGTTTACCCTTTTGTGAGCACCTAATGGGGAGACAAATTTGAATTGTCTGGAGAGCTGAGCAACGAAAGTGATTTTTAATGTTTTACATTTTCGATGTTTTATAGCGATTTTGTGAAGAATTTTTTTCTGTTTTTAATGTTTGGGGGCTACTTTGTGATGTCTTTTTAAATTTTGTATTTTTAAAATTCTTTTGCCTTTAAAGGGGCAGAAAGCTTTTATATATACCTATAACGACTCATTATAATGAATGAAACATACTAAAAATGAATTTGGTATTTAGGGACAGATCCGAAAAATAATAAAGATATCATGAAGGAGAAAATAAAAAATGATGTTACTTGATACTTAGAGAAGGAAATTTCGTTTGGTAGCTATACAAATTGTAGTTGCTTAGTATTTATATTTCAATTTGATGTTAACTGTGTTTCCAAATTGAGTGTGGTGAATCTCGGGCTGTGTATATATATATATATAAAGTGATGTCACAGGTGGATGGAGTTTTGTTTGTCATTAATTATTTTGTTTAGTAAATCCAAAATCTGCTATAACCACCGCGGGGAAATGCACCCCATATTTTAATCCGTAAACTTATTGCTGTCCCACTTTTGCATGATAAAGTGAAACGGTAAAGCAAAGCTATTTTATTGACCTACGTCTATTTTTTTTTTATTATTTAAGTGTTTGGAATTAAGTACAACGGGCTCTCTATATTTTGCTCACTGGAAAACAATTATTTCATAAATTACATCATATATAAAGTACACACATATATATACATATATATATATCATCATCGTATGTACACACGATGATTTCACAGTTTAATGAATTTTCAGTAATATATCTGTTGTAGATTTTATTGTTCTAATAGCTACATGACTCGTTAGTAAACTGCAGAATAAAAGGAAAACCACTAATGGAATAAAAACTTTTAAAGTTTACAATAAAATCTCGAAAGATATTAGAATTACACGGGTACATTTAAAGCTCCAAAAGAAGCAGTAAACTTTGTATATCGTATACATATATATATATATATTTGTGATACGTGTAATAAAAAATCATTTTAATATTTTATTTTCAGCTCATACACAAAGCTATTTGGACGAAAATGTTCCAGAAATTGTTATATTTTGTGTTCATATAATATCTTTTATAGTTATATTGAAATTTGCAAATAGTCTTGAAAGTATTGCAATTATAATTTTAGCCTCCTTTTTTTTTAAGCACAAAAAAATAAATAAATAAAAATAAAACTGGCCTGTACAAATATGAGTTTTGCTGGTGATTTGTTGGGAACGATATGATAATTTTATCATAACGATATGATAGTAAGATATACCCAAATGTGAATAAAGTGCATAACTCATGTTTGAAATCAACTTTGTTCTAAATGTTTTAATACAACTTTTATAACTGGTTTTGTGGTGTGCCACATACACACTCTTCTAGTAGATGTATGCTTCAGAAAGAACAAATTTAGAAGCTATTAAAACATAAGTATAGTAACCTGTAGATATAAGTAAAGTTACAAACATCAGTAAATTTAATTAGCAAATGAAGCCTGAAGTAGAAAACTAAGCTTACATTATCACAATAATTTCCGAATTGAGCTGGGCGTCGTGTAGTGGTTGTCTTGTCGAACTGTGGTTCTCCTCCGACAAACAAAAAAAACTCGTGCTTCGCATTATGGGGCTGTTAGAGCGTTATAAGAGTAACCGTTGAATTTCACAATTCCCTGTGAAGATAGTGACCCAAGAGTTTTTGGTGAGTTTTGTGAGCAAATTGCCCTCTTATTAGTCTATAAGTTCAAAATCAAAATATATCACAAATATTCGAAATAAACCAAAATTTCTGTATTTTTTTCTTTTTTCCGTACGAATTTTTACAAAGGCTTAGCTTTAGGTTTTCTTTTAGAATTGTAGAACGTATTTCAGTCATTCACTCTATGTTTAATCAATCAAATATTCAAAGTGAAAAGTGTTCAATG
The DNA here is from genome assembly GCA_011833715.1 of Carcinoscorpius rotundicauda. NCBI lineage: Eukaryota > Metazoa > Arthropoda > Merostomata > Xiphosura > Limulidae > Carcinoscorpius > Carcinoscorpius rotundicauda. Next base: position 25,834,143 of record CM022404.1, read on the forward strand.
AAACACATTTAATAATGAAAAGTTTTTGTTTGTTTTTTTACTTGTAGAGTGAATATCGGAAAACATTGAAAAGCGTTGATCTAAATATACCAAATATTTGTTTAATACCGTGAATAAAAAGTTTACTTACCTGAAAAGACAACTGTGGAAGTATGCATATGTTACTCTTTGTAGTCTGTGCATAATATTAAATAATCACTTTATTGAACATTAAATTTATCAAATACCCATGAAGAGCAAAACACAGATAGTCCATTGTGTAGCTTTGCTTTTATCATGAACCAAAGAAAATTAATCAATCTTTCCCAAATAAACTTATAAATCTCAATGTGTTTCTGGTGTTAGTCACCCTTCAAAAAGTAGCTTTCAACACATAAACATTTTAAATATGAAGTTTCTCTTCAATCCTTCTGTATTTTAAATTTGTATTCACTTGGACAGTTAATGAAAAGCGAAGAAATAACTTACTTACCTGTCTTCAATGTTTAAATCCTTCCTCAACCATTTGGCAGAGTACTTGCCTTTAGCAGTGAAAGAGACAATCATATAAAACTAAAAAAAAAATGTAGATATTCTAAGTTGATAGGTCAGAGACCTCTAAGATTTAGGCTTGTTGTTGTTGTTGTTGTTGTTGTTGTTTTGTATTAAGCACAAAGCTACACAATGGGCTATCTGTGCTCTGCCCACCACGGGTATCGAAACCCGGATTTTAGCGTGCAAGTCCGCAGACATACCGCTGAGCCACTGGGGGGCAAGATTTAGGCCTAATCAGCCCTAATTTAAGACTGTTGAGATGAAAAGGTACTACCCGCCACCTGTGCAACTGTTGTTTGCCGAATAACTAACAGTTTTTACCCTCCCAAGTTAAAAGTGTGAAGAGGGTTAATCTGTATATTGTGTTTTGATCTTTGTACTTTTCGATTCATATTGCGGCACCTTCACGCTAAGTAACGCCCAACGCACTGACTGTTAGATAAATATTGAAACAGATGCACATACTTAATTTGGAAAATTTTCTCATATACAATGGATTTGAACATAAGTTTTCAGATATGTAGTTACAAGTGAAATTTTACTTCCTAAAAGCACAAACTATCTAAAATGCTCTACAAATTTAGATTTAATTGCGAATGACTTCGTTCTGTTTTTTAACCACAGTTCATTAAAATGGAGTTTTCGTGTTTAAGTTATATTTGTCTCTTTAAAATAGTTAAACTATTTATAGTAATAAATAAATAATAAAAACAACAATTACTAAATAATGATTTAAAATAATCAATAGTTATAATTGAATAGTTTCATGGTAAAGACAAAATGGTTGAATTCTGAGTGCGAATATCCCAGTATCATTTACAATTGGTTATAAAAATAGAATAACTGCTTTCAGTAAAACTAGTTATGAAACTTGGCACGTTTTTATATATGTATGTTCTTATTGGATTTATACAAAACACTATATTTTAAATTAAAATGCGTCTGTTCTAAAACTCCAACAAATTCTCTTTTTTTTTTAAACGCAAAGTATTGGCTAAACTGGTACTTTTTTAAAGTAGAAATGCCTATGCTCTAGCTCTTTTATCAGTTACTAGGCTTGAGATTGATATTTTTCAATATTCATATGTCTTTAACATTCTTGTGTAATCTTGAATTAAAGAAACATTTGTGAGATTTCACAATACCAATCAAGGATTACTTACTACAGTAAACTAGTGGTGTTTATTACAGTGAGCTTGAAGGCATATAAGTTAAAATTCGAGGCTTGATACCAGTAGTGGGGGCATCTCATTTACTACATTTAGTTTTTATATTCCAAATTAACTTTTAAATCTGTATTTGAATCGTTAGCATTCTCATTCGAAATATAAATTATATTTTAATATCTTTTCAACTATTTTTTTTCTTCTTGATCACTTAATTTCTGTTAATTTTTCATACTGATAAATACTTAGAAGAGCTTTTGTTTTTAATTAACGTAGCATAACAATTATGTCAGTGCTTGGCTTTTTCTCAGCTGCATTAGTCTTTTTTGTATCCAATTTCAAACTCATAATTCGTCACTCGAGTAAATCTGTTTTGACCTTTATGCTTCAACAAAAGATAAGCATGAAAAATTAGTTTAACGCGTTAGCCCGAGAGAGAAAATAATTCCTCATTGTGTAAAGTCTACTCATTTAATAGAAATTTAAAGGACTTTTCTAGTGCATAATTCATACAAGAAAAATATGTAAATCGAACCCTTGGGCTTATAATTAGCTTGACGTAGTTTTCATCTGTGTTTGTAGCCTTGGATAAAAGTATATAATACTTCTCTGTTCATGTTATCGTATAATATGAGCACCTAAGCCTGTAAGATGCTTTGAAACTACAAAGGATAATTTCAAGAAAGAATGTATCACATGGTGGACACTACTACTATCTTGGAAATAGCAATAACATGGTGGACATCTATAATTCTTTGACATGATAATTTTATTTTTTAAGCTCTATCTTGCGGCTTTATTATTTCTATGATTACTTTTCTAGGGCTACAGATATACAGATAATTCTTTTTCATCGTGTTTCTTTTTTGTGGGTAGAAGTAAACTAATAGTTTTACCTTGCTAAGGTCATTTTTAATAACGTAATAGGTTAACAGTGTATTTATTCTTATAGCAAAGTCGCATCGGGCTATCTACTGAATCCACCGAAGGGAATCAAAACCTTGATTTTAGCGTTGTAAATCTATAAACTTACCGCTTTACCAGTGGGGGGGCAGGTAATAGTAAGTGGATAAATGTGTAGTTTTAACTGACAGACGGACAAAGGGGCAGGTAAGTTAACTGATTTACCAGTAAGTTTATTTATCATGTATTTTTAAGATGTAACTCTATGTTTGTCTTCGCGTATCTTTAAGCTTGAGAACACTTGTTCTTTTATGATATTTCACTTTAAGTGGTGAGTTTATTTATCGCGTGTTTTCGGGGTGTAACTCTGATTCTTTTCTTATATATTCAAGTTTAAATACACTTGTCTTTCATGACATTCTACCTTTACTGGTATTTCTGTCGGTTATTACTGAAAACCACCTTGAAAGGAAATTTTTCGACGTACAAAACTGTTACATTTGTTAACCCCTAATAAATATCTCTTTATTTACTAGTTATCATAAAATGTGGGATATATCAACCAGAAATATTGACACAGCATGAAACTTTCGGTACTGTCGAAAGTGATTACCGTTATAGTTAGTTTTATTATACTTTTTAGAATGACGGTTTCTCAGCAAGATAATCAAATCACGTGGATTTTTTATATGACTCTTTTGTTTAAAATCGGACCTTGTAGATCAAGGACATTCTGGAAGAAGTATCTTAAAATATTCCTCCTCACCCATATCCTCGGGAGATTCTTCATAGCAGGATTCTGTGTTGTTTTTAAGCTTCTCTCCTTATGATGGTTTTACAATACCTCAAGGTATATGAAAAGGCGGAAAGTTATGGATAATACTTACATTGTTCAGTAAAGTTGGCTTGTAGATTTGTTTTCTAAAATATTTTCATATACATATAAATATTTCTACTTTCTTCCATGCAATGTACAGATATTTATCAAAGCTATTGAATTTTGTAATTATGTTATATCAAATTCCAAAACATTCTGCCCCCCAGTAGTTCAGCGGTATGTCTGCGGACTTACACGCTACAATCCGGGTTTCGTTACCCGTGGTGGGCAGAGCACAGATAGCCCATTGTGTAGCTTTGTGCTTAATTCAAAACAACAACAACCAAAACATTCTTACTCAGAAAAATATTTTGTTCATTTTTTGCATTTCAATTTATATCAGATTTATTCTTATAACATTGCCTAACTATCAAAAAAGTGTTTAAAACTGGCAAAACACGTCTGTAATAAAAACTTTATTACTAAAGTCTTTGTTATAAATGTGTATGTTTTACCAATAAACATCTCTTTATTTACTAGTTATCTTAAAATGTGGGATATATCAACCAGAAATATTGACACAGCATGAAACAAGGAATTCATACGTTGCACAAAGATCAGCTTTAGTTTTTTATACAGAAACGTTAATAAATATCAATGCGTATACGCCGTACTGTTTTACGTAGTATCATGCGTTTTAATTACAATGTTATTTAATGTCTTATTCATAAATAGTTTGTCCTTAAGATTTCCTACACATGGCAAGCATTCATGATTACGTTGAGTTATTTGTAATGTGAAGAAGATATATATTTATTCTCTGTATTACACGTTCATGGAAAAAAAGTATTTCTGTTCTCGGATTCATAAAATTTGGCTTCCCTGTCAGACTTTATACAGTCTTTTTTTTTTTTTTTATCGAAGTGTGTCTTTATCGTTGTATTTTATTATTCCTGAAAAAATCCTGTTTATCACATATTATTATGTAAAGTGTCGGTTCAAACATGGAATTTGTACCTGTCAGCAAAAAAACAAAAAGACCTACCAGTTACTCCTGAGGATAGGTAACGTTTAAGTTTTAGACACATAGGTAGTGGTACATAAAACTAGAACTATTCAACCGTAAGATTCAGAACCTGTCCCTAGTCCCATCAAACGAGTAAGACATTCATTTGAATTTGGTTTCGGTTCTGTTGACTTTTAGGATTTGGTTTGATTGGCACAGAGCTGCTTTTCATGTGTTAAAAGATGACCTTAGTGTACGCATATATCTGACTTACATACAGTTAATTTTCTTTCATCAAGGGGGCGTGAATGACATAGTATTATACGAGGTACTAGCAAAGAGAATAAACTTCCTAGTAGTTTTAAGAAAGCGTAACGTGTTTTGAAAAGTAGAAAGCTTCCTTCTGACTTTTATCTATTTATGTAACGAACTTTTAAAAAATATTTTTTTTAATTTGCCAAAAACAGTATGTACGTGAGAAGTAACGCCCATTACGAAGAATTTATGCAGTAGATATTCTATTCGCCAATAATATTGAATACGAGCCTTATTTCTTCACTGTAGAATGATATTCTTGGAAAAGAGAAACCCAGAGAACTATGGTAGGTTCTGTAATTATTTAGATAGACTTGTAAATAGATAAATAAAGTTACAAATAGATAAACAAAAACCATAAAGTTTCTCTTTCTTATGTTATGAGTGAATTAATTTATTATTAATTTTGTTTTCTTTTTACAAACAAAATAGTCATATTTATAGAGAGTGTTTATTTAATTTCTCGCAATGCTATACAATGGCTATCTGCGCTTATCATTCCTGACTTTCAAGTTATCGACTAGAGGAGATGTAGGTAGTGAACATTGCTCATTTACGACTCTTGTCACATCTAATGTGGGATTTATCTATCATTCTTATAACACAACTACATACATAATTTTCTTTCTGGTAAGAGGATTTGAACCACAGGAACTTAAATTCACAAACCGCACGCTAACTACTCGGACTTTATCTATAATCGATAGAACTATTATAAAATATCAGATATAAAAGTTTCAAATTTTATTTAAAAAATTTCGAACACCAATTAGGTAAATAACTGACATTCAGATGGATTAAAATGTAAAATGTAAACATTCTCGACTTCAAACAATAAAAAAGAAAATGTAAATTTCATAATTTAGTTGCCTGTGTTTAAAATATTATTGAATGAAGTAAGAAAGATAACTCTAATAACATACACCAATGACAAAACGTAAAACGTTGGCTATACTTATTTCATTAAAAAAATCCTGTATTCATTTTTCTAACATTTTTGTGATGTTCCCAACATTTTCGGTTATGTCGAAAGATAATCAAATCACGTGGATTTTTTTTATATGACCCTTTTGTTTGAAATCGGACTTTGTAGATCAAGGACATTCTGGAAGAAGCATCTTAAAATATCCCTCCTCACCCATATCCTCGGGAGATTCTTCATAGCAGGATTCTGTGTTGTTTTTAAGCTTCTCTCCTTATGATGGTTTTACAATACCTCAAGGTATATGAAAAGGCGGAAAGTTATGGATAATACTTACATTGTTTAGTAAAGTTGGCTTGTAGATTTGTTTTCTAAAATATTTTCATATACATATAAATATTTCTACTTTCTTCCATGCAATGTACAGATATTTATCAAAGCTATTGAATTTTGTAATTATTTTATATCAAAGTCCAAAACATTCTTACTCAGAAAAATATTTTGTTCATTTTTTGCATTTCAATTTGTATCAGATTTATTCTTATAACATTGCTTAACTATGAAAAAAGTGTTTAAAACTGGCAAAACACGTCTATAATAAAAACTTTATTACTAAAGTCTTTGTTATAAATGTGTATGTTTTACCAATTTTGAACACTTTTTATGATTTTTCCACGTTTTGCAGTTATTTTATCGTGTGTTTTCACCTAATTATAAAAAAAATATCCATCTCTAATTTCCCACATAGGTATTTAACTTATTCCTTTTTCTCAAAGCTCATGAGTTTCAAATGTATCAAGTTTTTAGAAATAACTAATCGTAGTATCATAAAATTCCATTTTCTTTTTGTTGATAAGGAAATAAATAATGAAAGCTTATACCATATACAAAGTAAAATACAAAAGAACTTTAAGTATAATGCAATAAGGAAAAACGATAAACATTATCATCAATTTTACAACCTTTAAAATTGACCAAATCAAGCGAGAGTCAAGAAATGTGATGACTGGAAGGAAAGTCGTTGAAAATAACGTCATTAGTTTTGTTTCATGACACTCTTTTCAATGTTAGTTGAAATATGAGAATATCAGGTTAACTATGGTTTGATAAACTACCGTTGCTTAATATTAAAAAAAAAAAAAATCCGTCACGTTTCAGTTCAGTAACAGAGGCTTTACAAAATACTCATTTTAAGGTTTTAATGATGAATGGTAAATTCAGTTGGATATATCATTAACTTCCGATTTTGCGTTTCTTTTGTCTGATAGCGAAAAATAGGAAAACATTTTCACATAAAAACAAACAGAGGGGTGAACGCACAAATATACTAAAATAATTTGATGATGCATTCTCTGACATATATATAATCAGATACACTAGTAAATTGAATTTTTAGCCCTATGTTGTTCAAAGTTACATTAAAAGATCTGTTGTTTCGCAGTACCCACATTTAGAAGTGAGAAGGATAGGCTCTGGAGTTCTTATTCAAGGACTTTCATGAACAAACAGTTATGATTGACAAGAGAAGGCTCCAATCAAACTAGACCATAAGCTTGTCGCTGTCAGTGATATCGGTTTGATGAGAAGATTTGACAAGTTACAATTTCAATCAGAAAAAATATTTTGCCTGAGAAAAATTTGTGGTAATTTTGAAAGGCGAATGGTGCAAAAATTCAATGATTTGTTTTATCACTTGTGTTTTATTTTTTTAAACGCAATAATTGCATACATGAAAAAAAAATGTATATCTAATATTGTGTTAGCAGAACTTATCGCTAACTTTCTGGAACACAAAACGTTTTTCTTCACAAAGACAAGCAGTAATATAAAAGACCAAACAAATGTCAAAGAAACTTTTATATGCAAAAACGAAGAAGGTCGAAACGTTGTTCGCTCTTCTATTTGAAGTGTTTTCTGGGCCCAGAACAGCCGTTTTTGCATATAAAAGTTCTCAACAAGTGGGTTTCTCGACATCACTAAATGTCAAAGAAACTTGAACTATTGTACCCTGCGCATATAGCAGTTTACAAATCGAGTTGTTTGTGACAACTGAATTATCAAATATAAATTTTTCATTCAGATTTATTAGTTCAGAGCTCCTATGGGTTTTTAAATAGTAAAATGAGAACTGTAAATTTCTGAAACACAAAAAATATTTTATCCCACGTCTATTGCCTGTAGATAGACCTATTGCAAGATGGTGGCCCGGCATGGCCAGGCGCGTAAGGCGCGCGACTCGTAATCTGAGGGTTGCGGGTTTGCGCCCAAGTCGCGCCAAACATGCTCGCCCTCCCAGCCGTGGCGGCGTTATAATGTGACGGTCAATCCCACTTTTCATTGGTAAAAGAGTAGCCCAAGAGTTGGCGGTGGGTGGTGATGACTAGCTGCCTTCCCTCTAGTCTTACACTGCTAAATTAGGGACGTCTAGCACAGATAGCCCTGAAGTAGCTTTGTGCGAAATTCAAAAACAAACAAACAAGCAAGATGGTTTATTTTTCATGCTAGAAACATAAGAATTGTATGTTATTAATTACATTTTAAGCAAACTTCACCTGTAATATATTATTAGAATTTCCAATAGGTTAAAAAGGCAAAATTTTTAAAATATTTCAATTAAATAAAACGTATTTTATAACAAACTTGGATATCTCACTAATTTGTTAACCACGGAAAATATTTCCATTAACTGAAGGACGTTTTATAAAAACAACTTTGTTTATACTTCATTAATAAAGTTTATGAATGGACATTTTAAATCTTTGATCAGTATTCTTTATTATTTAGGTTTATTTCCAAGCACAAAATTGCAGGATGGGCTATTTGCACTGTCCTCAAATTCACATTTTACAGTTATTAAGTTCGCATGCCGCTGAGCCATCGAAGGGATCTTACTTGTTCAAAAATTCAGAAATTTTCTTTAAATTTATAAATAGTACGCATGATTGAGGTTAATTAGTCTGATATTCAGCATGTCTTACAGAAAAAATAATCTCGAGTTTCAGGACATAAAATTACATTGGGATTTATATTCAACAATGAAAGTTTAAGTTTCAACGTAGTATTTTTACCGAAATTAACCATAAAATACAGAAGCGAAAAGGAATGAGGGAACTGATTACCAAGTGTCGGCGATGGAAACTGTTGGCGAATATTTGAAACTGCAGGTTAAGTAATCTCCAAGAATGTGGGCCACCATTGTTTTGGGTTTTTAAATAGAAAGTGGTTGAGGTTTTGACTTTCACCTGTCTACAGAGCCATCTAGTTGTTAAAGCTCAGTCCTATTCCTTCGTTCACCTACGCGTTAGAAGTTCCTTTCGCCTTAAATTCCACAACTGGCCCCTTCACACTTTCCACATAGCTGCAAAAAGGAAAAGAAAACGACTGTGACGTCAGATTATAACTAAAGAATGTTAATCTAGGTCGTAGTTTTTAATGCTCCTTCTATTATAATATCTTAATGCTTTTAACGTGAAGTATGCTCACGACTAACGTTATTCTTGGAATATCAAAAGTATAGATGTTTTATACACGTAATATCAAAACAATTACTTCTTCAACTGTCTATGATGTCACCTTTTATTATAAAAATTGTTACCTGTTTCTTATTTAAATAGTATAGCTTCACATTTAAAGGTAGAAGAGGATTTATAGGATTGAAAATTAGTTGGGTTTTTTTAATTTCTCACAAAGCTACTTGAGGGCTATCTGCGCTAACCATCTCTAATTTAGCAATGTAAAACTAGAGGGAATGCAGCTAGTCATTTTTATTACAAAACCACGAACAAAGAAAGTTAATCCCGCCTAATTTGTGATGATTAAATTATTTTCCCTTTATTTTTAAAATGTAATTTGTAAATTTTAACGGCACTCTTGCTTAATCTTAAAGTACGGTTTCTAGGTAATGGGCAGAGCACAGATAGTCCATTGTGTAGTTTAGTGTTCAATTCTAAACAAACAAACAAAATTCTAAGTGATATTACTAATATATTTTGTTGAAGACCACAATGAAATATCTATTCACTTCATGGATTGTTCTTAAAGGTCTGTAAACGGATAGTAACATTCATTGTGCTAACCAACTTTGTTATCAGAGTTTAACGAATGAACGCAGTAAATTGACTGTTTCAAAAATATATTGAGCTTTACCCTAAACACTTAAGAAAGAGAAAAAAACAGCTTTGACCTAAAATTCGTCTTGTTTTAAGTTTATACAAAAGTTCTGTTGCGTACAATCCCTGGTCAGTCACTCTAAGTGAGTGCACTGTTTCTTACTTTTATCTCAGTGTCGTTTTTAACTCTGTACTTGAGGCGTTGTTATTAAAGTAGGGGAGACTACACCTGGCAGTGTATTTTTTCAAACTTTCTAGTCACTGAGTAAGCACAAAAAGTCACGTGCCAGTAACCAAAACAATCAGATATAACGCTGATGACGAGTTCATTGTTTATTTGTCGATGAAGTTTTTGTTCTTATAGGCAAGAGAAATTATTCATTTTGTTTGAAGAACTAAAAAACACTCCTATGAATTATGGTAAAATTGCATAGCCGGACATGGAAAAGTGTATCCCAGATAACCTCGTTAACTTTCAAGCATGTTAGTATTACACAGAGACTTCAACTTGAAAGAACGTAATGGCTGAGTATTGCTTCAATATAATATAGTCGCAATTAATCAATGTTTGTTTTCGGGTGTAACGTTCAGTTCTTATTAATAAAAAAATTCATGATCAGGATGTACAAATTAAACGGCGCTTTTGAAGTCCACTTATTTTAACTCTAACGTTTCTTTTTATTAAATATGTGAAGAACAGTTTATGTGGGAATTAAGCTCAAATTGTATTTCAATGGCAAGTATCTGAGACACTACACAATTAGTAGACTAGAGGTCGTAGTAATATTAAGCTCAAAAGAATCTCAGGGATTCAGTTAGTTTATTTATATACGCTTTCGGTATGGTAAAATGCACTGTATCAGTTCATTGTGTAAGTTAAAAATTAGCTTGTCGAGTCATACCTCTTTTAAATAATTAGTAGTAATGAAAAAATAATTTCCTTATTTGTGTTTCGTTCGCACGGATTGTTTTCCGAACTAGCTCAAAGGGCATTTTAATTATCCCTTGGAGTCCCAGATAAAGGAATAAATATAGTTTTGTAAACATATTGCACTTTTAAAAGATCTGCTTGTAGGACTGTAATCATTACAGTGCCCGGGGCATGGAGCTGACTTCTCACTAGAATATGTATAAATATCAGTGTATCTGATGGTTTTGGCCTTGTTGGTGAGCTGGGTAAGTCTATTATCGAAGTATGTGGCCCCACCTGTGAGCTTCCCTTAAAATGCTAGTCACGTGGTCTTCACTGAGTCAGGTGCGTCATTTATCAAGAACCCTTGCTGGCTTCTTGGCTACCTATGCGTGACGTAAAGGCCCGAGCGTGTCATGCCTGTAAGTTGTATGAAATGGCTTGTTTTCGAGGTGAACATGCATATAGTACCCATTTACGGATAACTAGGTACTCTTGAAAATTTTTCACTTCCAGAAAGAAAGTTTATTTTGTTTCTTTTGCTGACTCTCTAACTCATTTTTTGTATGCAAATTGACTGATGTGTTACTATGTCATATACGAGTACTTTTATGTTTTCTTATATATATCACACAAGTGAAAATTAAACACTATATGTGTAGAGGAAATTTTCATCCATTCACCCGCTTCGTTTTTCTCTCGTGAGAAGAATAACAAACATTACTTCATATACGTCATTCTTTTTCTGTATGCATATGTTTAAGCTCACAACTGTAAGAGTTAAGTATTTTACTTAACTTAAAATTCTCTGGCTTGTACAAGGTACTTGCATAGAGTCTCGGTAATGTTCAGAGTCAGATCGCGTGAGCTACAAAACCTTCAAAGGGAATTTTGATTAAGAGAAAACTTCGTCCTACGTGGTGGACGTTAGTGAACCACATCTTATTAAATATTATTTACGTGAATAAAATATAGTTTTAGAAGGAGCTACATTTTCTACCTGCTATATTTTTCTTGTTTTTTATTGAACTTCCGATTATGTTACGAGAGTAACAGTTTTTCTCCTATAGCAAGCTCCAACAGATGTTAATTGTATTTGAACTTGTATAACATAGCTACTTGGCTTCAAGCTACATGGAATTTAATATACATGAGTGTGTGTGCTTGTGTGTGTTTTTTTATAGCAAAGCCACACCGGGCTATCTGTTGTGTCCATCGAGAGTAATCGAATTCCTGATTTTAGCGGTGTAAATCCTTAGAATTACCGCTGTCCCAGCGGGTGATGACATGCAGGAGACATCAGTAACTTTTTCACCGTTTTCTTCAAACTGATTAACAATTGCAAGTTTAATACTGAACAATATCTAATCGAGTCACGAGCTGTGGGCGTGTAGTAAAACCAACGATCATATTTGATATTGTGAAATTAATAATATTTAGCATTGCAATCTTACACAATCATGAACTGTTACGTGGATTATTTGTTATAAACTAACAGAGATGATCATGTCAAACTGGAAATCATACATAAAAAAACTGAAAAAATTCTAGTAGAATCCAAAATTTGATGTCTTAATTAAACAAAATCTTTGTAACAGATACCAAACAGATGTTTAGTGCTTTATAAATATCAATGCCTCAAGTTTACGAGTAAACATTGCACTAAATAAAATCGCTAAACTTATTAATGCAATATATGGTAAGAATTTAAAAGTTTACTCTCTGTTCCAACTTATTATTTTATCATACCTTTCCTAGTATGAAATGTACTTGGATGTTACGGTACTCCTCAACGTTTCTTCAGAAAACAATTATTGGTGACAACGATATTTGGGAAATAAAAAAATGAGACTATTTATGTGACGTTTTTGAGGTTTGATTTAGTAAACAATAAAATAATCGTAAACAACAATTTTAAATTGCTCGTGACGGAATGACACAAAATCTTGTGGAGATAACGAATTTACGGACTGTGGATTTGTTTTGTTTTTTGAATTAAGCACAAAGCTACACAATGGGCTATCTGTGCTCTGCCCACCACGGGTATCGAAACCCGGATTTTAGGGTGTAAGTCCGCAGACATACCGCTGAGCCACTGGGGGGCAGGGACTGTGGAAATGAAATGAATACAGTTTTCCTGCGAATGTCAAGCTAGAAAGCAAAGAATGACCTAAAGAACCAAAATGACATTTTGTTTTAGATGCAAATACATTGAACAGGTGCAACTGAAATATACAACATGTGCAGTCTATGAACAACTTGTGCAATATTACTCTTTGAGTAAATGTATTAAATGTGTGTTAGGTTTGATTAATTTATTCTAGAATGCTGAGCCTCATAGCTAAAATCTAGTTTTCCTTATCAAGTTTTGACAACGTCTTTCACACTCTTCTAAACATAAGAAATTCTATTACAACTTCAGTTGGTACACAAAGCTAAACCTTAATCGTACATTGTACTGCCAAGAAGATAAAATACTTGGTTTAATATTAAGTGAATAAATGATGAAGAAAATTATTCTCACTTATTTTTATGGACGTTTTAAAATTGCTGTAATAGGTGGTTATACTTGGTAATAATAAATCTAACTTTGACAATTAAGCATGGAAGAATAAAAGTAGAACTATATGGTAAACGTCACCTGGCGCGCTGTTCTTCCGAGAATGTCTTATATTAAAAAAAATTCACAAAACATGTTAAATATTTATTCTGTGAATCATCTTCGCCAAGCGAGTGTTTGTTCACCAGCAATAAAGAAATTATCACAACAATCCGAATTCTCTGTTGTTAAAGTTTATCTTATAAGGGTACATTTAGAAAAACAAAACGTTTTTACGTTTTAATTATTTCCATTTGTATGTTTGACTTAATATAGATGATTTCTATTTGCTAGGCCCGTTATGGCCAAGCGTGTTAAGGCGTGCGGCTCGTAATTTGAGGGTCGTGGGTTCGCATCCGAGTCGCGCTAAACATGCTCGCCCTCCCAGCCGTGTGGGGGCATTATAAAGTGAGGGTCAATCCCACTATTCGTTGGTAAAAGAGTAGCTCAAGTGTTGACGGTGGTTGGTGATGACTAGCTGTCTCCCTTCTAGTCTTACACTGCTAAATTAGGGACGGCTAGCACAGATAGCCCTCGAGTAGCTTTGTGCGAAATTCCAAAAAACAAACAATCTATTTGCTAATATAGCAGGTTATTAAAAAAGGTACGAGCCATGACGCCAGGACGGTGTGTTTAGCAGTTTAATTGATTCACAGCCAGTTCCTGACCATTCAGTAGTGTGATGTCCTAACCATTTTCGACGAAGATTATTTGTATAGTGGTATTGATAAAGTATATGGAGTCAATGTAAAAAAAATATTTAAAAGCAATTGTAATCACAAGGCATTCAGAGTTCTCCACAAAAGAAGAAAGAACTTGCATGGTAAAACGTTTGAACAGCATCCACGCTTCAAGCTAAATCAAAGAAACACTCTCAATTGTAAAGCCTAAATAATGGTTACCAAAGTACCTTTTGGACCAAAGAGCTATTGCGATGACGCTGGGTATATACCCTGTTACCAATAAGAAGACAATAAATAAGACTTTGAAGATTCTCAAGCCAAAGGCTCACAAACTTCCAGCCTCATCCCAGGATCAACGGTTGTCTTCACTAAACAAACTGGAGTTAGAGCAGTTTCATTTGACCAAATGCCTATCAAGCCTTTCTTTGTATTTCCAATGGCCATTTTTTGTGGGTAAAATTTAAAAAAGTTTGGGAAGCAGATATCTACATACACTGTAAGCTATTTGGAATATTTGTCAACATTCACTTCATCTTTTTTTTATAATTTCTTGTTACTTTGGAAATTGCGATGTCGGGCAATAATGTTTAACCATCATTCACCAAATTAAACACGACTGATGATGGAAAAAGTAGCGCCAAAGGTACCAAAAGACGTAAAGTATTATTTTTATAATGTGTAGTAAATGTTGGAATTAATTATCACTTGTAAAGGGCATCATTGTTTGTGTCTTAAAAAAAAAAACTTTATAATATGGTGCAGCAACAGTCCGACGTTGGGATAGCAGTAAGTCTACGAACTTACAACGCTAAAATGCAGGATTCGATTCTCGCAGTGGACACAACAGATAGTCTAAAGCGACTTTCCACTAAAGCAAACAAACAAACAAGCGTATTTTACAAAAAAGTATTTTACAGGAACTGACATATTTTAGATAAAATAGATGTTCACACAGAACATTCTGTTAATTTTGAGTATTTCCCAAGTCAATTAGCTGTGCTGGTGCCAACATTTGCGTTTGAACTGTCGATTATTTTCAGGCAATTAAATAGACTTTTCTTTTATTCCTTTTATCATTTCTCTTCTCATTGAGTTGACGCGGTTTTAATTTTATTTCTATAAAATGCTGATAAAGAGAAAATAAACCCCACAATTTTACATGCTAGGTGTAATTACACACAAATTTGGATTGTGAAACGAGAAAAAAAAATGTTTCGAATATGTTTCTTTTATAAAACTATAAAAAAATAAAATAATTACACAAGAATTTATCTAAATATATATATATCTACTAATATAGCTATATACCTCACTTTTGTTTTATCAGCTCACGATGCACGTGTTTGCTTATATTAACTATTTACTGGAAATGAAACCAGTTTATTGTATTGAGATGGTTGGACTCAGTAGGCAGTATCACTAATGTGAACAAGCTATATTTTTGTATAAGCTGACTATGTTACATACTAGGGATATAAAGAGCTCTTATATGCAA
This sequence comes from Carcinoscorpius rotundicauda, assembly GCA_011833715.1. Classification (NCBI taxonomy): domain Eukaryota; kingdom Metazoa; phylum Arthropoda; class Merostomata; order Xiphosura; family Limulidae; genus Carcinoscorpius; species Carcinoscorpius rotundicauda. The sequence continues at coordinate 25,849,602 of CM022404.1, forward strand.
CGGTGTAACTACAAAAGATACCTTCTCAGCATAAAATTAATTGGACCTCCTACATTTATTTCTCCATAGCTGTTGTTACGAATCGGGTCTCCCGCAACTGTAGGGGCTGCAGAATATACGCACACCTTTTCTTATATGTTGTAGATTATAATGATGCGAAAATAAATTTTTAAAAAAATATATATTTTTACCACTAGAAGAAGATGCTCTTTATTCAGAAGTGTATTTTGCACTCATTTGGTCCCCATATAAAAGAAAGCATCGTGCAAGGGAAAAAAGTCACAAAAATATACTGTCTAGCAACAAAACAAGAACCACATACAGAACACACTGTGAGTTAATTTGCACCATCTGTAGCTCAGACTATGGTAAACTAAACTGCCACATATTTTTAGTGGATATACTTTACTGTTATCTTACTTCAAGTACCAAATTCTGAGGCAATCCATTAAGCAAACTCTGAGTTTCTTCCAATTTGTTAGAAAAACGTACTTAAGTTTTATGGATTTTTTTCTCAAATTTGATACACTGATAGATCTTTACAAGCTACAATTAGAAGTATCGTGGTGTGAATATATGCTACTTATAGAAAGTTATTCAACCAAAATTGTTCTCTCTGCTTAACTTTAATAAAAACATTTCACACGTGTACTCAAAAAAATCACACGAACTATCAGCTCAACATTTCCGTATTAAAGACGACTAACTAAGAACAGCAAAACTACAGGGTAAAGGGATACATAAGTATTGGTGAGGTCAAATAAACTAGATTAGAAATTTTTAATTGAAGTTTTCAAAAGAATCACAAGCGTAAACGGTTTTGTTTATTATTTTTTGCCAATTTTAAAACAAATTTACTAGATTTTATGAATATATTCTAATTTAAGAGAGTTTAGCGTCACATAATATAAGCTATAAAATTAGCATAAATAACGATGCTTGATATGGCTGTACCGACTGCATGAAGGTGATGACAAGAATTTGTTAATCTACATTACGTGGCGATAGTATAAAGGAAGCTATTCACGCTGTTTTAGAGAGGAAACTATCATCATATATTTTAAAGAAACTGTTCTTTTTCCGTAAAAAGCAAAGTTCTGTTTTGAATAACAGGGTGACAATCGCTAAGCTAATGTGGGTTAATATCGAGTTCCACTTTCTTATTTGGTGTGGTTTGTTGGTATGTAATGAGAAAAAGTCCTTTAATTATATTCAGTTTGGAGCACGATGTTGGGTAAAACAAAATACAAGGCTTAACTAACTAATGAATGGATATTTGTTGTAATATTATCAATGCTATAAATGAAGCTACCAGTTTGGCCCCGAATGTTGATTTCATTCCTTTAAGTCGCACACCCAATCCTTTTTCGGCCGCACCTCTATTCACACCTTAGGTTTTTCGATTAAATAGCAAATAGCTGAAAGACAGTTTCAGTTAGAAATCAAAATAAAGTATAATGGTTGAAAAATATTTTAGGATATTAAACATTTTATGTTCAAAAATTATTTTTTCTTTCAAACCAGTTTCTTTACATCATTTATGTCATTGGATTCACAAATACAATCTCCTTCACTTTGTTTTAAATATGTTTCATATTGTGAACAGCCATCTAAATTAACTGGTTTTGTTATGGTTCGCGTCTCGATACTACAAATACTCTCTCTGCTTTTGGAGATCATGTGTGCATTATATGAGTTATGATCAAATCCCACTATTTTTTCAGACATCTAGAGTTAACGGTGTTTTTAACCAGTTGCCTTTGTGTAAGTTTACGCAAAAGTAAGGAAGAAAGGTCTATGGTATTCATATCATAAAATATAACTGAAAACCTAATCACGTAATTTATAGATATTCGTGTTTCTTTGTCAATGCTATAAAATCTTCAGAAAAGTTTTCCTTATTCTCGGCCCGGCAAGACCAGGTGGTTAAGGCACTCGACTTCTCATCCGAAGGTGGTGGGTTCGAATCCCCATCATATCAAACTTTCTAGCCCTTTCGGCCCTGGGGGGAGGGAGGTCAAACGCCTTCACTCACCTAACCATGGCGGCCTCTCATTTGTTGTGAAATGTTATATAAGTAATGAATTAGAGGACACAAGACATTAACTGGGGCTACAAAGTATTTCTTGTTTGTAAAAACAATGATAACCTACCATTCCTTGTGAGCTGTTAACTATTTAATTTCTTTAACTTTTGGAAGATCATCTGGAATAATCATTGAAAATAACATAGTTTTTTGTAATATTTACTGCAGCAATGGTTTAGCTTTAAAATATAAATAGCATCATTTCTGTAATAAAAAATGACTACAATTAACGCACGAACATACACATATGTAAAGAATGATGGAAAAACACTTACATAGAGTCCAAATAACTTTTATCAAAACTTCGAAGTTGGCGTTACTTACACTAGTTTTCCTCTTACTGTAAAACTTGATGAATTACTAGCATTTATCTTTAAATAATTGATATAATGCCTAGAGAGATTAAAAATTAGACGAACCATTAAATGTAAAAGTAGCCTACAGATTTTACATGGAAACATGGTTTATGTTCAATATTGATATGACAATACCGAATTTTACATCATAGGAAAATACATCTTTGTGATTAACTTCATCGCTCAGAAATAAATAAATAAAAACTGCCAGAAAACAACGAAACGGTCTGCACGACCGGGTGACAATCGTTAAGCTAATGTGGGTTAATATCGAGTTCCACTTTCTTATTTGGTGTGGTTTGTTGGTATGTAATGAGAAAAAGTCCTTTAATTATATTCAGTTTGGAGCATGATGTTGGGTAAAACAAAATACAAGGCTTAACTAACTAATGTTAGCAATGAGCAATAATATGAGCAGGACTAAAACTTAGCCTCTGGTTTAACATAGTCTCCTGTATTCTGGTCAGTTAAATGTTTCAATGTAATCTACCCAACTCTGAGTTTTAGGGTAACGTGACTGTTGAACTTTTTTTCCAGAAACTGATTGGTTTTCTCAATTCACAAAGGTGTTTTAATCAGGATTCTTTTCCGTTTGAAGGTCAATATGATATTTTATTATTTTGTCCATCATTGCACTTGTTTCTGTTAGAATACTAATATTATAACATTGTCATTTAGTTACCTCTTTCACAAAGATATGATTTGAACTAAACCTGTTTAAATGAAGGAGAGGATACCTGCCACTAGTTTTAAAAAGGGGTAGTTTAAACACAATTAAAAGATATTGAATACACGTCTAATGTTGATAAATATCTAATTTTAGATGCATTAAAATGTAGAAAATTTAATTGAGTTAGATATGTGTTTATATTTCTTATAAAGCTATGTGTCTGTTTATTCGCATCTTGCAGCCATTTGTTCCTTATGCGTTTCCACATTTCTTGATCAATCACTATGTACATTAACACAGTGATGCAGGATGATATGAGAAAGGACATAGGGAACTAGACCTTCTATCTAATTTTATATTGATTAAAATTCTCAAAAGCATTTTATCTTTATTTTCAGTAATGGAATTTTATGTATTTTTATTACACTTTTAATGTTTATATGTTAAAAAATAAATTATGAATTTCCTGTTTTTTGTTATTGTTATTTCACCCATCCAACAGATGGGCGTTCCGGCTAGTATATTTATAAATGTATAGTAAACTAAAATACAAGTCAATAATCAATAGCGTGGTTTTTAGGTTCATAAATTTTGTCTGTCTCAATAAATTTTAAAATTTCGTCAGTTAGTTAATTGTTTTCTTTTAGTGTTTTTAAAACAAAAACTAAACGTGTTTAATGACTGGGATAACTCTGGTACTAAGTACCATAAACCCATCTTACACCACTATCTGTAATGCATATCTGAGTTTTGGTTTTGATTCACTATAAAATTTTGTTTTCCTTATATAGAATGAGAAAAATAAGCCTACAGTTTAACAACTTACAGAACAGTTCAGAGAACGAAATGCATAAAGTGGCAAATATTCGTTGTCTGTTCTAAACTGTTGACAAATGTTTGTAGCAATGAACCATGAATCTTTGGATTCACAACCCACACACGATTCCACTTACAGACAGATTATTTTGCAAGTGACATCATGTACTTCCTCTTTCATAATATAAAAGGGTTAAAGAATTGGAATTTCTCTGTGGCAACCAGTCCTTCCAACACTGTAAACACATTAATTGGGTGGCTCCTCAAGTTAACTAACAAACAACTTTAGCATAACAGCTATAAAATGTAATCTAGCGAGGACACTCATTCTCATGGAGCAAAATCACAAAATTGAGGCATATATTTTGAGACAGCAAGTCATCCTAAACATTAAATGAATGGATTGACTGAAATAATCACATATTTTTATCCCTAGCATATCCAACAGAGCAACAATCGCCAGTTTTGCTCTAGAATTGTGCTAATATCGACCAACAATTACACTTTTCATACATTTAATGTAGTGTTTCCTATCTACTGCAACAATACTTGAATATATGCAGTAATTTCTAGAGTAGTACATGAATTTGTGCCACACAAAATGAGAAAAGTTGCAGTATACTAACAGTTTCTGATAGAAACACAATTTAACTGTGGTTTCAGAAAAATAACAGCTTCTCAGAGCTAGTTGGATTAGATTATATCCTTTGATGTTTTATTCCATCAGACAAAAAACTCCAGTAATTACGATACGTGCTTGCACACAGCGACCACCAGTAAACTGAAGTTGTACATCGCTTTACAAAAAGAAGGCTACACTTTCTGAAACACTGAGTTGTTTGAGAATGGGTGTTTAACCAGTGAAATTCTGTAAATACAAACATTTGATTATTCACCTTCCAGCTGAAATGGTCATTGTTATAGTGACGGATGCAATAGTGGCACATCATCTAAGAGTAACTTACCATTTTATCCACGTCAAAGGGTGGAAGGCTTAGAATTCCTGACGAAGTATGACTAAACTTTTTCACTCTTCCATTTGAAGCTATAGTTAATTTAAAGATTTAATTAAGGCTGCTTAAACATTCCATCTCCCTGGGTCACGTAAAGATCAAGAAAGTAAAAGCTAGAGGTTTAACTCATACACATTACTATACTTTCAAAATCAAGACTCAAAAGCAAAAGTTAAATATGAATTGTTATGATGAGGGGCACCAGAAGATTTCAGAAGGTTAACTATTTCCCTGTCAATTTATATTTGGCGTGTAATTTTCTATATACATTTGCTTAAGTTACACATAAATAAATATTTGTAGGTAAACAAGTTGCTTGTAGATAAGAATTTGATGATTTTTCTCTCTTTTCATTTAAAAATGTATGATGTGCACTTTTGATACTTTGAACTTACAAGTAAATTAACAGAATTTCTTACGAATAGTTACATCTCAAGCCTAATGTGAAGAAGGAGAATTTTAAAACACTAAAATAATGGTGATTTACTTTTTCCCTTTAAAATCCAGAACATTCCTTTAATTCAGATAATTTTTCATTGATGCAATGATTGACTAACAAAGTTATCTTTGTATATATGTAGCTGCATGTTGAGAGACTGATCAGAATAGGTTTTTGACAGCAAGTTTCAGTGAGAAATTAGGTAGGTTACCTGTTTGTAGTACTTCAGAGATAATTTGTATTTTCTTTTACTGTTACAGAAACGGACCTGAATGTCTTTCTTTTCATTTTATGATATATTCTGTTTTTTTATGTGATTCCTAGGTACAAATTTGATTCTGATATCTGTGTTCATAGTGTCTTTATTGCAGAAATAAGATTGATGTGGATCAAATTTTTGTAATGATTTACAAATTGAGAATTTAAACTTTAAATTTTATAATGGTATTGGAGTAATTTTATCATGATTTTACAACTTAAATAATTTAAGTGTCAGTTTATTAAATGATACATATTGTATACTTATGGCATCGCACTATTTAAGTTTTTATTTACCATACTGTAACGTATTTGCAGACCAATGTGTATATTCATGGCTATTTTCATTTAATAGAAGTCCATTTTATAAAGTAAAATGTTCTGTAAAGTGGTATTAACATATTAATTTCAGAAAAATAAGAAGTAGATCTATTGCATGTTCCCAGTTTGTAAAGTTCTTTTTGTTGTTGTGTGCCCAAATAAGATATTTTAAGCAGGGATCGTAAGCTTATTATTATAATTAATTAATTCATCATTTAATTAAAACTGAGTCATGCTCTTAAAGGGTTCAGCATAAATATAATAAATCTACACTATAAACTTATAATATGTAGATGTATTTTTAAATAGACAAGTCTAAACTTTCCATCGTTTATTTTCTTCTCTAACATGCAAGTAAAATTTTGCACATAAGCGGTAAGAGAGAGAGACATAAAAAGGGATGAAGCATTTGATATATCGTTTACTAGTAGTTTAGTCGAATGTGGGAAAAGAGTTTTTATAGTGGACACTCCTCATGCAATATTGAATTGTTGCCATGCAGAGTGACTTTAAAAACAGGATTTTCTAGATATTATTTGCTGCCTTTCATTTGTCTTTTCTGTAGTTGAAAACATGTAGTTCCGTGCGCGGAGAGATTGTCTTAAAGCGTAGAAAAGAAATATTATGGTTGATAGAGTTAGTTTAATGTTACCAGAAAGTGCATCAGATTTAACTCTTTTCATTTTATACCTTTATTCACACTTTCAATGTAAGGCTTGTATAACACCATCTCTAACTCTATCACAACAGATAAAACTACGTCACTGTATTTGCCACAGATTGTGTGAGCACATATAACCAGTTTCACATTTACCCAAAATACTATTATTTACAGAATTTTCAACTGATACCGATGGGAGGATGAATTATAAATCACAACTATATAAAATTCGGATAAGTTGTCACAAGAAGAGTTATGTGATTTCGTGTGTTGGTTTGACTAATTGCCATCACGTTATAAGATACGAACTTATAACAGTCTTTAAAGACCGTAAGTACGAACAGAAAATTTTCTTGAGGACAATGTTAAACATTTCTTTCTGACAACTAACATTCAAACCGATCTAAACATATTTTACTCAAGAGCGGCGTGTTCTAAAAAGGAAAACTTTAACAATTGTGTTTCTACGTAATATACAGCGCACATGAAGTGTGATTTGTTTCAGCTCCGTCTACCGCGGGTAGTCAAACCTCGGGCTTTAGAGTTGTAAGTCTGTAAACATATCGTTTACTCATCAAACTCTTAGTTATTTACATTTCAACTATTCAGATAATTTTTAAATGATAGCTGGTTGGACTAACGGGCATATATATACATATTCTTATGGACAGTACTCATATAAATCATTTTTGGACGTGAAAAGTGGGTTGAATATCAACAGATACTTAATAATTCTTAGTTCAATAGTCAGGTGATAGTTCCATATCAAAATCATAAATATATATGTATGTAAGAAGGAAGAGACAAACATTTAAGATTTCTACTCGACCAAACAATAAAACGTAATGTTTCATTCTATTTCGTGACAGAAATTTGTTCATGAAATAGCATTCTGACGTTAGCACTTTCATTCCATGAAACCGATCTATGCTTAAGTTATGAAACAAGTACGTGAACAGTTCTACCTGAACATAATGACATGACAGGGTTAATACAGTATATAGGTTTCTTGGCATTAGCACTCTCGTGAATTAATTTTTTAACATCATTGTATTTATCTACTACATCCAAAGATATTGATTTATTAATGAACGACCAGTTTTATATCTCCAACACATTCATGTTCTGGCTTTTATCACATTAATTACTTCAGGTTCTGAATTAGCTTCACATTTATCGATTTGATGGCATAAACTAATTTATGCATTTCGGCTTCAAAGTATTAATCCTTTAATAAAGTGTCCCCCCGCTGATACAGCTGTAAGTCCATGGATTTACAATGCTAAAATCAGGGGTTGGATTTCCCTTGGTGGATTCAGCAGAGAGTCCAATGTAGCTTTACTATAATAAAACAAACACACACCCTTTAACAAAGTAGTTTTTGAACTTCTGTGTATTCATTAACACAGTTCTCTTGGCGTTATGTCGTTCATATAAATCGGTTTCATTACATCAACTTATTTGTTTGTCAGTTTTGTGATTTCAGGGTTGGTTTTTAGTATTATAAGTATACCTGATACAGATTATTAAAATACACAACTACTAACCGTGAAACACTTATTTAATTTACTTGTTATGTGTGTCTTTAAATAATAGTTTGGACTATATATATAGATATGTTTTATTTTATAAATAAATGAAAAATATCAAAATAAGAATTCATCCAGCTACCCACAATTATATTTGTATTGTAAAATATCCGTCCGTAATACGACTCATCTCATAATGAATTCCTGAAGTTGAGGGGTGATTATTCTGTCAACAACAAAAATAGTACAATTAGAGCTCGCGCATTCAGTTTGAATCAAATCGTAAACGCATTTAATATTGTTACCAGACGCCTTTAAACTTTCTCCAAATGACTGTCATTTTGACTCAGTTGTAGAAACTATTTGTGCGGGAGGGTGAATTATCACACGAAGAGTTATATGATATTGTGCGTCGGTTTAACTAATTGCCGTCACATTATAAGATACGGATCAGCCTTTAAAGAACGTAAATACAAACAGAATATTTTCTTGAATCACAGAGTAAAACATTTCTTTCTGATAACTAACATTCAAACCGATTTAAACATACTCTACTTAAGAGCGGCGTATTCTAACAATGAAAATTTTAACAGTTTGATTTCTACATAATATACAGCAGACATGAAATATGATTTGAGTTAACTTCGTTTACCGCTGGTAGTCGATTCTCAGACTTTAATGTTGCAAATCCTTGAACTTATCGTGAACTCATCGGAGTTATAATTTAATTTTATCAAACCTAACATAGATTTTATTTATGTTATTAAGTTTGTGTTTTCCTTTCTTTATATCATTTATGAGTTTCTCGTATTTTACTCTTAGTTATTTACATTTCAAATATTCAGTTAATTTTTAGATGATGGATGGTTAGACTAACGGGCACACATTTATATATGTATTCTTACGGACAGTACTCATAGAAATCGTTTTTATACGTGAAAAGTGGGCTGAATGTTGTAAGATCAATAGATTTCAACATGTTACGCGTTGAAGGATTTTGATGTGTGTTACATTGCATAATTTTTACTTGATGATGAAACAAATCTTTTAGGAATTGTAGCAAGACCGCAGAGACATGTTATTAGGCAAGTACCAATCATATTTAATTTAGCTGTGACGTTGCATAGTTGATCTGCCGCTAGCCTGACTACTGCCTCTGAAGAATGTGGGCCAGTCTCAGTCACTTTTAACTGATAAGCGGCCTTCGCTAGGGGAACCACTTAATACCCAGCCTCGTTTTGATTTGCACTTACAAACAACAAACGTTCAGGTGAGAGAGGGAATTCTACAGCTCGTTCCAGCTCAGGAGGTATAAGGGTAGTTTTGTTTGTTAGACTTCAAAACAGTTGGATTTCTTATTAGCGACTAACCAATCAGTCATAAAAGAAACTTGTACAATTAAAATCAATAAAACTTTGAAATAAGATTCGACTCATCTGAAGTGTAGTGCAATCTAGTAGTTAAAAATGCTTAACAAATAAGCATGATTAGGCTTAGTAGTAGTGATAATACATAAGGTTTTATGTACTGTGATGTTCGATATCAACATTTTCCTAGATTGCGAAATTAATGGTTCTGTAGTTCTAGAAGCCGGATTTGAAGTGCCATTACCCAAGCAAAACTAACGAATGAATTATACGTTCTACGGTAAGTAATAATATTTTAATTTTTAATATGCTGCGTAAATGCCCACAAATAATAATAAAGATTTATGTATTTGTAAATTATAATAAACACTTTAACTTAGCCTAATCTAGTAGTAGTGATGAAATAATTCGGGGTTGGAGGAACTAACTTGTCTATTAGTGTTTATTTCATAAAATCTGTGCAAAACTATATACTCAAAGCAATAACTCAACATACGTACACTGATTTACTGCAGGATCGAAAACGTGGTTTCTTTTAAGGAGTTAATTGTTCTGTCTGATACAAATCAAATCAATTATAAACCTCTTTTAACTTATTAAAATTAAAATAAAATTGAGAACCTAACTTACATCGTACGGAATATGAATACTGAAAGCTGAAAGAACAGCTTCATCTCATTTAAAACATTCAAAATTCGAAATGAGGCCCACACCCACTAAATCTACTATTCTATGGATTAGAGTGCCTTAACACTACTGTAGTGTTTTGCTACCCCAAACCGACAATCTCCTATGGTCCCCGGTCTGGAAACCCCTGCTCTAGAACTCGGGTTTTGACCCTTAAATAGTTGGGTTTGTTTCATCTTGAGTTCAGTTGATGGTACATATTCTAACTGGCTGAAAACACCGAATGTTTAGGCTAATATGAGTTTTTAATATGCGTAATCCTGTTTTTTTGTTTTTATAAATATCTGTGTATGCGTTGTGCTTAGAGATGTCTTTACTGCTTTTTGATTTTGTTTATCGTTTTCCACAAGTAACAAAATACTACAAGTTATTAATAAATAGTAATTTCTTTGTTCTTTTAAAGATAGTTTGCTGTTATTACATTGTTTCGGCTATTGGTGTTTACCTACGTGATTCTATCTTAGAATCATTTTATAAAACCGCATTCACTTGTCAGGGTCATCAGCAACTACTTTATATGGTACAAATATATTTATTTTAAGATTCCCGGTGTTGTTTAATTTTTGTATTTTCCAAAATACTGAATTTTATGATAGACTCAATCATTTTTACATGATATTGTTTTGTTGAAGAGTGGGGTTTCAATCATTTACTCATTTATTGTTTTATTTCTCTGTTGTTGTCGTTTTCTCTTTATTTTTTGTGAGACATATGAATATCAACAAACGTACTAGTATTTTCCAGGTGCTTTTATACTTATAAGATATCTTTGTTTTGTTTCGTGAGAGACCTGTCATGGCATGACGGTTATAGTGCTCAGCGAGCAAACTGCAGATCATGGGATCGAAATTCGACGCCAAACAGACTTAACCATTCAGTCATGAGAGTACTGGTACAGAATAATTCAAGAATTCGCGATGGATGCTGCGTGCTGATTACCTTTATCAGTCCTTCAAACTTATATTGACAGCGAAAGATAGACTTAGTAGCTTAGGCTTAAGCAAATGAAATTCTTTGATGAGAATCGAAGTCTCAATCAATATAAAAAAAACATTGTTTATTTAAGTGTAAAGCAACACAATGAACAATCTAAGTTTTCCATCACGGGGAACCGAACCCCAGAGTTTAACGTTATAAGTTCTTAAATATGTTACTGAACCTGTGAGAATTAGTTCATTAATAATTCAATCATGTTCACAAGTTCATGATTAAATGTATTTTTAATATAACACGAGAAACAGATATTAGAATAGATAACCTTGCAAACACACAAAGTTTCATATATGTTTCTTTCTGGGAATAAAAAAAATTAAATCAAGTAAATAAAATTACTCACGAAAGGTACGAATTATTGAACGAGATCTTGAGAAACTGTTGCCCGTTCAGTTGTTAATAATTTACCGTGCTAATCACTGCTTACTTTATATCACTTTTATTACTGTTGTTTTAATGTTATATGCCTGCTTTAAGTAATATACTTTTCTATTTATTTATTTGAGAAGCATGTTAAACGTGAGACAAAGGTCGAAAGTTGTTATAATAAATTGTTCAAATTTAACACTTAATTATTTTAGGGGCCAAAGTTTACATGATAGGTTCATTGTTTATTAAAAACAAAAAAACGAGGAACTAACAAACGTCAACCCACTGATTAACAAATATTATTTTCCTTCATTCTTTTTTTTTACTTGTATGTGGAGCACGTATAAAGACAAAAAACAAAAAAATGTGTGTGTTTTCTTAGAGCAAAGCCACATGGGATTATCTGCTGATTCTACCGAGGGGAATCGAACCGCTGATTTCAGCCATTTAAATCCGTAGACATACCGCTGTACTAGCGGGGGGGGGAACAACAAAGAATGAAAAGGAAAGAAGAAAACAAGCATTGTTTAACAATTATGTGTGAAGGAGCAATTATGTTTATATTTAACTTGATCCTAATTACCTTTATATTTAACTTGATCCTAATTATGTATATATTTAACCATATTCTAATTATGTGTATATTTAACTTTGTTCTATGTATATATTTAACTATACGTAATTGTATTTTCTTTTCATATGGCAAAGCCACAAAGAGCTATCTGCTTAGCCCACCGAGGGGAATCGAAACCCTGATTTTAGCGTTGTAAATCCCGAGACATTACATTAATTAGATTATAATTATGTATATATTCAACTAGATTCTAATTCTGTATATATTTAACTAGATCCTATTCATGTAATATATTCAACTAGATTCTAATTCTGTATATATTTAACTAGATTCTAATTCTGTATATATTTAACTAGATTCTAATTATGTAATATATTTAACTAGATTCTAATTATCTTTAATGCCTTTATAATTTTGTGTCTATTTAACTTGATTCTAATTATGATTATATTTAACTTGATTCTACTTATGTTTATATTTAATTTGGTCCGAACCAAAAAACTGTCCACTTGGAAGTGGGCAATTCATGATCTCATTGTCTTGTTCACATTTCAGTTTAAAATACGTTAATGTGACACATGTAATGTTTAGAAATACATTATAAATAATTAAAGGGAAAAAGAATAATAAAGCATTTGGTCTAGAAAGATGCGGTTTATAAATCATTTCGGTGAAAGAGTAAACTCTCAGCACATAATTTATGAAGTTAAAATTGCTTTCACACTTCAAGCAGTAATGTTATAGTGTTGGGTATTTACGCAATTTTATAAAGCAGTATACCGCTGATGGTACAGCAGTAAGTCAATGGATTTACAACGCTAAAATCTGTAACCTGGCTCCCAGCTATGAATACATTAGATAGCAAATGAGGCTTTGCTCTATAAACCAAACAAATAAAGCAGTAGGAAAAAGTATTTTTCTTTGTAATTCTTATACTCCCTATTTCGTTTTATAACGTTCACTTCTCGGCGGGGTACATACACAGCATCATACTATGTAATTTTATTTATTTTCAATTTTACAACACTCCGTATAAAGATCTTATCGGTAAATTGGACGAAATCGTTCATTTGCTATATACTCTACACAAGATGTAAGTAGTAATTAGTAAAACTAATTGCAGTGTAGTTAGTATGTTTGTTCTGTTAAATCATGAACAAGGGTATTACAGATGCGCATTTTTTGTGCATATTTCAAATAAATGAATGGTCTTTAACTTGTGTGTCAATGAAAATTGTTTCAATTTCAGACTCAAGGCAAAGATTATTTTTGTTTGCGCTATAATGTTTAATGGTTTATAGTTAACTTATGGGGTTACATACAGAAATGCCCTCGGTTCATGCCATGATATACCACTTAACGAAATCCTTGTGGCAATATGACTGTGATAGTTATTATTTTAAAAATAGTCACATTGTCAAGAAGTGCAACTAATTAATTTCCATTCCTTCAGATTAACTTTTATAAGTTAAGAATGGCTGTGCCTAAATTTTAAGAACCTCTGATCTGACCAGTTAGAACAGATGTCGCATAAAGTACCGTTCAGGTTGAAATTATCAAGGAACATTAAACTCTTTACGCTTAATTATATTTGATCAAAGATGATACGTAAAATCATAATGGAGAAATACATTTTTGAATTTGTTTTAAAAGGTACAAAAGAAACAATACATTGTCAAGAAAACCTGTTATTTTTATATGTTTAGAGACATTTGTTTGAAGCTTTGTACAGTGAATTCCGGTTTGTGTTTCAGTGAAACACTCCTAAAGAAACTGTAACAAAAAAATTAAGTGCTCATTAAGTAAAGATAAATTTGGTGTTATAAGGTCGTTTGTGACAGGTATTAATGTAGCACTAACTATTGTTTGTTGGTAAACAACTACATGATAGTGTTTTGTCATCTTCTATATGCTAAAACGGATGCTAATAAACTGAAACCATGAATATGATTCTTGTATAAAGCGGACGACAGACTGGTCATTTCAACTTCTCTAATCACCACCTCTCGATCCAAGAAAAACACGAAGGCCTCAGGCTTTATCAGATGTGCCTGAAACTGAGGGAAAAGTTGTAAAAGTAAGGGCTAATACATAGATGAGAAAATGCTCTAAAATATGTAACCATCACAAAATGTTTATAACACTGTAGTAAACATTTAATATCATAATAATTGTAACAACTCATGAATGGAAGAGAAGAATATGATATATTTCAACCACTATAATTAGCTATATCCTGTGCTAAGATAATTTTCAGCTAGTACCAGAACTCATCAGTCACGCTATAAACATAATAGTGGTCAAGAAATATACATTGATGAAAATTAAATTCGTTATAACTAAGCTCTCTTTATAAGGGGATTTGGTTAGGTACTGTCCGATGCTATGAACGTATCATAAAAGATGAAGTCTTGTAGCTATTACATAAGACTCAAAGCGATGGATTTTTCCTGCCAAATATTTAGCTTATTTAAACTTCTCGACTGAAATCGATAACCCGGTTCTATAAAATCGCATCTCAGGATATCATATACTGCCGAAGGCGACTCAAAAATCACGTTACAAGTAATCGCATAGGGCAGCATATACTGGGCTTAAGGGGAGAATAAATCAGGTTTTGATAGTCTATGATATTTACTCAAGTTATACCTACACATAAACTGACGTATGGGTCTAACAGCAGATTCACGCAAAACTGCAATTTTTCTTGCGATATTTCTTTTTTTTTTCAGTGAAATAGCATTTTTACGATTTTTTCACGTTGTGTAATTACATATTCCCCATAATTTTCTGCTGTAATTTAGACTGACTTCTTATTTGTTTGACTGAACTTTTGTGGCTTGAGTGTACACGTTGAGTAAGCAGTGAAGGCTGCCTACTTGTTATTTCGCCAAAAAATCGTAGCGTCTTGGTTGTTTCTTCCCTGAGGCGGATATATTCGCCAACCTTCGCCACGGTTGGAAACTTATGCTAGATAGGACACTTGTTTCTTTAGTTTTTGTAAACTACGCATAAAATATGATTTCGTACTTGCTTTAAGGTCTTGCTAGATAATATGAATATACTGGTGCGTTCTTTTCTAGTGAGCGTTATATTTTTTATTGATTGTATCAGAAATTGATGTATAAAGACACTAAAGATGTTGTTTTTGTTTATGGTAATATTTAAATTAATGTAAATATAAAAACATTACAACTGACATTAACCAACATATTGTGGTGAGACGTTTTGAAGAATATCGGCTCCAAGTAGGTCGATAATAATAATTATCGTTTGCTGTTTGTAAAGAAGTTTGATGAAGCTGGTTGTTGTATATAAAAATTTAGGTTTGCGCATGATATGAACCATATAAAGCAATCGTCTTATGAAACAGTGACAAATTGAAGCATCGTTGAAAATACAATTTAAACTGTTCACGATACATTTACTGTTGAGGAACCACATGTACATAACGAAGCTTCGGATGTCAAATGTTATTAATCACAACAGAAAAATTCTAGACTTCAGTTATATCTTCCTTTGTGTTTTTAGAACTATGTAATGAAATAAAAAAACTAGTGTGTGTGTTTCTTATAGCAATGCCACATCGGGCTATATGCAGAGTCCATCGAGGGGAATCGAACCCCTGATTTAATAAAGGTAAACTAACAACTTATGTATTTTTTGTTTGTGAAGATCACCTGTGTTTTAATCCTATGCTAATATTAACGCGTTTGTTCTTTATTGAAAATATAGTATTTTGTAAAAATCTATTTATTGAAACCTCCGCAAAATTTGGAAATAAAGAACGTTTGGAAAGAAACTATGACATTCTGTTTCCTTGTGACATTCTCACCGATGAGTGATGGACAAAGTTTAATCGATTAGGTAGTAGCGATGAAATTTTCATTCATTGTGATATGGTACTAAGTAATGACAGTAAAAGTTTGAACCATTGTGACATGGCATTGGGTATTGACAGCAACAATTTGAACCATTGTGACACTTCATTTATTATTGGATGGCATGTCATCATACTACTTATTGAAAGGATCAGTTTCAGAAAGAGTGACAAAGTATTGAAAAGTAGGTGTAGCCGTAACACGTTGGACTTTGTTGGTGAGTAAGTGGCTTTGAGATTTAACCCCTTGACTGCAGACGATGTGAACGCTCTCTGAATTTCTGTAAGCCAAAAACCGTATACGGCACACTCATATACAACTGTCAGAGTAGGATCGTACCCTGTGCAGTGAATCAGCAGTCTATGGATTAATATTCAACGGATATTGCGTTGTAAAAGTATAATAGCACTGAAGGGTAAAATGTTTAAACATTGTATCAAGCAGTGGCTTTAATATCTGATATATTAGTATGCTGTCGTAGGTAATGGCTGTTATATTTAAAACCACTAAGACAGTGATATTAACTTCTGATTAGTGTAAGTACATATAGTGATCAAAAGTAAACATATATATGTATAGTAAGGAACATAGACAGTAAAATATAATATTCAAACTGTATTACTTGTAATGATGAAGACTTATTGCTTACAATTATTAGAATACATTGTTTTATCAGATGGTTACACTGGCGGTTAACGATATTTTTGTCCGTAAATTAAGTAATTTCTGTATGGTGTTATAATTGATAGTTAGTGGTTTTGAGACTTTAAACCACATGGAAATTGTATTGGACAGTGTGTGTGTAAAGTTAAGATCTCATTGATGCTGTATTGAATGTTGCCAGTAAATATAAACTCTATATCATTGTATTGAGCAGTTTGTGACTATGAGTTCTGAGTGGCTTAAACATTGATTGCATAATTGCTGTGATGCTTCAAACCTACATAACAGGTCATGTGTTCATGGCAAATAACCTTAGCTATCAATAGTTCTTTGTTGCAAGTCGCTTGAAATATGCAACATATTATTCATTCTTAAAGGGGAACGACCTCAGGTCGCTGAGACGATACATGTAACATGTAGTGACTTCATTGTAGTTATAATCCAAATATCCATGGTACTTCTACAAATCTCTAGCTTTCGCGTCTTTATATATTGTGTAACTAATAACTTCTTTTTGTTTTCTTCACGGATTTCCAGTGTAAGAATAACAGGCACAAAAAGTAATGCAACATGAAGTTTGTGCACATTTAATCGTATATTATTTGAATAGCAGTAGCGTATGAAACTGGTTTTTACCTATCCCTGTCGTCTGGGTGCTCCCAATTTTGTGATTGAACCATATGTTAAATGAAAAAGAAGTAAATTTATAAAATTCGTTATATTTGAAGGTAAATTTAAAATACTCATGGAATTTTCTTCACTGACAGGTACAACCTTCTTATGTATGTCTAAAGTTACCATGCAGAAAAGCCGACTTTAATCATCTTATTGGATGCATAAATGAGCTTATTTAATTTTATGGTTAATGTTGCTCGTTTTTTATTTGATGAGATAATTTGACAATGAGGCACAGTTCAAGTAATAAAAATAATTTAAAATAGGTGTTCTCAAGCTTGGGGCTGCGGACCTACGAGGAACCGCAGAAAAGTGCTAGGGAGTGCGTTATAAAGACACACAACACACAGTACCATTAAGGAAGTCAATACATAAAGAATCATTGAGTGTGGCCTCAATGAGGATGTGGAATGTTTTGAAGCCTTTGTGATTGGGCTGAAAATGCTTGGGAACTCGTAACGTAAAATGTTACAATTGCCATTAAGTGTCAGTGCTGTGACAAAACACTAATACATGTTTTTCAAAATTTTTTGTGGGCAGGCTTGAATAGAAAATACATTACGTACTTTATACCCATTTTTTAGTTTATGAGACTACACAATTTACACAATCAGATTTAGCTCAAAATAAAAAAACAAAGCATATTCTTACACGCAAAGTCAATTTTTTTTAGTTTAATCAAAGAAGAAATTACTGAAGTAGCTTAACATGATAAAAAATACCATAAAATAAAATTCCAAAAATGGAATACTTTCACATACCGTATTTTTGTGTATAGCCTTTTCAACAAGTTTAGTTAATCACTATGACCATGGAGTATCTTCTTTTCTTTTGGACCTGATTTTATATCGGCTAATATAAACAATCATACTAGATGTACTTCCACAGGATCCCTCAAAGTATTCTAAAGACTAAATAAAACCAAAATTAAGATTAGTAGATATTTTTTTCTTTGTTTTTGAAGCTCATACGTTATTCTGTTTGTAACCTAAAGAATACATACTTTTCATGATTCATAGTACGCTCACGTTTTACTGATGTCACAGAAGTAAAAATTGCAACGTTAAATGTCCCTTATGAGACATCAACTGACTGGCAAACAACACACTAGTACATATTGATGATAGTGGTCAAAACAGGTGACTTGTTCAGAAGACCTTCAGCCTCCTTTCGAGAAAATAAATAAATATATGATGTTTTAAATTTATCACATTTCGTCTTTATCTGTTATTACTAAACCACGTAAGAAAATTTAATCTCATAGAGTGACCGTTCATGACGTTAGAAAACACATAGGTTCAAGAAGTCTTAATGTAAAACAATAAAATACTACAATCAAGCACGTTCTGAAGGTGAACCTTTCTTCTTCAACTTACTGCTGAAAAATGTTTGTTTGTTTTGGAATTTCGCACAAAGCTACTCGAGGGCTATCTGTTCTAGAGGGAAGGCAGCTAGTCATCACCACCCACCGCCAACTCTTGGGCTACTTTTTTACCAACGAAAAGTGGGATTGACCGTCACATTATACGCCCCCACGCTTGGGAGGGCGAGCATGTTTAGTGCGACGCGGGCGCGAACCCGCGACTCTTGGATTACGAGTCACACGCCTTACGCGCTCGGCCATGCTGAAAAATAAAGGTTAACCTATCGAAAGCGCTTGGATTATAGGATTTTTATCGTTTCATAAAGCGATTCTTGTTAAGGTTCAAAAATTTGTGCTTGTAGCGCAGTTTCTTTCTCCATAAGCTAGGTGTTAAATATTTTCTATAATTGAATTTACGAGACGGAGATTAAAAATAACACAACCGAGAGAATATGGTCAAGCAAATTATAAACATACACACACACACACACATATATATATATATATACACACATACATAAGAGCGAGAGAGAGTACTGTTTGAGATATTGTGTGTGTTTTTCTTGTAGCAAAGCCACATCAGGCTATCTGCTTAGCCCACCGAGGGGAATCGAATTCCTGATTTTAGCGTTGTAAATCCGGAGACATACTGCTGTACGAGCGGGGATCAAATAATCTCCTAGCATTTTAGATATTGAGTCATTTAAAAGAGAAAATATTATCTATATTAAATTCATGACGCAAAAAAACAACATGTAGGTTCAAGAATAACAGAGATGAAATAAAAACCCTATAACCCGAACGCTTTTGATATGTGGATCTTTTTTCTTAAGGGTCAAGTATTAGATAATATTTCAGAAATTTAGTGTAAATCCTTAACTGTTAACTGATAGAAGGAAGACAGCTAGTTAAAAGTAATCATCACCGTACGTCTTATATTGCACTCATATCCCCATAGTGCATAGTGCAATTTTTGTGGAAAGGGAGACCAATCGTAAATTTTTAGATTCGCACTGTAAACCCGCCGGCCACCTCTTACTAAAGCCACTTTTAAGTATGAGAACATGTGTCTAATTTTCAAAATAAACTTAAACCTGCATGCATGTCTACAGATTTGTGGTATGTGTATAGATGTAATATATTAACAAATAACTGGTAATTCGTACATTCCGCACTGTCAGAAGATAAAGTATAAGATGCAAGTAAATTTCATAAATTATACCTTCCCCATACAAAGGCCTAACAAACGTAAGGAAGGCGAAATCACGACCACTCCCTTATATCTGTCATAAACAACTGACCTCGAAACTTAATCTTTGTGTTCAAGAAGTTTACTCATGGGAAGGTTAGATTTTTGTCCTGCTTTAATTAAGAAATGTGTATTCAGATCAAATGTCAGCTGCATAGTTCTTGTTGTCTATTACCGTCATACCAAACACGCTCGTCCTTTCTGCCATGGAAACGTTATAGGTTACGATCAATTCCACTATTCGTTAATAAAAGAGTAGCTCAAGAATTGGCGGTGGGTGGTGATAACTAGTTGCCTTCCCTCTAATCTTACACTGCTAAATTAGGGACGGCAGTTAGCCCTCGTATAGCTTTCCGCGAAATTAAAAATCAAACCAAACCTTGGTGTCTTCGCAGCTTGCGTCGTTTTATCACGTTTTCGTGTGCAACATTCCTAAAGTATTTCCTCTGATAATTTTTCCGTCGTATTCTGGAAGTCTGGTGTTAATGTCGCACTTTAATGCATTTGTGAGAATGTTAGCTGAATGGATGGAAAGCCGGTAAACCATCTCTTTCTGGAGAGATTTTGGGGTGTTTTTTAAGTAAGATACAACAACATTATTTGCCTCAAGCTATGAAATCAAGACCAGTTTGTATGATTCGTCGTCCTAGTTCTTGGAACTGTTTCAGTAATGTTTCTTCAGGTGGACTTGAGAACTTGAGCTAGATTATATGAAGTTATACCTTGAATTTGGGTGTTCTTTACTTAATACAGGGGTGGTCTGGCACAAGTTCGAGGAAGTACTTCATAGATTAATCTGAAAAATATTTGGCTTAACGGTCCAGCCCATGGGGTTACCAAACACATATGCATCCTTATCGCGAAAGCAGACCATTATCTGATTTTAATGTTATTGTTGGAGTGAGGAGACAAATTATTGTAACGTTTTCTAGTATTACACTTGTAACACCTATTCACTAACTTAATCACTTGCCGTGTTATGCAATAACGGACTAGAGATATAGTTTTTTTTTTATTTCCCTCATTATAACAAGTTAAGTATAATATTGTAAACTACTTAGCCGTATCATTTATTCCATTGTAGACTGTCAAGAATACTTTTTCAGACTGCAAAGTAAACTTTTTAGAAATGTACACTTAACATCGCCTTAGTTGTTACGTCATTAAATTGTCAAATTCAATGTTACTAGTCGGGCATATACATATTTAACTTCGCTTCAAAATAAGGAATGTCTGAGCTATTCAGTTAGCAAATATTAAGGATCCTTCCGGTACTGCCAAGGGCTGTGTGAGAAGAAAAAGGCAAAACTTGTTTCATAATCCTATCTTCTTCCAAGGAGAAAAAAACTTGTTTCCACGGAAACACCTGCAGTGATGTACAACATACCCTAGACTACTGTGCCCCACGACTTGTGTGACCTTCCACAAGTACCTGAAGAGCTTCATTTTAATTTTTTAATTATTTATGCACTGTACTGAAACAAGATAAATGTGATCATCTTTATTGTATCATACTTGATGTTAAAATGTAAGGATAAAAATAAGGAAATGTTACAGAAGTGTTAAAAATTATTAAATTAGGAAAAGTAAAACTAACATCGGAACCCATGACGTAGAACAAGACCATTCAGTCTCTCAATATTTATACTCAAGTCCTCAAAGCCATTCTTACTTTATTGGACACCTTAAGTAAAACGTTTAATTTCCACGAAATAATTTCACAATTTATTTTTAGAAATCCAAAATGTTGGAACACAGTTTCATTAGCTACTTGATTATAAATTAAATTCAATCAATATTTCAACCCACAACGAACTTCTTCTGAATATGGGTTACTAGACACACAAATATTGTTCTAATTGGGTTACTTTTAACACCTGAAAAGAAAATGTAGTGTGCCAGCAACTAAAATTATGGTACAAACTACGGTTTAGGAAAGAATGAACTTTGTAGTAAAAGTTGAAGTAAATTTGTTGAAGTAGTATCCATTTAAGAGTTGGATAGACTGTTTATAAAACAGTCAGTGCAATTCCCCACAAAGTATTATTGCTCCCTCCTCCAAGCTATTGCTGTCCATTTAGTTAATTTTTGTTTCATTTTATATTTCACCACATTTCATGTCTCATTGTGTCCTTTCTCATATCAATTAGAATTAAAGCTTAAAAATTAGAAACACATGTTTGTGCTTAAGCCCACAACGTTCCGCATCTAAAACTATCATTTGTTGCCTACATGCAGACACTTGTAAGAATCTATTTTCTTCTAGTGAAGCTGAAAAGTAAGGTAATAAAAGAAAACAACAAAACTCGTTACTGCAACCGCATTAATCAGGATAATAAGTGAAGTTTGATTCCCGAAGGTGGCATCATGGTCTCAGAAAAAAATCATATGCTTGTATTAACAGCATAATGAAAACTAAAATTAAAATATACCCTTTTAGTTTCAATAATGAAACAGTACAATACGTATATATATGGTTTATATGTAATGCTGGTTATAATTCTGGTACCAAGAACAACTCTTTATCAATATATCTACGTATTAATTTGTAATAATAACAACAAATACTATTCATTTCTTAGATATTATCATGATATAAGAGCTGTTAATCACCATTAAATTTAAATCCAGTGGTTTGACTCATCGGTTCATGTTTTTATAATAATAATACGTTGATTTTTAAACATGTTTTAAGGCACTAACATTATTGTTTCAGTTAAACTAAACACAGTAAATAATGTATACTGAAACGCTAACAACACTCAAGTGATCTGTTAGTTTTAACATAGTTAAAATTGAGAAAATATAGAGCTTAGAGTTAAGTAGAGAAATAAGAGCACAAACTATTTCTTTAAAATAGCGTTCATAGAATGCTATTTATCTCTCAGACAGCTCCCATCATCAATTGATGCTGCTACCTACAAAATTCCCAGTGTTTAAGGGTAAAAGAATGTTGAGGTTATGATACACCTGGCAGTCAAAAGTATAATAAAAGATAGAGAGGCCCAAGGAAAACGCTGAGACAGGATGGTAGTATCATTTGAATAACTTCAATATCAAATAGATTCAAAACATGTTCCGAAGTAAATGTAGATATACATGATGCACATGAAATTGTCTAAAGACGCTGAAAAGAAGTTAATCTATTTGGGAAAGTTACACCCAGAGAGTCTGATATTTTACTAATGAACAAGGTCAAGTGTTTATATTTTAAAACAGATAAAAAATTGTAACAATGGATATGGTTAAGGCTAGAAGGGAGATTTACTATGTGTCGATTATCCAGTTTATCTCCTGAAATGAGTTTCTTATGTCTGACAATATAATACTGAGTATAAATATAACTTTTGATGTTGTTTGTTGTTTTTTAGAATTTAGCACAAAGCTACTCGAGGGCTATCTGTGCTAGCCGTCCCTAATTTAGTAGTGTAAGACTAGAGGGAAGGCAGCTAGTCATCACCACCCACCGCCAACTCTTGGGATACTCTTTTACCAACGAAAAGTGGGATTGACCGTCACATTATAACGCCCCCACGACTGGGAGGGCGAGCATGTTTAGTGCGACGCGGGCGCGAACCCGCGACCCTCGGATTACGAGTCGCACACCTTACGCGCTTGGCCATGCCGGGCCATAACTTATGAACAAAAACACTCAGACACACTAAGTGCCTGTGGGTTTAAGATATCAACACTCATGATTGAAAAAAATCTTGCAGAAGAAAGGAGTTTTTGGCTCATACGTTACATCTTTTGTGCGTACGTAATAGCAATGGGTGCTGAAGTGCTACGGATGAACCTCTGCTTATTTTAGGGCAAAGCGGCATGGTGTTCACTGAAGAGGATTAGACCCCAGGTTTTAGCTGTGCAAGTTCGTAGACTTACCGTTGTCCCAGTGGAGGACCCAACTGAACAAGGGTCTGGTGTGGCTGAATGGTTAGGGCGCGCAACTTGTCGTGGGAGCGTTATAATGTTGCGGTCAATAGCTCAAGAGCAGGTGGTGATGACTAGTTGCCTTTCCTCTAGTTTTATACTGCTTAATTAACGACGACTAGCACAGATAGTCTTCGTGTAGCTCTTGGCGAAATTAAAAACAAACAAATAGCTAAATAATTGTGTTTGAAATAAAATAACGCTCCTGTTTTTTTTTGAATTCTTGAAAATGTATAGCTGTTGTATAACTATCCAAATATTATTTGTTACACTCACTCGAGTTCTTATACAAATATGAATACATTACTTCAACGTCTAGCTTTGATATTGTCCACGTTGTAAAAATGTTGTAACTAGTTGTGAATGGTTCATTTTCAGTCTTTCATTGTATACGAAAACGTTTTACCTTTTTATGTAGGATTAAATTAATATATGTCAGTCTGTCTTACTTCCACCTCAAGTTGCACAGCAAAATGTCTGGGGGCTCACCCCGCTAGAAACCGGGTTTCGATGCCCGTGATAGACAGAGCACATATAGCCCATTGTGTGCCTTTATGCTTAATTCCAAAACAAACAAATAATTTATCTTATTTTATAACTCGAACTTAAAATAATATAAACTTTTATGGGTATTTCTAATGCACATGCGATTCAGGAACCAAACAAATTCTATTTGAATTAAATTTTACATGTAGGAGAATAGTAGTTGATAAATGAGTATTTCGTTTAAACATATAAAGAGCGCCATTTATTGATTGTACACATACATTAAATCGCATTCTCTAAATATATTTAGAAAGAACTAATTGACTGAGTTGAATGAAATATCAGTATTTACATTGAATAATCTACAATACTACATAACTTGGAGACTTATTTCATGAAAAGTAGAGCTATTAAATAGTTGTTTTATACTTGCTATAAATTTATTATTCATAAACGTGAGAAACGTCCATGAATAAAATATTCCCTACTCTGTAGAAGGAGATCCAGATATACTTTGTGTTTAGTGTTCCGGACTGCGTGTACCATAAGGTTTATGATTCGAGCTTTATAACTAATTAGCCGTACGCCTTCAGTCAGTTTAGTCAGCAGTCCAAAATCAGTTGTAGCTACGCTTGAATCCTAGGATTTCTTGAACTGGCTATTTTGTCAGCGTGACGTTAAAATACCGTTCAGGTGAGAATTGCAAATTGCTGTCGAAGAAACTTTAAGAACATTAGATTCGGTGAGAAACTATGTGTCAAACAAAACTAAAGTTTGCATTACTATATATAATAACTATGTTTTTAAACCGACATTGACATCAAAATACACCGTTGTTTGAGAGTTATCTTTATGATTATTCATCTCATGACAGCTTCCCTTGTCTTTTTTTCTGTTGTTACCATTCAGTCATTTTTCATTACTATTACGGGAAATGAAATCAAATTTTTAACGGAATTGTCGGGAGAATATTTTGGAAATTACTTGATTATTTAAGTCTAATCTATACGAAGAGATATCTACTCCAGAAATATCAACCAAAAATGTTCATGACATACACCTGAAAGTACTTCTTACATGCAGAGATAATATCTGCCATATTAAGTATACATCGCCATTTTTAGGTTTGTTTAAAGTTATCTTTATTTTTTGTTTTCGTTATTAGTAGATATGTTGTTACAACTCACAAATTTGAACTTTTTACTTATTTTAATAATCTATCTTTATACCTATTTGCTTTGTTTCTGCTTAGGCTTTGCATGATATTCTAGTGAATTCGTAAATTATAATAACGTTAGTGACCTTTTGAATTGTTTTAATTGGAGTTCTGAAAGTAAAGACTGGCTTATTTTCACCATTAGGTCTTATCAACATTATTAATAACTTTTAAACTTCTGTCTTTCTAAAGAAAGCTTGGCTCGGCACGGCCAGGCAGTTAGGATGCTCGACTGAGGGTCGCGAGTTCAAATTTTCGTCACACCAAATATAGTTGCCCTTTCAGCCATAGTGGCATTATAATATTAAAGCCAATCGTATTGTTCGTTGGTAAAAGAGTAGCCCAAGAGTTGGCTGTGAATGGTGATGTCTAGTTGACTTTCTTCTAGCCCAGATACCCCTCGTGCAGTTTTGCGTAAAAATTCAAAACAAATAAACAAACCAATAAAAGCTAAAAACAGTTTTCCTCAAATAATTTTTTAGGAAAAGATATGTGGTGAACACATGAAACATGAAATATTGAAAAGAGCCAAGGAAATTAGACCTTTGAATATTACACTTTACGTGTGCATCAGTCCAACAATTGGATGTAAAGTTTCGTTTAAATTAATAATTTAGTTTCTTAAATGAAGTTTAATATAACTTGATTATTCAAACTTAGTTTCAAATATTGAATATATATGGCTGTAATATAATGATAAATTTTTTGCTATAAAACTAACGTAAAAGCATTTTATTCTGTAAAACTATTTTCAAAAGAAAAATCTAAGATTTTAAAACTGGTTTCAAAACGTTGATGTAAAACTCTGAATCTACGTTGTGAAAAAGGGATCCATCGATAAACGAATCCTAGTTTTACGTAAATTTCTTTAACTTATGAAATTTAAAATGATTGTTAATAACCAACTTAGATGTAGGTTTCATTGGTGTTAAAGATCGAAGTTTATCTATTTACTGATGATGTTGGTAAAGCTGTGTAAATTAAAAAAAACAACAACTTTGAAGTCGGTCGAGTGAACAAATAAAGTGTCTACATAACAAATTAATGAAAGCCTAAGGCAATAATGCAAAGAAACTAAACTTTAGTACTTGGCCACAATAGGAGCTTTAGTGCTTGACACCTTTCGTATTCAGTGTGCTAATAAGTCCTTATTCGTTATCTAAAAAAAGAAAAACGTTTATCATCCAACTGAAAATTGGATTGTGATCGTGATTTTTTTCTAAAATTGTGATATACTGATTTTGCAAATGTGAAAGAAAGCTGTAATTTTCCTAGCGGTGTTATTTACAAGCAGGGATTCCTCACTAGGCCGTTCACCTGGTGGAGTAATCTTCACGCCCTATTTCTGTCTTTGTGTAACTTGCGTGCCTCAAGCAGAAAAGAAGCCACGCTGTCATACTGTCAAGAAACAAACATGACTTGTTGAACACAGTCAGTGAAACATTAGACCAAATATAAGTGTACCCATTCAAAATACAGGGTGGTCGCTAGAAAAGCGGAAAATTTGAGGGTCAGATGAGATCATGAATAAAATGCGTGCTTACTCATTTCTATTTTTATTTATTTAAATCATGAACAAAATGCATGATTTTAATATCATAAAATGCATTTTGAGCATCTATGAGTGTAATATAACATATGCCTTTAAAAAACTTTGTAAAATTTATTATTTGTAAAAATAAATAGCTGTTTGACAAATTTTCCGCTTTTCTAGCGACCACCCTGTATATGCTCTAAAAACGAATATTCGATTTGTGTATTTTAATGGAAATTCGTGTTTTACACTTGGTGTGTTGCTAGTTAAAGTTATCACTTCTAAATACAAAGTACTTGTTGTTGTTTGAACTTCTCATAATCTTCGCTCTCTGACGCTGTTGTAAGTAAAAACTGTATAGTTGATGTGTACTTACGTTGTATATTCATCCTTCAATCGAAATATATTAAATTTCAATGAATAGGTATAAAGTTATTGCTTTAGGTAAATAATCAACACTTAAAATGTTATTGCAAAAAGTGCTAATGCACTAAGACGTGTATGTATTGTAAAATATTATCTTCAGTGTTTTTATTTATCTGTTTACGTGTTTACGCATATATATATATATATATATATACATTCTTGTTTTAATGTTCATACTACCTTCCACCTGAACACACTCCATCTGCATTTTGTATATCTCTGCTTTCCTGTCCATCTAGCTGTCTATTTAACTATCACTCTCTTCCTTTCTTCTACAGATGCTTAAGCTCAAGATTTGTTTTTCTTTAGGTAGAGAGATTGGCCCAGTATGAACGGTTTTTGTCACAACTTGCAGCTAAGACTGAAGAACCTCACCCTGATTACGGTGAACGAACGAGAGCAGCTGAAAAAGTTAAAAACGTGAGTTCAAGAAATATTCAAGCTTAAGAAAAGAACAACTTTTGTAAACTGTAATTAGAATTTTCAAGTTTTTAAAGCGAAGATACTTTTATGAACTTTCTAAGTGATGTCACGTAGAAATGGTCTCCATGACAGTTTTCACAACTACTTAGTAGCTCAACAGTAAGTCTGAAAGCGTATAACGCTAAAAACTGGGTTTAAATATCTCCCTGATAGACACAGCACAAATAGTTCTTTATGTAATTTTATTCTTAAGTACAAACAAATAAAACTATTTTCATAATTTTTAACTAACCAATTTTTGTGTGTTTCTCAGTTAAAAGTTGACTCATCAGACGCGTTTATGCCTTCAAAATTCAAACATGTCTTTAAGTATAAGCCTATTTTTAAATGCTTCATATTCTAAAAGAAGTAACGGACATGAGGAAAGAAACACGGTTTGCTCGTTTCTCCACTAGAGTAACCAAAGAGTTAGGATGCCTGGCCTGTGAATCTGAGAATTCGTGGTTCGCAGAAATGATGTCCGCACTTAAAGGCTATACATGCATTATAAGAATGACAGTAAAATTCTCATAATTCAATCAGACAGGAGTAGTCCAAGAACCAATGGTGTGAGCTGTTGACTAGATGCCTTCACCGTAGACTATCAACTCAAAATAAAGACATTTATGCTCAGATAACCCATGTGCGCCTATGTACAAATTATGAAACAAAACAAATACTCCCTTATAACTAGGTAAGGGGTAAATATTTATAACATTCATTTCACAATGTCGTGTATAAATAAACGCATTCTCAACTAAAATTTCACCCTTAGCTTGGACCAAATGTTTATTGCATGAGTATTGTTTGTCTTTGGAATTTCGCACAAAGCTACTCGAAGGCTATCTGTGCTAGCTGTCCCTAATTTAGCAGTGTAAGACTAGAGGGAAGGTAGCTAGTCATCACCACCCACCTCCAACTCTTGGGCTACTCTTTTACCAACGAATAGTGGGATTGACCGTCACATTATACGCCCCCACGGCTGGATTACGAGTCGCACGCCTTACGCGCTTGGCCATGCCGGGCCATATTACATGAGTAAGCCGTGATGGAATGCTTTTCTCCCATGTCTCAATAACATGACCATAGCGCCAACACCCTTTAAGGTGTTGTTGGCTAACAGAAGTAAATGCTCCGCCTGATATTACACCATTGTCTATTCATCTAACTCAGAGCTTCAGCTTCTACCTGGAAACTTCTCAGAGATGCACATGAAGAAGATGTCATTATTTAACGATTGGTAATAATTGACTTTTATTAGCGTATTTATTTTTCAATAGAAAACAAGTACAGCTGGAGAAAATATAATTAGTTTTCTTGATCAGAGGCATTAAACTCTGAAGCTAACCATTGAACTAGCATTGATGAACTCTTGTTTACTATTAAATTCAACGAAGACTACTTGTAACAGGTAATCTTAGTGCGGTAGCACAAGAACAGCAAGTTTCACTGGTGTTTTTGGAGCAATAATAGAAAAAAAAACATGATTAGTATTTTACCTAGAATACCATTATTTTGATTGTATAACTGTTATTTCACAGAAAAAAATAGCTTCAAGAGTTCATTGCATCAAAAAAGGTAGCTTAAGAAGCTGTTTAAATCAAAAGAAGTAGTTTCGGAAGCTGAAAATTAGCTTGAAGGATCCCTCAAGATCAGAGAAATGAGTTTCAGGAGCTTTATAAAGAAAGCAATTTGTTTAACACGCTCTTTGAAGTAAACTTCGTTTAAAACATCTAACCTCTGATGAAATTGCTTAGATGTTTATCACCTTTGTTAACAATGAAAAGAAATGAAGGTTCAGAGAATCTTGTTGAATTTCATTTTTTTATTTTGATTGTGTCCTTTATGAAATAAACACAAAGCTCAAGTCGCTATTGCGAAGTCGTTCTCGGCATGCGATGTTTCCTTGTCACGTGCTAAGTTTTTGGGGAAGTATTTTTATATTCGGTCCTTGTGGCGAAATTTGGTAACTTTCATCTTTTTATATTACACACTTGATAGTTCATTTAGTATTATAAATACGTAGAAAAAATACAAGAGGACGTAAGAAAGCATGAACATTTAACAGTAGCAACGTTTATAATTTGGTTTTTTATAACTAAAGTATCCTAATTTAGGAGAGTATTTTATTTAACAACATATTATTTATTCATACAGATGATGAAAAAGGGAGAGCATAGTGTGGAAGAATCCGATTTGGAAAAGGTTCAAGACCTCTTCCCTAATGACGATTTGAATTTATACGAAGATGATCCGTTCTTCCCGGTGTGTTTTTTTATTTTTTTTTGCAAATGCGTTAATAGCTTATAATCTGTTAGATTAGGTTCTTCTTTAATGAAAAACAGAATATCAAATAACAAAATTTTGCAAAGTAATAAATTTATTTGTGTTTATAAATACACTCATATATATGTGTATATATAGAAAGAGAAAATGTCACACACTCACAAAGAAGAAATGGAAAGTGCAAGGTAAATGAAAAATATGTAAACATAAATAGAGTGAACAAAGTAGGTACCAAAATAGGTACAGGTTTGCAACTGTCTTCTAAAGAGTTCTTGCCCAAAGAGTTCTCTTTCGCATTTCCAAAGTTTTTCCCGGGAAAGTTAAT
Organism: Carcinoscorpius rotundicauda; assembly: GCA_011833715.1. NCBI lineage: Eukaryota > Metazoa > Arthropoda > Merostomata > Xiphosura > Limulidae > Carcinoscorpius > Carcinoscorpius rotundicauda. Next base: position 25,880,237 of record CM022404.1, read on the forward strand.
GAATTTTGGTTAATTATTAGGGCTTTGAAATTAGAACGACAGAGTGACTGGCCTCAGTGAAAAAAAAAAAACCCTATGAGTGACATAAAAATGTAATAATAAACAATTTTGATTGGCAGTCTTGGCCTTCATGTTACTTTCTTTTATTGTTGAAAGATATTTTATTTTGGACATTACCACACAGAGAAGCTATTCTTAATATATTATATTGATTTTTAGATCTTTGAGCTGTTTTAAAAATATTATTCATTAAGATATTACTTAAATATTTGCTTTCTTTAACATAACACTTATGTCAATTAAAACTGTGTATTTCTTTGTTTTTATATTGATTACATATCGAAAACCCAGAGGCTAAATTAGATAACATACATAGTATGTTTCAGTGCTTTCTTGCAGTTTAAATAAACTGTTGTTAACTGTTGTTCCTATAATAAATGTACATCTATATTTGTTTTTTGTTTGTTTGTTTTTTGCTAACTGGAATATACTGTATAAACAGCGAAAACGTGTACTGAGAACAAGATCAGCAGCGGCATCCAAACTTCAACGTGCTCTTTCTGGAAAATCGAAAGGAAACATAAATGAAATGTAAGCTTTACTGATTAAAGTTATTGCTTTTTTTAAAGAACATTTTACAGCACTATTTACAGCTTCATAACCAGTTTAAAAAATGCTTAATCAAACTGACACAAATACATTTCAACACCACACTTCCAGACTTGTATTAAAAACCGACAATTCATTGAAAGTACGTTAATTTAATGTGGAGCTCTAGATTTTTTAAAACATAATCACTGATAAAGTCTAAACTTTATTATTATTATTATATCTACTTTTGCAGTTTTCACGAATCTGATACTTATTCAATCACTATAAGTTTTACTTGTTGATGGCATCACTTTATCAAAGAGGAGTCTGTAATAATTAGTATTGAAATAATAATGTTCTCTGACTCCATTTTCTTGTTTTCTCTTATAGATGTCTCCTGGTAGTTTTGCAAACTTACAACACGAAAACTCTGGATTAGTGTTTTCGCGGTACACAGAACACAGATGACATTAAATAGTTTTACACTAAAACAAACCAACGAACAGAATTATTTATTTCCTTATTTATCTATTATTTTTTATATTTATTATTTTTGATTTTTTTTTAATTTCGCACAAAGCTACTCGAGGGCTATCTGTGCTAGCCGTCCCTAATTTAGCAGTGTGAGACTACAGGCAAGGCAGCTAGTAATCACCACCCACCGCCAACTCTTGGGCTACTCTTTTACCAAATAATAGTGGGATTGACCGTCACATTATAACGCCTCCACGGCTGAAAAGGCGAGCATGTTTGGCGTGATGGGGATGCGAACCCGCGATCCTCAGATTACGAGCCTTAACGCGCTTGGCCATGCCGGGCATTTTTGACATTTACACATAATAATGATATATATTTTTTTTATATTAGGTCAGTAGTTAAATTTGTGTTATGTCATTTACAACCATAAAACATTAAAAACAAAAGAAAGAGAAAAAAACCCACCAAGATAAGCATATGATAATAAAGAGGCTATTTAGAGTAACCATTCTGTAATATAACATTTAACAAAAATATATTTGAAAACGCTTCTTAACATAATCAAATTCATCTCTTATATTATACTCTCCTAGATCTTTTAACATTCAACTGCTTGCATTTCAACCTCTGCTCAACTTGTATTGCTGAGATATCTCTTGAAATTCTATATAAAAATGTTTTTCTGTCGCAAGCTCGTTCAGACATTGTGCTTTCTTTCTGTTGACCCCAACTGAGCTAAAATAGATGTGAAAAGTTTACTTTTTTCATGTATTTTAAAGGACTAATGCTTGAATATTAACTTTGATACTGGGTATCTAATCTTGCCATTTCCAATACATTATCTAACTATAAACATGTGGTACTTCAAGTAAATGTATAGCTAAGTAAAGTTTTGGTACTAGAGTTGTAATATATTTTTTTTATATATTGGCTGTGTGAATTACAAATAAGTTTATGTGAGTGTGTATGTTTTTAACCTCATTTAAGTAAAATATATGCAAAGAATGTTTGGGCTTTTCTTTTAACAATAAAACTAGTATAATGTGCTACTGATTAAAACTATTAAACTATTGGGCAGTTGGGATAAAGCAAGATTTTTGTGGGAAATTCTCCAGGTTACCATGTGAGTGATCTTTTTCTTTCCTAGCATGAACTTAACGCCTTTGCATATTAACCTCGGCCCTTCATGAATGTATGACATATATAGCGTGAAGAAAAAGAAAAGATTTTAAGCAAGTGGGTGGAGATGAAAAAAACGTTGTTCAGATTCATTTGATATGACATCTTATCACACGTGACACCGTTGTATGTAAGCATTGTCCAGGTGTGTCTGCTTTTCTTTTTCTAGCTAACCAACCACACGCCTCGTTTAAGGTGGCTATCCACTTTCAACCAGGCCTACATCTCATCCCCCTCTAGCTGTTATCTTCTTTTCTTTCCCTTAACTGTTGTCAACGTGTGTGTGTGTGCTTTCTTTCTTTGTTCTTTTTTTTGTAATAAATTTTTGAAAACACGAGACAAGTTTTCAGGTTTTAATATTTTGGTCGTCTTTGACCATACCATGTTACAAGACAAGTAACAAAATACTTAGTTAGATTAGACGATTCCAGGCATCTATCATGTCTGACAGAAGTATCTGACATTAAAAATGACTTATTGTACACCATAATGCATAATTTATTTATTTATTTATGCATAACAATAGGTTTACTGTGTGACATGTAATAAAAGTTGAACCTAAAATTATTGTCGTGAAAGGTTGTCAAAAGAAATTCCAGCTATATGTTTCATCTGCATTGAGTCATTTAATAAACGTCTTACATGCTATGACACCCAAAGATTAAAAATAAAATGTAAATATGTGAATGCTTTGACTATATTTTTGAAATCACTCTCATAGTTTAAATCGCTGTAGCTCTTGGATGAAAATACAAAATGAAGAAACAGATATATATATATATATGATTATATAGTTCAGATATGCATTTAGGTTATTCCTTAAATAAACGGACAGACACGTAATTATGGCTAGGTTTATAAACAGAAAAATAAGTAAATTATTCATTAAATAGCGAGATAAACAAATGTGTGGATAAAATGGGTGCTAAAATGTAGATGAGAAAATAGCCGAAGAAACTGAAATATTTGACAAGGTAGACAGTCTTATAAAGCATGGAGAAACAGGGAAATATTTGACAAGGTAGACAGTCTTATAAAGCATTGTGTATGGTTACAGCGTGGAGTGAAATAACTGGAAAATATATTTCAACTAACCTGAAAATAGTGGGTTGTTATAAACTGTGCTACCACATTGTGGTCATCGTGCAATGGTGGAGGGTGATTGTTGAGAGAATCTTAGTTTGGACGTAGTTAAGTATAAATAATCATTTCTTGTATGCATATCAAAGTATAATAGTGTACAACTTTAGTGTTGAAATACTATGTTTATTATTTCCTGCAGATTTTTCGGAACATACAATTTGTTTGCTGAAAAATTGTATGAACGTGGGTTTCCTATCTCCTGTAAACTGGTCGAAATATGCTCTTATTTGTTGAAAATTGTGAATAATGTGTTTAAGGTGTACTGTTTTCTATAGACTGGTCGAAATATACAACATGATTGTCAACAAATCATGTTCATTAACTAAGACTAATTAGGACCAGGTGTACCCTGGTGATTAACATGCCCAGACGTAAAATTTGAGGTGTCAGGTGCAGGCCATAATACCACAGAAACTTTAATCCGCACTTTGAAACTATAAGGGTTGTTGGTAAGTTGAACAAAGACAACTTATATAGCTTTGCACGAAAGCACTAAAAAAACAAACTGGCGTGTGTCCTTCAGTTGTAAACTCCTCACTGTTGGAGAAACGACAACTAAGACAACTCTTTGCTATTCAGGAACAGTGTGGGATTGCGAACAAGAAAATATGGTACCTAAGAATACAACTTTTATTTAGCATTTACAACTTATAACACTCCATAACACTTAACAGTCGAAAACTTTCTTTAATAACGATAAAAAGCTGTAAGAATAAGTGTGAGGTTTCGCATAATGTATTATAAAGCTGTGGATATATATACAGTTTGTTATAAACAAAAGCAAGCTCAAACAAAAATAAAAAACGCTGCACCGCTTGAAATGATCCCCAGGGTAAAGGCCATATATAATGTGGGATATAAAATGTACCCTAGATTTAGGAGGTGACTGCGGAATAGGACCTACATTGCAGTGGGGATCCACCATATATCGGTTTTAACCAACATTCGCCAGTCTCACATGAACAATAATTTTCTTTTATTTTTAACTAGCTCTTCAGTATTAATATTTCATACATATATGTATGTATGTATGGCATAATATATATATATATATATGTTCACAGAAAACCTAGTCCGAAAAGATCCAATGGAACATTCAGGAATAATACCTGCAACAGAACTTTTATCATGGAAGGACCTGTTCATTTTACCATGGTATGTAACATTAATTTTTTTATCTAATTTCTCTTTATCAAAATTTTGTTATTTATGTAGTTCATAAATGGGTATGAATTTAATTAGGACACTTTACATAAATAGTGATGTACACCCGCCCCCTCAGACTTTTATCAGCTTTTCTCTCAGTACAAACAATCCGTAACATCGTGATACCAAATTACTTTTTCTTAATATTGTCATTTTATTTCTGTACCCAATTTATTCTGGAAGATTAGGAGGTGGTAATTTATTTCTGTTTTGTTTTGTATTTTAGGATATTTCATAAGCCTTTCATACTGTTTTGATATAATATTAAACTAGTTGATATTTACAGAAAACAAAATTTGTTAACACGACTTTTAGAACATACGTTGGATTTACCAAATTTCAAAATGTCTGTAACAAAATAAACTCAATTTTGATTTTCTGAGCTTCTGACTTGCAAAAAGCAACTAGCCACCAGTTAACAGTTGTACGCCATTCTATTTGTGCTGTCAGTTACTATGTCCTGGAAACAAGCCTCCGTGTGAGGCGGATTTGTATCAATAAAGCCTTAGTGTTATTAGATAGATATCACAGAATCTGTCCTACAAACGAATACCATCATACTGTAATTCACAAATGGAAACATCTTTAGACAAACTTATCGATGACCAAAAGTAGCATAAAGCAAACATAAAATCACAACCGAGAACAAATGGGAAAGTAATGTACAACGAATAACACAGCAAAATAAAAGTAAAACGTTATGTATTAATTCTAAAGGAATATTATTATTTTTACCTATTACTAATTGTACTATGACCTTCTAAATCACCAGGACTACTAATTATTGCTAATTTTATACTAAGATCAATATTTTACAAACAACTGGGTCTGTTTCCTTTGCATTAGAAATATTTTTAAATACAGCTCACAAGAGACAAGAATATTCACATTTTGTTAAAAAAATTGATATTAAAGGGCATTTAGGATGCCCTCATATTCTAAACGTTTTTATCACTGTATATTTAGATTTCCCTCTTCCAAAAAAATTACAAATTCTAATTGCACACTACCGAACATATTTAAACACTGACATCCAGTTGTTTTATGTGTTCTACATGCTCTGCTTAATTTGGGTGATTTAATTGGTGCTGTTTGGATGCTCTTAGAAAAGTATGTGTAACGACATTTTATGACAGTTTCCTCGTGTCAATTTCATTACTTCTGTATATGTTGAATGTGACAGAAATTTTCTAAACCAGCATGTAAAAGTTTCAGTCTTTCTTTCATATATTATTCTAACAACATTTAAACGAATATATAATGTGAATGAGCGAAAATTTTCAATTCGAGTTAGTTTATAGGCACAAACATTTCACATGGACGTGTTTATAATGCGTATAAAGCCAACTTTATTATTTGTATACATAAACATATATTATGTGTAAATGAAGATTTGCCCAAAACATATTGATCCTTTCATGTTATGATATTATGCCCCTTGTGATTTCTAGACTTTGCGTATCAAAATTTTAAACCCATTTAAATACTTAAATCGAATAACACAGAACTTACACAAGATCTATAACAAATTCTCAAAGAATACACTTCAAATATTGTAACTGATAGGAAAAAACTCTCATATTTTTATCAGTTGTTCTTATTATTGCCAGAACTGAAAACAAAATAGCAAAAGCTTTTCAAAGATGAAACTTGATCAACGTTTGGCTACTCTATTCGTTTTTATTTTCATAATTTGGCTACAGATTCGATTCTTTGGAACATGTATTTTTATAGCTCTAAAGTTCATGGCATTATTTTAACGTATTGCCTTTGTTGTGTTTTTAAAGTTTATTAATGAAAATTCATCATTTCTACACAGGGGGTTCAACATCAAGAGAGACACCTGTTTCTCTTCAATGACATATTGTTGATAGCCAAGTTAAGGTAAATCATTACTTTACTTCAACAATTGAGATGGATGGTAGAAACTTAGTTTGCAATTTTGACTTCTTTATTTTTTTAGAAATAACGAGAAGAACTGGCTATACTTAAAGAACGTGAATAACAAATATTTTAGTATGTAAATTCAAAAGCCAAAGTAAACGATCATATTTATTCTTACATGCAGTATATTAAAACGAATTTCTGAAAATCAGTGAAACGTTTCTTGTGAACAGTGATTATAAAACTCGAAAAAAGTTTTATGATATTTTTGGCTCTAAGGTTAGAAAGAACATTTCTTTTCAGAGCTGATGTTAAAAATAAACAAATAGGTAAAGTTAAATTTCAAAGAAATAATAGCTGAAATTACTATTTTATTTTGAATTTTTGAATACGAAGAAGACAAATGCCACAAGTTTTGAAAAAAATCGCACCAATTATCAATAATTTTTGCTATGGTACGTGATTATAAGTATTTTTCCATTGAAACATTATCTGATATAGATGTACATTCATTTTTTATAAATAATTATATGTGTATTATCTTCGATAATAAAATTTGTTTTATGTTTACACCTCTAAAGTTAATTCAAATTCTAGACATGTATTTGAGAGTTTTAAACACTCCAAGTTTCCAAGAATGATTGATTGTTATGTACATTAAATGCTACCTACATCTCGAAAACATCGATTTAACAAATGGTTTTTGGTAGACTTAGAATTCGTTGTCGAACAGAAAGTGAGAATTTCTTTTGTATAAATATGATAATACTGATCTCGATAAACCAAATAAAAAAAATAGGAATTTACTATTTTGATAGGATGAAGTTCAGCTATTCCTATTTTGTTTATCTAAAGCATTTCAAGATTATTTTGGTATACAGACAATTTGTTAACCATAAAAGAAAATTGTTATAGAAGCCCATCAACTGCAGAGAATATTTTAATTTTAAAATTCAAGACAAGTTGATCATGAAGAAGCAAAGATCTAATATTAAAAAAAAAAAAAATTTCTTTCCAAAGATCTTCCAATTCATACAAATTAAAAGAACAAATACTTGTATGCGAGATGTGGCTGTCGACTTGTTTATCCGAGGTTTGTGAGTCGTCGCGATCTCCGGATACATCATTCGTGTTGGGCTGGCCAACTACCAACGTCGTAGCAACGTTCAGGTATACAAGCAGTCATATATATGTGTCGAAATCATTATTTTATATAGTCAGTAGGACCGGTTTGAAACTACGGTTTACCAGCCAGAAACCGGACATTTTAATGCTAGCTCAAATTAAAGCAGTGAGTCACTAGTTTGTGAAAGCAATATATAATGTGGGATATAAAATTACCCTAGGTATCGACTGATTAGTGATCAAATGACTTAGCTGGTTTTACACACTTAAATGTGATTTTAAAGTACCGACAGTGGAAACACACAATTATCAGCTAACGTTAGTTATCAAACTGATTTACTAGCAAAAAGAAAACATTTCTTTAAGGAAAGGACAAAATTAAGTATAATATTCTTAGAAATTCTTTTGGCTATTACTTTTCAGCCGCAGAGTGATTACTGAACGACTTCGTCATTATATCAACACTAACAAAATATTTTGCTCAATACAAAGATTTTATTTATACATAGCACTTTAAAAGCATGCCTTTAGATTAATTGTTTGTTTCAATATATGGCTCATGTGGTGTATGAAATTCTAGGTTAGTAAAAAATTTACATTAATCAATGAATACAGTTATTTTAATGTTGTAATAAAGCTCTAACTTTGGATAAACGAGATTCGTAGTTATATTTCCTTTCTTGCACTTCACGTTATTAGAAAATTAACAGATGAATCTGAATACGTGATATACAACTGAATCGACTTAATGAATTTTGAAATATTTATTCTTGTTTTATTTTTTAAACTTTCTTTTTTCAGTTCTTCTCAAACGAAAGAAGTATGGCATACCAAACTGTCACAGTAAGTAGTTACTTTGTCATTATAAAATTAAGTACTAAGAAGTAATAACTTAATTGTCTTGATTATATTTATATCCATGATATTGAAAGATTCAAAACATGTGACTTAGAAAAAAAAATAGAAAAAAATCCATCAATACAACCGAAAACATTTTAATCACTCATTGCAAATATATCTTCGAAAATATTTTGTTTATGAAGCGAAATAAAATAAAATCAAAACAAGTGATTCAGCCAATTTAAAACGTCAAGAATCATGGTTTAAAAGTTGAGAAAAAAGTTTATGAATATTTTGAAAACACTTTGCAAGATCAATAAACTTAATAAAATGCACAAGAAAGCGTTAAAAAGAATATATGTATTGATTGTTTTAGTCTGTTATTATCTCCAGCTCATAGGAAAAATTCATTACACATACTTACAATATTTCAATGAGTTCTCCTGTAATTCTCTATAGATAGATCTTGATAATTAGATGATAAGTTTCATTTATCAACTACGAAAATAGTACACTTTGATTAACAAAAGATTTTATTTTCCCAGACTTGTAAAAGAGGCAAAAGAAAAAGAAGAGAAGACAGTCACCACACTCCAAGTATCTTACTGGGATCAAGAAGCAAACGAGGAATTTGTAAGCAACTGGAAAAAAATATGTTTTCAATCATATTTAATATAAAAATGTCAAGAAACAAGTATTAGGAAAAAATTATAACCAAACGAAACAAGCTACCGAACTTGCCAAAATGAACCAAACACAATAGAGATAGAAGTAGACATATCACTTGGTCCAACTAATGATCACAGACTAAACCGTTTCCATTTTACATTAAGAATAAGATCGCTACATTACTAGTTTTCTCATTTTTCTATCGCAAGCTTATTGGTTGAATATAATATTAGCTTTCACCATTATATATTTTCTTTAGTTAAGATTAGAATACTAGTTTTATGACTAATTTAAAACCGAGTAGCATTTTACGATTGGAAATTCTGATTCTATTTGTTTTGACAGCCAGAAGTATAGAGATTTATTCTACATGTAAAGTCGAGACGAAATAAAATGATGATGAATGAAAATAAGAAATCTAGGTTTTAGCTATTTGCCTATTTCCAATTTTGGAATGATCTGGATAGCTGAAAAGCGGCATATATACTGGAGACAGAGCATCGATGTCTGTTAGCTCTTCACGTGTAGGTTCTGATAATTTGTATATATGTATTTCTTTTTTACTCTTTCACTTCATACATAATGTATGACATTGATTGTATAATGGACAAAAATTGAGTATTTTACATGTCACAGTCATCTAATGTTCATCTAATACTAGATGGTAATTCTTGTTTCATTCTGTACATACGCTTTTCAAACGAACATCATATTTCTGTAAGATAGCGAACTACAAGGGGTACTAACATCGCTTATACTAGAATTACGTTGTTAATTTTTTTTTAATTTTGAGAATAATAATAATAAAAGAAGTAGTCCAAGATAGTGATGACTGTTTTTCTCTATCAAATGATGATAAAAGTATAGTTGCTGCTAGAACCAGGTAAGTATTAGGCTTCCTGAAGAAAGATTATGATGAACGAAAATAAGAAATTTCGATCTTTGTTATTAACCAGTTTTCGAATTCGGAACACTCTGAAAAAACGCCATATAAACCAGAGAAAGTGACTGTATGAAATGGCTTTTCATATACAGATTTTGATGACTTATAGAGTGGAAAATATATATTAATTTTTTATTGTTTTAATATGTGCATTCATGCCAATTTCCACATAAAGAGAGCTAGTGATATTTACTTTAAATTATACTATTATGACCAGTTTGTAGCTTCATCTATTAGCAGTTAAAAATAAGTTGTGAACGACAACCCATATTTTCATTAGAGAAGCTTAAATTAAAGACAGCAAGAACCGAATGGTAATAATATGTTTGTTTACTGATACTATATGTGATTAAGATTTTTACAAAATTACTGTAATTTCTCATTAATATTTATTTTTAAGTGAGTCAAATACAATTGATGTTATTGTTTTTCTGCAACTTTGTGGGACATTCAATTTGCAAAGTTTTGCTGTTATGCTAGGTACGTAGTTTAAACTGTTTGATTTAAAAACTGAAAAACACATCAGTTTAGTTATTTTATACATAATGTTAGATATGTTAAAAAACAAACACGGTAATAATCTTGCAGAAGAAAGTTGTATTAAAAACTATCTAAAATTATGAAGTTCAGTGCTACCTGTTAGTTAAATATTCGCATTTTTTCATATCTCATAATTTAATAATTAATTTTATTCACACTGCAACTTATGGCATTGTTTCGTTCAGTTTGTTTGTAATTAAGAAAAATGGTTTTTGATAATTAAAAAAATAAATTAAAATAATAGGGAATAATATTGAATTGAAAGTAATAATTCATTTTCGTATACTGAATACCAAACGCAAAAAAACAAAAAAAGAACTAATGTTTGATTCTGTATTTAATATGACAGTATTTTGAAAATAATTAAAAGTTGTTTGTGTTTCAGTTCAAGACTATTAAAGTGACAAATTCACAAACAGCCAAAGATTGTATACGAATGATTAACGAAGAACATGGAAAAGAAGTAAGATTCGTTTTTATAATCTGCTATGAATTATAATTTAGAATATTAAATTTGAATTATTTTTCAAGTGAGTTTCTCGTCCTCACGAAATTTTAATTGTGTTTTAAGATGTGTTTAGGTTTATCTTTACACTTAACTATGATTATTTGCTTGGGTTAAGAACACATACTACGTTTAAACGTCACCAAAAATTGTGAAAACAGCAGCAATATATATATAAAGGAATTTAGCTCCGAGAAACCACTTTCATTGGGAATTATGGTAGCCTTAAAAGTTTCCTCACAATTCAAGAATTTCTAGTAATCACAAGACATTAGATAGAGAATAGCATTTCGACCAGTCATATCCTTTCTTTGCTCAGCTATCTTTATTTTACTCTATCATGAAATATATTTGAAGTCTAGAGTTTTAGGTGTTTGTTTGTGTAAGTCTTAGCTTGAAAGCACACTTGAGTAATGTCTATTTGAAAATAAAAAACTGTATTACAATTTTTCAAGACAGACTAGTACTTTAAGTATTTTCAAAAGCACTGAGTGTCAGGTATACAACCTGAGACTATTTTTATCACTGTTCCTTGAGATTCGTAATTTTTTTTTTAATTTCGCGTACAGCTACACGAGGGCTATCTGTGCTAGCCGTCCCTAATTTTGCAGTGTAAAACTAGAGGGAAGGCACCTAGTCATCACCACCCACCGCCAACTTTTGGGCTACTCTTTTATCAATGAATAGTGGGATTGACCGTCACATTATAACATCCCCAAGGCTGAAAAGATGAGCATATTTGGTGCAACAGGGATGCAAACCCGCTACCCTCAGATTACGAGTCGCACGCCTTAACCTACCTGGCCATGCTGAGCCCTGAGATTTGTAATGGGTGTATGACAAAATGTTAAAGCTGCTGTTGTGATATGAATCATTACAGATTTATACCTTGTGTATTACTAATCTAAGATATCCGGTTAAGAAATGACTTTTAATTCAACATTTCCTGATATTAATGAGAAATGCTTTATAAAAACCATGCTATATATATGTACTTTCTTTCTCAGTTGGTCAGTTTGAACGACTCTCAACTGTGGGTAAAAACTGGGAAGGATGATGCACCCTATCCACTAATTGGTTAGTATACTGCGTCATATAGAATCTAGAAATATTTTGCAATTTATAAAAAAGTCTTAAATTTTTTTAGTTAAATCATTTTTACCCTGTTAAACCAGTGTTTTAGGAATTACAGCAAAGTATGTTGGATTCTATGCTTGATCTTGGGTAAATTAAGATAGAAATAGCATTCTTACTGTTTTGAGTAATTTTAATTTCAGTGACATCTTAAGAATGACAAATGCAGGCAGTTAAAACATCTGTAAATGTAAAGAAACTCCTTTAACTAGAAGAATATCGACATTCTTAGTATTAAAGTTTCAACATTTATTAGAAGTACAATTTTTAGGCAGATTATTGGGTGTTAAGTAGTTCTGTGTAACACTTTTAGAAGAAAAGTTAAAACTTCTTGATTTTTATGAGTAATGTTTAATATTATTTATCTAAAAAATAAAAATACAGATTTTAGAATTAATTAAATTTTATAAAATATTAATTTAAAATAAGAGCATTTAAGTTAAAATATGTTAACTCATTTTTGTAATTATATCCCCCATTATATTTAAATGAAAATTCACTTGTCAATGTGCAGCTTATAACTGTTAATTTCATACCATTTGTACAGTTATTTTCCTAAGCTTTTGCATATGTTATTCAATAAGCTGTAATACAAACTTTAAGATATTTATTTGAACAAAGACCCTCATTTGTGTTGGACACAAGTTTACTATAGTAAGTGTAAATACCTGTCACTGTGTGGACCAATCTTACAATAGTAACAGATAAAACCTTTCATTATGGAGGCTATTTGCTGAAGATTCAATGTTTTTCATAAAGGAATTTATGAGTTATGCTGTCATTACTTAGAATATTAAATAAAAGATTGAGATTTATGTTTAAGAAACTTTCAGTTAACTTGATAAAATTGTTTAAATTGAAAGTAATTTAAACATACCGAGCAATATTAATTTCAAGTGAAACTGTATGTCCCTTTTATGAAACCTAAGTAGTGAAGGCAGGCAAATAATGAGTGAAATGTTTGTTGTAAGCTTTTTCATATTTTTTTAATGTATTGTTTAGAATCCAGAAAATTCAACAATACAATAAAACAAATAAAAATAGCAGTTAATAATGCAATTTCTAACCTCTGCAATTTTTTTTTAATATTGTGATCATACTTAGGACATGAATACCCATTTGCAATCAAGATGAATTTCGTGAGGGAATTACTTCGGCGCTCAACCCTGGACCTTCAAAATTTTAATAATATCAGCTCAGACACAAAATGTTTATTTATCTTACGAAGTTCATCGGCTCATAAAGTCACAGCTCTAACAGGTAAAACATCTAGTTTATTTAATGTATGTTATGTGTACTGGACAGTGTTCAGACAGTTAAATTCACCTTTGTCTCTTATATGTGAATGTGCACTGGATAGCTGAAGTCAACTTTTTGTGTGTGTATGTATATATCCACTTGAAAATAATTAGACAGTTAAAGTCAGTTTTGTCTTCTGTATATGTATGTGTGCCCACAGGACAGAGGTTAGACAACTAAAGCCAACTTGACTTGTGTGTGTATTTACTAGACAGTTGTTAAATATCGAAAGTCAATTGATTCTGTTGTGAGCACAGTGGTTAAACCAATTTATTCATAATCTTTTTTGCATGTGTATGCACTGAACAATGATTAAACATCAAAAGTCACTGTGTGTTTGAGCATTGAACAGTGATTAGACAGCTAAAGTCAGCTTTATTTGTTTGTGTGTATATATACACTGGACAATAATTAGACAAAATCAGTTTGGTTTATTTGCTTGTGTATATAGACAGCTAATGTCAAATTGTCATATTGTTTGTTTACATATGCACTGGACAGTAATTACATACCCAGTGGTCAGACAGTTAAAGTCAATTTGGTCTCGTGTGTGTGTGTGCATGTCTACATTCACTTGATAGTGGTTAAAAAGTTGCTGTCAATTTGATGTTTAATATGTCTACTGGATAATGGTAGTGTGTGTATTATGTGTATTGGTTAATGACTATACAACTAGAATCAGTTTGGTGTGTAATATGTGTACCAGATAATGGCTAGACAGCTAGGATAAATTTGCTGTATAATATGTGTACTGGAAAATTGCGAGACAACCAGAATCAACTAGATGTGCAGTGTATGTATTGGGTAATGGCTAAACAGATAGAATCAGTTTGATATGCAATGTGAGTATATGATCATAGTTAAACACACATAATTAGCTTGGTGTGTAGTATGTGTATTTATAAAACAACTGTAATCAGTTTTCTCTGTAATTGTTAAAATAACTAGAAGCAACTTTAGATTATATGGTGAACACTGAGACGATGATTAAAGTCCATTTAACAGACTTGCTCAAGAATCACGAACATGATTTGAGACTGTTGAATGTATGAAATTACTCATGATCAATAGCATTGCTTTGTATTCGAGTTTTAATAACATGGCTTACAAACATTTAAAGAAAAATACCATCAATGTGTTTTATGAGTGATTCAGTAGGCTGAAACGTTTGTTCCTTTCTTTTGTTAAGCACAAACTTACAAAATTAAGTGCCCACTGTGGGGGGGATGTAGAATTGCGTATTATGAACGGTATAAATCAATTAATTAAATAATTTGATGAATAAAATGGTCTCTAATATGACCTAGAAATTTCTTACTTTATTAGAATACCCCCTCTGGTGGCACAGCAGTGTATCTGCGAGCTTACAATGTTAGAAACTGGGTTTTGATACTCTTAGTTGGCAGAGCACATTGTGTAGATTTGTGCTTATTTACAAACAAACAGTAACGTTTTTTTTGTTTAGTTTTTACTAAATAGTTGTATTTTTGTTCATATTGATGTTGAAAACTTCTTGCTTAAAATATTTTATCTTTTTTAAAACAGATATTTCCAAAAAAAGAAAAAGACAAAGAAAGCCTACGATTATTGGATGGGCATTCAAGAAACAAACAAACAAAGCAGACAATCAAAATATCGAAAATAATATTTCTTCATCTTGTTCAATTTTCGACAAGCCACTCTCAACACTGTGTGAGGATGGAAGTCTACCAAAGCCTGTAATGGTGAGTTTGTATAACTACATTCGAAATGCATTGATGTAAAATGCCTAAACTAGCAGGTTTTTTAAGCCTAACAAGAAACGTTTCATCATTTTTATTAGGCAAAAGATAGATTTGAATTTCATACAATAACTAAAGAAATATCTTTAGTCATCAAAACTTAGCAACAACGTTGCTGGCATGGAAAGTAATATAACTCTTTGGTGATGTCAAGAAACCCACTTGTTGAGAATTTTATATGCGAACAACGTTTCGACCTTCTATTTAAAATATTTTCTCAACCCAAACGAGCCGTTTTTGCATATAATATAATTTAGAATTGTTCACAATACTCTCATACAATACAATACAATAATCTCATTTATAAATTTAAATGTTCCATAATTTATGTCGGGTTTTTAAGGTTTAATGAAATTATTTTCGTGTGTCCGATATGAAAGAGCAAATGACAAAATTTCCAATAGTTAAATCATATAACTGTGTGTTGTGTCAGATCTCGCATTATAATCAGCAGACAACTCTAACTAAAGCTGTTTTGTGAATTATATTAAGTACAAATCATGTGTATTTTGATAGAGGATTAAATACTTTTTTATGTGCATGCTTACAACTCAAATACTTTGAGAACCTCTTAAAATTTGTTAAAAAATATGATTATACATTCTTTGTCATTTTCAAAAGACTTTATCAGTCATAATATTTTAACATACAATTTCTCTGTAAATAAACGTATTTGACTGTGTATACCTTTAAGACATACAGTTAGAATATATTTATGTGGGTTTATTTTTCAACTATGCCTCCACTAAAGAGATTATATTTTATTTCACGTGTCACAGGCTATTCTGGCTCAGCTTTTCCACCGAGGACCGTTTACCGTTGGAATTTTTCGGCAGTCAGCTAATATTCGATCATGTCGAGAGTTAAGAAAGAAATTGGAAATAAACCCAGATCTGGAGCTGAAAGACTATTCCGTCGTTGTTCTGGCAGCTGTATTTCGAGTACGTAATATTTGTATTTAGAGATAACTTTTCCTGTGCATAATATTTTCTTAATTCGTATAAACTGCATCTCTGGTGTATTTAATCACAGATTGTAATAATCGTGTTTAATAGTTTATTTTAAATAAAATAAACAGCTTTGCGAACAATTATTCTTTCTAGGAATTTCTCAGGTCACTTCCGGACTGCTTACTGTTGTCTGATACATATAATGAATGGCTTGACGCATCAAGGTGTGAAGATGAATGGGATTTAAAAGAGAAAATATCACTGTATGTTTCTTGTTATTTCTTTGTTCCGGATGTGTACTCTAACTTAACAAAAGATAATTGATTTGTCTGTTTTTTCTCATTCGGTCAGATACTGGGTGATTTCCATCTTAAGTAGTGTCGGTACAAAGATTAACTAAATTACTTTATTTAACAAAAAAAAAACAGAGAACTAATCTATTATAGTTCAGCAAATGAGAAGTGAAACATGATAGTGGTTTGTCAAAGATTTTGGGGGATATAGAAACAATATATTTCTGGTCTATTTTTTTTTCATTTTGGTAGAAGTTTCTTTCTTATGAGTAATTTGACATTTATCTGTTTGTACGAAAATGACGTATTAAGATGATTTGATATATTTTAATTATTTCAGTTTATTGAACCGTATTCCTTATGCAAATATCAACCTCTTGAAGCATTTTATGTGCGTTCTATGGCGCATATCCCAGAATTCATCGGAAAACAAGATGTCTTCCGATAACTTAGCTAGATGTATTGCTCCCAGCATTCTTTGTCCAAAACTTGTCACCAATCAAAACTGTTCCATTCTTCAACCAGAGGTGAGATACGTACTACTGGCTTCTTAGTTTTTTCTAAGGTTTGAAAAAAAAAGTATACTACGTTAAATATTGATTACAACCGTCAGAGAAAATTATTACACTAATTATAAGCTACAAATGTTTGACAACACTGCTATGCTACACACATTGTTGGATACAGATAGTATACTACATTAATTGTCGGCTTCGGACGTGAAAGAGAACGATTAGACTTCACTAATTATCAGGTGTTATTATCCATAGACCCTAGACTGCACGATTATACCACGCTAATTATCAATTACAAACGATAGACTACACGATTACAATACACTAATTATTAGCTATAGCTAGTACGCTAAACGATTATACCATACTAATTAACAGCTACAAACGTTAAGTGAAATCATGTGTAGCTAGCTAGTAAAATGTACGAAGCCAAGGCACTTGTGATATGTTGAATTTGGTGTTAACTTGCTTCCAGGAAGTAGAATAAAAGAAGTTGTGTAAAAAATAAAGTAAGATCCATCATGGACTAATTGATTGCAAGGCCTAAGATGCAAGATATATGTTGATATTATTTCTGTAGCAAGCGTGTGAAAACCTAGAGATCAACTAAATGGGATTCTCAGAATAAATCCTGGAAAAAATTAAATATGATATTTAATATTTACTAGACACTACTATATCTTTCATGAATGAGAAAATAACTAATAGAATGTTATTTTTTCATTATTTTATTGTCCTGTGTAGAAAACTAGAAACCCTTCGGATACGTCCATAATAATGTACAGTTTAATATACGATAGCATAATATTCTGAAGGTAACTTTTATTCACTGGATCTCTTTTAAAATCATTAAAGTTTCCTTATTTATCTTTCCTGTATCTTCTTTTTTAATCAATATTCTCTTTCAAATCTCTATAGGTCTCAGAGAACTTGCCAAAGATTATAGCCTATTTAATAGACCACTGTCCAACTCTGTTTGGAGAAGATTCTCTACATTTGTTTGATGGTTACATCGACAAGGATGTTTCAAGACAAGATTCAGGTGCAGAAGAGTCAGACAGTCTCCACAGTGTTCATGGAATCCGAGGTAGGTGTTCTGCTGTAATTCATACACATTACTTGAAAATGTTAACATTTTCATCCTCAGACAGTCTTCACAATGTTCAGAGAATCCGTATGTTTGAAAATAGTTTAGCTACTTAAAATACTTTTATCAATAGGTTATTTAGATACTTTAGGTTTTAACTTTAAAATAGCACAAGTATAGTGGAAAAATAAACTAACGTACGTAAACCAGTTCTAAATTTATAATTCTGAAAAGTCATATTGTACAAATTGCGAACAAAAGGCATCACTTAGTGAAATTATATGTTTATAGCGATACTGTTTTGACTTTCATGATATTTTTCCAGGTAAAATAACCTATTATATAAAACATGAAAATATATTTTTTGTGTGTGTAATATTCTGTTCACAAAATGTCAACAAAACCTTTGTTTACGCACACAACAATACTTGGAAGACGTCTGTGTAATGAATATTTATTTTCTAATAGGATACAGACAAGACGATTCTTCTATTGACAGTCTGGACAGAGACTTAGATGGCAGTGAGCCTAGTCCCAAACTACCTAACAAGAACAAAACGTCACTTACCAACCTGAGTCGAGACTCTGGTCTAACTCTGAGTGACACGCAATTATACACTCCAGAGGAAGAGGTAGACAGTCAGTTGTCTAATTCAGGGGAGTCATATCGTAGTGGGGTGAACCATCTTCTAACCAAAAGCACACCACATCTTGATTCACTAGGATTAGATAATGGTCATACATGTGGTAAGAACGTAGGCATAAGCATTGATGGCTCCTGCAATGACGTCATGAGAAAACGTCGTTTAGGATTAGAGTGTTCGCGTTCTCGTGCAATGAACAGTGGTACTGGTAATTATTTTAAAAGTGTAAGTCAAGTCAAGTCACTTCAACCTCTGCAATACTCCAAATCCTACACATACAGTGGCCAAAATGTGCCGGTATTTCACTCAGTGAATGGTAACTTTAGCAACATAGTAAGCCGCAGAGAAAAAAGAGGTCGCTCCGGTCAATATGTACCAATGTCAGCTCTCGAGATAATAGATTTTGACACAAAGTCCTCTTTGCGTCGTAGTGCTTCAGAAGAGAGCTTGGCACAAGTCTTCACAAGTCAATCCCCAACAAGACGGCCAGCCAATCACCGTAAAGGTCCAGCTCCGTCTCCTCCATCCACACAAACTTTAAAAATTGGAGATAATAGTGTCGATAATGGTGTTACCTCAAAAATTGACCTCTCTGCTTGGTCTCCTCGCCAAACAACAAAAAACTTAAACTGGAAACGTAGTCAGTCTACTTCGAAAATAGATGAAATAGACCATTCGCATGATTCCAGTACGTTGTCGTTAGTGTCCAGTGATGACAGCACACCTCACGTATCACGAAGTAACTCAAGGGTACGGGAGCTAATGATCTGCAAAAAAAACGTCGCTTCTATAGCCCAGCAAAAGTCAAACCGCGTTAGTAGTGTTTGTAGCTCTTCATCAGAGACAAGTCAACAGACTCAGGTTTCCCAAGGTTCTAACAAGTCACAGAGTTCTTTTGGATCACAAGGATCTCATGTATCTACCACATCGCAAAGGTCAGAAGTGTCTCACAAGTCGTCAAGGTCAGAGGGCTCAAACCATAATGAAATGTATATATCTTCAAACAAGCCCACCGAGCCACCACCTTATAGGGAAGCTATTACCCGGAAAACTCATCTACGTACACAGGTAACTGAACAAAAAACTCTTAGTGCCAGGGCTAGGAAGTTGTACGAAGAATCTGTGCGTATTTACAATGAGCAAGTTGAAACAATTGGCGAAACTCACTACGCTATGCCAGTAACAGTAGACAGTGGCGATGATGTATTGTTAGAACCACCACCACTACCACCCAAACCCTTACACAGAATTCCCAGCGAAAGCATTGCCCTTCGATTACGCCATTTGCCTCCTGTTCATGTAAACGAGAGTCAGATTTCCAGCCACAGTCGCCGACCCAGGCAGTCAGACTCACGTGTAGACCCCCCTGGAGAGTGGCGAAATGAAATTAACTGGAGTGTGGCCCAGTTGCGAGAGCTCTTCAACTCTCAGTCTCGTCAGGAAACATGCTCAGAAAGGGTAGTTTCAAGAGATCAACGCCAACCTCCTCCGTATCGCCCACCGCCTTACGTGTCTAAAATGAGTGATGAAGGCTGTGTGACTGTTGTAAGAGTTGGAGGTAACAGTAAGGGTCACGATTCTGTTATTACTGTTCATAAAAGATCTGACTCAGTAAGCACATGCGGTAGTAGCACAGGTGGTGAGGAGTCTTACGTTTAAGTGGCACATGCGGTAGTAGCACAGGTGGTGAGGAGTCTTAAGTTTAAGTAACATACAACACGTTCTTTGTACAAAATAGAGATCCTGTGTTGATTTAAATGGTCAGATCGGTAACATCGTACTACCATATCCCATAATGGCATTTAAACCTACCAACATATCATTGTTAGGTAGGCTATAAGTAATAAAATCACCTTTTCTTCCTTTACACATAGGTAATAATCGTGATATAAAACGTTGTTGTCTTAGTAATAAGTGCACTATTTCAGTACAAGTTTGTAATTATTTCTCGGGTTCTTTTCTAAATATTTTAATAAACAATAGTAATTATTGATTATCGTTGGTAACCACGGGTAAAAAGTAAACAAACATTCCCAGGGTTGTATATATATATATATATATATCTTTACAAAACCAGTATATTTTTTATGTTTTTCTATGTGGTAGAAAATAGATTTTGTAACATGTTCTCATCTGTACCAATAGATTGTGTAACAATAACCAGCTTTAGATAGGTTATTAAGCTTTTGTTTTAACTGTATAATGTCGAGTTTCTGAAAGAAAGAAAAAATCGTTGAGGCGATTGTTGTTGTTTTTTGTAAACGAAAAACATTTAACTGTGCTAGAAGATAAATTGAAATATTTTTAAGTGCCAGAAAAACGATTTTTCGATACGTCATTTTTTGAACGAATTTACTTTGTTTATACGTGAGCTATTATCAAATATATATATATATATATATATACACACACACATACATACATATATACATATTTGTGATGTATATATCACAGGCAATAAAAAATGAGAGCGTCTTTTTATTTCAACATCATTGTGTAATAATGAAAATCCAGTATTGTTCTTTGATTCCCAAGTCATTAGAGCACATTAAAAGAGCAAGGGCTTATTGACTTTAAAGATAAAATGCACTTTTCAAACGCTATAAGGAGAGATTTTTTTGTGGGGAAAAGTTGTTAGAGAGACTATGGGAACTCATATACGGTAAAAAAATCCATAGAAGCAAATAGATCCTCAGTCCCACTTAGTTTGAGAAGAAAGGACCCAGCCTTGGTTTTCGAAGCCAAACATTTTTACACCCGGGTAGTCGGTCCCGACAACGGTAATATATGACAAGCATGTGTGGCAAAGGAGATTTGAAATCGTAAGTCGAAAGCCGTAACTAGCCCTGAACTGATCCTTTTATTTAGTTAGTCTTATAAATTAAGAATACAATCTGAAACCAAACAGGAAATTACTGTATATTAACAGTTACTAGCAAATTATAAGAATTAGTATTATTTTTTAATGTAAAGACTTGCAAGTTTGTGCCATTCATTTTAAAGTTAAAATCCATTTTTCCATAAGAACTCACAGCAAGCAATGTGTGAAATGAAGGGTGTCTTTTAATAATTAAAGGCAGTTTTAATATTGAGAAAAAGGGCACTTTAGGGGCAAAAGAGCAGAAAGACATGGGCTTCATCGCATCCGACAACCCTTGTGCAATCATTGGTAGTCACATACAACACATGAATATAAAATTAAAACTTGTGTTGAAACCTTTTTTCCTTTGAAATAAAACTTATAATATTGCTATATTTTGTCACTAAATTCAGTATTAATTGGTTTGTAAGATCAAAATTCTTTTTTTATTCCTCCTTATTAATTCTAAACCTACAATTAAATTAGAGGCACATATGAGCCTGGTTGTAAAGCTTCAGATTTTGGAACTGGCAATCTGGGTTGGAGCCCGTACATTATTACAAAATATTCCCCTAGTTTAAAACTGTTGATGTATTATAAGTCAATATCTTAGAGCTTATTGATGGTAGGTTTATTTGTTTTCAATTTCGCGCAATGCTGCAGGAAGGCTAGCTGCGCTAGCTGTCCCTAATTTAGCAGTGCAAGACTAAAGGGAAGGCAGCTAGTCATCACCACCTACTGCTACTCTTTTAGCATCGAATAGTGGGATTGCCCGTCAGATTAAAATGCTCCTACGCCTGAAAGAACGAGCATATTTGGTGTGACGGGGGATTCAAACCCACGATCCTCAGATTAAGAGTCGAGCGTCCAAACCACCTAGCCATGCCAGGCTGGATGTAAAATGTTGCTGATTGGCTTTCTTCCCTTTGATAAGTAACTCAAAATTAGGGCCGCAGGAAGCAGATAGCTTTGACACAAATACAAAATACAAATAATATTAATTTCTACATAAAACAATAGAGTTCCAAAATAAATAAAATATGATGCATCATGTCTTTTGTGATAGATGGCGCCATATGAACTTTAACTTTAGTAACATATAGGATACTTTGTCACATTACACTGATTAAAATATTGTTTCTTATCACAGTGATGTTTTCAGATGCTGTAATAAATTAGTATTACAAGGTGCATTGTTTCATAACGTAATTAAAGTATATTAAACTCGAGTGTGGACAGAATTGAAGACAAATGTCTCAGTATTTGATTAACACATTTAATGAGAATGGCAGTTTTTTTTTTTCATTTTACGATGAGTAGTGTGTCATCAGACAGTTGTTGTAATAGATGGAACAAGCGATATACTTTAACCAAAACCATTAAACTTAGAATTTTTTGTGATAAGCTGTTGGTTTTGCCTTACAAGTTATCCATTTATAAAATTATGATCTTTATTTTGCTCTTTTACCTTGTCGTTAATTAAATAAATGTCATAATCTAAGATGGAAACTTCAGAAACAGAAAAGGCATCATGTGATTTTTTGCTCAATTAATATTTTGATTTTTGTATTGTAGCTATTTGACGTATGCATGTATCATATGAGTGTACGTATGTATGTTTGTATTGTGTATATGTGACAAATGACATACAGACACTTCTTGCTAAAACTTTACGCCGCTTGCTTTTATAAACATAAAACTTGATAATCAACAACATTGTTTGGTGTTAGTTTAAATTATAAATTGAATCCCCTTTTTTTGAAATGTCGTGGTTTGGGCAGAAGACAAATAAGTTACATGAGGGTCTTTCGGACCCGATTTGAGTCCTTCTGCCACGTTTGGCCCTACTAATTCCTATACTGTGGATGAAGTTTGCGATGAAACAAATTCACAAACTTGCAGTGTGAATTAATAGTCTAATAACAGTGAAACTGACAATAACACATACGGCATAGTTACGAAGCAAAGGGATATGTTACGCGTTTAAACATCCTGTTAATTTATGTACGTGCAGTTATTTCACCAAGCCCATTCCAATATTAACCCTAAAGTTTAATAGGGTTGCAAATCTCATAATCAAAAATTCCAAGAAGAGTTGTTTGATCGCTTTATTTTCATCATGCGTTAATATGTACAACTGAAATTAAAACTGATTAGCATACTGTGAATATTAATACAAAAAGCTATATTACTATGTACGAAAACAACTAATAGATTGTATGTAGAGTAAGAAGCAGGATAGACGACAGAAAATTATTGTGACGAAACTTAAGTCGTCATTGTTACCTGAAGCACCAAGTCTACTCATGAAACTGTTTTACATAAAATACATAATATTTTTCATTGTAGTCATTAAATAGTTTTGTTTTTGTTATCTTTTCTATTTGCGGAAGCTTTTGTACTTTTGAATATATATACCAGTCTATTGTACAGTAATAGTTAGGCCTATTTTTACTAACAATGTATAGCAAATAATTTAGTTATTAAAACTGCATTATGAACTTTGTGCTCAATATACATTTTTCTGTTTCTTTATTTCTCAACAGGAAGTTTTAAGACTAAAGGGTATCACACTGTGGGAATATTAAACCATTGTTAATACTATAAATTTACTAAAACAAAAAGAACATGTACAAAAAAAACCAAAAAACTTGTGGCAACGAGGATCTCCGACGGTACCGATTTCACGTCATTAGCCTCATTACCTTAACGACTCAAATGTCGAATTCCATTTTATAATCACTAACGGGCACAATGACCTGGCAAGTGTCAAAATTATACTTTTCTGAGAGTTCCTATTGGATAATTTAACGGATTATTCTGATAGATATGTAGCATGGAAACTTGAGAGCTATTTCAAATCAAATGAATATTGTTTCCCCAAGTAAGACTTTGTGTTGGAGATCCTTCAGTTCGCACAGAATTCCTGTTTATCACTATATTAGAATTTCTGTTACTTATAATTATTTGCAAGATGATTCTTACTATTTCACTAAAATTTTGAATGTCACTTTATTATCACAAAAGGGCACAACGATTTGGCAAGTGACAAAAATATACTTTTCTTACATAACTTACCAAGATCTATATAAAGTATGTATTATCCAGGATGTAATTAAAGAAAAAAGGCAGTATTGCGCAGTTTAGGTTGTGCTGTTCAACTTTATTCACTGAAACCTTATATAAGTTTATTTAAACATTAAATATATATTTTTGATACTGTAATTACAGAAAGTCTACAACCATCCCATTGCTCATTATATTAATCAAGTTACTGATAATTCTATTTTCTTTTTAGGTAGTAGCTTGTTCTGATTTGATGTCAATATTGCATACATTTACATAGTCTGTTATGATGAGATACTGGTATTTTGATTCCTTTATATATACAGTATACACATAATAAGGGTATACAGGTTTAGAGGTAATTTATTATTTCTTCATTATTCATGATACAATCTGCTCAACATGATAAATGAAACTGTTTTGTTAGCTCTCTCATTAGTTTTGCCTTGTTTAATGAGAAAACATTGGAATTAGATGTATTTCTTTTGTTCTTTTCGAATTTTGCACAAAGCTACTTGAGGGCTATCTGTGCAAAGTATTTCTAATGATGGTAACAAAAATAAATTCAATTACAAATAATACCATGTAACAACATTTTTAATTTTCCTTGTTCCTGGGCAGAAAGTGTTATTTCCCAATTGCTTATGGCTAAAGTAAATAGAAAAGACCTATTTTTCTCTTCAAACTTTGCTTTTGTGTCCTGGATAATGAAATCTTCAAATTTACCCTTTTCCCAGAACATTGCTGGTAGATTTAGTGCTGAGCAGCTGATAGAGAATTTAAGAATTTTCTAGAATGTTGTAGAACTTACAAGAATTTCAAAAAATTTTCAGAATTTTCTAGAGCTTTCCATAGCAATATATATATACACAGGAGCTCACCACTTCAGTTTAGTTCTAGCTGCCTAAGTGAACACATATACCTATCTGATTTTTTCAAAGATGGCATCCACAATCTACGAGCATTCTCCAGACAGACATATTCTGCTATGCATATGGCCAGTTTATTAAGACTCTGTATCAAGAAGCAGTACTCTGTGACAGCATCTGCAAAAATGTGTGAAGCCTACAAGGAATATTTCGGCATGCCTGTAGGGAATCAAGACAAACCCTGAGCAACTCATTTTACCTGCAAGCACTGCAAAAAAATTTAGAAGATAAGAAAAACAATTTTTGCTCGCTTGTATAGTAATATTTTATATTATACAAATTTTAGACCTTTTAAAATTTAAATTTCCAATAGTATAGAAAAAATATCATACATAAAATATTTTCCATGAACCTCTTACACATTAGGCTTTACCAAGTTTCCCCATTATCTTTGCCTTTTGGACAGCAGGGGCACTGCAGCACACAACAACAGGAAGCACTGGCTACAGGCCACAATGGACTGAATTCTCTGTGGGGAAGCACAATGTCAAGTGTGAGCCACTAGTGGACCTCCAGAAAGTGTTGTTCCCATCATTGCATATAAAATTGGGTCTTATGAAACAATCTGTCATAGCTCTTGATAAGAAGTCTGCAGTCTTTAAGTACTTTTGAGACTTTTCCCCTAAGTTGTCTGAGGCAAAGGTCAAAGCTGGTATCTTCACTGGACCACAAATAAAGAAAATCCTGGAGTGCACACAATTCCCCAAGAAGCTCAGTAGGAACAAAAAAAGCTTGGAGCATCTTTGTTGCAGTAGTTTGGGGCTTCTTAGGCAATCACAAAGCTGAAAATTACGTGGAATTAGTTGAGGCTCTGGTGAAAAACTAAGGCAGAATGGGATGCAGGATGTCCCTGAAAGTCCATATCCTTGACACCCATCTTGATAAATTCAAGGAGAACATTGGTGCACACTCAGAGAAGCAAGGCAAGCACTTCCACCAAGATATAATGGACTTTGAATACTGCTACCAAGGAGTGTATAATAAAAACATGTAGTGAGACTACTGTTACGTATTTTTTATGTTTTATGTTCTTCGTAGACTAAACGCAACAGAAAAACGCAGATAACAGCTTGTATAATTTATTACACTAAACTATTAACAAATATAACAGATATAACATAAATTATATAATAACAGTGACAGATATTAAGTTACAACATTCGAAATTAATTACAAAACAAAATAATACTAGTTTCAAACTTCAAAATTAATCACAATACAAAATGGTACTGGCCTGTATCTAATATAATGATCTAAAATGAAAGTCTCAAATTCCAGTCTAGGGTGTGAATTTGGTCTCACGAAGAAATTCCGAAGCTTAAATGAAGAAGTTCAGAAACAGTTCACAGTTCAAT
Source organism: Carcinoscorpius rotundicauda (assembly GCA_011833715.1). Lineage (NCBI taxonomy): Eukaryota > Metazoa > Arthropoda > Merostomata > Xiphosura > Limulidae > Carcinoscorpius > Carcinoscorpius rotundicauda. The sequence continues at coordinate 25,907,252 of CM022404.1, forward strand.
AAATTCGCCGACTCTCAGCACAAGCAGTAATTCAGATGAATCGTAGAGATTGACGAAATAAAATCACAGCTTCCGTCGATCTAACTTCAGTCACAAATCCAAGTTGAATAATCACAGCAAACACTTAATCTTTCTCAAATAACTGACTCTCTTCTTTTGAAATAAAACTAATGTCTGACTCTCCTTCTCCTTGTTCGAATAAAACTGATGTCTGAATCTATCTTTCTTTCTTCCAATAAAAACTGATGTCTTACTCTCTTTTCTCTCTCGCATCTTCGTCTGTTTATATATTGTAGGCCTAGACCCCTCGAATAACCGCGAACTTTCTACAGATCTCCAGAGCAATCCGCGCATGTCCGTTCTTGCACGAGACTAATAGTCTAGACACGAAGTCGCCAGCACTTCATTTACAAACATATGATTGGTCTACTTAATTCAAGAAAATTCTAAATGTTACCCTAAATGAATAACAACATATTTTATTAGTTTAAACTTCGAAACAATAATATAAATATGGAAACATAGATAATAGAAATGAAAATCCAAACACAACACGACATGCCGTCGTTTACAAAATATTTACACATTTACATAACACTACATTTGGGGGCTGATAAGTGAAAGTGATTTACATTACAGTCACAAATCTCAAAACTACTAACTTCTGTTGAAGAATAATGGCAAAATTGGCTGTAGGATATCCTTGAAAGTCCATATCCTTGACACTCATCTTGATAAATTAGAGAACATGGGTGCATACCCAGAGAAGCAAGGTGAGCACTTACACCAAGTTATACTGGACATTCAATGCTGCTACCAAGGAGCGTATAACAAAAACATGATGGGAGAGTGTATTTGGGGATTGATACTTGAAAGTGATTTACATTACAATCACAAATCTCAAAAACTAATCACTTCTAAACATTTTTGTATAACTTTAGTATAAATACATGTAAATCTTGATTCATATGTTGTTTTATTCAGACCTTATATAAATGAAAATGTGCAAATTTGCCCATTTTTACGTAGAGAATAGGTTAATTTGTAAATTTCATTATCCAAGTCAGAAAAGCCATTTTCTGTACTTTGGAACATAAGCAATTAAGAAATAACACATACTATCCGGGAATAAAGTATGTATTACATAGCGTCATTTTCGCAAAGCTACACTAAGTCTGTGTTCGCTAATTGTGTCTACTTTTGAAATGACTGACCAGAGAGAAGGAATTTCTTCAACAGCACCCACCATCGATTTGTGGGTTACTCTTATTGAACAGTGAGATTTGACCATTAGTCTTACAACGACCTATTCTTCAAAGCGCTGTGTGCAATACAGTTTTTGTTTCACAGAAGTTTATGGCATATTTTAAAATGTTTTCTGTTGTGAATATGGCTTAATTATAAAAGGTAAAACTAATGAGCTATAAAAAAGGACGTAAAATAAAATAATACCCATGTTTGTAGATAGGCTAGAATCAAAGTCTTTGTCTGTATGCTTGATTTCCCTTGAGTTTCAAGGGAATAATGGCTATTTTCTGTACTTTTACAACATAAGCAATTAAGAAATAACACATACTATGCATGAACAAAATTTGTTACATAACGTAATCAGTAATTAAACTTACTGAATGTTGATTAAAAATAGCAAAATATTAGTTTAAGTTGACAGATAATTAATGAAAGCTCAAACAAGCTGTCGGATGTTAAGATGTACAGTGCAGAAATACCATTGAGTCTCTAGTATATAATTTGTTCTTCTCACAAACTTACAGAAAATAAATCTTAAAGGCATTTTCTTAAGGTAAACTACACTTTTCACCTTGATCTGGGCAGTTTTATGAGAAACAGAAATATACACAATAATTTTCTCCTGTATGCACGTTGTTTTGGAAATTTTATTTTTGACATAAAATCACATACAGTTTTCACAAGTCTTTCTTCTTACTATTTTTTCTTGTTAATACCAGTTTCCACGAGTAATGTTTAGCATTATATTACCAGTACTTAGTAATTCATAAGAACAGACATGAAAACAGTTGAATTAAAACAAGAATTCATATAATAAAGTACATCATTCATAAAAACTAAAGGATAACAAGACTTGTTTAAATGTTTATATTTTTAAGTTATCAATATTTTCAAACATAGCATGTTTATTTTAGATGATTATGCTAATTCTACTTAGGTTTTGCAAGTTCTGCAACAATGGTTCCTCATGCAATAACTATCATGGCCAAAATCATTCAAAGCAAAAACTGTTTCAATTGATTAGAAAAGATATTCAGTTGAGCAATGCTAGGTTTATGGACTTTTTTTGCTAAAACTGAGATGGCACAGATTATGGTGGTGTCACAATCTGTGATAAGTATAAAATATCACAACAGAATGCACCAAGAGGTCAAGCAAAAGTTGTAAAAAAGCTACACATGTAGTAGATGACTGATCTTAAATGCATTGAGCCTTTATAAATCCCATCAGGGGCACTAGGGTTCTATAACAAAAGCTTCAACAAGCTACTTGACAACATGTACTATGGGCAATGGTTAGAAACAGGCTACAAAAGGTTGGAATGAGGGCCAACATACAACATAGAATCCCAAAGCATCAAATAGCCCAGCTGGTATTTCCTTAAGAATGTATCACCTAAATTTTTCATTAGTAGACCCCAATACGGTTCACAGGTAAAAATAAGTTCTGAATAAAGTGACTGATATGGGAAGGTCTGGAGTCCTGAAAAAAAACAGTACTGTGTCTGTAATTTTATTCACTATGATGTATTTGGGGTGGCTCAATTGTGGGTTGAGACCTCTGTATGGTAGATGGAAAATTCATGACAACAGGACATTACCTGGATGAGATCCTACTACTCACTGTTCACCTTTTGGCTGGTGCTATAACAGATGGTTTTGTGTATCAGAAGGATAACTTTCATCTTAACACTTCCAGGAACATGCAGTAATTTTTCTTAGTGTGAAGGAATACAGGTTTTGGACTGACCTGCTATGTTGCCAGATCTAAATATGGTTGAGAACATGTGGGACTTACCAGGGAGAATACTTAAAGACAGACAACCTGTACCTCGAAATTCTGAGGAACTCGGAGCTGCTCTCATTTTAGAAATGGACTATGTTGCCTTGGAAAGTCATCTGAAATGTCTTCAAAAGTATTGATAATAGGTGCAGAAAAGTCACATAAAAACAGCAGAGGATGACCTAAGACCCATTTTGAGTTTGTTCTTCCTTGGTATTTTTCACTGTCAATATTTGTAATAAATACGTTTTGTCAGTATTAAATGTTTCTTCATTTTCTGTTCCCCAATTTTTTTGAAAAATATATCAAAACCTTTTACGTTTTTAGTAGTGTACATTATTTACTCACCTTAGAGTTACTATTAGCTTTAAGTTATCTGTGTATGTTAAATAATAAAAAAAGTTATGTATAGCTTCTGAAATATAACAGTTCATTAAACACAGCTATTTTAATTTTCACCCAGTTTTCAAAGATGGATTATTTTATAACTAAATGTTTAAATTCAGTTACATAATGTAACACATTAGCTACACCATATACTGATTATGTTAATAAGTCAGAAATATTTTAAATATTAGTGTCATTAATACAGTTACATTACAGCTCTTTAAATAGGAATTTTGAATTTTGGTTTGAGTTTATAAGACATGACATTTTTGGCCATAAAGGAAAATTATCTTTTCCTGGCATCACCATATAAATTTATACAAATCACACATCTCCTTATTTTCATGTTTTAACTTGAAGGTGAAATTACTGTCTTCATTAAATTCAAATATTGAGTATTAGCTTATTTCTATGTTACTACTAATTATTTTTGCAGATTACCAATTACCAAATTGGAAAATTTGAAAGTACAATATCATATTTGGGTTTTCTTTCCATGTATTTTATCAGACATTTATACAAAGACCCTTTATCTTGGTGAAACTGAATAAGTTTCTTTTTAACATTTTCTAAGCTTTTCAAATTTATACATTTTGTTCAAGAATATGCAATAATATCCACTAAATTCTCTGGCTACATTTACTCTCTTTGATAACGCTTCTGTTGGCTGTCACACAAAGTAGTACAGGAACAACGTATATACTGTAAACCAGTAAGACATTATATTATATAAAGGAATAAGAAACCGGCAAGATGTTGCTTTAATGACATTACTTAAACTATGTAGGCTGGGTTTCGGTGATCCAGGCTAGAAGGTGTTTTATGAATCAATATCAAAATTGATATCAACTTTGTATGAAGGAATTTTGTTTTTTCATTTTACAAAACGTATGTTTATTAGAAGTTGAAACTTTGGTTCACTGGTTGCTATTATACAATATAAAACCAAAAAGCCATACTCCAAGCTGTACCTCATGTTATATCCCAAGCTGTATCTAAGGTACATTCTGACTATACTACAAAATATGCTCCATGTTATATCCTGAGTTGTACCTAAGTTACATTCCAACTGTACTTCAAACCATACTCCACATTCTGTCTTGAGCTATACCTATGCTACATTCCAACTATACTGTACCAAGATATACTTAAAATGTTCCCCAAGCTCTTCCTAAGTTACATTCTCTAAGCCAAACTATATTCTATACCTTACCACAAGCTGCATTTTAAGCTATACACTATGTTATACTTCAAATTGCCACAAGTTGATTCTTTGATTGTATCAGTTTTCTCATTAATATGGCACATAATTCTTTACAGTCTCCCTAAGTTATCTACACTTCAGAAAAACCTTATAGACCTTTAAAAGCAAGTTAGATCCCATCATTTACTTTTCTTCCAACACCAATGATGATTAGAAGTTTAGAATGTTTGATTAAACAATATGTATTGAAATAAGATTAGCAAACCTTCAACAAATTTTCCTTTTTTTTACTTCACATTGTTCTGGACTTCACCTCCATTATACAGGGTGGTCGCTAGAAAAGCGGAAAATTTGAGGGTCAGATGAGATCATGAATAAAATGCGTGCTTACTCATTTCTATTTTGATTTCTTTACATCATGAAGAAAATGCACGATTTTAATAATTTTGAGCATCTACGAGTGTAATATAAAATATGCCTTTAAAAAACTTTGTAAAAATAAATAGCTGTTTGACGAATTTTCCGCTTTTCTAGCGACCACCCTCTATAATAGCTTTTCTAATATCACCCACAATAATTTACTTTGTGTTATAGGGCATTATAATTCCTTAGTGAAATTAATTATACTAAAAGTGGATGTGGATGTATGTTTTTACATGAATTAGGTTTGATTCACTTCAAAAATATAAAATTTGCATAGAATTTATATAACTTCTTCCTTTAGCTGTTTTGAAATTCACTGATCAGTTTTAATTAAATCATTAATTAATGAAGTTAGATACTTACTCAAGTTCATGCTAGATTAAAAAATCTTCAAAGAAATCAATGATAAATCAAGATTTATATAATTCCAATTTAGCTACAATATAAATATGCAGAACAGAATAGAGTTATCCCTTTAGAGCACTCTAGCCAATTAATTCATGAATAAGGGATGGTTATGTAGATGAAGCCTTGTGAAAAAGCTACATTTCCAGGTTTAGCAATAACAGCAATAAATGTACAAAAATTATCATTAATACCACTATTTGTTTTTACTACAAATCTAATAGGAGGGCATATGGAATATTGAATTTGGAGTTAATTCAAATCCAGTTAAAATAAATTTATATTGCATTAAAGTATTGTTTGTGTTTTTAATTCTCTCTCAGGGTAAATTCTTTATTCTAACTGTAAACATACTTAATTAGTAACTTTGTATTTCACTTATGACAGTATACCAGGGTTGCCAGCTGATTTTATTGGATTTTACCAAATAATATTCTAAAATTTACCAAAAATTCTTGGATTTTACCAGGTTAAATAAAAAACATAACTAACCTTGACATTTTTTCTTCTTCATTGGTATAGAATTTAGTTTCCTTCATTTTTTTGCACAATGTTTCAGACAGCTGCTATTCTTTACATATCATGTTTTCTAAATCAGGCATTTAGTGTTTCTGTACTAATTGGGAACGATTTTTTACCTTTATATTGTTTACCAATGTTATGTATATGTGTAAATATTTTGTAAACGACAACATGTCGTGTTGTGTTTGAATTTTCATTTGTATTATTTATTTTTCCATATTGATGTTATTGTTTCGAAGTTTAAACTAATATTTTGTCATTTATTTAGGGTAGCATTTAGAACTTTCTCGAATTAAGTAGACCTATTATAGGGTTGTAAATGAGTGCTGGTGACTTCCTGTCTAGAGTGTAGTCTCGTGCAAGAACGGATATGCGTGGATAGCTCTGGAGTTGTATGGAAATTGCAAGATTGTTCGAGAAGTAGGCCTATCGGTATAAAAGACGGTGACAAGAGAGAGTTTTGTTCATCAGTCATCAGTTTTTATTCGAAAAGAGATATTCAGTCATCAGTTTTATTCGAAGACAAAGAGTGAGATTCAGATACCAGTTTCATTTCAAAAGAAGAGAGTTAGTTATTTGAGAAAGATTAAGTGTTTGCTTTGAATATTCAACTTGGATTTGTGATTGAAATTAGATCTACGGAAGCTGTGATTTTATTTCGTCAATCTCTACGATACATCTGAATTACTGCTTGAGCTGAGAGACGGCGATTTCATTGAACTGTGAACTGTTTCGGAATCTCTTCGTGGGACCAAATTCACACCCTAGACTGGAATTTGAGACTTTCATTTTAGATCATTACATTAGATACAGGCCAGTACCGTTTTGTATTGTGATTTATTTTGAAGTTTGAAACTAATATTATTTTGTTTTGTAATTAATTTCGAATGTTGTAACATAATATCTGTCACTGTTATCATATAATTTATGTTATATCTGTTATATTTGTTAGTAGTTTAGTGTAATAAATTATACAAGCTGTTATCTGTGTTTTTCTGTTGCGTTTAATCTACGAAGAATATAAAACATCAAAAAATACGTAACACCAAAGAGAACATCTTTTTCTGCTGCAGCTGAAGAATGAGGCAATAATAATAAGTTTATTATTAAATTGAAGATAATTGGGAATGAAATTTATCTCCACATTTTTTTCTTCAGAAATATAATACCAGTATTTCTCTGGTTCTGAAATTTCATTCTCTTGCAAAGTTAACTCTCCATTCTCTACTGATAACTTCATATTTTTTTTCCTCAATAGTGAGAGGAAATTTCATGGCCAATGGGATAACTGAATGTGACTGTCCTTCTGACACATTTTCTGGATCTAAAGCTTCAAATAGCTGTAAATACATGAACATACTAGATGATACAAACCATTTGTACATTTCCTTGCTTAGTTTGAAATAAAAATTCAATGTCTTAAGCTGAAATTCTTTGAGTTCTTTGGTTTGGATTTTGGAAGAATATTCTAGAAAGATACTTTTAGTTCTTGTTCCACAATATATTCACTTATGGGAAGGTAAATTGAAGAATCATTGATGTTAACCTTTGATATATCTCCATCTTTTAATACTTCTCTTTTAATAAAATTACCAAGGATACGTTTCATACTACTGTTGATGGAGGCATGTTGCTTATGAATTCTGAAGTTCTCAGTTTGAAACTAAATTTATTTTATTTACATATGGCAGAATAAAATTTAGAAATGCAAAATAAATTTTAACAGTTGGATTCTGTAAACCTTCTGGTATTGTAGATGCTAAAGGCATCCCATCTTCTAATGCCACTGATGTAAAAATATGACACTTCCTGAAGTGATAACCATCAAGTACACCTGTAATATAAATTTTTTTCAGGATCAGTCTGGGTAAAGTCTTGATATTACTCATATTCAGATAATCTCTTTGGATTGTTTGACAGATATGAATAAGTATTTCTAGTCAGCTCCTCTAAGAAAGTTGGAAGTCTAAAACATGCATTGAATGGCATACACAAACCTGTACAAAGAGATATGGAACATTCTGCTTTAAAAGACTTTGAACACCACTTTTTGACCTCATCATTAAACTTACATAGCCTATCAGATTTTTAAATAGGATTCCAGGTTTTTCAAAAAAAATTACTTATAGAATTATAAATGCCTTGGGCAGTACAACAAATGATTTTCAAAAGAGTTAAAAACTTGTTTTTTTTTAATATGCCTATCATAAAATCTAACTATTAGAACAAGTTACTTTTTTGTTCACACATCAGTACTTTCCTCAATAATTATTGAAAATTTAATTCTTTAATTGTGCTATATGAATTTTTAAGTATTCCTCACCAATGACATTATGAAAAATAGCTGTTCCTTTTGTTCTTGCACATTTAATTCCCTCACCAATTTTAGAATAGAGAGCCTGGAAGATGATCTAGTACTGAAATGGGAATATTGTATTCTACCACAAAGGTACACCTTTTAAGTTCAGTTGAAGCCACTTGAGACATGCTATGTGAAGAAGTAGAACGCCGTAATAAATCAGTTACTTTAGAAGTCTAGGCATTTGCTTTAATATTTTAAATGTTTTTCACTGTCAAGACGTTTCTTAAGTATGGTTACACTCCCAGATAAATCACAACTACATATTGTAGAAAAAGAGTTATTTAAGTATTTCGAACTTCGACTAAAACAATTAAATTGAGAATCATTAAGCCATTTTTGTGGTAAGTGACGTTTCTGTTCGTAACTTGACCCATGCAGGCTTACTTTCTTACACAGACTTTCTAGAAAATCACTATCGATATTGCTCTTTTTCTCAGCTATTACTATCTATGGGTTACGTTAAATGTAAATTAAATAAAAAGTAAGCAAAACACAAATTTAAAATTAAACAATGCATTACACTGTAAACGAATACTTACATTTACGAGTCACAACTCACAAAATCACAACAATAGTTATAATATATAAAAACAAAACTAAAAGAACCATCAGTGGGACGCCCCCTCGCTAGTACTGCGGTAAGTCTACGGATTTACAACGCTAAAATCAGGGGTTCGATTCCTCTCGGTGGGCTCAGTAGATAGACCGATGTGGCTTTGCTATAAAAAAAAAACAACACATACACGCCATCAGTGGATATATAATTATTGTCTGAATTTATGTTGTCTATTTTGAATTTATTTACAAAAATAATTTACTCTACAAGGAATCACGATAAAAAAGAACGTGGTATGAACTTTGAAAAAAATGTTACACGTATATATACAAAGCAAGGAAAAAACGTAATTAGACATATAGAGAATTTGTTTGTTTGTTTGTTTTGGAATCTCGCACAAAGCTACTCGGGGGCTATCTGTGCTAGCCGTCCCTAATTTAGCAGTGTAAGACTAGAGGGAAGGCAACTAGTCATCACCACCCACCGCCAACTCTTGGGCTACTTTTTTACCAACGAATAGTGGGATTGACCGTCACATAATACGCCCCCACGGCTGGGAGGGCGAGCATGTTTTAGCGCGACGCGGGCGCGAACCCACGACCCTCGGATCACGAGTCGCACGCCTTACGCGCTCGGTCATGCCAGGCCTAACATATAGAGAAAGTGAAATAAATAACGACAAATACAAAGCAAAAACAAAAAACTATAATGTATACAAACCAAAGGAAAAAAATAAATATGTACAAGGCAAAATACTTAAATATATGCAAAGCAAAAAAAAATTGATTAGATATATAGAGAGCAAAAATAGTGAAAAATAAACAAAGGAAAAATAATTAGGGACATACAGAATAAAAAAATGAATTAAATATATACAAAGCAAAAAGATGATTAAAGATATACAAGCAAAATAATTAAATATATACATTTTGTTGTTGTTTTGAATTAAGCACAAAGCTACACAATGGGCTATCTGTGCTCTGCCCACCACGGGTATCGAAACCCGGATTTTAGCGTGTAAGTCCGCAGACATACCGCTGAGCCACTGGGGGGCAAATTAAATATATACAAAGCAAAAAGTAATTAACTATATACAAAAAATAAGAAAATAAACAAATAAAAGACATAATATACAAGAAGCGAGAGTGGAGATAGGGCGGCTCAGAACCCAAACTTCACCCGACACCGCACCAACTCACAGAGAGGCGAAACGTTTGGCAGCTACAGATGGAAAAGTCCCTGGAACTCAGCCCGACACGGGACACAACTCAGTTGCACAAGAGTTCCACAGGTACGCACGCTTCCTCAGCGAAAGGATGTTATGCACGGTGCGGCAGTTGAAAACCTGGAGAGCGCTATCAGCATGACGCAGCGCAACCCCAAATAATTTCCCACGGCAGAGTAAGGCGGTGTTGCTCAATCCTATGGTTACATTCATGGACCAGCAGACAGTACAGGGAACGGGAGTCCACGGGAACATCGGCTGACACGGAACGACATCGCCGTATCGCTGCAGCAATGTCTACATACCAGGAAGGAGGGTCAAAATACATCGGTGTTTGCAGGCTCAGTGGAACCTCCAAAAGCCAAGAAAGGCAAAACTGCACCCAAAGAGGTACACAGGATCTTAGAAATAATCTTTGCATCCACAATTAGGAGAGATATGGGATGCCAGAGGGAAAGATTTTCAGACTAGCTGGGATCCTTACATGTAAGAGTAATGAGCCCATCCAGCATTCCAGGCGGTGTAGACCCCTTGGCCAGACAACTTGCCACATGTGGCAGTAGAATTCCACTAGCAGTCCATCCAGTCCAGAACACTTACCACGTGACATGGACCAAATGGCCAACCAACATTCACCCAAGCAGATGGGTTCACAAGCTGTTCATGAAAGGAAGGGTCGAGAGAGAGTAAAACTAAGTAATGTCATCCCATAACGCTTGGTCCATAGGTGAAGCCAAATATAAACGGCAGGAATAGCTGAAACACGCATTTAGAATGTTTGAGATTCTCCAAACTAGACTGGAGATGTGTCTGGTCGTGGCCATATTCCATGCCTTGCACAGTAGAACTCACATAATATTTTTATATCAAGAGATTCCATCAGACTAGAGATGCTCACTGCATGGAATAGTTTGGAATAATCCAAATCTATTACCTTGCAAAGTTTTCAATGTCTGAGAAGACCCAGCGATCCATCAGCCTGACATGGAGCAAAGATGCTAAGATGTTCTTCTTACTTTACAGGACCACTCGGTGGGCTCATGAATGCCTCATGCCAGCTTGCTGCAACAAAGAGACACAGGCTTCCTTGAGACTCACCCACCAGGACCCAGTGGCAGACTTGACAAAACAAAGCTCCCAGGCAAAGGCAATCAATTCATTTCTAGCCTTATCCTTGGCAAGGAGGGAGACATTAAACCTCCACACACCAGGGCCCCAAAGAAAGGAGACAAAATCCAAGAATGTGGTGAGAAACATTTGATGGTCAGACACGTAAAACAAGACATCCCTAACCCAGTGAACTGCAGCCCTACTAAGACTCTGACGAAGGTCAGGTGTGACATAGAACCTGTCAAGGCGACAAGAAACGCCCTGACTGGTCAAAGTAGCCGCAAAAGCAGACCCATGCAGCAATGCCAAACATCAGAAAATTCAAAATCTGTCAGCACTGCACACAGAGACCACGTAGACTGGTCACGAGAAAGAGGATTTCCCCCAATCTTGTCAAGGTGAGGATCCAAGGACGATATTGGCCTGTGTTATCAAAAACCTGTCCATGCTCAAGAAGAAGAGGTCCATCTCCCAAGACAAAACAGGGGCATAGACATTAACAAGCCGAATCTTACGAACCCCAGTGACAACATCAATGTACACAACCTGCCCATCGGCATCACTGTGTGACGCGAGGATAATGCCAGTAAAATGCAGGTGAAAGAGGATCCCTACACTCTGCATACGTGTTGCACCAAATGACCAAAAAGCATGGATAGGATAGCAGAATGAAAAAGAAAAGTGGTCCCTCCAAGAGGCGAAATGTGTCTCCTGCAAAAAGATAGCATCAACCACAAAGTTGTTGAAGAGAGAGAATGCATAGAATTGCTTGGTAATGCCACGCATTCCCCAGATGTTCAAGGTGATGCAAGAGAACCCCATCAACTATTTGGAAGGGGGAATTAATGATGCTGCTGCTTGGACTGCACTGAATGGGGTAGTGGGCAAGCGGCCTCTTGAAGCCACCCAACCTTACTCCTCTTTGCAACTGCAGCTGTGGGAGTCTGACCACTGCTGTTGCATAACAGATAAATCCAGAACTAAGTTTGGAAGTATCACGGGGCTCATTGTTGTCTCCCAGCCCCAAAAGACTCAGAAGGCTGAGGAAGTCAATTAGACAGTTAAATGATCCGGGTAACGGTAGCTCGTCCAACGTCAGGGTTGAGTCTGAAACGGCAGTGCAGAGGATGCCAAAAGACCCACAACAGAGACGTGGGTAGGAGGTCCCTCAGAACCCTAACCACATCCCCACCAGCGGGCGAAGCCTGCGCCAACTCAGAGCCACCATCTCCCTCAACAGAGGAAGCTTGATCCTTTTCAGAGGATCACACCCAAACATTTACTGACGCAGTAAGAACATGAGTGCCAATTCAGCTCCAACCCTCTTACCACCAGACACAGAGATGGGGACACCCCAAGGTCTCCCAAGCTGGCCAGAGCCTCTTCAGGGGTCCCAACCAAAATGAGGTCAGCAAGATGGGCCTGAACCACCTTAGAGGCCCCTCCCACCCGAACGGCTCCCAGAGTGTCCTTCATTTTTCAGGAGTCGAAGCCCCTCAATTTGGGTTGGTGAGACCTGGCTCTTTTCAGGGGACTGAGACCTTCCCTCCCAATTCAAGGGTTTTGCTGGGACAGGCGCTCCCTCAAGGGCCCCACACTCAGCAGTATTTGGTTTTAGGGTGTGATGGTGTAAGCTCCCACCTTTTTCCCCTCTTATTAACGCTCGGCTACCCCACAGCCACTGCGGCATATGTTGATACACGCCTCGGGCAACGCGAAAACATCTGGCCATCTTCACATATATTACACTTAACATTACAGTCTCTGTCTGAGTATCCATATGCCAAACATTTCCCGCACCGTTGGATCTGGTAGGCACTGAGTAGGTGGCCTTCGAAGCCACAGTAGCGACATAGCTGCTGCATGCCCGGGTAATTGCACATTACTCGGAAGCCGTTTATAATAATAAAGTTCGGGACCGGCTTCTTCATTTCCAGACATACACACAAGTTCCCGGTACACATCCTTGGTGCGTCTGGTACACCTCGAGTTCTATCCTTTGAACAGTCCGTACCCCGACAATCCGTCCTTGATGGCGTCGTGGAACAGTTCGAATGGGACCGACCACTTCATATACATGTAAAAACGGCTCGTTTGAGTTGAGAAAATAGTTTACGTAGAGGAGCTAACAACGTTTCGACCTTCTTCGGTCATCACCAGGTTCACAAAGAAAAAAAGAAGTAGATGACCGAAAGCTAATCACATGTTTGAAAGGGGTTGTGTAACTAAGTGTCGGAATGTAGAGAGCGATGTTAGATGTTTGAATATATTATTTACTATATTATTTTTAATATAGATATAAAGGTGTTCCTTTGTATTAGTTTATTTTGGGTTTTAGGTGTGGTATAAGTAAGGCTTCTTTAATTTATCACGATGAAGACAAACTTCACGTTCAACAACCACACTATATGCAAATAAGTGGCCTAAACATGGGCAACTTAGTATCACCAGTTCAAGCCAATATTTTTATGACACAAGTTGACACAAAAAATTAACACAGCATTGCATCCACCACTACATCTATATCTGGTACAGATATGTGAACGACACGATTTCGGAATTCAGATCTACAGAACACACACTTAATTTTTTTCAATCATATTAACTCTATTCATCCCAACATTAACTTCAAATGTGAACAGGAAGAAATCAATCAAATATGATTTCTTAACTTCAAAATTACAAGAATCGATACACAATTTAAAACAGAAATCCACCGAAAAATCACCCATACTGGACTATACATTCCTTGGGACTCAGCACATGAAACAAAACAAAAACTCAACATACTGAGAAATCAAATAAACAGCCATAAATCTGTACTTACCAGATAAAATTAACGACGAATTAGAGAAAATAAAACAAAAATTTATCAACATCAATAAGTTTCCTCCACAAACCGTAGAAAACATCATATGCACACACCTAGACAGAAAGCAAAATCAACAAAAGTAAATATATCTCACGAAACCATATAATGCTGCATACCATATATTCCCGACATCAGCAAAAAAATAACCAACATTTGGCAAAAACTAGTAACAAAATATGGCATTCCAGTTAATACTAAATTTATTCAAAAACCAGGAACAAAACGGAGGTCTATATGATGTAAAAACTACACTGACAAACACCACACCAACATTATTTATAGAATACAATGTGATAATTGCCACGACTTCTATATTGGAGAAACAAGTAAAAAAATAGAAACCAGATTCAAAGAACATAAAACGTCACCTTCACACGTTTTTGAACACTGCAAGTCAAATAAACACAGCATAACCATAAAAAACACTCAAATACTAAATAAAGAAACAAACATAAACAAACGCAAAATTAAAGAAGCCTTATATATGTAAAAACGGCTCGTTTGGGTTGAGAAATTTTTTTACATAGAGGAGTGAACAACGTTTCGACTTTCTTCGGTCATCGTCAAGTTCACTACTGTTGATAGTGTTTTAAGGTGTGCTCGTTCAGACATAATGGTAACAGGTAAGTACAAAAAACACAACGACTTACACTTCTCGTACAATCGCCGTGATGAAATAATAACCAGTGATGTCGAGAAAGATCAAAACGTTGTTCACTCCTCCACGTAAAAATTTTTCTCAACCCAAACGAGCCGTTTTTACATATATATTTCTCTACAAGTGGGTTTTTCGACATCACTGATCAAAGAAGCCTTGCTTGTACAACAACTTAAACCCAAAATAAACTAATACAAAGGAACACCTTTATATCTATATTAAAAATAATATAATAAATAATATAAAATTATATATTCAAACATCTAACATCGTCCTCTATATTCCGACACTCAGTTACACAACCCCTTTCAAACATGTGGTCAGCTTCTGGTCAGCGACCTCTTTCTTTCTTTGATGATGACCGAAGAAGGTCGAAACGTTGTTAGCTCCTCTACGTAAAATATTTTCTCATCCCAAACGTTCCGTTTTACATATATATTTTTCTCTACAAGTCGGTTTCCTCGAAATCACCAACCACTTAATGTTTTGCTTGGCCGGCTCCACAAGCATTCGCTGGTCCCGAAAGGAAAAGTCTACTTTCTCCAGTAGGATCCGGGCTTGTTTGGCCGACGCCAGCGTTGCCACTTATCGCCAATGTCCAAAGTGTTACAAACACTACTTTGCTAAACCTCCTCCCCATGCAGTGTCTATGACTGCCTAGGGTAGCGAGGCCGCGGGCACCACGAAGCGGATAGACAGCGGCCGAACAGAATGTGGCCCGATGGCCGTAACTTTACCGACTTAAATTGAATTTATTCACATACAAAAAAAAACAAAAAAAAACACTTCTATCCTATACACAACACTCGAACAAGGTACACGGACTTATGAAACACGTTGCAGCACACTGTTAAAAAAACACAAACTCCCATACCGGGCACAGATGACGAAGGCAAAACCAACAAAAACACCATAACTCCTTGTCTCACCGACACGTTTGGGGACATTAAAGTCATTGCCTCAAGTTATCTTGCACCTGCGTAATAAGCCCTCACAAATCATATTCAAATATTTTACACATAAAACGCCCTTATAAAGCATTATCACAAAGTCAAATTTCATGAAATGTCTTTTTAAACTTTGACCCGAAACTTCAAAACATACTATCTCGCCTAGTCTTCCCCATGTTTGAAATTAGATTAAAAAGAAAATTTAGCTCGTCGTCAACCTTTAGGCTATATTAGAGAAGTGGGAATTGACAGTAATTTTTACAATGCGTTGAAAAGTGCGAAGCAAAATTTTTGCGGCAATGGAATCGAGCTAAGAAACCTCAGATTCACAGTCCATGTACTGTATCAAGTAAAATTACACACATTATACCAGTTAGTTTGGGTGCTGGTGTTGAGTACAAGACTATAAACTGTGTACTGTGCCAATCATTAGGATCAAAATCCTAATTTTAGCGTCGTAAATCTGCAGAATAACTGCTGAGCCACCGGGGGCAAAAACCAGTTAAACCGTACATTTATATAGATTACTAACATATGTATATTATGTATACACACACACACACACACATATATATACTTATATATATATATATATATATTAAAATCCATTTTTGGCAGTTTTGGAGCCCTATGGTGCTACAACAAGGGAGAACTAAGACGATAGATGTCTTTGTTTTGTTACATCACAAACATATTCAAAAAGGAGAAGGGGGTCCAATTTCGGTTGCCGTAAAGGGCAGGAATTCAAACCCTAGATTTTAGCTTTATAATTCTTCCAGCTTGTCACTGAATTATCGGGCTGTCAGTGAAGTTGTGCCTTTCTTACTCTTCCCATCATTCATCAGTATGATTTGTTTGTTTTGGCTCAAAGTCACTTTGCAGAAAAAGTCATACATTGTCAACCTGGATTCCAGCTATTAATTCACTAAGTCATTTGAATCTGTATTTACTTTGATTGAAATACAAAAGAAGAATCTTTTGATCAATTAAGACAACCTCAACATAATTTGCTAAGAAGAACTGTTAAAGGTGGACTTACAATCAAGATGTACTGCAAGGGCTGAAGTTTAACTAGTGTGGAAAATATTACATATATATATACATATTTTATGCTTATTATTGTGGTCGACGTGTCGAAACAAAAACTCGTATCGAAATTTATATCCCACCGAGGTAATGATATATTTGTTCATGTAACGTTTCCATGAAATACGTCCTTAATAATTGGTTCTTAAACATCATTCTTAACAGTAACAGTGTTAACAATTAGGTTACTGATATTTGGTACTGAGTATTTATTTCCAGGCCATAAGTATAAATACAGTGGTTTAGAACAGTGTAGGAGTTAAGTGTTCACAATTAAGTGTAATGGGTACAATGTACGAGTTTTATTTGGGAACTTGAGACTGGCATGTGCAGTTTTTATGCAGAATTTGCGAGTTAGACAAGTAGCTAGAGGCTATCCTAATTAAAGCAGAGGCAATAGATAAAGAAGTTTAGACTGTGGAAAATAGTGGAATGATTTAATAGGAGTTTAAGCATTTACATACAGGAAATACATAAGTTAACAATAACTTTTAGGAAATTAAAAAAACACTATTAGAGTGAAAAGTAGTGAATTTAGTTATAATGAGCCTATTCTGTTTATGACACAAAGCAGCTAGACTATCTGCGCCAAACATTTGGTAAAAAGTTAAAAGCAAATTTAGTAAAATTCATAAAAGGAAATTAAGGTAAAAAAACAATGTTTAAAAAACATAAATAGCATAAAACCAATGTTTACATCTAGTCGTTGTTGTTGGTTTGAATTAAGCACAAAGCTACACAATGGGCTATCTGTGCTCTGCCCACCACGGGTATCGAAACCCGGTTTTTAGCGTTGTAAGTTCGCAGACATACTGCTGAGCCACTGGGGGGCTGCATCTAGTCTACAACGTTAAGAGAAAAACTACAGTAATTCAAGTTGTAAAGGACTTTCTGTAGTGTAACTGTAATAATCATAACTCGTTAGAAAGACCAACAGGTAAGTACAAAGAACAGAGTCAGTCGCCTGAAAATGTCCTTTACAATCCTGGTTTCAAGCTATTAGACTTTATGGCCATTTTCAAAAAGAAAAGTAATAAAAAAAGTTTTAAAGACGTGTATCAAAATTTTAATAATAACTCGCCAGGACGACTAACGAGTAGTTCAAAGAGCAGCGTTAATCACCTGAAGCTGATCTTTCCAGTCCTGGTTTCGAGTTATTTAATGTTAAGACAATTTTCTAATTTCAAATCTAACTAGATGAACTGTGATTTTTTAAAAGGGAGCCACATTAAAAGGGTGTCATGTATAAATTATAAAACTTAAATGGCATTTAAAAGAATAATGGCCTTTAAAAAACTAAAAACATTACCAAAACCTTGGACAAACCCTGGGACAGAACATGTTTAATATCGTGCCGTCGTTAAGAGACGTAACGATGACAATAAAGTAAAATGTGGCTCATTGTTATCTGAGTGTTAACACAAACTACACTAGTTACACACTAGTTACAAACTACACTGCATTAGTTACAGATAAAAGATAACTATGAATTAAAAACTGTGACCAATGCGTAGTTTAGTGAAAACAACTTATTATTTCCGATATTTACGGAAGAAAGATGGCCAAAGTCCAATATAGAGCTTTATGTGGAAAAGTTTGTTTTCGTGGTGCTCACTCCAAGTCGACTGCCAGCTAGCACGAAGCCGAGCCTCGCATACAGGACCAAAGTTCATGTATGGAACAGGCATAGCGGTGATAGTGCCAAAGCAGATAGACTTAACTGCGGCGTCGGCGAGCTCGTTCCCGCGAATACCAACGTGGCCCGGAATCCAGAAAAAACAGGATAGAAGTAGATTTAAAGAGAAATGGGTCAGTCGAGTCGGTTTTGAATATCGATGAGAACAGGGTGCGAACCAATGAGAAGCGATTCCAGAGCAAGTAAAGAACTAAGCTAATCAGTATAAATAGTGCAGTTTGAGTACTGCTTAGTTTCTATGTGATCCAGAGCAAAAGACATGGCGTACAGTTCAGCAGTGAACAAAGAAGCTGTAGAGGAAATTCTGTGCGCAACAACCGAACCACAACAAACTATGGCAGATCCCACACAATCACCTGATTTCAAACCATCTGTGTAAATAGGAATGAAAGGATGGTTCGAAAGATGTTCAGCAAATAACAGACAGTACTTCCAAACAGGAGTGTCTACTTTTTTCAGACGACTTAAAGATAGGTCATATTAGGGGACTGCAGGAAGCCATGGTGGGATGGACTAATCAGTGAATATAGCAATGTTATCCAAGGACGGACTCAATTCATCCTACTGCACCTGGATACGAAAACCAAAAGGAGCAATAACAGACCATCTGTTCTGAAAAAGTATGGCCCACTCACTGAGGAAGGAAAACACAACCCCAGATTGGATAATTTGGTAAGGAATGAAGTTTCAAAGCATATTGTAAAGACAGTTGAAAAGAGTAGGAGGTGCAAAGAAGGTTCATGAGACTCTATGAATAAGCTCTGAACTCTGAAAGTGCAGAACCGAAGTCCTTGATGGTGAATAGGTTTAGTATCTTTAAGGCCGATGGTCTAGCAGAACCATAGACCAGTGATTTATAGTCGAATTTCGATCAAATAAGAGCACAACATATCTTTAGCATAGCACGTTGATTCGTTTTCCAAGTGGTAGAAGAGAGGACATGGAGAATGTTTAGTGCTCATGTATGTACATTTGACTCGTAGCTGATTGATGTGTGGTATAAAGTTCAGCTTACGGTCAAAAATAAACCACAAAAACTTTGTCTCTAGAACCACAGGCAGCCCAACTTCAGAGAGTTGTCGTTGGAACCCACACTGGGTGGGTGAGAGGAGGTTGTTTGATTCGAGGAACCAAAGAAGACGAGCATTAACCATCATATCTAAGGTCTTACACAGACAACTCCTTAAAGCAATTGGATGTAGCTTGAAGGAATCTTGGGATCCTTCCCAGGCTTAGAGAAAGGTAGGACAATAGCCTGGTGCCAGGCATCAAGAAAAAAACATTCTCTTGCCAGATCCAGTTAAAAACAATAAGAAGAATAGCAAGAGAGCAGAAGATAGATGATGTAACATATCATAGTGAATATCATCAGGTCCAACTGTTGTACTGCCAGACCGATGAAGGGCCAAATTGAGTTTTATCAGTGTAAAGGGACGATTACAGTCATAGAGACAATCGGCTCAAAAGAAAAGAGGTAATTGCTCTTCCTAAGTTTTGATGGCTAAGAAAATAAAGGAAAAAGCAGAAGTGCTAGATATCCGGCAAAAGCTTTCACCTGGAGTAACGGCGATGCTCAGGGTATCAGCGACTTCCTGGCCATGAGAGAGCAAGATCGAGATGGGGAAGAAGTATATTGCGCACTGACCTTTCGAATCTTGTCCCATATGACTTTGGAACTGGTGGTAGAAGATTTGCCGGTTGTGAAATTTATCCAAGATTCCTTCTGGCTTTGGCGCCTTACCCATCGAGCATGTGCACAGGTCCGCTGGAAAGCAATGCAGTTTGAGAGTGTGGGATATCGACGGAAAGTATCCCAGGCCCGTTTTTGAGCCTTCTGTACTATGTGGCAGGCAGGATTCCTCCATGCACGAGGAAATCGTGGAAAACGTGTCGATGTTTTAGGAATACACTGAGCAGCTGCTTGTATAATTTAGTCAGTTACTGCTGCCACACAGTTGTCTATTGATGGCTTACAGATGATGTCAGAATCAAGTTTTGCAAGAGCAGGGAAAGAGAACCAGTTTGCTTGATCCAGCTTCAACTAGAGCACGCGGGTCAGGTGGCATCGACCACGGCCAGTCTGTCTCAAGATTGTAGGAAAATGATCACTGCCTCGTGGATTATTGTCAACCCTTCATGAAAAATGAGAGAATAATGAACGGGACCAAATTGAGAGATCAATAGCAGTAAAGTATTGACTAGGTGCATGAAAATAAGTAGAAGAACCAGTATTGAAAACAGAAAGGTTGTAATCAGAGAACATACCCTCTAAAGAGCGACCCCTCCTATCAATATCAGCATTTCCCCAGAGGAGGTGATGTCCATTAAAGTCAGCCAGGATAAATAAGGGAGATGGCAACTGTTCAATGAGAGCATCAAGGTCTGATTGATCATATACCTCTCCAGGCAACTGGTAGAGAGAACAAACACTAATGGTGTAACCCAAGGAAACACGGATGTCTACGACCTCCAAAGGTGTGTCGAATGGCATAGACAAAGTGGGTAAAAACATGCTGATCAACCAACAGTGCCATCCCTCCATGCATTCGTTCAATACACAGCCTTTCATTCTGTACAAAAAAAACCGCCAAGAGGTAACTGTATCGGCAGGTTTCAGAAACGTTTCCTGTAAGGAAAGACATATAGGATGGTAAGAAACAATCACAGTTTTGTTATCATCTAGATTAGAACGTAAAGCTCGATAGTTCAATTGTATCAGGGAGGTGGTGTTTTTTTACGTGTGGGCGAATTGGGTGGAGAACCCTAAATCAAAATGAAGAGGAAAAATATTTTTATTTCTTGCTTTTCAAGTTCATGCATCAAAATTCATAATTTTTCCAGTAATTCAAGGCATGTGCATGATTTGCTAACGTCATGACCGTACGAATTGCAATGTTAAGCGCCCCCTATGTGACATTATTTTAGTGTTTACTGACTGAATGACACATTACTATGTAGTAGCAGTGCAAACGGTTTAAATAGGTGATCCCCCAAGCGTTCTTGGTCCTCTTTGCCCTAATAATAATAAAAATAAACATCCGCTTTTCCTATACAAATAAGCATCCGCTTACCTTTGTTGGTTGTAATCCTTCCGCGAGCTATGAAAAGAACTAAATGACTTTTCAGTAAGTTTTCTCCGTTCTAGTGCCCGTAAGCCGTCCCAGTGAATCTGAACCAGCTGACCACACGTGTAATCGGAGAAGGGTAGGGAATTTATGTTAGTATCCTCCGGCGTGGAGTGACGAAAGTGGAGTTAGATACGTCAAGTTGGGAAAAATAGTTGTAGTTAATGTATAGATTGTTTCTTTTTTGTATTAACATGGATTAAAAAGTTAAGGTATCTGATTAGTGTCATGCCACGCAGAGAATAGTAATAAACATAAAAAGTACGACATGGTGAGTTGATTTTCTTAATGTCTAATATTCGATTTACAATGCAGATAAATTCAGTAGGTATTTCATTTATGCCCGCATTATAAAAATGACAGTCAGTCCTGGCTCTAGGACTTACGGCAGCGAATGGTGCCAAGTAACTGATGAGTTGTTTAAAATTAGGAACGATAAAATGACTCTGACTTGCAATTTTGAAACAAAAAACACCTTCTAAATATTAACTGAAAGTCGGAGTTAATCTCTCTATACACATACAATCTCATTAGGAGTTCCTTTAAATCACTAGTGCCCAGTAAAATACCATGGTAATAACACCGGAGCCATTGTGTGAATTAGATAATAATTATGGTATAAAGAACACTTTTGTGTAGTAACTTGGCCACTAACAAATTATTGTCATTTCACCAGAAAAATAAAATACATCTAAATAGTCAGGACGACTTCCAGTTGTATCAAAAAAATATACAAAAGACACCCAACGTTCTTCACAAAGCCACTTACCCTAAATATTTTAGTGTTTAACCTTCGTCTAAACACTACATTATGAAAAATGAGTTAATAGGTGTATGTAATCAGAAATATAGGATTTTTAAAGGGCCGTAAGAAGGCCAGTAAGACATTGACCTGAACTATTTTTAATAGCAACAATTAATGTATTAAAAGTTAGTTCTTGTAATGGAATACATTACTTTGAATATATGCAGTATGAAAATTCGATATCCCACTTAAATCACAAAAACCTTGTATTTACGAATCGCGACACAAGGAGTCGGTAAGGATGGAAGTATTTTATTTAGTTCTTCTTGTCCTCATACGACTCATCAGTCTTTTCATAAAATAATTTGATCGTCTGGTTCTGCAAAGATTTTCGCGTTTTTCCTCTTTATAAGGTCGATTGGCGTGTTCTCTGTTAAAAATATTTTGTAAAGTGCCCTTGACAGATCTTGTGAAACCCCGGAGCCAATTTTTGAATGACTTTTTCAACGTGATCGCTTCTTCATACAGGGAAAAGTCACTGAAACAGAAACAATAATTATCAACACTGAATTTGTCATGACACAATTTTACAAAAGTGAATTTCATCAGAGAAGATCTATATTTATTTAAATAAACAGTGTTACACTGATTAATCTTTACTTTAGTTTTAATGGCTAACAACTCAGATAAAATTGACAAATATCACGATTAACCATCTTAAACTCCTTTATTTACAAACACAAGAATTAAGGGCCTCGATAAAATTATAAGTTAAAATCGACACTAGAAGGTGTAGAAAACATAGATGACATGGCAGATGGCATTTAGCTGGCCATGCATGGCCAGGTGGTTAAGACTTTCGACTTTTTATCTGAGGGCCTCTATCTACTTTTACACTGTTGAATTATGGTCGGCTAGAGCATTTAGTAGCTTTGTACGAAATTCAAAAGAAGCATTTAGTTAGTATTAGTCTGACTGAAAAAGTGAATGGTACTTGAAAAATTATATAGATTATATAAGTAACTATGAAGACCAATCAATCATTTGATTACATACTTATCATTGAATTATATGTTAGCAGAATGTCTTCTTGATGACAAATAATATACATCATTGCTACATGTTATTTAAGCCTATCAATATATAACTTCACCTGAAAAAACAACATATAACATACTTGAGCTGATACACATTTTTGTTAAACCGTTTGTGTCCTATTTGGTTTAGAAAATATATGCAAATGTTTTCATAATTTTAAAATTGTTATTCGATAGTTCGCCAGTTTTCATAACATCTTAAATGTCAAGTTTGGCTGGGGTGTTTTGAATTTTGCGCAAAGCTACACATGGGCTATCTGTACTAACCGTTCTTAATTTAGTAGTTATACACTGGAGGAAATGCACCTAGTCAGCACTACCCAACATAATCTATTGGGTTACTCTTTTACAAATGAATAGTAAGACTAAGCGTCATATTAAAACCTCCACCCCACGGCCAAAAATGCGAATGCGTTTGACGGGAGCTCAAATCTGCATCCCGCTGATTGTGATTAGAGCGCTCTGGCAACCACTTAAGCTAAAAGTGAGGTTTACTTTAAAATACATACCTCTTGGGTATGGCCACCTCTGAACAAAATGTCTGTTTTGATACATCACACAGTATGTTATATTTTCCACCTTTAATACACAAGTTACTCAGTGCCCTTGAAACAGAAAAGATATTCTTAGAAAGGCAAGATTTTAAATTTTTAGTAACTACATGTTGAGTTATTTTCACCTGGTTGGTTTTGTCTGATATTAACCCTGAAAAGGAAAGATTATAAAGTTGTTTTCATTAAAAATTTGATTTCTAAGAAACTTGTAACTGATATCTTTGCAAATTATAAAAATAAAAATGTGAAATGAAAAATTGTTTTTTGGTTTATTCAAAAAACAACAACAATAACCTCCGTTTGGAAACCAACAGTTATATATATTTTATTACAATTTTGTACTCACAAAAAAAGACTTAATCGAACTAGTAAAGAATGTAGCACTGTTTAGAGGTTTCGCCCAAACATCATAGATGGAGTTTTTATTAAAGTTCAAAACCTTACAAAATATTATATTAACCCTCACCTTCTACCAAAATTCCATTTTATGCAAGAAATTACTTGCCTCTGTAATAACTTGAGCATTTATATTAAACCTTGAAATAAATTAAACACCTTATTACCTAACCCTGAATAATTTCTACTAAAAGAACAAGACAAGACATATACATAATATCCCGTGTGATTATAATGAGAAATATATTTAACAAATATCACATTTTTTTGTAAATTAAACTTAAAAAGAATATAACGGTTGTACGAGTAGAGATGAATTCCAGATATCTTTTTTTAATGTGTCATCAATTTAAATCTGGTCAAAAACATTTTGTAAAAAAATCTTTCTCCAACACTATCCTGAAACTAAAAATAAAAGATATTGTTTAGAAACTAAAAAGATCATTAAACCAAACGATTTTTTTCTAATCTGTGATAATGGTTCTAGTAATATGCACCACATTTGGCGACGATTATTCACCAACCATAGATCTGACCAGTGTTGATCATTATCTATAATCCTATAACTTCCTAAAAACATTTATTTTACGATAAATTCTTGAGTTGTTTGTCTTTGTACTTATATATAAATCATGCACCGCAGAGCAAAAGCCCATACGTGAAAAAGACAAACCAACATTCTGTCGAAACTTATTTTACGTTCTCTCAAAGCAAGATCACTTCTTTATATTTATAAATTATTGTTTGCCAGCTCATTGTTATATTAACCTAATGTGATTCTTTACTCCAGCATTAATAGGAATATCTACTTGTGCCTTTCGCTCCAGGTTTAATTATTACCTTATTTAATGTGTTCAAAAACAACGAATATTTCATCTTATATTTAAACCAGTAAATAAGATACAACAAATTTTAAGTAATAATAGAATCAACAAATTTAATAGAAGAAAACTAATATTTATAAATTTGAATGTTGACATGGAAGTAACTGTAATTGATAGATAGAACGTGATACCCAATATCGTTTATATTAGGTATGTAGAAGTAAAAATATTCATAATTCAGCTATAGCAGAGTATGCACAAAACATAATTCAAATATTATGTTTGTTTGTTTTGTAATTTCGCAGAAAGCTACTCGAGGGTTATCAGTGCTAACCGTCCCTAATTAAGCAGTATAAGACTAGAGGGAAGGCAGCTAGTCACCACCACCCACCGCCAACTCTTGGGCTACTCTTTTACTAACGAATAGTGGGATTGACCGTAACATTATAACACCCCCACGGCTGAAAAGGCGAGCATGTTTGGCCCAACTCGGATGTGAACCCGCGACCCTCAGATTACAAGTCGCACGCCTTAACACGCTTGGCCATGCCGGGCCGTCAAATGTTATGAGTAAAAGTAGTCATTAGTGGCTTAACCATTAAGTATTAGAGCCAACGATATCCGTTAACCATTGGAAATAACAAAGAGTAAACAAATATAATGAATTACGAAACAGAGACAAAGGTTCAGATTATTTTTTTGCACGAGACCTCTCATAATTTTATTTTGTTTTATCTGAGATACATTTGCTAAACACTGTACAGCAATGTTTATAAATATTAGAAGTTGTGTAAAAACTCAACATGATATTCAGTTTGGCATGTAGCCTAAGAAAATCGTTAGAAGGACGTGAATATGAGTTTTAATTCGAATGTTGCTTGAGATTCGAATTTTCTACAGGAAAATAGTGATTTAAATTATTTGTCTTATGATTTTTACTTTTTTTTAATCCTTCTTACCTGATAATAATGTTGCAAACTGGTGATTCAACTACGTCTGCAGAATTGATTGGATTTAATATGATGTTCAGTTTTTGTTGTATTATTTCTGTGTGAAGTCTATTCCAGTTGGCAGATCATATTGCATTACATCAGAAGGTGATGGTAACTCATGCTCACTTAGAAAATAGTCAAAAAAGTTTGATTTGGTTTCAACTCTTCTGGAAACTCATATCTCATAAATCGTAGTGACATACTGAACAAGATCTTTATTCGTCTTCAATATTTTTGGGCCTGTAATGAGTGCGGTTTACTTTCGACGTTTTTACCCTTTTTAACTAGCTTTGGTTTGATAAGAGCCTGGTCAAATGCACTGAATGCAAGATGTTTGTCAGTTTTCTAATGTTTAGGATCAGGGGGTCGATTCCTCGCGGTGGGTTCAGCTGATAGCCCGATGTGACTTTGCTCTAAGAAAAGTTACTAAGAATTATAGTAAAAAAAAAATGTAAGTAAAAATACAAAATTACAGGCCCCCCGCTAGTACAGCGGTATGTCTCCGGATTTACAACGCTAAAATCAAGAATTCGATTCCCCTCGGTGGGCTGAGCAGATAGCCCAATGTGTCTTCATTATAAGAAAAAACATAAACACACACACACACACACACACACAAAATTATAGGATAAATAAATTCCGTCTCTCTTATATTAACAAGAAAAGTATAATTAGAATAACATTCAATTGTGAACAAGAAAGTTTATTGACTAATTATGTTTCTTTTTTAATGTATTGAGTTTTTACGTGGACTGTATTATTTTTGTATATTTGAAAAGTATATGTATTTATTTTAAATAATTTTTTTTGGTTGAAAAACAATGTTTGCATGTTTTTGTTTATATGTTTTTTGTAGATTTCTAGTGAAACTATTTCCTAAAGAATAAACTTTGGAGTCAAAATACCAGTAAAAGAAATTATTGAAAAAAGAAGCAAAAGGGAGACATTACAGTGTTTTATTAGATATATTACTATTATATTTGCCTGAAATAAATTTGGTTTCATAATATGATCGATATCTGTATGTAAGATAATAAACTTTAATAATTAAGTATCCCAAATATATTAATATTGATGTTAGTAATACATTAAACTCATTCCATTTTTAAATATCAGACAATATTTAATTTAATCTGTCCTTTTGGCGCGACTCGGGCGCGAACCCACGTCCCTGGGAGTACGATTCGCGTGCCTTAACGCGCCCGGTCATGCCGGGCCAATTACGTCTCACCCTATTCCGTAAGAAACATTGGGCCGCATACGCTGCGGTTTGATGAAGAGGCTGGGTTTTTTTAAGTGAGTAGGTGGATAGCCTACCGCACAACCCCCAACTTGGAGGACAAATTTTTAGTCCACCGAGGGGAATCGAACCTCTGATTTTAGAGTTGTAAATCCGGATTTTTCTTCTCTTTATTCATCCCACCTCAAGAGGGGACATAAACAAAAATACATGAAATAAAACACTAGTTAAATAATTAGCATATGGAGAAAAACATAGCAAGATACCACATTGCTAAAAATTACAACAAAAGGTATAAAATGAATTAGAAAATATAAAAGAAGTAATAGTTAGCGGTAAGTACCTAAATCAAATTACACGAAAAACTTGTTTGTTTGTTTGTTTTGGAATTTCGCACAAAGCTACTCGAGGGCTATCTGTGCTAGCCGTCCCTAATTTAGCAGTGTAAGACTAGAGGGAAGGCAGCTAGTCATCACCACCCACCGCCAACTCTTGGGCTACTCTTTTACCAACGAATAGTGGGATTGATCTTCACATTATAACGCTCGCACGGCTGAAAAGGCGAGCATGTTTGGCGCGACGGGGAATTTAAATAGAACAAAAATAATGCTGTCAGTATCAAATAAAATATTACTGCTTTAAATTTTTAAAGGGGTAATAAAGGTGAAAAGAAGTAAAGTCATAGGAAAATGTCACATTTTATTTAAATACCATAAATAATAAAACAAAAACAATATTTTAACTCAGTTATTAACTGACAATACATGACATGTTTACAGATTGAAAACACCTTATGTAATATTGTGACATTACATGTATATTAAGCGTTTTTAATGTCGATAATTAAGTGAATATTCCAGCTGACACCACAAAGAAAGTCTGTTATGGTATTCGGATCTCCCGTCGAGCAACACACATGTTGCAATGTTCTTCCTTTAACGCAATAAGTGAAAATTATTTTTTGTTTGATTCGTATCTCTAACTTTTCTTTCAAGAGTATAACTTTAAATTTTGTACTACGTTTTAAAGAAGGTTTTCAAAGAATATTATCAACGAATAGAGGAACTGCTTGAAATTATTTTATACCAAAAAAAAATAGTTTTTGATGAAAATGTTACAATTCACCGATGTACAATGATCCGTTAGATAATACTAGTGGGACTCATTAATCCCCCTCCCACATTTTTATGTGGTAAATTATCCCTTCAAAAGTTAGTTGATGAAAAATGTTCTTTAAAGTTTTTCTTTGTTGTTGAGAATTAAGGACAAAGCTACACAGGGGGCTATCTGTGCCTTGCTGTTTTGTTGTTGTTTTTTAGAATTAAGCACAAAGCTGCACAATGGGCTATCTGTGCTCTGTGCCTTGCCCAGCACGGGTATCAAAACACGGTTGTTAGTGTGTAAGTCCGCAAACATACCACTGTGCCACTGGGGGCTAAAGCATTAATCAATTAATGGCTGATTTTTTTCCAAGCCGGTTTCCTTGGCTGTAGTCTCGTTAGATGGTAGTTAGGGACAGTGAAGAATCTCGTTAATCCCTTCATGCACGTCATTAACTAGATGACAAGACACTCGTAGCGTTGACAAACTCTTTTTTTTTTTTTTTTTACGTAGGTTCCCAATAGCATCCTGCTGTCTAATAGTGTATCACTGATTTAAAATATTTTTTGTGTTATTACTTTTATTATTTATGGTATTTAAATAAAATGTAACTTTTTTCATAGTCAAAATTGTAACTTTTTGTGACTTTTATTTACTGGATTAGTAATTGGAAAACAAATCAAATAACGTTTTCCACTTGAAAAATCTATCAATTGTATTGTGGGTAATATGAAACTTAAGTGATATAGTTTTCAGGTTTTGATGTATTATCTTGCCCCTTATTAACAACCTCAAGTAATATAGATATTTCAACAAGGAACTAGCATTGCAATAGTTGTTGTGAACTAATTATGAAGTTATCTTCTTGTTACTGCAGGCCTGGCATGGCCTAGCGCGTTAAGGCGTGCGCTTCGTAATCTGAGGGTCGCGGTTTCGCGCCCGAGTCGTGCCAAACATGCTCACTCTCCCAGGCGTGGGGGCGTTATAATGTGAAGATCAATCCCACTATTCGTTGGCAAAAGAGTTGGCGGTGGGTGGTGATGAGTAGCTGCCTTCCCTCTAGTCTTACACTGCTAAATTAGGGACGGCTAGCACAGATAGCCCTCGAGTAGATTTGTGCGAAATTCCAAACAAACAAACAATCTTATCACTGCGATGTATAATTTGAGGCCTGCGTATTTAAACATCACAAATGATTGAAATTTATTTTGGAATTTTAAGAGATATCACAAATAAAATTTGAGTTTTTTTTTAAATGAAAGGAAGTACTTTTAATCGTAACAGGAATATGACTTTGCACTAGGAGCGATGAACACTTTGATTCCATATATTTGATGAAATATTTAATTGAAGTTTCTGATTCTTTGTATACTACAGATTTATAATGAGTACTGAAGGTGTGTGAAATGTTTTTAGTATATACAGACCATACTCAAGTTATAATGTGGAAATTCCAAAGGGTCATGAACTCGGGCAATTTGAATAAGTTTGTAAGAAGAATATCAAAGAATACTTGAAATGTTTATCCATCTTACTGGTGAGTACTTGCACACATTGTAATTATTACACCCACACACTATTTATGAAATTATGAATGGCGTTTTGAGAAAAGTTTACTCATTCCCTAAGCACGAAATATTTGGTGGAAGTCAAGCAAAAATTTTGGGGGAGGATAAATAAGTCATCATGTACTTTCATGTAATTTTAAAGGAACTCATTAATACCCCATCTTCCAAATGTTAGTGTAGTAAATTACCCCTCTAAATGTTAGTGAATGAATAATGTTATTTAAAGCAATAATGAAATAAATAAATTATTATATAGTGTAGTATAACATTACACTAAAAAGTAGGGTTAAAGCAAATTGTAGGATATATAGGATTGACTTCTTACATACAAGAGAAAAAAAGAAAACAACCCATAATATGGTAGTGAGTCTGCAACCTTGTATTCTTGTTATACTTTTTATATTTGCTCTATGTGTGTGTAAGATTAACTGGTGAGCAAATGCAGTGTTGCCACAACTCACCAAGTTATCTTGCAGCTGATTTATAGTCTGTTGGATGAAATTAGTATAAACTTCTTTTGTTATCTGGTCACAGGTGTGTTCTATGAGACTGAAATTTGGAATAAATACTAGCCACTTTATTCTCTGAGGCTTTCATATTATGTGCAGAATGTTATATCATTAATCAAAACTGGGGTTAGTGGCACTAGTAAAAGCAATCTGCTCCACTCCATGTTGATTCCTGTACATGGTGAGAGGACCTCCCAGGGAAGGTTCTGTTCTTTCAGTTTACTTCATATGGGATCTAAACATCTACCCACGTGTTTACTGTGCGTGGTGACTTTTGAAGGGGAAGATAGGATCCTGGTGGTTGAGGGATTCAACTCTAACACACCACTTTGGCCTTGAATTCCTGGAGGTGGGTGGCTTTGGGGTGGCCCCCTTTCAGTCAGTTGGCTGATCCACTTGGGCTAGGGTCAACCAAGTATCAGTGTTGGATGTTCTCAACAGGTGTTGTGGACATTGTATCTGATGCTGGTGTTTAGGTATAGTGTTCACGAAACCCTGGCGTTGCTGTAATATCCTTGTTTGGCATTGTAGTATGTCCCTTTGTAGGACTCCATGGTGGGTGAGGTCAGTGGACACTGAAATATTCCTTTTTTATTATGGATCCTCCAAATAAAAACTTGAATAAAATAGTGAAATAGCGGTCCATAGGAAAGCGACCTCGTCTTGAAGATTCTTAGCAGCAATCTTCAACATCTGTAAAACCTGTTATACCTCATTTTTCTGATACTACATTCTTTTACAGACAAACCTTTAGGGCAAATGTTTACCTTTTTCATTCAGAAAGGACTAGAGGGACTTGCTGGTTCTTCAAATTCAGTAAAGAAACTTAGATCTGGTGACATATTGGTGGAAACATCCACATCTCAACACATTGAATTCCTCTTGCATTCAAAAGAAATTGGGAATGAATATACCTATTGAGGTTACACCTCGTGCTACTTCGAATTCATCATGAGAAGTTATTGTTGAGAGGGATTTGTAGAACATCCTCGAGTCAGAAATTCTAGCTAGTTTCTCCACTCAAGGAGTTTCTGCAGTGAAGCGTATCTCCACTCACAAAAAATGGAATTACACTACTGCCGACAAATGACCTTATTCCGACATTTACATTACCACATCCACCTCCCAACATCAAGACAGGTTATCTTAATTACAAGGTACGGCCATGCATTCCAAATCCTCTCGGATGTTCCTAGTGTTAGCGGTTCGGTCACTCGAAGACATCATGTTGTGGTTCCTTGATGGGTGCTCATTGCAGTGGCAAGAGCCATGTCACCTATGAGTGTAAAATGGACCCTCATTGTGTCAATTGCATTGGCTCTCACCCTTCCTACTTTTTTTCTTGCCCTAAATGGTTGGAAGAGAAAAAGGTGCAGCATTTGAAAATTATTCAAAACAGTACTTACTATGAGGCTCAAAAGTTGCTATTCACCATTTCATCTCGGATGTATGCTGCTGCACTTTGTTCCACTACTACAGTGGGAGTGCAGACAGATCTCTCTGTGCCTCCAAAGAAATTATTCTCCAAACAAATGAAAAGTCTTTTGACCTCCATAATTAAAAAGTTGATTATTCAACTTCAACACCTATCTTCCCTCACATACATTCTAATAAACCAAGATCCACATTTTTCGGTTCCAGGGACAGGCATTTTCTCAGATACATCTTCTTCCACCTCAAGATGCAAAACAATCATTCTTTCACGCTCTCAGTCACTGGAATCCCCTTCAAACAGCATAGACCTGCCCAGTCGACCCAGGGCAGGATCCATGGAGGTCGATAGACCTCCCTCAAATAAGGACAGTAAAGAAAAAAGACGTAGTAGTAAATAGAAGGGTTCTCCACCCAATTCGCCTACACATAAATAAAAATGGCCACCCTGATACAATGGAACTGTCGAGGTTTACATTCTAATTTGGATGGCATCAATACACAGATTGTTTCGTAACATCTTTTATGCCTTTCCTTACAGGAAACATTTTTGAAACCTGCTGATCACCATTTGGCAGTTTTCTTTGTACAGAAATGACAGGCTGTGTGATGGAAGAGTGTATGGAGGGGTGGCACTGTTGGTTGATCAGCATGTGGCCACCTTGTCTATGCCACTCGACACACCCTTGGAGGCCATAGCCATCTGTGTTTCCTTGGGTCATACCATTAGTGTTTGTTCTCTGTCCGTCGCCTGGAAAGACATATGATCAATCAGACCTTGATGATCTCATTAAACTGTCACAGGAACAAAATGTGATCAAGAAAGCTGATAAGGTAATTTTGTTACTTTTTCTGTAATAGGTGACATTTCCTCTGACTTAAGGAATGTTTCAGTACTTTATGTAGAATTTGACACTAATGTGTTAGTACTGAAATATTCTTAGCTGACTTAAATCACAGGAGACCAGTTGCGTGAAGAAACATAGGTTACAATGTGAAACCATCACTGGGAAAGAAAATATGACATAGCATTTTAGGTATGAACATATTTTCTTATGTGAGATCTTGGTAAGTTCTCCGTTAATTTACCAAAATCAAAATCCTGTTATTTTCTATAAAACCTGCATGTTTAGTATTGGAACATTTTATCTCAAAAAGGAGGAAGTACTAACAGTTTGTTTATTATGAGTATGTGTGCTAATCTTCTTTTCATTGTTCATATAAAGACTCTATTTGTACATTAAAACATACACAGTTATGTATACACTAGAAAGAATGTGCAGTTTTATTATCTTTGTGTACTAAATCCTTGAAAATGTCCTGTGGGAAGTCTGCTGTTGTTGTGAAATAGTGTATCTGATGCTTATGGGAAAAATGGTCTCTATCTATGAATGGTAGAATAACAGCAGGAAGAGTATTTCTTGCCTGAGCATGAACGTGTTTAGTAAAACACTCTGTTAAATATTGTTTTGTTGGTTCATATTTCTTCAAGTAATCATCTGGATAAGTTCTGTTAGGACTGACAAACTTTGCAAGCAACCTCTTATAATTTGTATTACCTGTTCTGCTAAGCAGTCAACTGAAGTTTTAAGATCAAGTGCATATCTTCTCATTGTTTAACACTTTACAGCAGATATTTAGCTGTTGAAATTACTTCCCTGATTCTTGTGGATTTCTTCCAGTGCTCCAACCCATGTTACTCAGTTCTCCTCCATAACATCATTTATGTGTTAATTTGTTGAACAACAAATACATCCTAGCACATTTCATGAAAAAGTCAATAATAATCAGAATATACCGATGATCTCTTACAGTCACAAGGAATAGACTAATGATATGCAGGGCTATCCAATGCAAAAGAGACTCAACAAGTTTCTGTTGAAGTTTACTCTGTTTCAACCAATTCTCTCTCTAAGAAGCATACGTACATTATTTACACTATTGCTCTAAACTGAATGTGAACACATGCCCTCTGTCTCTCAGGGGCACAGCAGTATGTCTGTACACTTACAATGCTAGAAACTGTATTTTGATATCCATTGTGAGCAAAACACTATGTTGCTTTCTGCTTATTTTCAAACAAACAAATTCATGTGCTCTATTCTTTATGTTATGCAAGGTATAGAGATTACATTTCTGTTTTTAGGAATTACTATTTGCAGCACAGTCAGAGAATCATAGTGTCATAGTTTATAGCAAAAGTACAGCACACCTTCCTGCACTTGTAAATGATCATGTATGTGCCACAGGTTACATGCATTCACGATAAATTCGTGTATTATAGTCATTCAGGCTTTAACAAAGATTACTCGTGCTATGTTGGGGTCTATCAAATGTTCTTCCTGAAAGTTCTGAAATATTAACCTTCACATGTATTCACTGGTAGAAACTCATACTTCATGGCTTGCTTCTGGATTTTTGATCTGGCTAATATCAGATAACTTCTGCCCCTTCTAGAACATGAGTTCATCGTTTGCACAGGCAAAAATCACAGACAATTTGTGCAGTTTTGCCATCCTAAGCATACCAGAACTACTTCTGAGGTTGTAAATGGCTAGTTCATTTCATAAATGACATGTCCTAAAGTGAACTATAGATCTGTATTTCCTCTAATATCTATTTTATCTCTAGTTGTCAGAACAAAGTCAGTATTCACTGGTCACTATAGTGGTTTCACTTAAGAGATCTTGAATAAAATATGAAGTCTGCTAATGTTCTTGTTGCTCCTGTATCAGTTGGAAACTCAACCTCTCAACCTTGACAGTTATTTACCAGGCTCTAAATGGCACTGAGAGAGAGCTAGGATGACCTTTGGTGCAGCAGCTAATCTGCTGTACTTTCCCTTGACTTGAGCTCCATTAGTTGTCTGTAACTTCTAAATAGTCCACCACTTGTTGCTGGTTATCCAAGGCTTTTTGATCTAGAGGTCAATATCACTAACATTCTATCTTAATTTTAACCAAATTAGTGGCATTATAAGTACTTCTGAATATTGATGGAAAAATATGCTTAGTCTTGCTTATATTGGTGCTGTCCAAAGTCTCTCTCTTGCAGGTTTTCAGCAAAAGGTTGGTTGAGATGCCACAAATGTAGCAGATTCAAAGAGACATGGTCAATGTCACTGTTACTTTAGAGCATGAAAAATATCATCATGTAATTTACAGTCTTTCTCAGGTACCTGTAGTCTATCATAATAAAGTTAAGCTAAGGTGATAATCAGGTGTTACATATTAGTGACAGACATACTAAGCATTTCTTTGAAGTACAATAGTTCAGTTTGAATAACAAAATCTGACACTTATAAGTGTTATAGCAGGTTACTTCAAATGGAAACAGGCCCGGCATGGTCGGGTGATTCAAGCACTCGACTCGTAATTCGAAGGTCGGAGGTTCGAATCTTCGTCACACTAAACATGTTTGCCCTTTCAGACATGGGAACGTTATAATGTTACGGTAAATCCCACTATTCGTTGGTAAAAGAGTAGCCCAAGAGTTGGGGATGGGTGGTAATAACTAACTGCTTTTCCTATAGTCTTACACTACATATGCCTATAAAACTTTTATCCCTGGTAAGACGATCTGCATATAGAAACTCTATCACTGGTAAGATGATCTACCTGTAAATATATTGTCGTTAGTAACTCACTCAATCTGTAGAACCTTAGACACATTGTTGGCCTATAGTAATAAACTTACTGGTGTCGAATTACGATGTTGACATCACTTATACTGCAGCACCTTCTAACAATGCCTCTAGCAACACGCCCTCTGGTACAATTTTGACGTCATCATCTCTATCTCTCACCTTTTTAAGACGGAATCTATTGTCTATTCGATAGCAATTATGTAATACTAAGGCGGCAACATCATTTCTGTGTTATATAATAATGATATAAACTTCAGATGTCTTCATAATTTACAGATTAATGAATAAT
This sequence comes from Carcinoscorpius rotundicauda, assembly GCA_011833715.1. NCBI lineage: Eukaryota > Metazoa > Arthropoda > Merostomata > Xiphosura > Limulidae > Carcinoscorpius > Carcinoscorpius rotundicauda. The sequence continues at coordinate 25,943,255 of CM022404.1, forward strand.
TATGTAATCCTCAGGTGGCGTCTTTGATTTCCACTTACTCAGCGTTCTCCCACTGATGTAATATCCTTTGTGCACAATAATTATTGTCGTGTCCATACGCATGAAACTTTACTCAAATTGTTTATATCCATCCAGCTGTAGATTTCAGCACTGGTTCCTATGAGCCATAAGGGCACAGGATGATGTACATTAAACATGAAGCACATATCCTAAACTAAAATACTATTCTAGATACATTACACGAGTGGCGTACATCTCAAACTAAGACACATGTTTATGTAAATTGATTAAAAATTATAATATGTCGTAAGTCATGAAAATTTCAGGTCAACATGAAATTGCCACTAGCCTAATCTAAAAGAAAAGAAACGCCTATCATGCTCAACTAAGACTATCGAAAAAGCCAATAAGGTGCTGAAAGATCTTTAACAAATGCTTTCCCAAATTGTCGAAAAATTACTAAGGGAATTAATTAAAACACTTTCATACCCTATACCTGATCAATAAGGAATTCATTAAGACTATAAACAAAATTTAACTTTAAGACCTACAGTGTCAGCGAGTGACCATAATCTGTTTACTGGTTAAACCATGTTTAAAATAGGTTCCACATTCACCCTTAACTAATACTGAATATCTATTACAATCTTCTACACAAACAAATGCACTAACTCCGTTTTATTTTCCTCAGACGTAATCGCCTTGTACCCATCCATATCCATAGAAGGAAGCATAAAAAGTATCATTAACTTCACATCTTCACTTCCTCAACACATTTTTCCCAGGGAACATTACATTAGAAACCATCTACACAATGTTTGATTTTGTTCTACACCCTTGTGCAAATTAATTGAAACAAATGGTCATTTTACAAGATTTTTGGCATGGCGGTCGGTGTAGACTCGCTGGAACCGTTGATTTTCTTTAATAGTCATTTTTTCAGACAGACAGCGTCATTAGCTGTGTCTTGTCGATCTATTTTTGGGATATATGATGAAATTTTGAGGAATATTTCGACATTCGGAATTACAAGGAGACCAATCAAAAAACAACTTCTTACCAACTCAATGAAGGAAAAACGGTATCAATGGGGTCTGAAATATAAGAACTGGACTCAAGAACAATGGAGGAAGGTGTTATTCAGTGACAAAGTTCATTTCTTCGTACAGGGTCAAAGAAGTCTGCATTTTTGCAGATCTCCAGGTGAGAAACTTTGAGAATCTCACATCAATCAGTTCGTAAACCATCCCTTGAAGAAGATGTTTTGAGGCTTTTTCAGCTACTATGGCGTCGGAGGGTTACATATCTTAGAAGGTGTGATGCGAGGGCCACAGTACATCGAAGTTTTGCAGAGAAGAGTCGTTTCAGAATTGAAAAAGAGATTTTCAGATTGATCTGGCATTTTTCAGCAAGTTCTGTCTCCGTGTCACAATCGAAACTTGTGAAGAATTTTATGACTACAACGCGAATAAACGAGCCGGACTGGCCCAGAAACCCTCCAGACTTAAATCCTATTGAAAATCTTTGGGCGATTTCTAAAGAAAGACTTCGGGGTAAAGGCTGTACTACGAATGATAAGCTAATTCAGGCAATAATTGAAGTGTGGTAATGCGATCCAAAAATTAGTAAAGAATGCAGTCAACTCGGGGACTAGATGCCAAAGTGGATTAATGATCTTCTGAAAAATACGTATATACGCAAAACACAGGTTTAATACCAGAAGTGCATGAAATGAAGGAAAAGAAACATTATAGCAGTTCAAATATTTCCTAAAAAACTTCCACCCAACAGCCGAGTTCACGCTAAAACTACCCAACGTTGAAAGATACTTAACGTTTTTAGACGTATTGCTAAAAATCTAAGACATACAAATATGGAGCTGGCTCTATGAATGATAAGGAACGTAAAAATTTATTATTTCTCCATCACAAATCACACCATCCAGAATTAATCAAAAGGGGAACAATAGTAGAACTCAAGTAAAATAAAACTACTCTAAGCCAACAGTACAAAATGACTTTAAAACAATCCGTGATGAAGATAAAATCCACTTGTAGTAAAAATTTTATATTTACAAATGGGTGATATAAGTAGAGAAAGCACTAGTAGAGGAGCGAGAAACGTTTCAACCTTCTTCGGTCATCATCAGGTTCACAAAGAAAGAAAGGGTTACTGACCGGTAGTTGACCACACTCAATATACTAAGACACCAAACAAGCACAGCAATAAAACAATGCTCACTAGATAAAATTAACGACGAATTATACAAAATAAAACAATACTTCATCAACATCAACAAATTTCCTCCATAAACCGTAGAAAACATTATAAGCACACACATAGACAAAAAGAAAAAATTAACTAACAAAAGTAAATATACCCCACAATTTAAAAAAAATAATAATCATGAAACCATTTACGGCTGCATTCCATATATTCCTGACATCAGCAGAAAAATAACCAACATTTGGCAAAAACTAGCAACAAAATATGACATTCTTGTTAATATCAAATTTATTCAAAAACCAGGCACAAAAAACTACACTGACAAACATCACACCAACATTATTTATAAAATACAATGTGATAACTTCTATATTGGAGAAACAAGTAGAAAAATGGAAACCAAATTCAAGGAACACAAAATGTCACCTTCACACGTTTTCGAACACTGCAAATCAAATAAACACAACGTAACCATAGAAAACACCCAAATACTTAATAAAGAAACCAACATAAACAAACGCAAAATTGAAGAAGCCCTACTTATACAACAACTCAAGCCCAAAATAAACCCGTACAAAGGAACACCTTTATACCTATATTAATCAATATATCCAACAGTTAAGCACGCCTTCTATATTCCTACAGTCAATTACACAATCGCTTTCAAACATGTGGTCAGCTATCGGTCAGTAACCCTTTCTTTCTTTGTGAACCTGACGATGACCTCTACCCATATCAGCCGTTTTCAAATATATAATGGCTTTAAAATACTTCCATTATGCAATAGATACTCCAAGTATTACACCAACAAAGTTTCCAAATGACACACACACACACATGTATAGATGTATATACATACAACAGCAACAGACCAAACACATATTCACAAAAAACATTGATAATAAACTTTCTATTCATAAAAAAACAAAGCATTTACAAGAAATATTTATAACTGCATTAAGTTTATGAGTAATATATGTAAATAAAGCAAAACATTCGGATGTAATTTCAAAATGTTATAAAGAAGTGTATTCATGTTCTTATAATAAAAAAGAAGCACACATTGTTCACGTATGTGTATTTGATATGTATATGCAATACTCGTATACCTACGTACGTACAGTATTCGCTCTCTCTCTCTTATAAGTATTTGGGTACTGATGTTTATATACCCAGGAGGGTCAGGTTTCGTCGACTTCTTCCTCCTTTCTTTAAATTTTGGTTTTGGAACTGTCATGTGTATTTATACATTGTACACGAGGGCCAGAGTAACCGGCAAAAATGTAATCTATTATAAAAAAGAGAAAGATTGATGAAATTCAATTTGAGTTTACACAAAGAACAACACAGCAGAACTTTTCACTCGAAATTACCCAACACTAAAATCATAAAACACGTACAAAATCGTAGTTATAAACGTACCATCGCTAGTAAAATCAGATCTTTTCGCTACTAACCAATCCCTTTTCTTCTCAGTGTCGATTGGTTGAATAACCATACGTCATATATCAATCGTTTTAGCCTATAAATATTAATCTCCTATGTATGCAGCTATCTGAGACCAGATTCATGTTAAACTTATCAACCCTTTTAACCCAAAATTAGCAACAGTAATGTAGTCAAAATTCTTAACTTCTACCAAGTGCGGGGTTGAAGGAGGACTGTTTAGTCTTCGAACGTTTCTGAGGATTAATATTTCCTCAGAGTAACCCGCACTTACTCCGTCCCCTTTTAGGGCAAAGTCCATGCATTATCTACTCATACACTTGATGCAAATAAATCATTTCTCTTTAAAGTTTCATAATTATTTGCACTTTCATTAGTTAGGTATTAACTATAAAGCATTTACATTGAAAAAACTAAGAAACATTTCAATGTTTAGTAATTAACCCCTAAACTAATGTGGAGTCTAGTTTATAGGCGGCTCTTTTTTTCTTCTTTCGAAAATATATATTTACTTGGGAAAGGTGTTTAGGACTATCCTTATCATGTAGGCAGTATCTGTCTAGTTCGCTTACTAGTTCATTTTTCTAAATTTTTTTCAAAGTAATTTATTGAACTATGTTGGAGTCTACCTGCTATTGTTTCTACGTTTGCGTATTTATCCATGAATTCAGATTATGTTGTTCTGAGTTGTGTATTTTGTATTGTTTGTAGTTTTTAAAATATTTTTCTTGTTTACATTTATCCATGAAGAGGCTGCGTGGTCAATGACGGGTCTAATGTATGTTTTATATATTTTTATGATGTTATCTGCCGTTGCTCGACTATTTTTACCAGTTAGACTCCTAGCACAGTTTGTTCTTCGCCAAATTTTTCTTATAATATTATTTATGTGGTTTACCCACATTAGTTTTGAATCAAATCTAAGTCCTAAAAAATTTGCAGATGTAGCAGTCTATAGAAGTGGTTCATTCATATAGATCTGAGGTGGTGCTTTTTTCTATTTAGTTAACTTTGTGAATACTACTAGTTGTGTTTATTTTGATTCTATATTTTTGACAATATTCACTTATTCTGTTTAATTGTAGTTGTATGTTTCTGGCTCATATTGCTTGTGTTGGTGCACTTTTCCAGACTGCCATATCTTCTGCGAACTGTGAATAATATCCATTATTTGAATCTTTTAGAGGTATGTTATCCACGTACATGATGAATAGGATAGGGCTAACCACTCCTCCGTGAGGGACACTAGCTTCTGAAGTAAAAGACTATGAAAAAGTCCCTTCTACACTAACTCTACATATTCTGTTTTTCAGAAAGTTAGATAGCCAGCAAATAGTTCCCCGCGGTAGCCCCATTTCTTGCATTCGGAACCGGAGACCTTATAGACCTTGTAGTGTCGAATGCTTTCTCGATATCGAGAGAGCAGACGACAGTGCATTCTTTTTTATTAAAGCTGTTTATTATTGTTTCAGTTAATCTAATTAAATGATCTGTTGTTTGTCTATATTTTCTAAATCCGTTTTGTTCTTCTGGTAACCTTGAATTAATCTCCAAAAATGTGGAGAGTCAATTACTGATTATTCTTTCGAAAATTTTACCTGCACAGCTGGTCAGGCTGATCGGTCAATCTGTTTGGTTTACTGGCTTGATTTCGGTCTTTGTGGAACATTAAAATATTAGCAGAGTAAAGAGATAAATTAAATATTGCTAATAGGTGGTCAAATAATTTTGGAGTGCCTTTCTTTAGAAGTATTGTTTGTATTCCATCATTTCCCTGTGCTTTGTTTTTTGTATTTTTGATTGCTTGTTCAAGTTCATTTTGTTTGATGTTTTTGGTGAGTAGTTGGGTATTGCAGTCATATGTATTATTAGTGTTGCTGTTTTTAATGTTGAGTGGAAACTGTGGTTTATATAATTCTATGTTATTTGTTACGTGCCTGTTTATTGTAGTGTAGTAATGGTTGTTCATGTCCGTGTCATTGTGTGTTTTAAATGTGCTTTGTAATTGATGTTTGAAGGCTTCTGCTTTTTCTTTGTTAGTTTGTGTTAAGGTGTTGTTATATTCCAGTGTTGGGTATTTTCTTGAGGTGGGTTCATTTGTAAATCTTTTCAAGTGTAGCCAGAACTTACTAGAGTCGGTTTATTCGTTTAGTTGAGAGCAGAAGTTGTCCCATTTTTCTTTTTTAGTTGTTTAATTTTTGGTCTTATTTTATTTCTAATGTTGTAAATTTGTGTTTTTAATTCTTGTTATCTTGTTTCCATGAATAGTCTTCTTAATTGTCTTCGTTGTTTAATTATTGTTAGAAGTTGTTTGATTGGTTTCCATCCATTGTTTGTGGTTATATATTTTTGTTTAGATATCGAGTCCGAAGATGCTTTTAGAAGGCACTCAAGCGATTATTTGACTGTAAGAATCGATTTCTGATTCGTTATATGCTGTATGTTTAACTTTATCTAGTATTATACTATATAACACTTTTTGAAATTCTTGTCAATTTGCTTTTTTGTAATCAAATTTGTCCTGCCTACTGATTTTAACTTTATGGGAGGTGAGATCGAAGACACATCATATTGGGAGATGGTCGCTGTCAACATCTTTACCCACATTAAAATTTATTAGCTTTTGCCTCATATTGTAAGAGGTGAGACAGATCTCTAGGATATCATTAGAATTTGTTGCATAGGTAGTGTGGATAGGTGTATTATCATTAATGAGAGATATGCTGTTATTATCTATGAATTGTAATAGGTGTCTGCCATTGGAATTTGTATAATTACATCCAAAGTTCTTATATTTGGAATTCAGATCACCTATTACTATTGTATTTTGGTTGTGGGGAAAGATGTTGTATATTAGGTTTATGTTTACACACTTAGTTGGAGAACAGTACAATCCTGCTATTGTTATTTTCGAGTGGTTTTCTAAGATAATATCAACCACTAAATTTTCATTGTTGCTGTTCATTTGGACTTCAGTAACAGAAAGATGGTTTTTATACAATAACATAATTCCTCTGTTGAAGTTTTGATTATTTCTTCTATCTTTTCTTATTGAAGTATAGTTACATATTTGAAATCTATTTTTAGGATAAATTAATGTTTCACTTATGATAAAAATATTAGGGTTAATACTTGTTATTAAGTCTTCGATCTCGTGTTTATTTGAAGCAATTGCACCTTGGATGTTGATACTTAGAACTGTGAATTTTATGATTTTTAGCATGTATCCTGTAATTGTTGTTATTGGTTGTGGTATGTATGGTGTTATGTGTTTCTTAGCTATGTTTATAAAAAGGTCGATGTTATTATTCGGTTGGTTCGGTTTAGTAAATTCTGTAATAAACTCTGTGAGAATGTTTTTAATTAAGTTTACTATTATGTTTGTTTCTTCGTTTGTGTTTCCTTTTAGATTGTTGTTTTCTTGGTTGCTTGTTCTATCTGTGATTTTGTTAGGTTCTTGTAAAGTGGTTACTGTTTTCGTTGAATTCTGTTGTTCTTTAGGAGGTGGTTTTGGTTGTGTAATATTTTCTTTCAGCTTTTGTGCATATGTAATTGGTCCTATAGTTGTATGTGTTTGTTGGATTATTGTGTTTGGTGATGTACAGTATTGTGCTTGTTTATTTGTTCATTTGAATTTTGCGCGAAACTACACAAGGGCTATCTGCGCTAGTCACCCCTAATTTTGCAGTGTAAGACTAGAGGGAAGACAGCTAATCATCACGACCTACCACCAACTCTTGGGATGCTCTTTCACCAAGGAATAGTGGGATTGACCGAACATTATAATACCCTCGAGGCTAAAATGGCAAGCATGTTTGATGTGATGAGGATTCGAACACGCGGCCCTCAGATAACGAGTTGATCGTCTTAACCACTTGGCCATGCCGGGCCTGTCCCATGTAAAGTAAGGTCACATTACGAGAGCTCTTTACTGTAGCCAATTAAAAAGCTGCAGCTCTCTTTTGAAAGCAAAATAACTATTCATTCAATAGTTAGCTTTCCAATTATTTTCACGTAAAATTGTTGATTGCTAAACATAATAAACAAACAATAAATGAAACAGTTTGACATTAACATCTCAATTAGAAGGTGAATGTATCGTTGTACATGTAAGTTAATGCATTTTGGTAATAGTAATTTGGATCCCACACTCAATACACATGGAAATAATTTTGGTTTTAAAATCATAATATATAAATTAGTATGCATTACACTTCATAATTACATAAACTAATTCACTGTAACACATACTGCAAATTTGTTTCTACGAAACATTTAAAAAAATATATTACAAGAGACAGCATTATTGTCAGTTATATTTTGTGTTAATTAATTAAGGATATACCTTGGCTAAAGCTATCAGACAAATTAATAAATAAATCTAGCAGAGTAATTGTAACATTCTGGTTAGAAAATAAATGAGGATCTTCAACTATAACAAAACGTTGCAGAAAAGCAGTCCAGCTGCGAAAAATGTCTACTGTTTAAAGTAACACTTTTTTATCTCTTGTACAGTAGGTATTCTGTACATTTTCAAGAATTAACATAGACATTAATTAGACCTATGTATATCTGTGGAGCTAACAGAGTAATATTTATTATGATTCTGAATAAGACTGATGAGAGGAGAGGCAAAATACAGCTGGTCCAGAGTCTGGCAGTGAGATATTGCAAAGCTGATTAATAATACATAGAACTCAACGGACTAAAGTGTTTACTGCTTTTTCATGGATAGTAAAACATAAAAAATACAATGAAATGGGATCCCGATGATATTACTAACCCAGGGACATGGGCTAGCTCTTTACGCCCCCGATTGTGAATTTTTATTTGAATCTATACAAGAACTGGCATACTTTTAATAAACATTACAAATCAATTGTGCACAAAAAATTAAAGATTTGCGTGAAGATTAGAAAATTTGAATGAAAGATGATATTCATGTAAAATATATCTTACACTTCTCTAATTTCATTTGTATAACACCTAGAACCTCCTGAAAGAATATCAAACGTCTTTTAGTAAAGTTTATATTCTATAAATTATTTTCTATAGCATAACACTAACACGAAATAAGTTGAAACAACAGTCTGAAAAATAGGAAAAAAAACAAAAATTGTAAATGACACATTGACAGTTATTTATTAAAATAGCTTTAGCTTCTAACCTTAATTCATCTGCTTTCACATGAATTTATTATACTTTGAATCCTCTTTCTATATGTAAAAATTATCAGTCAATAATTATAAGTTCAATTTTCTACAGCTTTAATTTACAGAGTTCATAATAACTTGTACACTACAGATTTGAACATTACGAAGCAAAACTATGGTTATTGTGTTTCAAAATGTAGCAATTTAAACGTAATTTAAATTTTGTTAAACTGGATGATGCTGAGGTCTCAATGAAGACTTGGAAATTCTGTTACAGGACTGTTCCAGTTCTTATAAAGCAGTAATGAACAAAAAAAACTTCAGTGACAAGCCAGTCAATGAAAGCTAAAAAGGTTTTAAACCCACCACTGAATTATTTAGAAAGTAGTGTTTATGAAGGTCACACACCCATTACATTTTATTGAAATATTGGTAAAATATCCCATATAGTAAAAATAATGAGGAAGTTTTAAAATATCATGATAAAAGTCCAGGTTCTGCTGATGACCTTTTATTACATTTTGGAATAAGTCCATATTCGGTAAGAAGAAGTGATTTATTTGATAAGTAGCAAGATATTGGTAGGGGAAATGATAGTGCAATCACTACAAAAGTAGATTTAGATGTGAACCAAGAAATGAATATTCAACATGACTTAGCACAGTGACTCTCAATTTAATATTATACTTTTTGACCTTTGTAAATTCTATATTTGTGAACTCAAACATGTATCACTAGAGTCAAGCAAATCACTTATATATTGTACCCATTTGTACACGATTCTTCCTAAAATTGTTTCTTCGTAACATTTATTATTCAGTCATTATTTGTTTAAACTTTGTTTTTATGCAATCTAGCAATTTTTCAGTATTCCATTACCTTTCAGTGCATTATTATAGATGAAATAAAATTTATTTACTCAATATATGTTTTTGTTGAGAAATAAAAAGAAATCCACAGTATTTTTTTAGTTAAGACAAGTTTCAGTTAAGTCTTGGAAAAGTTAATATGTGACGTTTCTCAGAATTTTTATGTTTGATATGTCTGTGATGTCACAGTGGAACTTACAGAGAAGGTGATGTATTGGTGATGTATCCTAAGTGAACATGGGACCTATTTTTTAGAATCCTCGTCATATCAAACATGCTCGGCCTTTCAGCCGTGAGGGCGTTATAATGTGATGGTCAATCCCATTAATCTTTGTTAAAAGAGTAGCCAAAAGTTGGCAGTGAGTAAATAGCTGCATTCCCTCTAATGTTACACTGCTAAATAAGGGATGGCTAGCGAAGTTAACCCTTATGTATTTTTGGTGAAATTCAAAAATCAAACCAAACCTTTTTTTTAATGTGACCAATGGTTTGGTTGACTACACATTAGCCCCCCAGTGGCTCAGCGGTATGTCTGCGGACTTACACGCTAAAATCCGGGTCTCGATACCAGTGGTGGGCAGAGCACAGATAGCCCATTGTGTAGCTTTGTGCTTAATTCAAAAAACAAACAAACAGACTACACATTAATGGAACTGAAAGATGTGTCAAACAAAAGACGCTGAAGTTAAGAAAAACATATAATTATTAAAATTATTTTGCAGTTTACTTATATGCTGAAGAAAAAACATTGGAAGAATCAACATTACTGTATTGTATCACTAAAGTATTAAAGTAAGAGTATTATTTCTAAATCACATTCCACAAAAAATATGATAAATAGTTAATAAAAAGTGAAGTTGTATTCTAACGTCTTATTATTAATTTTGTTACTCTGGAAAGATTTAAATACTTACTTTTAAGATTTCATTTATTTACTGTTACTCAGAAATTGTCTCCCAGCTATTTAATAAAATGTTGTTTTTATTATTCAACTGTACAACTGTCTTTCAGTTAGACTATTGAGTTTGTTCATTCTCAGTGTAGTGTTCATTTAATTTTAACTTTACACTAACTCTGTCATTCCACCTTCAATATGTAATTACATCTGTGTGGTGTGTTTTTTTTCATTTTACTCAACACAATAAATGTAAGTTAATAGAAACTTAATGACACACGTTTAAGAAATAAAAGCTTTTTATCATATAGTTTTGTGTTCTTAAACAAAGAACAAGTAATGAACTATATGCTTTCTATAGGTGCTAGCTTGTTTTGTAGAAACTGCAAGTGAACTAATAAAATACAAGTTATGCAACATCTAAAGAAAAGTGTTGTCAAAATTTTATTATTGTTTAAAAATTATATTTTAAAATGTAGATTATAAAATATCTTGCGTGGAAAACTGTATTATTTAGCTTTTGAAGAGTATTTAAGATTTATAATATACCTGTTTCAGGAAATTGCATCCTTCATCCGTTACTCTGGGAGCATATGGCAAAAAAACAAGACTAAATTTCTTATAATGTTGGAATGTTTAACTCGGAAGCAAGGGCTAAACTGAATGATGGATTTAGCTTTATTTTTATTATTTTAAACAGCTTATTGGTGAATAATTTACAGAATGAATTAGTAACATTACTGCTACATATTATTCAAATCTTTTAATCTTATAAAATCTGATTTACTTTATCAACAAAAACTTTTTTGTGCAATGATGTATCTTAATTCACTTAGTACTGTATAGGTGTTGGGTATTCTTATTTCTTCTTTGACAAAAAGTTTGATTTGGAAATATTAGTCGGTTATTATTTGTTCTTCACTAGAATGCGCATTACGTCTCTCATTTCACCTTAGATTTGCATCGAGTCGCTCAGTACTTGTACATAAAACGAATATTTTTATGACTACAGACTATAAGACAACAAAATATATTTCGTTTTAAGGCAGGTATACTGTTATAACTTATATATTTACTTCATCGTTAAATGTGGACATAAATAAATGAGTATTATTTGAGTAAAGTAGATTTTCTTGCAGATGAAGTAATAACTCATTGTACAAAAGGATCCTCATACAATAACGCCTGGTTATATCCGTCAGTTTGCAACAGACTTTAGTTAACTTGATATCCGTAAGAAACAAATTATGAAGAATGTATAAAACAAGTTTGTGCAATTTAATATGATTTTTATTCATCTTGTATATCTTTAATCAACGCTCTACTACCTATTGTATCTGTCTTATGGAAACCTGAAGCTGAAGCGTTATATACTTAGTTATGAAATGAAGAAAGCAGTTTGACATCTTTTATAACGTGACTAAATTATCTACTTTTCTAGATGGAAACTGTTATCTATGTAATCGTTAGATCAAGAACTAAAAGAACACAAGTACATAGATGTGCTAGTTTATATTTATTTTATTAATGGGAACATCAAGTTATTTTACAATTCATAGGGAAATCGGATGTCAGTAAAAGACAAAAATATTTATTTCATGTAACTAGAAGACCTTACTGAGTGGCACAAAGCACAATACAAAGAAGTTTCACTTTATATCACATGTAATATGGATAACCATTTAACGTTAACATTTGCAGTAACGAAGACTAAAATGCCAGAGTTTAAACCAGGATTATTTCTGTGTCGTGTTTGTTTGCTCTTTTCGGTATATTATGTAAGAAGAAATGGAAAAGTTTATGACACGTTAATATATTCAAATAGTTTCTTGAACACTAATACCCTATTGAGGAAGTAAAACCCGTTCTGAGTTGGTATATTTGTGTTACACATTGTACTGTTTCAATATGTAAGAAAAGGTGAGCCATTTCTTATCGGATATAATATAATCGGATTATATTACTGGTTCAATTGTAAATGTCATGCTAATGAATTTATCAGTCTGGCAGGGTAATTTAATCGGTATGGTTATTTTATATGAAATAAATAGAAGAGATAGAACATTTTGATTGTATAAGTGTTTTGTCTTCTTTCCCATTTGTACTAAGAGTTAAGTTAAGCTGTGATAAGTTGATTAATAAGGTCAGGCTACGAATAGTCTCGGTAGTGTGGAGCTGTAGGCAGTATATAAAAAGTATTTCATCAAAGTTAATAGTTCCCTCAGCCCTGGATTAACCATTAAGCAAAATAAACACGTGCTTAGGGTAGCAAAGGAAGAAGGCACCACAAAGGTTTTCCCTCATCTATCGTGCCCTTAAATCTTTCACTGCCACACTCAACTTTAGTCGTTGTTTGAAATTGTCCTTATCTGGATTAACCATTAAGCAAAAAACGTTCGGCTTAAATACTATAATTAGTTTAATGTAGTAAGTACACTAGAAAGGTTACTGTAGCCTAGAATAATGAAGTGGACTATTTCCAATTTAAGGCCGTCGGTTTTGATTTGCCTTTGCATTCAGGCATGCAAATAAAGTTTCATACATAGGCCTATTTTGTTGGTGTTTGGTTTGTTGACTTATCTGAAGGAGACTGAGCTTAAGGTTGAGGTTACAACTCATTCTTCAGATATTTGATTAGGATTAAGGTACTCTAGCCTTAGCCTAATTCCGTTTTTAGTAGTTCAATGTGTAGTACAGTTTACAATTGATTATATGTTATGTATGTGTCCCAGTACAGAATGGTCACTGTGTATATAGGCTACTATAGTATGCATTGTTGATCACAAATTTCTTTAGAATACTTTTTGGTTCACAATGGATTTGTAGTATTATCATTGAAATTACTTCTTGCATACCGTTACCATAGCAACATCCTTAATGAAACTTTTGCAATGACTGAAAACTAATTCTCCTAAAATGGATTAAAGGCAGTCTTGAATCAATTTGAGACTGGTCTTGAAGGGTTTTCAACCAATCAAAATGCAGCAAATCAATAAAGATATTTATGTTTGTATGCTGATGGACCTCGGAACTAGGATAACTTTCTGAAAATTTTTATCTAAATTTAGACCAAGAGTTTAGTATGTTTGACCATCTCATCTACGTTTTTCTTTATGAATTTCAGTGTTTTTCTAATCATTATAACTATATGTGATCTATATTATTTTGTGGGTTTTTTTTGTTTATTTACTTTTCAGACTGATAGATAAAACGTGTTCAATTAAGTGGTGCACAAAAGAGAAAATTGGCAAAAAACAACAACAAAAGGCTTTGGATTTAGAGGCCAAGACTGGAAAGCTGACTAATTTTTTCACTCAACTAAAACGACATGATCATCCAAGTCAAAACCCATCTCCACCATCATAAATCACTTGTACTGCATCTGACTATGACAAGATTGAAATTGAACCAAGCTCCACACCTACAAGTATCACTTTTTCCACTTGAAAGGTCAAAATATCATGATGACGTTGAGGTGTCATAGACTGGCTCACATGGCACGAGTCTCACAACTGATCTCACTTTGCTTGTAAATTTTCCTGATATATATAATGTTAATGTTGATTTAAGTTGCTCTACAAGACAGTCTGGAGTTGAAATAATTGCTGAAAATGAAAATCTACTGAACTATGGTAAAATAATTCAGTCTACAAAAGAAGAAAAAAGTAAAGCAAAAGATCCACCTCGATTTCTCTGCTGATGATGTGGTTTATTGGATTGCTTGTAAACCCACTGACTGTCAACACCACAATGGGTCATTTGGCAAATCTTGCTAGACATTTAATAGTGGCAAACCAACGTGATACTGTTCGCAAAAATTTTTCTTTGGGGTAAAAGCCAATGGTGAGCAATACAAGATAGAGAGGTTGTTGTATACACTATCAACAGTGTCAGTTTACTGCTTTGTTTGTAAAATTTTTGCTTCTAAATTTATTTTGCGTTTTCTTGAAACAGAAGAATTCAGTGACTGGCGAAATACTATTGTAATTAATCATCAAGAAAGGAGCACTATTCACCAAAATTGTATGCTAATATACTTAACTCGCAAACAAGGTTTAGGCTTGCGACAAGAGTTGGAAAAACAAATTTAAAAAAAAAGTGTAATTAATGGGAAAATGTCTTGGAGCATGTAATAGTTGTTATTCGTACGTTAACTGAACGTGGCCAGGTTTTTCGAGGAACAGATGAAAAATTTCCTTCATTAAATAATGGGAATTTTTTAGGGCTGCTTCAGCTCATAAGTCAGTTTGATGCATTTTTAGCAGGGCACATTTCATAATATGAAAATTCTGGAAAAGGACATCCTTCTTACTTGTCCAGAACCAACTGTGAAAAGCTCATTGAACCAATGGCTCAGAAGGTCAACGTGTTCATTGTTGATGAAGTAAATTCTTCTGGGTATTTTAGCTTGTCAGTTGACTCAACGCCAGATTATCACATAAAGTGTTGCGCTTCAATACTTAAAAGATGGGCAGCCAATGGAATGCTTTTTAACCTTTCTGGAACTGAAAAGTCATACCGATAAGGAACTGGCAAACCAGGTATTGCAGTATTTACGTAAAGTTTGCAAACTTAATTTTTTAAAATGTAGGGGTCAGTCTTATGACAATGCTGCTAACATGTCTGGGCATCATAAGGAAATGCACCAAAAGATTTTAGAAGAAAATAAGTTTGCCACATATGTGCCTTGTGCAGCCCATTCACTAAATCTGGTAGGTCGAAGTGCTGTTGACTGCTGTCAAGTGGCAGTTAATTTTTTCTCTGCAATGCATTTGCTCCATACATTTTTTTTCATCCTCAACCAGCCGGTGGAAAATTCTTAAAGCTTGTTTTGGAAATGAAAGTGTATTAAACTCCCTCTCTGATACCAAATGGGAAGCACATGCTGCAGCAACAATAATAATTGTAAAGTCCCTCTTTAGATTTTGGAAAACTTAGAATGTTTAGTTGAAAGCCAGCCACAAAAGAGAAACACTATAAGAGAAGCAGACAATATTGCAAATAAGATGCAAGAGCTACAATTGTTTTTATGTTGATCTTGTGGATGAGATTTTGCAAAAGTTTAATAAAGCATGTCAAGTTCTGCAAAATGAGGACGTGAACTTGAAAACATGCACATTTGTATGGGTCATCTGCTGATCAACTACGCACTTTAAGGGACGACTTTGAAAGATTTGAAGCAGTTGCAAAGGAAATACTACCAGATGTTGATTATAATCCAGCTCAAACGTGTCAAAAAGAAAATACTCAATGACGGAGATGCACAAGAAGTATATCTGAGTGCCAGAGATAAATTTCGTATCACCACCTTCTACGCAATTGTTGAAAAACTAGAAACCCAGATAAAAAGAAGAGGAGAGGTGTTCAAAGAAACAGCAAACAGAGTTTCTTTCCTAAGTGATGTGCTAAATGATGTTAATTCATTTGCTGAAACTGAAAGGTATTCTCAGTGTTTTCAAAAGCAAACTGATGTTTACCCAGAGGATTTGGATAGTTATCTCTATGCCGAGCTTTAGCACTTTCACCCATGTGCGCCATAAGTTCAGTGCAACAAAAACTGTAAAATCCAGACTCAGTGATACTGAACCTTATAAATAATTTCAGAAGACAAAATTACGTGTGTATTTTCAAACGTAGACATTGCATTGCGTATACTTTTTAACATTAATGGTCACAAACTGCACAACTGAGCGTTCATTATTGCAACTCAACCATATTAAAAATCTCAACAGAATAATTATGCGACAAGAAAGGCTGGATGCTTTGTCTCTGCTAAGTATAGAAACAGATTTCTTACGCCAAACTCGTTTTAATGACTTAATCAAAGATTAAAAATTAAAAATCCAGAATAAAACTTCTTAAAATTTAAATAAATATTGAGGTATAAATAAATAATTTGCTTATAGGGTTTTAAGTTCAATGTGAGAAATTGTTAACATCAAAGAGAGAATTTTTAACATCAAAATGAGAATTGTTAAGTCAGAGTGAAAACAAATATACACTAAATATAATTCTTTATATTATCATTAATCAAAGAAATTATTTCCTTCATCCTTTTTAAATAAAACGCCTTAGTTATTGCTTGATTTTTATCCACGCCCAATCTATTAAATAAATAAAAAAGTTTTCATTATCTATCGTAACAATAACCTATGTATTTATTTTTTTTAGAGTTCATAACCCGGATAAAGAACTGGTACTTCAGCTTGTTATAAAATACCATAGAAAAATCGTGAAATGATTATGATATTGTGCATTCTCATGAGGCCAGTAGACGTGTGCTTGAAATTTCAGTTATTGATTTTGAGGGGACTAAAGCTTTGTACTTTTTATAGAAATTTTTCCCCCAATATTTTGAGCACAACGTTTATGTATCAAAAGCTGTTTTGAACCCTATTTGCATACTTCTACTGGAATACATTTCACACTGAAAACCTGCTTTGTGTATGGGTAACGAGAGACGTGGATAAATTAGCTTTAACCGGAAGAAATATTGCCAAATATTAAATGCACTTGATTCGCTTTATATGATAGAGGAGAATATATCTTGGCTTTAACTTTTAGTGTATCCAGGATTTACTTATCACAGGTTAGAGGTAGGTAAATTCCATATTACCCAGCGAAGGAGAGGTTAAAGTGAGTTCACTCGTGTGTATTTATACTCATCTAAAACATTGGTATGTAGAAGGAAATACACACATATAATTTTGTACTTATGATTGAAATAACACAAGTGTTAATACTAATTAGAAACTGGTTGAAATGGTGTGAAAAGTTTCAAAGTAAAACAATTATATAACTAAATATATTAATAAAAATCACATATGAAATGTCAAGTCATATGAAAATTAGTTGGTTGATTTAATGTTTAATGGCACAAAGCAGCTATGCTATCTGCGCCAAATATCCGGTAAAAACTTAAAATTAAAGTAAATTTAGTAAAATTCATGAAAGGAAATTAAAATAAAACAAAACAAAGTTTAAAAACCAATTTTTAAACCTAGTCTACAACGTTAAGAGAAAAAACTACAGTAATACAAATTGTAAAGGTCTTTCTGTAGCATGATTGTCGTTATAATAACACGCCAGGAATACTAATAGGCAAGTACAAAAACCACCGTCAGTCACTCAAAGTTGGCCTTTTCAGTCCTGGTTTCGAGTTATTTAACTTCACGGCCATTTTGCAATTTAAAATCGAATTAGATGAACTTTGATTATTAAAAGGGAATCACACTAAAAAAAAGGTCTAATGTATAAATTAATAGAACTTAAATAACATTAAAAAGATTAATGGCCTTTAAAAAA
Source organism: Carcinoscorpius rotundicauda (assembly GCA_011833715.1). Classification (NCBI taxonomy): domain Eukaryota; kingdom Metazoa; phylum Arthropoda; class Merostomata; order Xiphosura; family Limulidae; genus Carcinoscorpius; species Carcinoscorpius rotundicauda. Next base: position 25,961,149 of record CM022404.1, read on the forward strand.
CTAAAAACATTACCAAGGTGGACAGTGTCACCATTAACAATAACACTGTCAAACGTTATGGACAAATCTTGGGACAGAACATATTTAAAATGGTGCCATCGTTTAGAGCCTTAATGACGACAAGAAAGTAAAATGTAGCTTATTGTGACATGAGTGTTACAAAGACTACCCACTGGTGCATCAGTACCAGATAATATAAAATGATGAGTTAAAAAACTGTGACCAATGCGTAGTCTAGTAAGAACAACTTCCTCTTTCCGATCCTTACGGAAGAAAGAGGGCCAAAGTCCATTATAGGGCTTTATTTGGAAAAGCTTGTTTTCACGTTGCTCACTCCAAGTCGACTGCCAGCTGGCATGAAACCGAGCCTTGAATACAGGACCATAGTCCATGTATGGAAAAAACACAGCAGTGATAGTACCAGAAAATATAAATTTAGCTACGGTGTCGGCGAGCTCGTTCTCGCGAATACCAACATGGCCTGGTATCGAGAAAAAATGGATAGAAGTAGATTTAAAAGATAACTGGGCCAGTCGGTTTTGAATATCGGTGAGAACAGGGTATGGACTAACGTGAAGCAATTTCAGGGCCAGTAGAGAAGTAAGCAAATCAGTATAAATAGTGCAGTTTAAGTATTGCGAAGCTTCTATATGATTCAGGGCAAGAGATATGACGTACAGTTCAGCAGTGAACACAGAAGCTGTAGAGGGGATTCTGAGCGCAACTACCGAACCACAACAAACCATGAAAAAGTCCATATATTCACCTGATTTCGAATTATCTGTATAAGTAGGAACGGAAGGATGGTTCGAAAGATGTTTAGCAAATAGCAAACAGTATTTCCAACAGAGAGTATCTACTTTTCTCAGACGACTTAAAGATAGGTCATAATAGGGGACTGTAAGAAGCCATAGTGGGGTGGGCTGGTCAGTAAATACAGCAATGTTATCCAAGGACAGGCCCAATTCATCCAACTGAACCTAGACACGAAGACCAAAAGGAGCAATGGCAGACCATCTGTTCTAAAAACGTATGGCCCACCGAGGAAGGAAAACACAATCCAAAGTGGGATGCTTTGGTAAGGAACGAAGTTTCAAAGCATATAATAAAGACAGTTGAAAATGGCAGAGGTGCAAAGAAGGTTCATGAGACTCTGTGTATAAGCTCTAAACTAGGGAAGTGCAGAAAGCCCCAGTGCAGAGCCAAAGATCTTGATGATTAAATAAAAGCAGAATATATCTTTAGCATAGAACGTCGGTCCGCTCCCCAAGAGGTGGCAATGAGGATACGTAGAGTGCTCATTGCTCTTGTACATTTGACACGTAGCTACTTGATGTATGGTATAAAGATCAGCTTACGGTCAAAGATAAGCCCCAAGAACTTTGTCTCAAGAACCACAGACAACACAACTTTACCAATACGAAGTTCAGGATCAGGGTGAATACTCCGTTGGCGGCAAAAGTGCATGCAAACGGTTTTAGAGAGAGAGAAATTAAAGCCATTTGCTGTGGTTTACTTTAGTAAACGATTGAGGGCAGTCTGTAGCTGCTGCTCATTAAACCTCATGTTAGATGACTGATATGAGATGTGAAAGTCATTCACATAGAACCCGTTTATAACAGTGAGAGGGAGTTGTTAAATAATGACACTAATTTTTATGCTGAAAAGTGTGACACTCAAAACACGGATTAATTCTTTAAAATAGAAATTTATTTTACCAGAAGGAGTGGCGATTCCGAAATCTTTAGAACCGAGCAGTCCACCAACTTGGTTCAGATCACATTTCCTTTCTACAAGATATTCTATGGTTCTCGACTCCATCAGGAAAGCATAATTTTCGTTTCTTACTCTTTTTACAGCTTTTTGAGTTGCCTCCACAAACACACTAGGCCGCACAGACTCCATGAAATACATATCCTTTTATATGTTGGATTCTAATCGAAATTAAATATTTTTCAATTACCGTTTCACTATTTATATCAACCGCTTTTTAGTCATATCTAGAAATATTTTTCAGCTCAGACAATCATCACTTGACTCATTGCACAGCTTGTAGAATAGTCGCTAGTCACTAAATACGCTTTATGAGTTTATAATAATCAGAAATTCTTAGATTGTGATAAAGTTTTTTCTTTTAAACCACCGCTGTACATTAAAGAATACCACTTACAACGTGTTGTTTAACCAGATGATTATTAGGACTATTTATGAGACTATACTAAATAGAAAACCATAACGAGATTTAAAAAATGCATGCCTGATTTTTGTAAGGGCGGGATTCTTTACAAAAGTGTTTGTTACTTCTTTGCGATAACTTTCTACAATGCACAAACAGCACAATGTCTACTTATTTTAAAATAATACATTAAAACAAGTGAAACGTATATACAAATGTTCGTTAATCTGTTGGTTTTCTCCACAAGTGGCAGAGCTGTATATCTGTAGACTCATATTTCTAGAAAATAGAGTTTCGATACCCTTCGTTAGCAGAGCACAGAGAGCCCATTGTGTAGCTGTTGGTTATCACAATTGTATCCAGAGCTTTAAATAATTAATGTTATTTCGTCAAATTTCATGTAGTCTGGTTCAATTACTTCAGAACACAATTACCAAGACGAAATACTCTTCTCTACTCTGATTGTTGAGTACACACTCTGATCATCTCACTTTAATGCCAAACTCACAATCACGTAGTCTCAATCTAAATCACGAACGACATTTCCGAAGCGTATTTATACTCCGATAGAGGCCTAGAACTGCTAGATAATATGATGCAATAATACTCAGTTAAAACAACGAGAAAAACTCAGGAAGTTCTCGTAACTTGATGTAGTATTATAATATTCACCGAATCATAACTATTGGACGACACCACGTACGATTTTAAACAATTACAAAAATAAACCTTCACTAAACGTCTCCTTATAAAAATAATCAAATTTAACACTTGCGCTGTGTGAACTAAATCATGACACTGTCATTAATCTTAAACAGAAACATTCTTGTATATCTAACAATACAAAACAATTTAAAAAAATCAAAATGTATTCCAAATCACAACAATTGCAAAACTAATGTGTGGGAAAATAACCATCCAGTACAAATTAATGTAATTCGATGAACTAAGTGTTTAATCGAAAACTGCAACTTTGTAAAACATTTTGTTATGGGTTTCGTTTTCAATTTCACTTTAACACTTAGTTAAATGTAAAGCAAAAATTAACTGTTATCAATATACTGCAGTAATCTGAAGGAAAATCAACAATAAATGTGATTAATTATCTCTTCTATAATATATAAAAGTAATAATATTACTCAGAAAATTTAATTAATTGCACTTAAATATCTTCATTAATCTTTGGTTTAACATCAGCAACAAAAACAACCCTTACACAATCTTCGATTTAACGTTCTGTGCTGAAATCATACGAACACACTAGAAATGGATACAGCTTTTCTAGCTAAATGTAACGGGTGCATGACAGAATGCATTTGTAACCAAATGCATAAAATGGCTTGGTTTCTTTTGAATTTCGCTCAAAGTTACACAAGGTCTATCTGCGCTAACCGTCCTTGATTTAGCAGTGTAAGGCTAGAGGGAAGGCAACTAGTCATCATCACCTACCGCCAACTCTTGGGCTACTATTTTACCAACGCATAGTGGGGTTATACGTAACATTATAACGCCCCTAGGCTGAAAGGATGAGCATGTTTGTGGTGACGAGGATTTGAACCCGCGACCTTTGGATTATGAGTCGCGTGCCTTAGCCACCAGGCCAAGCCGGGCCCTCATAGAATGTAAGAGAGTTCAACATAAAATAGGATGTCATGTCTGCTTAAATAATACACTATCTAGGACGTTACTTATATACAAAATGATCAATTGAAGTTTCTTTTATGAGCATTGCTCACGATACACTTCTCATAACGTCGCTCAGATAAAAATCAAAGAATATAAAAGTAGTAGAATCAAATGCATATGTATATATTATGACAGTAAATGTACATTGAATATGGAATTATACGGTTAGGCTGTTATTTTTGATCTGACCTACCTTGAAAAAAGCTTGTGTAGAACCCGACTGTACACAGCCATACTGGATGGTTGTTTGTATAGCCAGGGCTTCTGTATTTTCTATAGGAGATACAAGTCTTTCTACCGTGAGAAAAGCAGGCAGGTTAGCAGTATAAGAAGAAACCATAATGAGAGTGAAAAACTATCATATACCGGCCACCACCCGTTCAGACATTGCCCTAAAAACAGTAAATGTGTACACATAGTTAATTAAGAAACTGCTACTTTAAAAAACAAACTTTTCCTGAACACTGTTTTGTCCTCTTCACTTGTGATTACAATATAATAATAGGAAAGTAAAATAAACTTTTTAATGGAAAGTAAGTGTTGTATAACTATAGTATTCGTGTAATTACTATGAGTAGTATCCAAAACAAAATAAATACAAAAATATAAAGCAGTGAAACAATTGAAGTGATACCAGTTGGATAAAGTTTAAAACAGTTTTCATGAACTCTAAATGATCTTCCAAATTATTTTATTTGTTCAACGTGTCTATTTCATATGCTCATTAGAAGTATAAACTTTAAATGAACTCTATGACTCAGTTAAAGTCGTAAAACTATAGAAATCAAATCATGCATAAAAGTATATTTTGTATGTAATCATTCATATTACTATAAAGTATCGTGGAACATACAATATAATGTAAATATTATTGTCATATAAAGATAGAATATCGTACATAGTAAAACAAAGCTTTATCTGAAATGCTTAATAAAATTATACAGAGGAAGTCAGTTTAAGATATTACCTACAAGAAATTTAAGTTTAAGGTGTCTCAAAATAATTTACACTCTTTGGATCATTATAACTTGCCTTATTTATTGATTTTAACAATGAAACAAGATACATATTATAGCCAAAGGATTTATTTAAAGATTTAATACTGAAATCAAGAGAAAAATAACAAATAAAATCCTTCCCAAGGAAAACTCTCCTTGGTTAAAATTGTAAAATGTCAAATTTGCTTGCTTCACTTCGGATGTTCAAACTGAAATCCGTTCTACTCCAGACACATCTCATAACGGAAAGAAATGGAAGTGCTCGATTGTAAGCTGATTATCTGCCATCCTTGGACATAAGTCAAATCTGAAACAAAAGAAACGATTTATTAGCTATACACAGTCAAAGAGTGTAAACGTTATTTTGGGACACCCTGTACTTATTCTTTGTCGTATTACATTTTCCTAAGTGATTCCTTTAATTTCCGATCTAAGAAACCGTCTCCTTTTGTGAAAATTTTAATCTTTGAAGATTATTCTTATTCTAGTACACAATGATTCAAGTTGCACCATTCCACTATTGTTTACCTCTATTTATGTTCTGATTGTATTTACTGATAAAATAATAAAGAGCTTCCAATTTCTTACATTATATGCATTCTGGCTTCCCTTTCGTATTGGAGAAGACAGCGGAACAGTGTCTTTTTTTGCACTAGGTATTGGGCTTGAAAGTGGATCGAATAAGAAGCTGTTTTAGACTCATATCGGTTTCTATGTGATTTTATTTAGGAGACTGGGCAATACCACAATTTTACTGATACAATTATCCATAAAGCGAAATAGTTCTTGTACCCTTTGATTCTGTTTCTCTGGTTAACAGCTGATAATGTTTCTTTACTGTATCTTTCTTGTGTGATTTTTGTTCAGTTGTTGAACATGTTTGTTATGCATGTATTCTTAGTAATTGCTTTTTTTTTAGAATGGGTAATGTTTTCACCTCGTAATCTACGGGCCGTTGGTTTGAACCTCCGCCACACAAAACATGTTCTCCTGCACAGCTGTGGGGAGGGGTATATTAATATGTCAGTCAATTCCACTATCTGTTAATAAAAGAGTCGCCCAAGAGTTGGCAATAAATGATATTTCCTCGCTGCCTTCACTGTGTGCTGTCACTAATAAATTAAAGACGGTTAGCCTCTAAACAGTTTGGCACAAAATTCAAAACAAATCATGCGATAACATTGTGTCCAAACACGTCCTGAGTATCCTATGTAGTTAACTCACAGTCACTTCTTTGTTTAAAGTGTGAGGATGGTGTGACTCATAGTTTAGAATCATTAATTTCTTACAAATTTTCCTTTAAAGAGACGCGCATGTGTATTTTTTCCAAACATGAAAGCAAATGTGGACATATCGTTTGAGGTTTGAAAAGTGGAGATATTTTTTGTATCTTTTTGACGTATTTGTACAGATCAATTAGGTGTTCCATCTTATGGTTCCAAATATCAAATATGACATTAATGTAGCAATAGCAAACTTCAGGATTAAGCTTAGTATAGTTTTCAAGCAGATACGTTGGATTTGTTAATAAATAGAAATAACTTACGAATACGACGAAGAGCAATTTCCCTTAAATCACTAGATATGCGTGAATCATCTATGGTATTAGAAATTTCTCTTATGTATTCAATTACAGTTGTTAGTCCCTCTTCAATATGTATGGATGAATGTAATGCAATCACATCAAAACTGAACAAAATCCTGTCTAACTGTTGGTTTAGCTGTGTATATGTGAGTTTATGTAAGAAATTATGGACACTATTTAAGTGGATTAATACCAGAGTAAAAATCTCATGTAAAAGTTTTCCATTAATCTTGACGAAATATCTGTGAGCTATTCATGCATTCAACCAATAGGTCTTACAAGGAAATTGAGTTTAATCGTTTTAGAAAGACTTAAAGTCCAAGTATTCACGAGTATGAGAGTTGTATTTAATAAGGCAGAGAAGTTGTAATGTTTGAGTGTGTTTTTATGAAGTTACGTGGATTGTAATTTTCGTTTGATTTGTTGAACCTTGATTGAGTTTAACGTAACTGGTAGTGTTTTGTATATGATCATATATTTTATTTACCTAGGAGATTTTCTTCAAAACAACCATTCTTGGCAAAAATCTCAATCATAATATTGTCGTTTTGCCTCAGCTTATTTAAAGCTGAGTCCACAGAGGGAATTCGAACCCTAATTTTAGCGTTGTAAATCCGAAGACTTACCGCTGTACCAGCGTGGGACCAATACGGTATCTTTTACTTTAAAGGTATTCTTAACTAAAATTTCTCCAAAGTCCATGCTGTTTTTTTATTAACTAAACTTGTGAAGTCAAACTATTCTAATTCTAAACTTTATGGCCTGGCATGGCCGAGTGCGTTAAGGCGTGCACTCGTAATCCGAGGGGCTCGGGTTCGTGCCCGCGTCGCGCTAAACATGCTCGCTCTCCCAGCCGTGGGGATGTATATGTGACGGTCAATCCCACTATTCGTTGGTAAAAGAGTAGCCCAAGAGTTGGCGGTGGGTGATGATGACTAGCTGCCTTCCCTCTAGTCTTACACTGCAAAATTAGGGACGGCTAGCACAGATAGCCCTCGAGTAGCTTTGTGCGAAATTCCAAAACAAACAAACAAAACAAACTAAACTTTGTATATTCTGCTAAATGAATGAAATCTTCAAATGCAACAAAAATACACTCTTAAAAACTAGATTACAGTGTCGTTTTTTAGATTCCTTAGATAAACTTAAAAGTGAGTTTAGATTATTTTATTATGAAGTTTGTGAGTTAGTCTCTAACAACATGAGTTGTTAATAGGTTGTTTAAATTTTAAATGCTTTAAAAATAACGTTATGTTTTTACATTTATTGAGTAATGTGAAATGACTACCTGTTTTAACCAACTTACATTCCTATACAGTTAAGCCTGTCAACGTAATTAAATGCAGAGATGTTAATAACGTAATGAATCATCAACAATGTAATTTGAATCCGAAACTAACCAATTTATTTTATCTCTTTCTTAACCACTCGGTATTGTACGGCTCCCCACTAGTACAGCGATATGTATTTGGATTTACAACACTAAAATAAGGGGTTCAATTCCATTCGATGGGCTGAGCAGATGGCCTTTTGTGGCTTTGCTATACGAAAAACACACACACACACACTCTTGGTTGTATGTAATTATTTACATATCCAAATATTCGTTCATTCAAACACGATTTTCAGTTATGTATGTTTCGAGGTAAATTGCAGTTTTAGCGACTTTCATACGGGAAATTACTTAAAACCATAGTATTCCTTGGTCGATGGTATTTGGGTATTTTGCCCTGGAGGGTCAGGTTCACTTTGACCTCTTCCTCCTTCCTGAACATATTTTTCCTAACTGTTCGTATGTTAGGTCCTTTTCAGGGCAATGTCCATTTATAGTCTCTTATTCACAGTAGTCAAGCTTGCTGGTGGCAATTTATTATTATTATTTTTTTTTATCTTATTATTATTTTAAAATACATAAATATGTAAACTATAAATACAGGATTTAAAGTTCATATACATACATATTTTACTTTAATTTATCTTTATGTTTAATATATATGTTAATTGGGGAGAGGTATTTAGGATTTTCTTCATCATGTATAAGGTACCTATCTAGTTCGCATAACAAATCATTTTTCATCCAATTTTTATTAAAATACCTAATTGTAATATTTAGGAGTCTATCTGATATTGTTGGTATATTCGAGTAATTGTGGATGAATTTAGATGATGTTGCTCTCGGAACTCTGTATGCTGTTGTCAGAAGTGTGTTTTGTATTGTTTGTCCATAGTATTTTTTTTTCTTTCGATGGTGTTTGGGTATTTGCCCTGGAGGGTCAGGTTCACTTTGACCTCTTCCTCCTTCCTTAACATATTTTCCCTAACTCGTGATGTTATGTTAGGTCCTTTTCAGGGCAATGTCCATTTATAGTCTCTTATTCACAGTAGTCAAGCTTGCTGGTGGCATTTTTTTTTTTTTAATCTTATTATTATTTTAAAATACATAAGTATGTAAACTATAAATACAAGATTTAAAATTTATACACATACATATTTTAATTTAATTTATTATTTTTTTTCTTTATATTTAATATATATGTTAATTGGGGAGAGGTATTTAGGAATATCTTCATCATGTATAAGGTACCTATCTAGTTCGCATAACAAATAATTTTTCTTCCAATTTTTGTTAAAATACCTAATTGTAATATTTAGGAGTCTATCTGATATTATTGGTATGTTCGAGTAATTATGGATGAATTTAGATGATGTTGCTCTCGGAACTCTGTATGCTGTTGTGAGAAGTGCATTTTGTATTTTTTGTAGTTTGGTTTTGATTGTTACATTACTTACAGTTACCCATGCTGGAGCTGCATACTCTATTACTGGTCTAATATATGTTTTGTATATTTTCAAAATATTATCTGTGGATGCTCCCCTGTGTTTACCAGTTAGACTCCTAACATAGTTGGTTCTTCGCCAAATTTTATTTTTAATTTCGTTGACATGATTAATCCAAGTTAATTTTGAATCATAAGTCAGACCTAAAAATTTTGCTGATTGGGCAATCTGGAGCAGCGTGCCATTCATATATATTTCTAACTGTTGTTTTCTGTGTTTTGGCGATTTCGTAAAGAGTACGAGCTGAGTTTTTGCTGTGTTTATTTTAATTCTATATTTTTCACAGTATTCACTAATTCTATTTAATTGTGGTTGTATGTTTGTAGCTGCTATCGTGGGTGTTCCATAGTATTGTAGTATTGTTTACTTGTTTTTGAATTTCGCGCTCAGCTACTCGAGAGTTATCGGCGCTAGCCGTTCCTAATTTCGCAGTGTAAGACTAGAGGGAAAGCAGCTAGTACCACCATCCACCGCCAACTCTTGGGCTACTCTTTTACCAACAAATAGTGGGATTGACCGTTACATTATAACGTTCCCACGGCTGGGAGGTAGAACATATTTGATGCATCCGGAATTCGAACCCGCAACCCTCTGATTACGAGTCGAATGCCTAAACCAACCGGGTCATGCCGGTATATATTACAAAGAACTAGTCTACTAAAATACAGCCAAGACAGGGAAGACTAAAGGTTGATCAGGTGATTAAGACACTCGATTCGTACGTAATCCGAGGGTTGCGGGTTCGAATTCCCGTCACACCGTACATGCTCGCTCTTTCACCCGTAGGGGCGTTATAATATAATTTGATAAAATGTGAATCAATAGTGTCTCCACTCTTTAATACTTTTTATATCTTTGTTACAGTTCGTAAATCTCAAAGCTGTTAACAACCTATTCAAATCTTCACCTAGATTATTTTAAAATAAAACGTTTGGCAAATAACCTTACAAAGGTTTATAAAACATAAATATTTATTCTCTTTCATGACAACACGTCGTTTTTAATAATATTGCTTCGTGATGAATGGAAACAAATTACAGTGGTACTGATAATATTAATTAATTGCGAAAAACAAATATTGTACACAATATCAGATGAATAAGTCGTATTTTCCCAGTTTATATCCTTTACACTATGTAGAATAAATTTTTTTCCTGGATAATTTGTGTTATTTCTTAATTGCTTGTGTTGTAAAAGTACAGAAAATGACCATTATTCCCTTCAAACTTTGCTTTTGTGACCTGGATAAAGAAATTTAAAAATTCACCTAGTTTATATGTCAAAACGGGCAAATTTGCACATTTTTATTTACATAATGTCTAAATAAAACAACATTTGAATCAAGATTTACATGTATTTACATTAAAGTTATACAGAAATAAACAAAAATGCTTAGAAGTGAGTAGTTTTTCGAGATTCGCGACTGAAATGTAAATCGCTTTCACGTATCAACCCCCAAATATAGTTTCCCATCATGTTTCCGTAAAACGCTCCTTGGTAGTGGCGTTCAAAATCCAGTATATCTTGGCGGAAATGATCGCTTTGCTTCTCTGAGTATGCTCCCATGTCTTCCTAGAATTTAACAAGATTAGTGTCAAGGCTACGGACTTTTAAGGTCATCCTGCAGCCCATTTTGCCGTAGTTCTTCACCAGAGCCTCAGCCATTTCTACATAATTTTCAGCATTGTGATTGCTCAAGAAACCCCAAACCATTACAACAAAGCTGCCCCAAGCTTTTTTACCCCTTCTACCGAGCTCATTGGGGAATTCTATGCACTCCAGGATCTTCTTTATTTGTGGTCCAATGAAGACACCAGCTTTGAACTTTGCTTGAGACAGCTTAAAGAAGAAGTCTCAAAGGTGCTTGAAGGCTGCAGTCTCCTCACCAAGAGCTGTGAAAAATTGTTTTATAAGACCCAATTTTATGTAAAATGGTGGTGCAATACCTTCTGGAGATCCACTAGTGGCTCACACTTGTTAACATTGTGCCTCCCCACAGAGAATTCGGTCCATTGTGGCCTGTGATTTTTGTTGTAGTGCTCTGCGGTGTCCCTGCTGTCCCAAAAGTAAAGATAACAGGGAAAGCTGGTAAAGCCTCCTTGGAGACTCATCAGGAATGCTACCATTTTGAAGTATTCGATAACCTCTCACCATACTCATCATACTTCAAGGCTTGTAACAAGATTTTAACGCTGTTGTATTTCTCCTCTAAGTGCACCAGAAAATATTTAAATTTTAAAAGGTCCAAAATTAGTATAATATAAAATATTACTTTTTAAGCAAAAAAACATTGTCCGTTTTACCTTCTAGAGTTTTATTTTGCAGTGCTTGCAGGTAAAATGAGGTGTCCAGGGTTTGTTTTGATCCCCGACAGGCATGCCGAAATATGCTTCACACATTTTAGGAGATGCTGTCACAGAGTACTTTTTCACTCTTGTGTTGATAAATTTCCTACATACATAGTAGAATGCGCTCAGAGAATGCTTTCAGCTTCTTGATGCCATCTCTAATAAAATCAGTTAGGTCTATGTGTTCACTTAGGCAGCTAGAATTAAACTGAAGTGTTGAGCCCCTATATATATATATTACTATAAAAAGTTTTAGAAAATTATAAAAGGTTCTTAACAATTCTCGTATGTTCTACAACATTCAAGAACTTTCTAGAATGTTCGAGAAAATTCTTTATCAGCTACTCAACACTGAATCTACCTAGAATGTTTTGGAAAATGGGTAAATTTGGAAATGTCATTACCCAGGTCACAAATGCAAAGTTTGAAGAGAAAAATAGGTCTTTTCTATTTACTTTAGAAATAAGCAATTGGGAAATAACACATTCTGCCCAGGAACAAGAAAAAGGAAAACTTTTGTTACATAGTGTTATAATTGAAAATCTAAAAGAATTACTTTTAATTCAACAGTTAGTTACAGTACATTATTCTTCACTAAGATTGATTATAGTAAATAAGTTGTAGCTGAAGCTTAGATATAAAAGAAACAATCTAAAAAAATATTTTAGAAACGTGAAGACTGGTAGAAGATTTCATGAATATGACATTTTTCTTCTCAGAGATTTATCCCGAAGAAGTCTGACATAGTAGTTTGATCACTATACGAGTACAAATAGTGACCTGTTTAGTGTATATAAAAATATTAGTGTATTTTCTTATAATAAAACTACATCATAGTATCTGCTGTGTAGACCGAGGGAAATAGAACCCCGATTTTAACTTTGTAAAACTGAAGACTTACCGCTGTACTACATCTGGACGAAAGTGTTAGAATATGAGACTTCCCTAATTTCAGTAGTTAGTGCTTCATAGTCTTTTTTTTAATTTAACAATAAATTATTTTCTTAATTGTTCTTTGTTTACATTTTTTATAAGATGGCGTGCATGGGTTATTAGGTTATATTGCTTATTCTAAATTTTAACAAATTCTGCATAGATTAATACTAAAATAGGTAGACAAACATCTTGAAGACTGTTTTGTTCTATTAAATGATGATAAAATTATAATTACTGCTAGAACAAGATAGGTGCTAGGTCTGTTAATGAAAGGCGATGATGAACAAAATTAAGACATCTTGGTTTTGGTTATTCGCCAGTTTCGACTTTGGAAAGCTTTGAGTAACTGAAAAGCGGCATATACACCAGAGATAAAGCGACTGTGTCAGTTAGCTCTTTAAATACAGCTTATACATGTAGAATTTTAGTGCACTCTCCAATTACACCTCTAAAAATAATATAAAAATATTTGTTGATAACCTCCATATCAACTGCTAATCACAAAGTACAAAATAATTTAAATCTAATATTGTTTCAGAAAGAGTTTTTGTTTATGTGTGTATCTGCGTATGTAATTTTGATAAATGTTTTATTAAGCGATGATGTTAAGAACATGTTCACGATAGTTTTATAGCAACTTTATAATAGTGTATCGAAGTTCGGATGTCGTCTTCTGTCGTGCTCGTGTTGTACCTTAATTTTGAATTTTTATTTCATCCTTAGACGGAATTGATTGAAAAATAATGTTTGTTTTGGAATTTTTGTACGAAAACAATATCTCTGAGCTAGCTTTCCATAAATTTATACGTTTAGACTAGAGATAAGGCAATTAGTCAATAACATTCATCGTTAACTTTTGGACTTTTCTTATTTGACCACATGACATTAATTTTGAATAGACACATTGGTTTATTTTCAAAGATAAAAGGGATTGTTGATGTTAGCCTTGAAGCAAAATGCTACAATCTGAAGCAGTTGGCCATTCAATGAGAAACAAGACCTAGGTCGTTAACCTTTGACATATCTCATACTTGGGACCTTTACAAATAACTTGTTTTTTTGTAGTTAAGTGCAAAGTTGAACAGTGGGCTATCTGTGCTCTGACCACCACGGGTACTGAAACCTGGTTTCTAGCATTGTAAATCTGCAGAAATACTGCTAAGGAACTGGCAAATATATCTGAAAAGCTTATTCCATTGTTGTCATTTACATAACAGCCATTGTCTAATGGAATATCCTCTTCAGACTTTGCTACCATTAACAGAAAGTAAAGATTGAAAATTGGCAGAACAGCCATTGTCTAAGTGAATATCCTTTCATCCGAATTTGCTACCGTCGATAGAAAGTAATTATTGAAAACAGATTAGACTATTTAATTTAAAAAAAAGGCAAAAACGGAAAGATTACTCACTTTCTGAGTCATTTCATACACTTTTGAAACGACTGTTGCAGTAAGAAATGGCACAATAGTTGCTGTTAAACTTAGACATTCTGTCTCTCAGGTCAGTCCGGTATTTGAATGATAATGAGTTATATTGGTGAGATGCAGTATTGGCCAAGCGAAGATGAGTATTCAATCCCATGGGGTACCCTTACATCCACAGTATCAGGTTCAAAGATCGTGAACAAGGGCAATCTTAAAACTTTCCTATTTATGAACATGCCATTAATTACCTGCATATAATATTTTATATGTGTCTAAAACCTTAATCTCATTTGCTTACTATTTGACAATTTCATTTTCTTTCCAAACTACCTACTTGATTTTGGTAATTGCTTGTGATCACTACACTCCCTTTAAAAATCAACAATTTCTAATAACTTTGTAAATAAAAGAATCTATACATATTCATTAACGAAATTAATCATGTAATTGAGAAAAAATTAAATTCATATAAAACCATGAACTTATTTATAAACTGTTAAAACAATATAATGTTGATTACTATATCAGAAAATTTCTATTATTTTATGGATATTGGTAAAAGTATGGACAATAAATAAAATGTTTTTAAAAATATTAAAATAAATTTAAACAATGTTTTTGTGTTTGTAATTAAGTGCAAAGCTGCGCATCGGTCTATCTGTACTCTATCAAACGACCCGGCATGGCCAGGTGGTTAAGGAACTCGACTCGTAATCTAAAGGTCACGAGTTTGAATCCCCATCACACCAAACATGCTTGCCCTTTCAATCGTTGGGACTTTATAATGCGACGGTCAATCCTGCTATTCGTTGATAAAGAGTAGCCCAAATGATCGGAGTTGGTGGTGATGACTAGCCGTCTTTTCTCTATTTTTACACTGCTAAATTAGGGACGGCTAGCGCTGATAGCTCGTGGATCTTTGCACGAAATTCAACACAAACCAAAAGTCTACCCAGCATTTGTAGCGAGGTTACAGTTTTTGATAAAACGGGTAAAAATATTTAAATAAATTATCTCATATAACTTTCACAGAAAAATTATTTATCTTAAATCCGTTTACATATTAAAATGAATAAATAAATAATTCATTCAAATATTTTTAATCACTTTATATCAGTACATAAAATCTAAGATTTTATATTTAAGACAAATAGATAATTTAATACTAAAAGCCCTTTTTTAGGATTTTAAAAAATAATTTATATATTCTGCTAATACATTATAATAAAATTCTACACAATGCTACACACTGCCAATTTGTCGAGCCCTGCATGCGTGTGCTTCGTAATCTAAGGGGCGCGGGTTCGCGCCCGAGTCTCGCCAAACATGCTCGCCCTCCCAGCCGTGGGGTCGTTTTAAAGTTACGGTCAATCCCACTATTCGTTGGTAAAAGAGTAGCCCAAGAGTTCGCGGTGGGTGGTGATGACTAGTTGCCTTCCCTCTAGTATTACACTAATAAATTAGGAACGGCTAGGACAGGCTTTCCGAAATTCAAAACAAAAACAAACAAAAGCCTATTTGCTGCTAGATGACTCTAATTTTGAATGAATAGATCAGAGGAAAGTTAGATGGTAAACACCACCTACTGCCAATTGTAGGGCTGCTTTCGTCAGATCGAAAAGAGGATTTGATTAATATTGATATTATATACCTCAAAATAGGAGCACGATGTCTTCGCATTCCTTTCTTGGCAGTAATGGGCGATGAGCCACAAAATGTCAGCTCTCCGTTCCAGAACATTAACCATAGCATCTCGCATGGTACAAACTTCCAGGTACTTTCCAAAAATAATTATACTTTCTTTATAAAATTTTTCAATTATTGTATAAACATGTTGACAATCCCAATTTAATATATATTTTTTACCATTAGAATTTTTAAAGCTGGCGAAGAAAGTTGAAGAGAGAGAATGATATATTAGTTATAGTTTCTTTTCTTTAACTCTCAAACTTATTTTCTGAAAGTGTAATATCTACACAAACTATTTAGAAATGATAGACATCTGGCTAGAGTAGCTTTTTTATATTTTTCGCTGTCTTTGTATGTGTACCTTATGAGTAGAGAAGTGAACAACGTTTCGACATTTTTCGGTCATCGTCAGGTTCATAAAGAAAGAGAGATGTAACTGACCGGAAGCTGATCACATGTTTGAAAGGGGATGTGTAAAGAGTGTCGGAATGTAGAGGGCGGGCTTAGATGTTGAATATACTTTTTTATATTATTTATTTATTTTTATTATTATTTATTATATTATATTTTAATACAGATATAAAGGTATTTCTTTGTATTGGTTTATTTTGGATAGTTTAGTTGTTGTATAAATAAGGCTTATTTAATTTTGCGTTTGTTTATCTTTGTTTCTTTATTTAGTATTTGAGTGTTTTCTATGGTTATGTTGTGTTTATTCGACTTACAGTGTTCGAAAACGTATGAAGGTGACTTTTTATGTTATTTAAATCTGGTTTCCATTTTTTTACTTGTTTCTCCAATATAGAAGTTATGGCAGTTATCACATTGTATTTTATAAATAATGTTGGTGTGATGTTTGTCAGGGCAGTTTTTACATATTATGGACCTCAGTTTTGTGCCTGGTGTTTGAATAAATTTGGTATTAATTGGAATGTCATATTTTGTTACTAGTTTTTGCCAAATGTTGGTTATT
Source organism: Carcinoscorpius rotundicauda (assembly GCA_011833715.1). NCBI lineage: Eukaryota > Metazoa > Arthropoda > Merostomata > Xiphosura > Limulidae > Carcinoscorpius > Carcinoscorpius rotundicauda. Next base: position 25,977,804 of record CM022404.1, read on the forward strand.
TTTCTGCTGATGTCGGGAATATATGGTATGCAGCAGTATATGGTTTCGTGATTTTTTGATTCGTGAGATATATTTACTTTTGTTGATTTTGCTTTATGTTTAGGTGTGTGCGTATAATGTTTTCTACGGTTTGTGGAGGAAACTTATTGATGTTGATGAAGTATTGTTTTATTCTGTCTACTTCATCGTTAATTTTATCTGGTGAGCATAGTTTTATGGCTGTGTGTATTTGGTTTCTTAGTATGTTGAGTTTTTGTTTTGTTTCATGTGCTGAGTCCCAAGAAATCTATAGTTCATTATGGGGGATTTTGTGGTGGATTTCTGTTTTAAATTGTGTGTCGGTTCTTGTAATTTAGAGGTTAAAAAGTGATATTTCTTGTTCACATGTGAAGTTAATGTTGGGGTGTATAGTGTTAATGTGACTGAAAAAAATTAAGTATATGTTCTGTAGATCTGAATTCCGCAACCGTGTCATCTACATATCTGTACCAGTTTCGTGGTGGAGATAATGCTGTATTAATTGCTTGTGTTTCAACTTGTGTCATAAAAATATTGGCTAGAACTGGTGATACTGGGTTGCACATGCTTAGGCCATTTGTTTGTATATAGTTGTGGTTGTTGAACATGAAGTTTGTTTTCATCGTGGTGAATTCTTCGAGGGTTGCTAGAAATGTCTATAGATGAGTTAGGATCTCGGATATAGAGCTCTAAGGTTATCTTGCAGGCTTCAGCGGTTGGAACTTCTGTAAAGAGGGATATAACATCGAAACTGGCCATCAAGGCTTTATGATTAAGTTGATTAGACTTGAAATTGAAAGTATTTGATGAATGAGCTGGCTGATGTTACATATTTGGAGAATGCCCATGCTATGTATTTACCAAGATTGTAATTAAACGATTCATATGTGGACATTATTGGTCGTAATGGACAAACTGGCTTATGAGGTTTGGGGATGCCGTATATTTGTGGTGTGCGTGAGTCGGTTTTGCGTAGGTAGGAATAAAGTGTTTGTGAAATTGTGTTGCCTTTTTTCATTTTAGTAGTATTTTGTTTAGTTGCGTTTCATGTGTCTTTGTTAGATTTGTGAACCTGACGATGACCGAAGTACGTCGAAACGTTGTTCACTCCTCTACGTAAAAAAAATTCTCAACCCAAACGATCCGTTTTTACTTATATATGTGATCAATTTTTATTTTTTATCTTGAATGATATGAAGAGTTGTTCCAAACTCATATTCTAGTTTTTGACGAAGGTGTTTTAATGCAGAATCTTTTATTTTATTGCATCCAAGTAATGTCATTGAATTCAAGTATTTTTGTTAATTCTGACATTATCAGAACTTCTGAATTTACAAAGAGGTCACAGCAATTGAATCAAAGAGATCAGTGAAACCTTTGTTCTCTTATTAACTATATTCACTATCATATCAAGATCTACCACGACGTCGTCTGTGGTATTTTCTATGTAGAAATGTCCATCCTTCGTACAAGAATAATAGCATGTTTTGTGGTAATGACCTTCAGCGGCAACCAGCTTTCTGATTACGATGGAAATATTCGTCCATATTCTGAAGCTGATGCGCAGACTTTCTTGTTTACACCCATTGTGGTACATTTTACGAATGGTTATCTATTTTTCTGCTCTTATAGATATTTAATTTAAAAAAAAAACACATTCATACTCATACGCAGTTGATGCTTTTGGTGCATGTCACCCATTTGAGAATCCAAGATATTCTTCAAAGTGAAAACACTACCGACTTTACTGATGTACTGGATTTTCGGGATTTCTCCTTTAAATGTTGATGCAATTCCAAAGATGGAGTAAACTTTCTAATTTCTGCTGCTCTACGTAGAGTGTTCTATAAATTAATGTCCTGTAACATTGTCACATTCGTCCTCAAGTCTTTATCTAATGTGTGAATAATGTATGTTATTCAAAATCTTTAGGCAGATATGCCAGTTATTTATAATTCAATCTTAGTGGGCTAAGCAGTGAGGTATTTACAAAATATTTTGTGGAGTATCGTTATACGTATATCAATTGTATATTCTTTCCTATAAGCTTTACTTAAAAAAGGCCCTCGAGAAAAGCAAATTACCTTAATAGCTTGAAAAACGCACTTACGCGTTAATATTTTACGTTAGGGATGTAATAAACATGAAATCAGGTAATAATGCTAAAGGGTAAGTAGGTTTGATGAAAATTACAAATTTATGCGTGATAGATACGTTACTATAATAACAATATTTAGGGACAACAAGGGACCCATTATTTCATCGAGGCCCATGCTCAAAACTAAAATTATTAAATAAAAGATAAAACTCAAAGCTAGGCCTTCTAATTCATAAAGTTATGAAGATTTTTCTTATAATTACTTAAATTTACTTTCTCCATCATATCTTAAGGCAATCTGTTTCAAAGACCACAGACCCTATTAGAAAATAAAACCTAAATCAGAAAAAGAGTTCTACCCTACCAAAATTGATATTTGTGACCCTTAGTGTCACCATTCTCACCATTAAATATGAAAAAGGTGATGCATCAACACTATTAGCTTACTTTACAGTCTCAAACACCTCAATCGGATCCCCTTTAGCTTAACAGAAAATAATGAGAAATATTAATCCAAACTCTTATGATAATCTTCTGTTAACTTTTCTCTGAGCTCTTTCTAACAAAACAATAACCTTCTTAATGTAAGGAGCTAAAGACTGGACATGTTACTTCAAATGTGGCCTAATCAGTGACCTATGCAATGAAATTTTAACTTCTTTAGACTCATATTCAATACTTCTTTAGATATATTCTAAAATTATATTTACCCTATCACTACTAACAAGAATACTGCTTGTATGGCTCAAAGACCTAGTCAATCATTACACCAAGTTCACTTTCTTTTATGGCACTATTAATGGTATTCCCATCCAAATTCAAATTGTTATAATCTAAATTATCTTGCATCCATTAAATTAATAACCTATCTGCTATTTATTCATCCAGCTCATTAAATGACTGAATCCTTCTGTAAATTAGCAATATCCTCTTCACAGCCAGCAACACTCAAGACCTTAATATCGTCTGCAAATTTAAGTAATTTATTGACTATTCCTTCATCTATATTGTTGATGTAAATCAAAAAAGCAAAGACCCGAGACAGCCGTGAGGTACCCCACTTGAGAACTTCATTTATAACAACCCTCTGCTTTCTATTATCCAGCCACTGTTCTATCCAATTAACTGGCTTGTTCTTTACATCTAAATATAACTTTCTTAGAAGCCTTTTATGTGACACTTTGTCACACGCTTTCTGAAATTCCAGATACACCAAATCCACACTTCACTTTCATATGCATAAGCAATAACTTTTTCAAAAAATATCAAAATTTGCAAGGAAAGATTTTCCCTCAGTGAAACCATGTCGACTATCCAATAAAATTCTAAACCTTAATAAATAACTTTGCAAATCATCTTTTATCAGAATTTCCAAATTTTTTCTCACATATAATAGATGAATAATACTAATTACTTGGACAATTTTTATTACCTCTCATCAAAAGAGGAGCAAAAAATAGTCAACATCCAATCTTCTATTCAAGAACTTACAAACAATAGTAACAAGTGACTCACATATCCTTAGCCTCATTCAAATTCCTTGGAGAAATATATCAGCCAATAAAAAGCCTTGTCATTTTTTAAACAAGCTCAGAATAAAATGCAATTATTTTGTTTGACGTTGTTTCCATTTATCAACTGTTCAAGATAAGGAGTGCTGCTTAAATCTTCATTTGTAAAAACCGTAAAAATGAGAGAATTTAATAACTCAGCTCTTTCATAATCATTAGATGCAAGCCTTCCTTTATCACCCTTTAAGAGTATGGAAATTAAACTTTATTTAGGTCTCTATTAATGAATTTAAAGTGGAAAGACGTTCAGTAGGAATATATTACAGACCACAAAACGATACTTATGAAATTAATTAGAACCTTTACAACGAATTTAAGACTACAACTGTTGATAAAGTAATAATTATAGGTGATTTTAATTTTATACATGTATATTAAAAACTGCTAGAGTCAAACAATTAGTCAAGGAATCTATTAGAAACAATATGTTTTTAAGATTTATTGTTAGCTTGAAATACAGAAATGATCAAGATCATAGATGATGGATTACATCTGGATGCAAATGATAATTTCTCTATTAGAATGAATGTTTTGCTGCAAATGAAGATAAAAAATAATGATATTTTGGTTATAAATTTCAAAAAAAGCATGTTTTAAATTGGTCAGATAAGTTATGTGGCGACACTGATCATCCGGTTTTCCAATAAATGTCTATTTCTCTATATCCCTGTTGTAAGCATCTTATTTCCGGTGCAATATCGCCGATAGCAAAAGTGGATGTGAAAGATGTTAGAGATATTTTATTTAAGAAATGGATAAATATATATGTATTGAAAACTATACTTAATTGTTTAAATATAATTAATTAATTCCTGGAGACTGATTGAAAACATATACTAATTAATTTATAAAAACTTGTGTGAAAAATCATCTTAAGTAAATAGTAAGTTTTAAGAAGTTCAGTTTTCACATTACGTGAAAAAATTAGTAAAGAATACAATTATTTTTCAGACAGAGATGAAACAAATGGACGGAGATAATTGATTCCAATAGATTAACTCCGAAAGACTGAACAGTATATAAATTAGCAACCTTATTGGCTTCCTTTGTTTCTCTATCTCCTTTTGTTTTGAATCCTGTTTCAATGCCGATGAGGGTTACATCGTTAATGAAATGGCGGGGTTGATCAAATTGTTGAGCAGTAAGGAGATGTTTTTTCAGTGTTACTAGAAGATTTATGACTGTTGAAATGTTCTCTAAGAATTCTTTGTATATGTCTTACATACTGGTGATTGGATTTTTACACTGTACAAGGTAAATGGTCTTTTCTTGTTTCACAAGTAATTTCTTTGGATATTTTAAAGTTTCTTTAATAATCCTTGTCAGGTGTCAATAAGTCAGGTGTTTTATGAACTTGTAGGTTTGACAACGAGCTTTATTGCATGGATGACAACCATTTTGGGGTTGGATCTAGTTCAACTTTGTGCAAACAAGGATATCTTTTAAATTGCTTTTGTTTTTGTTTTTTCTGTGGGAAAAGTTTCTTATAGCAGTACCACATCGGACTATCTACTATGTCCATCGAGGAGAATCGAATCCTTGATTTTAATGTTGTGAATCCTAAGATTTACTGCTGTTTCAGCTGGAAACACTTTTTTGGAAGGAAACAACGGAAACTTCAGGATACAACTGTTTAAGACGATTGGTAAACTGTAGAAGATGAAAATGTTCTTTTTCAAAATTTGTAAGACCTTTCTGAGTTTAAATTGATAGGTAATAATAAGAGGAATTCTGTCTAAATATTAAATATTGGTCAACCAAAGCGGATATTGTTTTGGAGAAGTTCTTTAAGATTATCAATAATAGTAGCCATGTTTATATATTATAAATTATGGGTCCACCATGACTGTTTTGTTTGTGTATTTTGTGTCACAATAAAACCTAGATATCAAATACTTATAGGTTTTCTTGTTAATTATATTGTTTTGGAGAAGTTCTTTAAGATTATCAATAATAGCCCTAATATACTGAATTGTAGAATAATGTAAGACTTTGTTTAGAAATTTGTGTTCTCTAGTTGCCGGTTTTCTTCAGTGATATAGTCATCTTGTTATTAATAACACTTGCTCCACATTTGTTTGCTGGCTCTATCATGATATCATTGTTTGATTTACGATTGTTTAAAGAACTTCTTTCACATTGGTTAATATTATTAGTACATCGCTAAGAAAAATTTAACATTTGCATTCTGTCATTTTTACTGCTTTAATATAACTCTCTAAATCTGATTCTCTATTTGGTGGAGGTGTTAAAATCTGTTATTTCCAGTTTGGTCTATGTTCATTTTCACCAGATATTGGTTTCTAGAAAAAAATTCGCGAAGTCTTAGTCTTTTAGACAATCTTTGAAGGTCATAAAAAGTTCGGACTCATTAATATTGCTGTTATTTAGGCAGTAGTTGAAACTTTTACTTAGTAGGCTGAGTTCTGTTTAAGAAAGAATTAAGTCTGAAAGATATACAATATTAGAGATGTTGAGAATGTTCATGGTTAGTTGTACGTTTTGTGAGATCACTGTTGTGATCATTTCGACAGATTTGTTAGTATGAGAAGACTTTTGTGTATTAGAGAATGAAGTGTTTTTAAACGTTTCCTTAGGCTGATCATTGTGAGATAAAAGGATTTTAATGGGTTTTTTTTTGATAAACTGTGTAACGCTATGGTAGTTTCTTTATTACAAAGAACAGGTTTCGAAAGAGTGTTGTTAGTGGTATTATCAGTTCTCTTTGTAAATTTTTACAGCTTTTCTTTTTATTCCAACTAAGGATTGCAGAGGTAATAGTAGTGGGAAACTTCTTTATCTATAATTTTGATGGAAGGTTTTAGTGATATTGATGAGTTCTAAGAAAGTGTTTTTTAAGGATTTGTTACAATTTATTGCAAAAGTTCTGATCAAGTTTCCTTTACTGTTATTGGTACTTTTAATGCAAAGGATTGAGATGTGTTTTGCTTTACTCAGAGTCTACTGGCTTATCCTGTTGATAATGTTTTGTGGCTTTCTCATTTGAGTTTTATAAGTTTCGAAATACTTGTTTTTAGCTGTAACTGAGTGATTCATTTCGTGATGACGAAAAACCCACTTGAAGTAAAAATGTATCTCTGAACTGGTATTAACACTTTTATCAGCCGTTCTGAGATATATGACTGATTCACTGCTTAATTCATGTTGAAAGTTGACAGATATTGTTATGAGTAATTCATTGTAATCATGAGACTGAAGATGTTTAAGTTTAAAGGAAGCAAGAGGGAAGTAATTACCTTCTTCAGAGTGTGGAGTGCATTGTGGTTAGTTAGGAGAGCTTATGCTGTGTTATAATGAAGATTATAGTGTGAAACATGTGTTGTTTAAACTGGTAGTTATTTTATGTGGTTTTGGAGATAAGGGACTAAAAGGGCTTGAAGGTAAACAAGGAGCATAAGAAGAATGAATATTGCTATCTGTGAAATGTGATGTTTTGGGGAAGTGTGATTTGTGTTTAGTCCTTGAGCAGAATTTGGAGAATCACTGTGAAAGAGCGAATGAGTTTTTAGTTATGAATAAAAATCCTATAACCCGAGCGCTTTCAAAAAGTGAACCATTCTTCTTCAGGAACAAATTGTATAGAATGAATGAGAGTGGTATTATTGTGAGAGATGATGGTAACCAATTTGTTTCTAAAGAAGAAAGGTCTAACTTTTGAAAGCACTCACGTCATAAGGTTTTCATTTATTTCCATCAAGGCTTGTTGAACGTGTGCGTTTTTCAAACATGATGAATCAGATTTCAATTAAGTTGAGAGCGTGATAAATGTATTATTGAGAGGGATGTTGGTAACTTCTGAGACAACGAAAATGCATAATTTGAGCAGTGAAAGGTAGAAAAGGTATTAGAAATAGGAATAACAGATGATTTGGGAAACTTTGAGGAGGGAGACAATAATGGAAGAATGTTACGATAAATAAAATACTTGAAATTTGAGACCAAAGTCAAAATACCCAGAAAGCTGAGATAAGTCGTGCAGAATAAAATAAAAAAGTCACTAAACTCCATTTATATACACTCAGTTGCCACTTTATTAGGTTCACCTGTCTAGTACCGGGTAGGACTCCTTTTTACTTCCAAAACAGCCTGCATTATTCGCAGCATGGAATCAACAAGGTACTGGAAACATTCTTTAGAGATTTTTGTCCATGCTGACTCGATTGCGTCACACAGATCCTCTAGGTTTGTTGGGCGGACATTAATACAGCGAACCTCCAGTTTCACGTCATCCTATTTGATTAAGACTTAGGAACTGCAGAGGCAATTGGAATTCACTGAAGTCACTGTCATCTTTGTAGAACCAGCTTGAGTTAATACGTGCTTTGTAACATGCCACATTATCCTGCTGGAAGTAGCCATTGGAAAACGGGTAAAGTGTTGCTATAAAGGGATGCACATAGTTAGCAAAAATGCTCAGGTACGCTGTGGAATTAAAATGGTGCTCAGTTGGTATTAAGAAACCTAATGTATGCCAATAAAACATTCCCCACACCATTACACTACCACCACTGTATCGTTGACGCAAGGCAAAATGCATCCATGGAGTATTAATGTTTAGGCCAAATTCTGATTCTATCATACATTTGCATGTCGCAGCAGAAATTGAAACTTGTTAAACCAAGCAACGTTTTTCCAATCTTCAGTCGTCCAGCTTTTGTCATCCCGTGTCTACTGTAGCCTCATCTTTTTGTTCTTAGCGTGACAGGAGTGAAACCAGGCATGTTTCTTCTGCTACCTTAACCCATCAACATCAAGGTTCGACGCGTTGTGCATTCAGAGATGCCCTTCTACACACCATTGTCGTAAAGAGTAGTTATTTGAGTAATTGTAGCCTTTCTGTCAGTTTGAATGAGGCTAACTATTCTCTTATGATTTCTCTCATTAACATGATGTTTTTGTCCATAGAACTGCCACTCGCTGGATTTTTTTTTCGTCATTCTCTGTAAACTCTACAGACAATAGTGCGTGAAATGCTGGAACCACCACGCCTAGCATCAACAATCATTCCACGGTCAAAGTCGCTTAGATCAAGCATTTTACCCATTCTAGTGTTTGCTCGAATAACAACCGAGTCTCATGACCGTTTTGCAACCGTATGAATCCCTGTTTGGTTATTTGCGTTAAAGAGAAGGTATATCTAATGAGGTGGCCACTAAGCTTAGTTTATCGTTTCTGGCTATACAATATGCAGTTCTAAAAATTTAAGATATATTTAAACAATCCACAATAGTTTCAAGTTGTTGTTTCCTTGTATCATTATTACGTGATTGCGTCTTCGAATGAAGTAGAACACTTTTTTCCCTCAAAGATGTTAATTGCGCTGATCGTGTGCTGCAGTTGAAGGAAACTGAAACTGAACTCCATTCTTTAGAAAAACTAGCGTCCTGTGATTTAAATGGGCCTAGATTTATCAGAATACAGCATACTGTACATTTAATTTTTGAGGAATCACTTACAAGCCACGAATAAGTCTTTTTCTTATCTTTCCACATATACGAAATTGAATTAATAATTTTTCTGTTCAATTATATGGTGTTCTGTAAATGTGTCATTAAAAGTACTTGTTGAATTACTTTTACACATTCGGTACCACTCACGCAGTCACTTGCACAAGGTGCACTTTCTTCCATTTCTTCTGTTAGTTTAATTTTTTTGGTGAAAAAATAAGTGTAGGAATGTTTATTTACGTTTTTCACTCATGTTTAAGGCCATAATGTATTTCTATTATTTAGATAATATAAAATTTATGGTTTGCAAGAAACCTAACTTAGAAATACTAGCTACAACGATGACGAACTTGACAGTTATTTTGATTTAAAATCTTTCAACTTTCGAAGAGGCCGGAAAGATAATCAAGGGTGTTCAGAAAGTAAGGGTTTCTCTTGACCCAAAACAAGAGTTTAAAGTCAAATGCTTAATGAATCAATAATTCAGTTGTTAGTTTTGTACTAAGTTGGCATTAGAAGTCGAAGCTTTTAGATGGTTTACGAGGTTTTGCTGGAAAAATATACTGCTCAAAAAATTAAAGGAAGATGTACATATTTCAGTATATTTTTGTCATAACTAAATTTATGTATGAAAAAAACATATCATTTTGTCCACAAGTGTGTGTTTAAGCTTGCGAGAGAAGTTTGAAGCAACACAAACGAAACTCACCTCACTCAAGGAAAATACAATTCAAGTTACCCTCTATAAGGCTGTTACGTGAAACTATGCGTTCCTCATTAATTCTCAAAACAAACACCAACACGGATCTTTTGCGGCTTATTTTGTCAGTTTGTACCTTCATCTTTATTGCCTAAGCAGTCAGGTGCCATCTGACAGAAAACAAGGTGGCTAAGGCAGTTCAGATGATATAGGATGGCCAGACCCAAAGGAGGGTGGCACACGCGTCATTGTGTCACCAAGCTTCATCAATCGACTTTGGCGACGTTACCAGGAGACGAACTCTTATAACAGAAAGCCAGGTGAAGGCTGTCATCGCTGCACAACAGCCAGAGAGAACATTGTGACTACCGTTCTGCGAGACATGTTAGCTAGGCTTGGTCACTGTGAAATGACCTTTAGCATTTTACTGGAACCAGTACGTCGACCCAAACAGTTCGCAGTCGTCTGGACGAAGGACACATTAGAGCCAGACGGCCTGCAAAAGCCGTTATTCTGACAGCACGAAACCGTGCAGCCAGGTTGGAGTTTGTTCGTCAGCACCTAGAGTGGAAACTTCGTCAATGGGCCACCGTGCTGTAAACAGACGAGAGCAAGTTCACTGTGTCTCGTGATGATGGACATGCGAGAGTGCGGAGACGCCGAGGAGAGCGATTTTCCGCCTTAACATTGTGCAAGTCGACGCTTATGGAGAAGGTTCTGTAATGGTATGTGCAGGCATATGCTTGGGTGGCCACACGGACTTACTCATACTCGACAGGGGTACTCTGAACACACGACGATATAGAGACGAATTTCTGGAACCCATAGTGAGGCCTTTTACCGGTGCTGTCGGCCATGGGTTCATTCTCATGAAGGTTAACGCGCGAGCCCACGTCGCAAGACTGTGTATGGACTTCCTTGACGATGAACAAATAGACTTTTAAGTGGCTCGCCAGATCACCAGATTTAAATCCGATTGTTGCGATATGTTATCGATGCGTGTTAGTGAACACCAGCACGCTCCTCAGAATGTACAGGAACTCCACCAAGCCCTAGTAAACGAGTGGGCTGCCATTTTCCAAGATAACATCGATAGACTGATTCGAAGTGTACCAAATCGGAGTCAAGAGTAATGCACAGCCCGTGGAGGTCACACTAGATTTTGAATCTTTCAAACATTTCTTGAATAAACGCATGTAAACTGTTTAAAGTATTGTTTCATATAGGATATCAGTTTTGGTGATATTGGTCATTTTTTTTAAATTTTATTTCTCCATGTTTTACTGTTCATTACACATTAAAAAGTGGATAGGTATTGAACTGAAATGAGGCAAATTACCTAAAAAATAAAAATATAATTATATTTGGAACTCTGTGATAAATTTTATAAGAAAACGTACTTCTTCCTTTAATATTTGTTCAGCAGTTTATCAACGGCTAGTGGTTAGTGGGAGTTATCTTGTATTGAGTGAGGTTGGATATGCCGCCTCAAGGCGTTCGGATGCATTTCGAGCACTTCTTGCAGGAATCAGAGCATGAACTGGAAAGACTTGAACAGAAAGAATTTCGTAGATAGTAAAAACTGGTCGATAGTCGTTTGGCTCGGGAAAGACCAACTTAGCAAGTTCCAGGATAAAGGAAAACCTGAAACAAGACCTAAAGCATAACAGGGTATATATGTATTACTAAACACTAAGCATTCATTAGCTACTATGTAATTTAGTACAAAACAAGTAGGAAACAAAGTGTTCATCAGCTCTTACATGCTTTTCTAAATATACTCGTTTTTTTAGCAGTGGTCAATCCAACTATTCATACGTCAAAGAGTAGCCCATGGGGTGGCGGTGGGTGGTGATGACTAGCTGCCTTCCCTCTAGTCTTACACTGCTAGATTAGGGACAGTTAGGGCAGATAGCCTTCTTGTAGCTTCTTGCGCGAAATTCTAAAACAAACAACCGTGTGACGGTGTGTTCTTTGCGGTATCTACTACAATAGTTACAACTATGTAACAATACTATTGTGTTCTTTTTAATGTCTACTGTCATGAAACAATTTTACAGCCCGGTAATATCATTATAGCGTTTTCTGCTACGATGCTTACAACCATCTAACAGTACTACTGTGCTTATTTTGGCGTCTAATATATTATTACACAATCTCTAACTGCTATAGTTAAGTTCTTTTAACAACTTTAAAACATTTATTTTATTTCGCATGGATACAAACCTCTAATTGTTACATAATCATTACTAACATTGTTATACCTAAGGCGACTGAGCTTTAAACTACGCCGTTTTGTTTGTTTTATTTGTTTTGATATGAAAATATAACAGTTTTGTTAATTAAGAGTAAAAACTTCATCATCTGTTTTACACTGAAAGGTAAGCCGATGTGTATTCGAATTTATGAATTCTGTAAGAAGGCTTAAGGTTAATACAGACCCGATCATAGATAGGTTATTTTTAATATCAATCCTGATGCTTTATTATTTTTCACAATCTTTTGGTGTTATTAAAACTGAGCACAATTATACAACACGTACATAAGACCTTTACGAATAATTAAATCAATATATAATTTACTGTATTATCTTAATTGTTATATTGTTTGTATTATTATTTTCCAACATCAGCATTTGTAGATTTTTTCGAGGTCAAAACAGTTCCCCTGAAGCAGCAGCAATGTAAGAAGAAACATTTAGTGTAACTCTTGTTGAAAGGGGTTTCCCGCTGACCTCATCTGTCAGTGTTAGAGGGCAACAGGATGTAACAGACAAAAACAGCCTTGAAACAAGTTTGTATATCCGGCGTGGGTTCCGTCCCGTACTAACACTAAAATTTATTCAATTTAACAAACACATTTCTCTTAGAGGTTTTTAAACCTTTATGTTTACTGTTGTTTTAAGCGCATAAGCAATAAAGATATTTTGATTATTTATTAGATTTCACCTAAATGCTATGCTTTTGTTTTTATTTTATTATGTTCAATATCACGCTATCATATTGGTCGTTTAAAAAAGGTGTAGGATTGAATGATATAGTTTCTCAATTTGTTTAGGTTTAAACAGACAATAAGGTAAAAATATCAGATTATAGATTTAAATTCGAATTAGGATGTTTCAGGATAGAAACTTTAAGAAAATATTTACGTAATTTCTTGTATTTTGGAAGAAATATAAAACAATATTTCTTTCTGCTTTTCTAGGCTTTCAAATATTGTTCGCAACTTTTGTTACGAAGTAAAAATAACAAAATGCTGTATAGACACTTTCATACAATGATGTAGAAGCTACAGTGAAACCTGTCTAAGCCGGAAACTGAGGTGAAAACTTGTACATGCCGGAAAATATCAGAATTTTGCAGCATCAGCCTATAATTTATCTCATAAAAGGCGCTCTGTATGTCAGAACCTGCATAACGCGATCAGAAAGCTTTCTCATCTATCAACAAGTAGGATTAGAACCTGAATAAAGCTCTGTTTGTTTTGGAATTTCGCACAAAGCTACTAGAGGGCTATCTGTGCTGAATAAAGCAAAGAAAAATGTTTTTGATCAAATATTCATTTTTATTTAATTAATAATTTAGTTAAATATTAATACATTTTTGTTTAATAAATAATCTGTTTAAATATTAATAAATTCTCCAACATTTTGTTCTTTTTTCTGCCGTCATTGTTTTCGGCTTCCCAGTGGCTCAGCGGTATGTCTGCGGACTTACACGCTAAAATCCGGGTTTCGATACCCGTGGTGGGCAGAGCACAGATAACCCATTATTATATTAACGTTGTGCTTAATTCAAAACAACGACATTATTTTTGCAGTTAAATTAGATTCATGATTTGCAGAAATATATTTGTCTTTTAAGTGTAAAATTCTACTCTTTAAATAATTCTCACGAAAAAATAAATCCTATCTTCTCTATCTTCTCCATTTTTAAAATTTAGGGAAAATTTACTTAATACCCTCATTTTAAAGAAAAGCTACTAATGACCTCATTACATATGCATGTAATCTTTTAATGAATTTAGGATTAGAGTTAGGATCAATTTATGTATTATTACAACCCAAAGAGACCCGTCATGGCCAGGTGGTTAAGGCAGTCGACTCGTAATCTGAAGGTCGCTGGTTTGAATCCCCGTCACACAAAACATGCTCGCCCTTTCAGCCGTGTTGGCGTTATAATGTGTGGTCAATCCCACTATTTGCTGGTAAAAGAGTAGTCCAAGAGTTCGCGGTGGTTGGTGATGACTAGCTTCCTTTCCTCTAGTCTTACAAGGCAAAATTAGGTACGGTTGGCCTGTAGCTTTGCGCGAAATTCAAAACAAAACAAACCAACCCAAAGAATATTGCACATACACACGAAACAGTTTTGTTTTTCAGAGTTCTTTCCAATATAACGTTGCAGATTAGTACTTTTAGTCGCATTTGCTGATGGAAAACTAGAGAAACCAGGAGAAATAAGTAAAAGTGAAAATCCGCGCTGTGTCAAAAATTTAACTAAGAATCAATTTGAATGAAAAGCGAGTAATAAAGCGTGGATGACAAGTGTTATATGAGGATTATTTGTACAAATTAAACAAAAGAAAGAAATAGGTATATTCTACTTTTCCTAGATAATGTAACTTGTCACCCAAAAGTTCAACTTTTAAATGTTCGTTTAGTCTTCCTACCTCCATGTACAACATCAGTTCTACAACAACCAGATAATGGGATTATACAGTGAATAAAATTGAAATACAGAAAATTAATGCTTCAACAAATTTTTGTAAAGGTGGACGACCGTAAAAGAGCATCTGAAATGATCATGAAAATTGACGTGTTAGATGTAATTGCATTTTTAAGTCATTTAATCAAATGCATGAAAAATCAATGCGTAATAAAGTAATTCAAAACTGTGGATTTATTCTTGATAATGGTGGAGATTGTAAAGAATTTGTTTGTTATGACGATTCTAGTGAAATCCAGACTCTGATAGAGAAGATTGATACAGATGATTCTGTGAATGTTTTGTTTCTTTCTTTGTTTTTGAATTTCGCGCAAAGCTACTCGAAGGCTATCTGCTCTATCCGTCGCTAATTTAGCAGTGTAAGACTAGAGTGAAAGCAGATAGTCATTACCACCCACCGTCAACTCTTGGGCTACTCTTTTACCAACGAATAGTGGGATAATTCTGTGAATGCGGAAAGTTTTGTGAACTTTGACAAGAATTTTTTAACAGAAACTGATGACGTTGATTAAAAATTTATAATAGAATCGCAATATGGTAACAGTGTGAGAGATTCGAAAGATGAATAAAATGGAAAAGATAGTGAGGAAATTCCAACTTCATTGCAAATGTTAAGTTATATTAACGCTACCAAATTGTATGCAAAAATGGAGGGGGAAATGAACTTCATGAAAAGGATGTAGAACTGGCGTTATCTTTTAACCGCATGAGAAGACCCATTAAAAAACGAAACAGTTGAAATTAGACACTTTCTTCAAGTAAATTTGATTTTGTGTACTTATGTATATTTTAAATGTCAATTTTTGTTCTTATTCTAATACATATAGCATAAACAGTATAATGGCTTTATTCACAAACGTCTTACTTCCCTTGAATCAATTAAGTATAGCATTCCTCTCAAAAATTATATATAATTAAAGAAGTGCATGTTTACTATGTTTATGCCGGAAAACCTGTTTAAGTTGGAAATTTTACTCGGTTTTGTGCGATTCCTCCTCAGACAGGTTCTACCGTAGTTGTTGTTGTTTTGAATTAAGCACAAAGCTACACAATGGGCTATCTATGCTCTGCCCACCACGAGTATCGAAACCCGGTTTTTAGCGTTGTAAATCCGCAGACATACCGCTGAGCCACTGATGGGCTTCTACTGTAATAACTTCAGTGTTATTGTTATGGACAACACTAACAAACTAATGATGACGGTGTTGTTAGCTTAGGGTGTGGTTAAGTATACATGCTATACACACACACACACATTTATGGCAGTTATTCTGGAATAAGGTTATTGTTTTTGAAAAAAAATAACCCCATACATTTGATACTGACATGTGCATGCTTTGAAACAAAGTTTTGGCGACATGTGTTGCACGCAGTTGAATCACAGGTACAAAATTTCATTCGTTAATCATATTTCTGTTTAAATGACTAAGTAGTAATGCCAATAATAATGAATCATAATAACACTATAGTTGATTTTATTTCATTTCTAATACGTTTTTATGCTAGAGATTTAAATAATTTTATCTGGATATTTCCTAACTCTTTTGAGCATCAGCTGTAGTTCTTGTTTTTCAACGTTATCTTTTCTCGTTGGACTATGTAAAACAGAATTGATTTTGTTGTTCGACATGTAACTCAGTTACATATATTTCGTTTTGTATAATCCGTAAACAGTATATCAAGATAAAATTCAACCTTCACGATAACATAGTCTACACACACACAGTATTACACTGCTGGCCAAAATCTTAAGGCTAATGAACATAAACAAAAAAATATGTATTTGCGTTGTTAGACTCAACCACTTATTTGAGTAGAGCTTCGAAAGATGAAAATAAGAAAAGGGAAAATAAAAATAATTTTTTTTAAAGAATTTAACAGGGAAAATGTGAACACTCTGAAATTAGCTTAAATACTAGCTGGTCAAAAGTTTAAGACTATATTGAAACAAAGCGTTAATCGCTAAACACGTAACGAAATTTAGTCATTTATGTTCAAGCATAAGCGTTGTCAACATCTTTTGTGTTACATTAGGTAAAAACATGGCAAAGGCGAAAAAGTTGACAGAGTTTGAACGTGGCAGAATTGTCGAGCTGCAAAAGCCAGGTCTCCTCAACATACCATCGCTGGTGAGATTGGGCGTAGTAAAATTGCTGTTGCAAATTTCTTAAAAGACCCTGAAGAACACGAAACGACAATTTCAAGTGGTCGGTCCAAGAAAATTTTGCCGGCATTGAGCAGGAGGATTCGAAGGGTTGTCCGACAAGACACTAGCCGATCGTCGAACCAGATTAAGGCCCTTACGGTTACAGAATTCAGCTCAAGAACAATAAAACGGCATCTACGAAAAAAAGGCTTTAAAAACCATAAACGTCTTCAAAGGTCACGCCTCCTTCCACACTACGAAACAGCTTGGTTAAACTTTGCTGAGAAGCACCAAACATGGGACTAAAAAAGTGGACGAAGATTTTGTTCTCTAATGAGAAAACATTTAACCTGGATGGTCCAGATGGCTTCCAACGTTACTGGCACGATAAGGATATCCCACCGGAGACATTTTCTACATGACACAGTGGAGGAGGTTCTATCGTAATCTGGGGTGCTTTCTCCTTCTATGGAACAATGGAGCTTCAGGTTATACAGGGGCGTCAAACAGCAGCTGGCTACATTGGCATGTTGGAGAGAGCATCCTTATTAACTGAAGGCCCTCGCTTGTGTGGAAATGACTGGATCTTTCAGGAGAACAACGCTGCAGTCCACAATGCTCGCAAAACAATTGACTTTTTCATGGAGAATAACGTGATTATTTTGGACTATCAAGCGTATTCGCTCGAACTGAAACCCATTGAAAATGTTTGGGGTGGATGGCGAGGGAAGTCTATAGAAATGGACGTCATTTCCACACAGTGCATGATCTTCGTGAAGCCATCTTCACTACTTAGAATAGCATTCTAGCCATCCTTCTGCAAACGCTTATACTGACCATGCCAAAGCGAATGTTTGAAGCTATTCGCAATGACGGCCTTACAACTCACTACTGAGACCTCTAGTTGGGTACTTCCTACACTGTTTAGGACTTCTTTTTGGTATGGTCTTAAACTTCTAACCAGCTGGTATTTAGGCTAATTCATAGTGATTACATTTTCCTTAATAAATGCTAAAAAAGTTTTTTTTTCCATTTTCCCTTTTCTTATTTTCATCTTTCGAAGCTCTACTTAAATATGTGATTAAGTATAACAACGCAAAATGCATATTTTTTCTTTATGTTTATTGGCCTTAAGATTTTGGCCAGCAGTGTAAGACTAATATTCGGGGTTATCAAGTACATCTGCATGCAAAACCAATTATCAACGTAACAGAATATGTATCTCAAACATTAACGTTTTGTTGACCTAACTTCTGCCTACAAACGTATTGCAAAATAAATTGATTTTGATTGAATTTACGTTTAAAATAATGGTTCTGTAAACTTGAAGATAACTGCATTTAATACATAACTCTGTTGACAAACTTCTCTTTAGCTCAGGATATATCATTTTAAGGTAAGTTGCAGTTCTGTTTGTCTGAAAAGTATTCCATGTATTTAGCTTCATGTAGATGTTACTGATATATTTTCACGTTAAACAAAAAGAAGAAATAATTTGTTATGGAAACAAAAATTTCTTGTTGGAATTAAACTTTATGCGGTAAACCTACTAAATGTAGAAAGGTTGGTAATAGAGTTTCAAAGCATGACTTATCTCAGAATATTTTCTTATTAAACACTCTGTCCCACAGGTTTCATCGGACACAGCTAACACGAATTTTAATTCTAATTGAATTTTCAAATTGCCAAAGAAAATGTCATTTTCTAGCCTGTGAAGACATATTTTATCTAATACCTGTCATTTAGTTCTTGTGTACCAAATCTCATGTCTTCACTATTGTTTCTGTCTTTTCGTTTTGGCTTAGCCCAACAATAGTTTTCAATGTGGCAAAAATGTGAGATGGATTTTATAAAGCCCAATGCTTAAAGACCTATACGATTAAAAATGTTATCATTTTTTTATATCTTTAACATTTTCTGATTTAAATAATGATCCTCTTCAAAGTTGTAAAGATTAATTTGTCCTTTTTGGATTAATCTTTAGATTTTGTAACTAGATACTCTTTCTGCTTACGCTATGTAAGCATAAAGACATACGAACATGTTCTATTTTAAAGTACCTATCTTGGCAATCTAAAAGCTAACATAAAATATTGCAAAATTATGACTCATTTGTAAAACCTTGAAAATGTAAGTAACACATTTACGAGAATAGATAATTCAAGAATAAAAGAAATGTAATAATGAAAGCTGTAGAAACACGTTAATAAGAAATGTAGAACTACACGTCGAGTTCAAAGCCTGCTGGCTTTATTATATGCATTGACAGACCACTTTATTAGCTTCCCCGCTTTTAGAATATTTAGTTAGATTTCTATTAGACTTCTAAACTGAATACGTGAGCCAAAGACTCTACAGTATACACCATAGCAGATGGAGTCCTGTTACAATGTACACCACCTGTGATACAAAGGATCTGTAACTGGAACAAATCATTCATCCAAGCTTACCCAAAGATATTTAGTCAAGAAATGTGGCTTTTATAATAAAATTTAGACCATACTAACGCAATAGACTGTTGCACTAAAGTCTTCAATAATCATTTATTAGGAAGATAATTACAGAATCGTAAGATGGACAAATAATGAAAACAACATTCAGGTAAGATGTACACGTAATTTACCTTCTTCAGAAAATACGTTCCTCATATATACTCCATAATCAATGCGAAAAACTAAGAAAAATAGATCACTCAATTGCTTCTTGTCGTTCATTGTCCTCGGTTGTTTTGGACTACTTGTTGGTTGCCATATGACCAGTTTCTGTTTATTCAGAAAAATCAGCCTGAAAAACGCTAAATCCTGGCTACTGTTGAAGGAACTAAAATTAATTTGAATCATAATAACATATGCTGATTTTTAGAAAAATTGTTCAAGCATATTTTTATGGTCAAGAGTAATTGGTTACAAGTTATACTTAGTAGTAAACTTTTTAAAATTTTTAAAACTGACAGATTTTGACGAAAGATACCTGTAAACTTTTGGACAAATAGATGTTATTTAATGACAGATTTTCTGCTAAAACTCATCCTCTGTCGTGTATCTTAAAGACATAGAAAGTCTCACACTTATCTATTGTCTTGCAGACTAACCAAAAACGATTATACCGATGATTTTATAACACTCGAACAATTCTGTAACAGCGTTTTGTAAAGTGTAGGATACACAGCTTAATGTATTAATTTTTTAAAATGGCAAGAAGAGAGGTAGTAATGCGAAAATGTAAAGAAAGTGTTTGAACAAAATGGATAAAAAAGAAATCAAAGAATGGAAGAAGATAAATGAAAAAGAACAAATAAAGAAACTATAGACTATTATTGAGAAAAAGAAGAGCATTGATAAAACTTAAAAGTATTCAAAAAAATATGTGAAAGCAATAAAGAAGCATTTTATCAAGTTTCAATAAAGCGATAGTGAGAGTACATCCAGTTATTTCTGCTGTATGAATAACTAGGACTGATGTAGATGGCAGTTTTTATTTTGTTTGATTGTAGTTTAGATCAACATAAAGTGCGCAGTTAGTATTTTATTAGTGTTTCTAATAAACCTACTTATTCGTGTTCAGTCGCAACATTTCAGATGGAAGACATTGCCTGTGTTTGAAAAATGCAAGATACCAAAGGAAGAGTTAGAACTCAAACCTAAAGGTTTGCTTAAAATGTGAAGAAGAAATTTAAAGAAATAAAAAAGTTAAACATTTAAAAATTACAATGAAAAATTAATGATTATACGTAGAAACTTGTGATGCTAGCGCGTTTTAGCAAATGAGAATTTAGTTAACTTTTAAAAAATATACAAAATACAATAGTGAACAACCGACCATAACCATAAAATTACCAAGACTTGTTACAAGCTATCATAACTATCAAATTACCAAGCCTTGTTACAAGCTATCATAACTATCAAATTACCAAGCCTTGTTATAAGCTATCATAACTATTAAGTTACCAAGACTTGTTACAAGCTATCATAACTATCAAATTACCAAGACTTGCTGCAACCTATCATAACTATCAAATTACCAAGACTTGCTGCAACCTATCATTACCATTAAGTTATCAAGACTTGCTGCAACCTATCATTACCATCAAATTACCAAAACTTGCAACAACCTATCATAACTATCAAATTACGAAGACTTGTAACAACCTATCATAACCATCAAATTACCAAGACTTGTCATAACCGTTAAATCATCAAGAAGTTTGTTTTTTCAATTTCGTGCAAAGTTACTCGAGGGAAATCTGCGCTAGCCGTCCCTAATTTAGTAGAGTAAGACTAGAGGGAAGGCAGCTAGTCATCACCACCCACCGCCAACTCTTGGGCTACTCTTTTACCAAAAAATAGTGAGATTGACTGTCACTTTATAACGCCCCTACAGCCGAAAGGGCGAGCATGTTTGGTGTGACGGAGATGCGAACCCGCAACCCTCGGATTACGAGTCTAACGACTTAACCTACCTAGCCATGCTGGGCCTTACCTAGGAAAAAAAACGTAAAGATCTTGGAGTATTTATTCAGTTGAACACGATTTGTCTTTTCTGATAGTATGAATGACATCCATTATCAAGAAAACAATAAACTTTATATATTCATGTACTAGAGAAGGTGTGGAATAGAAATAAACCATTAATTTAACTATTACTTTGCCATAAATTATGCCTAATGCGGCCTATGAATTTATGCTTCTTAAAATCCGAAAATGTGCCCCTTTTACCGGGTTAGAGACGACTCCGAAACATTGTGATTACTCCGAAGTATCTGTTTCTATAAATGTAAAACGCATATACACATATCTGTATATCAGTCTGTTTGTCCGTTATCTAACTATTTTTAGGTAGCTGGGCCAGTCACAATCAAACTTCGTGGGATTGTAGTTTGGAATGAGGGGCACGTTAAAGAGTGGTTCTCAACCCCATTCAGCTATTACTGCTGTTATTGAGCATTGCTTTCACAGACATAAGTTAACATTACCTACATTTAAACATGGCGCCACGTCCCTACACACATACAGAAAACCTTTTCTATTTAACAAATATACACACAGCGTGGGAGGAAGCCACAAAAACAATGACCGCCACTATTGCAAGAATAGATGAATTTGGCTGAAGTTTCTACTTCAACAGCCACAATAAAGCTAATATGAAGAGATGTTTCTCGAGTTATACCCACATCCTTCTTTGACCCATCACATTTCAACATCGGCCCATAGGACACTTCTGCAACCACTGACCACATTAAATATTGTGGAAAGACTTACTGTCACGTCTTTGGCCGTATTCTTTTCTTACAAAACCAACCAGACCATTGCAAGGTATATACTATGTTTTAAGTATTTACATATCGAGTTCTTAAATTTATAGAAAACGTTTGATAAGATAATAATGAATACTGTAATAGTATGTTACAAATGAATTGTATGAAAGTTCAAATATTTGTGTCATTTACCATAGCATCCATCCCTACATTTTTAGTTCATAACCTAGACAAAAGACGGCTACATCACCTTGTATATAATTAGAATAATATAATAACCTTCATAAACTTATATATTATTCAATAAGATTTTTAAAGAAAGAAAAAAGTATTTTTGTTCTATTTAAATTTTATATTGGCTTTGAAAGTTTAGTATCAGGCAAGGATATTGTAATGCTAACTGGTTCTGAACTGTATAGCAGCAAATAATACTCTTTATCAAAAACTGACTATAGTTTGACTGTTTGTTATTATTTACTCGCAAAGCTCTACAATTGGCTATCTACGCTGTACTCATTACAGGGATATACTCTTTTATGAACGAATAATAGGATTTATTATACATTATAACGACACTATAAAGAGCTGAAAGAGCGAGCATGTTTGGTGTAACGCGAATTCGAACCTGCGATCCTCAAATTGCAAATCGAGCACCTTAACTATCTGCCTGGCTACGCTGGGCCTGTCTTAGTTCCGTGCTATCCCTTTCTAAAATGTTTATTTTAATGTTCTGCATTAATCACGAATGTAATCACAATCAAAATATACTCTTCGAAAAAAGAAACGCAAAAGGCAAAATTTGAGACAAATTGTTAACAAGTTTATTCCGGGTAGTTCTGTATGACATGTGTGAAACTTTGCACATTTACTGTTGAATATCCAAAGTCTGCAAAAGTGAACTCCACGCATACAAATTGAAGTTTAACGTCACTCAACGTCAATAATGAGTATCCTCCCCGTGAGCATAAATAACTGCTTGGCATCTCCTGCCCATGGAAACGATGAGATGACGAATCATATCCTGTGAAATGGTTGTCCACTCAGCCTGCAAAGCTGCTGCAAGCTGAGGTAGAGTCCGCGGTTGAGGTTGTCGCCGTCGCAGACGTCAGTCCAACTCGTCCCAAAGATGTTCGATGGGGTTTTAATCTGGTGATCTGGAGGGCCAGGGAAGAACGTTGATGTTGTGGTGTCTCAAGAAGACAGTGGTAAGTCGGGCTGTATGAGGACGAGCGTTGTCATGTTGAAAAACGTCGTTGACGTTCACCATGATGGGTTGTACATGGGGCCTAAGAATCTCGTAGACGGTTGCGTACGGTTTGATCGGAAATCCTATGCAGCCTTGGTATGGTTGAGGCGGTAGACGTCGCAGTGTTGTTCCTATCCCGAAGGTGACGTAACCGGATGTAGCGATCTTGTGCGGGCGAGTTGATCCATGTTGTTGGTGACGATTCCATAGCCTTGTGATGGTGCTTGGGTGGACATTCATAGCTTTTGCAACATCTGATCGAGATTCACCTGTTTCCAAACGACAAATGGCGTTGTTGCATTGTGATTCAGTCAGTCTTGGCGTAACTGTATTGCGTGTTAGTGGCTTAACACTGAGCTATGGAAACCGAGAACCCGCCAATTTTATAGGGATTTTGCACATGTTGCACTTGCAAAACATTCAGATCTCTCAAACAAATTTATTGGACATGAATGCGTTTTGGCGAAAATTCGATGTTTTCCACCGGTTTCAAAGTGCACAATTTTTATTGTTATTTTGATCTGACAATCAGTGCCTTAACACGTGTAACATCACATACTCTGATCTTGTAACGTTCTCATATATATTTCTCTTTGAAATAAAAAATATCCCTTTTGCGTTTTTTTCAAGAGTATATTTGTTTTTATAGCAGTATATGTAAAAGGAATTAAAATACATTGTAAAAATTTTACATCGAGCTTTTATAAACGTCCTAGTGTATATCATCGCCTATTTATTACATATGGAACATTTATAAAATTTCGAACAGTTCTATTTTTCAAAAATCAAATTCATCATTTTTTTCGGATAAAGCTACCTCTGTTGTTTTTAAAAATGTATATTCATAAGTTAAATACTGGTCGAAATTGACTTAAAAAAACTTAACACCATTTAGATTTGTATGTAAATTAATTTAATAAAACACTGACTAGTTTAATAAGCATCTTATTTTTAATGCAAATCATTGTTTTAAAGAATGTTTGTGAAAATACAACCACCTGAACCCACTTCAGTTTAAGATAGTAACATTATTTTTTGATGTGACATTGTCGGGTTAAACGGATTTCCGCAAAGCACGTGAGTTAGATCCGCGTTTCAGCAGGAGAATCTACAGGATAAATCACGAAATAATTTCGGATTTAAGTGCATCAACTAAATTTTATTTTATTTTTGAATTTCGCGCAAAGCTACACTAGGGCTATCTGCGCTAACCGTCCATAATTTAACAGTGTAAGACTAGAGGGAAGACTGCTCGTCATAACCACTCATCGCCAACTCTTGGGCTACTCTTTTACCAACGAATAGTGGGGTTCACCGTAACATTATAACGCCCCCACGCTGAAAGGACGAGCAATTTTGGTGCGATGGGGATTCACACATGTGTGAGTATAACTTTCATATATATCGTCTCTGTTCTCAAAAATGGATTCTAACAAAGATATGTTTGCCAGTTACAATACAGACAATCGGTTGGGATCTAACTCTTTTGTACTGCTACTTAAGAGCATTTTGTATCATTCTTTTATTCAAAACAACAACAAAACTCATGAGAAACAAGTTCATAAAATACGTAGGATCAAAAGGTAGACAAATTACCTCCCGAAACCCTTCAAGTAATCGTGTTTCTAGTACTGTGACACTTCAAGTAGAGCAGTTGCACTTAATCCAAATCAAAAGTCACGTTAGCCTAATTCTGGGGTAAACCTCGAATTGATACAATCTGTCCATTTGAAAAATCAGGAACGTTACGTCACTTTATCATTCTTAACAGAGTCATTTATTTCTAACGAATCGTTCAGAGAACATGGAGCACGTATATGCGTGTCTAAAAATAAATAATACATTCACAAAAAACACGTTCTATACGTATCCGAAAAAAGAACTAAATGGTGTGCAAAACAGCAACAACGAACAGTTTGTTTGTTTGTTTTCTAAATTTCGCACAAAGCTACTCAAGGGCTATCTGTGCTAGCCGTCCCTAATTTAGCAGTGTAAGACTAGAAGGAAGGCAGCTAGTGATCACCACCCACCGCCAACTCTTGAGCTACTCTTTTACCAACGAATAGTGGGATTGACCGTCACATTATAATACCCCCACGGCTGAAAACGAATCCACGACCCTCAGATTACGAGTCGTACGCCTTAACACGCTTGGCCATGCAGGGCCAACAACAAACAGAATAAAATAACAAAATCAAAATAATATAAAGATTATCTACTACACTGAGTAAACTTTTTTACTTTTCAGCTTTGTACTTCTCTCTTCATACATTAAACTATGTCGGTTTATGATGCACATATTTTTAGAGTTTAACATGCAATTTCATAGTTTTAAACTAAAATTCGTTCTGTATATATTTTTTTTAATTTTAATTGGCCTTTCAAGCAAAATCTTCGCCTTCAAGGTGGGGATTATTGTCCCTGAGAATATTGGATATGTTCAACTAAGCATACCAGAAAAACGGAATATTTCTCTGATAAGAATCGGTGCAGAGAATTGCCAATAAAAACTATGTAACTTTTTATTCAGAAATATTTAAAGCAGGGGTGGGCAACTGCACGTTCACTGGTCAAATGTGGCCAGTGGATAGCACAATTTTGGCGAACTCGAGTTTAGAAATTAACTTTTTCCATCATTTACCATTTATTTTTTATCACAAATTTGGTAATCAACAACTGCACTGCCTTATGTCATCGCTGATGTCGCACGCTTTATCACTGTCACAAACTCCGCCCATTTTGTAATGTCAGTCTGGTTTAAATGCTTGTTATCGAGTGTGCGTTGTTTTGCATGCGTTTGCAAATATATTTTTACTGTGCAACTTTCAAGTGTTTAAATATATTTTATTTTTAATCCCATAACATGGATAAATGGGTAATTTGGAAACGAAAAAATCTAGATGATAGTGAACACTCAGAAAATAAAGACAGTCTAGTTGATTTCGGCATTAATGACGAAAAAAGAATAACGAAGAACATGAAACAAGAATTTGACGAAAATTGGGAGTTGAAATTTGTAGTGATTGAAGTAAATAATAAGCCAGTGTGTCTCTTGCGTTACAAAGTTTTTAGAAATAATAAAGTTTACAACCTTAAGCAACACTTTAACAATTTTCGCAACGAATTTGATGTAAAATTTCAAGTGATAGTAAAAAAATCACATGAATGAAATTATTCGTCTGAAAACACAGCTTCATGAACAAAAGTGAGGCCTAAAACGATTTTTATCATCGATAGAAATAATTACGTTAGCTAGCTATAAAGCAACTTGGATTCTAGCTCAAAAAAGAAACCGTTTTCTGATGCTGAACTAGTAAAAGAAATATTGATTGTAGTCGTTCAAACTGTGTTGGAGAATGTGATTCAAAAATAAAAGGTGATATTCTTCAAAAGGTAAATAATTTGCAATTAAATCGAAGAACAATTGTCTGCAGAATGCTAGAGGTAGCAAAAGACATAAAACAATTAAAAGACTGTTTGTATTTTTCTTTAGCACTAGATAAATCATCAAATGTTAGTGACACCGCATATTTGATATTTCGAGTTCGATATGTAACTTTAGACTTTTAAGTAAAAGAAGAAATGGCCTTTATGAATTACGAGATCGAACATGTGGAAAAAAACATCTTTGAAAAATTTCTTGAATTTTCAAAAATATTCAATCTGGAATTTAAAAATCTGGTTTCTGTCACGACAGATGGTGCTTCCCCATGACTGAGGCAAAATTAGGGTTTGTTTCTATTTTGAAACAGCATTTAATTGAAATAATGTGAAGTCCACGCTGCCATCTTTCCATTGCATTTTGCATCGGGAAGATTTATGTGCTTAGTTGTCTAAAATTGATGAATTGAAAACTTTATAATAGAAGTTGAAGCTCTCTCATCCATCGACAGTTTGTTGAGTCTTTGAAGAAAAGCAGTGACTGTACTCTTGATGATCTTACTGATTTTGCAAATGTAAGATGGTTAAGTAGAGGAAAAGTCTTGGAACGATTTACTTCATTATTTCTTTAAATAAAAGAGTATCTTGTTGAAAAAAAGGTAAGATTGAAATTTTCACTGAAATTGAAACTTTGTCATGGTAGTGTGATTTGCACTTTCTGTACAACATGATGGCTTACTTGAATACTTTGAACACGAAGTTTCAGGGAACAGGTAAAATAATAAGCGAGCAATCACAGTCTATTGATGAATTTCAATTAAACCAAACCTCATTGCGGAACAATTACAATAAATGATTTGACACATTTTGCAAAGTTGAATAATTTTCTAGAAAATAATAAGGACTATGATTTTTCAGCTGCTGAATATAACTTCTATGTAAACTGGATCAAAAATCAATCTCAAAAATTTGAATCACGTTTCTCCGAATTTAAAGATTTGTAATTGATATTTGAATTTTTCCATGATCCATTTCAATTTGACTTAGGAAAATTTAGTAAGGCAATTACATATTTTTGTCTTTGGATAAATATGGATTTGAAGACGAAATGCTTATCATGCAAAGTGTAGAACACATAAAAGGTAAACAAAAATGTTCTGTCAGAGAGATGTGGCTCACTATTCTGATAAATGAGAGTTTTAAAAATTTAAAGAAAGCAATTTCAAAATTATTTTGCATGTTTGAATCTACATGGATGTGAAGTCAACATTTTCTACGATAGAATTTCTCAAGTCTAGATACAGATCTCGACTTACAGACATAAATTTAGAGGCAGATCTAAGATGCTCATTGAGCATAGATATTAAGCTAAATTTTAAGAAATATGTTGTTGAAAACCCCCGTCAATTTTCATATTGAAGATTAGTTGAAAATAATCAAAATACATATTTTGATTAAACTAATATCTTTCAATTTTATTTTATTTTTTTAATAGTGTTGTCCACGTTGTTTTCATTAGCCACAGTTGTGGCCACAATGAAAAATTAGTTGCCCACTCCTGATCTAAAGGCTATTCAGTTAAATATAAGCATAATACTTTTTAAAATTCAGTTCTGTCTCTTTAAATGAAACGTTCTTTATGGTTCTGAGCTAAACAGAGGCTGATGAAACTAAAAATGATAAAGAAAGAGAAAGAAAGAAACAAGATATTACCATGGCGTGTAATTGTATGTTTGTAGCTAGGCAAAGACCTACCTGTGCTCTGCCCATAACATGTATTGAAACCTGATTTCTAGAGTTTCAACTCCGCAGATATATTGCTGTACCACTAGTTGGTCTCATTAGAGCAGGAAAGAAGCACTTTTTTTTCGAAATTACAAAATACGTTATTACTACGGATAATGAATAAATAATAAACACTTAGCAACAACTAAACAAGTGTTTCTCACGAGTATTACCTGAACAGTTAACAAGTACTTCAGTGAGAGGGCAGTAACCTTATTAAGATAACAATAACATTCTGGTAAAACTTCAGCAATCTCTTTCTTAAGTATTGTAGCAGAAAAGATCCATTGTATGTTAAAAGAACTAACACATTGCGATATCCGTTGAACAGTTAAAGCTGAAAAATAAAATGCAGTGTTAGTTAGTTGAACAAACCTGGTAAAAAGTTTCTAAAAGTATTTTAATTGTTTCATTTACTGTATTATACTCTATGTTAGCTTCGCTCATTTTTTTAATTATGCGAGAATAAATGAAAAAAACGTTACAAAATTCGACCATGAAATAGCTGGATTTTTGTTAACCAAAACTGAGTTATACTAGAGTGTAAAATAAGTACAGATACTTCAATACCAACCTCTCATGTGAAGATAAGGACACGTATCAGGAGACTGTAAATCTCTTCCACGCTGCGTCCGCTGTGAAGAACATATTGCCTCGCAATTAATAAAAAAAATGTAACTAATCATACAAAGCTGCCTATAAAGATTGTCCGAAGTACAAACAAATTTATAACATCAGAAATAACACACACCATACCAACCAGCAACAACTCATAAACAACCCCTACAACAAAGTACCACAAAATCATATGTAACAGCAGTTAAAGCTAACATCACAAATACAGGAAATACGACAACAACAACAAAAAAGAAACACAGATACAAAGAAGAAAACAGTAAACTGTGATGACAAACAACAAATACTAGCAACACACACACAAGAATCCATATCTGTCATAAAAGCAGTTACAAACACAATTCTCGACTTAATAACAGAAATTCAAAAACCATAAACGAAAATAATTACAGGCTCATCTTATTAACATTAGCTACAGAATGCATGATTCCAGTGCTTCCACAAATTATATAAGCACTCATGAACAAAACTCAAATATAAATTCACGATTGTTTATGTGAATATCCAAAGTGGACTTGTTTCCAAGAGACATGAGATCGAAAAACAAATGAAAGAACTGGATATGTGATATTCCTAGCGAAATTTCATTAAAATTTAATGGCTACTCGACAATTGGAGTGGATAGAAAATATTAGAGATGTCCAACATGAGACATGGTTAATAAAAAATATTGTACAGTCATCCTCTGTTCGGCCTAGAGAAGGCTTACGATACATTCTGGCATATAGATCTAAGGTCCCGGATGCTACAGACAAAATTACCGTGGTAATTCAGTGGTTTTCAAACTTCCTTCAAAACAGAAAATGTCGGGTTAATGTAAAATGCACCTGCTTTACTTCTGATGCATGTTTTCCTTAAGAAGGGATAGTTCATCATGTATATAAGCGACTCGCTTTTAACTGATCAAGTTTCTGTTATACCTCACAATCTGCAAATGATGTAGCAATTTGAAAGTGTTCCCAAACACCCTTTATAGCAAACAGACACTTATAACCCGCTCTAAATGAAATAGTAGAACACTTTCAAAGAAAAACTTAAGCACCAAAAACTCAAATAATTGCACTGCTTAAATTAAAGAAACTCCTTAAAAACAACCCACAATCTATCTTCACGGAACCCTCATCCAGATGGCTATATCAGCAAATTTTCTAGGCCTTACTTATGATTGAAAATTAATTTTGCAATAATATAAAAACGAAGTCTCAAATAAAACCTGGAGACGAGTAAACCAGGCTAGAAGACTGTCTAAAAATAACAGAGACACATCACTCAACAATATACTGATGATATACAAACTATACATACCCACCAATAATAAAATATGCCTGTTCTGTATGGATATACATGGAGCCAAAAGATATACAAACAAAGCTACAAACTTAATACTCACAAGTACATACAAAGTCTCACGTTTAACAAGTTCCCTCTTCTTACATGCACAACCTCTCTATGACAAACTTTTAAACAGATCATACATATATTTCCGGAAGAAAAAAAAACTATGTAAAAATGGATTACTACGCACGCTGAATTGCTATAGCATCTATAATGGAAATGAGTCATATTTCTTTAAATATAGTTTATAAGTATAGCTATCAGTCACTTACAGACTGCTGTGTCATTTATGTAGTGTATACGTTAAAGAGGGTGTATATATATATATATGCCAATATATATAAAATGTGCTACAAAGTGAACAAGCACTGAAATATATGGGACCAAGAAAGTAAAGTGTATACCAGTGTAAATGATGAATGTTGAACATGAATGAACATGGCATTAAATGTATTGAAATTACACAGTAATGTTAGGTGATATTAACGTTCTTCTTCATGAGATTTGAGGATTTAATCAGAGCAACAAAACATTGGTGAAGAAAGGAGGAATTTCACCCCTGACCCTCGCAGATTATAAGAAATTTAGTCTTTCTGTAACCTTTTATATATTAAAAAAAAGTGAACGGTTTTCTGCTAAAGCCCATAGCTGTGTCGGTAAGTAACATGATGTTAACACAAAGCTTTTAATCCCTAACACTAAAACTAATTACCATCATCTACAAACCTTTTAAAATCATCTTTCCTACGTGGCAAGAAAGCAGTAGTTTAAAACAAATAACATTCTCATATAAAAGTATAGGTTGAGCTGTGTATTCGAAGTTGATGGTTCGGTTCCCTTTGTTGCATAAAAAGAAAAAAATGCTCTGTCTTAAAAGCGTTTTAACATCACAGTAAATTACCGCTATTAGATTAAATCATTAAAGTATTCCAAGAGAAGAAAGATGGGTGCTTTCGACTAGGTGCATTCAAAACAAGCAGCGAGTTACGAACACACTCCACAAGAACACTCAACTTCTCTGTATTGTTGGCTGATCTTTGAATTATTTCCATTGCTTCAAAATTAGGAATGGCTAGCAAAGATAGCCCTTGAGTAGTTATTTAATAAATTTAATAAACTACAACCATATCCTTCAATTATTTTGTGATCTATTTCTTCATGCCACAATTTTCTCGAAAAACACCAGCATCATGCCAGCCATTTCTTCCAATGCTGTCACTATTTTGTTACCACCGTTCACTCTAGCATATCATATATTTCTTTCCATCCTGTTGCTGCTCTTAAACGGTAAGATTTTTTTAGTATCATTTCTATTTCATAACCGCCCTTTACTCAACGTCATTCCCACTTTCATACGTTTTCTAGTTTCTTCCCTAGCGTTTTCACTCACACGACTTCCCGTCCTTCCAGCAACGTTCCCAGTTTTATAATGACTATTTACTTCAGCATAGTTCTCAGTTCCAAGAAAGTCAGTTCTTCCAGGGTCAGTTCTAGGTCCATAATCCCCTTCTCTTCCGAGCTGTTATTGTTTACATAACATCCATTTACTTCAGCTCTACTTGTAGTTGTATAACTTTCGGTATTCCAAATCCGCTGATCTATCCATAAGTTTGATTTACCCTAGTGTGATTTCGATTCTATAACTTCCATAAATTCCAGGATCGTTCATAGTTCTATAGCTTCCATTAACTCTTTCCGCTTCTGGTCCAATAACTTTCGTTTATTCTAAGATCGTTACTAGTATCATAATTCTGTTAATTTCATAACCACTTCGACTTCACTCCTCTGCTACATACTGTTCCGTAACCTACATTCCTTCCATGTCGGTTACCATGCCAATTACTTTTCAGTTTCTTTCCGATACTATTATTACTTTTGTAATTTTCATATCTGTTATTACTGCCACCGAAATCTTCACTTACAGCATAACCACCTCAGTGAGCCTTCACACCAACTTTATTACTGACTCATAGTTAGAAATTATCTTTGTTTCACTGAAATCAAGCTGCTCTTTTAAATAACCAAATATATATCACTCTCTTATTTCTTATATCAAAAAGAGAAAAAAACGTAAAGTATTTTGTTTATACGCACGTATTTATTATTTCAGATAAAGGTAATTTCTCTTGATGAGGAACAACAATAATTTTAATAATAATTTCAATAATTCAAATATTCACGTTTACGATATCTGTAGCTTTCGTCAGTGTTTAGAACCTATAATCAGTTTGAAGCTGCAAATTTGTAACAAAAGAAAACGTTCGAGCTCTTTCAGTTGGGGCCCCTCAATGGCTCAACGGTATGTCTCCGGACTTACACGC
This sequence comes from Carcinoscorpius rotundicauda, assembly GCA_011833715.1. NCBI lineage: Eukaryota > Metazoa > Arthropoda > Merostomata > Xiphosura > Limulidae > Carcinoscorpius > Carcinoscorpius rotundicauda. The sequence goes on from CM022404.1 coordinate 26,010,487, forward strand.
TAAAATCCGGGTTTCGATACCCGTGGTGGGCAGAACACAGATAGCCCATTGTGTAGCTTTGTGCTTAATTCAAAACAACAACAACCTTTCAGTTGGTATCTCATTCTAAACTTCTATTGTTTTATTAAGAGTCATACTTACAAAACCGTCAAAACGAAGGTCTCCCCCATCCCATCCAGGGAGAAAATCTATAAGATTAGCAGGCCAATTTAAACTAATTGCTTAGTAGATTAACTTCAGTTCTTTCTGTGTGTTAGGCTTAACATTCGCTATTTAATATTATTTGTTAAGTTTAATTTCTAGTACAGCGGTACCTCGGTTCTCGAACTTAATCCGTTCTAGAAGGCTGTTTGAAAACCAATTTGTTCAAAAACCGAATCAATTTTTCCCATAAGATGTACTGTAAATTAAATTAATCCGTTACAGACCTGCAAACATTATGCATTATAAAGCATTTTAAATTAATATATAAACTATAAACACAATAAAAAACAATAAATGAAAATTTAACTGCACTTTACCTGTGCTGAGGAGAGCTGATGGCGCAAGTGAAAGGTGATGAGGAACGTGGAGAGTAGGAGGGTTATTACTGTTTGGAAAGGGGATCACCTTCCATAAAAACGTTAGGCAACTTTCCTTCTAGGGTTCTTTCTCTTTTCTGTCTCTTTACACCGCTACAACATGCTTGACACTCACTGGACCTATTTGTTACTAAAAACTTGTCTAATGAGGTTTGTTTCTGCCTGCATATTAAAATGTTTTTGAAGTAAGACATGGCATTGTCATTGAAAAGGTTTATGCTGCAGTTTGCTACCGCTTTGTCAGGGTGAACTTTTTCCACAAAACTTTGTAACTCTCCCCATTTTTCACACATTTCCTTGATTAGTGAGCTAGGAACATCCTCCCTTCCCTCCTCCTCATATGAAGACACTTCCTCAGTTGTCTTATGTTGCTGCTCCTTTAGAAGGTCTTGGAGTCCTTCGTGGTGAGCTTAGTGTTGTGGTCTTCCACCAACTTCTCCATATCATTACCACTCAAATTCAAGTCCATACACTTGCCTAGTGAGGCAATATCCATGACAACAGGCTCAGCCTCAAAGCCTTTAAAGTCTTTATCTGCTACTGAGTCTGGCCACAAGTTCTTCCAGTTTGTGTTCTTGTTCCTCAAAGACACTTCCCTCCAGGCTTTGTCAATGATCCTCAACCAATGGAAGATATTAAAGTGATTTTTCCAGAACTTTTCAAAGGTTAACATTGTGTCAGAGGTCGCTTCAAAGCACCTTTGAAACGGTGCTTTGGTGTAGAGTTTCTTAAAAGTTCGATATGACTTGCTGGTCCATGAGCTAAATGAGAGGAGTCGTGTTAGGGAGTAAGAGCTTCATCGTAATGAAACTATACTCCTCCACCAACTCGTCCTTTAAGCCTATGGGTGAGTAGGTGCATTGTCCATCACAAGAAGGGCCTTGAGTGGCAACTGTTTTTCCGTGAGGTAATTCTTTACACTTGGGGCAAACACTTCATGGACCTATTCCTAAAAAAATGTCTGGTTACTCATGTTTTACTATTAGCCCTCCACATGACAATCAGTTTACTTTTCAGGACACTATTTTTCTTAAAAACCCTCAGATTCTCAGAATGGTACTCAAAAGTTTTAAGTCCCCAATTGCATTACTACATAACAATAGAGTTAGCTTGTCCTTCAATGGCTTGTGTCCTAGCAATGACTTCTCCTTGGTGATGTAGGTCCTCTTTAGCATTTTCTTCCAAAAGAGGCCTGTCTTATCACAGTTGAACACTTGTTGGGGAATAATACCCTCAGCTTCTATATAGTCCTTAAATTCCCTAACAAATTTATCAGCAGCGTTTTTGTTAGAACTGGTACTCTCCCCATGTTTCACCACATTATGTATGTCACTTCTCTTCCTAAATTTTTCAAATCACCCTCTACTAGCCTTAAAGGCAGCACTTGTATCAGCACTCATTCCAGGGGTGTTTTTCAGGAGGTCAGCATGCAACTGCTTTGCTTTCTTACAAATGATGGTCTCAGAAATGCTATCACCAGCTAACTGTTTTTCGTTTGCCCAAATCAACAACAGTTTTTCTACCTCTTCCATTGTTTGTAATCTTTGTTTCATAAGTACTGTCATTCCTTTTGCAACATCAGCTCCTTTGATGACCTCTTTATTTTTCAGTGTGGTGCAGACTGTAGATTTCGCCATACCAAACTGTGCAGCAAGGTCAGACACGCGAACACCACTTTAGACGTCACTACGAGATCTTTTTTCACCTTTATTGTGGCTCTAACAACTTTTCTTTTTGGTTTGCTGCTTTCATTATCCTTCTTTGACCCCATGGTGACTTATTTGATCAGAATATTTAAAAAAAACAACAACAAAAAAGAAAAACGAGAAAGTTCACAGCAGATTTTAGCGGGGATGTGGAATGAGGGACAGGTGCGGGTAAAATATTTTGGGCAAGCTTGGTGTTGGCTGAAAATGGTCGAAGGGTCGTTCCGGTCATCAGTCGGGTTATTTCGGGGGTTCGGGCCACGACAGCTTGGTTCGGGAACCGAGTTTATGCTCGAAAACCGAAACATTTTTTTCTCAAACAATGTTCGAAAGCCAAATTGTTCGAGAAGGGAGTCGTTCGAGAACCAAGATAACACTGTATTTAATTGTCTGCTTGTTAGGCTTAAACTTTCGCTGTTTAAAACTGTTTCAAATATTTTATTTTCGCAACTCATTTATATTTTGCAGCACATGTACTAACTGAATTAAATTTAATATGGATGATAAACTACAATCTACATTTATTTTGCGAAAATGTAAAAAAAAGTTTAAACAATGATATTCTTCTCTTTATTAAATGTAGCTCTGAATTCAGAATTTAAATAAGCGTTGTTGTTAGATATTTTATGAACGTTAGTCCACAACAAGAATAATATTTTTCCAAACTATTTAGTATGAGTTGAAAGTCATAAACAAAATATTTTTATTGCTTTTTTATAATGTTTTCCTTTTCTAAGTGCATTAAACTTTTATTATTTACTTTCAGAAACTAGCGCAAAATGAATACTAAATTGTAGGGTTATCTTATGTAATTGTAAAAAACTATATTTAGTTAAGATCGATTTTATAATAAGAATTGTTATGAAATTCCGTCTATAAAGAAAAATCATTTTTAATAACTACAATTGTTGTTACCAAACAAATATAACATAAAATAAAGGAAACCATATCCTTTATTTAGAAGTTAGATGTCACAAAAACAGCATGCAACAAGTAAAAGACTTCGTTTATTATTCTGAAAGTATACACAGTGAGAAATTGTTGGAATACTCATTGGAATAAGGTAATAATGCTGCAAGAGATATTTTATTCATAAAAATCACAACATGGCAATAACAGTTTTATGAGCATCTTGAATATTATAAAGATTAATTACACTGTTCAACATGAAATTATGGCGTGCAAATGTATGTTTTTTCTACAAATTTTTGTATTAACCATAACACCAATATATGTTATTGATTTTAGGTAATTTGGAAACGATTTTAAATTATTTTGCTTACAGCATTAAGAAGTTACAAACAGTTCTTTGCAGAGTTAAAATTCACAAGACCACTTTCACTGCCATCGCTAATAGTGATACAAGATAACTTACATCTACCGTTCACAAAATATGCAAGTTTATACGATTATTTTCACGTATCTGACTATTCTTACCTCAACTGTCCCTCCTAAGAGCTGATTTTATATTTACGATAGGAAAAAAAAACACCTGTTGATTTCAGCTTTAAAAGCGTCAATCATTTTAATCTTGCATCCCAGTGGCTCAAGGTAAGTCTATCGACTTATAAAAGTAGGTTTCTGTAATAACAAACAAATAAATACAACTTGATCCTCTTAAAACTCCATCATACCTCATTGAAGCCAGTAAATCTGTAATAATGGAATATTTTGATGTGCAAAAGTTCGGAGCACATTGCTAAACAAAGGTTTTCTAAACTTCTATTTTATTTCATTAAAAACAATTTTTCTTTACCTGACAATATATTGCAGAAAGATTGACCAGTTGTATGGTGTTAAATGACAAACCCATGTTAGTAATGTTACAAAATAGGTAAGTATTTTTCTTGCTTTTTAATTTTATGTAAGTTGTGATTTCTATTATGAGTATCGATATTCCCTATATCATAAAGCTTAAAGTTTTTATAAAATTATATATTTAAATAAGTAGATATATTTAGCAAGATATGAGTTATTGAAAAATAAATGAACACATTCTACAAAACATTCACAGGATAAAGACTAGCTTTGCATTACTGTTTGTGGTAAATGTAATTATTTAAATACATACACTAATTTAGAGTAAAATTGTATTATGCATTAGTTCTCACCCTTAGTTTTATATTAGTATTTTTATCATTATATTTTACTTTCTCAGTATTCATGCAGTAAGATGCTTAAGTAAGCCACTGAACTTTGTCTTTTGGTCGTTAACATGGCTTATACATTTACTGCTTGTTTGTTGCTTGCATTTGTGTATGAGATAGATAACTTCTAATGTTACAAGACAAGGAGTTATTTTTTTTTCGTAGGCCAATATGGTAACAGTAGAAGCTGCCACACCATTTGTGTACGATACGATATGAACTGCAAGTGCTACTAGGTGAATAAAGCTAAATGGTTTGTACGTTTGACTTCCAATGTGAAGGTGCTGGTTCTAATCCCCGTCCCACCATGCTTACCCTATCAGCCATGGGGCATTACAATGTGACGGTCAGTTTCCACTATTTTTTAGTAACAGTTGGCGGGGATGGTGATGACTAGCTCTTACGCTGCTAAATTAAGGACGACTAGTGCAGATAGCCTTCGTGTAGCTTTGCGCGAAATTCCAAAAACAAACAACTTAGATGTATACCACTACATAACGTAATATGAACCTTAACTTAATAAACTGCTTCTGCATGTTTCTGTAGTGGAGCGACGTTTTGACTTCTAGACTAAGACTCTTCACACTGTCTAAAATTTATCTTAAAAAACATCGAAACTTCAGATTGTCAGAAATAAATCCAACTCGGACAATGTAATAGTTAATATTAATGGAAGAAAAAACTCCTTCAGCGATAAGTTTTATTTCTTATACAAGTTCACGAAATGTTGTGATAAATAATTTATGTTTCTTGTTTAACACGATGCACTAAAGCAATTCATTTTAAGCTAAATGATAATGTTTCGATTTTACGATCAGAGCTATAAACTGTACCGTTCATTGCAACCTAAGTTTTCAAGTTTCAACTTAATATCGAGAGCCATTCATCATAGCCTAAACTATCAAGTTCTGGACTTAAAAAAAAAACATTTCATTTTGTTAATTAATTAATTAAACTGTTTTAGTACCAACATTGTCATATTATCCTACACAATACAATATTAGCCATATTGCCTTCACTAAATTTAGTGTCTTGAGGCAATGATATGTAATTCTGTATGGTATCATGTGCTACACTTGTATATTGTTACACGAAATTTAGAACTATCCAAAAGCATGTACAGCAGATGCAAACGGGGACTCAAGTACATCAATATTTTCACGCATATGAACTTGTGTTGGTGAACGTAGTGTTATTTATTTTTATGCACGTTAACGTTAGGTTAATTAAGTAATACAATGATAATCCATGCCGGATTCTGTAACCCTACCGCTGGATTGCGACGGTTGCTTTCTCTATGGTTTGTATTTTGACATAAGCGATAACCCCTGCAGGCTGATCCGAGAAGCCTACGTCTCTTATACATATGTAATTACAATAGTTAATTTTTGATATGAATTAAACTAAAACAGCCTTACCTTTTAAAGTTAAAAAATGATTAATATAAGCTCTTGCCTAAAGATATATAAATAACAAAAAGTATTCAAACTTTTTGCGGATTCTTGGCAACTTTATGTTTCCAATTAAAAATTTCCCGACACACTAACTAGCAGATACCTATCTGCCCCAAGAAATAAGAGTTTTGTTGGGTTTTTTTGTAGCGGCATGACAAAACACCGGGAATAACAACGTGAAACGTGACGCGTTCAAGCAGTCGACCACTCTTCTTCAAACGTGCAGTTAGGAGCCTTCTTCTTCTTTAGAGATTTTACTGGGAATTCCCAGTTTTCATCACCTTTCTTATAGTTTTTTTAATAGTAGCTTCTGCCCATGAAGTTCAAATATCCAGAACACCAAAACCAATATCTTCAGAATGCTGGACTACAAAATGTTTCCTCTCGGGTGTTGTTTCACTGAACATTTGTGAAGGGGCTGAAAAAAATATCAAAAGCTTGAGAGTTACTTAATTCAAATGACAGATTAAAATTTAATCCATAGTACAAAATGATACAATTTTTATTAACTCGAGATGGCCACGTGGCTACGACGCTCGCTCGCAATTCGAGGGTCGCAGGTTCGTATTCCCGTCATACTAAACATACTTGCTCTTTAAGCTATGGGGGCGTTATAAGATCATTCCATTGTTATACAAATACAATAAACTTCACACTGTTACAAGTAATAACCTCCAGTTTTTCAGTGGCAACTCTGTGAATCTGTAACGTTGAGAACTGTGATTCTATACCAGCGGCCAACATAATATATTACTCATGCTTAACAACAAGCATGCAAACAGTTATAAAAATAGAGCGTGTGTGAACTATATAACTTAATAGGAAACTGTCACTTTCTACCTGAGCATTTTCACCATGTTATAAAAAAGAAGAATCTGTGATCAGCCAAATTTTATACCTTAGTATTAAAATAGAATGCAGAATAGCATGTTATCAAAGTCTTATCTTGATAGCTTCAACTAATTCAGTGTAGCAGTTTTTTTGGGGGAATTAATAGACTAAAAGGATAGAAGCAATTCAATAACAACCACTGCCAACTCTTGACGTACTATTGCTTTGTTTGTTTTTGAATTTCGTGCAAAGTTACATGAGAGCTATTTGCCCTTGCCATCCCTAAGTTAGAAGGCAGCTAGTCATTACCACCCACCGCCAATTCTTGGGCTACTCTTTTACCAATGAACAGTGGGATTGACCGTCACATTATAACGCCCCCATGGCTGAAAGGGCGAGCATGTTTGGTGTGATGGGGATTCGAACCCACGACCCTCAGATTACGAGTCGAGTGCCTTAACCACCTGGTCATGCCGAGCCTCTACTATTGCCAGATAGTAAGCACTATTACAGTGCGCTAACGGTTCACAGTGAAGAGCGTATTTTTGCACCAACAACAGCAAGTCATAAATCCACGTTTTACAGGCTGAACACGTTAAATATTAGACCACCTTCGGACCACATCCAAAACTTAAACAAAAATTTTATCACACTTAACACTAAATCTTAAAACAATACACATATATATGTAAAGTAGTTATTATTATTATTATTATAGAATTGCCCCCCGCTAGTACAACTGTATGGCTCCTGATTTACAACGCTAAAATCAGGGGTTCGATTTCCCTCATGGGCTGAGCAAATAACCCTTTGTGACTTTGCTATACGAGAAACACATACACTATTATAGAATATTTCTTTCTAATATAATAAAAATATTATTCCTCCCCACGACAGGTGGGCGGCAAATATGAGGACTTATAACGCTAAAAGTAAGTTTTCGTCACCAACAGTGGGCTCAGAAAAGATAGACCACTGTGTATATTTCTACTATTTTAGCTTTTTATACAAATAAATTGGTTTTCGTAATAGATTTAGTTTATAAGTATTAACGTACTACAAAATTGTTTAAGTGTATTGAAACTTCTTTGGTTATTAATTTACGGAAAGTTACGTTTTGTTCATTTTTATATACAGCCATGTTGTGATTTTTCTTAAATTAATATCTTTTTGGAATACGAAAAATGCAATATCTTACAAAACATAAAATATATTTCTTTTAATTCCTAATATATCCATTTGGGAAACAAAAACTAAAATGACTAAAATTCTACTTTAAAAGATACTCGTTTAATAGAACTGTGCTATAAAATATGTCTGCCAAACTTTACAATAATATAAACTTTAAAAGCCCTTATCGCTATTGCATCGTAAATTATTGTAGTACACTTATTTTAACTGTCAATCATATGCGTAAAATAAACGTATTTCATAAAATACACTTTAACTTTCATTATGCCTTAAGTTGCCTTTCTATTTAAAATTTAAGAAAGTTAAACAACGCATGCTGGCTTAAATTATTCTGTTAATTTTAAGTTCATACGCTTACAAGTCCTCATCTTAAGTAAAAACGCGTCAATTAAGAAAACCACCGCTCGGATGAGTGGGTGTGTGTTTTTCCTATAGCAAAGCCACAAAGGGCTATCTACTCAGCCCACCGAGGGGAATTAAACCCCTGATGTTAGGGTTGTAAATCCGCAGACATACCGCTGAACTAGCGAGGAACATTTAGATAAAGTAAGCATATAAACATACATAATAAGAAGGATTCGGGACGCCATAGTGTAAAATGTTACGATAATGTGACTTTGCTTATGTACTTTCATTAGACTATGTAGCATTTTCTCACGAACTAGTGAAGATTCTGTAGTTGTAAAGATTTCTTAAACCGTCGTCCAAAGCTACTCGAGAGTTATTGACACTAACCATTCTTAATTTTGAAGTGATAGAGTTTGTTTGTTTGTTTTGAAATTTCCCACAAAGCTACTCGAGGGCTATCTGTGCTAGCCGTCCCTAATTTAGTAGTGTAAGACTAGAGGGAAAGCAGCTAGTCATCACCACCCACCGCCAACTCTTTTACCAACGAATAGTGGGAATGACCGTAACGTTATACGCCCCCACTGCTGGGAGGGCGAGCATGTTTAGCGCAACGCGGGCGCGAACCCGCGATCCTCGGATTTCGGATTACGAGTCGCACGCCTTAAACGCTTGGCCATGCCAGGCCCTAAGTGGTAGAGAGAATGTAGTTATTTAATATCACCCCCCAACAACTCTTGGAATATTTTCTTACCAATAAATAGTGAACTGTTACATGTTAATACTCCTCATGATTGAAAAGACGAGTTTTGATTCCGCCACCCGCAGATTCAACATCTCTAACCACAAGGTCATGTAATAAAGTCTATATGTGCTTACATTTTTATCGAAATTTTTCTTGTATTGCAACTTCAATGTATTCCATCGCCGGATACGCTGGTAAAGAGTAGCTCAAGAGTTGGCGGTGCTTGTGTTAACTAGCTGACTTCTATTTAGTATAGCACTCCAAATTCAACAGAAAAAAAAATCAAGTTTAAACGTAGCTTATATCAGATGTTAAGTGGATAACTTTGTTCAGGTAATGAATATCTTAATTTCTGTGTATCTGTTTTGTTTTTATTTTCACAAAAAGACCACAAAGGGCTATTTTTGAGAACTTGGTTTTAGCTCAGCCAGTCTATATGTATTACTTAAAGTATATTGTCGCTTTAAATTTCAGTTTGCCCGTATTTTGTACTTCTTCTCTATGGGTATTTTGTTAGTTTATTGTAAACAGGAAACGAACCATTAAGCATCGCTGACTTCCATGTCGAGGTTTAAGTTGTTAAAAAAGGAAAACGATAGAGAGATTTTTAGAGTTAAGGGAATTTAATACAATTTTCCGTGATGAAATTCCAAATCGCAACCAGAGGTTAGAGTGGGAATACTAAAACATACAAGTTGCTTTATTTTCCAAATAGGGTTGGGGCATGGATTTTTAGCCCTCCTTTTATAGTACCTTCTTCAAAAAAGCAAGTAGGTTATCCCTAAATAAAGCTACTTAAACGACTTGGTAGTTGCCTCACTTTTCTTATGTTCAGAAAATCGTGCGAAAACAAAACAACAAGACCTTCAACATGCAATCCTGTGCAGAGTATGTAAGGGTGGAGGCTGACCCAGAAGTATCATCCCTCTTTAGATGATTGAGGGAGAGTTCTATTAGAAAACAACATAGGCTTCCAAGTGCCTATCGTCTCAACGAGATCAAAGTTTTGTCACGATGATGTTCCATAGGCTTACTACAATCAAGGCTCCTCAGAAGATAGTAGAAGCTAAAATTTGAGGCGTTCTGTACTCGCCTAACCCTAAAGGTTGTAACTTTATGGTATGTTATAGTAAGTTTGCTGTCACGAGCAGCTGCACCATAATGGCACCAGGATCTCCAGTAAGATGCAGATAACAGTCATGTTTAGGACCAAATTATGTAGTGAATATCCGTATAATTGGATTAATATACAAAATAATAATAAAAAGCATTTCAGCATAAAAATTATAATTCATGTTTTCAAAGTGTGGAGATAATTTAACCAAGAGATTGTTATAGATCATCCAAATAAAATGTTTTTTAATCTTTCAAATTTTGATTTAAATGTTACACAAAAACGTATGTTCGTCCTTGATTTAAAATTTGTCATTCTATCAAAAAGATTAAATATGAAGTTTTTCTACTGAATTTCGACCAGTTGCCGCACTAATTTTCTAAAAAACTATATGGCAGGAAAGAAATTCACCTTTTAGCAACATTATAACTTAAATAAATGGCATTACTTCAACATTTTTAATGTGGAAGAAAACTTATTAATATAAATAAGAATGGATTTTAGATCATAAAAAGTTTAAACATTAATGCAAATGAAGTCATTTTAAAAGTTGAAGAAAAGAAATACTGCAAGTAAAACTGGTTACATCAACAACGTTAAAGAAATCTTAAATTATGTAACTAAATTTGTGAAGTAAAGTAAAGATCCACTTAAAACTAGAGATATTAAGCTACAAAGATATTAACTAAAATTTAAAAAGACACGTTTATTAACTGGAAATGAATATCATAAAATATAACAGATTGTTTCTCACTCTAGTATTATGGATAGATCTTAGGTTCGTAACGATGGGTGTCCTGTAAGACCGATAGTGCTGACATTAATACACACAAATCATGAACTAGTGGGCTTCTGGTCAAGTTGTTACAACTTTTAATTAGAAATAATTAATTTGCCAAAGACAACTTTGAATTTTCTAAATACACAGAAACTTAAATTTAACTAATGGATTATATTTTGTTATTGTTGATGTAGAGTCTCTTTATATTAACATACAACTAAACCAGACACATTTATGTAATGGACTTTCAAACGAAATGATAGTAATGAAATTGGATTTGCTAAGCGCGTGTTTCAGAAACTCACAAATTATGCCACCACAATGATATTTATGATCGAGTAATGGTGTTACTAAGAGATCTAGAGTATTCCTGTCACTCGCTCATTTATTCCTATGTAGCTATAAAAAATGTTGACTTGAAGAACGCCCTGCTTACTTGAAACAGCACAGTATAAAATATATGTAGATGGTACTTTTTATTATATTTAGTGAAGATGAACGTGTACAGTTTTACAAAGTATCTAAAGAGCAGACATCCTTATATTAAACTCACAGTTTAGCCACAACAAAACCACCAACTTCCCTTATTAGATCTCTTTATTCATGATATATATGATAAATTTGAACATGAAAATTAATATAAGAAGACTTTCATTTGTTTGACTTAGACATTGAAAATTTTATACCATTATCTTATAAAGAAAACTTGATTAAAATATTGGTTCATCAAGCATAAGAATTAGTAAATACGAATATTTTTACAGAGAGATAAAGTATTAAGAAATTATAAATCATGTTTTTATATAAATATTAAACAATAAGAGTCTTTCGAGAAAGTCTAATTGGAATGTTGTTGTTATTTTCATCATAAACCAGTTATGCAAGTTATTTCATCAAGTACATGTTTAAGATAAGTTTAAATGTATTTTCAAGTTGGTATGTAATTACAATATTTGTAAGCTCGGCATGGCTATGTTGTTAGGGCACTCGACTCATAATCTGATAATCTGAGAGTCGCGGGTTTAAATCCCCGTTGCACTAACCATGCTCGCTCTTTCAGCCGGGAGAGCGTCATAGTGTTACGGTCAATTCCCTCTAGTTTTACAGAGCTAATTGAAGGACGGCTCACGCAAATATCTCTCTTGTAGCTTTGCGCAAAAAAAACAAACAATACAGTATTCTTTTAGATTTGGGAATCGAATACCTGTCTTCGAAATTTCTAATGTGGTTTGTGATGATAAATGCCCCAAATGTTTCTTAAGATATATTAAATCCATTACTGGATGGTTTACAGCTCATATACAATAATATGCAAGTTGAAAATACACTTCATTTTCAAGAATCTAAAACGTGCTGAATAAGTGTAATAAACATATAAATAGAAAACAATTTGAAAAGTCAACAGTGAGTAAGAAGTATAAATAAAATACGGAGTTAAAATGGATCTGAATGAACAACAAAGTACAGTTTTTATTAACTTTTAACCTTAATTTTGACTATTATATTTTTAACCATTTATTATTGCCTCTTTTATTTACGTGTTTTAGCAAACACGATTCAGTCTTGACTCAATAAGAAATTGTCATTTCAGGGAATAATAAACTTTTAAATTTTGATTTAACTTACGGATGTTTCTACATTTCCATTGTTTGATTGCGAATCTCATTATTGCAAATTTTTCGTAATGTCTTCTAGTTAGTTATTCATATTTATTGTCATCAAATTTAATATGATTACGATAAGTGTACTGTTACATTTTGTACAATGATAAATTTAGTACAACTGAAGTCGGCTTTGAAATATGTTACATCTAATGATAACACTACAACTTCATTTATCACAACATATATAATAAAACATTAGCCGTGCCTTCAAACAGTATAGTTGTTATAATTGCGGTATATTGTTATAAACCAATCATAGGACAGCATGGCTGTGAGATATAACATAAAAACAAAACTGTCACAACAATATAATGAACCATAATAATTCACTGTGGCTTAGAACGTGGTATGGATACCACAACTGATACCTTGTAAAACTGAAACGATTTTTAAATTGTACTGCAGTATGATTCACACGCATAGGTATACTGTGAAACATTTCGTTCCAAAACAATTAGGTAAGGTTTGTGTGCCTAGAATGCGATATGGATATTATATCTTTGCTTAACACTATGAACTTAGTGTGAGATTTTCCCTATATGGCTGTTGTTAATGAGGTCTTTTGTCAATATTTTTTTTATTTATTCATAGAGAAAACGTTGAAACAAAACGTAGATATTAAAATATTAACCATTGAAAATATGCCGATGATATATTGTTATAAAATATTTAGATTTAAAATCACCTTCAAAAAAAGGTTTGTGGGAAAACCGGTGCAATGGAAAATAATTTGATTATTCGTCATCATTATATAATTAGTCCATAAGTAGTTCTAAATATTTATATTATATTTTTATGTCAACTTGAAAGATTTTGTAAACATTAATTTACAAATTAAAATAGTAGAAACCGTATTTCACATTTGAATTTGATCAAAACATAATCGCTCACATCTAATTAAAATAAATGAAATTATTGAAACTTTTATGATAAAAAATGTATTTATTGATATCTTTGCTAAACAATGAAGACCTTACGTGAAAAGATTTAGTAACATACTTCCTATCGCAAGAGAATGTGCAATTAAAATAACTCATTTGTTAATATTATGAAAACGGAGTATTAAAGCCATTCAGTTAGAGAGGTTAAACACTAGTCTAAAACTTTCTTGTTTAACCCTAACTACTTTTTAACTACTAACTGTGGGAAAGGTACCCATTCAGTCACCAACCACCCATACTAAGAGATGCCCACAGCTTCAAATGCAGAAAGGTCTTTTGTTATTGAATGGATTCGTTCCCAGCTCACTATCTGCGAAGTAAAGAGCTCTACTATGGGGGCCAACTGTCACCCCGAATAGGGCTCAGTTAAAATGCTAGGACAAAACATAGCAACAACTGAAAGGATTTTGTTCTCACCACATTGAGCTGGACAAAGCTACTTAGCGCGGGAAATACCATTATAAAATAAATCCGATAGATGGTCCTTTTACATAGAAAATGTATTAAATTATATAATTTTTAATTCAGTTATAAGATGCTGCAAAGTTAGTAAGCTTGAAGTATTTCACAATAGAACTCAAATATTTACCTTAAGATATTGAACATTAAAACATCATATAAACGTTATATGTGTATCTCAAGTTATTGAAAAACTATAAAGGTCAAAGTTTATCTATAATATTATATATCTATAAGTTTAAAAATGTTAAAGTTTGTCTTAAATTCTAGTATAATAATGTAAATTTGACAAACTTGAACATTATCAAAAATACTACTTTCGCCTTAAAAATGTGCTGTAAGTTTTTGTACGTGATTATATAAGGCCCATATGTGTCAAACCTGTATTACTAGGATAAATGTTAAAGATGAAACCTATTTGTTTTAGCAAGAGAGAGTCACAAAATTAACGCTAAATGATGTCAACCACCACTTAAATAAATTATGTAATTTTAATACAGTTAGGCTCTGTCCATGTTAGAGTTTAGACATTAGATTCCCATAAAACGTAAGAGCTAAAAGTTTTGGTTATCCACGAATGTCCTATTAAACAAGTCATACAGAAAGGCAAAGGTTTTTTTAATAAATTATTGATGTTATTCACTATGATTATAAAAACACTAACGTTTGTTATATGGTTCGGAAAATAGCTGCACTAAAGAGAAATGTTGCATAACCTCTTTCACATGTTAAATATCTTTAATTTTCACAGTTAAAATGTGTTTCAAATAATGAAAAGATTCTGTGCATCTTTTAACATTAATCGAAAAAGTATTTTTTATAATTTAACTTCATACAGGGTGGTCGCTAGAAAAGCGGAAAATTTCTCAAACAGCTATTTATTTTTACAAAGAATAACTTTTACAAAGTTTTTTAAAGGCATATGTTATATTACACTCACAGATGCTCAAAATGCATTTTATGGTATTAAAATCATGCATTTTATTCATGATGTAAAGAAATCAAAATAGAAATGAGTATTACGTATTTTTTAATGTTTTATGTTCTTCGTAGACTAAACGCAACAGAAAAATGCAGATAACAGCTTGTATAATTTATTACACTAAACTATTAACAAATATAACAGATATAACATAAATTATATGATAACAGTGACAGATATTAAGTTATAACATTCGATATTAATTACAAAACAAAATAATACTAGTTTCAAACTTCAAAATTAATCACAATACAAAATGGTACTGGCCTGTATCTAATATAATGATCTAAAATGAAAGTCTCAAATTCCAGTCTAGGGTGTGAATTTGGTCCCACGAAGAAATTCCGAAGCTTAAATGCAGAAGTTCTGAAACAGTTCACAGTTCAATAAATTCGCCGACTCTCAGCACAAGCAGTAATTCAGATGAATCGTAGAGATTGACGAAATAAAATCACAGCTTCCTTAGATCTAACTTTAGTCACAAATCCAAGTTGAATAATCACAGCAAACACTTAATCTTTCTCAAATAACTGACTCTCTTCTTTTGAAATAAAACTGATGTCTGAATCCCACTCCTTTTTCTCTCTCGCATCTTCGTCTGTTTATATATTGTTGGCCTAAACACCTCGAAAGACCGCGAAAATTCTACAGGTCTCCAGAGCAATCCACGCATGTCCGTTTTTGCACGAGACTACACGTCTAGACACGTAGTCACCAGCACTTCATTTACAAACATATGATTGGTCTACTTAATTCAAGAAAATTCTAAATGTTACCCTAAATGAATAACAAAATATTAATTTAAACTTCGAAACAATAATATCAATATGGAAAAATGAATAATAGAAATGAAAATTTAAACACAACACGACATGTTGTCGCTTACAAAATATTTACACATTTACATAACAATGAGTAACCACGCATTTTATTCATGATCTCATCTGACCCTCAAATTTTCCACTTTTCTAGCGACCACCCTGTATAATGAAACTTAATTTCTATTGAAGAAAGGTAAAAAAAAACTAATGGAGAAATCGTACGTTAATAATATATACCTTATTATTTTGTACTACTGAGAAAAGTACAACCCTCTCCCAGTGCCACAGCGATATTTCTGCGGAGTTGTACTGAAAGAAACCGGGATTTTATACCCGTGGTGGACAAAGTACAAATAGCCAACTGTGTAGCTTTGTGACTTGTAATAACCAAGAAGAGAAAAATTGAAATTATCATGTTATTACCAAAAATTTTTAGTTTAAAAACCTGCTTCAAGATCTTCAGATATTTCAAACATCTCATTACATTTAACGCAGACATTGTATTTTGTTTAAAATAAATAAACCAAAACTTATTTCAGGTCATACCGTTTTCACCTTCTTCACAATCCTTAGAAAAACTCAAAATATATTAGTAAATTTTAGCACAAATCTCAAATAAAGATTAATTATTTACATACGAGAACTGTGGGCGCGTGATATAATATCCAATAATGAAGGTAAACAGAAAAAAAATCTACAATGGCATTATAGCAGTTCAAGAGCTGGGACAAACTGAAGCTTTCCTAATGCCAATGGTTTAATTTTTGCTGTAAGTACTGGTTCTGTATCCTTTGTTTTTGTTCTAGTAAACACTTTTGTCAAAAATACTTCTAGCTGAGTAGGTAATCCATATTCGGTTAAGTAATAGTTATTGATACCTTTATGTCTTAAACATATTTTGGAATTCTCTGCCAGTTTATTCTATATAGCATTCACTACATACAAAACGTGCTGAAATTCTAGAATGGAGTTTCTTTGCCAGCCTCTTCTATGTATTATTCGCTACGTAAGAATATGTAAAGAAATTTGGGATGGGATTCTCTACCAGTCTTAACTTTTTAGTATTCACAGCTTATAGAACATCTAAAATCCTGTTTTTCTGTTAGCCTCTTCAACATAGTATGCACTACATACAGAACATATTTTAAGATCCTTGAATGGAGCTCTCTGCCAGTATCTCAAGTGCAATATTCATAGCGTACAAAATTTGTTCTGAGATTCTGGAGTAGAATTCTTTTTATCTTTTTTCTCTGTTCGTTTTCAAAAACTTCACATATATTGCCATTGGGTAGTTAAAGCGACTTAAGATATTTTCTGGCGCTGTAAATCCGGAGACATACCGCTGTAATGGAAAGGAGAAAGCGATTAGTCAATATTCGACCCAAATAAATTACTTTTATAATATACTTTCAAGCCTCACCCTTTTCATTACAGGTGTGTGTACAAAGAATCAGAAAAAAAAAGCGACGTGTTCAGGAAAAGTCCCTGAAATATGTAGAGTAGTTCTTGTAGACCATGTCGAACTTGTTACCATGGTGGTTGACGTGGCATCCTGTCTCCTGTTTTTTTTTGTTGTTGTTGTTCTTCTATTCAATTTGAGATAATGCAAGCAAGTTCCTTCATATAAGAATGCGGCGAGAGTGAAAGTTAGCTGAACTAGATACTAACATATATATATCAACTATATATCAACATATATATATGCCACACACAATCACCCAATTGTAGTAGACCACGTAAAACTAAGTAAACTCGAGATTTATCTGCATAAGAATCAAGTGTCCTATTTTTAAGATTATATTCAAATTCGTGACACAAAGAAACGATGAGTAAAATAACGTTCTCAAAATGTTCATCACAAATGGTTGGTTCTGTACGTCACACTAATAAGTTCTTCATTCCTATGTTTCCTTAACTTTTATTTCCTTTCAACTGTTTACACATTGGTTCCATGAAATGTTTACTTGATTATATTTCATTATATGTTATATAAAATATACAATTAAACAGCATAACAAGAATATACAGTTTTATTTCACTTATAACCAACAAACAATTATATACAAAATGTTTCTTGTTTCGAATTTCGCGTAAAGCTACCCGCTGATAATCTGCATTAGTCATCCCTAATTTAGAAGTGCATGGTTATTAGTCCTCACCACCAACTCTTGAGTTATCATACATTATAACGTCCTCTCGACTAAAAGGACGAACATGTTTGATGTTAGGGGAATTTGAACCAACGACCTTTAGATAACAATCCGGGCGCCATGTCGGGTCTACACAAAATTGAAGCCATATTTTGGATCTGTTTATTTTTTCGTGTGAATTCGTATCATTCTAAAGAGACAATTAACAAAACATCTATTGGATTCGTTTTCTCTTTACGAAAGTATATAAAAATATTACTTAGGTTACCTTTTTTTCGGGTAATTTATATATCTCATTTATTGGTTAATTTATACAGTTTTGCGTACAAATTAAAATAATGTAGTGTATAAATACAACTTGTCTCGAGAATAATGTGTATGTGTGCATTTATAAACAGCACATATAAACAGTTCTTCGAACATAAGCACTAAACAATGTAGAAGGGATGAAACACCTTTCTTATTTAAGAAAAATGCGCTAAAAGTGAAATACAATCGTGCGTGTAGTTATTACAATATATTTAATAAAAATAAGTGAATATTGAAATCGATTTTCATCTCAGGTAGAGTTAAATGAGTAAAAAGTAGCTACACTTTAAAGTACATGAAATACACTGAAATGTAATGTACAAGATTCATAAAAAGCGCAAAATAAAGTTGTGCAAGCATGAGATAGTTAAATCTAATTGCATAATATTATGTGTAAAGGTTGCTTTGGTAGTAGTAGTTTGTACCTTGGATCCATTTGGATCTGTAATTCATATTTAAGAAAAGCGTCCTACTTTTACCAGATCTGTCCAGATATTATCAAGGGCAAGGGTATGCAATTTGCCTCTCATAACAATTAGTCAAATTGCACACCGACTTAATTATATGTATATATAATTATAATGGTTTTCATGGATAGATCACGACTAATGACAGTTATAATTTCAGCTACATTTGATCGAAAGAACACAAATATCTGCACAAGAAAAAACTCATGATGACGAGAGACCCACTTGAAGTAAAAATATAATCTCAAGATGGCTGGTATAGGTATTAGCACGTTGTTTTGTACTTTATTTTAATTAGTGTGCTAATACCAAGTCAAAAAGGCTTAGCGGTGTTTATATCGTTAGAACATCGATAAAATTAAAATTGCTGCATTCGGTTAACAAATATGTGTGTGTGAATAAAGTTGAAACTCTAAAAACAACTTTTGTATCTGTGGAATGTACATAAATCAAAAACAATGGTGAAACATTCTTATGAAGTCACTAAAGAACTAAACACAACAATGTAGCTTCGAGGTAATTTTAATGTTTCCACTAATAACAATCTCTTACGCCATAAAACGTCTATCTTGATATCTGTGTGAAGAAACTTTTCAGTAATACTGAAAATAATATTAATAATACGCATAATAATATTATGCATTGTTTGTGCATTTCTTAAATCGAAAATTTAGGTTATTTCAAAAACAGAACTTTAAATTTTTCACTATAATTTATCTAGTTCAGAAAATTGAAAAATTTTTTTGTTAGAAAAATTATTTTAAGTTTGCAGTTTAAGAAATGCGTATGTTAACCATTTATATTTAATTTAGCTTAATCAATAATTAGATAAAAAGTGTCAGGAAGTAGACTGTTTTCTTACGTTAGTTTGATATCAAAATACAAGTTAATAAAACCGTTTTCGAAATCTAAACGAACATTTTAAGTAGAACAGGAGTGACCCTATTAGCCATTTTTATCAACATGCTCTTCTCGTAACGTGCCGAATGGTGAATTCAAAGCTGTCTTTAGATGTATTATAAGGCTGACCTTTAAACCCTATTATTCTGTTATAGTAGTCTAAGCTTCGGTGTTGAATACTAGTGACAAACTGCCTTCCTTTCAGTATATTAATTTAAAGTATAGGAATGGCTACTGCAGATAACTCTTGTGAAATTCTGTACGAATGTCTGTAAAAAAAAAAAATATGATCATGCAGTGATTGCTTCCACTTCTCTGTTAGTTTCAGTTAATACTAGTCATTATCTAAAACTAATTTAGTCAGCTGGATGGTTGGCAAAGTGCATTAGCCCAAACTAATGTTCATAATTTTTTTTTTATTTTTTTTAGATTACTTAAATAAATCGTTCAAACAGAAAATGAAGAAGAACACTCGACTTGTAATCTGAGGGTCCCGGGCTCGAATCCCCGTCATACAAAACATGCTCTTTCTTTCAGCCGAGGAGCTTTACAATGTGCGGTCAATCCCACAATTCCTTGGTAAAAGTAGCCCAAGAGTTGGCGGTAAGGAGTGATGACTAGTTGTCTTCCCTCTAGTCTTACGATGCTAAATTAGGGACGACTAGCACAGATAGCCCTGGTGTCGTTTTGCACGAAATTCAAAATCAAACAAACAAACATTTATGAAGAGGAAAATAATGGCACCAATAAAAGTAAAAGAAAAAGGCAGTTCCCTCAATAAATTAAAAATCTATTGCGTGAAGAGAAGTGAGGACGATTTTTTTATTTTTGTTAAAAGTTTCTCATCTGGTAAAAGTCACAAATTTCTTGGGTGCTTAATAAGAAACGTGATAATTTGAAAATACTACAAAAGTCTAAAATTCCCCATTGTCATAATTACTAATCTTGATTGTGAGTTATCAGAAATTCTTTTGGTAGTTCACAGGTGAACTTTAAATTTAACAAGAATGCATAAGGAAAGAGTAAGGTCGTGACTGTCAGTTGATTACATCTACAAAACTTGGCACGCGCGACATATATCAACTGTATAGTGTAATGTCATGAAAGTGTAGTAGGTTGTTTCTTTGCATAATCATACTATTTTTTGAGGTGATTAAAGTTGTGGTAACAATGTGTTTTCACAACAAAGCCAAGAAACATTTTGTTGCTTTCCTTTTGTCATTTTTGTCTACGATAAGCACCTTATGAGCATTCGTTCTCTTTGTAAAGCAAAAATTATGACCTCGCAGCAAAGATGAGCACAACCAATGCTATGTAGCTTGGCTCGAAACACCAATAATGAAAACTGGCTTTCCCCACCACAAATGACCGTCCGCCCACTTCTTTTTTCTGTACTATTTAAGCTCTCGCTTTCTAAAGGTTCTCTACAATAAGCTATTCGTGGTAGATGTGAATTATTCAAGTGGACTAAAGGTATAGTCGTTATTTACTTTGTTTCTCCAATGTTTTAACTTCATTTATTATTATTAATGAGACAATAACATTCACAACAACAAGCTCAATTAATCACCTAGCGTGTTAAACTAAACATTTTTATAATAATAAGTTTAAAATGAAGCTTTAATGTAAAGTTAAATTCGGTAATTCTAAAAACTGTAAAAACTAAAATATATATTTCTATTTAAGACATTTTTTAGAAACTAGGATTTAAGCTTTACGTATAGGAAAATCTTATGCATTCATCTTCGACTTGCATGCTTTGGGTTTTATTTTGGTTTGGCTAAAATTTCATTCAAAACCACATGATGGCTATCTGCACTAGACGTTCCGAATTTATGAGTGTAAGACTAGAGAGAAGGCAGTTAGTCATCACCACCCACCGCCAACTCTTAAGCAACACTTTTATAAACGGCTAGTGGGATTTACTGTCACATTATAACGCCCCCACGACTGAGAGGGCGAAAATATTTGGTGTGACGGGGATTCGAACCCGCGACTCTCAGATTACGAGTCGAGTATATGCTTTGAGAATTCGGTATTTTGCAATTCAATGGTACTAATTTCCACATCTTTTTCAAAACAAACAAACAACAGCACCCAACTCCAATATTTAAGGGGTTTTGTGTCTGCCCAAATAGTGGAAGTTGACTGTCACGTTTATAATGATAATGCATCCATGGTTCCAGAATGCCAGTCCTGACATGACCAGGTGGTTAAGGCATTTGACTCGTAATGAGGGTTACGTGTTCGAATCCCCGTCACACTAAACATGCTCGCCATTTCAGCAGTGGAGGCATTATAATTTGACGTTCAATCCCACTAGTCGTCGGTAAAAGAGTAGCCCAAGAGTTGGCTGTGGATGGTAATGACTAGCTGCCTTCCCTCTAGTCTTACACTGCTAAATTAGGGACAGCTAGCTCAAATAGAAGCTTTGTGAGAAACTCAAAAACAAAAACAATCCAGAGTGAGAAATGTGTTTGTGTGGCAAAAGATTTATAGTCCGGGAACGTTAACCCTTTAGTCACAACAGATCGGCATTCGACTCGTAATCCGAGGGTCCCGGGCTCGAATCCCGTTCGCACCAAACATGCTCGCCCATTCAGCCGTGGGGGCATTATTATGTTACGGTCAATCCCACTATTCGTTGGTAAAAGAGTAGCAAGAGTTGGCGGTGGGTGATGATGACTAGTTGCCTTCCCTCTAGTCTTACACTGCTAAATTAGGGACGGCTAGCACAGATAGCCCTCGAGTAGCTTTGTGCAAAATTCAAAACAAACACACAAACGAACAGACACAACAGATCTATTTTTGCAGAATTCTACATCTGGCATAAATTAGAATTCCCTAATGTAATTTTACAAGTCTTGAGAAAAAAACACTTTTATCAATAGAATCAAAGTGTGAATCAATTAGAAATATTTAAACTTGTCCTTTCATGTACTGCAAAAAAAAGAATTTTAATAATGTACTATGGAAACTTTAATACATATAAACTGCATATCTGCCAGCAGTTTTCTGAAAGTGAAATAGGCAGACACATTTAGTGATTGATCCACAATCGTCGAAAAGTATTATGATTGATGAAACATGATAAACATGGAATTAGATCTCAGCCTCTTAGTTTACAAACATTTTTTTTTAAGTATGAAAACACAATCTAATAATGTTTACAGTTTTTGAACTAGTTATTAAGCACTAAAAAAGGTGGTGGAAATAATTAAATAATAATTATTACTAATCCTTTTTTTTCAATTTTTTAGATCACACGTTACTATGGGAACTTCGAAAATAGCCCAGTGTGTTTTACTTGGTGCAATTTTGATGGGTATGTACAACCCTAAATAATTTTAAGTAAAATTATTGCTTTCACACAAATCAGTAATAAAAGAGTATAATTTTACTTTATTATTTAGCTAAAAGGTAATGGTAAATAAGTAAAACCTATTTTGACATACCCTTACTGAATAATAGGTGAATGAACTTCTACTGGATGAAGTCGTAAAAATGTTATATGAATTATTAATGTTGTCATGTAAAATAAACTAAAACATTATATTCATCCTACTGATGGAGGAAAATACAATCTTACTTCTTTTGAAACTTGACTTTAGATGACGAATATCAGAAAGATTAACTTTAGAATTGTTTCTTATACTATTTCTACTGTAGTTAAGATTATGTTTTGTTTTGTTCGCACAAATCTACATGAGGGCTATCTGCGCTTGCCTTCCAATCTATTTGTGTAGTGTAAGACTAGAGGGAAGGCAGCTAATCATCACCACCTAGCGACAGCTCTTGGGCTATTCTTTTACCAACGAATATTGGGATTGATCGTCACATTATAACGCCCCCACGGCTGAAAGGGCGAATATGTTTGGTATGACGCGGATTCAAACCCGGATTATGAGTCAAGCGTCTTAACCACCTGACCATGCCAGATCATGTAGCTAGGAAAAAAAATGATAGATGGTTGCATTTGTTTCAAACATCGCAGTAAGATACAAAAATTTGGACGACATACTCACGTAACTTAAAGGTTTAGAAAAGAATACAACGGATAAAAAGTCTTACTCTTCCCTAAAAAAATGTTGGTTATGAAAGTGTTGACTAAAAATTATGTTTTAATAGTCTTAAAAACTGTTGTTTTTAAAGTAAAGTGTTTTTCCTCACCAACAAGAATACAATTAGATCCTCGAATTTTCGGTTTTACAAAAAATAAAGTAGAAAAGAATAATTTGCTCGGAAATTAAATATTATTAAGCATTCTAATTATAAATTTGTTAATCCAAATTTCCGCGTATTTTGTTTTTATCCAACACATTATTTTCATTTGTATGAAGATATACTCCTTTCTTTGAAAGTGAAACTCTTACAATAGAAATTTATCTGTTCAGATTCGCTCGTTTGGTTAATTTAAATATTTTTTTTTCGCGTTGATCTACTTAAAGACTATCTGCGCTATCTAATCACAATTTAGAAGTGATATGTAAGAAAGAACTCAGCTAATCAACATCACCTACAATTAACTCTAGGGCCACTACAATTCAATAATGGGAATGACCGTTACCTTTAAAAGGTCGGCTAATTTCTATTATAAAATTTGATCCCGCGGTCCTCACATCGCGAGTTTTGTTGGGTTGTTTGTTTTCAATTTCGCGCAAAGCTACTCAAGAGCTATCCGCGCCAGCCGTTCCTAATTTAGCAGTGTAAGACTAGAAGGAAAACAGCTAGTCATCACCACCCACCGCCAACTCCCAATGAATAGTGGGATTGACTGTCACATATGATGCCCCAATACTAAAAAGACAAGTATGTTTGGTGTGACGGGGATTCGAACCCGTAACTTTCAGATTGCGAGTCGATACCCTTAACCAGCTGGCTATGTCAGGCCTACATTCTGAGTCGAGTGATATAATCACAAGCTAGGTCATGGCTCTCTAGATATAAAAACCATAACGTTCGTTAAACATCTTTAGCTTTGTTTGTTTTGGAATTTCGCACAAAGCTACTCGAGGGCTATCTGTGCTAGCCGTCCCTAATTTAGCAGTGTAAGACTAGAGGGAAGGCAGCTAGTCATCACCACCCACCGCCAACTCTTGGGCTACTCTTTTACCAACGAATAGTGGGATTGACCGTCACATTATACACCCTCACGCATGTTTAGCGCGACGTGGGCGCGAACCCGCGACCCTCGGATTACGAGTCGCACGCCTTACGCGCTTGGCCATGCCAGGCCTACACATCTTTAGCTACAGATTGTTACATTTATATAACATTTTAACCAGATGTTTGGAAATAAGCACTTTATTATGGACAGTTTTTAATGTTTTAAACAGTGAAGTTTCACATTATAGTGACACTTTTAGCTTAGCCGTTAAATCATCAAACTACTATTTATTTTCAACATTTTCTTTGTATTTTGCATCCTCAGGTTTTATCCTTTCTGCTCACTCCAGTCGGGTAAGTTCTACTTTTTAAATTAATATTCCCTGTATATTTAATGTCTAACATTTTATAATTCATACTTCATCATAAAAAAGATGTTCTTCTAAATGGTGTTTGCTTCTTTTTCTTTGTAAGATAAAAAGTCGACTTAATTTTGTGTCTTAACTTTAACTACTATTACTTAGTATAAATGTTTTACTTTTTCTGTCGAATCAATTCGGTCCAGGAATACTTTAATACATGTAGATACGTTATTTATTATGTCCAGGATTACTAGGTATAAAACACTTTTTATATACTTAACGTAACACTAGATGCTCGTATATTTATTTTTATTTTTTACAACACCTTTCTTCAGACAAAAACATCACTTCTATTCACGAATAAAATATACGGAAATCACAAGTTTTTCTTTAAACTATCTTGCGCAGTGAAATCGAACACTGGCGGATGGTTAAAACCAGTAATAAGATTAGCATATCAACAAACTGTGTGAAACTACTTTAGTGTGCCCCCAGTAGCTCAGCGGTATGTCTGCGGACTTACACGCTAAAATCCGAGTTTCGATACCCGTGGTGGGCAGAGCACAGATAGCCCCTTCTGTAGCTTTGTGCTTAATTCAAAACAACAACAACAACAACAACTTTTGTGTTTCTTTTTCTTTTCTTTTTTGTAGTCTGAAATCAAAATTGGCAAAAACTATTTTCTTGCTTACAATTGTTTTAGTATCCTTTTGACTGTCACCTGTAAGAAGCGTGAGAGACAAAAAGTCCAACGTTGTTTTGTTTGTAGTAAATTTCCGTTAAAAATGTTGTAATGGCAAAGTTTCGTATTATGAAATTATTTTAAACAATTGTATTGTAAGATACACAAGTTCACAATACATAGTACATATAGTAAGATTACAATTAAGGAGTGTAAGTAGATGTAATTTTGTTTAGGATTAAACTTTAGTACATAGCTCTTAAAATGTTTAATACTTAAAAGTAAAGATAAACCTTGCTCATTTATAGAACTAAATCAGCGGCATACATATTCTGTACCTGTTAGTGAGGAGTTTTTCACCCTAAATATCTAACTTTGTGATGCCTATCAATAAGGATCTTTCTTACAGGTTAAACGCTGGGGAAAGGATTATAATGGCGGTGGTAGTTATGATGGAGGTGGTTTTCAGACGAATGACGCAGGAGGAGGATTTAAGGGAGGAAAATCGAGACCAATTCCTAAAACCAATTTTAAGTGCTCTGCTCAGAGTTACATTCCTGGTTACTATGCTGACGTGGAAACTAATTGTCAGGTAGGCTTACACTTTAAACAGAGAGAAATTAACAATCATTATTTTTCTTGTTTGGGTAGGAACCAACTGATTAATTAATTCAAAAATGTAATAATTGAATAATTGTGACTTTCATAGTAGGAGAGTTCTGATTTTAATGGATACAATAATATTTGATTATCATCAGGTAAGTTACATTCAATGTTATTGTTACATGATGCGCATCCGATACTAAGGGACGAAACACTGTAATTATAACTTCCCTACTGTAAAACTTACCACTATTTTACTTTTGGATTAATGTTTCTGTAGAGATTGACTTTGTTATATAACATATGCATTCTTATATCAAATTTTACAAAATAAAAATATTTTACCTATAAACAATGATATAATATTTAATTGTTGTGTAAACTTGTTATAAATCTACAAATGTGCTTCTTAGTCATTATGTTTATGCAGGACACAGCCCATAAATTGTTCTACAATTTATCCAGGTTTACCACGTTTGTCATCAAGGGCGAATGGAAAGTCAGTTCTGTCCACCAGGAACAGTTTTTAATCAAGAGATATTAGCTTGCGATTTTGAAAATAATGTGGAATGTTTCAAATCACCAAATTTTTACTTTAAAAATCAAGAGTTGGATAATTTTCCTCTGAATAAACCTCTTCAAAGACCCGAGTCATCCGGTTTCCTTTCAGGACCTCAGAAACCAGGAAAACCATTTATATCCAAAGGATCAGGATTTAGACCAGGACAACTTTCTGGACCTCGTGGCGGACCACAGGTATCAGGATTTAGACCAGGACAACCTTCTGGGCCTCATGGCGGACCACAGGGACCAGGATTTGGACCAGGACAACCTTCTGGGCCTCATGGCGGACAACAGGGATCAGGATTTGGACCAGGACAACCTTCTGGGCCTCATGGCAGACCACAGGGATCAGGATTTGGACCAGGACAACCTTCTGGGCCTCATGGCGGACCACAGGGATCAGGATTTAGACCAGGACAACCTTCTGGGCCTCATGGCGGACCACAAGGATCAGGATTTAGACCAGGACAACCTTCTGGGCCTCATGGCGGACCACAGGGATCAGGATTTGGACAAGGACAACCTTCTGGGCCCCATGGAAGACCAAAGGGATCAGGATTTGGACAAGGACAACCTTCTGGGCCCCATGGAGGACCAAAGGGATCAGGATTTGGACCAGGACAACCTTCTGGGCCCCATGGCGGACCACAGGGATCAGGATTTAGACCAGGACAACCTTCTGGGCCCCATGGCGGACCACAGGGATCAGGATTTAGACCAGGACAACCTTCTGGGCCTCATGGCGGACCACAGGGATTAGGAGTTGGACCAGGACAACCTTCTGGGCCTCATGGCAGACCACAGGGATCAGGATTTGGACCAGGACAACCTTTTGGGTCTCATGGCAGACCACAGGGATCAGGATTTGGACCAGGACAATCTTCTGGGCTAGAAGGTGGACCACAAAGACCAAGTTTTGGAGTTGGACCACAGTCAGGACGACCTACAGGATCCCAGGGCAATCCAGTATGGATGATGATGATGGGAGGAGCTGGAGACTAACTAATTTGCTTGATTAACGTTTTTTTAAATACTTAATCTTAAGATTTATTGTTCAGTAACAAATGCTCTTTATGCTGTGTTCCAGTAAGTTATTCTTTAACACACATTCTAGATAACTTACTATTTGAAAATTTCTACTTCATATTCTGAAACTTAATAATGCTTTGTTTACCAATCACGAATGTTTATCTTATTAATGTAATGTTAAACGTAACAGTCTGAATAAAAAAAAACACTTAAAAATGAAGACCCAATTGAACTTCTTTATTAAAATCAAGAACAATGCTTTACTTAATCAACAATTTAGTACTTTCATGTGAAATATATAAAAAGGTGAAACATAAAACTCAAACGACAGGAAATATCATCCAGAAAATGCTCACGTAAACTTTTTTGAATGGCGAACCGCAGTTTTATAACAACATTTGAGTGTGTTTTCTTGTAACAAAGCCACATCGGGCTATCTGCTGAGCCCACCGAGGGGAATCAAAATCCTGATTTTAGTGTTAAAAATCCATAGACATACCATTGTACTTGTAAAATTATAAAAAATAGAAAAAAATTCAATAAAAATCAGTTATATGATGTTAAAAACATTTACATAATACAAAACGATGTCGGAAAGAAAGATTATTAAATACCACTGATACTGTAACGTCGCAAATTAGGTAAATAAGTAAATACTTATACTTTGTCTAACTGTACAGATGTATTGTAGACTACGTTTTTAAACTTTTAATTTATACATTTGTTTTGCTCACTAGAGAGTGTTATTAAATACACAACGAGAAAGTTAGGTAGTTGTAATGACCATGTTTATTTTGACAAATAAATAAACCAGCACATGTTGAAAATGCTTAATCACACTGCATAAGAATTTTGAAAAGTTTTGCTTCTTAAAAAGCTCTTGCTGATTGTGACAGGTACCTGGTGGGTATGCATAAATACAATTTTGGTTTTGCTTCGTCACATAAGAACTTTGAGAAATGTAAACAGTTAACTGTTTACTGGCAATAACGTATTTAATTGTGTTCATGTTTCTAATACGCTATTAAGTTCAACATAATTAAAAGCGTTTTGCTCCCGATTTTCGTTTGTATTCAATGTCCGGTGCATCGCGTTACAGTATCCAACAGTTGTCGACCAGCATTGACAAATTCCAGTTGCCCTGATACAGTTTTTCCATCGTAGTAAAACTGAAGATTCGATGAAATGGTACGTGATGGGTAAATTTGGATGCGATTTTCGTGATCAGCAGCCAAAAATCTATAAGGAACCCCCAACAGTGTTCAAAAAGCAAAAACTTTGTGCAGTGTTCCCTATCTATATGCATTCAAATCACTATATGTTATGTTATGATATTATGGTAACTGAGCATTGAAGCCAATAATTACCAGTTACACTATATTATCACTCAGTAATTATATAATTTATAAGTCCATTAGTATCAGGTTTACACCAGTTATGGAAAATGTTTTGGTTACTCTGGTAAAAGATGCTTGGTAGAATTATTTAACAAAGTCCAGAATTTTATTGGATAGTTAACACAGTATCACTAAGGGAAAACCCTAGCTTATAAATCTTTTCACATTCTTTGAAAAGGTTATTGCTTATGTAGGTGAGGGTAATTGTGCAGATTTGGACATTCAAAAACGAATAAGATTAATACATTGTTAAAGCTGTTTTTATCCAAATTATACTTATAATGGTAGCCTTGAAGTTATGATTACCCAGTGTTATCCTCCATTTATTTTAATTTTTACGTATTATAATTTATGTTATTATGTTACGTCTTACGATTTCAAGCAGCCGAAAATTTTAATTTAGAAGTTTATTTAATGTCAATATGCATTAAATTTACGATATTTGCTAACAAGATTGATACAAACAATTTTCTTTATTGACAAAAATGTATTTAAATATAAATAAAGAATTATAATCGTTATTACAATTAGTTATTGTAAATAATTACTTACATACAAAAATGTTACAAACGATTTTCAGTCTTCTATCTAGTTTAGAACTGAATATTTTATTAATGGTCTAGGATGAATGAATTAATTTAATGTTAATAGACTTCACTTGGTCCCTTGCTGGTACAGCGGTAAGTCTACGGATTTACAACGCTATAATCAAGGTTTTGATTACCCTCGATAGACTTAGCAGATAGCCCTGTGGATTTGCTATTAGAAAACACGCATGCTAGCTAGTTCTATTCTTGTTTGGCCTAACGCGGTTTACAAGCGTTCTTTTCACACAGGAAAATAAACGCATAACGCCCTTATAGAAAAACTAATGTCCTAACTTAATTATCTGAAGTTGAACAGTTCGTAGTATTAGAAATTTGTGAACGTTCCTGGCCAAATATCTGAAGTTTCCCGATTAATAAAGATATCACAGTTATAGCTTCCGAGGCTTATAGTATACTGACCCACAATATTCTCTCTCCGATCTTCGGTTTATAAAAGTTAAGGTAAAGTTCTAGAAAATTCAGTTAGTCCAAACTTACGCTAGTTTTCAGTGATATCGAGAAAACCCACTTGTAGAGAAATATATATGCAAAAAACGGCTGGTTTGGGTTGAGAAAATATTTTACATAGAAGAACAAACAACATTTCGACCTTCTTTAGTGAACCTGACGATGACCACAACAAAATTCTATTATGTCAAAGATAAATAATATTTTCAGCGTTTTGGCTTGTTTCCCATAAAAATTAAAATATACATCACTAAAATATCCCCCTACAATGACAATCATTTTGATATGTTTTGATATTGGGAGTTTTGTCTTTTATCAACCAGGGATGGTCAGGTATAAAAAAAATACAGATATAGCTTCTGTTTTAAGTTTTTTGCTCTTTTCTAATTCACACCATTTAACTTTCAGTTTATACCAGGATTAGAATAAGAACTTAAGTATAAATTAGAGAAGTACTTCACAAGTAAAATATTTTAGAATATTTTTGTTTTGATGTGGAGTATAGTTTTCTATGGAAGCAAAATTCAAGGTTATTATTAAATTTAATGTATTAAATGCACTACATTTAAACATATCTACTGTATAAAAGGCTACTTTGAACAAGATGGGAAGCAACTGCTTTGCCATTTCTACAAAGTTTTCTACTTCTATACCTCCTCAACTACAATCCATTTCGTTTGTTTTACAACAGTTTTTCTTTGAAATATGAATAATACTAAAAGTCTTTGCACAGGTTTTGTGCTTATTTTCTGCCAAACTATATTTTCCAAGTTTTACAAAGAGAAAAACTGATAGAGGAATGTAGTATCCTTAAAATTGCCTGCAAAACGTTTAAGGTAAGACATTTAAAGTGCATTACACAAGCTTTGGAAAAACCCAATATGGACTGAAAGTTCATTTTTACTTGAAGACTTTTCATAAAATCTGTCAGGCTTTTGTGAAGGGCAGAGCTGGATATGAAGTTTGTTGCTAAAAATTATAGACAAACTGTCAATCTGCCGAATTTTTAAATATACCCGAAAGTACCATGTTCACTTATTTTTTAAGAAGTTTTAAAACTCAAGCAAAAGAAAATTCAAAAATTTCAATGGCAAATATTTTATCAAAATATTAATTCTTATTTAGACCACAGCCAAACTCTTATAAAATAAAAAAAGGGATAAAATGCACCCCCAAAATATTACTCAAAGCAACAGTTAAATTTCTAACATACCCTAATACCCTCCCCTTTATTATAAAACTTAATGGTTACAGTATAATATTTACAACTAACAGGACCAGTATTTGTTTTTATCAAAATAATCTTAAATACTGAAGCTGTCATATAAGTACTACAACATAATTTGATTCTTTGTTTGAATACTGCTGTATGCAATTATGAACTTAAGATAAACTATGTAATAATTTTTACTTTTTCTTGTTCCTGGGCAGAAAGTGTTATTTCCCAGTTGCTTATGCTTAAAGTAAATGAAAAAAAAAATTTTTTCTCTTCAAACTTTGCTTTTGTGACCTGGAAGCATATAACGAAAACAGAATGGGAGACTATTTGGAGGCTGATATATAAAAGTGATTTACAGTACAGTTGCAAATCTTAAAAAACTACTCACTTCTAAACATTTTTGTATAACTTTAGTATCAATACATGTACATCTTTATTCATATCTTGTTTTATTCAGCCCTTACGTAAATGAAAAGGTGCAAATTTGCCTATTTTTCATAATTAGGTTAATTTCTAAATTTCATTATTCAAGTCACAAAAACAAAGTTTGAAAGGAATAATGGCTATTTTCTGTACTTTTATCACATAAGCAATTAAGAAATAACACATACTATCCAGAAACAAAATGTGTTACACAGTGTAACTTGTTTTATTGCTAAAAGTAATTATTTTGAAAACATGGAAATGCACAAAACTAAATTTTAAAACACAAGATAAATAATTTTACTTTCTTTTGTACATAAAGGATTAAAAGTGACCAAATTTTTTCAAAAATATATAAAATGTAATACATTACTAAAAAAAGTTTCAAAGCTTTTCCAGCCTACAATAAAAAACACAAACATCAAATGCAATGCTCCACAATTATATTAACCTATAATTTTATTTAAATAGGGGAAAAAATAAAATTACTTTAAGTTTATTCTTGTAATAGGAATACATCAGTGAAATATTTAAATACAAACAAAAAAATGGATGTAGCAATTAACTTCATGTATGAAGTTTTTTAGAATTGAATATTCATGAAAAATTAAGGAAGCAAAGCAAGTCTGGTAACAAAATACTGTCAAGAATGATCCAACAAGGCCTCTATGACGAAGGTTGAACAAAAAAGACTCAAGGGCCAATAAAAATCATTAATCTTTTAAAAAGGTAAATTTTATTATCACTTCTTCAGGTTTCAGAAGTGTATAGTAAAGCTTATGAATAATAAATAAATATGAATAAGATGTCCATTACCCAAGCACAATACAGACTTAAAATATTGCACATTTTATTGTATTATGACAATTTTAGAGCCACAATTAAAAAAAACACTTTCCTATCTTCATTAGCTGAAGAAAGGTTAAATATAGAAACAAAACAAGTTTTGAAATAGCGTGTAAAATTCAAATTTGGAGAAGACAAAAATTGTAAAGGTTGTTCAGTACTCATTTTATTTCAAATGAAACATCGTCTGGCCAAGTAAATTACCATAAAGCAGTTTAGTGTTTTTACTTTGAAACTGTAAAACAAACAAAAAATTTAATTAGAAAAGAGTAAGGCTAACGTTTACCACTTTCCTAAAAGATAGCTACTAAGAGGGAGTTAAAAGTCTACTGTAGAGCAGGTGGACAGCATGGTGTAACTTTAGACACCAAAACAGAATAAAACAAGGTAAAAATATTTATTAAAAAAAACAAGATCAAATTTTACATTTTATAATTCATGTAACACATTAAGATTGCTACTCAGAAATATACCTAGACAGCAAAAAAAGTTCTTCCTTTGTCGAAAATATATAATGCAAACTAAAGTAGATTAAGGATTGTCCATTAGAATTGGTGATTACTTAGAGCACTAATTACAGCAGTTATCACCACAAAAAGATTCAGTTAACCATATATCAATAGGATTGGTTGATCAAATAATCATGCACATTTTGACAAAGCCCCACAGCCAGGATTCATATATATTAACAGAGAAATAATCACGTAACTAAAATTAGCATTTCTGATTTTATTTTCTGTTACATTGACTATCCAAGTCTTGAGAAAGAATCCAACTAAATCTATTAATGATCCTGACAATTAACTATCAAATTCCACTATTTCTCAGTATCCATGAGTTATCAAAATTACTACAGTGTTTGAGGAAACTTATCTACAAGACCTTAACTACAGAAACTTTTTATTTCAACTATGAAAATAATTTACCATTATTTTATCATAACTATCAGCTGATTTAAAACATTTGTTTATATCTTTCATACCCTGATGAAACTAATAGCAGAATGCAGATAAATATTGAATCTTTACTCCAAATTTAGAGTAAAACTGACATGTTTATATTCACTTACTTTTTGGATAAAATTTGATTTATCCTACTACATTCTTTCAAGCAAATATTGGAAAAATACCTGCACAGACTAGCTTTAACATTTGCTTGCATGATTAACTATGTTTGAATCACAACAACCAACTTATTTCAATAACAGTTTGGTGAAGAACAATGGTAATAACACAGAATTATTATAGCATACAGAAACACAAATGAACACATCATTTTAAAATATACCAAAATTATTTTAATTTATTATTTTACCATACGCTACAAATAGCATAAGAAACCACAGCAACTTCAAAAACACAAAAGACCAATGATCTATGGTAAATACAAAACTGTTACTTAATGCATATTCTAATAGATTTTTTGAAGTTAAGCACAAAGCAACACAAGCAACTATCTGTGCTCTGCCCACCACAGTTATTGCAAGCCAGTTTCTGATGTTTCAAGTCTGCAAATGTACTACTATACCACTGGGTGGGGGATATTCTAAGAGAAATAAGTATCTTTCAAATGGAACCTATGAAAAAATATATTTTTAAAAACAAATCGCTGAATAGTGTAAATATATGTAACATTTTTATTCGTACAGATACACAAGTTTACTAACACTCCAAATTTAATTCCCGATTACAATAATGTCTTTTTATTATACTTTATCACAACTTTAATCTTCTAATAAAAAACAGAAACACGCATTTTAGAATTTTTAAAAATAAAGTTTTAAACAAATTATACATGTTATCAAGAGAAGATGTGATAAATAAATTATACCAGATTCATATACACTAAATGTGCAACAGTCATTCATGGCGCATAAGAATGAAATAGGCTTAAGGTCTTAAACTGCATAACAACTAGAAAAATTGCAAAAAATATGAAAATGAAATAAGCTTAAGGTCTTCAACTGTATGATAACTAGAAGAACAAGCAAAACATATCTGATACAAAACAGGGCAAAACTTTTCAGACATGGCAATACTTCACTGAAAAACATGCATCTCTCTCTGGTAGTTTTTAATCAGTTCCAAAATATTTTTGTCCAAAGTGGTTGGGAGCACTTGGGTTAACTTCTGATGTAAGTAATGTCAGTGCAGGAAAAGCATTCATCACAGAAGTAGCAGCTAAAATAATAAAACAATAAAAGAGCAATGTATATTTATTTACAAATATAAAAGGACAAACATCAAAGAGTAAAATTCAGCTTCAGGAAGTTACCTATATAATTCAGACTTCCATAAAAATTGCTACTTACATTAGTAGTTAAGTAGTAAAGCAAGCTTTACATATAAAAATCAAGAACTTATCCTCTAATAATTTGAAACATTAGTTAATGAAGAAATCAGTATATATTACTAAGTATAGTATTTATAAAATATGAATGTCCAACAACTATACAATGTAGTACAATAGTTACCTCTATTGGTCCCACTTCAGGGAAGTGGGTTGCATCTGTAAAATATAAGTAATCTCACCCTCCAGACAGAACTACACACAACATGAATTTTTGGAATTCACCACATGGAGGTGGATAGAGTACATTTATTTGTAGATATGCACATCATCTCCCAAATAGGACTGCACATAAGTTGCAATTCAAAATCACCCTTTTGGTCCCATTGCACAGAAATGGATTGCATCTATAAACTAAGTAACCTCACCTCCAGATAGAACTGCACAGAAACTGAGCACAACAACCTCCTGGACCTACTGCAGCACACAGGTAGAGCACATGGTGTTCACACCAACAAAACTTTTTGCTTCCATTTAATAAAGAGTAGGGTGGTGCCCTACTCTTTATTAAATGGAAGCAAAAATATTCAAGAAGATTCCTCCATGGTCCACCACACAGCTGCTTGGAACTTAAAAGATGCAAGGACTCCCATGCATCACTAGAATAACAAAGCAAACAAAACAAGGTTGGAAGTTCAGAAGAATGCCAACATCACAGACAATACAGCAGGTTACCACAAAAACTAACTTTGCAAAGCAGGGCACCCCTGATTTATTCAGTCAAAGAAACAGCAGGAATGAGCAGTTATCCCTTTCTTTACTCATACAAATCTACGAGTTAGTATGGTTCAGAATGGGCATATTAATGAAGTAAATATATCACAAGGAAAACCTATTATAGAACTTGTAGAACATGCGATCTGAAGAGTGTGCATTATAATAGGCCACAGATACACATCATGACTGTACAAGCACAGATTTAACATAAGACAAGCATACCTGGTCAGACAGAAGAATCTGAATTCTAAATGAAATATGCCCCTAGAATAAAAAAAATATATAGAAAAGACAATTTACCCAATCATGGCCTAAAGTTAAAAGGAAGACAACAGTCAGATGATAGTATCTCGATAAGGAATAAACAGATGAAATGTAAGGCAGAGGCCACAAAGCTACCTGAATAGTTCCCCTCCAGTGAATGATGAAGATGAGATGCCAGAAAAAATGAAAAAAAAAAAAATGCCTAATAGCAGAGTTCACACTTGAATACAAATACTCTGGAAAATCTCCAAAACCAAACACAGATACATAAAGTAAGCCACAAGAAAATCACAACGATAATGGGAAGGTAGATGAACCTGTGAAAAGACAGGCTCCTTCCCAGAAAGATTCCAATAGCAACAATGTTATGCCGTAAACGCACAGGACCAAAGATGGCAATATCACCAATGAGAAGTAAGAAGAGAAAGTGTATATCCCTCCAAATACCCTCAGGGGGATTAATGGAGTGCTTTAGAAGGAAATGCATCTTTGACAAGTACTGTAGGAGAGTTGTAAAGGTAAGATAAAAGTAGGAAAAATGAAGTGGAAGAAATGTATACAATTACCAGAGATAGCCTCCCATATGAGCAAAAGTGACCAGATGCAGGGACTCAAATAAATTATTCAGCAACTGATAAGCCAAATTATAAAGATCAAAAGTCCACAGAGGATGACGCATGCTAACACCAGCACTTACCTGAGAAATGAAATGTTTAGCATGAGCCCTGATGTCAGGGGAAGAAAAAAAAAACAAGACATTTATGGTGTCATGTTAAAAAAGAAACTGAAAATGGAACACATCTTGAAAAGTATATCCAAAATAACAGAGTCAAGCCTAGTAGATTTCATAGGAGATGCACGGGACGGCACAACATAGGTAAGAGGGAAAAAAAAATTAAAAAAAATTCAACATCCTTCTTTCCACTAAAAGTTTCAGAAAATACATGAGGAACCCAAACATTGTCAGGAGAAAAAGGATACTTCACACAATAATCAGTCTCTTGGTGAATAATAGCTGAAAAGTTCTCAGTCAAATACCACGAGCCATGAAGCCAATAATGTCAGCTCAAGTAGCAGTAATAATATCAGTAGCTGTAAAACAAAAACTTTGAAATTTGTCTTAAGCCATGAAGAAACTGAAAGAAAAAAATAAAAGCAACAAACAAAGGTAAGATATTTGGGCAAACTATTATTACAGACAAGTTAAATGTTGTCAATAAATAACCCAAATAAAGATAATATGAAAAGAAAAAATTAACACAAAGTGAGCTCAAGTGTAGAATGTCTGCACAATGAAGTGATAGTTCATCAGAAAGGTATAAAGGTCGCATGTCAGGGGAGTGGCTGGATGATGATTTACATGCAAGAGATAACTGAGATACATTGATTGTGGAAGTTCAAGGCATGTGACATGTAATAGGAAGCAAGTAACCTATCTGAAATAATGAGTTAAAACCTAAACTCAGTTACTGTAGACAACAGCTGGACTGATTTTTCAAAACCTCAAAACTGCCCAATCAAATAACAGTACTGACATCTAATACTTCTTAGCCTAAGAAACTTTGCAGTTACAAATGCAGGGCCAACAAGCTAAGTGGCAATTAAAATCAAACCCAATACCCTATTACATGGTTTTGCACTTCACAACAAATGCAATGGCAATATTTTGATTACTTTAATAGCTGAAATAATCAAAATCAATAGTAACTGAAAATCCTAATTTAGAGAAATCAATTGTTGGAATAATCAAAAACACAAATTTTGAGTAATTGAATGTTTTTGCAACAATTAATCTGCTCCTAATTCCTATTAATCATTACTTCTACATTACACTCATTTATATCATAGATACTCAGAATTAATTGATTAAATTTATTAATTAATATAATCATTCAGCTCTAACAAGTACAGCGAATACTACATTAATAGCTCTAATTGGGATCCAATATAAACTATCTGCAACTGATATAAAATTGCTTATAAATAAAAATTAATATCATCACATGTCATTCCAGTCAATGTTACTGATTATGTACTTACACAGATTATTTACTGTCAATGTTTATGGACTATAAGACTTCTCTTTTGGGAGAAAATAAAGAATGAGATGAAAAATCTAGGAGATACAAAAACCCATTGATTTCACACCCTATTAAAAATCAGATTTAAAAAGACAAGAATATTAAAAACTTACCATGAGGAGTACAAAACAGATTCAAAAGAATTATGTTTTCTTCTGGAACTCTATGTTCCTTCAATACCTTCACAGCTTTAATAACTGTGTTTCCTGTACCTATTTGAAGAAACAAAAAAAATATTTTGTTACATACTACTATTTATATTCTTTCATAAAAATGAAAATGTAATAATACATAATTTATATTCTCACCAGTACCACAAGTAATAATAGTTGTATTTTTACAAAAATGAGGCAGTGGCCTTTACAAAGATACCAGGAGTAATCTTCTACCCACCTTTTCATTTTTGTCTTTATGAGACTGAAATGAAAATTTAAATATGTTGGTGATAACAGTAACAATAATAAAATTATTATTACAAACAATAGTTCATTAAACTTTAAAAAAAAAATACCACACTAATAACAAAATGTAATTAGTTCTTCCATTCTGAATCTGAAAATCAGATTCATTATGTGAAATGTACCACTCAACTTTTGTTGTTGTTTTTGTCTGAATGAAGGCTCCCCTAAGTCTTTATACTCAGCTCTGTTTCATACAATAAACTATTTATAACTGAATAGTCACTTTCAGTTTTGATGTATTTAATTGATAATGCAATTCAGATATGATTAATAATCTTTATTACTATAATTACATCTGACTGCAATTATACTGGATCTCAAGTTGTTGAAATTGTTAGATGTGATACTAGCATTTGATGAGATCAGAATTTATTTCTTGTCAATAACAGTTGCTTTGTAAAACATTACTTACCACGAAAGACATTTATACTGTGCTTTACCTTTTCCAGCATTTTCAACAGTATTATACTGGTATACAGATGAAAAGTGTGATTAGAATAAAATTCCACTGATAACGTTGCACAATTTTACATCAATTAGTGAAATAGAAATATACCTTATTCAAACCATAATTACATTTCCTTTATACTGAAAGGTATACCAACACTGAAGTTAAACATGCTTTTAGGTTTATGGGTAAATTTTTCTAAGTCAGAATGCAATTAAATATTACTGTGACTGCAATACAGTACAAAATTGATGTTACACAAAGTTGAAAAGAGCCTAATACAGGAAATCCTTCATAAAAATTAACAGTAAGAAAGAATGGTGTTCAAAATAAGATGAATACCAGACACAAAGTCTGAGGCATTTCAAAGTTCAGTTTTATTTGGTCTAACTCATCTTTATTTATACTTTAAGCCAGGTCATACCAGAAGAGAGTGAGGAGAGGGAAGTACCTATCAGAAATACATTTTCATATAGGAAATTTTAACTTCCAATACAGTACTCTCCATACACTCATAAAATTAGTATGAATCTGGTGCAAGAGAAGTAAAAACATATCTCTCAAAGACACCCCTTAGTTAAGAGAAACAGATCAGAAGATCTGAGGAAAGGCACCGTACCACATCTGAGCTAGGTATTTCTTCACCATGGAAAATGAAAAGGTCAGAAAAACCAAACACGGTAGAACAAGACAAAAGTACATCTAAGTAAGAAAGAATAGAACAACAGAGGCATAACATAAGTAGAATAACTCAATCCAATGCTGAAAAGTTGGTAGGAGATGATATGCCTCCAAGTGTAGAGTGGCTAGGTTGTGAAGAACCATATCTGGCAAGTCAACTAACTCAAAAACCTCATTCGCTGGATACTTACATCCTTGCAAGGGTAGAATGAAGACCTATATCATCTTCATCTCAAGCCATATTACCTGGACAAAACTTATCAGAAATCTCCAAAAATGCACAGGGTAACCTCCATGGTCAAACACTCAAGTAGTTTGGAACTAAGTTATAAGAACTTCTATACTCCACTGGAAGAAAAGAGGGAGTCTGGAAGAACTGCAACACCAAAGCATTATAAATGGTGATGACAAAACCCTACTTTTAAAAGCAGACCATATTGATTTAATCAAACATGACATGTCAGGGATGAGCTGTCTGTGCCAAACATCCAGTAAAAAGGAAAATCTAAAAAATTATAAAAAGAAATTAAGATAAAATAAAACAAATTAACAAAAAAGCATAAATCCAATGTTTACATCTAGTCTACAGCATTAAGAGAAAAACTACAGTAATGCAAGTTGTAGAGGACTTTCTGTAACATAACTGTAATTATCATAACTTGTATGGAAGATTAACAGGTAACTACAAAAATCACAGTTAGTCACCTGAAGTTGGCCTTTCTGGACCCGGTTTCAAGTTGCTTGATGTTATGGCCACTTTCAAAAAGTAATAAAAGTTTAAAGACTTGTAGCAACATTTTTATTAATAACTCACCAGGATGACTAAAGGGTAGTTGAAACAATAACATTACACACCTGAAGTTGGCCTTTCCAGTTCTGGTTGAGTATTTAACATTACAGCCAGTTTTTAATTTCAAATCAAACTAAATTAACTGATTTTTTTAAAAGGGAGCCACATTAAGAAGGTGTAATGTATAAATATAAAAAACTTAAGTAGCATTAAAAAGATTAATGGCTTTTAAAAAAACTAAAAACATTACTAA
Source organism: Carcinoscorpius rotundicauda (assembly GCA_011833715.1). Classification (NCBI taxonomy): domain Eukaryota; kingdom Metazoa; phylum Arthropoda; class Merostomata; order Xiphosura; family Limulidae; genus Carcinoscorpius; species Carcinoscorpius rotundicauda. Next base: position 26,051,405 of record CM022404.1, read on the forward strand.
GGTGAACAAGTATCACTACCAGCAATAACGCTCTAACGTTATGGACAAACCTTCAGGCATAACACATAAAAAAAATGGTGTTATCCTCAAGAGTCATAACAACAGCAAGAAAGTAAAATGTGTTATACTGTGACCTGAGTATCACACAGACTACATATTAGTGTACCAGTTCCAGATAAAAGAAAACAATGAGTTACAAAACTGTGACCTATGTGTAGTCTAGTTAGAATAACTTCCTCTTTGCAATCCTTACAGACACAAGACGGGCACAGCCCAATACAGGATTTTATTTGGGAAAGTTTGTTGTTACATTACTCATTCCAAGTCAACTGCTAACTGGCACAGAGCTGAGCCTTGAATACAGGTGTGGAAAAGACAGTGGTGGTAGTACCAGAGCAGATAGATATAGCTGAGGCATCAGTTAACTTGTTCCCATGAATACCAAAATGACAAAAGTACATGTTAAAGATAACTGGGCCAGTCTGTTTTGAATATTGGTGACAACAGGGTGTGAACTAACGTGAAGCATTTCGAAGACCAGTAGAGAACTAAGCGAGTCAGAATAATAAAAGCTACGCAGTACTCAAACTGCACTATTTATGTGATCCAGGACAAGAGAAATTGCATACAGTTCAGCAGTGAACAAAGAAGCTGTAGAGAGGAATCTGGGCACAACCCCGAACCACAACAAACCATAGTAGAGCCCACACAGTCACCTGATTTTAAACCATCTGTATAAATAGAAGTGGAAGGATGATTCAAAAGATGTTCAGCAAATAAGACAGTATTGCCAATCAGGAGTGTCTGCTTTCCTCACATGACTTAAAGATAGGACACATTTGGAGACTGAAAGAAGATATGGTGAGACGGGCTGACCAATGGATGAAGCAATGTTTTCCAAGGACAGTCCCAATTCATTCAACTGCACCTGGATACAAAGCTCAAAAGGAGCAATGGAAAATCTGTTCTGAAAAAGTATGGCCCACCTAGGAAAAAAAACACAATCACAGGTGGGAAGCTTTGATAAGGAAAAGTTTTGAAGCATATAGTAAAGACATTTGCAAACAGCAGAGGTGCAAAAAAGATTCATAAAACTCTACTATAAGCTCTGAACTGGGATAGTGCAGAACCAAGTGATGATGAATGGGGTGATGAATGATCACTGCCTCATGGATTATCATCAACCCTCCAAGAAAAATAGAACAGTAAAGGGGAGCCTACAGAGGTCAATAGCAGTAAAGAACTGATTAGGTGCAAGAAAATAAGTAGAAGAACCAGTACAGAAAAGAAAGAGGAGGTGATCAGAGAACACATTCTCTATGAAGCAACTCCTATCAACATTAGTACTTCCCAAGAGGGTATGATATATATTAAAGTCCACCAGGTAATGAAAAGGGAGATGGTAGCTGTTCAATGAGAGCATCAAGGTATGATTGATCATAGGTCTTTCCAGGCAACAGGTAAAGAGAACAAACAGTAATGGGATGACCCAAGGAAACAAATGGCTACAGCCTCCAAGGGTGTGTCGAGTGGCAAAGACAGGGTGGGCAAATGCTGATCAACCAACAGTGCCTTCCCTCCATGCACTCAATCATACAGCCTGCCATTTCTGCACAAAGAAAACTCCAGAAAGGTGACTATCAGCAGGTTTCAGAAGTGTTTTTTTGCAATGAAAGACATACAGAATGGTAGGAAGCAATCACTGTTTTGATGTCATCCAGATTAAAACAACAGTTCCATTGTATCAAGGTAGCCATTTTTATTTACGTGTAAATGAATTTGGTGGAGAACCCTTCTGTTTATGACCACATCTATTTTCTTTACTGTCTTTATTGAAGGAAGATCTATCAACCTCCATGAATCCTGCCCTAGATTGATTGGACAGATGTTTGCTGTTGGAAGAGGATTCCTGTGACTGAGGACATGAACAAATGATCGTTTTGTATCATGGGGTTGGGAAAAGAAAATGCCTATACCCAAAATCAAAGGAAGGGAATCTGGATTTTTTGGAATGTATGGAAGGGACAGAGATGGGTGTTAAAGTTGATTCAACCTTTTTAATTATGGAAGTCAAAAGACTACTTGTTTTGAGAACAATTCTTTTGAAGACATAGATCTGTCTGCACTCCCACTGTAGTAGTGGAACAAAGTGTAGCAACACATGTCCAAGATGGTGGGACAGTGGTGGACAGCATCTTGTGACCCTCAGGATAAGTAATGTTATGAATTGTTTTCAAACATTGCATCTCTTTTCTTCCAACTATTTCGGGCAAGAACAAAAGTCGGATGGGTCAGAGCCATTGCAGTTGACACAATGAAAATCCATTTCACACTCAGAGGCATCTTAAGCCTTACCACTGCAAAAAGCACACATCAGGGAACAACAACATGAAGTCTTTGAGTGACAGAACTGCTGATACTGGAAAGAGAGGGTTTGTAATGTATGGCTACACTCTGCAATTAAGATAGCCTGCTTTGATGGTAGTAGGAGAACGTGGTGATGCAAATGGTTAGAATGAGTATATTGGTGAGCATCATAATTCCATCTTTGCCAATAGATATACACCTCACTGCAGAAACTCCTTTGGTGGAGAAACCAGCAAGAATATCTGACTTAGGGATGTTCTTGAAATTCCTCAACAATAACTCCTCGTGATGAATTCAAAGTAACATGAAATGTAAACCTCAATAAGGTATATCCCAAATTGCTATTGAATGCAAGATAAGTTCAATGTGTTGAGATATGTTTCAATCAATGTCACCAGATTGAAGCTTCTTTGCTGACTTTGGAAAGCCAGCAAGTCCTTCTACTCCATTCTGAATGAAAAAGGAAGACATCTGCAAGAAAGGTTTGTCAGAGTGAATGCAATATAAAAAAATGAGGTACAACAGGTGGTATAGATGGTGAGGATTGCTGCTCAGAATCTTCAAGACATTGTCATTTACCTATAGACTGTTTTTCACTAATTTATTAAGATTTTAAATTGGAGTATTCATAGTGTAAAAAGGAAAATTTCAGTGTCTGTTGACCCCACTGACCATGGAGCACTACAAAGGGGTGCACTACAATGCCAAATAAGGACACTGCATTAACACCAGGATTTCATGAGCACTATACCCAAACACCAGCATCAGACACAATGTCCACAACCCCTGTTGAGAACATCCAACACTGATACTTGGGTCAGTTGGCTGGTCCACTTGGGCTAGAGTCAACCAAGGGGACCACCCATCTACAGGAATTCAAGGCCAAAGTGGTGTGTTAGGGTTGGACCCCTCAACCACCAGGATTCTCTCCTCCATCATGGGTTGCCACACATAACAAACACATGTTTAGATTCCAGATAAGGTAAACTAAACGAATAGAACCTTCCCTGGGAGGTCCCCTTACCATGTACACGAATCCACATCGAGGGGAACCAAAATGAATGAATCAACATGAAAAGGACATGGGAAGCAAGAACCAGAAATGGTTAAAACAAAAGGTATGAAATACTACTACTTGATACCTAAAACTGAAAAAGACCAAAGATCCCCTTTCAAAGAGCCACATAAGACACTAAGAGATACAGACAACTACTGGATGAGAAACTCAAAAACTAAGATTAAATGCTCAGGAGTGACAAATGCCCCACTTGAGTAAATAGATGGCTAAAGAAGAACAAATAGAACAGGCTAAATGTGAATTTATTCTATAAAAGAAAACAGAAAATCTTACCAAGAACCTGACAAAAGCTAGGTGTTAAGATGAAAAATGGATGGCACAGTTGAAGTGCCAGTGATAGGGTGGATGGAGCAAGTTGGTATGAAAAGGAAAAGGAAGACTAAAGGCAACTTGCAGTTAAGAGGAAGTGAGGAAACCTAGCTTCAACAGATCAGGAAGGAGCAACCAGAAGAACTATGCATGGAGAAACATGGATGAAAAAAGCCACCCAAAAAAGTATTGATTGATTGATTGTTTGGCGCAGATAGCCTCGTTGCTTTGTGCCATAAAACACTAAATCAACCGGTAAAAATGAAGTAAAAGACATAAATGGAAATGAAGGTAAAACAAAAAAAGTATAAAACCAATGTTGACACCTAGTCTACAAGGTTAAGATAGAAGGCAGAGTGTAAAAAGTTGTAAGGTATTTACTCTATCAAAAAGGTATAATCATAATCCGCCAGGAAGACTAACAGGCAGGTACAAGACCCATCGTCAGTCACCTGAAGTTGGTCTTTCCAGTCCTGGTTCTGGGTTATGTCATAGCAACTAGTATCAAAATGTAAAAGAATAGAAGTATTAAAAAACACACAGCAAAAGCGCAACAATGAGTAACCAAATGTTCAGTAAAAAGAGAAAAGTCACGTAAATGGAGTAAAATATGTAAAGGTAATTGAAGATAAAAGCAAAACTGCAATTAAAACAGAAAATGGTGTAAAAACCAATGGTGACACCAGTCTAAGTTATAAACTATTTACTCTAGCATAATAATAATGATCATAACCCGCCAGGAAGACTAACGAACAAGTTCAAGAACCACCATCAGTCACCTGAAGTTGGCCTTTCCAGTCCTGGTTCTAGGTTGTGCCATAGTAGCTATTATCAAAATGTAATGGAATAAAAGTTTTAAAAGACACTCAGCAAAATTGTAATAAAGAGTAGCCAAATGTTCAGTAAAAAGATAAAAGTCAAGTAAATGGAGTAAAATGTGTAAAGGTAATTGAAGATAAAAACAAAATGGGAATTAAAACCGGAAATGGTGCAAAAACCAATGACGACATCCAGTCAACAAAGTTGTAAAGGACAACCTGTAGCAGAATGGGAATGATCATAACCCACCAGGAAGACTAACAGGTAGTATATAAACCATCGTCAGCCACCTGAAGTTGGTCTTTCCGTCCTGGTTCCGGGTTATGAGTCAATATGGCCAGTACAAAAAGGTTGTAAAAGTACGAAATGATATGCAGCGAAAGTATAACAGTAACTCGCCAGGAAGACTAACGAGTAGTTCAAACAGAAGCATTAGTCACCTGAAGTTGGCCTTTCCAGTCCTGGTGTCGAGTTATTTAATGTTCTGGCCATTGTTTAATGTCGCATTGAATGAGAGAGATTAGAACAGTAAAAAAGGAGCCACAATTAAAAAGGTGTAATAAATAAATATACCACACTTAAATAAGATTAAAAAGATTAATGGCCATTAAAAAATTAAAAACGTTATTAAGGTGGACAGAGTCAACATCACCAATAACTCTGTCCAATATTACAGATTGACGCTGGGAAAAAATATGTTTAAAGTATTGCCGTCGTTAAGGATTGTAAAGATGGCAAGAAAGTAAAACATGGCTGATAGTGATTTGAGTGTTACACAAACTACACATTGGTGCACCAGTTCCAGATGAAAGAAAATGATGAGTTAAAAAACTGTGACCAATGCGTAGCCTAGTGAGAACAACTACTTCCCTCCGAACTTTACGGAAGCTAGATGGCCAAACTCCAATTTTGGGTTTAATTTGAAAAAGTTTTGTCGCATTGTTCACTCCAAGTGGACTGCCAACTGGAATGGAGCCGAGCTTTGAAGACAACACCATAGTCCATGTACGGAATAGGCATAGGGGAGATGGAGCTGAGGCATACATATTTAGCTGCCATGTCTGCAAGCTCGTTCCCATGAATACCAACATGGCCTGGTATCCAGAAAAACTGAATTGAAGTAGCTGCTAATGAGAAATTGGCCAGTCGGTTTCGAATATCTGCTAGAATAGGATGTGAGCTAATGTGAAGTGATTCCAAGGCAAGAATAGAACTAAGTGAGTCAGTATAAATAGTGCAGTTGGAGTACTGCTCAGCTGCAATATGATCAAGGGCAAGGGATATTGCATACAGTTCAGCAGTGAACACAGAAGCTGTAGAGGGGATTCTGTGTGCAACTACTGACCCACAGCAAACCATAGCAGAGCCAACTGAATTTCCTGATTTGGAACCATCTGTATAAATGGGAACTGAATGATTGTTTGAAAGATATTCATTGAATAAAAGACGGTACTTCCAGTCTGGAGTATCCGCCTTTTTTAGGTGATTGAAAGAAAGGTCACACTTGGGGGCTGTAATAAGCCATGGTGGGATGCGTCGACATGTGGAATCTGCAATGTTATCCAAGAACAGAACCAATTCATCCAATTGCACCCAGATGCGAAGGCCAAATGGAGCAATGACAGATCGTCTGTTCTGAAAAAGTACTGCCCACCAAGGAAGGAAAACACATTCCCAGGTGGGATGCTTTGGTAAGGAACGAAGTTTTGAAGTATATTGTAAAAACAGTTGCAAACGGCGAACGTGTAGAGGAGGTTCATGAGATTCAATGTATATGCTTTGAACTGGAGAGGTACAGAAAGCTCCAGTGCAGAGTCGAAGTCCTTGGTCATGAATGGGGTCCAGTATCTTTAAGGCCGAGGGTCTGGCAGAGCCATAGACCATAGATCCATAGTCAAGTTTCGATCTAATAAGAGCATGATATATCTTTTACATTGAACAGCGATCTGCCCCCCAACTGGTAGAAGAGAGGACACGAAGGATGTTCAGTGTTCTTGTGCATTTGACCCAAAGCTGCTTTAAGTGTGGTATAAAGATCAATTTACGATCAAAAATAAGCCCCAAGAACTTTGTCTCTGGGACCACTGGCAGCAAAACTTCACCGATATGAAGTTCAGGATCAGGGTGAATACCTCGTCGGCGGCAAAAGTGCATGCATACAGTTTTCGAAAGAGAGAAATTAAAGCCAATCGCAAGAGTCCACTTCTGTACACGATTGAGGGCAGTTTGTAGTTGCCGCTCAATATATCTCATGTTTGATGACTGACATGAGATGTGAAAGTCGTCAACATATAGCCCATTCTTAACGGTGAGAGGGAGTTGTTCAGTGATGGCATTTATCTTTATACTGAAGAGTGTGACACTCAATACACAGCCTTGAGGGACTCCAAGTTCCTGTACAAAAGAACGTGAAAGTGCCGAACTTACACAAACTTAGAATCTCCTGTCCATTAAAAATTTTTTTAATAAACATGGGTAGATGGCCACGTAACCCATAGGTATGGAGGTCTCGCAAAACGCCATACCTCCATGTTGTGTCGTAAGCCTTCTCTATGTCAAAGAATATCGATACAAGGTGTTGGCGGTTGAGAAAGGCCTCTCTGATAGATGTTTCAAGACAAATTAGGTGGTCTATGGTGGAGTGCTGTTGACGGAACCCACACTGGGTGGGTGAGAGGAGGTTGTTTGATTCAAGGAACCAAACAAGACAAGCATTAACTATCCTTTCTAAGGTATTACAGAGACAGCTCGTCAGAGCAATTGGACGATAGTTTGAAGGAATCTTTGGATCTTTCCCTGGCTTAGAGAAAGGTAAAATAATAGCCTGGCGCCAGGCATCAGGAAAAACATTCTCCTGCCAAATCCGGTTGAAGATAGTCAGAAGGACATCAAGAGAATCAGGAGAGAGATTGTGTAGCATGTCATAATGAATATCATCAGGTCCAACAGATGTACTGGCAGACCGATGAAGGGACATTTTTAGTTCCACCAGGGTAAAGGGACTATTATAGTCAAAGAAACAGTCAGTTTGAAAGGAAAGAGGTGATCGCTCTGCCCGAGTCTTGATGGCCAGGAAGGTGGAGGAACAAGCAGAAATGCTAGATACCCAGCAAAAGCTTTCACCTAGAGTGTTAGCGATGTTTCGGACATCAGTCACCTCCTGACCATCAGAGAGTAAGATCAAGAGGAGTACAGAAGTGTAGTGCCCATTAACCTTTCGAATCTTGTCCCATACGATCTTGGAACTGGTGGTAGAAGATATGCTGGTTGTGAACTTAATCCAAGATTCCTTCTGGCTTTGACGTCTTACCCACTTCCGTGCTAAGTTGCAAGCAGAATTCCACCATGGACAAGGATATCGTGGGAAACGTGTCGAGGTTTTAGGAATACACTGAGCAGCTGCATGTATAATACAATCAGTTACCGCTGCAACACAGTTGTCTATTGATGGCTGATTTACGTTGACAGGATCAAGTTCTGCGAGAGCAGTGAAAGTGGACCAGTCTGCCTGATCCAGCTTTTACCGGGGCACGCGGGTAGGGTGGCATCGACCACGGCCAGTCTCTCTCAAAAGGATCGGAAAATGATTACTGCCTAGTGGATTACTGTCAACCCTCCATAAAAAATGGGAGAATAATGAAGGGGAGCAAACTGAGAGATCAATGGCAGTGAAGGACTGACTTGGTGCATGAAAGTAAGTGGAAGAACCAGTATTGAAAAGAGAAAGATCGTGATCAGAGAGCATCTGCTCTACAGATCGACCCCTCCCATCAATAACAGCACTTCCCCAGAGGGAGAATGGTGTCCATTAAAATCCCCCAGGATTAGAAAGGGAGATGGTAACTGTTCAACGAGAGCATCCAGGTCTGATTGATCATATGTCTCTCCAGGGGACAGGTACAGAGAACAAACAGTGATGGTACGACCCAAGGAAATACGGATGGCTACGGCCTTTAAGGGTGTATTGAGTGACAAAGACACGGTGGGCACATGTTGATCAACCAAAAGTGCCACCCCTCCATGTACTCGACCATCACACAACTTGTCATTTCTGTACAGAGAAAACTGCTGAATGGAGACTGTATCAGCAAATTTGAGAAATGTTTCTTGTAGAGAAAGACAAACAGGATGGTAGGAAGCAATCAGCGTTTTGATATCATCCAGATTAGAACGTAAACCTCGACAGTTCCATTGTATCAAGGTGGCCATTTTTAAGGACGGGCAGGTGAAGTGGTTGGAGAACCCTTCGGTTTACGACCTCGTCTTTTTTCTTTACTGTCTTTCTGCAGAGGTCTATCAACCTCCATGGATTCTGCTCTGGGTCGAGTGGGCAGGTTTTTGTTATTGGAAGAGGAATCAAGTGACTGAGGACGCGGACGAATAATTGTTTTGTTTATTGTGGTGGGAGAAAATGATGTATCAGAAGAAATGCCTGTGTTTGAAACTGAAGGACATGGATCTTGAGGTTTGTTGGAAGTTATGGAAGGAACAGAGATGGGTGTGAAAGTTGATTCATCTACTGTTTTAACCACGGAGGTCAAAAGGCTTTTCATTTGTTTTGAAAACGATTCTCTTGGAGGCAGAGAGATCTGTCTGCACTCCCACTGTAGTTGTGGAAAGAAGTGCAGCAGCATATGCCCGAGATGGAGTGGTGGGCAGCAATTTCTGAGCCTCAGGATAACTTGTTATGTGTCATTTCCAAATGCTGCACCTCTTTTTCCTCCAACCATTTTGGGCAAGAATGAAAGTAAGAGGGGTGAGAACCATTGCAGTTAATGCAATGTGGGTTCATGTCACAGTCATAGGCATCATGGTCCTTGCCTTCACAACAACCACATCTCAGGGTACCACAACAAGATGTCTTTGAGTAGCCGAATCTCTAACACTGGAAACATCGAAGAGGGTTTGGAATGTATGGCCGAACCTTGCAAATGAGATAACCTGCTTTGATGGTGGCGGGTGCTCGTGGTGAAGTGAATGTTAAAACATAGGGAATTTGTTGGCAGTGTAACTCCATCTTTGCGAGTGGAGATGCGCCTCACTGCAGAAACTCCTTGAGTGGAAAGACAGGCGAGAATCTCCGATTCAGGAACATTCTTCAAATCCCTTTCAACAATAACTCCTCGTGAAGTATTCAAAGTAGCATGGGGTGTAACCTCAATAGGTATATCGCCAATTACCTTTGATTTCAAGAGGAATTCACTGTGTTGGGATGTGGATGTTTCAACCAATATGTCACCAGATCGAAGCTTCTTTACTGACTTTGGAGAGCCAGCAAGTCCCTATTGAATAAAAAAAGGGGACATTTGCCCTAAAGGTTTTTCTGAAAGAGAATGCAATATCAGAAAATGAGGTACGTGTGTTACTGATGTTGGAGATTGCTGTTCTGAGTATTCAAGATGTGGTCGCTTACCCATTGACTGTTTTTTTTTACAATTTTATTTAGATTTTTTTGAAGGATCCATAGGAAAGAGAAAAGTTTCGGTACTCACTGACCCCACCCACCATGGAGCCCTACAAGGTGACGCACTACAAAGTAATGCAAGGACAATGCAGCAACGCCAGGGTTTCGTGAGCACTATACCCAAACACCAGCATCAGGCACAATGTCCACAACACCCGTTGAGAACTTCCAACACTGGTACTTGGTTGGCTCTAGCCCAGGTGGACCAGCCGATTGACCCAAGGGGGCCACCCAAAGGCTACAGGAATTCGAGGCCAAAGTGGTGTGTTAGGGTTGGACCCCTCAATCACCAGGATCCTCTCTTCCCCTTCACGGGTCGCCACGCACGGCAAACACGTGGGTGGATGTTTAGATCCCAGAGAAGGCAACCAGACAGAACAGAACCTTCCCTGGGAGGTCCCCTCACCACGTACAGGAATCCACTCCGAGGGGCCCAAAAAAGTAAGTAGATATGAAGGTAAGCATGAAGGAACAAATGAAATAAATCCTGGCTGAAGGCATCAATGGCCAAGGCTTGAGAATAAAGAACTAGGGACCAAAACTGATGTAATTCAGATCGAAAGCACTGGCAAAAGCAACAATAAAGGACCATAGCCAGATGTAGATAAAGCCACTGAAAAAACAGGACCCAGGGGCTATACTGTGGGATAAATTAGATCTGGACAAGAAAGACAATTGATCAAAGTAGTAAAAGAACCTGTGATATGATACACCACTAAAATAATTTGATGTTTGTGGGGCCAATTAAGGAGATCCATTGTACAAAAATATAGGGATTGGGACCTGATGCTCCCTGGGTGATCAAGAGAAACCATTTGGTAGATACCAGCTAGCAGCTGTCAAGAGGAAGCACATAATCCAAATTCTGATAACTATCCAGGAGTTCGAGAACAGTGATGTGAAAAGAAATCTCGTTCATCAACTAATGACCAAAAACTCCTGAATGATTGACCCACGTACTCCAGCTCTGAAGGAAAGCATCCATAAAAAGTGCAACTTAAGCCAAGAAGGAAGTGAGACTCCCACCAACATAAGGACTTTGTCAAACAGACAGAGACTGATAATTAAGAGGTGGGAAGTGAATAGGAACATCCAAGGGATCCTGTATGAGATTTCACTTGTCATGAAAAGCCCACTAAAGCCAAACCATACAAGTCCTGTCAAGGGATATGGCAGATGTTAGAGGAAACAATTATCCCAACAGCTATAGAACCTTGCCACCAGGAAGTATGAAAACAGACAGGGATGCCTGAATGGCCAACTTCATCTAATGATGCCTGAGAGAAAGTAGAACTAGGCTGATATGAATGTTGAAGAAAACACCTAGATGTAAAATCAGGGAGAGTCAAAAAAGAGCTTCTCCATTGTGATCAACCATCCAACCCAAACAGCTCTGAGAAGGAGCTGACAGGTAGGACTGGGTGACTGCTGGTTGGAAATGGCAAGAAGTCAATTGTCATGTATACATGGAAGTGCATTTCCCATAGTACAAATATGCCAAGTAAATGGGCAAATCACTTGACAAAAGCATATGGTGTGAAAGCAAAACAGAAGGACATGACCCTGGAAAAATATGTTATTCCACAACTGGCAGGAGTAAACACTTACATGGAACAGGTACAACAATTTGTTGGAGGAGGTCAAGAACTGCCTCAAATAGATACTGGCATAACCAGGGATCCCCAAGGAGAAGGAAGGAAACACCATGCATTGCTGTAATAAACCAAGAATGATACTGTAAAAAGCAATGAGCAACAGGGTTGTAGAGGGCAAGGTAAGGAAACAGAACATGAAGCAATAATGACGACACAGGAATTGTGTCACACTCAAAACATTATAAAATGGAGCCACAAAAATGAGCTATGCCACATGGGAGTTCCATGAGAATACAGCATTGTGATTAACAAAGATCTAAAGGAAAGTGAAATACACATGTTGGATTGTAACTGAAGACAGTACATGGACAACAGTGAAAAAAGAAAAAGAGGAAAATTCCCCCAGATCCCATAGGGTTCCTGCAAATAAACACAGAGAAAAAGGAAGGCCATGGTGAGAAAACACAAGAGATATGATGAACACGAAATTTAAAACCTGTCCCCTCAAACAGGTAAACTGAATCCATAACAAGTGGTCAATAATATGGGAACTTCCAAAACAAGTTGCAAGGTGACACCAACAGGCATATCAATACTATCACCAAATAGGAAGGCAAAATCTAACTTTCAGCTTGATAAAAAAAAAAAAAAGGAATAGAAAAACAAATAATAACAAGAAATAAAAGAACACATACCTGAGAAATAAGTTTAAAAAAAACTAGTAAGGGCTGAACAGAATCCTTAAGTAGGTATGGAGAAGCCTAGTTGAAGTAATCAGCCTACACCTGCAAAATGTTTGAAATGTAAAGAAAAAAAATGAAATGAATAGGACATAGTGTTTCATTTTCCTGAAAAAGTTCCCAACTCATCACTTGCACTCAAAGCTGACATTAAAAAAAGTTGAACTATGTTAATTTGAGCAAACTTAAAAGAAAAAATAAACCACTTCTAGAATAAAGTGTTCCAAAAAGAGATATATGCAATCAAGCACTGCCAAACAAAAGATAGTTCAATGATGGTACAGAGATGAAGCCATGTACATCACATAATAATCATAATGCTCTCCTATTGGTGAGTAGGTGAGCCATAAAGATTTATATGAGGAGATACATTTAAGTTTTTGATACCAAAAGAGGAAGATTTGAAGGCTTGTGTAATGCACTCAAAAAAGTTTCACAAATAGTGGGCAATACAAAATGAGAAAACTAATTTTGTGAGTGGAGAGAGAGTACCATATCAAAACACATCTTTGAGTTAAATGCACGAATATTTTGTCATAAAGGGCTGATACATACTTATTTCAAAATCAATCAACTTTTTTGGCCTCAAACTATATGAAAAACAATGTCACACTGCAGCTCTAATAAATACTCAATACTCAAGTTTGTACTTTCAAGATAGAATGTAAAACAAATAGCATCTCAACCACTACAAGGTCTATCATATCTCATCTAACATTGGACAAGGATATATAGTGGCTAACATACTGCTTTCTTTGTTTTTTTTATTTCACAATTTCTGAGAACTGCAAACAACTGCTTGTAATTACAAATTGCATGAAGTAAACTAATAATAACTTACTCATTATGGGATACATAAGCAGGACTCTGCGGTGAGCAACATCTTCTGGAAACTTGGCATAAACCACTTGAGCCTCATGAGTATCTTCATCACTTTGGATAAGAATTTTTCCAATGCGAATTGACCTACAACAGTCTCGAAGCCCTTGCTCCATGGCTTCTCCTACACACACACACACACACACACACACACACACAGGAATAAAAAATAAAAAACTACAAAATGCTCAGTATCATTCTAATGCTAGTTTATACTACATAAAGACAGAACATGCAGTTGACATAATAAGTTAAGTTTAATTTTGCAATTTCAAGTTACTTGTACAGCTTTTACCTTATCTTTTACCTTTATGCAAAAGAAATTTCAGGGTAATCCCTATAGCCTGAAAAAAAATTTCTTTGCACTTTCTGCATTGAGTGAAGCTTTTCAATCATAGGGTAGAATAATTTTATTCAGCCTTAATTCCTGTTTGCTAAAATTTGAAGAGATAACTTTACAGTCATAAGATTACAATTAACCATTACAATCATTCCAATGACATTATCTATAATTTCTCCAAATTTAATCTCACAAAAATCAAAGTTTAAGTTTTGCTTTAAAATAAAAAATAAAGTTTAAAAAATATTACACTTCTGCATCATTTGAAACATTATTATTAATGACTTCCTTGTGGAGTTAAACAAGTCTAATGTATCTAATTATATTTTACACTGCTTTTCAATTTGCCATTCTAAACATAATCCCAGTGAATTATTCCTAGAAGGAATGATTTGCTTGAGATAAAATGAAAGAAGACTCATAACAGATAAAGAAAACTGTTTTCATTATGAATAGGATTTTGGTCAAAAAATGTTTTGAAACATTAGAAATAACTTTACTTTAAAAAACTGAGGTTTTTCAGGGTTATGTTCCAATCTAATGTATTATACCCATAAAATCTATAGAAAGCACTCCTACTACCTTAAGTATAGGAACATGTACTTAAAAGTCAGCAACTTTTCTAAACAAGTTTCTCAGATACTTCAATTCTTAAGAGCACTCTTGATAAAATTTAGGTTTTTAAGCTACAAAAAAACAACAAAAAAACATGTTTGATGATGAAGTTTGCATGGAAAGCTCTGATGTTACTTCAGTATATTTTAACAAACCATTGATTTAAACAAGTATCTGAATCACAGGCTCAGTCTTTCAAAATGCTGAGGCTGTTAATGATCTCTCTAAAAGCTTGAACAACAAAAAAAAGAAACTGTTTGAATTCAAACAGAAGAATTCCAGTTTAACTTTATGGGGTAATATCCACCCAAACTGATGGTCCAGTCAATGGCAACTATCTAGCACTGTATTTATCATATTTATTGATGAAAAATAGTCTAATTATTAACTAGTTGATTTCAAACTTTTTTGTATATACCATCTTAAATGAAGCCCCACTTTTAAATTTCCCATAACACTTTTCAGGCTCATCCCTTTCATGACAATCTAAATTGAATTTTAAATTTTAATCTTCTACGTTTCTTAATTGCAAGATCTGATTAATTATTTTGCTGCTATTGTTACCATACAAATATTTACTGGTTTATCCTCAGCATTTCTAAATTTTATTATTGTTGTCTTTAAACAAAAACTGGTAAATATTTTAATTACTAGAGCTTAAAACAATGGCTGTTTCAGTTTTGCTTTTAACTTAAAATTAACAAATACAAAATAAGACTTTAAAAATAAATATCATGTTCAGCTTGTGATTCAAATCAATAAAATTCTTGTTTAAGCATATGAACATAAAAGATAGTCAGTTAACATTCATCTGTAGAATGAATTTTTTTAAACCTAAATTGGTGAACATTTGAATAAAAATTGCATAAACCTAAAAAAAACTGTTACTGTTTTCTACAACATTCACTTCATAACATTGTCTGCAAATGCTTTAGGTTAAAAAGTCCTCAGAATTAAATCAACTTATTAAATTACAAAATTTTTTATCAGCATTTATTTATAGATAAAGAGCTAAAATTATTACTACATTAATAATTTTCTGTTGCTTGACAGCACAAATATTTTATAGAAAAAACATAAATAGCACATTTGCCACTTTTAGTATCAAATGACAAATCATTAAGAATCATAAATCTCCAACAAGATTTCTAAGTGATGACGATTCATTTGAATAATTTTGCTTTTCTATGCAACCATTGTCTGTTTCATTAATTAACATCTAAATGCACTGTAGCTTAAAATTCAAACTGAAAATGTCATGAATTGTAGGCGAGTTTCACCAGAAAAATAAGGCAGCTATTGTCATACTAGAAACATTTTCAAAAATTTTAAATGGAAAATATGATGAGTTTATCCAAGTGTTTACACATTCGACGATTTTTAACATACATTTTATTGTTCTAACAGTATTTTTCTATTTTGTAAATAAAAAATCTGAGAAAGGTTTGAGGAAACTCAGCTATGCCTAAAATTTTAATTGGATGGTTTGAATCATGCTAAAAATATTTTATAACAATGAGTTCATATCTTTGTGTAGTAGCTGTAAGGTAAAGTAATATAACTGGATTATTCAAGTTACATGACAAATATTGTTTCATGGGTTCACAAAAATTCCTGAGAAGCAATAAGTATAAAATGATAAACATTCGTGCAAAAAAGTATAAAAAACCTTCTACACTCTACACAATTCAACATACGTGTACAATACTGGTTGAAACAAAAATTCTTCAGCAAAATTTTTAATATTGCTATTTTTTTCAGAAAAAGTCTTTAACAATAATTTTGTTACATTATCTCTAAATTGGTATATTATGCTATTAAAATTATAATATAATTGATTAATAATAAGTTATGTTTGAAACTACCAATAAAAATAATTACATCAAAAGAATCATCTTTCACAAGCTATTATTAATGGTATTCTTTAATATCATATCTAAAAGTGTGAGTAAAAGAAAATACGTAAATTTCACTCATACCAATTATAAGTCTGAATTTATATTTCTTTATCTAAGACTACATAATGAGTTCATCACCACAAGTTACCCTGTTTTACAACATCAGTAGTAATTGCTATTACTCTTCTGTGTGTAGTTATACAACATTGTAAAACTGTAAAGCTACTTCAAACTTCACTACTTCAAACAATAGTGTTCTTTTCATTTAAATATATATGATTAACTTAAACTAGTTACATAGCGTACAAATGCTAAAACAAACACAGTTTGGGTGTCAATTAGTTTAAAATGTGCACATACTGATTGATCAAAAAATTATACTAACCACTACGAACTATGCTAACCCCACAGTTTCCTTTCAAATACTGCAGACCTTCATAAGTCCCACCTGCAAAGTTAAAAATCATAATAAATTATTGAGCAATTAAAATATAAAGACTTGTTTCAATTAACAGCATAATTTATTGCATACAATAAGACCACACTCTTAATGGTAGCATATTAATTTGTGACTAAACAAAAATGATTAGATAAAACCAATACTAATTTCAATTGTCTTACATTTGAAGTTTTAACATGTACCAAAAGAATTTAAAATATTTTATTAAAAAACTATTAAAATGGTTAAATATCCATTTAATAACATAGCAAAATCTACTAATCACAAATTTTAAAAAATATTTCATAACCTTTTAGAAATTAGTTTCATAGAATGTTAACATTTCCTAAACTTAAAATGTATTTAGATAGATACTCTCACAAAAAGCTTTCTCAATTAGTACTGCTTTGATACAGCTCACCACTACCTTGCAACATCACTTTTTTCTGCAACCCTTCACTAATAGGAGTGTGACAATACTATAACAACTAGCACCTGCTCCAATAATGCACTTCTTTACCTCTTACAGATTGACCATATCCAAGTTGACCAATACAACAGAAGAGATTTTCATGATCAGTGGAAAACTTAAATGGAGATAAGTATTTACAGAAATACATTTTTAATTTAGGAAAATACCAACTACCAATACAACATCTTAATTATTTTCACAGAAAGCTAGAATCATACACAAAACTGATGGAGGGCCAGGCAGAAAAAGAACCACATTTAAAAAGTGCCAAAAGAAGAAGCATGAGATGTGGAAAAGGTTGGTTAATTGAGTTAGTGTTTTATGGCACATAGCAGCTAGGCTATCTGCACCAAATGTCTGGTAAAAAAAGTAAAAATAAATTAAATGTAGTTATATACATAAAAGGAAATGAAGGTAAAAATTTATACCATCCATATAAATTGGAATGAAAGGATGATTCAAAAGATGTTCAGCAAATAACAGACAGTACTTCCAATCAGGAGTGTCTTCTTTTCTCACATAACTTAAAGATAGGACACATTTGGAGACTGAAAGAAGACATGGTGGGATGGGCTGACCAATGGATACAGCAATGTTTTCCAAGGACAATCCCAATTCATTCAACTGCACCAGGACACAAAGCCCAAAAGGAGCAATGGCAGATCATCTGTTCTATAAAACACATCCGCAGGTGGAATGTTTTGGTAAGAAATGAAGTTTCAAAGAACAGAGTAAAGACAGTTGCAAACGGCAAAGATGCAGAGAAGGTTCATAATATTCTACTATAAGCTCTGAACTGGGAAAGTGCAGAAAGCCCCAGTGCAGAACCGAAGTCATTGATGATAAATGAGGTCCAGCAACTTTAACGCTAAGGGTCTGGCAAAGCTATAGATCATTGATCCAAAGTCAAGTTTCCATAGAATAAGAGCACGATATTTCTTTAACAAAGAACATTGATTTGCTACCCAACTGGTGGTAGAGAGGGTACAAAGGATGTTCAGTGCTCTTATGCATTTGACTTGTAGCTGCTGTAAATGTGGTATAAAGGTTAGCTTATGGTCAAAGATAAGCCCCAAGAACTTGGTTTCAGGGACCACTAGCCACAAATTTCACCAATACAGAGTTCAGGATCAGCATTGATAGCAAAAGTGCATGCAAACGGTTTTAGAGAGATATTAAAGTCATTCGCAGTGCTCCACTTCAACAGTTGCCGTTCAATATATGTCATGCTCAACAACTGACACGAGATGTGAAAGTCACGAGAGAGTTGTCCAGTGATAGAATTAATCTTTATACTGAAAAGTGTGACACTCAAAACAGCCCTGAGTGGCTCCAAGTTCCTGTAGAAAAGGACGGGAAAGTGTCAAAACCCACACAAACTTGGAATCTCCTGTCCATTATTTTTTTTATATATATATACAAACATGGGTAAACAGCCATGTAACTCATATCTAAAAGGTCTCGCAAAATCTCATATCTCCACGTTCTCTCAAGTCTTCTCAATGTCAAAGAATATTGATACAAGATGTTATTTGAGAAAGGCGTCTCTGACTGATGTTAAGTCAATTTGGGTGGTCCAAGGTGGAGTGCTGTTGCCAGAACCCACACTGGGTAGGTGAGAGGAGGTTGTTTGGTTTAAGGAACCAAATGACACGAGCATTAACCATCCTCTTTAAGGTCTTACAGAGAAAGTTAGTCAAAGCAGCTAGACAGTAGTTTGAAGGAATCTTGGGATCTTTCACAGACATAGAGAAAGGTAAGATAATAGCCTGGCACCAGGCATCAGGAAAAAAAAATTATCCTGCCAAATCAGTTAAAAACAATTAGAAGAATATCAAGAGAAGCAAAAGAGAGTGCAGCATGCCATAAGGTACACCATCAGGTCCAACAGATGTACTGCCAGACCGATGAAGGGTCATTTTCAATTCCACCAGTGTAAAGGGATGACTATAGTCACAGAAACAACAAGATTGAAAGAAAAGAAATGAACACTCTGCCCAAGTTTTGAGGGCTAAGAAGGTAGAGGAATAAGCAAAAGTGCAAGGTACCCAGCAAAAGCTTTCACCTATAGTGTTCGCAATGCTCCTGATGTCAGTTACCTCTTGGCCATCAGATAGCAAGATTGAGAGGGGACAGAATTGTAGTGCCCACTGACCTTTTGAACCCTGTCCCATATGACCTTGAAACTAGTGGAAGAAAATATGCTACTTGTGAACTTAATCCAAAATTCCTTCTGGCTTTGACATCTTTTCCACTGGGCATGTGCACATGCCCATTGGAAAGCAATGCAGTTTGAAAGTGTGGGATATCTACAGAAAGTATCCAAGGCCCATTTTTGAGCTTTCTGTGCCATGTGGCAGGCAGGATTCCAACATGAATGAAAATATCGTGGAAAATGTGTCGAGGTTTTAGGAATACAGTGAGCAACTGCTTGAATAATACAGTCAGTTACAGCCACACGGCCATCAATTAATGGGTGACTGATGATGGCAGGATCAAGTTCTGCTGAAGCAGTGAAAGTGAACCAGTCTGCCTGATCCAGCTTCCACCGGGGCACACATGTAGGGTGGCATCGACCACAACCAGTTTCTCTCAAAAATAAGAAAATGGTCACTGCTTAGTGGATTATTGTCAACCCTCCATGAAAAATGGAGGAATAATGAAGGTGAGCAAACCATCAATAATGGTAAAGGACTGAACAGGTGCATGAAAATTAAAAATTTAAGAACCAGTATGGAAAAGAGAAAGATTGTGATCAGAGAGCATCCACTCTACAGATCGACCCCTCCCCATCAATAACAGCACTTCCCCAGAGGGGATGATGTCCATTAATATTCACCAGAATTAGAAATGGAGACAGCAACTGTTCAACGAGAGCATCAAGGTCTGATCAAATGTCTCTCCAGGGAACAGGTACAGAGAACAAACAGTGATGGTATGACCCAAGGAAACATGGATGGCTACGGCCTCCAAGTGTGTGTTGAGTGACAAAGGCAGGGTAGGCACATGCTGATCAACCAACAGTGCCACCCCTCCACATGTACTCAACCATCACAAAACCTGTCATTTCTGTACAAAGAAAACTGCCGAATGGAAACTGTGTCAGCAGGTTTGAGAAATATTTCTTGTAAGAAAAGACAAACAAAATGGCCGGAAACAATCAGTGTTTTGATATCCAGATTAGAACGTAAACCTCAGTTCCATTGTATCAAGGTGGCAATTTTTAAGAACGAGTAGGTGAAGTGGCTGGAGAACCCTTCGGTTTACAACCATGTCTTTTTTCTTTACTGTCTTTAGTCGGAGAAAGTCTATCAACCTCCACGGATCCTGCTCTGGGTCAAGTGGGCAGGTTTTTGTTATTGGAAGAGGAATCCAGTGACTGAGGGCGTGAACGAATAATTGTTTTGTCTCGTGGTGGGAGAAAACGACGTATCAAAAAAAATGCCTGTATTTGAAACTGAAGGACGTGGATCTTGAGGTTTGTTGGAAGTTATGGAAGGAACAGAGATGGGTGTGGAAGTCGATTCATCTACTGTTTTAACCACAGAGGTCAAAAGGCTTTTCATTTGTTTTGAAAACGATTCTCTTGGAGGTAGAGAGATCTGTCTGCACTCCCACTGTAGTTGTGGAAAGAAGTGCAGCAGCATATGCCCGAGATGGAGTGGTGGGCAGCAATTTCTGAGCCTCAGGATAACTTGTTATGTGTTGTTTCCAAATGCTGCACCTCTTTTTCCTCTAACCATTTTGGGCAAGAATGAAAGTAAGAGGGGTGAGAACCATTGCAGTTAATGCAATGTGGGTTCATGTCACAGTCATAGGCATCATGGTCCTTGCCTTCACAACAACCACATCTCAGGGAACCACAAGATGTCTTTGAGTAGCCGAATCTCTAACACTGGAAACATCAAAGAGGGTTTGGAATGTATGGCCGAACCTTGCAAATGAGATAACCTGCCTTGATGGTGGCAGGTGCACATGGTGAAGTAAATGTTAAAACAAGGGGTATTTGTTGGCAGTGTAACTCCATCTTTGCAAGTGGAGATGCGCCTCACTGCAGAAACTCCTTGAGTGGAGAGACAAGCGAGAATCTCTGACTCGGGAACGATCTTCAAATCCCTTTCAACGATAACTCCTCGTGAAGAATTCAAAGCAGCATGGGGTGTAACCTCAATATGTATATCCCCAATTGCCTTTGAATTCAAGAAGAGTTCACTCTGTTGGGATGTTGATGTTTCAACCAATATGTCACCAGATCGAAGCTTCTTTATTGACTTTGGAGAGCCAGCAAGTCCCTCTCGTCCCTTCTGAATAAAAATGGGGGATATTTGCTCTAAAGGTTTTTCTGAAAAAGAATGTAATGTAAGAAAATGGGGTACAGGTGTTACTGATGTTGAAGATTGCTGTTCAGAGTTTTCAAAATGTAGTCGTTTGCCCATTGACTGATTTTTCACAATTGTTTAAAATTTTTGGAAGATCCATAAGAAAAAAAAAATTTTGGTACCCACTGACCCCACCCACCATGGAGCCATACAAGGGGACGCACAACAAAGTCATGCAAGGACAATGCAGCAACGCCAGGGTTTCGTGAGCACTATACCCAAACACCAGCATCGGGCACAATGTCCACAACACCCGTTGAGAACTTCCAACTCTGGTACTTGTTTGACTCTAGCCCAAGTGGACCAGCCAACTGACCCAAGGGGGGCTACCCAAAGGCTGCCCGTCTACAGGAATTTGAGGCCAAAGTGGTGTGTTAGGGTTGGACCCCTCAACCACCAGGATCCTCTCCTCCCCTTCATGGGTTGCCATACCCAGCAAACATGTGGGTGGATGTTTAGATCCCAGAAGGTAACCAGACAGAACAGAACCTTCCCTGGGAGGTCCCCTCACCACGTACAGGAATCCACACCAAAGGGAGCAGTGTAACTATCTTTGAGAGTAGAGATGCACCTAACTACAGAAACTCCTTGAGTGGAGAAACCAGAAAATCTCTGACTCATGGACATTCTTCAAATCTCTCTCAACAACAACTCCTTGTGATGAATTCAAGGTAGCATGAGGGGTAACCTCAATAGGTACATCCCCAATTGTTTTCAGTTTCAAGAGGAGTTCAGTGTATTAGGATGTGAATGTTTCAACCAATATGTCTCCAGAGTAAAGCTTCTTCACTGACTTTGGAGAGCCAGCAAGTCCCTCTAGTTCCTTCTCAATAAAAAAGGGGGGACATTTGCCCTAAAGGTTTTTTCTGAAAGAGAATGTAATATAGGAAAATGAGGTACGTTTGTTACAGATGTTAAAGATTGTTGCTCAGTCTTCAAGACGTGGTTGTTTACTTTACCTGTTGACTGTTTTTTCACTATTTTATTTAAATTTTTCGTAGGAGGATCCATGGGTAAAAAGGAAATTTTTGGTACCCACTGACCCCATCCACAATGGAGACCTACGAGGGGATGCACAACGTCTTGCAAGGACATGACAGCAATGCCAGGATTTCATTAGCACTATACCCAAACACCAGTATCAGACAATGTCCACAACACCTGTTGAGAACTTCCAACACTGGTACTTGGTTGACTCTAGCCCAAGTGGACCAGCCAATTGACCCAAAGGCCACCCATTTAAAGGAATTCAAGGCCAAAGTGGGATGTTAGGGCTGGACCCCTCAACCACCAGGATCCTCTCCTCCCCTTCATGGGTCGCCACACATGGCAAACACGTGGGTGGATGTTTAGATCCCAGAGGAGATAACCAGAAATAGAACCTTCCCTGAGAAGTCCCCTCACCACGTACAGAAATCCACACCAAGGCGTGTAGAAAAGGAATTAGAAACATCACCCCAGTGGGAGACTACACTATTGCTGAATCCATATTTACCTTTTGCCCTTGAGTAAAGGGTCACTAAAATGAAAGGGTAGAAATGTGGATTGATTACAAAATGGTTTCATCAGTCATGAGAATTCAAGATGTTGAGTATCATGAGAGCAACAGACTAAAATGTCAATTCTACATAAAAAACACCTGAAAATGTCTGAAAATTGTACAACAGGTCTCCAATAGAAAGAGGTTCCTGTACCTTTCACCTCCAAAATGGGAGCTGGGAGGGAAGACAAACTTCAGTATCAAGAACCCATCTCAGCATATGTGCATTTCCAACACAACCAGGAACTGACATCTAACAAATCGTAGAAAGTCAGGAGAGCACAGGAAGCATTCACTTCCAGTGTTAAACTTGGCAGTGTTGAGAATATTTCATCTAGTCTGTAGTAGAAACAAGGAACTCTCATGGAAAATGGGAAAAAAATAGCCTTAAATTGTAGTTGCACATCAAATCCAAAAGTGGGCAGTATTGGAAATTCATCATCCAGTATGAAGTAGTAAAAGAGGACCAGTTAAACAAACAAGAATTTATGTGGCTGGATAATCTTCAACAAATACCTCATGGAAGGAGATATATTTCAGCCACAGAAGCAAACTGCAATACATAAATGTGTAGTGGAATGCTACAACCAATGCATAGCAGCATCTGGAATTGTGCATCACATCTGCAGTAGAAAGGATGTTATGCCACTGACACCAGTAGAATGCAATCACTATTTTCAAGTGGAATTGTACTTCATTCAGGAGGATTGGTCCCAAAGATCCACCACCCCAATAGCTGTGGATAATAAGTGGTAAGGATTTGCATATTTCATTGGAAGACAAAAAGGTACAAAATGAGTTAGAGCATCCAGAGACCCATAGTAGAGATAGTGCAATTGGTCATCGAAATATCCTCTTTTGAAAAGCAGAGCTACCATGTGAATGAATTCAATCAAACAATACCCAGTGACACTGAATTGCACACCACATTCATGGTCAGAATCATCTCAATGCTATAGTTATTGAACATAATTACAGAACATAGTGCAGATTTGACACTAAATATACCTGGTCAGGCACCACTTGCCAAAAAGAATCCAAAAAATGTGGCAAAAAGTCACTTCAAAATAATGAACAAAATGGAGCAGCTCAAATACATCCCAATGATGTCCTCTCACGGAAAATGGGAAAAAAAAAATAGCCAGGATGATGGTATGGTGACAGATTTGATGTGAAAAAACGAAAAAGGATGATAACAAAGATTCCAAGATAAAGAATGATATGACAAGGGTAGGAATTGACTCATTCAAATGTTAAGTGGATAGGAAGGAAAAATTACAGAAAATGGTGCGATTTCAATGAGGAAAAATGCTGATATAGAAACTACTAAAGAACACAGTGTATGCATTAGAAATCCATAATCTCTGGCTAGTCAAAGGAATTGGATAGAAGCAGAATGGATCTAGAGGTTGGAGAAGGGAATGGAAAGAGGAAAGTATACATAACTAACCTCCAGAGAACCCAAAATTAAGAGCAGAAAAAAAAAAAAAGAGGACAGGAACTGGTGAACTAACATAGTGAAACCTGATGATAAAACATGTCAAGAAAGGGTGACCACAGGCCAACAAAATAAAATAATGATCCTGCCAACAAAAGCTGAAATGGAAGATTATACAAAGAATGAAGGTCTATATGGAGGTTCCAAGTCCTGGAAAGAAATTAAACAATAATGAATAAATAAAATAACCTAGCCAGCAACCAAGAATTTAACACAAAAGCAAAACCAAGAAACTGAAAATGGAAGACAAACCACCTACACGTCCACAACAGGAGAAACACATAGGTCACTGTTAGAAAGCTAAGTGGAATTTCCAATGTGGGGAATGGAAATAATTAAAGGATGATAATATGATGGTGTATATCAACTACTCAAAAAAAGTGTCAAAACTTAAAGACAGCCCAGATATGAAATCTGAACCCTCCAGCAAAGGACAAGATAAAAGCCACTTGAAAACAGAATGGATGGATATCACACAGCAAAGTGTGGCTGAGCAAGGAGACAAATGCAGATAAAAGTGAGACAGACAATACCAAAATGGAAACCATGTAAGAATCAACAGAAATGGTGCCACCTGATAGGAAATACTAAGAAAATGCAAGGAAAATGATGTATAGACAGACAAGTATAGGGGGAGCAATTTGTTCAATTTTGTCAAGGAATGAAAAACGGAAGACTAAAAATGGGTATGAATGGGAAATCTGTCACAGCACCAGCATTAGTGGTAGTTATGAACACCTGAAATTGAACATCACAAAGCTAACAAATTAAGAGAGAAAAAAAAAAAGTTTAATTGTGGTCCACAGAAAAAAACAAAAATTGACTAAATTAGAAAATACTTGAAAGTAAAATCACATGGATATAAAAACTAGCTCTTATTTTAAAAAATAAGCTGCTCCCCCTGTCATAAGCCTGTACAGTGTACCATTGCAGATAGTTGACGTTACATAGCAAAGGTTGTTTAATTTATATATATAATGGTGTCTTATTTCAGGATGGCTTTTCATGGGCCATACCTGGAGTTTGCTGGAGTGAGCAGCGATGTTTTCATAGAAGATGGAGAACTATCAGTTATTGGTGGCCTCAGCCTCCTTGTAATAGAGCTGTGCGACTTTGCCAGATTACATAGGTGGACAGACAAAAAATTGATAGATGTCATTCTAAAGATGACACCAGACACTACTAAATCATATGATACCATCCCGATAAAGATCAGTAGATTAAGAGCAAAGAAAAGGACGGTGAAAAAAGGTACTGCTAAATATAAAGCTTTTATGGAATCCCCATTTTTTGACAGCATCAGTCCTCAGAATACAGATGTTGTTACACCACAAGAAACATATCTTACCAGAACCACATAAACACATTGACACCTGTACTGATAGGATACTAGTGCTGTAGCAGCAGCCCAAGGCAGACTGGCTGATCTGAATAAGGAGATAAACTTCAAGAAGCATTTGCTAAATCAACAGGAAAAACAAAGCATGATTTAGAAATAGCAAGTAAAAAAGTACCAAGGCTTCGTCACTACTATAAACAAAATGTCAACAAAAGGGATAAAAGAGGACAAGAGGCACTTAGAAGCATTAAAGTTAAAGAGAAGATTATTTGTCAAGGGCACTTTCTGATTATTATTAAAGCATGTCTAAAAGCATATAATGATTGTTTATTATCATCAATAACATCTCTTAAAAGCATATCTTTATTTTCATTGCTTTAAATGGTACATTGATCATGCTTTTTCACAAGCTGTGGACACAAATAAATGTCAAGTTCATCTCAAAATTTGTTGACTATATTCCTTTGAATAAATGTCTCTATGTTAAATGTGGTTCATTATATGTCTTTTTTAATGCCAAATTCGAATTCTATGGCTCAAATTACATAAAAATGGAAAGTTTAAAACAAATATTATGAAAAATGTGGAAAATATAAAATATGAGCAAAATTCTGAAAAATGTGCAGCCGCGAGATAAGCCTGGATTATCTATACTAATCTGTTCTCAAATCCTGTGAATACAACACTTTTTGTCATAACTTTATTATTTAATATTTTTTTTAATTTAAAAAGTATTATTGTTCTTACATCAATGGCTTGAAAATTAATGCATTTTTCATGAAATATTTTGACCCCCCATTGCTACATTATCAGTGACTTCTTACAACAATAACAGTGTCACAACCCTATTGTTGGAAGGCTGGCTCATGTTCATTTGTATGTACATACATACAAAAAGAAGTAGTAGTTACAAGGGTAGCAGCAAGAGAAAAAATTTACTCTGAGAAAGGGCAGTAAAAATCAAAGCTTTTTTTGTGAAATGATGTAATATATTGCATCTAAGTTTAGAGTCTTTAATGTGAATTGATACCCAAGTTAGTCAACTAACTTAACTGTCAGCTACTGACAAGCACAAATTACACAGATCGGTGTCACATAAAATAATCAATTGAAATTATCATGGATTGCACATTTGGATAAAATGAAATTTCCTGTGTCATCTATGACCAACATATATTATTCCCTGACTGTCTGAACTATTGTAATGCATGACTGAACTATTACCTACAATAAATTGTGAAATTACAAAACATTAATATATTGTTTTATAAGTACAAGAAAAGCTGTATATTAAGAATCACAGATTGCTTAAATATCATCTTACAAAATTTAAATATGATTATGCTGTTCTGGAATCATTAGCAACATTTCAGAAAATAAACAAAGACAGTTCATCCACTTGTTTATGACAGTGCATAGCAATCTCACTTTTAAATTCTAACTTAAAACAAATGTTTTTGCATAAATGACAATCCAGAACTTAAAATTAAATTTTTGCTTTTGATTCTGGTGTAAAATTAATTATTTTACCAAGCATACTTTTCATAATTCAAATATTAATTGAAGCAGCATTTTATTTTGTGTATTCATGCATAAAGATGTATAAAACATTTAGACATTTGCCATACACTGCAGTGAATTCATACTTGAAGTACAAATAAAATAACTGCAAATGTTACCAAAATTATCCAGGCTACACCATAGTACTTTTGCCTTTGCTTTAAAAATGAGCACAAATTCACCTATATTACATTCTAATTATATATATATATATATATAGAGGGCACTTCACAAAGAGAATACCTGCCAAAAGATATTCACTACACTTATAATTACCCTATTTGTACACCATTGAAATATATAATTTTACTTGTAAAAGTTATCATAACTGGAAAACAAACATTTACCACTGACAGTGACACAAGTCCTTTTTAAAATATACTGAAGTTAAAACAAACTTAATAATTCTCTGAAATTTTCTATTAATAGAATTATTTGTAACCAATGAAAAAATTTAACTTAGAATATTTCAAAACCAATCAAGAAAATAATGTAATGTCTTAAAAAAAGTACTGTGTCAGTTTAATAGTTTGGAATTGCTTAGATTGGCTCAAACAGGTTAATTAGCCACTTAAATTATGACAGTTTTAGTATTTTGGTTTTGCTGTTAGGTGTTTTGTGCTCTAAATTGAATATTTAAAACGAAAAATTAAGGAAAGGTTCAAAAAATACATCTACAAAAACAGAGTTAACTTCTGTATAGACTTAATACAAAAAAATGAACGACCGACAAAAGTCAAATCTAGAAGTCTGGACTCTTGAAGGTCCAGAAATATTTTCATATTATTTGAGTCTTATATTGAACTATTTAGAGCATTTTAATGACAGATTCAATATTTTTTCTTCTGAAAGAAGCACTGCAGTTGCACAAAAAGTTACTAATTTCACACCATTCTGTTTTTTTCTCTTTCTCAATTCAACCAATCAGTAAGTTTGTTTAGTATGGGACAAGACCAAAAGCAATTACCTTAGGGAATTCTATCAAGTAGTTGTTGATATCACAACACGTTGCTGTTAAATGAAATAAATATACACTGATACTTTGATTGCACTCATCTGGGAACAACAAAAATTGTGGATAACTTAAACAGCAAACAACTGAGGCCCATTCCTTAAACTATGCAAAATGTTAATATATTTAAGTTCTTTATTTTAAATTACATTTTTACTGCTGTTTAAATCACATTATCAATGAAAAATTTCAGACCTGTCACAATCATAAAAGTGTCAGTCAGTCAGTATTTAGTTACACTCAATTTTTCTGAATTTTGAGTTACAAAGAGTCCAAAACCACTTTTTTTCCAATAATGGTTCCTCTTTTGATTACCCATTCCCATTTCAGTTGAATTTAATCACTAACATGGGCATTAATAGCTCCTTAATTTTGGCACTTTTCTATTTATTATTTATGCCTGTGAAAAATTAGTAAAACATTAGTGCAACTTTATGCTCAGAAATTATGAAAAAGCCTTTGTTAAAAAAAAAAAAAAGACTCAGCTCCAATTATATGCAGAAAAGAGAATAATGCATAACAAGGCTAAACCCCAACACAATCTAAACACACATCAGCAGTTAAAGGACACCCACAATGCAACAAAGAATAGCAGATGACAACTAAGAGAAATATTGAAGAAACTTTAATAAGTATTTTGTAGTCAAATAAACTTAACCAAGCTACAAATAGTGTATTCCTGTCTTAAAAGGTAAAAATAAAAGCAAGGCTTATGATCTGAATGCACACCAGATCTTTCAGCAAAAACCCCAGATATCATGCAACACCTGAACTTATGCAACAAAAATTAATTTCTGAGCAACAATTTCTGAATGTAAATTGTAATAGCACAGTTCTTAAGAAATTCTGGAGCAAAGAAAAAAATAGTGGATAATCAAAGCACTAACATAACCACCATTTCCTGATACAATCACTAGAACTTAGGTTAGGCACACTTGGCTCCCAAGTTTCTGGGCTGGCTTGTAGATCTGAAAATATGTGTCGAAGCTTGCAAGAACTAAGAAACAAAGTAAAACTGGTACTGATTACAGATACTGTGCCAATAACACCCTTTCCTACCTTAATTTTACAGAATTTCTTTTGTACAGAACATTTTTAATATGCACTTTAGTTTCATAAAAAAGGTATGATGAGAAGATAAATATTTGCAAACTGTAAAATATGGTTAGGTGAGTAGTTCAATTTGCTCATTATTCATTTCCATTTAATTTACTGATTATAACCCACATATGACTAATATTCCTGTTTATAGTTTGCTTCAAAACATTAAACTAACCTGTGTTTCATATGAAAGACTTCTTGAGGTACAACCTCAGGAGAGGTTAAAACGATGCATAAGATAAAATTAAACAGTATAAGAAACAGTAATGGTAATATAAAAAAAATATTTAATTACATATATTTTATTTTTTCAATTCTATCAGCAATGTAAAAAACAGTTTTTATACTTATAAAAACATAAGCTGAAAACAAGAAATTATTCATATATACAGAAGTTTACAAAACACATTACAACAATTAATGTTTACACTTTACAGTGGAAAATGGAAAAAACTATAGAAACATACGAAATGTGCCAATAAATAATTCAAGAAGTTGAAAACTTGCTGAACTAGGTACTACTTCAAAAAAAGCATGACACAGCTGGGTTACTACTTACCCAGTTCTGTTTCCTATCTGATTAGAGTTTGTTATAATTAAACACAAGTCTTGTGTGTAAGTAGGTTAGACTTAATGATGTTATATACTGTTAGGATGCTATTGGCTCAGGTACAAGTAAAAATTATTAACAGCTAATACATTTCAATTACCTGTATAGTTGAACAAAAATACTCATAAAATTGCAAACAGTAATTATTTTGTGTGTACGCAACATTACTTAATAAATAATAATTCTTGGCTCCCATGTGTCCCACGATATATACTGGAAATGGTGAATTTTATTTTATGAATGAAAACTGAAAAAAATTCAATAACATGTTTCTTCTAAGACATGGATGGAGAAAAATAAATTGTCCTTAGTACCAAACTAAGGTTAATTCTATTATGATCCACTTGCCTCGTTGCACACTAGTCATTCTTCATGCACCTATACACAGGTAAATAACCTTGAGGCATCTCATAATAGCTGGGTAAGATCTTCCATGGACAGTAGTTTCCCAAAAGCAATTGTGCTTGAAATTAATTTTAATCTTTTCCTCAACACTATTGTGAAAAAATTTGTTTATTGAAAGTATAAACCTCTTTTAGATAAGTAAAATTTGCATTCCCTTTATTCCAAGGTTAACACTGTTTCATTTGATTTGATTACAAATTCAATTTTAAACTATACTGCCTTTCACTTCATTAAAAAAATTGATCTGGGAGATTAGTTTAATAACAAAGCATTCAAGTCAGTTACTATTCCATCTTTCCAAGGTCGTAGCAATGTTGTTAACACTGACTCTACTTCAATTATCACCAGCAGAGACCACTTGCAAGTGAAGAACATAACCTGTCATTGTTCAACATGTTGAAAGTTTCCCTTTTCTTGTTTCCAAGGTGCTTTCCTCTCTCTCTGAATGACTATGAGGATAATGAATGGCTCTTTCCATCTCTTGGGCTTGCATTAAGCTTCTCTTTACCTTTAGGGTACAATGTTTCAACTCTGAAATATGTTTATGAATTTGATTTCTGAAGATGTTCCTCTTTTTCTTTTTTTTCGCCACCTATGCCTCTTTATTCTGTCTGTTTCTTCTTACATGTGTCTCATTCAGAAGGCTATTTGGTTTTTCCTTCTCCAAATATACATATTCATACCAACATGTTTCTGGATCAGTTTCAATCACATTGTCAAATACTTTGTTCTCCTTTACCATAGGATTCCTTTGCATGATTTACGACTAGTTCTAATCCTCAGACTTCCTTCACCCTCCTAGGGGACTGAACTTACTAAATATTTATGATCAGTAGTTTTCAATATTTTGACTAGGCTACTGTCTTGTATTTTTTCTCTGCTTACTTGTGTCCTCTATTGTCAGAACCTCTTCCCCACTCTTATTTCTGTGACCTTCTTCAGGTGTTTTTTTTTGTTTTTTTTTTGTTTTTTTAAATCGCTGAACTTTAATGGTTTACCTAACACCTTTGAAACTTGGACCAAGGTTTCTCAACATCAATCCTCTCATTCCTACTTGTTTATTTCTACCAACTTGTGTATTCTCTCCCTCCCATTTCTCTTCTTTCAATTTCTTCTTTTCATTTTCTGTCTTGTGGAACTGGTCATCACACATCCTTTATTCTCAAGTCAGTGATGGACAGGTATTTTTCTGTTTGCAAACCTATGGATCCCATTTTCATCCAGCTGGTAAATCATTCCAGTTTTTACTTATGGCTTTAGCTTAATTTCTCTTTCTTCCTCAGCATCTTCTGAATCTTAAGATTGTGTTATCAAATCTTTTACATACAAGAGCTATTAAAAGGATCCTTTATCTTGTTTCCAAAACTTGAGTAGTTCAGGAGGGAGATAATTCCTTTTCTCTCATTTCCTTTTTGTCTCAGTTTTTAATGATCATTTTAATCTCATTTACATTTCACATCTAGTTTGTGCATTCAGGTGTTACTCAACATGTACAGCTTCATTTTTGGATTCCCACAATTGTTTATTGCTGCCATGGGACCTCTCTTCTTCATGGGATTTTTCATCCCAGTTGGATTTATCATCTTATCTGGATTATATATTCCTCCTTTTACAAAGTTGCCTGGAGGAATTATCAATGTATCATGTCTCATCCTACCAAATCCATCACTTAAAGGACTCAGTAGCTTTCCACTTTTAATGACTCTAAGACGGGATCCTCCAGATTGGAATGCAGGCTATATTAAACATCTTTTTCTTCTATTATTTTAATCTTCTGGTAATTTAGTTTCCCTCAGGTTATTGCCTACCTTAAGTTGCCATTCTCCACTCTACTCAGGTTCTGAGAAGTGAATTATATAAGAGAAATGAGTGAGGAAGTGAAAGAGGCATTTGTCGAACAGACTATCATAAATTTACACTGAATTAAAGGAAATCAAAAGCATTAATCCCATTAACTGCTCCAAATGGCCCATTTTTGACATGGGTCTTAGGATCTGGGCGAATACCCTATTGATAGCAGAAATGCATACAGTTTTGAAGCAAGAAAAGGAAAAACCATTTACTGTGGGGTCCACTTTAATAAGCATTTGGGGGCAGTCTGTAGTTGCCATTCAATAAACCTCACGTTTGACAACTGACTCAAAATGTGTAAGTTATCAACATAGACATGTAGGAGGGAGTTGTCCACTCATGGCATGAATCTTTATAATTAAAAGTACAATACTCATGACATAGCCATGAGGAACAAGTTTCTGTGAGAAAAAACATGAAAGTGTCTAACCCACACAGACTTGGAATTGCCAATTCATTAAAAAAAATGTTAAAAAAAGTGGGTGAATGGCCATGCAACCCTTACAAGTGGAAGTCTCACAAAATGCCACACCTCCATATTGTATCATATGCTTTCTCAAGACCAAAATATACAGAAACAAGATGTTATTACTTGAAAGAGGCTTCCCTGATTAATGTTTCAAGTCAAATTAGGTGGTCCATGGTATAGTGCTATTGTTGGGAATCCACACTGAGTGGATGAGGTTGTTTGATTGGAGAGAACCAAACAAGAGGAGTATTAACCATCATAAGATCTTACAGGGACAGCTTGTCAAAACAATTGGATGGTAGTTCAAAGGAATCTTGGGATCCTTCTCAGGCTTAGAAAAATGGAGTACAACAGCTTGGCACAAAGCATCAGGAAAAACATTCTTCTGCCACATTTGGTTGAAAACAACCAGAAGAGTAGCAAGAAATGCAGAAGAGAGATGGCACAGCATTTCATAATGAATATCATACAGTTCGACTGATGTACTGCCAGACCGATGAAGAGCAAGTTTAAGTTCCACCAGTGTGAGGGAGTGATTATTGTCATACAGGCAATTAGCCCAACAGGAAAGAAGCAATCGTTCTGCTCGTGTTTTGATGGCTAACAATATGGGGGATCAAGTAGAAGTGCTAGATTCACAAGAAAAGCTTTCACCAAGACTACTGGCAATGCTCTGGGCATCATCAACTTCCTGGCCATCAAAGAACAAGATCAAAAGGGGGGGCAGAAGTATACTAGAAGTATATACTAACTTTTCAAATCTTGTTCCATATGACTTTGGAACTGGTGGTAGAAGAGATGTTATAGATGTATTTAATCCAAGATTTCTTCTCGCTTCGACATCTGACCTGCCAATATTGTGCATGAGCCCAATGAAATGAAATGCAGTTTAAAAAAGTGGAATACCTATGAAAGTTATCCCATGCCCATTTTTGAGCTTTTCTTATCATGCAACAGGCAGGGTTTAACCAAGACAAAGATACTGTGGTAAATTTGTTGAGCTTGTATGAATACATTAAGCAGCTGCCTGGACAATACAGTTAGTTACTGCTGCCACACAGTTGTCTATCTATGGTTCACATGTGATGGCAAAATCAAGTTCTGAGAAAGCAGTGAAAGAAGGCCAGTTAACCTGGTCCAACTTCCACTGAGACATGTAGGTCAGACAGCATCAACCATGGCCAGTCTCTCTCAAAATGATAGGAAAATGATCACTGCCCCATGGATTACTGTGGACCCTCCAAAGAAAAGTGAAGGGGAGCAGATAAAAAGATCAATGGCAGTAAAAGACTGACTAGGTGAATTAAAATAAGTATAAGAACCAGTACTGAAGAGAGATAGGTTGTAGTCCAAGAGCATGCTCTTTATAGAATAACCCCTCCGATCAATATCAACACCACATTAGAAGAGATTACATCCATTAAAATCCCCCAATAGTAAAAAGGGGGAATAGCAACTGCTCAATCAGGGTATTAAGGTCTGACTCCTTATAGATCTCTTCAGTAGTCAGGCACAAAGAACAAATAATGATAGTATGACCAAAGGAAACACAGATCGCTACAGCCTCCAAAGGTGTATTCAAGTGACAAAGACAGGGTAGGTAAATGCTGTTCAACCAGCAGTGCCATTCCACCACGTGCTTATCCATCATGCAACCTCTTGTATTTGTACAAAGAAAACTGCTGAACAGTGATGGTATCAGCAGGTTTCAGAAACATTTCCTGTAAGAAGACACACACAAGATGGTAAGAATCAATCAAATCCTTAATGTCATCTGTACTTGATTGAAAACCTCAACAGTTTCACTGGATCAGAGTGGCCATTTTTATTTATGTGGAGGAAAACATGGTGGGAAGCCCTTCTCTTTTTGACCACATTTTTTTTCTTTATTGGACAAAGATCTATCGACCTTCATGGATCCTGTCCTGGGTCGAATAGTCAGTTCTGTGTTTGTGGAAAAAGATTCAAAGGACTTAGGACATGAAAAATGGTCAATTCACTTCTTGGGACTGCAGAAGAGAATAGACCCAAGGATACACCTGAATCTGAAGGAAGTGGAACTGAGCAATCACAGGAAGGAGTGGTAGGAACAAAGGTGGAAATAGGCATAGATGCATCAATTTTAATTATGGAGGGCACAAGATTAAGATGTTTTGCAAACGACTCTGTTGAAGGCACAGAAAGATCTGTCTACAGTCCAACTGTGGCAGTGGAATGGAATGCAGCAGCACATGTTCAAGATGGAGTTGGAGACAATTTTCAGGTCTCTGCATAGGTGATATTACCAACAATCTTCAAGCATTGCACCTCTGTCTCTTCTACCAATTTAGGACTAGAAATAGAGTAAGAGGGCTGTGGGTCATTACAGTTAATACAGTGTGGTTTCAGGTTGCACTCATGTTGTGGCATTTACTACCATAATGAGCACATATCAAAAAAATTATGACATGATGTTTTTGAGTTACCAAACAGCTGACAGTGGAAACATCCGAGAGAGCTAGGAATGTAAGGAAATACCTTGCAGCTCAGATAACCAACTTTGACTCTGACAGGAGGTCGTGGCAATATAAACATTAATATCAGAACATTGGTAAGGTCCATAATTCTGTTTTTATGTATGAAGATTCAGTACACTGTAGTAACACCTTAACTGGAGAAATTAACAAGGATCTCTGACTCAGGAATGTTCTTTAAATCCCTCTCTACTATAACTGCTCTTGAATAATTCAAAGTGCATGGTGAGTAACCTCAATGGGTATATGGCATTTGATTTCATCAGGAATTTGGTATGTTATGGTGAAGATGTTTCCACCAAAATGTCTAGAACAATTTCTTTGCTGACTTTGGGGAGCAAGCAAGTACCTTTTGAACAAAAAAAAAAAAAAAAGGAAACATCTGCCCTAAGTATTTCTCAGATAAGGAATGGATAATCAGAAATCAAAGTGCAGTGGGGATACATTGTCTATTAGTCTTAACCTCCATTCCCCAGTCTCACATAAGTAATAAAAGAGTAGCAAAAGATACAGAAATAGAAATTGGGGGAGCAAAATGTGGGTGCTCAAGCCAACAACATTCCACATCTATATCAACCTTCACTGCTTTCATACAGTGGTGGAAAGGTGACTGCTCTCCAAAGTAAAGAAGGAGAATAAAAAGAGAAAAATTAAATAAAAAATACTAAGATACTATCACTTGGGCATAAATAAGTTAAATAAGCTTACCTCCTAAATAGGCATTCCAGTCCCCATTATGGTGGTAAGGCATTAAATAGTAGCTGAGTAAATGAATTATACTAGCACAAAGGGTCCTAATCAATTTCAGCAAAGTACAAAAATCAGTAGAATAAATCACTACTCACAAGAGTAAATAATTCCACAAGGGTAATCATCTAATATTAAAAACTTACTGAAAAAGTTTCAGAAAATCACCAAGATACAAAGTACAACAGTGACATTAAGAAATGATAAATCTTCAATGCAGCTGTTTTTGATTAATATGCTATAAATATGGATAAAAGTGAAGGACATGGAAATATTCTTCACAGTGAAAAACAAATGCATTTGAATTTATTTTGAAGCTACATAATGACATGTTCAATAATGCATTCTTACTACTGCCCAGGTTTCAGTCAAATATTTGTAGTTCTTTTTTCTGTAATAGCTATAAAACTATAAATTAATAAAATATTATTAGAGACATCAATAAATATAAACATTGAAGCATTTCCATTTAGCACAGGATGAAGTATCTCCAGATAGTATAAAGGAGCTTAAATGGCTTTGCAGAACTTAAGTGAGTAGTGAAAAAGAACTTGAAGAATTTTTTAGGGTGAAGATCAACTTTCAAGAAACAATTTAAAAATGTCCCTACCTACAACTTTCATAGAAATTTATTTAATAGATGTTGCATAGATTTTGGCACAGTATACACATCTTTTTCTGCTGTATGCTTTGTTGCTTAAATGACTGAGAAGAAAAAGTTGACAAGTAGGAATGAAAACTAATAGCATTTCTTGTTCCCTTTCAAAACAAAAACAAAAAAACAGTTCTACAGTCTGCACAAGAGTATTTCAGTTGATTTGCATAGAACTGAATAGAATATTTATTGCCATTTTGTTTTAGACTTGTGAAACAGGAATAATAATATGAAGAACAAATGGATGAATTTTGAATTTTACCTCCTATTTGGAAAATAAAATTTTTGCTGTTATAAACATTTAGCTGCACTAACCAATTAACAGAAAGTCTTTAGTAATGCTTCAAAAAGTCTAAGATTGTTTTCACTCTTATGTTTTGTTGAAGTTTATGAAATTCCTGAGCAATTCATTATAAACCATTATTGTGGTTCATAACTTTAAAAGAAAAACTACACCAAAAACACACATTTCTACCTCAACAAAAATTATACACAAATAAAGCTTGTTATTAATCTATTATTTCTCAACTAACAAATTACACTAACTAGGATGACTTCACTTTTCTTAAAAAGATACTATATAATTTCAAGACCCATATGTAGAAAGTAAAAAAGGAAGACTTACCAGTAGGTGTTGTAACAGTACAAGGAGTAAATGGAAGTTGATTTAAACCTTCTTCCACAACCAATCGTATCTGTGCAATAAAAACAAAACAAAAAAAAAAGAAATTTCAAAGTTTAACTTTAGAAGTTATATTCAACACAAAAACAGTATATAATGATAATATAATAAGTTACCAAGACTGGCATTGCGTGGTGATGAAAATACTTGACTTGTAGTAAGTGTGTGTGTGTGTGTGTGTGTGTGTGTGTGTGTGTGTGTGTGTGTGTGTGTGTGTGTGTGTGTGTGTGTGTGTAGACAGGACTAAAGTCAGATAGTTCAGGCAAATAATTGTTAGGTGATTATCCACATGTCATTCAATGCTGGGAAAATAAATATACAATATGCCAGTGCCTCAATGATCCATACAAATCTAAAGAAAGCAAAAAAAATTAAGAACAGAAACAAAAGATAATCAAGGTATTAGCATATCTCACAAGTTGGTCCACTGTTTATTCAAAATACAATTTTACAATACCTTTATTGATTGATTGATTTAGTGTTTTATGGCACAAAGCAGCTAGGCTTTCTGCACCAAATACCCAGTAAAAAGGTAAAAATAAAGTAAATATAGTAAAATACATAAAAGGAAATGAAGGTAAAACAAAAAAAGCATAACACCAATGTTGACACCTAGTCTACAACATTAAGAGAGAAAGCAGAGTAAAAGTTAAATATTTACTCCAGCAAAATTGTAATGATCATAACTTGCCAGGAAGATTAACAGATAAGTTCAAGAACCACCGTCAATCACCTGAAGTTAGCCTTTCCAG
This sequence comes from Carcinoscorpius rotundicauda, assembly GCA_011833715.1. Lineage (NCBI taxonomy): Eukaryota > Metazoa > Arthropoda > Merostomata > Xiphosura > Limulidae > Carcinoscorpius > Carcinoscorpius rotundicauda. The sequence continues at coordinate 26,089,533 of CM022404.1, forward strand.
TCCTGGTTCTGGGTTATATGTCATTATGGCCAGTACTAAAAAGGTAAAGTGGTAAAAGTGTGAAATGATATCCAGCAAAAGTGTAATAACAACTTGCTAGGATGACTAACGAGTAGTTCAAACAGCAACGGTAGTCACCTGAAGTTCGCCTCTCCAGTCCTGGTGTCGAGTTCTTTGATGGTCTGGCCATTGTCCAATGTCAAATTAAAACGGAGAGAATAAAACTGTATTGGAAAGAAACCCCAATTAAAAAGATTAATGGACATTAATAAATTAAAAATGTTATCAAGGTGGATAGTGTCACCATCACCAATAACACTGTCCAATGTTACAGATAGACCCTGGGAAAAAATATGTTTAAAATATTGCCGTCATTGAGAATTTTAACGATGGCAAGAAAGTAAAACATGGCTGATAGTGAATTGAGTGTCACACAAACACATTGGTACATCAGTTCCAGATAAAAGAAAACGATGAGTTAAAAAACTGTGACCAATGCGTAGCCTAGTAAGAACAACTTCCTCCTTCCGAACTTTACAGAAGCTGGATGGCCAAAGTCCAATTTTGGGTTTGATTTAAACAAGTTTGTTGTCGCGTTGCTCACTCCAAGTGGACTGCCAGCTGGCACGGAGCCGAGCCTTGAAGACAACACCATAGTCCATGTACGGAATAGGCATAGGGGTGATAGTGCCAGAACAAATAGATTTAGCTGCTATGTCTGCAAGCTTATTCCCGTGAATACCAACATGGCCTGGTATCCAGAAATACTGGATAGAAATACCTATTAATGAGAAATGAGCCAGTCTGTTTTGAACATCAGCGAGAATAGGATGTGAGCTAGCGTATAGCGACTCCAAGGCAAGTATAGAACTAAGCAAATCAGTATAAATAGTGCTGTTGGAGTACTGCTCAGCTGCAATATGATCCAGGGCAAGAGATATGGCATACAGTTCAGCAGTGAACACAGAAGCTGTAGAGGGGATTCTGCATGCAACTACTGACCACAGCAAACCATAGCAGAGCCCACTGAATTACCTGATTTGGAACCGTCTGTAACAATGGGAAACATGATTGTTTGAAAGATATTCATTGAATAAAAGACAGTACTTCTAATCTGGAGTATCTGCCTTTTTTAGGTGACTGAAAGAAAGGTCACATTTGGGGGCTGTAATAAGCCACGATGGAATGGGCCAACCTGTGGAATCTGCAATGTTATACAAGGACAGACCCAATTCATCCAATTGCACCCAGATATGAAGGACAAATGGAGCAATGACAGATAATCTGTTCCGAAAAATTAGTGCCTACCAAGGAAGAAAAACGCATCCCCAGGTGAGATGCTTTTTTTAAGGAACAAAGTTTTGAAGTATATCGTAAAGATAGTTGCAAACGGCAAAGATGCAGAGAAGGATCATGAGATTCAACGTACAAGCTTTGAACTGGAGAGGTACGGAAAGCCCCAGTGCAGAGTCAAAGTCCTTGGTGATGAATGGGGTCCAGCATCTTTAAGGCCGAGGGTCTGACAGAGCCAGACCAATGATCTATGGTCAAGTTGTGATCAAATAAGAGCACGATATATCTTTAACAGTAAACATCGATATGATCCCCAACTAGTGGAAGAGAGGACACGGAAGATGTTCAATGCTCTTGTGCACTTGCCCCAAAGCTGCTTTAAGTGTGGTATAAAGGTCAGCTTATGATCAAAGATAAGCCCCAAGAACTTCGTCTCCAGGACCACTGGCAGCACAACTTCACCGATATGAAGTTCAGGATCAGGGTGAATATCCCGTTGACAGCAAAAGTGCATGCATACGGTTTGAGAGTGAGAGAAATTAAAGCCATTTGCAAGAGTCCACTTCAATACACAATTGAGGGCAGTTTGTAGTTGCCGCTCAATATATCTCATGTTTGACGATTGACATGAGATGTGAAAGTCATCATTATACAGTCCATTCACAACAGTGAGAGGGAGTTGTTCAACGATGGCATTTATCTTTATACTGAAAAGTGTCGAACCCAAATGAACTTAGAATCTCCTGCCCATAAAATTTTTTTAATAAACATGGGTAGATGGCCACGTAACCCATATGTATGGAGGTCTCACAATACGCCATGCCTCCATGTTGTGTCATAAGCCTTCTTTATGTCAAAGAATATCGATACAAGATGTTGGCGGTTGAGAAAGACTTCTCTGATAGATTTTTAAAGATGAAGTAGGTGGCCTGTGGCGAAGTGCTGTCGTCGGAACCCACACTAGGTGGGCAAGAGGAGGTTGTTTGATTGGAGGAACCAAACAAGACGAGCATTAACCACCCATTCTAAGGTCTTACAGAGACAGCTCAAAGCAATTGGACGGTAGTTTGAAGGAATCTTGGGATATTTCCCTGACTTAAAGAAAAGTAAAATAATAGGCAGATGCCAGGCATCAGGAAAAACATTCTCCTGCCAGATCTGGTTAAAGAAAAACATCAAGAGAAGCAGGAGATAGATGGTGCAGCATGTCATGATGAACGTCATCAAGTCCAACAGACATACTGCCAAACTAATGAAGGGCCATTTTCAGTTCCACCAATGTAAACGGACAATTATTGTCAAAGAAACAGTCATGTCGAAAGGAAAGTCATGATGGCCAAGAAGGTGGAGGAACAAACAGATGTGCTAGATACCCGGTAAAAGCTTTCAACTAGAGTGTTAGCGATGTTTCGGACATCAGTCACCTCCTGACCATCAGAGAGCAAGATTGAGAGGCAGACAGAATTGTAGTGCCCGTTAACCTTTCAAATCTTGTCCCATATGATCTAGGAACTAGTGGTAAAAGATATGCTAGTTGTGAACTTAATGCAAGATTCCTTCTGGCTTTGACATCTTACCCACCTAGCATGTACATGAGCCCTTGGAAAGCAACACGGTTTGAAAGTGTGGGATATCTACGAAAAGTATCCCAGGTCTGTTTTTGAGCCTTCCATGCTAAGGATTCCACCACGGACAAGGATATTCTGGAAAACGGGATGTTTTAGGAATACACTGAACAGCTACTTGTATAATACAGTCAGTTACCGCTGCTACACAGTCGTCTATTGATGGCTGGATCAAGTTCTGTGAAAGCAGTGAAAGTGGACCAGTCTGCCTGATCCAGCTTCCACCAGGACACCTGGGTACGGTAGCATCGACCATGGCCAGTCTCTCTCAAAAGGATCGGAAAATGATCACTGCCCAGTGGATTACTGTCAACCCTCCATGAAAAATGGGAGAATAATGAAGGGGAGCAAACTGAGAGATCAATAGCAGTGAAGGACTGACTTGGTGCATGAAAGTAAGTGGAAGAACCAGTATTGAAAAGAGAAAGATTGTGATCAGAGAGCATCCACTCTACAGATCGACCCCTCCCCATCAATAACAGCACTTCTCCAGAGGAGATGATGTCCATTAAAATTCACCAGAATTAGAAATGGAGACGGCAACTGTTCAACGAGAGCATTAAGGTCTGATCATATGTCTCTCCAGGGGACAGGTGCAGAGAACAAACAGTGATGGTATGACCCAAGGAAACATGGATGGCTACAGCCTCCAAGGGTGTGTTGAGTGAAAAAGACCGGGTGGGCACATGCTGATTAACCAACAGTGCCACCCCTCCACATGTACTCGACTATCACAAAACCTGTCATTTCTGTACAGAGAAAACTGCCGAATGAAGACTGTATCAGCAGATTTGAGAAATGTTTCTTGTAGAGAAAGACAAACAGGCTGGTAGGAAGCAATCAGCGTTTTGATTTCATCCAGAATAGAACATAAACCTCGACAGTTCCATTGTATCAAGGTGGCCAATTTTAAGAACAGGTAAGTGAAGTAGCTGGAGAACCCTTCTGTTTACGACCACATCTTTTTTCTTTACTGTCGGAGGAGGTCTATCAACCTCCATTGATCCTGCCCTGGGTCAAGTTGGCAGGTCTTTGTTACTGCAAGGGGATTCCAGTGACTGAGGATGTGAACAAATGATTGTTTTGCCTCTTGGGGTGGGAGGAAAAGGATATATCAGAAGAAATGCCTGTATTTGAAACCAAAGGATGTGGATCTTGGGGTTTGTTGGAATGTATGGGAGGAACAAAGATGAGTAGAAGTAGATTCATGAACCTTTTTAACCAGAGGTCAAAAGGCTTTTCATTTGTTTTGAAAATGATTCTCTTGGAGGCACAGAGAGATCCATCTGCACTCCTACTGTAGTTGTGGGATGAAGTGCAGCAGCATACGTCCGAGATGGAGTGGTGGGCAGCAATTTCCAAGGCTCAGGATAACTAATGTTACGGGTCATTTTCAAATGCTACACCTTTTTCCTCCAACCATTTTGGGCAATAACGAAAGTAAGAAGGGTGAGAACCATTGCAGTTAATGCAATGTGGGTTCATATCACAGTCATAGGCATCATGATCCTTGCCACCACAATGAGCACATATAAGGGAAACACAACATGATGTCTTTGAGTGGCCAAATCTCTGACATTGGGAATATCAAGGAGGCTTTGGAATGTACGGCAAACCCTGGAAATGAGATAACCTGCCTTGATGGTGGCAGGTGCACATGGTGAAGTAAATGTTAAAACAAGGGTATTTGTTGGCAGTGTAACTCCATCTTTGCAAGTGGAGATGCGCCTCACTGCAGAAACTCCTTGAGTGGAGAGACAAGCGAGAATCTCTGACTCGAAAACGTTCTTCAAATCCCTTTCAACGATAACTCCTCGTGAAGAATTCAAAGTAGCATGGGGTGTAACCTCAATAGGTATATCCCCAATTGCCTTTGAATTAAAGAAGAGTTCACTGTGTTCGGATGTGAATGTTTCAACCAATATGTCACCATATTCTTTACTGACTTTGGAGAGCCAGCAAGTCCCTCTCGTCCCTTTTGAATAAAAATGGGGGATATTTGGTCTAAAGGATTTTCTGAAAAAGAATGTAATATAAGAAAATGGGGTACAGGTGTAACTGATGTTGAAGATTGCTGTTCAGAGTCTTCAAGATGTGGTCGCTTACCCGTTGACTGTTTTTTACAATTTTATTTAAATTTTTTGGAGGATCCATAGGAAAAAGGAAAAATTTCGGAACCCACTGACCACACCCACCATGGAGCCCTACAAGGGGACGCACTACAAAGTAATGCAAGGACAATGCAGCAACATCAGGATTTCGTGAGCACTATACCTGAACACCAGCATCAGACACAATGTCCACAACACCTGTTGAGAACTTCCAACACTGGTACTTGGTTGGCTCTAGCCCAAGTGGACCAGCCGATTGACCCAAGGGGGGCCACCCAAAGCCTGCCCGTCTACAGGAATTCGAGGCCAAAGTGGTGTTTTAGGGTTGGACCCCTCAACCACCACGATCCTCTCCTCCCCTTCACAGATCACCACACATGGCAAACTCTTGGGTATTGGCTCCTCGATGTGGATTCCTTACGTGGTGAGGGGATCTCCCAGGGAAGGTTCTGTTCTGTCTGGTTACCTTCTCTGAGAGGTCTCCTCACCACGTTCAGGAATCCACATCAAGGGGCCAATACCTTTAAGTTCCTTGTTTTAGATTATATTCTTTTATACTCTCATTTAATCAAATCATTATGAAAAATTGTAAAACCTGTCACAATCTTATAAATCAAGTGTTAGTTAATCGGTCAAATCGACTGCACTGAAATACACAACTTGCACAAATCCAATCCCTCTTTTTCTCCTATAATATATTTCATTTTTTCACTGCACTTTCCATTTAAAATTGAAGTTAATCACTATCTCAGGCATAAATTGGTCCTAAATTTTAGAATCTTTCTTGCCATAGCTACAGAAGTGCATTTGCAGCTGTCAATGTCTTTTAAAAATAAGTAAAAAATTAAAATAAATCTATGCTTGGGAATTATTATGAAAAGCTTTTATCAAACCACACCACATTTAATTATCTGAATGAAAGAGTGCAATGCACAAATAAGCAACAGCCCAATACAACTGGGACATGCATCTGTGGTCAAAGAATGCCCATCATGTAGTACAGTACATATCACAATTGAAGTTGATTGAAATCTTCAAAAAATCTTAATGGGTATTTTGCGTGTTTTTGTGTGCTATTCTTTTTAATCACTAGTCAAATAAATTTGACAACTACAAACATTTTGTATTCCTGTTTTAAAAGCTAAAAGTAAAAGATGCAAGGCTTGGCTTGAACCAGCCAAATGACACCCAATTCTGCATGAGAAAACCCTAAATATTATAAAACACCTAAACTTTCTCAATCAAACCAATTATGCATATCACACCTACAGCACAAAACATCACACATACCTCCGCAAATACTGCACCCACAACTCAAATAGTAACACTTGCAAACAGAGAAACATGCCCGTCATCGACCACAAAGTGCAGCTGAATTCAGAAAACACTTTCACTCTACGAACTTTAAACAGATACGGAGTCTTTCAAAAGGTGGTCTCATTGTTAAATGTGATCAACATAAGGACTATGTCCATCTCCAGGCCCCAGGACATTTCTGGTGGCAAAACAAACAGACACCTACCAGTTACACTCATTAGTCATTAACAATGTTCACATGGATTTAGATGAAAATTAAATTTATGATGAACCATTAGCTTCACATCACAAACCATACAATGCACAGAGACTCACTTTATTCTCTACTAAACAGAAAACATCATGAATCAAGACATCTTTTCTAAACAATGAGGATTAAAACTAGTTGCTTAGGGTTGTGTTCTTTTTTCTCACACACACACACAAAACAAATGGTTAAGCCAAACACAAACCAATGCTTCATGTCAAAAACTTAGGTACTCTAAGCCTTATTGAAAAATAAATCCCAGATACACAAGATATGTTTGACTGAAAAATGTAAAGAGCTGCCCTAATAAAATGATCAAGTGATATGCACTGACTGTCAGGAATCAAAAGGCAGCTTGTTGTAAAGCTTGCCCCACATACCAACAAAACCACAATAATTTTATAAAGATTCCAACCACTTTAATTACACACAACACTTCCACAGCACACCAAAACATCTCTCTGACAAACACTAAAATACACAGCAATTGTCAGACAGAGCTCAGCCAACATCCACTACACAATCCAGACATCCACTCAACTATCTCCAAGACTTAATTTCATTGCAAACAACATAACTGATAATCACATATCACACACCTGAAAGTACATTAACACTGTTGCCCCTAACATACCAAAACACAATGCTATATGGCTGTATTACCACAAAAAAAACTTTAAAAGATTTGGGAATTCACCAGGAACCTTCTAGCTTTCCTCACAGAGTTACAACCAGTAAAGAGGGCATCCAAGGCACCAAATGTATCACTAATTAAACACAACTGACTTGGCAAAATACTTCATATTTCCCAACCTAAAGTGACACCACATAACACTGCATATTAAATCATGCAAGTGGAAGGTAGCTTCTCCATACACAACATAAAAATTCTTCACATTAATATCCAAGGTACCTTCAACACTAAGACATTTAAGCTCTTCAACCAAAAACAGCAATGTCAAAGCAAACATAATTACCATCTTGGAAATTAGGGCCAAAAAGAAAAACCAAAATACCTATCCTGGTTTTAAATCTTACTTGCTCCAAGCTGATACAAACATGAACAAAAAAAAATATTGCCTCCTTTTTAAAATTAAGCATTATAACATTTATTGCAACAGAGTTCCCCATAAAAATCACTAGGGATAACATCTTACCACATGTATCAACAGAAACAACAAACCCATAATTACTGGTGATCTGAGCAGTTCCCACACTGATTACTTCAGCATTCAACAATCAGCAGGGGAATAACTACTGGAAAGTAACAACATGCACATTACCAATACAAACACTCCAATTAAATACAATGCCACAAATGACACTATGAAGTCTTACAGTATATCATCATACCATAACTCATTTGTCACGAAAAAAAAAACTTTACAGTCCACCCCAAAATCTCCAGTAACCACTTCTCAATCTCACTTAAAATTGAGCTCAACTAAACTCTTACCATAAATAATAGATCTTCCTAGAGTATACAATTTCACCAACACAAACTAGAAATACTACAATGCAATACTTGACATCTCACTTCCACCCCTACTTAAGATAGTAAAAAACAAAGCACAACTACACAAACATGCAGAATTTCAGCAACAAAACAACTCACCCTGCACTCTTTCAAAAGCCCACACAGTCAATCACTGGTAACTTACAGCTGAAATTCACTCACTTAATTTAGAATACAGATGCCTAAAGTGACAGTGTGTAGTTACATGGGACATGACAATTAAACCTAAAATAAACAAAATTCACACTCAAATCAAAAGGCACGTCAAAATACTTAAGGAAACTAATTGGATTGTCTTATCTAACAGCCTTGATGCTGTAAAGAGCAATCCAAACATATTCTGTAAAAAATTCAAATCTTTAATGACAAAGTAACAGTAACATGTTCCACTAGACAAAACCCAATAAAATTACAGCCAAAACTGACACAGGAAAAGCTAATCTTTTAACAAACTACTTCCAAAAATCTTTTTAAGACTTCTATTAAATTCAATCAAAGCAACTGTAAACAACAATGAGAAAGAAAATCCATACCTATACACAGCAAGATTCCCAGTCAATAGCCTAAACACTCAATGACAGTAATGATATCAAACCATAAAGTCACCAAAGGTGAACTAAAAACCTGCAACAAAAACCTTAAAATACATGGCCTCTGGACATGATTAAATCAGGAATATTGTTCTTTAAAAAGCCTCTGACACATTACTCAAACACCAAGTCAAATCTCACAACCTGTCAGTCATTTGCAACTGGATACTTTCCCAATATGTAACAGAAACAATTAACACTTATACCAAAACGTTTCACTAACTCTAACCCTAATAACTTCAGGACTTATCAGTCTATTAAGTTGTTTGGGCAAACTAATAGAATGAAATGTGGCAAAAGACTTGTTTTATTGTTATTTTTAAAAACCTACTGTTCAGTAAATATAGCCAATCTGGAAAAAACAGGAAAATCATAAACCACTTAACCCAACTCACCAGGTCAATGTTTAACTCATTCAAATTATAATCAAGCCACAGTAAGTGCTTCCTTTACACAAGTAAAGCTTTTTGATAATGTACAGCATATTGCAATAAGATATGGACTTCAATCCATAAATATTAACAGCACTATTGTTACATGAATTAAGAAGTTTTTAACTAACCTCACCAGGGTAATAATTAAAGTCAACAACATACTTTCCAACACAATACCACAGCAGCAGTTTCATAGGGAGCAATTCTCTTACCACTCCTTTACATTCTAATCATTAAACTTAATATTACTAGCAACTGGCACAACAATTGATGAGTCATGCTGAAACCCCACCAAATCCCAATGCAATATTTTCCATACAAGTCTAAACAAACAATTCCAAGATTTTGTATACTAAAATTAGATAACAAAAACTTATTCTCTAAACTCACACCTCTCCTCTTGGAACTATTTTCAAGAAAGACTTGCATGAACACAGCACATTAAAACACAAGAAACCATTAATAAACAACTTAATCACCTTAAACAAATTGCAAAGTCAAACAAAGGATACAAGGCAAGTAGTTTCACACACATCTGCAAAGATTACATCCACCCAATAATCAAATACAATGTCAAATTACCAAAAATACTTGACAAACTAAAGCACCAACAAAATCTTGTTTCAAAACTAGCCCTCATAATTCCAAAATTAACTCTGTTTACTTACTTCACACAAAGCAACTTACCTCTTCAAAATGATAGGCTAAACATGCTAGCCAAGAAATACTAAAAATTAGCAGAAACAAGAAATGGTCTTACCTCCCCCTTCACACCACATCATGTGCACCACAAAAAACTATCACCATACATGTACCGTGCCCAAACACAAATAACATAACACTATTTTTCTAGGCTATGGACAAATTAATGATGTTATGATTTTGCTTAACAGGTAGGACAAAGAAGGCAGATTATTTGGTACCTGTCTGTGAAAATAGATTTCCTCTGGGTACTTAAGTTTCCCCCCCACAGCAAATCTTGGTATAGGATTTATAGATCCCTTCCACACTGAAACAGGTCCATTTATGTTTATTTTCCTTTTTCTTGCTGCCAATACAAAAGAATTTAGTATTATTAATCCTGTTTATGTTTACATGAAAGAATGTACGTGTTTATACATATTTATATATGTGCATGTACACACCTAGATGACTGGCACACTTTCAGGACACCAATTACCACATTTCTGAAACTAAAATGAAAACTATCCAAACTCATAATAAGAAAACTCCAATCTTATACCGAACCTCATGCACAGGGAGAAAAAAAAAAAATCTCAAACACCCAGTTGAGACAGGACACTTCTAGCAGCCCCTCTTTTAAACTGAATACCTGCAACAGTTTTTGTTTCTCTGTTTGTATAATCAAAATTAATTTTGCAGCAACAATTTCTTCAAAACATGTAAATTATTGTCTAGAATTGTAACGTAATAATTATTTTAAGAAAATCTAGAAAAAGAATAAATCAGGTATCCCCATTTCTCAGTACAAAGAGTAGTGGAATTTGGTTTGGTACATCTGGCTCAAGATTTTTGGACTGGCTCCAAGGTCTGAAAATGTTTGTCAAGGCCTACTACAGTCTATCACTTCAGAATCAAAGATAACTAATGCATACAGTCTTCATGCAGCTTTGGATTAAAAAACAAAAATATAATAAAAGAGTAATTCTTAAACCATTTAAAAAATATATGTACCACATGCTGCAAAAACTGGAAAAAATTATGGATTAGTAAAACTGGATATAATATAACAATTATTGAATGTTCTACAACACGAGAATTCAAAAGTATTAAAAACTAACTTAACTGGAATTGTCCAAGTACTCAAATCTCAAACTTGAATACTCTACCATTATTATCCAAAGAGTTTTATGAAGAAGAGTTCTGGTTTTATAGTCTTCATACCACTAACTACTTTAAAAACATCAATAATGTCCTCCCAAAGCAAAAATAGAAATATTAACATATCCCAAATATGATAATTCCTTCAAGACTAGAATCATGCTAATAGCTCATATGTCAACATCTATTCTTAAAGAAGGTGAACAAAACTAAACAACTATCACAAATAAGATTTAAACTCAACTCATAAGGTAAACAGGCAACTTCATCTGACTTTTACTTGATATCTCTAAGTACATAAACTAAATCTCTGCTTGCTTTATTACTAACTAATATTGATCATTTAGAAGACTTTTTAAAAGACTAAAAACTATACCTACATTATTTTATTGATTTCACCTTCAGATTCCCTAATGAGCCCTACACCCTAAAAGACAGTGAAAAGTAGTCAGTAATTTTAAGAAATGGGAAAGTACAATCCCAGGTCACAAAGTAGTAGAGTGAATTATAACACCAACTAACAAAAGATGAAAGGTGCCAAAATCAACCAGAAAAAAAACCAATAAATTAGTAAACCTTCACATAATAAACAAACCAAAGAAAAGAATACCACGAGATGAAATATGGAGCTAAATACTGTAAACAATGCTCATGGTCATCCAAAGACCCTAAGCAAAGGCCCACCAAAGGGAAAGTAGGATGCCATAGTGAACTGGGAGATGTAAACACTGTTTGTGTTTTTCTCATAGTAAAGCCATATCAGTCTATCTGCTAAGCCCACCATGGAGAATCGAACCCCTGATTTTAGCATTGTTAATCCATATACTTACAGCTGTACCAGAGAGGGACAAAAAAGTGATATGGGATAGATCACTTACCAGACCCTAGCCTAATTTATTTGAGAACCCCCTAAACAGGTAGGAGTGACCCCTTCAACAGTGGGGAGATCTAAAAGCTTTTTGAGTGAAGAGGGAGCAACTACCAAATAATTACATATTTGGGGGATCCTGAGGAAGAAACAAACAAGCTGGGCCCAGAAGAGGAAGAAAGGGATAAAGAAACAATGTAACATGAGGTCAAGGCCCCATATATAATGGCTGTACTGCTGAATAAAGTCAAGAGATGAGCTCCCACAGGGCAGCTTCCAGAATTGAACAAGTAAAAGTAAGGACACAGAAGGGAAGGCCTGATTGACAAAAACTGGAAACACACATGGTGAATACTGGGACAAATATTAAACAAGAAAAGAAAAAGTGGAAAATCATGAGATTACATAGACCCCAGACACCAAAGGCTCTAAAAACATGATAAATATGTAACGTCACATAAAAGGTCCATAAAAAAAAAACATCACATCCCAAAATGTTTTATCAACAAAAAAACAGTTGCAGGGTAAAAAAAATAACCTTTAAACAGCACTCAAAACATCACATATCTGAGAAAGTCCTCAAAAACCAACAAAAGGCACACAAAAAATCCACAGCCAAGATGCAGGAAGGCATGTCCAATGTGGGGGGGGGGGCTGTCAAGATCCTCGTTAACTGTGCCAGGTACAACAGGCACAAGTAAAAAACAAAGGACATCCACAGAATTCTCAAACTTCCACAAATTAAAAAAAAGTTGTTGAATATCCTGAGAAGTTGCCAATATCTGTGGCTTGAAGAATGGTTACAAATGAAATAGATTAGCTTAAAGAAATAATGTGAAGTTCAGAATGCATGCCTGATTATTTTTTTCTCCCCCCCAATCAAGCAAAATATTTCGCAGCAAAACACAGGTAAAGGACTAATGTCTCAATAAAAAGTGAAATTAAACAAAATAAAGCACAAGTAAAGTGAAGGGAAACCACTTTAAGCCTGAGTTATAACTAAAGCAAAATGTCTAAACTCAAACACTGCCAAACAAAATGTGAGGGTTGGGTAGGGAATCACAGAGGGAACTACCAGAGTCACATGAGCTTGTCATGCTTCTGTTGGTTAACAAGTGATTCATGATGATTTGCATGAGGGACACATTGAAATCTTCCAATTCCAACAGGGTGTAGCATGAGGCTCATAACATGTATTAGCAAAGAAGTTTGCAGTGAGACAGCAACACCGAATAAGAATAGATAATTTTGTGAAAGGAGTTAACTTCTTTATTGAAATATATTTTTAAATTCTAGAACAAGGTATGGTAATCTCAATGTATCAATATATTAATTTTACAGTCTGAAAGGTATACACATACCTACATATATAAACTGACAAAAAAATACTATTAACTTAAAATATTTCTTCACACACCAAGTACTCAAACATTAATTTCATAATGATCCAGACCAAATATTCGGTGAACCAGAAAATAATACTACATAAATTAACAAGTACTAAAAAAACAAATTATAAACTTTAAAATCTTAGTAGAAGTCAGATACATCTACAAAGAAGATAACAGACTTCATGCCTAATACAATTAAATTACAGTCATGCTTAAAAATACTGTTTTAATTCAGTTTTTGTGTGTAAATTTATAGCTTAAAACAGCATCGTTAATTACTACTAGTGATATTCACGTTTCACTCACCAATCGTTCAGCGTAAAAAACAAAGTCACTCCTGGTTGTGTTTCTATAACAGAGAAATATAAAATTATTTTCAAATTGACTGACAACTTGGAAAAGTTAAAACAATGCCTAAAAAACTGACCCACTGAAAGTGACATTTGTCCCTCACCAATGTGAAAATAAGTACTTCTTTAAGTTTACAACTTGAGGCATCTTTCCAAGTTGAAAACTATTAATTTCTCAAACAAATTGAGTAGAAATCTTATTTCAAATGTGCAATGACTTTAATTAAAAACATTTTTTTTTTCATGGAATATGAGCTCTATCCTGGAATTAACAACCATTATAGATCATAAAATGTAACACTATACTGTAAAGAGATTAAGAATGTTATACGAAGTTTATTGAAGTTCATATCACCACATCCATTCAAATTCTCTCTGATGCGAGGAATGTGAATACTGACAATAGCTTTTCACGTAGTTAAAATAAAGCTACAGTGTTCAAAGCTTACTATTGTTTCCTGCACACTTTTCATAATAAATTTAATTTACAAGGTCAACTGTTTCCAAGCATTCATATCACATAAAAATCCCAAAATGATGAATTTCAGCACTTGATCAGAATGTCTTTGTATGTGAAAGAATGAATACCTAAAAGTACTTCATTCACCAGCTGCATGAGGTATGTGTTGATTTGAATAAGAGATATGACTTGAATCTTTATCAGACAGAAGTCATTCCAATTATTTGAATATTATTGTCTCTAGATTACTTTTGTCACTAACATTTGTGTTTGAGAATTTTCACATGTCATAAGAAACTGCACTTTGCTCACCACAGCTGAAGAAAAACTTCTTAAATGTTCCTTTGTAGGAAGATCTTGTTCCAAATGTTAATCATATTTGTTTTCAAATACTGTTACACATAATGTTGAAATTTGATCACATCTAGTTATTTCACAGTTAAAGAAAATACCTCATCAATAGTTATGACAGAGAAGTTAAGAACCACAATAAACAAAAATTACTTTGGAAAATGCAACTTAGCAAGTTGTTTAGTAATTATTTGAAGAGAGGTATTGATTTTTCTTCCCTTCTCTCCACCTTTACCAGTTTCAAAATATTTAACTTTATTTGCAGTTGCTTAAGAACAACATTTTCATCCATAACTTTACTATACTGCACCTTAGTAAACCCTGCATTATTAGCCTTTTCCCAAAGAAGTCTTTAATTTTAGATTTAAAATTCATTTTTAACTTTTTTTTCAAAATTTTAACTTGTATTCTCTTGTACTCTTGTTTTTTGAATAAAATACCAAACAAAAGGGGAAAAAGAGGACAGTACCCTTACTGATCTACCAGATACCATAAACTTCCGTGAGATCACCTCTTATCCTTTTCATCATAACAGAAAGTATGCCCAAGATTAAACCTACCCATTTAATAATATTCTTCTTTTTCTTCTTCTTCCATTCTCTAACTTATTCTTCTTTCAATTCTAAAGTTTAATGGATGAGACAATCTAGACAGGCCAAAAGATCCTTAGTTATCCTCATATTTTGTACTGTTATTCTAGTAGCACTCCTCTGAACCATTTCCAGTAAGACAATATCCTTTCTTAAATTATACAATCTGAACACTACACAGTATTCATTACTTAAACTAGTAGCTTTTATAACACAATTACCTCATTTAATTTTAACCCTCAAACAGCAGAAATGTTGCAAGCAGCAGCATTAATTGACAATGGCTGCCATTTAAAGGTTAATCAACATATTTAGAGCATACATCTTAAAATTATATTAGTTTTACTACTAGCCAAATAGCATTACTTTAAAGACTTGAGTAATTTAACTGTAGCTAAGGAGCTATGCCAAGGTCCTTTTCATCAGTCATGTTATTGAGTGGGTTCTCATCCACACTAGTTACTACTATTATTAGTCAAGTGATTCATATAATGCAAGCCTAGGTGTTTTCACTTGTTCCACTTGTACTCAGGCAAGCAAGCTCTGCAACGGAAGGGTTTTTTTCTGGGCTCCAACACTTGGAATCAAACCTCAAGAATAACCCATTCTTTGTACCTTTATAACTCCTTCTTACTTATTATTAAACTACCCCTACAGTTAAAGGTAAATTTAAATTGGCATATTCCTAAACGTTATTATAAAATATATCATTAATGAATTTGTCCAGATATACACATATCAGGTAATTAAAAGATCCAGTATTTTAGGTTAGTTTTAAGACTAAGAGGAAGTTTGTTCACTTTGTATATCCCAAGATGTTGTACTACTATTAATTATAGTACTACTATATTATTTATTGAGTTACTACTAATACTAACAATTTATTTAGTTTCAGTGACACTTTTACAAATTTCATAATTATTTTGAACTAAAAACTTGGAAAAGCCAATCTGGATTTTTCATTCCAATGAACCAGTTCTATTTAATTGTTCTTACTCAAGTTACTACTCAAATAATGTCATGAAATATTTATTTACTACTAATACACCTACGTACATTGGATTTAAATCGCACATTTATAAATTTCGGTTTAAATACATTGAGCAACACACTTACTTATCACGAATAACTGTCTGAAGCTCACGAATCTGATCATTTATTGGAATACACTTTAAGTTTGGGCTAAAAGGTTGTGACTTTTGTAAATCTGGGTTTGTAACACTAAAAGTCATCTCTGCAAAAATGTAATCTAATATCAAAAAGAGAAAGACTGGTGAAATTCAACTTGAGTTTACACAAAGAACAACACAGCATAACCTTTCACTCGAAATTACGCAACAGCACAATGATATCATACGTACAAATTCGTAATTATAAATGTACCATCGCTAGTAAATTCAGATCTTTCCGAAACTAACCAATCCCTTTTCTTCTTAATGTCGATTGGTTGAATAACATTACGTCATATATCAATCGTATTAACCTATAAATATTAATCTCCTATATATGCAGCTATCTGAGACCAGATTCATGTTAAACTTATCAACCTTTTTAACCCCAAATTATCAATAGTCATGTAGTCAAAATATTTAACTTTCACAAAGTGCGGGGTTGAAGTAGGACTGTTTAGTCTTCGAACATTTCTAAGGATTACTCAGTCCCCTTTCGAGGCAAAGTCCATGTATTATCTGCAGCAGGAGTTCCCAACCGGTGGGTCTCGACCCCCTGGGGGTCGCGAAGCCTTGGCAGGGGAGTCGCGTAGCCTTGTTAGAAGTAGCTTGGGATAACATTAATTTTATTTCATCAATTACATTTTCATGCTCTTACATTTTTTTTTGTTTCGGTGCAAAGCAAAACGTGTGCTACGTTAGTTCAATGTCATTAGGTGATATTATGGGTGTATGTAAGCATGCCTGTGAGCAGGGATGTATTAACGCATAGGCACACGAGGCACGTGCCTGGGGCGGCAAATTTTGACCAAAAAAAAAAAGAATGGACACCATTTTAAAATGTAGTCCCTGGTTATTAATTCCCCTCTGCCATTTATGCCGCCCCAATAACCTCTTGAATCTGAAACTCCCCCCCCCCAAACACACACACACACTCACTATTCCACCACACCGTCGGGTCGGTCGCTTCAAGTTTAAAAGATTTCTAACCTTCCCTCCCTGAGTCCCACCTAATAGGCCTCGTCCCCCCATCATCAACCCATCCGCCCTCACCTCAGTTATTTATTTGTGTTTTTCAAAACCCCCAACATGTTTTTTACTCATGTTGACACACCAAACAATGAATTACCTGCTACTCAGTGTGCTGAGACGTACGAAATTAAGCGAAAAAGGAAGCAAAAGTTTTCAGATGGTGACATCCAGGCAGTGGAAGAAGGCAGAGAGGCATTTAGAGTAAATGTTTTCAATGTGATCATTGACAGACTTTGCTCAGAACTACAGCGAAGATAAACCGCTTATGTAGAAATCCACGCAAGGTTTGGATATTTGTTCAAGATGACAAATCTTGAACCCACTGATGTCATCAGTCAAGCTGGAACACTGTTGAAACTCTACCCCAATGATTTGGAAGTGAGCTTCGTAGATGAATGTCTACATTTCTGCGCACATCTTGTGAGTATGAAAGGGCAAAATGATGACTCTTCTGCGTTAGCAGTATACAGAAATCTGCGAGCTAAAGGACTTCAAACTGTATATCCAAACCTGAATATTGCTATGCGCATGTTTCTGTGCATTCCAGCAACTAATTGTACATCAGAGAGATCTTTCTCGGCTCTCAAACGTGTGAAAAATTACTTGAGATCAAGAATGGCAGAAGATAAACTAAATGCCCTGTCACTCTTCACCATTGAAAGTGATATTGTTTGTAGAATAAACTATGACGATGCAATAAACATGTTTTCGGAACAGAAGGCCAGGAGAAAGCCTGTATATTCAGCCGCAGAATAATATTTAGTGATAATTAATTTTGATGTTTCATTTTTTATTGTGTTGGAAAATAAACGTTGTGTTGATTTTGAATGATAACAACTGTGTTTGTCTGTTGTTGTGATGGTGATGCTTGGTGCAAGTTGTGGCACGGAGGGGGGGCGGCAAAAGTATCAACCTAACCTTGTGCCTAGGGGCGCCGAAATCCCAAATACGTCTCTGCCTGTGAGTGAATTTGTATGTGTGTACTAGTGAAACGCGAGTATGTGAGTGCACGCGCATGTACGTATACTTGTGTGTCTGTTTAGCTGTGATTAAGTGTGTGTGTGTGTGCTCGCTGTCAACACGTGAGTCACATGTCCGTTGCTGATTGGTGGATGACCAATCGCGCGACTGGCCACGCTCCCTTCCCTCCCAATACTTACCTCATCATTACTCTACCTGCACCCCCCACAAGTAATTAGTGTAAGATCTACAGTTGCCAAAGCGTTCACTATTTAACATTTTTAGTTTATTTTGATAAGGAGATAAGTAAACAGTAGAGGTGAGTTGTGTCCATGGCTAAATGGCGCAGATATTCAGAATGCTACCTTAACATTGACTTCACCACTGTGCTCGCCAACGACGGCATCGAGAAACCACAGTGTGTTTTGTGCCATGCTGTCCTGAATGCAGAGTCAATGAACCATCAAAACTCAAGCGTCATCTCGAGACGAAACATCCAGAACACGCAAAGAAGGGTTTGGATTTCTTCAAACGGCATGAACAGTGTCTTAAAAACCAAATAATCGACAGAAGTGGGTCGTTTCAGCAGCAGAGTGCAGCCGTAGTTGAAGCTTCATATGAGATTGCATTCGAAACTGCGAAACAAAAAAAGCCTCACATGATTGGAGAAACACTTCTTAAACCCTGCATGATGAAAGCAGTAAATCTTATTCTTGGAGAAACCAGTGAAAAAAGAAGATGCACCAAGTATTCCTGTCAAATAACACTACACAGAGGCGCATTTCTAAAATGTCTATGGATGTGAAGGAACAGGTTTTGACTGAAATCAAGGGTTGCCCTTTGTTCTCCTTTCAGCTCGATGAGTCAACAGATGAAAGTTCATGTTCTCAGTTGCTTGTCTTCGTGAGATACATTAATTAAGGTGACATCAAAGACAAATTCTTATTCTGCAGTGCACTTGAAACCACAACAAACGCTGATGATGTCATGGAAAAAGTTTCAACTTTTTTTCAAGACGAAGATCTTCAATGGAAAAACGTGTGTGGGGTTTCTAAGGATGGGGCACTGGCTATGTTGGGATCGAATTCAGGATTCCAGTCGAGAGTGAAGAAGCTAGCATCTCAAGCAAAGGGCATCAACTGCATGATTCACCAAGATGCTCTCGCCAGGAAGACTCTCCCTGCCTCTCTCAGGAAGTGCTTGATTTTATAATCAAAATTGTAAATTATGTGAAGACTCAAGCACTCAACACTCGTCTATGCAAAGACATGAATGCTGACCACGATGTCCTTCTCTTCTATACAGCAGTACGTTGGTTGTCGAGAGGAAACGTTATTAATCGTGTCTTTGAAATGAAAGATAAAATAAAGCTATTTCTGGAGACTCAAGAAAGGAAAGATCTTGTAGCTCACTTCGAAGATGAAGGATGGAATAAAAGGGTTGCGTACCTAGCCGACATTTTTGACCAGCTGAACAAGCTCAATTTGAAGCTTCAAGTAAGGGATACACATGTTCTCCTTTTTCAAGATATGCTTCGGGCCTTTGTTTCCAAACTGCAGAACTGGCGTCGGAAAACCAATCTTGAAAACATCGCTATATTTGAAAAACTTTGTGGAGTGACGGATGAATCTCAGATCCAACTGGATCAGTTCCTCAAGGATGAGATTACCGAACATCTTCAGTCTCTAGAAAAGGAAGTCGAGCGTTACTTCCCTGAGCTATCACAGGAACATGAGGCCCTGGTAAGGAACCCATTTTGTACTGAACTTGATGTATCCAGCATCCCAGATGATATCCAAGATGAATTTCTGGATCTAAGGAACGACTATTCAGCTCGTGATATCACTTCAAAGTGAAATCCGTGACTCAGTTCTGTTGCGCTATGTATCAGTCATACTCCACAGTTAGCATGATAGCTTTACGTGTCCTTGTTCCATTTGCTTCTACCTACTTGTGTGAGGCAGGATTTTCCACTCTTGTCAATATAAAAACAAAGAATAGGAACAGATTGGATGTTGAGACTGGCTCTAACAAACGCTAGGCCACAAATTTCAAAGCTTGCTGCTGAAATGCAACATCAAACATCTCACTAGCTGGGTTGGATAGCTGTTCAAATCTATGTTAATATTATTTTAAGAAATATATGTTCTTTTTCTGAATTCAGGTTGGACCAATGTGATTTAATTTTCTGATAAATAATTACAGAATTTTCAAATATTTTTTAGATGTTTCTTTCCCTCTCCTTTACAGAAAATAAAAGAAAAATTAAGCTGCTGATAGTAAGCCCTAAGTAGGGGGTAACATGGGTATCAAACTTTTTGGTAAGGGGTCGCGAGTGCCAAAAGGTTGGGAACTCCTGAATTCTACACATACACTTGATGCAAATAAATTATTTTTCTTGAAAGTTCCATAATTATTTGTACTTTCATTAGTTAGGAATTAACTATAAAGCATTTACGTAAAAAAAAAATTCAATGTTTATTAATTAACCCCCAAACTAATGTGAAGTCTGGTTTATAGGCGCCCTTTTTTTTCTTTAGAAAATATATATTTATTGGGGAAAGGTGTTTAGGATTATCCATATCAGATATGCAGTATCTGTTCAGTTCGCTTATTAGTTCATTTTTTTTTTACAATTTTTATCAGAATAATTTACTGTACTATGTAGGAGTTTACCTGGTATTGTTTCTATATTTGCGTATTTATGCATGATTTCAGATTATGTTGTTCTGAGTACTTTATAAGCTTATGTGAGTAGTGTATTTTGTATTGTTTGTAGTTTTATTTGAAATAGTTTTTTTTTACTTACATTTATTCGTGCAGGAGCTGCATAGTCAATGACAAGTCCAATATACGTTTTGTATATTTTTATGATATTATCTGTTGCTACTCTGCTATTTTTACCAATTAGACTCCTAGTATAGTTTGTTCTTCGCCAAATTTTGTTCTAATATCATTTATGTGGTTTACCCACATTAGTTTTGAGTCAAATGTAAGTCTTAAAAATTTTGCAGATGTAATAGTCTGAAGGAGTGGTCCTTTCATAAAGGTTTGTTTGTTTGTTTTGAATTTTGCACAAAGCTACACGAGGGCTATTTGTGATAGCTGTCCCTAATTTAGCAGTGTAAGACTAGAGGAAAGGCAGCCAGTCATCACCACCCACCGCCAACTCTTGGGCTTTTCTTTTACCAACGAATAGTGGGATTAACCGTAACATTATAACGCCCCCACGGCTGAAAGGGCGAGCATGTTTGGCGCGACGGGGATGCGAACCCGCGACCTTCAGATTACGAGTAACACGCCTTAACACGATTGGTAATGCCAGACTCATTCATATAGGTCTGAGATTGTGCTTTTTTATGTTTAGTTAACTTTGTGAACACTACTAGTTGCGCTCGCAATCCTTTATCCTTTAATGTTTTATCCTCTATGGATGACCAGTATGAGATGCAATGCAGATTTTAAAGACCTGTGGACAGGCAAAGAAGAATTAGGAGTGAGTAACACATACCAGTGTGCGTCAGACATCAGAAATCCACAGCAGAAGACCTGCTAACTTATTATAGAGAGCATATATGCATCTCATGGCAATCAAAAGCACTTCTAAGGTGAGAAAAACAAATATTGACGTTTCAAGGTCGGACAAAAATAGTTGTAGTTCTGCTACTACTTACAGACAACAAGAAACTCATTCTACAATGGAATGGATCTTTTGAAGTATAGGTAGTGCTCAACAAAGTGAAATAGGAGGTACAAGTGTACAAGAAGACTATGATCTGCAATACCACTCTGTTAAATACGCACTTTGATAGGGAAGAAGGCCTAAAAAATGCAGCTATCGAGGCACATATGAATGAGGTAGATGTAACTATTATAAACACACAGGACCAGAAGTCAGTAACTTTACCATGAAAAATAGAGATCCACTGAACTTAAAATCATTGGAAGGAGATGAGATGTACAAAGACATCAACATCAATGAAGAACTAACTAAGAAGCAGGAAAAGAGCTAAAAGATTTACTATGTCAAGATGTAGAGGTCTTGGATAGATGTACCAGGCAAGATAGATCATATGTAATGCAAGATCAAGACCACAACCAGAGATCAAATCGAGGTAAAAAACTGCCAGATGTCCTATGTGATAAATGACAGAAAATCGAGACAGTGTTGGAAACTGAAAATTTAGACCATTTGAATTCAACCTGGTGTTCACTATTGGTAATCATGAGGAAGACGGATGGCTCAAACTGCTTTCCAATAGAGTTCTGAAAACTGAACCTCGTGACGAAGTTCGACTTGGAACCTATGGGTATCATTGTAAAAGTAATGAATCTAAGTGTGTGTTTTTAAATCCTGTCTTCATCACGATCTGCTAATAACCTTTATCGAGATAAATCTTTAGAAGGTAGCTTTCTGTGACATCAGATGTATGTTACAAGTTTAAAGGGATTCCATTTGAGTTAGTCAATCCAGCAGCAACATTCAACTGCATGATGAGGAAGATATTGCACGACAACACGAACATCGAGCCAGATAAGAAGATCTCATGAAAAACAAAACCAACAACTTAGAGAGCTGTTCAAATGAGTGTGGGCATCAGGTCTGACCCTGAGACCATCTAAGTGGTACATTGGTTATCCTGTGCTGGAGTTTGTTGGACATAAAGTGAGTAACTGACAAATAACTACAGTCGAAGAGAAGCCAACCCGCATACAAGATACACGATTCCCAATGACCAAGCAACAAGTCACATCCTTTCTGGTGTTTGTAGGATACTACAGCCAGTGTGAATTTTTGACGAAAAAGAAAATTATACAAAGCTATAACTCCAACTTTTGTACCCAATAGTGTAACGAATTTTTTATACATATTTTTGACTTGGTTTCAATACATTATTTTGAAAAAAGTGGATTGTGTGCTTCACATTTCTTCTTGAAATGTATCGCCAACAAATTAAGGAACCTACTATGAAGAATTCGACTCACATACAAAAACCTGACATAAATGTTAAACAAAGTCAGATTTTAGAAAACAGTTCAACATTTTTATAACTACTTTGCAAACCATGTTATCTTTTTATTTATTTTTATCTTTTACTAGTGTCTCAATTTCTCTGTTCTTTCAAATTCTACTCCAAACCATTTATACTTTTAGGAAAATTTAAGGCGAAAGATAAAATGCTTTATAGCTTTGAAAATGTTTCGGTTCTTTTAGGTATTGTGTGTATTGAGCTCTCTCCTTCTCTACAACTTTAAAATATAATAGAAATAAATAAACCAATATTTGAATGAAATGTCTTTCTTTTCTTCATTTTGTCTTTGGATTTTGTTTCTGAATAGTATGTCACAATGGCGACTCCCAGATTGTGTATGAGTATTCGTGAGGTTAGTTTAATAAACTGTGTACATTTTCTAATTTTCGTAGGATAACAAGTGTATATTTCACCTTCCTGATGTAAAATTAGTATACTTTTAAATAAAGCTTCATTGCCTTAGTTACGAACTTTAAACAATGTACGATAACATTTCTGATAGCGATAATATTGACGAATTTGATGTTAAGAGCTACTGACTATTTGTTCCACATCAGTGAGAGTAGTATCATTTTAGTACAGATACAGAGGTAACGGAATCGTTTGTGTTCTAGCACCCTCACTTTTACTTATTTGACTTGTATAGCAATTATATTATTATATTAATACTAATAGCCAAAAATTCCACCTTGAAATTATTTCCTACATCACATAAATATAACGAGCCTATTATTAATAATTTATAATTACTTAATCTAGATGTTGATGCCGCGATATACTACGTAATTACATACAGAAGTTTTACCAACGGTTTGTTGAAAAGTTTGACAGTCTTGCCTATAATTTACCACTGAATTACTAACATTGTCTTATTTAAGTGCTTTTTAAAATTCCCAGGTTTGATCAACTAAATGGCAGCTAGCAAGAGAAGTAAGATAATGTCAGTTTATCTATTTTGTTATTGTTAATTTATGTTACTTTGCATGTAATGTTTTTGATTACAAATATAAATAACTTAGTACTTAATACTCATCTTTCTTTATTGAATCATTAATTTTTTAGCAAAAATTATTTCATAAAATTTCCAATTTTTTTGTACAAATGACTTGTAATGTGTATTGAAAGTTTGTCAAATTTTTGTTGAGATACATAAATTGTATGATACTGTACAGTGTATTAATACAATTGTCTTATGGCATCATGATATGATACATATTGGTCTATTGCCACATCTTTAATAGTACTAATAAAATTATATTAATACTTAGTCTCATACAGTAAAAACAATAAGAATTAAAATTATTTATTCAATATTATATAATAATAATAATGTTATAATATTATTTTTATAATTTCATGGACAAAGCAAAAAAGGATTACTGCCCATCTCTTTCATTTCTTTGATTGAATAAATCAAGTAGGGTCTGCTTTTCCAAATAGGATTTTTTGGTTATCCATTGCACTTTCTCCAGTGTCATTTTGATCCTCCTTTTTCTACCAGTGGAGCATGGTAGTCCTTACAACTTTTCAGTTTAAAGCTGCTTTGGTGGAAGACCATGTAGGCTTCCTTCTGAATATGATAATTGAGAGTAGGATTATGGTGCTGGAGCAACTTAGTATATATCATACAGCCTCATGTTTCATTTCTGTCTAGGTTTATCTGATGGAATGTTGTAACTTTGGAGTGAGTTGTCAAACTTTAGTTCACTCCATCATTTTTTTTATCCCTCCTCCAACCCCCATATCAATGTTGATTTCCAGTGACTTAAGTTTTTAATGCAATTGACTTGCTGCTAGAATGATCTTCATATCAATCACATGGATATTACTTCTTGGTGGCTGTTTTTCAGATTATAGTTGACTTACCACCAGTATGATCCTCATTCTATCCCTGTGTGGATGTTCTCCAGTTGCAGTTGACTTGCCACTTATGATTCATTGTACTCTAGCCTCTTTAGGAGCGCATCCCTTTTACCCACGTTTATGTACCCCATTATCTTAGTGTTTGAATCCATATAGATCCATTCTTTTTTTCCTATTGAATGAGTTCCATTTTTTTCTCATGTCTTTATCATCTCTTTCCACACAGACAAAGTACAGAAGTGGTGCAGCCTCCCACATAGGATCCCTTAATGTGAATATCTCCTCTTTTAGAGAGTTCTTCAGATATTATTTTAAGGATGATTCTTTCCTTCCGTCGCACCTACCCCTTCACCTATTCAATATATCAGGAATTATAATTTTCCTGTACTGAAAATGTATTTCTTATATGTATTTATCTCCTCTCACAATTACCATTCTTCTTTCTCACTGAAAGTTAGTGCTTCTATTTTTCATCAGAAATTGAAGTAATAGTTCGTTATAATCAGAGGCAGTCACTTCATTCAGGAGGGTGTGTCATGATGATTTCCATGTGAGATGGAGTTGAATGTAGATATGTGGGAGTTCCAGGTTTGTGCAATGCAAAACAATTTTGCATAAAAAAGGTAGCACTGAACAAGAATAACTATTTATGTGAGGTGAAGGTTAGTACCTATTGGAAATATATATTCAGAATAGCTTAATTGTAATTTTTTGGTTACACTACACAGTTCGTTGTTTCAGAGACTACAATCACAGTATCATACCAATCCAAAGCGTATTTGAACTTAGGCACATTACACTCGCATTATTTAATCCATTTAATTATTTAGTAAATATTCTTTATTAAATACATACAGTATTCATATTTTGAATATTTTAATTATTTGTAAGTATATTTGTTGTTGATAAGTATTGAAAAGTAATAATTGTTTAAATATTCATGTTACACCTTGAACTTTTAAAAGGTTTTGGGGCTGTATTGTGGTCTATAATTATAACACTTACTAAGTTGTAAAAAGAGTTGAAACTTAAAGGTAAACTGTTGTTTTGTTATTTATCAGTTGGACATGAAACTTTAAATTTTTAAGACTTCTATGAAAACAATAACAATATTTGGTTAAAATGTTCACAGTTATTTTATTTAAAGAACATACAGTACTGAAAACAAATGTTTATTTTCTTTTACATAAATTTCTCAGCAAACAATTTGTATGTAAGACTAGAATCGGCTAGTGACCTATTATAGACCCAACCTCTGGCTCGAAAAATAAATGTAGGGGTCTGCACTTTGAAATTGCTTTGATCAGAAGAAAATCATGAGACATCAAATATTGCTTATTGAACGTAACTTTTCATTATGGGTCTAAATTGCTTAACAAGTAAGATTTTGCCACCCCATTACTATATTGCAATTCATTATTATAAGAACACTCACTTAAAAGTTGCATTTTATTATACATTCTAAATTCAATATATTTCTATCAAGTTTTTGACATTATTTCCTTACATACAAAAATGCCACTTTATACAAAATTGAATTAGTAAAAGACTTAATTTTTCAAAAAGAAGTGATGATTAATGACTATTAAACATGTTTTTAAAAGCTGCAGAAAGTGGAAATAAAAAGCCATATTTCTTGTTCAATGGTGACAAACAACAGTAGCTAAATGGTTTGGCAGGGAGTTCTTTCCTTTCACCATGTATAACTAATGTCTTTCTTGCATATTCGTGTTTGCTGATTATTCAGTTCCATTTATGTTTCTGTATTGTGCAACATATGTTTAACATTCAACTTTATAATTTTTCCTTTTGCATTCTACATAAGTGGCAAACATTCCCAATTCTTAGAATGTAAGAATAAAGACTGCATTTTTTTATGCACACCAATTATATAAATTGCAAAAGATTTGCTTAAATAAATTGTTATAAAAAAACCCTCTCTGTGTGTCTTTTCAGGTTTCCAAAATTTTATCCCTGATTTTTGTACATATATCTCACAAGTTTTCAAGTTATATTAGGTTTTTAATCATGAAATAATCAACACATGAAAGCAAAGAACCCAGTGAAAAAGCTATTAACTCAGTGTTTCAAGAGGGTGTCAAAACTATCAAGAAAGAAGAATTTGTCAATGTATCAAATGTGGAAAAAAATTTTACAGTTTTTTTGTTGTTGTTTTAAGACCCGAGAAACTTGGTCAATTTGAATTATTTCCCAATATTCTTTGGGTAGCTTTCCAAAGTAACTTTGGACTAAAAATTATTATTCATTTTGCTTTTTTGACAGGTATAAAGGAGGATCCCAAAATTCCAATTTCTTTTATTGTATTCCATTTCAGGTGTTAGTCTTGTCAGGCTTCTTATATTGTGCATTGAAATCCATCTTGAATCAGTACAGAATTTATCATTCTATGTATAATAGACCATCCACTAGTACAGCAGTATGTCTCCAGATTTACAACGCTAAAATCAGGGAATCGATTCCCCTTGGTGAGCTAAGCAGATAGCCCGATGTGGCTTTGCTATAAGAAGAACAAACAGACTCTGTATAATAGTGATTGAAACCGTACTGTAATGCATTATGATTTCAGAAACATCACAGCAACCACAAGTAGGAAAAAATTTTGAGCTGTGATCTTGCAACTTTTCTCAGTAAAATAAACTGAGATAATTCCTCATAAAACTGTAAAAGACTGCCCTAAAATCATTCATTAGTGATGTCATTACAAATGATAAGTCATTGCATTGAACAACTATAATACAATAAATTGTGTTTTATTGGTTTACTCTTATAGCTTACAAATATTTTTCCAATATAAATGTTCTTTAAGTAATAACTTGCAATTTTAAAAGTTACAATTTCTGAGGCTTGTATTATGTGAATTGTTGTATTTATCAGTGTCTGTATTTTGTTATCCTCTTTGGTTTAAAATGTGATTGTCTTTAAAACTTATAACTTTTTATTATTATATAATTTTGTAACCTAAAGTCAAAACTGTCTGTTTTGGAAATTGTATTGGTTTTAATTCAAATAGTTTCTTGAACAGTAATGCATCTTGATCTTGAACAGTTGTATGACACAAAATTTGTTTTTAAATTATACCTTTAAAATTGCAAGCATTATTTCATTTCAAAAACGATCTAAGATGTGATATGATTTTGACTTTTGTTAAGGAGAACCGTAACATCCATAAATATTGGTTTTTAGATCTATGTTTATGATATGCTAGGATACATAAATAAAACACAGATCATCCTTGAACATTGTGATACTTTTTTTACTATCACAATATCTTTAAAGTTTATATGCTAAGATATAGCATCTCAAACAACATATGTGATAAAAGTAAGGTGGCTTCCTTATCTGTATAATGAAAACCAGATGTAGTTGAAGTCGTATCTAATATTTATATCTTAGTTAAGCCTAAAAACTTTATGTATTTTACAGAAAAGTATAAATATAAGTGATATTCAGGTGTTAAAACTGGAGAGGATTGTGTAGGATAGTTATGGGAAATCCCTATGGTACTTGGTTATAGTAGTATTAAAAATTTAAATTTGAAAATTAAAGCTAATAAATACATTTATGTTTTATAGAAATCTTAAACTCTGACTTGTCTTGAACAGTTAATTATTCCTTTTTTAAAGTTTTATTTTCTGAACAGGAAATTTTAATGAAGTGCTATGATTGGCTGATTAAATCTTTTAAAATTTTTGTGAAGAAATATGGATAAGCAGGTTTTGTTTAGATATTTGTTAGCAAATTTGATTTTTTTTTTTTTTTTTTGGATGAACATACCCTTTGCATTTTAGGCTTTTCATTTCAGATGATTTTATATGATTTATAATTTCTTGGTAGAAGAATGTTTACAAAAATATGTAAATATTTCAATAAATGCAATTTATCTGAAAAATTAATTTTGTTGATTTATTTTACTATATTTTATTTAGATTTGTCTGTGCATGTTTTGGTGTTTTAATAAAAGTTTTTCATTTTCACATTATCCTGAAAGATCAGATTATGAATGTAAACTATAACATAAATTACTATTATTTTTTAGATTGCTTCCAGTCTTCAGAATGGTGTGCTTTCTTCTTCTGATCTTTTGTCTTTTTGCATTCGTCACATTAAGGCTACTAAATCACTAAATGTTTTCATCACAGTAACAGAGAAAGAAGCAGAGGATTTGGCTATTCAGAGTGATGAAAGGATAAAAAATGGTAAAAAGAAACATTATTTTTTGTTTCTCTGATAACTTATTGTCTTATCCAATACCACTATCATTATATAACCAATGCAGTGTATCCTTGTTCACCTATTACCTATTCTGATTATAAAATTAGGTAATTTGGAAGATAAAGATATGACTTTATGGCATATAAATATTTTTCAAATAATCTAGGGAAGAAGTATTTATTTTTGAAATGATTCATTTAGCTCTTTGCAAATAGTAGCTATTTCCTCCTCATCAACTTTTGAGATTTTATGCACATCACTATCCTTGAACTATTTCCCACCTAAGATATGTTTTGACATGAAATGTACAAATGCATGATATAATCAACAATGGTTCTTCACTTGTTGGAGAATGACACATCTTCCTTGTGTTCCATATCTCCCTGAGCAGTTGTACTCAAATTCATTATTATTATTATTATCATCAGGACTGTCTTTTAAAAAAACATGTTTCTTTAATTGCAATTTTAATTAGTTTCATGAAGTTATCACTAGCTTTTCACAATGTCAACTTTTTTTATTTCCTGTACATTTTCTTTCTCCTTCCATCTATCAGAACCTTTTGTGTCAGGTCTTTTGAATATAAGAGTCATCAAAAGTTATTTGCTCCTCTCCATGGTTTTATTCTTATCTTTTCTTTGCCAACAAAAAGACTGGGAACTGGTTTCTTGCCATTAATCTTGGAGGGGCTTCTTCTTTTCTGCTGGTTCTTCTGCCTTGACTGTGATCAAGGTTCACATCTTCCTTACTACATATTCCAGTTTACTCTTTTTTCTGACATATTTTTCATTTCACTTAGTGGGATCAAGTATACCATTTTTTAACTCTTTCCATATTGTGTAATATGAGGTAGCAAAGTGGAAATTTTGTAATGAATATTGTAGATTTTTTTTCCATTTGCTCACTCAAGATAATAGTCATACTTATTTGGCCAGGGCTGTTTGTCCTGCTAGCTAGATGAATAGTCAGAAGCTGTTTGTTCAACTGACAAGATGAATATTTAATATTGTGTTTGTCTATTAAAAACTTGGAAGGAAGTAAAACTGAATTTTTGGAAAATAATAATATTAGATAATTCAATTTTATATATCCAGTTATGTGTAACTTCTTTTGTTTTCGTCAATTATTTATATTTTTGTTGAAGCAGTTATGTAGTCACAAAAATAGCATAAGATACATCAATGGACATTGAAAAATATTGAGCAGTAAATATGCAACTTTCATTTGTATCTTATGCCTACAATGATATAGGTTACATTTTTCTAACCATATATGGGCCCCCTTGAAGTGGATTCCTGTATGTGGTGAGGGGACCTCCCAGAGAAGGTTCTGTACTTTCATTTTACCTCCTTTGAGATCCAAACATCCACTCGTGTTTGCTGTGCATGCTGCTCTGTGAAGGGAAGGAGAGGATCCTGGTGGTTGAGGGGTCCAACTTCAATGCACCATTTTGGCCTTGAATTCCTGGAGTAGGGGCAGCCTCGAGGTGGTCCCTAAGGGTCAATCAACTGATACACTTGGGCAAAGATCAACAGAGTAGCAGTGTTGGATGTTTTTCATGGGTGTTGTGAACATTCTGTCTGATGTTGGCATCTGGGTAAAGTACTCTCAAAACTCTGGCACAGCAGCAGTGTCCTTGTTTGGCATTGTAGTGCTTCTCTTCATAGGCCTCCATGGTGGATGGGGTCAGTGGGCACTGAAATGTAGCATCATTATTATGGGTACTTCCATTTATATAAAAAAAAAATATATATATATATATATATATATGAAAAAAACTGAAAAAAAAAGATTGTCATGACATGACCACGCATGGATAAATATACTGCACAATCAACATCACAGCCAGATTCTGTACCTTGATTTCTAAGTATTGATTCCTTATTCAAGAAATCCTTACAGCAGATGTTCTTCTTTTTTTTATTCAAAAGGGATTAGAAGAGTTTGCTGGCTCCCCTAAGTCAGTAAGGAAATTGTGCTGTGGAGACATTTTGGTGAAAACACCTTCATCACAACATACTAAACTCCTCTTGAAATTGAAGGCCATTGGGGATATATCCATTGAGTTTATTTCCCATGCAACTTTGAATTCTTCCAGAGGAGTTATAGCTGAGAGAGATTTAAAAAATGTATCTGTGTCAGAGATCCTTGCTGGTTGCTCCACCCAAGGTGTTTCTGCAGTGTGCCAAATCTCCACTTGCAAAAACAGAATTATGGTGCTACTAATGTTCTAATATTGACATTTACATCACTGCATCCTCCTGTCATAGTCAAAGCAGGCTAGCTGAACTGTAAAATATGGCTATACATTTCAACCCCTCTCAGATGTTTCTAGTGTCAATGGTTCAGTCACATAAAAATATCATGTCATTGTTCTGTAACATGCTCATTGTGATGGCAAAGACCACACCCCTCTTACTCGATTTCTTGCTCTGAATGGGTGAAGAAGAAAGAGATGCAACACTTGCAGTTTATAAATAATATCTCCTGCTCAGAGGCTTGGAGATTATTGTTTCCAACTCCATCTTGGACATATGCAGCTGCACTTCATTCCACTGCCCTAACAGGAGTGTAGACAGATTTCTTCATGCCTCTGGCAGTCATTTGCAAAACATCTGAAAAATCTTTTGCTCTCCATGATTAAAAGAGTTGATGAATCCACATCTACTTCAATTTCTGTCCCTGCCACTCCTTCTAGTGATTGCTGAGTTCTACTTCCTTTAGCTTTGGGTGGTTCCTCGGGTCTATCCTCTTGTGCAGCCCTGAAAATTAAAATGACCATTTGTTCACATCCTTAGTCACTGGAATCTTTGTCCACAAACACAGACCTGACTATTCAACCCAGGACAGGGTCCATGAAGGTCGATAGATCTTTGTCCAATAAAGAAAAAAAATGTGGTCAAAAAGAGAAGGGCTTCCCACCATGTTTTCCTCCACATAAATAAAAATGGCCACTCTGATCCAGTGAAACTGTTGAGGTTTTCAATCAAGTACAGATGACATTAAGGATTTGATTGATTCTTACCATCTTGTGTGTGTCTTCTTACAGGAAATGTTTCTGAAACCTGCTGATACCATCACTGTTCAGCAGTTTTCTTTGTACAAATACAAGAGGTTGCATGATGGATAAGCACGTGGTGGAATGGCACTGCTGGTTGAACAGCATTTACCTACCCTGTCTTTGTCACTTGAATACACCTTTGGAGGCTGTAGCGATCTGTGTTTCCTTTGGTCATACTATCATTATTTGTTCTTTGTGCCTGACTACTGAAGAGATCTATAAGGAGTCAGACCTTAATACCCTGATTGAGCAGTTGCTATTCCCCCTTTTTACTATTGGGGGATTTTAATGGATGTAATCTCTTCTAATGTGGTGTTGATATTGATCGGAGGGGTTATTCTATAAAGAGCATGCTCTTGGACTACAACCTATCTCTCTTCAGTACTGGTTCTTATACTTATTTTAATTCACCTAGTCAGTCTTTTACTGCCATTGATCTTTTTATCTGCTCCCCTTCACTTTTCTTTGGAGGGTCCACAGTAATCCATGGGGCAGTGATCATTTTCCTATCATTTTGAGAGAGACTGGCCATGGTTGATGCTGTCTGACCTACATGTCTCAGTGGAAGTTGGACCAGGTTAACTGGCCTTCTTTCACTGCTTTCTCAGAACTTGATTTTGCCATCACATGTGAACCATAGATAGACAACTGTGTGGCAGCAGTAACTAACTGTATTGTCCAGGCAGCTGCTTAATGTATTCATACAAGCTCAACAAATTTACCACAGTATCTTTGTCTTGGTTAAACCCTGCCTGTTGCATGATAAGAAAAGCTCAAAAATGGGCATGGGATAACTTTCATAGGTATTCCACTTTTTTAAACTGCATTTCATTTCATTGGGCTCATGCACAATATTGGCAGGTCAGATGTCGAAGCGAGAAGAAATCTTGGATTAAATACATCTATAACATCTCTTCTACCACCAGTTCCAAAGTCATATGGAACAAGATTTGAAAAGTTAGTATATACTTCTAGTATACTTCTGCCCCCCCTTTTGATCTTGTTCTTTGATGGCCAGGAAGTTGATGATGCCCAGAGCATTGCCAGTAGTCTTGGTGAAAGCTTTTCTTGTGAATCTAGCACTTCTACTTGATCCCCCATATTGTTAGCCATCAAAACACGAGCAGAACGATTGCTTCTTTCCTGTTGGGCTAATTGCCTGTATGACAATAATCACTCCCTCACACTGGTGGAACTTAAACTTGCTCTTCATCGGTCTGGCAGTACATCAGTCGAACTGTATGATATTCATTATGAAATGCTGTGCCATCTCTCTTCTGCATTTCTTGCTACTCTTCTGGTTGTTTTCAACCAAATGTGGCAGAAGAATGTTTTTCCTGATGCTTTGTGCCAAGCTGTTGTACTCCATTTTTCTAAGCCTGAGAAGGATCCCAAGATTCCTTTGAACTACCATCCAATTGTTTTGACAAGCTGTCCCTGTAAGATCTTATGATGGTTAATACTCCTCTTGTTTGGTTCTCTCCAATCAAACAACCTCATCCACTCAGTGTGGATTCCCAACAATAGCACTATACCATGGACCACCTAATTTGACTTGAAACATTAATCAGGGAAGCCTCTTTCAAGTAATAACATCTTGTTTCTGTATATTTTGGTCTTGAGAAAGCATATTATACAATGTGGAGGTGTGGCATTTTGTGAGACCTCCACTCGTACAGGATGCATGGCCATTTACCCATTTTTATTAAACATTTTTTCAATGAACTGGCATTTTTAAGTCTGTGTGGGTTTGACACTTTCATGTTGACAATTTACTTAGAGTGAGCAACGTGATAACAGACTTTTCTAGATGGAACTTTCTGTTGCTGTTTGGCTGTCTCACTTCCGTAAGGATTAGAAGGAAGTTGTTCTGGCTCAGCTACATACTGGTCACAATTTTTTAACTCATCTCTTTCTTTTATCTGGTACTGATGCACTAATGTGTGATCTGTGTGACACTCAGGTCACAATAGCCCACATTTTATTGTCATGCTGTCATTATGATCAAGAGCAGCGTCACCAATGTAAGCACATTTTTACCATTGTTGGACAATGGCGCTCATTGGCGATGGTGACACTGTACACCTCAGTTGTGTTTTTAAATTTTTAAAGGCCATTGGTCTTTTTAACTCTATTTAAGATTTTAATTTGAAAATTGGACTGTTTTATTTGAGCATGATTCCTTTTTACATATTTTAGTGATTTAACATTTTTACCTTTTTACTTTGTTGTTTGATGCAGATAGCCCAGTTGCTTTGCACCATTAAATGCTAAACAACTAACCAATCAAATGTATAAATGTATTTTGGGACATGCACAATTTCTATTTTATAATTAAGGTTTGTTTTAAATAACCATGAAGTTCTTGTACTAGTGTATATTGTGTGAGTAAAAATAAGTTTACTAATACACACAAATAAATGTATATTTCTCTCATTGGATTAAATTGCTGTTATAAAAATTCTAAGTTACTGTTCTCATTAACCATAAAAAATTATTCTCATGTTGTTTTTGGGGTTTAGGACAAAACAACTTTCATTGTATCTCTTATTTTTCTTTCATCCTATTTTTTATGATATTGATTATCCATAAATATGTTTGATAGAGTTCATGATTTATTTGTAACTCGTATACTCATATAACTAAATGTATCTGCCAGCAAAAAAAGCAACATTTTTTGCTATGTTTTCTTCATCCTTGCACTTTTTCTAATGTCTTGCTGTTGAACTTGAGAATAGCGTACATAACCATTGCCAGAGGAATAGCTCTCAGGCTATTTGTCCAGCTGTTTGGACAAATAATCACTTCATACTTATTTTGAACAAAAAAATTAAATATAGATTTGCTAAATGTGAATTGAGTATATAAATTTGATTAACCTGCTATGTACATACTTATCATATAGTGCTTAAATCATATCACTATCAGTGCTCATTCCAAATCTTAAAAAATAAAGAGAAGTATTGAAATTCAGCTGTGTGATTCGAGTTCTTGCAGGGTTGTAACTCTTCCCCTCCACGGTATATATCAGGAATTTTATATTGTTAACACAGTGTCTTTATAAATAACTTTCATTTCTTTATGGTCTTGAAAGTTATGTAAAAATCTTTAGATAGTTTTGAGAAAGCCATAGATTCTGGTGTAGCAGGTTGAATGAACATTAAATTATGTTTTTAAAATAAAGCTTTTATGTTTTAAACATTTGTTATTATATATGTGAACAAAAAACGTAAAAACTAAAAAAGAGAATATAAATTTTATGGACTAGGAAAAAGTATTTTCTTTATGAATGTCAAAAATTTTGAAGCACATTTTACAGTAGGTGTCTAAATGTTTGTTTATTCAAAGGTTCCACCAAAGGTTTGTTAGATGGTATTCCTGTTGCTTTTAAGGACAACTTCAACACCAAAGGAACCAGAACCAGTTGTGGCTCCCATATGTTGGCCAATTATTATCCTACATATAATGCTACAGTTGTGCAGAAGCTGTTGAATGAAGGTGCCATAATGATGGGGAAAACTAACATGGATGAGTTTGCTATGGGGTATCTTAAGCACAAACTATTCAGAACTTCATACTAATTTGAAAACACAATAACAGAAGAATTCAGTTATTAATTTCAACTTCCAGTAATAACTTAGACCTGTTGTAATTATTACTTACCTATTCCAGATATAAGAATGAATATAATTTCTTTTAAAATTGACATCTCTGTAGTATTACCTTGTGTACAAATTTGGGAGAAGTAAACAAAAGTAATAAACTTTGAACTAGAAGACTAATACCGAGTTATGAAACTTTGAAAGGTAGCTATGATAAGCAAAAACGTTTTTCATCTATCCAGCAAGAGACAACACAAAAGCTGTTGTTGCTAAAATACTTATTTCACAAGTTATGTTTTTCAATAAAATTTATTATGGTTCATATATAAGATGTATCTGAAAACTTTACTGTAAATTATATTATTACTGCATTGGGTTTTCTGTGAGCTCCTGTCACTTGCTATATTTTTCTGACATTGTGAAAAACCTGTATTAAACATTAAGAAAAATGGAATAATTTATCAAAGTGATAAAATTGTTAATGTCATGTTGACTGTGTTTCATCAATTGTCTTTTCATAAGCTTTCCAGTATGAAACACCCAAATAAACAAAAAGAGGTAGCTGTTGTAGTTAAACAATGTAATTACTTGCTGTTTTGTAAATGATACCATAATTCCCATAGGGACTGAACCTTACACCTCTAAATACTAAATATGCAGTATAAATATTGATTTTATATGAGTGTGTACTGTTAGTATGACTGGGTCTTTTCTGTTAAAAATTCATATTGATAAATTAGTTAAGTGTTATGGCCATCAGAAAAATGTCTAGAAAGTATTAATTGGATACTGAAGTTGTAATGCAGACAAATCTCAGTAAATTGAGGATTGTTAGTAATATATATTAATTGATTGTCTAAAGCTATGTGATGCTCATTTCATTTTACAACCATAAAGTCTCCAGTGCATGCTATTTGAGGCAGCATGTAAGAATATCAACTTCCATGCAATTTTCCATCATGATCATGCAATTAAAATTGAGAAATCTAGTACAGTTATAACAGTTTATACTGTATGTTCATAATCATCAATTCTATGTATTCATATTTTGGATATGGTTGAACTTTGTCACTTATTTCTCTCATTCAACAGTTTTCAGATTCACTAATCAATAACTTATTTTTCATTAGTAAATGTGAATAATTTATTGATTCAGCTTCATGCATGTTGTTTGATATTTTTGAGAAGGATATCAGATGTCTCTCTGAGTGTAAAGTATTGTAGGAAATGCATATGATTTCAAAATTCCAATCTGGTGTTACAGTTTTTAGCCATTCTTTCCAGAATTATGCATTCTTTGGCATTATGTCTGACAGACTTTTTATCTTTTTTTATCTTTCAGCTGTCTGGTACTACAATTGTCTTTGACTTAAAGAAAAGTAAATTTTTTTCTGAACAGAATGCTTATTTATCAGATGCAACTCAACTTTTTCTTTAAGTTGTGAATCTGTGAAAATTATGTTTATGCTTTAATAATAAAAACATTATTTGAAATATTGAAGACAACAGAATGTTTGATATGTAATTTTATGGAAAACAATGAATATTGAATCTTTTGCCTTGTGAAAAATACCTCAAATTTCACTGTTTACATCATTTTGCTTTATGATTCTGTTAATCCATGTGATCAAAACATTCATTCAAGAAAAACCTGTTGATATTTTGGTGTTGCTGACATCAAATTACTCCAGAACACTTGTAAAATTTTCAGTAGCAATATCAGTTGCTTACATAACTTGTAGTATTTTATATTGCAAAATTTGTTTACAATATTATATGTACTAAAGACATATCACTATTTCTACTGTTTCCAGAGGCTATTTACAATGTTTTTAATATCAAGATTTATTCAACAAATTTGACTTTGCATAGCTTTGGATTACTATAATAAAATTTCATTTATATGAAACAATGACATGTCATAGAGCATCTAGAATTCACCTTGTACTCTGCTATTAAGTGTATTACAAAAGGTTAATTATATATGTAAAAAACGGATGGTATGGGTAGAGAAAGCTCCATATAGACAAGTGAATAACATTTCAACCTTCTTTGGTCATCTTCAGGTTCACAAAGAATGAAAGAGGTAACTGACCGATAGCTGACTACAAGTTTGAAGATAGTTCTGTAATTGAGTGTAGGAAGGTAGAGGACATGCTTAAATGTTGGATTATATTTATTAATGTAGACGTAAAGGTGTTCCTTTGTAATGGTTTAAATTGAGCTTGAGTTGTTGTAAAAGTAAATCTTTAATTTTGCATTTGTTTTTGTTTGTTTCTATATTTAGTATTTGAGTGTTTTCTATAGTTATGTTGTGTTTATTTAATTTTCTGTGTTCTAAAATGTGTGAAGGTGACTTTTTGTGTTCTTTGAATTTAGTTTCCATTTTTCTACTTGTTTCTCCAATATAGAAGGTCGAAACACTGTTTGCTCCTCTACCTATTACCAGCTGTTTTTTACACATAATTTTCTCTACAAGTGGGTTTTCTCATCATCATGGAAAAGGTTAATTATGTTTTGTGGAATTGCTAAGGGTAATGGCATACTATCACAAGTACGAGCTACAGTACCTTTAACAACATATTAAGCTCTTTTGTAATTTTTTGATGGTGAATTTACAATCATTTAGCAGTGAAGTGGCACCACACATGTACATATGCATATAGATTATGTATTTCACAGCCTTTCAGTGAAGAATGTTTGTCTAGTAAGATAATTTAGACTCAAAAGACACAAACATTTCAAAGTAGAAAGCTTCTTCTATTGTCAGTGAAAGCAGAAAAAAATATTTGTGTGGCATTTAGAACAACATGGGCTCCAACATCATGCTATGAGTCAATCTGGAGTAACTCTGCACATGAAGTAAAAGCTGTGGTTACAGTAAAGAATTTTCACATAAAGAACTTCTGTAATGAAACTGGGAATTTATTCTTGTACTGTTAACATCATCATAAACAAGGATTTTTGAAGTTAATGAAGGTCCTGAAACCAAATGTTCGTAAGCTTCCAGATACACCTTAAATTAACATATTTTTTTTTGAGAAAAATGGCCATATAACTAGATTTGCAAAAAAAAAAAAAAAAATTGGTTCAACCAAAAATCTGTCAAGTTCTATGATGCAACTTTAATGAATGTTTATGACATAGCATACAATAGGAGGTTCCTTAGAAAATGTATGGCTTGAGACTGACCTTTTCAGTTAATAATTGGAATAGTGGTTCCAAGTGTAATTAAACCTCAGTTCACTGATGCCTTGTAAACAGTTATTCAGATCATTACAAGATTAAACCAACAGAAAGCAAACTACTTTTTTGTATATTATTTGTATTTCTTTGTATAATCTCATACATGGAAGAAATAGTTCTTTTTGTGTTATTATGATTCAATGGGCTGACTTATTTTGATCTCTATACAGTATAGGGTAATTGTATATTGAAGTTGCAGATTTATTTGTTTGTGTGTGTGTGTGTATATATATATCTAGAGAGAAATTAAATAATTTATACCCAAATGAAATTAAATGAATAAACAAACTCACGAAAAACTGCATTAAAAACATCAAATCCCGACCCCTGATTATTTATATTATAAGTGTAAAGTATTCAAGTCATAAACCAAAAAATATTAACATAATTTTCTTTAATTTTTAAATTATGCTGCACATTATTAAAAAAACAGGATCCTAGGGTACAAGCTGCAATGTGGGATTATAAAATGTGTCGTAGGTTTTGGAGGTGACTGATGATGAAGGACCTGTGTTGCAGTGGGGATACACCGTCTATCAGTCTTAACCTCCAATCCACTAGTCTCACATAAGAAAATTAGAAATTAGGAGAACGAGATGTGGGTGCTCAAGTTCACAAAATCCCACATCTGTATCACCCTTCATTGCCTGCAGATGTGGGAGAGCAGTCACCTTTTCATAACTGTCTGCAGGCAGTGAAGGGTGATACAGATGTGGGATATTGTGGGCTTGAGCACCCACATCTCACTCTCCTAATTTCTAATTTTCTTATGTGAGACTAGTGAATTAGAGGTTAAGACTGATGGATGGTATATCCCCACTGCTCTGTGGTTTCTACTTCTGCAGTCACCTCCAAAACCTATGAAACATTTTGTAATCTCATACTGTAAGTTGTACCCTAGGATCCCTTTTTTTAATTATCAATATATTTTAAAAATTAAAAAAAAATCATGTTAATGTGTTTTGGTTTATGGATTGAATATTTTATGGTTATAATATAATTAATCAGAGGTTGGGATTTGCTGTTTTTAACATAGTCCTTCCTCATGATTTTGTTTATTC
Source organism: Carcinoscorpius rotundicauda (assembly GCA_011833715.1). NCBI lineage: Eukaryota > Metazoa > Arthropoda > Merostomata > Xiphosura > Limulidae > Carcinoscorpius > Carcinoscorpius rotundicauda. The sequence continues at coordinate 26,129,778 of CM022404.1, forward strand.
GTTTAACTTCATTCACATATAAATTATTTAATTGAACTAAAATTTATTTAATGTATGTGAATGGTTGCTGACTGTTGCACTTTCCATTGCATTGTTCAGACTTCATGAAGTTAAGTTTAATAGCTTTAACCAGACATATTAAATATAAACTATAATTTACCCTAGCAAGTTGGTTATATTGCTGCAAAAGTAATAAAATGTAACAGCAAAAGACGTCTCAGATACTTTTCATAAGCATATTATTACTGGTAATTTAGATATTATAACTGACAAAATATTCTGCAAAATAATCAAAAAAGGAGCTAAATACAAAATAGCAACAAAATGTTACAAACATAATATGATAATATCCTTTGAAAAAATATTGATGAATATATTTTAAACCTTAATTGTATTACAGTTATCCACCTAGATATTTTTTTAGAATGGAAATTATATATACTTAAAAAATAAAAATTATTCTAAATAAATTTTAAAAAATACAATACAGATTTATCATTTTATCGGCTAAAAATAAGATTAAAGAACTGCAAGAAAAATATGTTATAGTTCCTATTGATGAAATTAACTGAAATATTGTATAATTTGCAGAAAGTTCTATGCACTAATTATGGTAAAAGAAATTAATAATACAAAAACTAAAGATACAGTAGTTAATAATTTTGTCAAAGCTTATCATAAACTTTCTTCTAAACATAATTCTTATGTAGTTTGTCATTTCTTTATGCTATTCCAAAATTACATAAATCTGCAATTAAATTCAGATTTATTTCCAATTCAATAAAAAACAATTATCAAACAGTTGGCAATATTATTAAATGTATTACTTAATATTTTACTTGATAAAATAGAAAATGTAGGTTTTAACAATAAAAGACTACATTTTGGATAGTAAAAAAGATAGTATTCAAAGATTTGATTTTACAGCATTATATATCACAATACCATTAAAAGATTTAATCTTTGTTTTAAATTCTTTAATAGACGAATATTGTTATCTATGTATAGAACTAGAAAAAAGAAAATATAGTTCCAAAAACATAAAAGATATATTAAATTTCTGTATTTATAATAATTTTATATTTTTCAGTAAACAAATTTTTAAAAAGTGATAAGAGTTCCAATTGTAGCTAACTATTCAACTTGTGTAGCAAATTTATATTACTATGAAAATATACGTATTGAAAACTATACAAATCCAGCTATTTTTACTTTAACTTATAGATATATTGATAATTTAATCAGCATAAATAATTCTGAAATATATAATGTTATTTACACCATTTATCCAAAGGAATTAGAAATTGAAAATACTTCAATTTCTAATACAGATGCACATTATTTAAATTTAAAACTTAAAGTAATTGATAAAAAAGATATCAATATAAATATTTTTGATAAAAAAAATTAATTTTCTGACTTAAGGTTTACCCTCCTTACATAGTAATGTGCCATACACATCTATTATAAACATTATAACTTCACAGTTATTCGGGTATTGTAAAATTTATAATAAATTACAATATTTTATTAATAATGTTCATATAGTGATACAAAAATTAATAGCTAATGGATTTAATAAAAAAGTTCAGATAAAATTATTAAATTATTCTGTAATAAATACAAAAATGTATTAAATAAATAAAAGAAAAGAAAATCAGAGAAATTCTATTACAAATTACTAAAAAATATTTAGTTAAAAATAAGATAATACAAGAACTTGACATTACTTTGTGCAGATGTATACCTCAAGCCACATATAAAAGCACAATAAACTATCACTTTGCTAATGTTGTGTTAATTAGTGCCTTTGCCATATTGGGGACAGGAATGCTAACTTCAAGAGGTAAGATTTATTTCACTTACCCCCAAATGGTTGTACCTCATTTTCATTTTTATTTTTTTTCTCCAACTTTTTATGTTTATCTTATTCTAACTTGGGAGAGCAGTCACCTTCCCACAACTGTCTGGAGGCAGTGAAGGGTGATATAGATGTGGAACATTATGAGCTTGAACACCCACATCTCGTTCTCCTAATTTATAATTTTCTTATGTGAGACTAGCGAATTGAGATAAAGACTAATAGATGGTGCATCTATGTCACAATGTTGGTCCTACTTCCACAGTCCACTCACAAAACCTAGGATACATTTTATAATCCCACCTTGTAGCTTATACACTAGGATCCATATTTTTTAAAAAAAGATGTGCATCACATATATTTTTAATAAAAAAATTTCATGCTAATATGTTTTGGTTTATGGCTTTGATATTTTATGATTATAATATATATGTAAAGATTGAGAATATCCTAGTGTATTTAATTTAAGTGTTGTGTTAATCTTAATGCTAATTCTGTTAATTGTAAATATTTAACATACTGTAGGTCAGGAACTGTTGATTCTATATATGGACCAACCAAGAACCCTTGGAGATCAGAATTGAAGTACAAACTTTGGCATCGTAGTAAACATGGTCATCAAGCATCATCACTAATGGAGAAAGAACAAATTACAACATTTACAGACAAAGACTGGTTTATTGCTGGGGGCAGTTCTGGAGGTAGTGCTGTTGCAGTGGCAGTCGGTTCATGTTTTGCGTATGTTTTCATTTTATAAAGTAATTTATTAAACAGCAGGTAATTAGTCCTTTGGTAGTGGGCTTGGTATAGTGTAGATGGGTTCATCTACACATTTTCACACATTAAGATTTTGCACTATAATTTTTGATACAGTATGTGTATCTTCAAAAAATTTGGTAGACTTTAAGTAAAGGTTACAATTATCTTGTGTACAATAAATCAGTGTTTTAATTAAATATTTTACTAAAGATTTGTTTATGAAAATAAAGTCTGTTTCAATACTAGTCAGAGTGCAAAGTGATTTCATGTTATGATTAAGAAAACTAATCTTTGTTCCAAAAATCATATTATTTGCATAATCTGTTTAAACCTACTAAATACATTTCAAATGTTTATATTCAATAGAACTATATTTTATTTTATTTTCTGTACTTTAACTATGTGGGGTCTGTCACTTAACCTACCTTGCAACCATCATAAAAAAAAATTAGGAAATAAATATAAATTATGCTTTTTCCATGCTAGAATGAATAAATATTATAATAGAAAATTACAAATGTTTAGTCTAAGTAGCTTAAGTCTCATAATGTTATATATATGAACATATATATATTATTTTTTATTATATTGACCTTCCAGTCATACTTACCTATCATTACATAGCTTTAATCTTCCCTGTCTTGGCTGTGTTTCAGTGGACTAATATTTTGTAATATACAGTCACATTTCAATTATTGTATATTTATATAGATTATTACTGTTTAGAAATAAACCATCAAACTTATTTTTGTTAAAATATAGAACAATAAATCAAGAATTAAAATGTATAATTATCTCTTCCACCTACAACCTTTATACTTGGTTGTTGATGGACATAGGTTGATAAGCCTTTTAAACCTTTGCACATAGAGGATATCAAACATTTTTTTTTTAGGTTTTATATATGCATTTAAGTAACCAAAAAATTATAAATAACTATACTGATACCATAGAGTTTCATTACAACTTTTTAAGGGTAGTAACTAAGATGTTTTAAGATTTTATAAAATATGAAACTACACGCAGATTAAAGACACAACCTACTTCCTTGAGAACTTGGATCGAAAGAATGTGAAAGGTTTCTCAAAGATTAAAATAGTGGAGGAACCATTCTGGGGAGATTTTAAGTTGTTGATTGGTTATTCACATGTTATTTATTGTAGTAAGGGCTTATAAGTGACCATTTCAAAATTGGAAGAAGTTGAGTGGGGCCACTATGTTTGATTCAATATATAAGCCATATCTTTGCAAAATACAAAGATATAGACTTTTATATTCCAACTTGTCAATATTAGTAATTTGAGTTCGTAATTTGTACAAAATTATAGACAAAGTATTTTGGCATTACGAACATCTAATTTAAAATAGCACTGCATTCAACATACCATATGATTCAGTAAAACCTGTATTTAAATGTGTTCTTTTAATATGTACATTTAAGTTAAGAAATAAATCATATATATTTATATGTGTGTGTATATATATATGATTAAAGTTTGAATTATAAGCTACAATTTCATTCCAAAATTATTGACATAAATTCATAAAATAATAGCTTCAGTAAAATTTTGAATGCAAGTAGTCAAATGTGATGACATGGTCTTTGGACCCTGATTCATTGCTAAAGGGATAATTACTTTTAATATTGTAAACACGTTTAAATTTGGATACACTATATATTATCTCTCTCACAGAAATAGCTATTACTGTTCAGTGCTGCTCTTTGTATTTAAAAAATTATGCATCCTCAAGCCTTGAATTTTCAACTATTTGGAATGATTGATTTCAATGCTTCTCACATTCAAAACATCATGCAACGAACCCCCACTTATAATAATGTGACACTCTCTTGAAACATCAAGAGTACTACCAAACTATCATTTCTTGCTTAGTAGCACTCATGTTTATAAGACATTTTATAATTTTGTCCCCTTTGTATTATTCAGATTCATGATTTTTCTAACTTAATTTTCAAAGTGGAAATTTTTCATTAATTTTCTTTTTTATCTTTAGATTGAGGAAGAATTTTTTCAGTTAACGTTATTTTCCAGTCTCATTTTCTTTTCTTCTATCACTTGGATTTTTATACATCAAATACATTTTCTTGGTTTATATTTCAAATGTGAATTTGTAAGTTGGTGTTTTCACTTCAAATATCATACCTTTCATTTAGCAGTATCTCACAATCTGTGTGTAGGGGAGATCCATCATTAGATTTATCTGCCATGAAATTGATTGTTGTATTGGGCAACCTCCTTCTCCTAAACTATTATTACTTTATTCTGACAAACCCAAACCTGTTTTTGGGCTGACAAGGATTTTGATACCCTTTTACCACCACCTTGTTTTTCTACACCCATGCATAGAATCAGCTAGGCCTAATACATCATTTTTAAACAAGACTTCTCAGATATGTTATCTTTTATCCATATCTCTGATTTTCTAATATGTTGAGGGTGCCAGCATGATCAATTTTCTATGGATCAGTTTGCATTAGCTTACCATCATATTGACTCTTTCTAAACTTTCAGCATGTTGGTTTGTGACTGAGAGGTCTTACAATTTCAACATCCTGGAGTTTCTTGTTGTATGTCATGGTTTGGTTCATTCTCTCCATTTGGTCAGAAATCATCTGGTAATAATTCATTCTGACAGTTCTATGGAGGTTCCTTATCTCAGTCACCAGGGAGGTACATGTTCTTGATCCCTGTGTTTTCATACTTTGTATCTACTTTTTCAAGGACACATGTTTTAGATTTGTATCACTGTGTGTCATGTTTTTAATGCTCCAGTCTTGTTGAGGACTGGCTTTTATGTCCAGATAAAGTCTGCTCAATGGACAGGCTTCTTGATTCTCTTGTTTTTCGGTGGCTATGCCTTTAGTGGGGTACACCTCATACGTGTCACATTCCTCAACAATAAATTGCCTCTGTTTTGGTCTCCAGTTCTTGATTCTTTAGCTCTGTTTTTTATCCTTTAAGTCAGGATTGAACCAACAGATACATGTAAGTCTATTCTCCCATTTGACTTCTTCACATCAGAATTTTAGTCATCCATGCCACTCCATGTCAGGCCTTTATGTATGCTTCTTACTTATCAGCTCATTTGTAGTTACTGTAGCTACTCTAGCTCTAAACTGCCCCTTTATTACCTCTTACTCACATTTCATCTTTTCTTCATCAGTCTTAGTGACCAGTGTGTCTTCCAGCTCTTTTTATCCTCCATCTTCAGACCTGGATTTTATCTGGTCCTTGGCAAGGATATCCAATTTGTCCCAACAGTTCCATTTGCTCTTTTTTCAGGAAACTGTCTCAATATAAATGAAACATTTTCCATCATTGGTTCCTGGGTCAATCAACCTACTGTTTCTCATGTTGCAGATTTACTAACTTGGCTTTTGTATTGAAGGTCTTTTGTCTCCTTACTATAAGGTTATCAGGCAACTTTATTCCACACTTTTCCTGATACCTTAGGGTATTTATCTTTCATATTCTTTCCCTCATGATGCATTATTTTGTATTCATCATCCAACTCAGCAGGCTATTATTCTGGATTGGGACATTAATGTGTTCCTTCACTGTCACACCTTGCTTCCATTTGAATCACTTTCCATGTACTCCTTTTGTCACTTTTTCCTAAAGACATATTTCTTTCTCCTCTTAGTCTGCGAACATTGGAGGTAAGCTTTATTTGACATCAGTATTTCATGTACTCTTTATTGTTCTACATATATTTTTCTTTATTTTGATCATTTTTTCCTCCCCTCTTGCTAAAATTACGGGTTCAGTTCCCCTCATTGGACTCAGCAGATAGCCCGATTTAGTTTGCTGTACAAAACACACTCCTCCCCTCTTTTTGCTGATTTTCCTTCCTTCCATTACTCACATTTAACCTCAATCTGCTCCATTTTGACTTCTGTGTCCCATACATGTTCTTCGTTGTTATGTTACCCAGACAGCTTCCTTCCATCTTTAATGTTTGTCCCACCTCTTTATTTCTTGGCAAACATCTTCTGTTTGTGATATTTCTCCTTCCACTCTTACCAGTTTGATTCAGCTTTTAATTCAGTTGTCTTATTTTTCTTTATCACTGTCCTCCAATAGTTTGTTCTCTATTTCTTCTTATCAAGTATGACACCATGCTTTTCATTGGCATCTCATCTTAGTTGTCTCTTGGAGAAAATTCTTCAGTTGGACATGTGAACTGATATTCATGCATTCTTCTCTTACTCTTTGCATATGATCATGATATCTACCTCTTTGGATTGGCAAACCCTACATCCTACACAAATTCTACAATTCCTCAGATTTCAATGAGACTTTGAGTAAGTTACCTTTAATTACCCTTTTTTTTTTTTTTCAGGAGCCTTTTTTCAATTTTAAATAATTTGTTATTCATTATTGTCTGGACCTTGCTCTGTAACAAATGGTATCTGACCAGTTATTTTTTAATTAATCACTGTAAAACAATGTTGACTTGCATGTTATAATTCAATGGTCATGCAACACACTCTGCAGAGATGGGATGTTCTACAATATTGCTTGTAGGTTTATTCTTGTGATAGGTTTGCTTCAAAAATTTGCCTATTCCAGATAGAACTTACCCATTGGTAAAACAGAAGAGGATAGCTTCTCATCCCTGTCATGCTTTGTATTAAATAAATCAGTATGGTCTGGTTTTCAAAATAGTATTTTGTGGTGCCCAGGTATTGTTGTTCCTCTGGACTCTTCAACATGCTTTCTCTTCCCCTTCTTTTAGTGGAATTTGAGAGTACTTGATAACTTTCAGTTCCAAGTTGTTTGGGTATTGGACTATGGAGATATCCTCTTTAATGTGTTAATGAAATACAAATACTGTATATAAATGATTATAAAACCCTTCAGTTCTGTTGTGTGGATGACATGATATTATCCACTATGTAAAATGGGAATAAGCCATCAAATTGCAATTAATCCCTTTGATTGGGAGACCACTTATCTTACTTCCACATAGATGTCAATTCCAAATTGTTTGGTTTTGAATTTTGGGCTGAATCAATCTACATAAGTCTTACACGTGTTACAGATGTTTCTATTGACTTCCTCATTTATACTTTTGTTATTCCATCAGTGTTGTGGGTAATGGTGGAGGATTTTACAGATAACTAGAGGTCTTCCTCTTCTTCCATCCCTCAATGCTCATTATTTTGAGAATGTTACTGCATTTGGAATTGTTCCTTTTAGTTTAAAATTCAACTGAGATTATTTACATTAAATAGACATCTTTTCAATGTTGGATGTCCAAATTAACCAAGTTCTTACATTATCGTGTGACCCATTCATGGGTTGCAGGATATGAGATTCCTTCCATTATTATGAACGTGAGATGCAAACTTTGTGATTTTAATCCCTAGCCCCTACATGGATATTGGTTTCTAGTGGCCCAAGTTTTGAATTGTAATTGATGGTGGTAACAACCCCTTTCGTACCCCTACATGGATGTTGGTACCCTGTAACCTACTATTGGGTTGTAGTTGGCAACAGTATGATCCTCATGTTATTCCAATGTGGAAATTGGTTTCCAGTGGCATGGAAGTTGATCTGCCATGTGTAGTCTGTTGCATTCTAGCCACTCTACACCTAGGAGAACATCATTGTAATCTCACCCACTTTTATGCAACTGGGATTGAGTTTCATAAATAGTATATGATTTTGATCACTGTCCTCCCATAGTTCTCTCCCTATCTGATGTGCTCCTATGTTGTTATGCCTATATATTTAGTATCTTTCTGCAATGGGTGAAGAATATACCTGTTTCACAAGTGACACAGTCTTCTACATCAGCTCTTAGAATCTGACTATCTCACCTTAGAGGAGTGTTCTTCAGATGCTTTTCTCTTTCCCTCACACTAGTCTCTCCATCTATTTATTGTAGGAATCTAGCAGTTTCTGTGAGAAGAGGAAATGTACTGTATCAGAGTTTATAATTTTCCTATTCTGAAAATATATTTCTGGTAAATACATACCTCCTCTCATTCTTCCCACGGTTTCTCAACACAAAAAAACTGATGTGACCATTTTCTGCCAAAACTTGAAGTTATAGTTTGTTAGAATAGAGGGAGTCAGGAACGAAGGTTGCACTCTTATTGGTTAAGGGTTGTTACATGATGATTTGCACATGAGATGCACTGAAATTGGCTAATTCTAAGTGAGTTGGAGATTCAAGGGTTGTGGCATGCACAAAAAATTATACATAGAGGCAGCACTGAATTAGAATATTTCTGTGAATAGAAGTATACTTATCAGAAATACAGTTTCAGTATAGGAAAATTATATCTCTTGGTTGTTACTTTGAAGTTGTTATGATACTGTTCATTGGATGAGTTTACAGATGATTTTTAATTACTAATAACTAATTTTTTATATTGTTGAGATACTAAATTTTGAATAACAGCAAAAATATTGGAATGGACCTGAATGCGTTGTTAATGAAGAATACATTTCTAATTGTTATAACTTATTATGTATCTATATATCCCACCTGTCTTTGTGCCTTTTGTGTATTGTATCATTTACTGGTATGCACTGTATTGATTACATTGAAAAAAATGAAATAATAGACATTTTTATTTATTTTTGTATAATATTTACCTGTTACTTTGGTGTAATAAGTTTGGTCTGTGGTGTATATTTGCATATGTTAATGTTAAGTTTCAAGTATAAAATTTTTATGCACATAGTCAGTCCTTTACTGCTGTTGATTTTTCAGTTTGCTTCCCTTCACTATTTTCCTATGTTTCATGTAGGGTTGAAAATAATTCATGAGGCAGTGATAATTTTTTTATAATTTTGAGGATACCAACCGTGGTCAATGCCACCTGACCCACATATTCTCTGGAAGCTGGATCAAACAAACAGGCCCATTTTCTCTGCTCTTACAGAACTTGATCCTGTCATTATTTATAAGCCATCAAAAGATGACTGTGTGACTGCAGTAACTGACTGTATTATACAAGCAGCTGCTCAATGTTTTCCTAAAACCTTAAAACATGTTCCACAATATCCTCATCTTCCGTCACTTGGACTCATCAAGGACTTTGGTTCTGCACTGGGGTTTTCCACACTTCCCCATTTCAGAGCTTATATATGGTCTTATGAACCTTCTTTGCACCTCCAACATTTGCAGCTGTCTTTACTATATGATTTGAAACTTCCTTTGTGTTTTCTTTCCTCAATGGGCCATACTTTTCAGAACAGATGATCTGCCATTGCTCCTATTGGCTTTCGTATCCAGGCACAGTTGGATGAATTGAGTTTGTCCTTGGATAACATTGCTGTATTCACTGGTCAGCCCATCCCACCATGGCTTCTTACAGTCCCCAAATGTGATCTATCTTTAAGTCATCTGAGAAAAGCAGACACTTTCTCTTGGAAATACTGTCTGTTATTTTTTAAACATCTTTCAAACCATTCTTCTGTTCCTATTTATACTGATGGTTCAAAATCAGATGACTGTGTTGGTTCTACCATGGTTTGTTGTGGTTTGGTGGATGTGTGCAAAATCCCCCCTACAGCTTTGTGTTCACTGCTGAACTGTACACCATTTCTCTTGCCCTGAATCACATAGAAGCTAAGCAGTACTCAAACTGAACTATTTATTGTTCTGACTTGCTTAGTTCTTTACTGGCTCTGGAATTGCTTTACGTTAGTTCACATTCTGTTGTCACCAATATTCAAAAGAGACTGGCCCAGTTATCTTTAACATCTACTTCTGTCTAGTTTTTTCTGGATTCTGGGCCATGTTGGTATTTGTGGGAACTAGCTCCCAAACACAGCAGCTGAATCTATCTGCTCAGTCACTGTCACCTCAGTACCTGTTCGTTACAAAGACTATGGTCCTGTATTCAAGACTTGGCTCGGTGCCATTTGTCAGTCGAGTTAGAGTGAGCAACGTGAAAACAATCTTTTCTGGCACAGGTAGCCTAGCTTCTTTGTCCCATAAAACACCAAACCAACCAATTAACTTTTTGTAAAGCAGCAGCATTCATTTCAGAGCCAACAATACCCAACATTTTAATATCATCAGCACATTTGGCAATTTATTGGCCATTTCTCTTTCTATGTCACTGATCCTAACTTGAAGATAACCTAAGAAGGTCAAAACATTGTTCTGTACTTTATTTTAATTGAAGTTTTAAAACCTATTCCAGCCATCTTTAGAATACATTTTTATTTTATTTCCTTCCTTTCTGTCACTCTTCTATTTAATGAACTAACTTATCTCTCAGACCTAGATAAGCTCATTCTTAGTATTAAGCATTTTATGTGACACCTCTCACATGCATTCTGCATATCCAAGTACATAAAGCCCACACTGATATCCTGATCTGTATGAACAGTAACCTCTTTAAAGAATATCAGATTACTGAGGGAAGATTTTCCCAAGTGAAACCATGTTCACTATTCAACAAAGTTTTAAATTTAATTAAATGGCTTTTAAAGCATTTTTTTTAACCTTTCAAAAACTTTCATTGACTGATGTTAGGCTAATAGGAACATAATTTCCAGGACAGGTTTTCATCATAACTTGTCTTAAAAATAGGAGTAACATTAGGAAACTTCCAATTCTTTGGATTTTACCTAAGATTAAGAAACTTACCGAAAATAATAACAAGTAGTTCACATATCTAATCCACAACTTTTTCTCTCAGTTTTTCTTAATAAGCTCAGAATTAATGTGATTACCTAGTTTTATCATGTTTGGCTTTTCTTTTAGTATCTGTTTGATATCAAGGCTATACATTCGTAAAAATCTTTCCTTACATGCTTCACAAGTATGATCATTAAAAATTTTTAATGGTTTGTTTTATAGTCTTTCTTTTGCTTGAATAAGTGTACTTTTTTTCAAGATCTCAAGTGTTAATCAAAGTATACAAAAGAAATCCAAGTTCATATGCAAAAACGGCTCGTTGGGTTGAGAAAATAGTTTACATAGAAGAGCGAACAATGTTTTGACCTTCTTCGGTCATCGTCAGATTCACGATAAACTAGCCGTTTTTGCATATAAAATTCTCAACAAGTGGGTTTCTTGACATCACTGAAATCCAAGTTCAGTTCATTGTAGATGGACATAAATTGTTTAGATTTTGTTTACACCTTTCTCTGAGCTTCTGAATGTTCAGCTAATTAGAAATGCATACTATACCTCTTTTCAAACCAAAATATAAGTTTTGAACCTCCAGTCTTAAGTTTGCTGCTAGAACACACACAGAATGTTTAATGTGTCTTTAATTAAATTTTGAACATGACTTTAAAAGGGTGTGGCATTTGCAATTTGATTATAAAGAGTACAATGGTTAGCCTTAAGCTTCAGAAATATAATTATTCACCAGTTAACAGTAATTTTAGTAAGAAAATATGCTATTTTTATTTATAGTTTGTTTTTTGTCTTTTGTGATTTTTAAAAATTTATGAAATAGTGTTGTAGAACTGTGTATTAACCTTCTAAAAGTATATTTTACTGTCACACTGTAGAGCATTAGGATCAGATACAGGAGGTTCAACAAGAAATCCTGCAGCTCAATGTGGCATCATTGGACTAAAACCTACTTATGGTCTTCTATCTCGATATGGCTTGATTCCATTGGTCAATTCTATGGATGTACCAGGAATTCTAACAAAAACTGTTGATGATGCTGGTCTTCTTTTAAGTCAGTTCAACTGTAATGTACAAAATATTCAACAGTAGTTGTACATGCAATGTAAACCAACTATTTTATTAATAAAACTCAATTATTCTATATATTTAGATACAAAACTGTTTTAACTGATTATAAGTATAATTGTTTAGTGATTGTTATAATATATTCCATAAGTGATAAAGAAAATATTGAAGAAATTGTATTTTTTTATGCAGTGGCAACTCAGAGGAATTTCATATTATAATAATACTATAATATATAAGGAATTGGTTGTTTTTTTCTACCATGTAACTTTTTTTCTTAGATGTATTAGCTGGCCATGATCCAAAGGACTCTACAACTGTATTAGATCCCTTTTGTCCTGTTAATATCTCAGAGGAACCAAACATTTCTGGTGTTCATGTTGCAGTTCCTGAGGTAAGATTAAAACTATCTTGTCAAACTTAAACAAGAAGCTTAAGTATTTGAGAAGAATTATCATCTTTCTAAAATACTCTACAAAGTAGCTTACTAAAATAAGGTTATAACTGTATCATTGTGGTTCATATTCTCTTGATTTTTAGCAACATACCTGGTTATTGTATTCACAATATTTTTTGCTCTTGTGTAACATATTTATTTTTTATTTTTTTGTGTCTCTATAAATATCCACATATTATTTTAGGTTATTATATATATTTTAATATCTGTATTTATTGTTTACTTGTGAATCAGCAAAAAGTATATACAGATTACAGTGTTAAATTTTGGGGTAAACAGAGTTTAGATAGTCCATTGTGTAGCTTTGTGCTAAAATACAAACAAGATTTATTTATATGAGGAATGTTATTACAAGAATGTTTAACAACAGAAAGTTGCAAAGACTATCTCCAATTTGGATCATTACATAGAAGGGTGTATAATTGTTTTTTTTTTAATTTATGTATTGTATTAAGTATATTTTTCATTTGTTAGTGATACTTTTTCTAAAAAAAATTGTATTGCTTTATTTCATAATTATCACAATCAAACTTCATGTGTTCTTATATCATATGTCAAACTTTTTCTAAAACTTGTTTTCTTATGATATTTAAAAGACTATTTGTAATGCATAATTTATATTAATTATTTTAATTTTAAATATTTTAAAACCATTCTAATTAATATTTTTCTTTCATGTTTTATAGTTAGAATAAAACTATTTTTATCTTTAAATATATCAATTTTATTAAAATTTTACTATTGTGTGAAACTTTAAAATTATATTCTTACCTTTATTACCACATAAAGTTCAAACATTTAGCTGATTTATATTTCTAAATTTTGGTATGTATAATATTTTCTCAAACTTTTGCAAACAAAGATTACTGTTTTAGGTTATAGAATCTTGAATTTTGTTTTTCAAGTTTCTGAAATCTATTTGCACTTTCTGGGAAATAATGCTCATTTGTGTAATAGGAGCAATTTCTAAATAAGCTGTAAAATATGAATGTAGTAGTAGTAAGTTTAAGGTTTGTAAGTTATAGGTTAATAAATTCCAGGTTGAAAGTATGTGGTATTAAAATTCATTTCCAATACCATACCTTTGTGCTCTAAAGATGGCTGGTTTGGATTTTTAAACTAGTTAAAATAAAGTACAGAATAAAGTTTAAACCTTCTTAGGTCATCTTCAGGTTAACAAAAAGAGCTTCAGGCCTTGTTGTCAGGCCCATGTTAGGGAAGAGAGTGTAAATAACACAAGATTGTGGGGGGCATTGCAGTTAGATTTTAAATTAATAAAGGTATAATGGTGTTGTTTTATATTGGTTCAATTTTGGTTTGAGTTCTTCATAAGTAAGGCTTCTTTGGTTTTGCTTTTATTTGGCTTACATTTGTTTGTATTTGAGAACATGTTATTAATTTTTTCAAAGTACTAATTTCTGTTCATTATTACTATAGCATTGCCTTTATCTGTTTTCAGAATTTTGATGATGTTGTCTTGTTTCAGGTTGTTTATAGAATTAATATCTTTCTGTGTAAGGTTGTTTATTAGCTTTCTTTTCTGTGAAATTATGTTGATGATTTTATCTGATAATTCTTTGGAAAAGTTGTTTAAGATACTGTTTTGAGGTGTTTCATGAAAATATATGTTTTCAGATATACCTGGAAAGATAGGTTGCTCATTGTTGATGGAATTGTTGATGAAGTTGTCTTCTTTCTGGTTGTTGTTTTGTTGGTGTTTTTAGTTTGTGTAAAATAGATCACTAGTCTTCTGACTAAATTTTCCAAACAGGCTTTAATTTTAATAGGTGGAATACTTCTTGGTGTTACTGTGAAGTTGAGCAGATGTATCTTTTCAGTGCTTAATTGTGAGTTGGTTGAGGTAGGTTGATGGTTCTGTGGCATTAGCATCTTTTTTTGTTGTTGTTGTTACCTTTGTTTTTTGTTGTGGCAGATCTTCTTTTTCTTATCTTTCTTACTGTTGATTAGATTGATATCAGTCATATGAGTCCATAAATGTCTGGTTGAATGCAGCAGGCCAGTTATTTTTTGAGATTCACTTTTTGATTTTGCAAGCCATTCATTTATTTCCATTTCGAGTTTAAAATAGCTTTTAACATTTTTTTCCTGTGAGTTATGGATAATGTTTGTACACTGATCAAAATTCTTGGATACTTTTATTTTCACAAAATTAGATATCAGGTTTTCCTTTGAACAGTACTGGATGAAAGAAATGTCATTTCTTCTATTAACAATTTTTGATTTAAGTTTCTTAGTTTCATTTGGGTCACAAGAGTGTGTACAGTTAATAATGGCATAATGTAGATAAGTTCAAGCATAATGGAATTTAAACAGATAACATAGCATACAAAGAAACACTATAAACTTGCACATCAGGAATAATTGACATGGTGAAGTAATTTGTGATGACGAGAAACCCAGTTGAAGTAAAAATATATTCAAAAGTCAGCTTGTAATGGTATTAAAACTTTGAATTACAGTTTAAATACCCATACCAGCCATCTTTAAAATAAATTTCTACTTCAGGTGGGTTTCTTGTCATCATAGAATACTATACATTACCTCCTCTCATACAAGTGACTATTATTGTTCAGTGCTAACTTTTGCATGCAAATTTTTTTTACATATGCAGCAAGTCTTTTATCTTCTCATGTAACAACCCTCTATCAATAAGAATAAACATGTTCTCTTGATGCAAGTAACTTCATCTATTTAATTCTACCAAACTATCACTTCTTGTTTTGCAATACTTATGTTTAGTTTGTGCTTTCTTCAAGTGTTTTAATATTTTTACCGTGTCTTAATCTTAATTTCTCTCAACAAGCTTACTCTTTTTTACACAATAGTGATATTTTTGTAATTTGTTCAGTTATTTTTAACTGGAATTATTTTCATAATTCTACCCAATTATGGAACTTATTACTTCATTATTGAAACTTTTTATTGTTTTTACAACAGATGTGTTTGATTATTTATTTTGCATTATAATTTCTACATTACCACTTTGGAGTTTTTGTGTTCTGTTAGCACATTTATACAGGCTTCAGGTCATGGTACTCAATGGGAAGATTTTCTAACTTAATTTTGTCTGGAGATTCATCATCCATTGAACTGACTTTAATTGGCCTCGCCTCAAGTTTGGGGACCCATGCATTTGAAACACAGTCCACAAAATTTGGAAAGATATCATACTGTCATGATGTTTTTGTACTTTAATTGTCAATATTATTATTTGTTGTTATTTGTGTTCCATAGCACAAGTTTGGTTTGATTGGTTGATAGTCATAGTCAAGTTTAGGTTAGCCATTAGTCTTATTTGTAATTTTTTTACTGCACTATTCACTTTGGCTTACTGTGGTATCTGTTATTTCAAGATTACCTATATTTCATCTTACTCATATATCTGTCATTAATTCCATTGTATTGTTTTTTTCTTCCATAAATCATATTTCATACATTGGTTATTGTTACTATGAACTTCCTTAATTTCATTTTTGTTATTATTCCTCTTTTATCCTTTTCTTATTCACTTTGTTAATGTAAACTTCTTGAGCCAAAGTTCACAAAAATTTATCCCAATTTTTTATGTACTAATTGCTCAGTGAAGTTTGTTTTTTTTCCTTAATGTTTAGTGATATTCTTTGTTATGTACTGTTCAATCAGGCTACATTGTTTTCAGTTTATTTGAAGTTCTCTCAGCTAATTCATAATTAGATTATATATCTTGTTTGATTAGGCTTAATAAGTGTGTGGTTCTATTTGTGGGTTCATCTGTATTTTGGTTATCTTTTCTTCAACACATAACATCCACATCTTTATTTCACTACATAATTTCTTAATGTTTCCTCTGTATCATCTACTTCAGTTTTCTCTTTCTTTACAATTTATGCTTTTTTACTATTAATTTCATTTAATATATACTTCTTGCCCTTAATTTCAGTTGGGGCTCACCCTAACTTTATTTCTCTTGCACCAGTCCCTTTACCTTTTCAGTGTGGGATGCTAGCTACTTATGTGAGAGTACCATACTTATGTGCCATACCATATCATGAGTTATAACTTTTCTATAATAAAAATGTATTTCTGACATACTTTTATCTGCTCACACATATCACCCTTCCTCCTCACTAAAAACTAGTGCTTCCAATTTCTGCTAGAACTCAAAATGCTACTTCTGTGGAAATTAACAGAAGGAGTTACATCTATCAGAAGAGTATGTTCCACACTTATTGGTGGAGGGTTGTCTCTTAGTGATTTGCATTTGAACTGGTTAATTGTAAATTATGTGGGAGCTCAAGGCTTGTGGCATGTGAAAAAATTGTTTGAATGTAGAGAGCAACATTGAACAATAATAACTATTTATGTCACATGGGATAAGTATCTATTGGAAATAAATTTTCAATATAGAAAAATTATAATGTTCATTTTACAGTTTTTTTTTGTTTGTTTTTTTTGACAAAATTATGAAAAAAAATTGTCTTGCATCTAATACAGTGAGTAGATATAACTATAATTAGGTAGATAATAATCTATAAAATATTATTTAATATTAGAAAGAATTATTTTTAAAATTCACTTTATATTTTTTATTAATATGGCTTCTTTTATTTTTTCATCTGTTCAAGTTATCTTTTCTTCTGAGGATTTTTATGTGAGAAGAATTAAAACAGTGATTTTTCTTTGACATGTTCACAAATTTGAGATAAAGATTTTAAAAATTTCTACAAACAAGTAAAAAGTTGCATATGTTAGTCTCACCAATATAATAGTTTTCTGAAGTATCTTTATCAATACAATACTTCTTGGATAACAGTTGACCTAGTTTTTATTCAGGTAAAAATGTAAATTGTGCTTTAAGGCCCATTTTATACTCTCAAACTGTTTTAATAAGATTTTTTTTATAGCATCACATAAATGTAGAATGAATGATAAAACACAAGAAGCAGAGGTGTATCGGAAGAATAATTTTCTTTATCAGCTTTTTTTATTTTCCAAATAATCAGTTGCTTTATTAACAACAGCTGCAAGGAAATTAAGTTGTACACAAAACAGATTTGTTTTTATTTCTATTGATGTTATATTTCAGGAATATTATTGTCCTGGCATGAGTTCAGAAATAGTAGAAACATGGAAGGAGATTGCTGACCTTTTGGAGAGAGGAGGAGCCAAGGTCACAAATGTTTCTATGCCTCATACACAGTATTCTATATCTTGTTACTCAGTACTCAATTGTTGTGAGGTGGCTTCAAACTTTGCTCGATATGATGGAATTGAGTATGGTAAGACCTATGTTATGCTTTCACTTTCTACAAAAATTATTTTCTTTTAAATGTTGCTGTGAATATTACTTACAATACAACATTTGTAAATTACACAGTCCTGTAAGTTTCATTGTCTTGAAATTTTTACATGTTATACAGTAATTCCTGTACACCAAATTAAAAAATATCAATTTTTCTCCACCATGTACAGGGTTTTCACAAAACTTTGTATATGTGAATTATTTTCTTTGAACTCTTGTTGTATTACATTTTATTATGCTTAAAATGTTTACAACTATAGCAAAATGTTTCTCTAAACCAATTTTGGCATGCGAGTCTTATCAATTATTTTAGCACACCTGAGAATCACACAGCTAGTATTTAAATGGTGGTTAATAGACTACGTGATGTGTCATTTCTGGATAGTATTTGTTTGTGTAGCACTTTGACATTGTTTTTTTCATTTTACTATTATTTATTCATAATTGTTTCTATTGTGTAAACGACCCAAGCATTTTACATTTGTGGTAAGTTTTTGTTGGACCTCAGATTGACTTTGGATAACTGTTTGGAAGGACAATGAGGAAAGTTGAAAAAGAAAAATGGACTGCCTTTAACCCTTTCACAGTAGGCCTGTTTGTCTATACATTTGCACACATTAAGTATTTATGCAATAAATTGATACAGCATATATATCTTCATAAAATGTGGTAGACTTTTAGTAAATACTACAAGTTTTTTTGCACACAAAAAATCAGATTTTTTAATGAAATATTTTTATTTAAGATTTTATTTGAATGCATTGAGTCTTTTTTATTACTAGCCTGAGTGTAAAGTTATTTCATAGTATGAATTAAAAGCTATTCTTTATCTTAACATTCTCAGATATTACTTATATAATCTCTAAAGCTTCCTAAATATGTTTAAGATGTTTGTTTTCAGTCAGACTTTATGTTGTTATTTTCTTTAACTAAGTGGGTTATGTCTTTTAACCAACCTCATAACCATCATGAAAAATTAGGAAATAAATATAAATTGTTTTTCTTATGCTAGAATGACTACATTTTATAACACAAAAATGCAAATGTTCAGTCTAAGTAACATAAGTATGTATGTATATACATCTTTATTATTGTTTATTATATTGATTTTCCAGTCGTGCCTAGCTAACAGTACATAACTTTCAATGACACAATGCACGTCACTCATGTATCCAATAATATAAAACTGACTATTGTCTTTCCTGTCTTGGCTGTGTTTTAGTGGACTAGCATCTTGTAATATACAGTCACATTTCAGTTATTATACATTATATAGATTATTACCACGTAGAAATAAATTATTAAACTTGTTTTTCTTAAAATATAGAACAATAAATCAAGAATTAGAGCAAACAATTATCTCTTCTGGCTACAACATTTATACTTGGTTGTTGCTGGACATAGGTTGATGAACCTTTTAAAATTTTGCATATAGAGGATATCAAACAAATTTTTCTTTTAGATTATAAATGAATACAGTTCAATAACCATAATGATACCATAGAATTCCATTATATTTTATTAAGCTTAGTGACAAAGATGTATTTAAATCTTGAAATCTTGTTTCGAAATAATGTGGTAACTTTTTCACAGATTAAAATAGCTAAGAAAACCACTAAGGGACATTCTAAGCTGTCAATTGGTTATTCACATGTCATATATTGAAGTAAATATATATATAAGGAACCATTTTCAAAAATGGAAAGAGGTGAGAGGGGGCTTTACATTTGTATTGAGTAAGTAAGCCATATCTCAGCAAAATAAACAGATATGAAGTTCTTATATTATATTCTAGTTTGTTAATATTAGTAATTTGAATTTCATATTGTGCAGAAGTATAGAGGTAGTACTTTGACATTACAAAACATCTAATTTTAAATAGCGCTGCATTCAACATACCACATAACTCACTAAAAATGTTTAGGTGTCACCTTTTAATACTTACTTTTGAATTAAGAAATTAACTCGTATATAATAATAAAGTTTGAATTATAATTTCATTCTACATTATTAACATAAATTCATAAAATATTAATTATTATTTCGAATGCAAGTCAACAAATGTGATGATATAGCTTTTCACCCATCACAAAAGGGTTAAAGATGTTATTGACAAATGTTTAGAAAGCAAGAAATCCAATCCAAATTGCAAAAGTATTGTAAACAACTTGCTCCATAAATTCAGAGAGTTGGGTTGTAATATGATTTTGAAAGTTCATCTCTTATGCTCACATATTAATTATTTCCCTACAAATTTTGGTCTCATCAGTGAAGAACAAAGGGAAAGATTTTTTTAAGACATCAGGGAAATTGAAAGGAGATATCAAGGAAGTTGAAACATCAGCATAATGGCTGATTAGTACTGATCATTGAAATGAAATGCTCTGGATGCAGTACACAAAAGAAAGACCAAGATACATAGTTTTAAGACTAAAAGAAGTAAATTTTACAAAAAATAAAGAATGAATGAGGATGCACATTTGTTTGAGATCAGTGTTCTTCCCTTTTCTTCAGTTTGTTTATTGTGGTAAACAAAATAATCATTTGTTCTAAGTAAGATTTTTTTCTTTAACAAAAATTTCTATTAACCCTATCGTACCAGATCAGAAGTCACAGGCCATGTTATCACATTTGTTGAGTTGCATTTAAAATTTTATTGAACTGTTATTTTATTAATTTAAATTTTAGTACTATGTATTGATTAACTAATTTAAAAGTAAATATTAAAAGAACATAACTAAATACAAAATTTAGTGAGTCACGTGGTATGCTAAATGCAGCATTAATTTAAATTAGATGTTTGTGGTGTCAAAATACAAAGTCTGTAGCTCTTTACTGATTAGGAATTCAAATTACTAGTATTAACAAGTAAGAATATAATATAAGAACCTCATACCTTTTCTATTAGTTAAGACATGGATTGTGTACTGAATCAAACACTGGTCCAGTTCTCCTTATGTGTGCTTACTTCGATATATGTACATGAATATTCAATCAAAAACTCTAAACATCCCCATGATGTTTTCTCACACATTTTAAAATGCTAGGAAGCTACTTCATTTTTTTTTAACCAAGATTTCAAGGCAAGTTGCATCTTTAGTCTGCTCAAATTTACGTGTTGTTTTGAAAAAATACACCACAAATACTGAGTTTGATAAATTATAGTGGAATTCTATGCTATTTATATAGTTATTTATGATATTTTGGTTATGTGTGTATAAAACCTAAAAAAATTATATCACCTCACAACCTCCACATGTGAAATTTGAAAAGACTTGGCAATCTGTGGCAAGCAGGAGATAAGACAAAGGTCATCGTAACCAGGAGCTACAATTGTTTGCTGTACGTGTTTATTTACTGTTCTATATTTTAAGAAATTGTTTGTAAATAATAATAATATACACACATATAAAGTCACAATTCAATTATTATACAAATATAACATAAGTTAATGGAAGCTGGACTGTATTTTACGAAGTAGTAGTGAAGTAAAGCCAGCTAAGATAGGTAACTTTATAAAAGTTATGTTATTTTTATATTATTGGATGTGGTAGCATGAGTGCACATGCATCACATCAAAGCAAGTTATAAAATGTTAGCCAGGTATAACTGGAAGGTCAGTAAAGTAAAAATAATAAACATGTATAAATGTGTAATATTATGAGATTTAAACTATTTGGACTAAAAGCCAATGTTTTAAAGTTATAATTTATAGTCATTCCAGAGTGAAAAAAGTATAACTTTTATTTATTTCCTTATACTTTTATGGTGGCTACAAGGTTGATCAAATTGAAGACCCCATATAGTTAGGGTAGAGAAAATAACAGATAAAATATAAAGATTTACTGATAACAAGAATTTGAAATGTATTTAGGGGGCTTCAGAAATTACACAAATAGTATTTGAAATTTTTGGAATGAAGAATAGTTTTTAATCACAACATGAAAATCACTTCACACTCAGACTAGTAAAGAAACAGAATCAATATTTTCACAAAGAAATCTTTAGTAAAAATGTATTATTAAAAACTTTTATGTGTGAAGGTACACATACTGTATCAAAAGTTATAGTGTAAAAAGCTTAACTCATGTATAAAGAGTTAAAGTGTGATAATATTAGTAAATAAATAGATCCCAAGCTCAGTTTTTTTTCCTTTTAAACTCAAATATATCTTTCTTTGGATTTGTCTGTCTGAAAGCCATTTTAAGTATGTTGATATAGTAATTACACTTAATAGTATTTGATTGCTTGACTTGTTTTACCTTTTGAAAATATAAAATTATGATTTTATTTTAAGGTTCAAGTTTGTTGCTATGTGATAATTCCAGCTGTGCTTTAAAGTATATTCTTTCAATTTTAAAAAGAGCTTTTGAAAGAAAGCTAATTTTATACCAACTTTTTCTAGCCTGGTACAAATGTATCAGGAATTGAATGCACATCTGTGTATGAAATTTTAAAATTTAAATAAAAATATGAATTATGATAGAAGAAAACAAATATGTTTAAACCTACTTGTAGTTATAACTGAGATATTTCATATATGTAGCATATTTGTTTCTGTATCCTGGAATTTCATTATTCACCTATTCATTTACATATGTTTATTTAACATGTCCTTAACCTTTTATACACATGCATCATTATTCAGTAAACTGATGACAGTTTAGACTGGATTAGTTAACTTGTAGGTTATTGATAATTCCTTCAATGACAGATTTAAGGTTGTGTGGGTCCAGGGGCTAATAATTTTTGTGGGCTATACATCCCATGTAATTTTAATTAGAATAAAATTATCAGTGGGACTCCATTAAATCATGGGCTCTAGGACTTAGCCCCCTCTAGTCCCTACCTAAATATGCCACTGAATTCCTTACAAAGCTGTAATAAAATATTGAGCCAATAAAGATATATTCTAGACTTTTATTTTGTTTAGATTAACAGCATCATTTAGGATTTGATAATTTGTCTTTTTCTAACATTTGTTTAGTGTAATTTGCAAAGAAAAAGTAATATTCCAACCTATATTTCTGCATGTTTTTGAGGAGACTTGCTTTTAAACTGCCCTTATCAATGTTTGAGTATTTTCTGCTTATCCCAAAACATATGTTTATATTTGCTAAGGAACTGTCATCTTGTGAGAATATAATTATTGTACATCTCATTTATTACACAATTTTCTCCTCTTTCACAAATTGTATTAGGTACAGCCTATATTTCTTTTATGATTTCACAACCACTAATGAAGGTCTGCTTTGTAAATTGCTAAAGGCAAAGTTTATATACCATTGGATGAAGTAGATTATGAACTGTTTATATCAGTGGCGTGAGAAATTATTTGTTGTTTTGTACAAAAATGATGACACTTCTCTCACAATGAACAACAGAATTTGGTGGAAAGTTTAGAAGACTTATGAATGAACCTTAAATACTGGAATTTTTTATAGTGACTTTAGGAACTCTTTTTGTTCTGTAAAATGTTTTTTTGTTAAATTAATTTGAAAGCTTAAGCATTTTCTTCTTTGATAAAGCATAAAGTAAGTCCTTTTATGTAATAGTGTTCTTGTGAATAAAATATGATACAAATTTATATTCATTTAATATATTTTTAAGTTTATTGGTTTAAGCATCACATACAAATAGAAGAAACTAATGAAAGTAAAGTATATTTATTACATATAAATGATTTTGACCAAGAATATTATTAATAAAAACATTGTTATCTAGCCTGCTTTATGCTGTTTTGAAAAGTGTGATCTTGGTTCGACAATAAATCTTTATCAGTTTATGTGGAGTTCATATAACAGTAATAGTGACTACTGCAGTCAGCAAAAGAAATATAGTAATCAAAATTAATGATTTTAAATTATCTGGGTATATAAAAGGTGAAATTCTCACCAGTAATTAAAGAAATTTAGATTCTTAGACAAATGTAACTTTTTCAGTAAGCTATCTCACAAAACATTTTTTGACGTTTTGTGATATAACAAATGTGTGAAAAACTAAATCAACTTATAGACATCTTTAATTAAATCAAATCTACATACTATTCAGCAAGTTGTTTTTAAGTTTCATATCATTTGGTTAATGGAAACAAATCAAAGTACATGAGTCATACTGCCAGTCCAGAAAAGATTAAAGAATATTTCAAAGGCAATTTTTTTCAAAAAAATCTTAAATAAAGAGATAATATTGAAATGACTTACATTTTATTGGTTATTATTCCAAAGAAATATTTTATAAAGTACTGGTAAATATTACTATATTCTTGAAACTAATTACACAAGATGATACATTTTTGGTTGTTTGATTATAGTCTTAAGCAAAATGTTTCATGTATTTTATAAAAATGATTTCTTGTAACCTTTCTTGTTTTCTGATATTATTGTGATTTAATTATTCTGTGAACTAAGAAATAATTATATCAACCAACAGATGGTTGTCTTTTTAAAGTTGTTGTTGTAAATTAAATTATAAACATCTTTAATACATTACTTAGGACTTAAATTTGTTTGCAGTGTGATAACTGTATATGTAATTTAATAACTAATTTTTAAACTCTTATTAAATATATAGCTTATTATAATGATATACTGTTGATGTCACACTCCTCCTGATCAACAAATAATATCTGGTTGGCTTCTACCAAGGTCATCGAGCAACAAATGAGTCCTCTACAGAAAGTTTATATGCAGCTACACGCCATGAAGGTTTCAATGAAGTTGTGAGAGGAAGAATTTTAGCAGGAAACTATTTTCTTTTAAGAAGGTATGGATGTATTCTTAAATTGGAAAGTCTGTATTTAAATGTTTTAATTATCATAATACTAAGTATTCTTGTGCCTTTAAACAGTTATTATTCATATTGTGGAAAAACAAACAATTGATAAAGAAAGTTCTGCCTAACCTTTTCCATGTGGATCTTGGATCAAAGGTCATGTCAGCATGTTTGTTGACTTGCATTCAAGATTTTATTGAACTATTTTATGAATTTATGTCATTAAATTTGGTATCCAACTGTAGTTTATATTTTAAATTTAAGTATTATACATTAATTAATTTCCTAATTTAAAAGTTAATGTTGAAAAAATGCACCTGAACATTGATTTTTGTGTTTTATGTGGGATGTTGAATAGAGTATTGGTTCAGATTATATGTTTCTGCTGTCAAAATACAAAATCTATTGTTTTGTAAGAATTAAGAAATCAAATTACCAATATTGAAAAGCTATAATATAAAATAAGAACCTCCTGTCTTTCTATTTTCTGAGATATTGTTCATGTACTAAATCAAACACAGTAGCCAGGGTCACCTTTTTCCATTTTTGAAAACAGTCCCTTATATATACTTCTATGTATGACATATGAATAACCACTTGAAAGCTCAGAGTGCCCACCAAGTAGTTTTCTCAAGACATTTTCAAGTATAATGATAGTGTCTCTTTCTCTCAAGATAAATTTTGTGCTGGCAAGTTTGGTCTTTAGCCTTTTTGAAATTTCAAATATTTTTAGACCCAAATACAGTTTAGCTGGTAAACTTGATAAATTATAATGGAATTCATTGGTATCAATACAGTAAGTTAAGATTTTTTTGGTTATTCAAATGTATATATAAAACCTATTAAAAATTTATTTTGTTTCACATCCTCAACAATACGAAATTTCTTAAGACATAACAACCTATGACAAGCAATAACTGAGTACAAAGATCATAACTGACTGAGATAATTGTTTACTTTAATTCTGTATTTACTGTTCTATGTTTTCATAAAAATAAGCCTAAAACTTATTTGTAAATATTGTAAAGTTTATACACACACATACACATATAATGTATTATAACTGAAATGTGTATGTATTTTACAAAATACCAAAACACAGCCAAAACACATCACTTTTTATGGTCAGTTTTATGTTCTTGGATATGGTGATATGAGTGTAACGTGCATTGTGACTTCTGTAATGTTAGTCAGCAATGATTGAAAGGTCAGTATAATAAATATACACATGTAAATGTGTCGTTATGATATTTAAGCTATTTAGACAAAATATTTGTGTTTTTTAGTTATAATTTGCAGTAATTCTGTTAAAAAAAAAAACATAATTTATATGTATTTCCTAATTCAACCCAACCTGTAATGGAAGGGTAAACTTGTTTTGAACTACACACCAATTTAATATACAACTGTGCCTCTGTAATATAACATGAAAGTTTGTTTTAATTCTAGAGGAGAAAGTGTTAAAATCTTAGATTTGATGAATGAGTTTCACACTTTACTATTTATTTCAGCTTTTTTGATTAATTAGAGAATAAAAATAATTAAAATATCAATAACATTTTTCAGGAAGATGAAATCATATATTTACTCTCCGATATATGTATTTTAAATATCAAGACTTGTTTTCCATGTTTATTTTGTCAAATGTAACATTTAGCATTGATTCAAATCAAATACAATGAAATACATGTTGGTTGTCATCAATCTAGTGTCACAGTCAGCACTTCTAGCTGTTTCTCAGTACTGGCTACATTCGTAGTGCTCCAGGGAAGCTTTTGCATTAATTGTGTAATTGGATATGTATCTATGTAATAATTAGTTATTTTTGTTCAATGCCATATAATCATTAAATATTTTGGTATATGTAAATAACAAATTATAAAGATTTTAATGCAATGCTGAATGCAGAGATTACTAGCTTAATACACCATTAACAATGTCAGATATCTTGGCAGCAATGTATTTGTTTGCAGATACAATGCTACAGAAGGAATACTAACTGTGTAAGTAGTTTTATTTACCTCCAATACCAATATTTAGAGGCATAGAAGGAAAATTAAAGTGGGGAGCTCAAGATTTATTTGATAGAGTGAAGTGAGGGAATGTGTGCCACAAGTACACTCATTATGACTTTGGTCCATGGGTTACTTTAGGGCTGTGAAAGCTCTTGGGTTCTGGGTTTAATTTATACAGTTTTTTAATTTTCCTAATTTTGATGCATTTTTTTCTTGAACAGTGGGGGTCCAGTCTTCTAAATTACTATGTCATTTTTACTGTTTTCCAGAAGAAAAAAAATGAATAAAATACTACTGATGTATGTATATAACAACACCAGCATTTCATCAGGTTTTAGATAGAACATTGTTTAAGCTTACACTACCCGCTTTGTGGAAAGGAAAGTACATTTCATGCATTAGCTTTCTCACTGCATTACATATTGCCAACATATTAGATCTTATCTGCAGTAAATCATGAAACACCACATGTGTATGGAAAGGTACTGTACCTTTGTATGCAACATACACTTGTTTGAGCTGTTTCCTAGGTTTAGTCTGATTGACATTTGATGGCTTTCCCACAGAAAATTAAGTATTCTGTTACACATGGAAAACTGACCAATAGTTTACACAGTTCATCCATTTTGGTGTACCAATATCAGAACTGTTGTTGCAAATAGGCACATAAATATAGTTAGAGATGTGCTATTAAAGTCAAGTTTATCACAATTTGACACAAAAAAGTCAGCAGTGTTAGCTTCTCACTCTTAGTATCTTATACCCAGTAATTGTAACCATTGTTTTGTCAGCTCCTGTATGGACTAAGAACTCTGTATCTTGCCCCTGTACCTCTATGAGTACATACAAGTGGCATCCATTAATAAGAGAGAAGTGGGTTGACTGCAAACGTTTTGTTGCAACCTGTCCATTGCATTTCCCCATAACCAGTGGCTAGGCTCAATTTGAGCTCCATTATTTTGCTGGAAATAAATTAGCAGCAACTAGAGCTTGCTGATCCTCCTACCTGTGCTGTGCAGTTTGCTTCACAACTAGGTATGGACAGTTCACTTTATAATTATCCAGATGCTTTGGTTCTGCTTTTCATCTTGATAGTGGCACTTTCAGCATAAGTTGCAGCACAAATATTAGAGAAGGGCCAAGGAAGCCTTGTCCACTCATTGGCAGCCAGTGGAGTTGTACTGGCTGCTGGTTTGTTCTTGACAAAGCTTGAGCATAGCATGATGCATTGTTCTCAGGAAAGTGGTCTATCTATTTGAGGTAAACCTGCTGCATCTGCTGTGAGAAGATTTTTCCTCTCCTGTGACTTATTTAAAGTTAAAACCTCAAGTCTAATGCCAAAGAAAGTATCTCTATTAGTATGAAAATGTTTCTTGCACTTAATTAATACCTCTTTACCTCACTAGGTAATCTGTCTTTCAGTATCCTTATAATCTGCCAAAGCTGTTACCTTCTCATGCAAATGGTACAGACTGTCCACATAAGCATAAATAGGCAAGCTTTTATTGGGGCCTTTCTTTTACTGAATTCAAGTGTCAATACAAGTTGACCAAATTGTACCCTAGTTTCAGCATTGCTTCTTTCTCAAGTGCTTAATGGATTCAAGACTGAACCATCCAAACTCAAGACCAAGCCATGCACTGCCTGTTCCTGAGGTCAGCTATTACAAGCAGTGACTTATTTGAAATGTCTTGGTAAACTGTTATGATACTCCTTAACCAAACTCTTAAATTTAAGAGGAGAGATGTATTTAACCTCACATATAGTTGTGGCATAAACCTCTTGTCCATAGACTTGGCAATAATAGACTGAGATTCCTGAACTGTCAGGGGTATGCAGTGTAATGGACATATTCAGGGACTCCAACACTGAAAAGAGTATTACCTTCTTGCCTTCGGATAGAAGAATGGTAAGTTACCTTATGCAATTCAGAATAAATCCCATACACCTCCCATCATGAAAAGGTTCATGGCTGTGCTATTTTAATCAGTTGATGCTTGCTGTTTTGTCTGCTGCTCAGACTAACAGACATCATCCATTAGCATCACTTCCAGTCTATCTTAACAAGTCTGAGGTAGCACTGATAAAAGCTGAGGTTAAGCTACTCTGGTTGGCAAATACCTGGGAACTCTGTTGAGACTGCCCAATTATTCTGTGGCTTGCCAGATTGCTCATAACTACAATTATCTGTGTCTTCTACATGCTGAGGTTTATCCTTAGGAGGAAAACTTGAGCAGCCATTCTAGATGTATCAAGCTGTGGCAGTCTTTCATATTCTCTGACCACAATGAGAAAGAAGCTATGTATCATTGCAACATTGTTGAAAAGCCATCTTTCCTCAGTAATGAGCTCATTCCTCTGATCATAAGACTTTTGACTCTTGAAAAACAGTGTTTCTTCAATTACAAAACCTTAAACTCAGTAATGAAAGAGTTTAAAAGAGCACAGGGAAATACACTCATGAAGAGAAAACCAGAAACTGAGCAAAAACAAATCTTTTGATCATGGCATCAGATTTTTCTCTTTCCTACATACTCTGTTGTTTTCTCACGTGGATAATTTTACTCATGAGTATAAGGACAGTATCTGCAGTCTAACAGGATGTTCAGCATAAAATGTTGTGTGGAGTTAAACTGTATTATCTGACATTAACAGAGTTGTGAATAATAAAGGAGACTAGATACAATGTATGATAACATGAAACAGTCTTTATTAAACATACAAACAAATCAAGTAAACGTATTACCTAAGGATAATGCTTTTGTTAAATACTCCAGAAATTTCCATAGAAAGAAGAAGAATCTATTTAACTCCAGAGAAAAGTATTTTCCATACTGAGAAAACATAGCATCATATGCATGAAACAGTAGTACAATTATTCTCAGGCCATAAGGACTACCAATATTACTGTTAATTATTCCCATTGAAAATCAAGGGAGGTTGTATCCTTAGAATATCACTTGACTCATGAGTGTAAAAAAATCACGGTCTACCTTCACGTAGTGTGGCCAACTGTACAGAAATATTTTACATTACTGTAAAGTGATTGATCCACAGCAGTAGGTAACCATAGCAAAAGAAGCTAATTTATTCCCACCAATATCTTTGTTGAATTACATACATGTGACTGTATGAATGAAAAAAATTTAAATAAAAGTATACAAACTCTTATTATGCCTGCATTCTACAATTCCTGTCATTTTGTGTCTGTTTTGTATTATGTCATAAAATGTTATGATTTAATTTGTCTTTAGAAATGCTTCTTCATGAGACAAAATTATAATACTTATAGCAGTTATATTTTTCTCTTAAGAAAAATCTGTAATCTCTTTCTTTACTAAAATTTTCCTAAGTTCTTACCGAAGTTT
The DNA here is from genome assembly GCA_011833715.1 of Carcinoscorpius rotundicauda. Lineage (NCBI taxonomy): Eukaryota > Metazoa > Arthropoda > Merostomata > Xiphosura > Limulidae > Carcinoscorpius > Carcinoscorpius rotundicauda. Next base: position 26,160,016 of record CM022404.1, read on the forward strand.
GACATCAACAACAGTATTCAAAATTTGAGACACTAAAACTTATATGTATATTTCTCTGATACTAATATTTTTCCCTTTGAAGCATTTTAATTCTGAAGCTCTTTTTTTTTTTTAAGTAAACAGTTTAATAAAGATTACAGATAATGTATATCAGTTCTCAACTTTGAATACTTCATACTTAATTATATCATGTAATATTCAGTGATATCTTTTTCTCTTAAAGATAAATAAGTAATAGTTGACATGTAGTAGATTCACCATAGTAATTTGTCACTTGCAATGTTATACACATTTTATAAGTCTGGATTTTTTGTAACCATCTTCTGTTTGCATAATTTCTAAATAAAAAATAAAATAAAGCCATAGAACATATCTCATATTACTGAGTTGTATTAGGAGTAGAATAATTGTCAAAATAAAAGATTTATATAAGGTCCCATAATGTGAGAAACAAATTGTTCCTAAAGTGTGTTAAAAGTAAATCAGATGTAAAGATCAATTAAAGATGATGAATCATGCCACATCATATGCTTTTTTAAAATGTTTAACAAGTATAAAACTAAGGTCAAAAGGTCAGAGTTATCACTGTGTTTTATACCAAACTATTACTTCAATAGTTATTATATTTGTTTTATGAAAAAAATCTCACAAATTGATTTTCACTTAATTTATGTGCTATTTTTATTCATGTAATTGGCATTGATCATTATTTTTGCCAAATATAGTTTTAATTTTTTATCAGTTTGCTAACATTTTATACATGAGTTATTTAATTATGGTATATTTTTCAATGAAGAATCATTAGAATGTAAAACACTTACTGTAACTGATGCATGAATTGTGTTTCTGTTTATGTAACATCGTCTGTGTTTCAGGTGTAACAATTTTTTATTTTTACACTTATAACTAATCTTACTTATCTTTCAGAAACTATGATAAATATTTTCAGAAAGCACTTAAAGTCAGGCGACTGATTCATAATGACTTTCTTCGGGTTTTTGAGAAGGGGGTCAATGTTATATTAACTCCTGTAACATTAACAGACTCCCCACCTTATTCTTTGTGGAAGCTAAAGGACAACAGACAACAGTCTTCCATTGAAGACTACTGTACACAACCTGCAAACATGGCTGGTTAGTGAATTTAGCTTATTGTATGATGATATTTTGGATTACTACACATCACATTTTTCCTCATTTCTTGATCTTAAGTACAATTTGCAACTTTTTTTTTAAAATTGTTAATTCATCATAAAACTTTTATTATTTCAAATACTTTGTTTACTACCCAACAACCCCTTTTCTCCCCTTCTGGCAACATTTTTGCAGCTGAAAATTTTTAATGTTTATGTTTGTTGGGAATACAGACAACAAGAAAGTTCATTTTGAGATATGCTTTATTGCTTAAAGAGTTAAATGAAGTTTATTAATATTACTAAAAATTAGAACTTTTGAAAACATTTACGATTTTGAAAGAGACAAAATTAAGGAACTAGAGAAAAATAGCTACATAAAATACATCATACTGAGCTTCAGTTGCTGTTAAATATTCTTTTATTTGATGTGCAAAACTAAACACCCTATTTTATGTTTATATTTGTCATGTAATATGGCAGTTTATAAAAGGTAAAAAATAATGAATAGCAGTCCAGTAATTCCAATGTTTGAGTGTATTATTTGGTATTTAAGACATTCACCATTTAAAAAATCACTATGCATATATATTTTAAAATAATTTAATGATAAAGAATGTGTCAGTTTCTTTTGGTTTATTTGGAAAAAGAAGTTGGTCAATATATTCAGATAATTGGTTTTTCTGCCACTTCCTTCACATCTTTCATTTTTTAGGTTAACACTCTGTAGTTTAACTTGATTGTGTATAGGATATTATTTCAATGCTTTGTTTTATATTTTATTTTTCAATTACTTGACAACTGTTTCAAAATTATTTTCATTTTTAATATAAGAGGAAAAAATAAGTACAACATAAAAGAGTTTTTAAAGTGAATTCATTTTTCTGCTTGTCATATAAAAGTTTGAGCCTGTTGAATGTTTGATTGCATCTTGTTTGAAATACTCTGTTTTTTAGTTTAGATATTTTACACTTTCAGGTAAAATTTGATTATTTCAATTTGTGACAAAAATATATCAAAATGTAAGATTTATTTTATATGAGCTTATGTAGGCCAAATTCTGTATTCTAAGGTGTTCCTGCTGTTAGTTTTCCCTGTAAGCTATCTAGTCAAGAGCTTCCCATCAGCCTTCAGTTGATGGCTCCATGTTTTCAAGAACAAACTCTTCTAACTGTAGTCAAGTGGATCGAACAAAGACTAGATTTTCCTGTACTGGACTTTCAACTGTAGGAAGAAATAACATACTGAAATACTATGTTCTAAATTTATATTTACTAAACCTAGTGTTTGATATGTAAAACTAATTTGTGTTGACTTTTATCAATAAAGGTGCAACATTAAATCCAGCTTAAATTTTTTTTAACACCTCAAATAACAAATAACACTATACAGTGTAAAACATTTCTGTACTTTTTTCTGAGTTAGCAATACTAAGGTAGTTGATGAGGTGGGTCTTCAATATTTATTTAATTATGGGAAGAATGTCAGTATGCAAATCATATTAGAAATAGTTTGTTTTAAAGGATTAAAGAGCAAATGTAATTGTGACTTGTGGGTTTTAAAACCAAACAGTGAAAATTTTTCTGTAATGTCTGCAGTAACATGTCTGATACTAGAGGATACAAATAGAAGTTTTTGAACACTGTTAATGTACAGATGTGCATTTGGTGTAGATATCTGTTATAAGGGGATTTATATTTGTACTTTGAATGTATCTTGTGACACAAATAATTTTTCTATTTTTTTTTTTTTTTTCAGTTTTAAATTTTTCACTGTTCATGTGTCTCAGTTGTAGTTAGGATCATCTCAAGGACCATCAAGACTAAACAGAATTTTCAATTTAAAAACAAAGAGACTGGAGTTAACAATAACTTAATTAGTGGTGCCATTAATATATGTATATATTTTCATAAATCATTCACATCTTAGTATGTGTAAGATCTATAAATATTTAGATTAAGAAAACATCAATGAAGTAAACAAATTGTTAGTTTATGAGACAGGAAATATTACTGATTTGTAGTTAAAGGTATATTCTAAGTCTGTGAATGAAACAGCAATTAAAATACAGTGTGATATGTTATCAGATATATTTCAAAACTTATACTGGATATGATATAGAGAAGTAAAAATTATAATAATATAAATTCACTTTCCACAAAATAAAACTACTAAGATCCAAGGCAAAAAAAAGTTTTTCTGCTAATTATGTATATGATTCATTTTGTAGTTTAAGAATCATAACTTAGAAAAGACATCCAAGTAATACGTGTATGATTATTCATTAATTTATGTGTTTTTCATAAATTTTGGATATGTGCAAAAATCTGCAGTGGCTATTAACTAAAGTATACAATCTGAGTTCAGACACTTGACTGTTCATTCACATAGTTATAGTTTACATTTTATTACATAAGAATATAACAAAATGAAGCAATAAACACTACTTTAACCTCACAGGATTACATAAAGATTTACTGTTTTGTCATGTTACTCAAAATGTTATTGGGAATTAATGAATGCAGTATATACACATGGAGTTCAGTTTACTTGAGCAAAAATTTCTAAGACTTATAAACTATATAACTCTCAGATAAATACAAGCAAAACCAAAGGAGCTTAAACAGTTAGAAAAAATAGAAATATACATGAACTAGCTTCTTTACAATAAACTTTAAGCTCATAAACTTAATTGTACAAAACTAGTATTGCAGGCTTCAATCTACTTTTGCAGTGTTTTTTCAGTTATAATTTCATAAGACATTTGAATATATTGGGAATCTGATACTTTTTTGTGTTTATAAAAGTAAAAGCACATGAATTATTGTTATATTAAATCATGTTCAGTTTTCAAACTTTGTAATTGATACTTGTCCTGAAAGTGAGTAAACTCATTTTTGTATTGATATGCATAAGGTGGGACACAAAAAATGTGCAAGGATCACTGCTAACCATCCAGTATATTTCTTAAAAATATACGTATTCTTACAGGAAGCAAAACTTTAAATTTCCAAATTTAATCTTACAGGATTGCATAAAAATTACTGTTTTGTCATATAACTAAAAACTGTTCCTGTTCACCACTCTTGGATAAAAATTATCTTTTCATGTTTGACAGTTATGATTCTATATAATACTTAAAATTATTTATTTTGTTGTAGAGTGCTTGAAGAAAGGCAGTTATGAAAGTGTGAATATTATTAAACTTATGCCCCTCTCAACAAGCCAGTTAAGATGATTATACACCACTTTGTTAGTAGTACTTTCACATGAAAATTTTAAAAACTTAATAGTCTTAAAAATGATTTCTTGGAAAAGGATTTTTTACGATGTCACTTCTGTGTCATTTGAATGCTATTAAGTTTAGAGCCTACTTAAAATGGAAATGATAAGACATTTGGTATCTTTATGCTATTTATTTTATGAATGTATCCTCTTCCAAGTTTGCTAATTTTGCACCACAAAGTTTTTTTCCTCCACAAGTATATTGATTGTGAAAGAAAACTAAATTGCGAAGTTGCTCTTGCAAGAAAGTGGCAGCCATTAATGTTATTTTTGATAAGATAATGTTAAGATCCAACATTATGATATACAAAAACTGTCAGTTTTAGCCTGTGTGTAGGCTATGTAGTATCTATTTTCATATATAGTATTCACTCATTTATATGAAACCACAAAATCGTGTGCAGGCTTTCTATGTATAGGCCATGCCAATATGTACAACTATCAGCTCACTAAAGTTGGCCGTTGGACGACTCTTTATTTCGAAATTTTATATATTGAAAGTATAGTTCATCTCTCTCTCTCTCTCTCTATATATATATATATATATATATAAAGTAGTGGCAAACACGTATTTTTTACTCAATCACTATACAGATTAGTTATTTATAATGTGATTTGTGGTTCTGTTACTTAACTATAAGTTATCTAAGGGAAAAGTGAATAAAAATGAAACTTAAAAAATTAATCATAATTTACAAATGTGTATAGATTATTTGCAACTACACATTTTGTATCAAAATCAAATTTACAATAAGAGCACTTTTGAGTATAACCATTGGTTATATCTGTAATCTGAAGCATATCAAAATTTGTATATGATTGTTTTAATATGTAACATCAAAAACTAAAGTGTCAAAAGTAAAACCGGTACTAAAAATCCTTTGCACAAAGAAAGTACTCTGATTTTCTTCGCGGGTTTTATTCAACAGTTTACCTTCTATCAGATTACAGATGGATGAAAATGTACAGTTTCAACAATATTTGGAAAAGTTTTTCCGGCGTTTCAAACAATTGAGATAATAAAATTCATGTGTTATATTTCCATAAATCAGCAGAAATTGTTTTGCTGAAATAAAAACGTATATTAATATATATTATTGTCTGGTATTACCTATATTATATATATACATACCTGTACAATTATTATGTATTCTATGTGTATATACCTTTCTGTTAAACTACATATGTATTCAGTCATTAATTTTTTTACTGTCTACCTTTTTCTAGTACAATATCTATAAACATATTAACGGATTATTTTATCACAAGTTACAGCTTTTATAGTAAAGAAGAATATTCTTAAAATAGGTAAGTCTACGACGTTTTACTCACCGGTGTGTACTTGAGAATGGTGATAAATTTGTTTGATTTGTTTTAAATTTTGCGCAAAGCTACACCAGGTCTATCTGTTCTAGCCGTAACTAATTTAGTAGTATAAGACTAGAGAAAAGGGAGCTGCCAACTCTTTTTACCGGCAAACAATGGGATTGACCACCATATTTTAAAGCCCCTACGGCTGTAAGGTAAAGCGTTTTTGTGTGATTGGGATTCGAACACGCCACCCTCAGATTACGAGTCGAGTGCCATAGCCGCTGGGCCTCAGTGAGCGAAACGCCCTACCTATTTAGACATAATATAATTAGTATACAAAGTCAAACCGAAGCTACTAACGTACAGGATTGTCAGAAATCGCCTAAACGATATTTCAGTTATAAATAGATCAGTTGTTTCGGTAACTGCTCTAAGTTTTCGTTATATCTGAAGAACAATAGGTAATACAGTTAAGAATATTTTTATATATTTAGATTGCACTTGCTGCCAGAAAAAGTTACTTCATAAAATATGAAAAGTAAATAAGGGTGTTTTTTGGGGGTGACACCGGTTCCCTCAAACTAGGAAAGGGAGTTGTATGTGAAATTAGTCCTGCAACTTGGTTCAAAGTTTGTGTTTGTGTGTGTTTTCTTATAACAAAGCTACATCGGGCTATCTGCTGAGTCCACCGAGGAGAATCGAACTCCTGATTTAAGCGTTGTCAATCCGCAGACTTACTGCCGCAGTAATGATGGATGGTTCAAAGTGAAAGCCGTTTTTTGCAAACGGAATTGAAATAAATAAACAAATTAGTGTTACGCTTATTGGGCTTCACATTATTTTAATAAATAATTCAGAAGAGCCCGCTATACGATAGAACACTTCAAGAGTATTGCACTGTCTTATTAAAACATTCTACGGTGAGTTAACGATAGGCTTACGAACTTACAACGATAAAATCCAAGGTTCAGTTCCCTGCGGTTGAAAGAGTATTGATAACTCATTATGTAGCTTTGCGCTAAAACAACAGTAATTTCTCATATTTATTTGTTTTGCATTTCTTTTTTAAACAATTTATCGTTGCTAGTTTTATTCAGGAATGCTTTATTTTTATGAAGAAATTTTATTTTAATTTGTCTAAGGTAAATTCTTGAAGTTTTCAGTCAGAAGAACGCAATTAAATTACTTATTTTCTTTCCGATAGAGAAGATCTGCACAATGTCTTTGAACGTTGTTAACAACTCCATAAAATATTTTTAAATTGAAAATGTATCTTCTTCTTAGGGAAAATTTAGAGTTTTTAACACCCAAACTCTACTTTAGTTGTTAACATAACAGATAAATTGTTTATTGATAATTAAAGTTGTTATAACTATATCTGCAGAACTTGACCAATATCAGAAATTACCTGCTGTTTCTTTTTTTTCTTTGGAGTTAAAAATTCGTAATAATCGCGTCCTGACGTCTCATTGGTAAACATGGTGATTTATAAGGCTAACATTCAATGTACAGTTTATGTGGAGAGCACAGCGCAGATAACCAATCGTGCAGTTTGCTGCGTAAAACAACCAAATTGCTCATACTAATCAAGGCCCGGCATGGCCGAGCGCGTTAAGTCATGCGACTCGTAATCTGATGGTCGCGAGTTCGCAATCGCGTCGCGCCAAACATGCTCGCCCTCTCAGCCGTGGGGGCGTTATAATGTTAAGGTCAATCCCACTATTCGTTGGTAAAAGAGTAGCCCAAGAGTTGGCGGTGGGTGGTGATGACTAGTTACCTTCCCTCTAGTCTTACACCACTAAATTAGGGACGGTTAGCAGAGATAACCCTCGAGTAGCTTTGTGCGAAATTCAAAGAAATAAAAACAAACAAACAAACATACTAATCAGATAATGGACTACCGAAAGAACAATTCACATATCATTCATGTTGACGTTTTGTTTCGCTCAAAGTTACGTAGTTTCCTGAATAAATAGTCCTAAACTCGTACTGCAAAATACCAAAAGAAATTTAAAAAATCGTCCAACTAAATTAGAGCTCAAATAGTTAACAAGAAGTAAATGTGAAATAGGAAGAAAATTAAAAGTGTTTAAATCATTTACTCTGTTGTAGTATACGAATTTAAGAGTAAAATATTGTTATTGAAGTATTTCCATCTATAATTTAAGTTATGACAGTGTTCTTATTTACTTATAAATCTCACTGAATATTTAAAAGGTAAATTGAAATAAGATTATGTATGGATAGTTTAAGTAAAAATAATTTCACCAACTTATTATCGATGTTTAACAAGAATTTTAGTGAAGTGGACCATAACATACACTTCATGCGATCATTCAAGTTCATTTATTAGTTGGACACTTTTTTTTTCGTTTCAGCTCATCATCTTTTGTCGTCTTCTTTGAGGGCTTGCTGAATAGACTAGAAATTTACAATTTAATTTGAATAACGTATATACTGTTCGAAACACTGGCCACAAAAATTTAGAGAGATAGGTACGAAGTGCTGAGAACTAGTTTCTAGACGGCATAAATATAAGCAATAGGGATTATAACGATAAGATTGGGGATTCGATCCCCTATTTAGGCCTAGTGTAGAAAGCTCATTGTGTAGTTTTACGCTGAAACAACGAAAACGCTTTAGGGTGTTTTTGTTAAATGATCAATAATATCACCTCTTAGAATTAAATCTGTTTATAAACTGTAATATTGTAGTAACCCAGACAAGATATAAAAAAGTGATCTAGTTTATTAGTGTTTTCTTGTTGTTTTTCCATCGGCGAATCTTCTTATAGAAAATGTCATGAAAAAAAATTTAAATAAACTCTGTGGCAGCAGACGCCTAAAGAAACATGAACGAAAGTTTCCAGTTATATAATCAAACTTGGAAAATGTCTCTTCATTGTCATGAAACTTGACAATTAGCGTCGTCGTTGTTAGAAGTTGTATATCTGGGTCAGCCACTTTATCAGCTGCATGTAATGCATGTATATGAATATTTTATGATGTACTTATTAGATCCAACCAGATGCAGACCAGGAGACACGCTATCCGTTTACGTCATACTGACTGGACTTAAGTTGTATGACAACAACAACAACAAACAGTAAAATATACGTACTCTTAAGCGTGATATTCAGAACTTTCAACTTTTCAATTTGTGAATTACTATTTTAGAATGCCACCCGTTATTTTAAACTGAAATAGCCTCATCGTAAAATAGTTAACACCAAACGTACTGTGGGATATGTATTAATTCACATTACATAGCGGTATACAGTTACGAACTCAGCAAGATTACAAAACATATTATTGAATACAGGTAACAAAGTCTCTAGAGAAAAGTTAGTAAGAATTCTGTGCTTAGAGTGTAACAAAATATGTGTATATATTTCTTTGTTTATCAACTATCTTTTTCTTTTTTTATAGAGGGGGAATAAATTAATATTTTTCGTTATATAAAGGCCCGGCATGGCCAATGGTTAAAGCGCTCAACTCGCAATCTGGGAGTCGCAGGTTCAAATCCCTGTCACACCTAAAATGATCGCCCTTTTAGTCGTAGGGGCATTACAACATTACACTCAATTCCACTATTTGTTAGTAAAAGAGTAGCCCAAGAGTTAGCTTAGCGATAAAAGGGATGACTAGCTACCTTCCCTTTAGTCTTATACTGTTAAATTAGGAATGGCTAGCATAGAAAGCCATAGTGTAGCTTTGGGCGAAATTCAAAAACAAACAAATAAACCGTTACATGAAATTAGCTTCATTATTTCATAGTTTTTTTAAAGTTTTGAATAACATTGTTAGTTTGCTTTGATCGGAAGTTAGTTACAACAACAATTAGCATGTAAAGCCTGTTTAAAACCCAAAAGTGATAGAACGGAGGTTAAAGAAGGCGGTTTTACAAGCAAAATTTATAATAAATACTCTATGTAAGTTTAAAACTTTGCATATTACACATCTTCAACTGCCACAAAAGTGGCCCGGCATGGCCAAGTGTATTAACGCGTGCGACTCGTAATCTGAGGGTCGCGGGTTCGCATCCCGGTCGCGCCAAACATGCTCGCCCTCTCAGCCGTGGGAGCGTTATAATGTTACGGTCAATCCCATTATTCGTTGGTAAAAGAGTAGCCCAAGAGTTGGCGGTGGTTGGTGATGACTAGCTGCCTTCCCTCTAGTGTTACACTGCTAAATTAGAGACGGCTAGCACATATAGCCCTCGAGTATCTTTGTGCGAAATTCCAAAACAAACAAAGCCACAAAAGTGGTTGTTTGTTGTTAAACGTAAAATTACATAATAGGCTTCTTGTATCGAAACCCGGTTATTAGCGTTATAAGTTCTCAGACTTACTGCTGAGCCAGCAGAGGACGCCTCAAAAATAAGGGATATCCTGAAAGATGGGAAAGCGTGCATTGCTTATTTTCTAAGTGTAAAAACAAAGAAAATTAAATGAATTATTATACTTTTCACAGGGCGTTAGTAATAGACATATTAAATTTTAACACTGCATCAATCTTTATGTAGTCCCTTAGGATATTTGGAGAAACTAAAAGAGTATGTAATAGTATTTCAACCACATTATGTCGGTCATATCCATTGCTGACGACGCGTTTCGTTCATTATATTGTCAGTAATGGATTTTGCGGAAATAATGTGGTTAAAATAATATTTACACACCATTCTTCCCCTTCTCTTGTACAACTCCAAACACAAAACCATTTAGTGAGGACATGTGTTTCTTTCTTTCAATCATGTTCCCTTAAAAATTACCTATCTTCTTCTCTTTTGTACAATGAACTTCTTTAACCAACAGTTAGAAGATATATGATATTCTAGTGAATATTTGATATTATAAAATAATTCTAGGGTCTTCTAATGCTATAAGTCTAGTTGCGATTCCTACAGTGGGCAGAGAAAGATAGCCATTGTGTAGCATTGTGCTTAACAACAAAGGAGCAAATACTGTAAATATACAATATTTAATGTGATTTTGTTCATTCTTGTTCATAACTAGAAACTGATGGTTTTAATGTCAACATAAATGAAATATGGTTTATCTCTACGTTCAGACGGGTGGTGTCGCTCCTTAAACATAACAGAGCCTGACTGATTTCAGTAAGGAATAAATTACAGAAAGTTCATACTATCACTAGTGCTGTAAAAATACGAATAATTAATACATATTTCAATACTTGGTGTATATGTAGTGATAAACGTCTGAATGAACAAAGGAAGTTGAACTTCCGTTCGACTGAAAACAATGAGAAATCTCTGTTACACCAAATATGCTCGCCCTTTCAAACGTGGAGGTGTTATTAAATGTGACGGTCAACCCAACTATATGTTGGTAAAAGAATAGCTCAAGAGTTAGTGGTAGGTGGTGACAACTTATACTGCTAAATTAGGGACGGATAGCGGAGGTAGCCCTCATGTAACATTGCACAATAACAACGGGATGTATTATAAAAAAAATAAGATCTGTGCACTTTTACCTGCCAAACAGTAAATAAGAAAATAATAACAAAACATCTTACGTTATAGAGTATATGACTTAAAATTTCAAAAATAAAATGTTGCTCTTTGTTTCTTAGAGCAAACTACGCAATAGGCCATCTAAACTCTGTCTACTGCCAAGAAGCGAACGCCGAGTTTCGTATCGTAAGCTGTAAATATATGCCTGATACAGTGGTGGACATACACCGAAAAGATAAAAAATTTTCAACAAATATAACATTAAAACAATAAATAAAGAAATGTGTATTACTTATTGAAATCCATTTAAAAATGTCTCAGCTGGAAAAAAAACGTATTGGTCACTTTGATATCACAAATCATACAGCGTTTCTTTTTTACACAGAATAAGTTATAAATACACTGGTGCTAATTCACTAACTTTTGGAAAAAATATGTAATACATGACACGCAAATTTCGAAAACTTTCCAATTATCAGCAAATCCGACTAAATGTAATAAAGTACATGTGTGTGATTTTTTTCTTATAAAAACCACATCGGACTATCTGCTATGTCCGTTGAGGGAAACTAAACCCCTGATTTCAGCGTTGTAAATCCGTATGCTTACCGCTGTCTCAACAGAGATCATTTAATAAAGAAATTATATTCTAAGCAACCTTACCTTTAGAGTTTTAGGAGCAGAGTTTGGATTCACGATTTTTTGTGAATTCGATGGATTAGACGTAGAAGTTAAAACTTCTGTCGAGTTTTCCATTGAAGTCTTTGTACTATTACTCGCCGTGGTTGTCGTCGATTATTTCACATTCACTGCATCGTTGGGCATTAATATCACTTTTTCCTTTTCAAGTATTTTTAATATATTCTACGTTAATAATAAATAAATATTTTACTGAATATAAAAAGTTGATTGTATAAAGTCCATTTCGGTCGCAAAAAAAATTATAACAGATATTTTAATTACACAGTTAACTAGTGGAATGAGAATTGGGGGCTTGAATAACAGTAGAAAAAGAAATAACTCAATATTAGCAACAAAGCTCTAATGATAATCGTTGAGTAATATATTATAGGAAGTTATTTCTTATGTGCATATCATTAAAATTTACATCACAAGATGCTAAAAACCACAAAACATTCTTCACCATAACCAAGATAAGAAAAAATATTAACTAAATAGAAATTATGGCCAAGCGCGTTAAGGCGTGCACTTCGTAATCTGAGGGTCGCGGGTTTGCGCTTGCGTCGCGCCAAACATGTTTGCCCTCCCAGCCGTGGGGGCGTTATAACGTTACGTTCGTAAAAGAGTAGCCCAAGAGTTGGCGGTGGGTGGTAATGACTAGCTGCCTTCCCTCTAGTCTTACACTACTAAATTAGGGACGGCTAGGTGCAGTGGGCTAACAACCTACTCACTTAAAAACCTTTTACGGAAACCGCAGTGATTGCGGCCCTATGTTCCCTCAAGGAATCAAGTTGCAAATGATGATGATGAAATAGAAATTATGATTATTTTGTGACAAACACCTGATAATTGACATAAAAGACGTTTACGTTATCTTTTGGTTACATATATTTAATCAAGTGTTTGTTTTTGTTTTGCGAAGATTTAAGAAAGAGGTATTACTCTAGGTTTAATGTTACTATTTTAAAAAATAATATCAAGGTTGAATATATCATATCAAAACAATTTTGGAGTCTTATGACCTCGTTATGGTCCATGTTGCCAAGCTCAATCTTCCTATCTCGACAATAACTCTGCAGCGTTATTATCATTGTAAAAGCCTGTTATGTCCAACCTTTCATTCTACTTTTCATAGCTATCTAGGATATGAAGAGGATGGTTTCGTAGCACCTGTTTCAACAATCCAATCACACAAAAAATCGTTGTCGCAGTATCTAGCGGCTTGGTATATAGGCTTTCGTATGGGATTGCATAAATATTCATTTTAATTGCCCCCAAGTGGCTCAGCGGTATGTCTGCGGACTTACACGCTACAATCCGGGTTTCGATACCCGTGGTGGGCAGAGCACAGATAGCCCATTGTGTAGCTTTGTGCTTAATTCAAAATAACAAAAATAATAACAATAACCTATTGGAAATAAATAAAAAGTTTAACGCAACTAATTCTTTTCTGTTCGTTGTTCACATAGCCATGAAACGGATTTAAATTCGTCTGGATCACGTAACACAGCTCAGATACCCGATATTCGTCGTTTAACTATGAAATCGAACTAAATATGTCTGCATCGAGCAAAGGACTAGTTTAACGCAACTATATATATATATATAATCTGGTATTGATTTACATCTTTAAGGTACTAGTTTAACGCAGGATTCCTTCTAGTCCTGATTCATATAACCGTGATAATTATTTAAACCTGTCTAGTTTAGCGTAGCTAGATATTTTATATTTGTTGTTTCTATAACCACGGAATTGACATAAATTCGTCTGCATGTAATAAAACAGTAGTTTAACGCATGGCCAGGTGAGTAAAGCACTTGAGTCGTAATCTAAAGATTACAGGTTCGAATCCTTCTCACACCAAACACACTCGGCTTTTCAGCTGTGGGGGCATTGTAAAGTTACGGTTAATCCCACTATTCGTTGGTAAAAGAGTAGCCTACGAGTTGTTGGTGGGTAGTGATGTTTAGTGAAATTTAACGAAATTCATCTGCATTTCATAAAGAATTAGTTTAAAGCAGCTAGGTTTCTTCTATTATAGGTATTGCATAACAAATACTAGACTTTTTGCAGAGGATCACCTTGTAATTTATAGTCACTGAGATAAATAGCTTTTAATCAAATTTCTGTATTGAAAAATTAATAAATCGCATTTTACCATGTTAATGTATAAATTACCTCAGATAAAATTTTTTAAAGAAGCGTGGATCATTTTGATGAAATCAAAATAATAGTAAATATAACTAGAAAAAAATTTCAACTCATCTGAAGATGTAGCCGAATATTCGCAAACTAAGACATGTTAAAAGATTTTCTTTTTGTAAAAACTTTAACAAAATTAATCTTTCTTGCCAAATTTTTCATTAATTTAATCTGGAAGCTATTTTCATTGTTATTTTTTAGAGTAAGTCTGGTCTGAGTGTTAGTTTCTGTATACTTATCTCACAATAAAATAATAAATACTATAATTAGCACATTCAAATTTCTAGCTCATTGAAATTAAACCTGAGTATGAAACTTGAAAAAATACCTAATAAAAACTTTTTTACATGAGTGAGTTACAGAAGGGTATATTATTATTGCATTGAAAAGACGTATGCTTCGTAGATTTTATATTGGCTTGATTCTGTCAATTAACTCTCACCATAACGTCTCCAGTTAGTGGAATAGTTATTTTTTTATACGAATAAATAGGTTATATAGAAAATGAGTTGGACTCAAAGTCTAATTTATTTGTTACTTGGAACACATTGGAAAACTAAACAAAGACTACCAGTGTTACTTGACAAAACTGAGATCTTGTCGTCAAATGTTTGTAGAAGCATTTTGAAGCGTAAGCTCAAAATATGCTTTCAAACATTGTTTTGAGTGAAATGATGACGGCAGGTTTGGTAAACGGAACTTTTTAAATAAGGTAGCAAGATTAAAGTCAGAGGATTTCAGATTTCCAACAAGTTTGAAGTAGTTTTAAAAAAGATGAACGTGAGAGTTAAAATATTTGTGAAACAAAAATCAATTAAATGAAATAAAGTATAGAGTCAACAAATATAGCTGTTAAAAAAGTAACTGACTTACTACAGCTTTCATGGCCTTCAATGGGTGTTGTTTACTTATTGTTTGCCAGATTTTATTAGCAAAAATGAGAACTTTTGTGGGAAAGGGTACAACAGATATGTTACTTCGATACTGAAAAAAATCAGTTTCACAGATTTTTGCCACCAAAGAAAATCTTATTACATGTTAATATTAAACTTGTGAAATTTGAAAGATAGGTGAAAATATCTTGTGAACCTTCTGTATATAATAGTAATCATAATAAAACACAGAAAAAGAATATAATTTAAGGAAAAAATCACGTAGTGGTTCTCGCTGGTTATTCTTAATTTCAAACTATATGTGATTTTCTTAAATATATGTATGATGTATACATTATTGCATTAATATCACCAAAAGGTAGTTGGACAGATGTTAACTTTATAGATGCAACTATAAAAGTGCACACCAAACTGAAGATGCAAATAATATTCAACCATTTCTATATATATCTCTTCTCTTGTTGTGGTTTACTATGTTAACATCTGAGTTGTTTTTTATCATTATGTCTCGAAAGCCTTCATACAAATATCTATATTTATCTATATATATATATATATAAAGAGTTTGATTAATTGTGGCTGTTTATAAACTTTAAGTTTCAGTATGCTTTAGAATTGAATTATGTTAACAAATATTCGGACAGTAAGAATAATATACATCTAGAAGCAGTGATTTTTAGACTAACCATTGTTTCATCGTGTGGTACTTCAGTAGAAGTTGTTCGATTTCCATCTTCTTCGAACATGTCTGTTCGATTTTTACTTGCTGTTGTATTCTTGACTGAAATTTCATTTTCAGTTGCCATTCGTGTAATGACATCCAGCGTTCCTGTTTCACTTTCATTTGCCAAAGGAAGAGTTGTGATAAACATTGTATATTCACTGTATGTGTTACACACCAGAGCCAACAACATTAAACTAATAATTACAATAAAGATTGCATTCATCTTCTCGTAATCCTCTGCTAATGTTCAGAAGTTTTTATGTATCAATGCTGCGCTGTTTTGTTACCTTGAGGTGTGAGTTAGCAATGAGCAGAGCGTACAATGCGCAATATTTATAAAACGTGCTTTGTAAGAAAGCCACCTACATTTCACCTGTTAACAACTTTATGTATCTTTCATGATTGGTTAAAATGTTATGCTTTACAGAGAAAAAACGACATATGATTATTTTCGTTTTCGAAACATCACTGTAAGTGTCGACTGTGAATAGTGAAAACTGATAAATAATAATTTAAGTTTCTTTCGTTTCTTTTTGGAATTAAGCAGAAAGCTACACAATAAGCTATATGCGCTCTCCCCATTAGGGGTAGCGAAACCAGATTTCTACCGGTGCGAGTCTACAGACATACCACTGTACCACTGGGAGGCAATAATTTATGTATAAAGATTCGCTGATACGAAGCTGTTTGCCCCCCAGTGGCTCAGCGGTATGTCTGCGGACTTACACGCTAAAATCCGGCTTCCGATACCCGTGGTGGGTAGAGCACAGATAGCCCATTGTGTAGCTTTGTGCTTAATTCAAAAACAACAACAACGAAACTGTTTCGATACTTTAACCTGCCTTGTCTTTTATTTTGCAAGTGAATTATAAATATTCTATACATAATATCCATGAACGAATGGTACTATGATCCATAACTGGAATTTAAATAAACAATGACAAGTAACAGTTAAAAAGATTAGAACAGAATGCTGTCTTCAGGTGTTTCTGGATAAAATGTCAGTGTTTTTTATTCATTATTTTTCTCGAGTCATTACTGTCTCTTAGTCTGGTATTAAAACTAAGGTAGTCTGTTCCGTCAGTAATTGTTTGAATTCAAAGAGAGAAAGGTTACAGTACACCTTTTAAACATTTGGTAGTGCTGGTCGGTGATTAAAATCTACTAATTAGATACACTCAATCACGTGTTGTCAAAAAGAATCTTAACGCGAATCAAAATATTTTCCTCCTTAATGCAATTACATTAATATAAGCCTTGACCAAAAGCAGCTCATTTTTTGCACCTGAGCCCCCCAGTGGCACACACACCTAGAAACCAGGTGTCGATACCCGTGGGGGTTAGAGAACAGATATCCTGTAGTGTAGCTTTGTGTGTTAATTTTAAAACATCAATTTGCACCTTAACTAGGTTTTTGATAATGGCGACTTAATAGAGGCATAGTAGTGGCTCCAATCAAGTTAGTAGGTGGAGTAATTTCATATCTAGGGCCAAACATTTGGTCAAATCTGAAATGTCACAGCTGTTCTAGATACCAGAATGCTACTATTTTTATCATTCTAAATAGATATAAACACTCCTACATTCCGTTAAAAAACAGCAACTTTATGGCAGTTTTAGATTAAGAGGAATAAGCTGTAAGAACTATTCCACTTATGTATATTAATCTGACCTAGGGTTGAAAAGTGTAATACATATATTAATGTTTCTTTATGAATATTTTATTAACAATATTTCGTAGTGCTCTCTGCAATCATTAAGTTTAAACGGATCACATAAGGGCATTGGAAAACATGAAAAAAAATTAAACTCAGGGAACGATGTTGCGTCCGTAATGAGGCCCGGCATGGCCAGATGGATTAAAACGTTCGACTCGTAATCTCATGGTCGCAGGTTTGAATCCCCGTCACACCAAATATGGTCGCCCTATTGGCCGTAGGGGCGTTATAATGTGATGATAAATCACATTATTTGTTGGTAAAAGAGTAGCTCCAGAGTTGGCGGTAGGTGGTGATGACTAAGTTCCTTCCCTCTAGTCTTACATTGCTAAAATAGGAACGGCTAGCACAGATAGCCCAATGTGACTTTGCCATAAAGAAATACATACACATACAAACTTCAGGTATAATCGTTTTTAAATTAATAATACAAAAAGAAAAACGATGAAAAGAAATGTTCGTTTGTTTTTAGAGCTACTGTTTTATCAACGAATAGTTGGATTGAAAGTCACATTATAGCGCCTCTACGACTGATAGAGCGAGCATGTTTGATGTTACGGGGATTCGAATGTACGACCGTCAGATTACGAGTTTAGCGCTTTAACCCACCTGGCCGTACCGGGCATGTAAAGAAAAGTAAAAGTGGGCACGTTAAATAAGAGAAAATGGAGAAAAATAGTTCTCTTTTCACAACCGTACTGCTGTTTGTTTAAGTATCAATAAAAATATATATCTTGTTTAACTTAACAGCTTTTACATTAATTTTAAATCTATATCTCATGAAAATTGATTTTTCAATTTCACATCTTTATATGGATGTCCCCTTTATTTTAACTGTTTTCGTACTGTAAAAATGTTTTGATAAGATCAATCTGGTGATGCCGTCTGTTAAAAATACGCCGCATGTAAAAAAGTTTGAAATAACACGAAAGAACAAACATGAATATCACTTGGACCAGATTCTAAAAACTCCTGTTCGTAACTGGTCATGCATCCCCTTGTTTGTTTGTTTTGGAATTTCGCACAAAGTTGCGCATTTAGGAGTATTAGCATTTCAATTAAAATAAAATACAGAACTACGTTTCGACCTCCTTAGGTCATCTTCAGGTAAGCCTGCCGTCTGGAGAATACATTTTTATTTGAAGTTTGTTTCTCGTCATCACGAATTAACCTATCATTATTCTGATGCACTTTGATAGTTAGTCACATGTGATGCTCATACGAAGCTCTATTGTAATTTCATATGCTGAGCTAAGTAACAAGCTCTTATTGTCACGTCCACGTCAATTAAATATCAAATATATTTAGATGTATATCACATACAATATTCAGGTGTTTTTCATCATGTCTTATAAAGTACACATTATTCACAATACAGGGTAGAGTTAATAATCACATTACAAATTCAATTATAACTCAAGAGATGTGAATATATTATTTCTGGATTCAGTTTTGTTCTTGTTTGATGAATCAATTAATATTCTTGTGATAAAAGTTAGTTCCTTCAAGAGCTAATCACCAGAAACTAAACAATATTTTCATTTCAGTATTTTAATAGTTACTTGCCACCCTAACTCCAATAATCCTCTTCTCCATGTAGTCTCTGTATTAAGGTGCCATGCAGGTGTTTTTATCACGATTTCTTGAAATGAAACACCTTGAATGAGAAGGTAGTATAAATGTAACGATTTATTACCAGAGATGACTGTCACTTCTGATATGCTTATGTATGTTTCTAGCTGCTATTACTATACATAATTTATTAATAATAATAATATTTAAAACACGTAATTGTAAAGTACGTTTTAATCGCCACTCATAAGTCTTTTGATTTTATTCTGGATAATATTACATCGTACCGATCAATTTTTTCTTGAACGACAAACTGTCATAAGGTAAAGTTTTGTGGAATTATTATTTCTCCACTTGAAATGCAAAAACTATTTGCATTTTAAAATAAGCACACAATTCGTAATTCTATCTTTAGTGTCACATTGTACTGGCCACCACAACTAAAATCACTGCTACGTTAAAAATAAAATGTGATGATAAGGCACAAATCTGGCTTAAGCTAACTAAGCTATTAGAGACGTTTATGTCTTATATGAAGAAACTGTGTCATGCCTAATCATATAGTATGGTAGTTTGAGTGTTTAGGAATGATGTGAAATTGGATGTAAATAAAAGCTAGGATTTAAAATCGCTCAGTAACTTAGTTTTTATGTTCATCAAACATTAGTGAAATTTTAAATTCAACACTTTGTTACATCATATAAGTAAGCACAGAAAAAATCAAAATACCGAAAAATGTGACTTATATTTATAAACGATTCCTTTACTTGTTTTAAATATTACTCTACGTAACACAAATTTTGTTTCTGTATAGTATGTGTTATTTCGTAATTGCTTATGCTGTAAAAGTACAAAAAATAGTCATTACTCCCTTCAAACCTTGTTTTTGTGACATGGATAATGAAATTCAGAAATTAACCTACTACGGGCAAATTTGCACATTTTAATTTACATAAGGTCTGAATAAAACAACATATGAATAAAGATTTACATGTATTTATATTTAAGTTATACAAAAATGAACAGAAATTCTTAGAAGTGAGTAGTTTTTTTTTAGATTTGTGACTGTAATATAAATCAATTTCACGTATCAGCCCCCAAATATAGTCTCTTATGCTTTTGTTATACGCTCCTTGATAGCAGCGTTCAAAGTCCAATATATCTTGGTGGAAGCGCTCGCCTTGTTCCTCTGAGTATGCTCCCATGTACTCCTTGAATATATCGAGATGAGCGTCAAGAATATGGACATTGAGGGACATCCTGCAGCCAATTTTGCCGTAGTTCTTCACCAGAGCTTCAACCAGTTCCACACAAGTTTCGGCCTTGTGATTGCTCAAGAAATTCCGAACCACTGCGAGAAAGCTTCTCCAAGCTTTTATTTCCCTACCTACTGAGCTTTTTGGTGAGTTTTGTGTACTCCAGGATCTTTTTTACTTGTGACTCAATGAAGATACCAGCTTTGACCTTTGCCTCAGACAGCTTAGGGAAGAAGTCTCGAAGGTACTTAAAGGTTGCAGACTCCTTATCAAGAGCTATGACAAATTGTTTTATAAGACCCAATTTTATATACAATGGTGGAAACAACACCTTCTGGAGGTCCACTAGTGGCTTAAACTTGACATTGTGCTTCCCCACAGAGAACTCGGTCCATTGTGGCCAGTGCTTCCTGTTGTAGTGCGCTGCGGTGTCCCTGCTGTCACAAATGATAACAGGGAAACTTGGCAAGGCCAAGGAATGCCATCATTTTAGTCTCCGATATATAAATTGGCCACATGCACAGCAAAATGCGTCTGGAGAATGCTTGAAGCTTCTTGATTCCATCTCGGATAAAATCAGGTAGGTGTATATGTTCACTTAGGTAATTTCATTACCCAAGTTACAAAAGCAAAGTTTAAAGACAAAAATAGGTCTTTTCCATTTACTTTAGGCATAAGGAATTGGGAAATAACACTTCCTGCCCAGGAACAAGCAAAAATAAAATTTTGCTACATAATGTTATAAAAAACTATGAAACCCTACCATTTTACAGATTCAAAATATGCAAGTAAAAAAATATAAATCTGTTTCCTGTTTTAAGAAAGATACAATTTTTTTTTATGAATGTTACGAAACATTTCTTAATTTTAAGGTTTCAAACATGTAATTATTGGATAAACTAGAAACCAAATGCACTAGAAAATAAATATCTCTCTTTCGTTCCCATTATTTAACAAGTCACTGATGCAGAAGTGTTAAAGTAAAATGTGTAATTGTTATCAACATAATATCCGAGTATAGTATTTGCAAGCACCATTTTATTTAATTTAAAATTCTTATATATATATACATATATAAACAACTATAATTATTCTAAAATACAATTTTGGCATTAAAATGTAATAAATTAATTAATAAATATTGGTGGGAAAATTTTAATATACTTTGATTACTGTAATGCTTTAAGATGTTACATAAAAAGATAATATTTTGCGTGAAGTATTTTTAAAAGTAATGAAAAATTGAAGTTTCGAAGTTAACCATATTAAGCAAAAAATTAACCTAGAAATCAGCTGATAATTTTAAACTTCATCAACTCTTCTCAGGTCAGTTCAGCTTATAATGAATATTGTTACCCATGTACATTGATGTAAATTTATTTTATTTTTGCACTTCCTCGAACAATTTCAAAATGAAAGATTGAATGAAGTTATTTAAGTATTTTTGGAAAAAACTTAGCACTTGTTTTCTTTTGTTTATTTTTTATTTTGTTTTGGTAAAAATATGAATATAAAACATACTCGCTCGGCCCAGCATGGCCAGGTGGTTAAGACTCTCGATTCGTAATCCCCGTTACACCAAAATATACTTGCCATTTCAGCCGTGGGGACGTTATAATGTTATGGCCAATCCCACTATTCGTTAGTAAAAGAGTAGCCTAAGAGCTGGTGGTAGATGGTACAACGTATATATTATTAGTGACATATAAGGTTCTATATTAGACTTTCGATAGTAGAAGATGTAACGAGCAATATTCATCTGTCGTCGGAATAGTATTTTAGAATTGATTGTGAGTTATGCATAAGAATATAACTCATTCAAAACACAATGTTGCTTTTCTAACAGAGCGATTTTTCTGAGACAAAGCAGTAAATCTTAGAGCTTGTAACATTAAAAATCGGATTGCTATAGTCGTGATGCACACAGCAACTGTATCTCGTTGTGTAGCTTTGCGATTAACAACAAAGATTAACGAATAGGTTAAAAAATCGCCAAATGTTTTTATGTATTTACATATGAAGAGGATGGTGCTTTGAAGCCATCGCTCCTCTATTAGTGCCTTCTCTACCCATTACAGCCGTTTCTAAATATATAATGATGAAGTACATTGTATAAAACTTCAGCTTCATCAACTGTTTTTTTTTAAGTTAAGTATAAAGTTACACAAGAGGCTATTTGTGCTCTGCCCACCACAGGTATCGAAACACGGTCATATTCTTCAAATATAAATATATATATATATATATAAACTTGACTATTGTTTAATTTTGACATATTTGCCGCTTATGCATTTAATATATTTCTTTTGATTTTGCTTGGTTTGAATTGCGCCTAAAGCTGCACGTGGGTAATCTGCACTAGCCGTCCCAAATTTAGCAGTATAAGACTAGAGAGAAGGCAGCTATTCAGCACTACCAACTCATGGGTTACTCTTTTACCAACGAATAGCGGGATTGAACGTAAAATTACAACGCCCCATAGCTGAAAGGGCGAGCATGTTTGGTGTTATAGGATATCTTTTGATTTATAACATAGAAAGGAAATAATTGGATGGTCGACTTACTGAAAGATTTTCTTAAGCCTTTACAGTTTCAGTTTTTGTGAAATTTAAAGGAAAATTATTCAGTCAGCCGACCATTCAATTATTTCGTTTCTATGTTCATAATAAAAAAAAATCCTGTCACACCAAATATAATATATATTTTTTACTAAGTTAATAGATGGGTCAAATAATTTCGAATTCCTATCACACTAAACATGCTATCTGCGCTAGCCGTCCCTAATTTAGCAGTACAAGACACGAGAGAAGGCACCTATTCTTCACCACCTACCGCCAACTCTTGGGCTACTCTTTTACCAATGAATAGTAAAAGTGATCGTAACGTTATAACGCCTCACGGCTTGAAGGGCGAGCATGTCTGATGTAATGGGGATTCGAACCTGCGACCTTCAGATTAGGAGTCGACCGCCCTAACCATCTGCCTGAGAGTTTTGCACTATATCCTAATAAATTAGTTTCGAAATTCTCATTTTCATTTTGCATTTTTAAATGCTCAAAATGGTTAAAATTTCTTGCTTCTTGTTGGGAAACAAATGCAGTTAATTTCTTTTTAAATTCATTAATATCATTCACTATGTAAGCAAACAATCTGTTTTTGACTTGTAGTTTTAAGTTTAACTTGAAGAGATGATCAGTCATGTCAACTAGAAATGCTAAACCACGTAACCGGTTACTGCCGCATCAGAGCACCCTTTCCTCAGGTAACTCCTTTTACTCTGTCTTTAAATTGCCAACACGTCTTCAGAACGTTTTCTTTGAAGAATCAACGCGCATCACAATGAATGAGATTTCTGTATTCCTGTTCTATCATATCACAATATTATTTGAATTATCATCAGTATAATATTCTTGCTCTAATTTAATTCATACATTTTACAACTGTTGACATAAAACGTTGGAGATGTAAACTTTTCCCACTTAATCATTCTTTGTGTATAATGCAGTGATATTTTGATGGAGGACGATTTAAAATGTTTTCGATCAAAGAAATAATGCCTCTAACTTTGTTAATCATAAAAGGAGCTCCGTCAGTGCAAATACTAATGAGTTTTTTTTTTTCAATCGAATTCTAATCGTTCTATAAATGACTCTAATTTCTCGAATACGTCTGAATCCTTCGTTGTTTCATGAAGTGACTCGAGACAAATAAGTTCCTCAAAAATGTTAAAATCAACATCAATTTCCTTAATAAAAATGCTTAACTTGGCTGCATCACATATGTTGGCAGATTTGTCCAGTACACTTGAAAAGGCCTGGCGTGGCCAAGCGTGCGACTCGTAATCCGAGGGTCGCGGGTTTGCGCCTGCGTCGCGCTGAACATGCTCGCCCTCCCAGCCGTGGGGGCGTATAATGTGACGGTCAATCCCACTATTCGTTGGTAAAAGAGTAGCCCAAGAGTTGGCGGTGGGTGGTGATGACTAGCTGCCTTCCCTCTAGTCTTAAATTGCTAATTTAGGGACGGCTAGCACAGATAGCCCTCGAGTAACTTTGTGCGAAATTCCAAAACAAACAAAGCACTTGAAAAAAAGGGTGTAAACACGGGCTATGTTTTGTAGTTGTTGAGACACATAAGTAACAAGATCTTCAATATACTTCGTCCTCATTCGGGTTTCGATATCCATGATGGGCAAAGTACTGATAACTCATTGTGTAGCTTTGTACTTAGTTCAAAACAACAACAACAACAACAACAACGATCAATATGCTTCATTATCACGTGCTTTGAGAGTGAAAGTTTCCTTACTTTTCTTTCAACATTCTGATCCCGAAGACGTCTGGCGAATATTTCTTGGCCATCAAAAAATAGCTTTTTTTTTAATTAGAATGAAAACTATTTGTCATGATGTTGCTGTTATTTCAGAACTTTAACAACTTCTCATAAAATAATTTTGTATTTTTTCCTTTCTTTTCTTTCCTCTTATTTAAATAATATTTCCGTTCTTCAGATCCCATGAGTAGCTTTAATTTTTCCTGTATTTCCACATTGTGCTGTGCCGTACAATGTCTCTTGAGGTCATATCTCCTATCATGTGACAGTTTATTTCCACAAACCAGGTACAATAGGTTTTCCGGAAGCTCCCATCATAAATAAATATTGACTTTTCCATTGCCCATTAAATTCACAATCACTATTTACACTAGCTTTTATTTTTCTTATTTTGCCGTGTATCATTAAAACACTGAAATTCAAATTCATTGATCACTAAAAATTTGAAACACAGCCGCTATGGCACTATTAAGAACTAAACAACCCTTCATGTTTATTTCCGAAGCTACCAGACTAACGACAAGGAGGCGTGAATGACGACACGAATGTGCATGAAATAATTTTTGAAACAATGTAAAGTTGAAACGACTGAGTAAAATTAAACATTGAAAGAATTATGTATGCACAAACAATTTTTTCAAGTCAACAGTGCTCAGGATAATACCTAAAACAAGACAAAACACAAACATAGTAAAAGCAGCTAAAGGTAACACCACAGTCATAATGAACACAAATGAATACATAAAAAAATGAATAACATCCTATCAGACACGAACAAATTTAAACCAATACACACAAATCCAACAAAGACACACGAGATGCAACTGAACAAACTACTAGAAATGAAAAAATTAAAAAAGCCAACACAATTTCACAAATACTTTATTCCTACCTACGTAAAACCGACTCGCGCACACCGCAAATATACGGCATCCCCAAACCTCATAAACCAGATTGTCCATTACGACCAATAATGTCAACATATGAATCGTTTAATTACAATCTTGGTAAATACATAGCATGGGCATTCTCCAAATATGTAACATCAGCCAGTTCATTCATCAAATACTTTTAATTTTAAGTCTAATCTAAATCAACTTAATCATAAAGCGATAATGGCCAATTTCGATGTCATATCCCTCTTTACAGAAATTCCAACCACTGAAGCCTTAGAACTCTATATCCGAGACCCTAACCCAACTATAGACATTCCCAGCAACCAGTTAGCAACCCTCATAAAATTCACCACGATAAAGACAAACTTCATGTTCAACAACCACAACTATATACAAACAAATGGCCTCAGCGTGGGCAACTCAGTATCACCAGTTATAGCCAATATTTTTATGACACAAGTTGAAACACAAACAATTAACACAGCATTACATCCACCACTATTCTGGTACAGATATGTAGATGACACGGTTGCGAGATTCAGATCTACAGAACACGTACTTAAATTTTTCAATCACATTAACTCTATACATCCCAACACTAACTTCACATGTGAACAGGAAGAAAGCAATCAAATATCATTTATTAACCTCAAAATTACAAGAACCGACACACAATTCAAAACAGAAATCCACCGAAAAATCACCCATACTGGACTATACATTCCTTAGGACTAAGCACATGAAACAAAACAAAAACTCAACAAACTAAGAAACCAAATAAACACAGCCATAAAACTATGCTCACCAGATAAAACTAACGACGAATTACACAAAATAAAACAATACTTTATTAACATCAATAAGTTTCCTCCACAAACCGTAGAAAACATTATATGCACACACCTAGACAGAAAGCAAAATCAACCAATTAAAGTAAATATATCTTACGAATAAAAAAATCATGAAACCATATATTCCTGACATCAGCAAACAAATAACCAAAATTTGGCAAAAACTAGTAACAAAATATGACATTTCAGTTAATACCGAATTTATTCAAAAACAAGGCACAAAACTGAGGTCGAAACTATGTAAGAACTACACTGACAAACACCATACCAACATTATTTATAAATAATGCCAAGACTTCTATATTTGAGAAACAAGTAGAAAAATGGAAACTAGATTCAAAGAACATAAAAAGTCACCTTTGGAAGAAAAAAGGTATAAGGGATAAAATTAAAAGGAAGTTAACACAAAACTACTGTGCTTGAGAGGAGGGCAGTGTAATCCTCTTTCATGCTCTCCACAGATGACTGGGTTTTGAATTGTTGTTGAATTACTGTAGTTTACTTCTCTTTTCTGTCCTCACATGGATGTAATTTTTCCAGTGGCTAGATTTTGTGTTGTAGTTGATATACTGATTGTGTTATCCTAATCCTACCCCTCTTAAATGTCTGTTGCCGATGGTCTAGATTTTCGGGTGTAGTTGCCTTGCTGTGTGCAGTCTATCACACACTAGCCACTCTAAACCTTGGGGCACATCCTTTTACACTCGCATTCCAATACTGTATGAGGTTGAGGTATTTTATATGGTGATTCTGATCCTTGTCCCATCATTGTTCTCTCTTCTAGATATATGCTTCTTTCCTTTTCTACCCATATCTGTAAAACCTCATTCCAAACTGAGTGAAGAGTATAATTCATACAAATGTGGTATGATCTCTTGCATGTGATATTCTTTAAAGTAACTGCTCCCATTTTCTGCTGAAAGTGATAGTTCTGTAGAATTGAATAGAGGGGATTGCTTAATGACTTGCACATGAGACATTTGATTCAGTTGGTTGTAAGGTACGGGGAAGCTCAAGGCAGGGGGAAAAATGTTTTGTATATTGAAGGCAGCACGTAAGAATTATCAGAAATATATTTTCAGTATTGTAAAATTGTAACTGTAGGTTGTGTCCACAGAAATTAAAAATACAATTCTAAAGAGACTACAATTTCATTGTGTAGGTCACTAGTCAGGCCGTATTTGAAGTATTATTCTAAGGCTAACTTTTTCCATTCTAAACTTTAATAATTTTTTTCTATATTAACTGTTCAGTTATTTTACATGAAACTAAGGTCCCTAAACCATTATTTTAAGTCTTGCAAAATTAATTATTTTTTGCCTGTTCTACGAGACAGTAATATTTTCATTATTATTCAGCTTGAACAAAGATACATTTCTATACTGCTTAAACCTTGTAGTAATTTATGTTAGGGAAGTATGCATTGGAGACTTTTGATAATTATTAAGAAACAATTTTCTTCTTTCTTCACACAGTAGCTGTTGCACACAAATTTGCTTTTGAGATTTTACACATGGGATCAGACTTGAGCTATTTTTCACAGACCTCCTGTTACCAACAATTTTTACTTTAATGATTACTTTCCCATCTTTGCATTTTTCTTACCCCTTCCTTCATTATCTATCTTCTCATTTTGTCTTAAGACCGAGATTGTGATCTTAATTAAGTTTTTTTCTAGATTTACAGTTGTTACTTTTCAGTACCAAGACAAGTTTCCAGTTAAGCTTTATCCTTGCTTACTGTGTTTCTCTCTTGTAGGGATTTTCTAAGATGTGATGCTTTTCTCATTCCCCTCGGTGTGGATTCCTGAACATGGTGAGGGGACCTCCCAGAGAAGGTTCTGTTCTGCCTGGCTAATTTCTCTTGGATCTAAACATCCACCCACGTGTTTGCCGTGCGTGGCGACCCCTGAAGGGAAGAAGAGGATCCTGGTGGTTGAGGGGTCCAACCCTAACACACCACTTTGGCTTCAAATTCCTGTAGACGGGCGGCCTTTAGGTGTCCCCCTTGGGTCAATCGGCTGGTCCACTTGGGCTAGAGTCAACCAAGCACCAGTGTTGGAAGTTCTCAACGGGTATTGTGGACATTGTGCCCGATGCTGGTGTTTGGGTATAGTGCTCACGAAACCCTGGCGTTGCTGCATTGTCCTTGCATGACTTTGTTGTGCGTCCCCTTGTATGGCTCCATGGTGGGTGGGGTCAGTGGGTACCAAAATTTTTTTTTCTTATGGATCTTCCAAAAATTTTAAACAAAATTGTGAAAAATCAGTCAATGGGCAAACGACTACGTCTTGAAAACTCTGAACAGCAATCTTCAACATCAGTAACACCTGTACCCCATTTTCTTATATTACATTCTTTTTCAGAAAAACATTTAGAGCAAATATCCACCATTTTTATTTAGAAGGGACGAGAGGGATTTGCTGGCTCTCCAAAGTCAATAAAGAAGCTTCGATCTGGTGACATATTGGTTGAAACATCAACATCCCAACACAGTGAACTCCTCTTGAATTCAAAGGCAATTGGGGATATACCTGTTGAGGTTACATCTCATGCTACTTTAAATTCTTCACAAGGAGTTATTGTTAAAAGGGATTTGAAGATCGTTCCCGAGTCAGAGATTCTCGCTGGTCTCTCCACTCAAGAAGTTTATGCAGTGAAGCGCATCTCCACTCGCAAAGATGGAGTTACACTGCCAACAAATACCCTCGTTTTAACATTTACTTCACCACGTGCACCTGCCACCATCAAGGCAGGTTATCTCATTTGCGGGATTCAGCCATACATTCCAAACCCTCTTCGATGTTTCCAATGTCAGAGATTCGGCCACTCAAAGAGATCTTGTCGTGGTTCCCTGACATGTGCTCGTTGTGGAGGTAAGGACCACGATGCCTATGACTGTGACATGAACCCACATTGCGTCACCTGCAATGGTTCTCACCCCTCTTACTATCATTCTTGCCCAAAATGGTTGGAGGAAAAAGACGTGCAGCGTTTGAAAAAGATACATAGCAATAATTATTCTGAGGCTCGGAAATTGCTGTCCATCACTCCATCTCGAACATATGCTGCTGCACTTCATTCCACAACTACAGTGGAAGCTCAGACAGATCTCTCTGTGCCTCTAAGAGAATCGTTTTCAAAGCAGATGAAAAGCCTTTTGACCTCCGTGGTTAAAAAGGTTGATGAATCGACTTCCACACCCATCTCTGTTCCTCCCATACCTTCCAACAAACCTCAAGATCCACGTTCTTTAATTTCAAATACAGGCATTTTTTCTGATACATCTTCCACCCCAAAAGACAAAACAATTATTCGTTTGCGTCTTTAGTCACTGGATTCCCCTTCCAATAACAAAAACCTACCCACTCGACCCAGAGCAGGATCCATGGAGGTTGATAGACCTTCTCCGACTAAAGACAGTAAAGAAAAAAGACGTGGTCATAAACAGAATAGTTCTCCAGCCACTTCATCTACCCGTGCTTAAAAATGGCCACCTTGATACAATGGAACTGTCGAGGTTTACGTTCTATTCTGGATGAAATCAAAACGCTGATTGCTAACTACCATCCTGTTTGTCTTTCTTTACAAGAAACATTTCTCAAATCTGCTGATACAGTCTCCATTCGGCAGTTTTCT
Source organism: Carcinoscorpius rotundicauda (assembly GCA_011833715.1). Taxonomy (NCBI): domain Eukaryota; kingdom Metazoa; phylum Arthropoda; class Merostomata; order Xiphosura; family Limulidae; genus Carcinoscorpius; species Carcinoscorpius rotundicauda. Next base: position 26,189,977 of record CM022404.1, read on the forward strand.
CTGTACAGAAATGACAGGTTGTGTGATGGTCGAGTACATGGAGGGGTGGCACTGTTGGTTGATCAAAATGTGCCCACCCTGTCTTTATCACTCAACACACCCTTGGAAGCCGTAGTCATCCGTGTTTCCTTGGGTCATACCATCACTGTTTGTTCTCTGCACCTGTCCCCTGGAGAGACATATGATCAGACCTTAATGCTCTCGTTGAACAGTTGCCGTCTCCATTTCTAATTCTGGTGAATTTTAATGGACATCATCCCCTCTGGAGAAGTGCTGTTATTGATGGGAGGGGTCGATCTGTAGAGTGTATGCTCTCTGATCACAATCTTTCTCTTTTCAATACTGGTTCTTCCACTTACTTTCATGCACCAAGTCAGTCCTTCACCGCTATTGATCTCTCAGTTTGCTCCCCTTCATTATTCTCCCATTTTTCATGGAGGGTTGACAGTAATCCACTGGGCAGTGATCATTTTCCGATCCTTTTGAGAGAGACTGGCCGTGGTCGATGCCACCCTACCCGGGTGTCCCGGTGGAAGCTGGATCAGGCAGACTGGTCCACTTTCACTGCTTTCACAGAACTTGATCCAACCATCAATAGACGACTGTGTAGCAGCGGTAACTGACTGTATTATACAAGTAGCTGTTCAGTGTATTCCTAAAACCTCGATACGTTTTCCAGGATATTTTTGTCCGTGGTGGAATCCTTAACATGGAAGGCTCAAAAACGAACCTGGGATACTTTTCGTAGATATCCCACACTTTCAAACGGTGTTGCTTTCCAAGGTCCCATGTACATGCTAGGTGGGTAAGACGTCAAAGCCAGAAGGAATCTTGGATTAAGTTCACAACTAGCATATCTTTTACCGCCAGTTCCAAGATCATATGGGACAGGATTCGAAAGGTTAATGGGCACTACACCTCTGTCCCCCTCTCAATCTTACTCTCTGATGGTCAGGAAGTGACTGATGTCCGGAACATCGCGAACACTCTAGGTGAAAGCTTTTGCCGGGTATCTAGCACTTCTGCTTGTTCCTCCACCTTCCTGGCCATCAAGACTCGGGCAGAGCAATCACCTCTTTCCTTTCGAACTGACTGTTTCTTTGACTATAATTGTCCTTTACCCTGGTGGAACTGAAAATGGCCCTTCATTGGTCTAGCAGTACGTCTGTTGGACCTGATGATATTCATTATGACATGCTGCACCATCTATCTCCTGCTTCTTTTGATGTCCTTTTGATTGTGTTCAACTGGATCTGGCAGGAGAATGTTTTTCCTGTTGCCTGGCGCCAGGCTATTATTTTACCTTTCTGTAGGCTAGGGAAAGATCCCAAGATTCCTTCAATCTACCGTCCAATTGCTTTGACGAGCTGTCTCTGTAAGACCTTAGAAAGGGTGGTTAATGCTCGTCTTGTTTGGATTCTTGAATCAAACAACCTCCTTTCGCCCACCCAGTGTGGGTTCCGTCGACAGCACTCCACTACAGACCACCTAATTCGTCTTGAAACATCTATCAGAGAAGTCTTTCTCAACCGCCAACATCTTGTATCGATATTCTTTGACATAAAGAAGGCTTACGACACAACATGTAGGTATAGCGTTTTGCGAGACCTCCATACATATGGGTTACGTGGCCATCTAGTCAGGTTTATTAAAAAAATTTTAATGGACAGGAGATTCCAAATTCGTGTGGGTTCGACACTTTCCTGTTCTTTTGTACAGGAACTTGGAGTCCCTCAAGGCTGTGTATTGTTTGTCACACGTCTCAGTATGAAAATAATTGTCATCACTGAACAAAATCCCTCTCAGTGTTGCGAATGTGCTGTATGTCGACGGCTTTCACATCTCATGTCAGTCGTCAAACATGAGATATATTGAGCGGCAACTACAAACTGCCGTCAATCGTGTACGGAGGTGGACTTTGGTGAATGGCTTTAATTTCTCTCTCTCTAAAACCGTATGCATGCACTTTTGCCGTTGACGAGGTATTCGCCCTGACCCTGAACTTCATATCGGTGAAGTTGTGCTGCCAGTGGTCCCGGAGACCAAGTTCTTGGGGCTTATCTTTGATCGTAAACTGACCTTTGCCACACTTAAAGCAGCTTCGAGTCAAATGCACAAGAGCACTGAACATCCTCCGTGTCCTCTCTTCTACCAGTTGGGTAGAATAGTGGGAAAGGTTCTGTTCTTTTGGTTTACCTCCTCTGGGATCTAAACATCCATCCCTCTGTTTGCCGTGCATGGCGACCTGTGAAAGGGAGGAGAGGATTTTGGTGGTTGAGGAGCCCAACCATAACACATCACTTTGGCCTTGACTTCCTGTAGATAGGTAGGCTAGGGTCAACCAAGTACCAGTGTTGGATGTTCTCAACAGGTGTTGTGGACATCGTATCTGATGCTGGTGTGTGGATATAGTGCTCACGAAACCTTGGAGTTGCTGTGGTATCGTTGTTTGGCATTGTAGTGCTTCCCCTTGTAGGGCTTTATGATGGGTGGGGTCAGTGGGCACTAAAATATTTCTTTTTTATTATGGATAATCCAAATAAAAACTAAAAAATAAAATAGTGAAAAAACAGTCCACAAGTAAACGATCATGTTTTGAAGATTCTGAACAGCAATCTTCAAATCTGTAACACCTGTTGTATCTCATTTTCTTATACTAAATTCTCTTTCAGATAAACCTTTAAGGCATATGTCTTCCTTCATTCAGAAGGGACTAGAATGACTTGCTGGCTCTCTAAAGTCAGTAAAGAAGCTTCGACCTGGTGACATTGGTGGAAACATCCACATCCCAACACAGTGAATTTCTTCTGCATTCAAAGGCATTTGGGGATATACCTATTGAGGTTACACCTCATGATGCTTTGAATTCATCACGAGGAGTTATTGTTAAGAGGGATTTGAAGAACATTCCCGAGCCAGATGTTTTGCTGGTTTCTCCACACAAGGAGATTCTGCAGTGAGGCATATCTCCACTTGCAAAGATAAAATCACGATGCCAACCAGTGTCCTCATTCTGACATCTACATCGCCATGTTTACCTGCCATTATCAAGGTAGGTTATCTTAATTTTAGGATACAACCCTACTTTCTAAACCCTCTCTGATGTTTCCATTGTCAACGGTTCAGTCACTCAAAGATGTCATGTCATGGTTCCTTGACGAGTTCTCATAGTGTTGGCAAGAACCATGATGTATGAAATGGATCACAACTGGGTCATTTGCAATGGCTCTCACCCATCCTACTTTTGTTCTTGCCCTAAAAGGTTGGAAGGAAAAGAGGTGCAGAATTTGAAAACAATTCAAAATGTTACTTACTCTGAGGCTCGAAAGTTGATGTCCACCACTTCATTTAAAATGTACTCACCTGCACTTTGTTTCACTACAACAGTGGGAGTGCAGACAAATTTCTCTGTGCCTCAAAAGTAATTCTCAAAAAAGATGAAAAGTATTTTAACCTCCATGGTTAAAAAAGTCGATAAATGAATACCAACATCCATCTCTGTCCCATGCAAACATTCCAACAAATCCCAAGATCCGCTTCCTTTTTTTGGGTGCAAGCATTTCCTCGGATGCATCTTCGTCTTTGACCCCAATATGCAAAATAATCATTCATTCGCATCCTCAGTTACTGAAATTCTCTTCCAACAGCAAAGACCTGCTCAATCCATCCAGGGCAGGATCCATAGAAGTTAAAAACCTTCCTTGATTAAAGACAGTGAAGAACAAAGATGTGGTTGTAAAGAGAAGGTTTCTCCACCCAATTCGCCTACATGTGAATAAAAATGGCTGCCTTAATACAATGGAACTGTCGAAGTTTATTTTTTAATCTGGATGACATCAAAACTGATTGCTTCCAACCATCCTGTATGTCTTCCCTTATTGGAAACATTTGTGAAATCTGTCAATACACTCACCTTTTGGCAGTTTTATTTGTACAGAAATGACAGCTTGTGTGATGGACGAGTACATGGTGGTGTGGCACTGCTGGTCGATCAGCATGTGCCCACGGTCCACCCTGTCTTTGCCACTCGATACACCCTTGGAGGTCATAGCCATCCGTATTTTGTTGATCATACCATCACTTTTTGTTCTCTCTACCTGTTGCCTGGAAAGACTTATGATTACTCAGACTTTGATGCTTTCATTGAACAGTTGCTGTCTCCCTATTTAATCTTTGGGGACTTAAATGGACGTCATCCCCTCTGGGGAAGTGCTGATGTTGATAGGAAGGATTGCTCCATGGAGTATATGCTCTCTGATTACAACTTTTTTCTTTTGAATACTGGTTCTTCTGCTTGATTTTATGCATCTAGTCAGCTTTACTGCTATTGACCTCTCAACTGGCTCCCCTCCACTATTCTCCCATTTTTCTTGGAGAGTTGACAATAATCCACAAAGCAGTGATCATTTTCCTAATTTTGAGAGAGATTGGCCGTGGTCAATTCCACCCAACCCACGTGCCTTGGTGGAAGCTGGATCAAGCAAACTGGCCCTCTTTCACTGCTCTCGCAGAACGTGATTGTCTGTAAGCCATCAATAGACGAGAGGTAACTGACTGTATTATATAAGGAGTTGTATCCCTAAAACCATGTTTTTCATGATATCTTCATCTGTGATGGAGTCCTGCCTGTCACCTGGCATGGATGGGTCAAAAATGGGCCCGGGGTACTTTTTATAGGTATCCCACACTCTTGCACCACATTGCTTTCCAGCAGGCCCATGAACATGCTTGGTGGGTAAGACGTCAAAGCCAAAAGGGATCTTGGATTAAGTTCACAACCAGTATATTTTTGCCACCAGCTCCAAAGTCATATGAGACAAGATATGAATAGTTGATGGGCAGTATAATTCTGTCTCCCTCTTGATCTTTCTCTCTGATGGTCAGGAAGTAGCTGATACTCTAGGTGAAGGCTTTTGCCAGGTATTTAGCACCTTTGCTTCTTCCTCCACCTTCTTAGCCATTAAGACTCAGGCAGAGCAAACACCTCTGTCCTTTTGAGCTGATTGTCTCTACGACTATAATTGTCCATTTACACTTATGGAACTTAAAGTGGTCCTTCATCGGTCTGGCAGTACATCAGTTAGAATTGATGATGTACAATATGAAATGCTGCACCATCTATCTCCTGCTTTTCTTGCTATTCTTCTGCTTGTTTTTAACTGGATCTGGTAGAAGAATGTTTTCCTGGTGCATGGCATCAGGCTATTGTCCTACCTTTCTCAAAGCCTGGGAAGGAAAAGATTTTTTAAACTACTGTCCAGTTGCTTTGACGAGCTGTCTATGTAAGACCTCGAAGAGTATGGTTAATTCTCGTCTTACATGGTTCCTAGAATCAAACAACCTTCTCTCCTCCAACCAGTGTGTGTTCCGACGACAGTGCTCCACCATGGATCACTTAATTCGACTTGAAACGTCAATCAAAGAAGCCTTTCTCAAATGACATCTTGTATCAGTATTCTTTGACATTGAGAAGGCTTATGATCCAACAATGAGGTATGGCATTTTGTAAGACCTCCATATATGTGGGTTACATGGACATTTGCCCGTTTTTATCACAAATTTTTTTATAGACAAGAGATTCCGAGTTCATGTGGATTCAACACTTTTCCATTCTTTTCTATAGGAACTCGGGGTCTTTCAGCGCTGTGTTTTGAGTGTCACACTTTTCAGTATAAAGATTAATGCTGTCACTGAACAACTCTCTCTCACTGTTGCAAATGGGCTATTTGTTGATGACTTACACATCTCATGTCAGTTATCGAACATGAGGTATATAGAGCTGCAGCTGCAGACTGCCCTTTTTTCTCTCTAAAACCGTTTGCATCCACTTTTGCCATCAATGGAGTATTTACCCTGATTCTGAACTCTGTATTGGTGTAGTTGTGCTGCCTGTGGTCCCTGAGACAAAGTTCTTGAGGCTTATATGTGACCGTAAGCTGACCTTTGTACCATACATCAAGCAGTTATGGGAAAAATGTAGAAGAGCACTGAACATCCTCCATGCTCTCTATTCCACCACCTGAGGAGCAGGTTGATGTTTGATGCTAAATATATATATATATATAGTGCTCTCATTTGTTCAAAAATCGACTGTAGATCACTAGTCTTTAGCTCTGCCAGGACTTTGGCCTTAAAGATGCTGGACCCTATTCATCATCAAAGACTTCGACTCTGCACTGAGACTTTTTACACTTCCCCAGTTCAGAGTTTAAATGTAGAGTCTCATGAACCTTTTTTGCACCTCTGATGTTTGCAACTGTCTTTACTATATGCTTTGAAATTTCGTTCCTTACCAAAGCTTCCCACCTGGGATTGTGTTTTTTTTTCCTCAGTGGGCCATACTTTTCCAGAATAGATGATCTGCCATCGTTCCTTTTGGCTTTTGTATCCAGGCACAGTTGGATGAATTGGGTCTGTCCTTAGGTAGCATTGCTGTATCCACTGGTCAGCCCAGCCCATTCCATCATGGTTTCTTACGGTCTCCAAATGTGACCATTCTTTAAGTCATCTGAGAAAAGCAAACACTCGTGATTGGAAATACTGTCTGTTATTTGCTGAACATATTTCGAACCATCCTTCCACTACTGTTTATACAGATGGTTCAAAATCAAGTGATTGTCTGGGCTCAGCCATGGTTTGTTATGGTTCAATGGTTGCGAACAGAATCCTCTCTACAGCTTATGTGTTCACTGGTAAACTGTACACCATTTCTCTTGCTCTGGATCACAGGGAAGCTAAGCAGTACTCAAACTGCACTATTTGTGTTCACTCACCTAGTTCTCTACTGACCCTGGAATCACTTCATGTTAGTTCACACCCTGTTTTCACTGGTATTCAATATCGACTGGCCCAATTATCTTTCACATCTACTTCTATGCAGTTTTTCAGGATACCGGGCAGTGCTCTGGCACTATCACTGCTGTACCTGTACCATATATGGATTATGGTCCTTTATTCAAGGCTCTGCTCCATGCCAGTTGACAGTCGACTTGGAATGAGCAACGGGACAACAAGCTTTTCAAAATAAAATCCTATATTAGAATTTGGCCATCTTGCTTCCATAAAGAACAGAGAGAGGAAGTTGTTCTAACTAGAGCATGCATTGGTCACAGCTTTTTAATTCATCGTCTTCTTTTATTTGGAACTGATGCACCATTGTGTAGTCTGTGTGATTTTCAGGTCACAGTAAACCACATTTTACTTTCTTGCCATCGTTATGACTCTCAACGCTGGCACCATTTTCACCATATTCTGTCCCAAGGTTTGTTTATAATGTCAGACAGTGTTATTGGTGATGGTGACACTGTCCACTTTGGTCATGTTTTAGTTTTTTAAAGACCGTTAACCTTTTTAATGGTATTTAAGTTTTTATTTTATACATTACAATTTTTTAATGTGGTTCCCCTTTTAAAATTCACAATTCATCTAGTTTGATTTTAAATTAGAAACTCACCATAACATTAAATAACTCAAAACTAGGACTGGAAAGGCCAACTTCAGGTGACTAATGCTGCTGTTCAAAATATCAGTTAGTCATTCTGGTGAGCTATTATTAAAATTTTGATCAAGTCTTTTAAAATTTTTATTACTTTTTGAGAATGGCCACAATGTCAAGTAACTCGGAACCAGAACTGGAAAGGCCAACTTCAGGTTACTGATGGTGCTTTTTGTACTTACCTGTTAGTGTTCCTTGTGAGTTATGATAATTACAGTTATGCTTCAAAAAGTCCTCTACAACTTGTATTACTTCCTTTTATCTGGTACTGATGCACCAATGTATGGTCTGTGTGGTACTCAGGTCACAATCATATCTGTGTTGTTATCATGCTGTCATTACAACCAAGAACAACGATGCCATTTTAAACATATTTTTAAGGTAGGTTTGCCCTTGACATTAGCCAGTGTCATAGGTGATACTGCTCACCTCACTCATCTTTTTACATTTTTAAGAGCATTTGATCTTTTAAACTTAGAGTTTTTATTGGACTATATACTGTTTTAGCATAATTTCTTTTACACATTTTAATTTTGACCTGAATCCAGGACTGGAAAGGCCAACTTCAGGTAACTGACAGTAAGTTTGAACTTATTGTTTCAGTCTTCTTGGTGGATCTTAATTTCACATATTTTAGTATTTTTACCTTAATTTCCATATACCACCATAGTATACAACATCTTGTTTAGCACAGATAGTCTAGCAGCTTTTTGACAAAAACATGAAAAACCAACCTTTATAAGTTCTTTTTTTCAAATAATCAATATTAATTTGCCTTTTGTTTTTTCAAAATAAGTAAAGGTATCAGATTTGTCTCTGCATTTAAGGTTCAGATACATTAAAATAACTATATTTAGACTAAAGGAAAGTGGAAAAATTCTTCATTTATGTCTGCTGAAGATAATAATGTTCACCAGAATAAAAGTTATTTGAAATTTGTATTTTTCATCATTATTAAACAAATAACTACTGATTCTTTGTACTGTCTTGTATTCTTTTTCTTTTAAACATTCCAAATTATTTCTTTTCTTTTAAATGTCTTTTGCAAAACAATTTGAGATTCTATTTAATATGGTTAATAAATTAGTAAAATTGTATTTTATAAGGGTGTTTCATTACTGACCTCCTATATTGATATTTTCTATCCTTTGGACCTCTTCAGAAGTCTTCATAAAGCTTAATTCATAAAACATTTGAATTTGTTTTTAAAATAAAACAACAGCCCTGAAACTTTTGGTTTTCGGTTTGTTAAGGCTCGAGGCAAATAGGACGTTCTTTGTCTGGTTCTTGTTCAAAGCGATTTAGGCTTAAAAGAATTTGAATTAAAAATATAAAAAGAAGCATTTAAATTTATTATATATCTTATCAGGACAGCACATTACTTGAAGAAATCACAGAGAACTGCTGAAATCGGCAACAGAAGAGCGGGAAACCGCAAGGATAACAACTACGGGTCCAGTAAGACCGGTAAAAGAAATGGCGGGAAAAGCCGTTACAGCTCAACAAAAGACTAATGCAGGTAAGTCAAGCGTAACTGGTGGCAACGATATTAATAATTCCCCATTGCCAACTCTTTGTAGTTTGGCAAAAAGGGAATTAAGTACCGTTAAAAAAACAAAAAATGTCATTAAAAAAAGTAAAGCTAAGCGTAAATTAATTAAAGAAATTAATTCCTCGGAAAACTCCGAATGTGAAGAAGAAGCAGTGATGGCTACTAATACTGAGGTAGAGGTAGCTACCCCTGCAATTAAAGTAGGGTTAAGTCCCAATAATGTAACGGTAAAAAACAGTAACACCAAGGATGTTGATAAACATAATAATGAAGAAAAAAATGACAGTGATCAAGAATTGGAAGACCAAGACTTTATCACTGTCATATCAAAAAGAAATATATAAAAAAAAAAACTAACAACCAACAATAATACAGTGACAAAAACAAGACCACCACAATACGCAGTTATAATAGAAGGCATTCCGGGTCAATATAACCAACCCCTGCTTGCCACAGAAGTAAAGAGATGCAAACCAAATGTTAACATAGTTAACATTAAGCGTTTGCCTAGAGGCGGAGTACTGGTGCAAGGGCAAGATGTAGTCGATCTTAACCGACTACATAAAGAATGGCCAACAGATGCCTTTAAACCTGGAAATATCAAAATCCACCTTCCGGGAAGTAAGCCGCAACCAAAAGCAATAGTGGTAAGAGGGGTTCATCAGACGATTGACCTGGACCTAGTTAAACAGGCACTTGACGAACAAAACATACCACACACCAAGACAGAAAGAATTATTTCTAAAAAAACACAAACACCTACTAACCTCATTAGAATAGACATTGATGACAGCTACAACATTCAAAATCTAATAAACAATGGAATATTGCTCTGGTATCAAAAATACCAAGCTGAACAATTGAAAACTCCGGCAATTGTTGTAACACAGTGTTACAACTGCCAAAGATATGGACATGTTTCAGCAGCCTGCTTAGCATCACCGAGGTGCTGTGGATGTGGCGGGGAACACCATATCAATCAATGTAAAAAAGAAAAAGAAACGTCTAAATGTTGTAACTGTGGTCAAACCCACACAGCAAATTACAAAGGCTGCGAAAAATATAAACAAATAAAGCAACGCATTTTTCAGATCAGAACACCAACAGAACAGTATCAACCAAAAACAAACAGTTTACCTAAAACAGACACACCAACAGAACAGAATCAACCGAAAACAAGCAGCTTACCTGAAACAAGCACATCAACAGAACACAATAAAACAACAAAAACCACACATGCAGAAATGTTAAAAGGAAAAGAACCACATAAACAACAAGTACAGAAGACTAATACACAGAACAAGAACACATTAACACAAAAACCAAAAGAAAACAACATCACCATACAAGAAACGAATATTAACACAACAGACAAAGCAAGCCTGTTTTCAACAGTTTTCAAAAATGTAATAACTGATTTTATAACAGAATATACTAAACCAAACCAGACAACTAACTTTCTAGAACTACTGATCACTATTACCATAAAACACGTCACACCTCATATACCCTACATTATAACTACACTAACAGGTTACATGCTCACAGCACAATGTTCACAGTAGTGTATATCAACATCCAAGGTGCAATAGCTTCCAAGAAACATGAGATTGAAGATCTAATAGAAGAATTAAACCCCCAGATTATAATAATAAGTGAAACTCTAAAACATATAATAATAATAGATTTAAAATACCATATTACTCAACTAATAGAAAAGACAGAAAAAATAAAAATGATGAAAACAGAGGCATTATGCTGCTTCATAAAGTAGACTTATCTGTAGAAGAAATCGAATTAAACAGTAGCAATGAACATGTTACTGTAGATATCCTCCAATCGAATAAAACTAAAATAACCGTAGCAGGAATTTACTGCTCACCCAATAAACAATTAGATACAACTTTAGTAAATAACATCTTTTCCCACAATCAAAACACTATAGTCATGGGAGACTTAAACAGTAAAAATGTTTCCTTTGGATGCCGAAGTTCTAATTCAAATGGTAGAAAATTAATACAATTTACTGATGATAATAACATAGCTTTATTAAATGATACCACCCCAACACATACATCCTATTCCACTAACTCTAGTGACATACTAGATCTGTGTATGTGTACATATAATTTAAGCCAGAAAAAAGAATGTACAGTCGCATGCTTCCTTGATATCGAGAAAGCATTCGACACCATTTGGCACGATGGTCTAAGGTTCCGAATGAATGAAATGGAACTACCGCGAGGAATTATTCGCTGGTTATCTAACTTTCTGGAAAACAGAAAATGTAGAGTAAACGTAGAAGGAACTTTTTCCGAATACGTTTTCCAGGATATTTTTGTCCGTGGTGGAATCCTTAACATGGAAGGCTCAAAAACGAACCTGGGATACTTTTCGTAGATATCCCACACTTTCAAACGGTGTTGCTTTCCAAGGTCCCATGTACATGCTAGGTGGGTAAGACGTCAAAGCCAGAAGGAATCTTGGAAAACAGAAAATGTAGAGTAAACGTAGAAGGAACTTTTTCCGAATACTCTACTCCACTAGCTGGTGTCCCACAGGGAGGGGTGGTTAGCCCTATACTCTTCATCATGTATGTAAACAATATGCCATTGAAGGATCCAAATCATGGATTCTCATCACAGTTCGCAGATGATGTGGCAATCTGGAAAAGTGCTGCAACACCCACGATAGCAGCTACAAACATACAACCACAATTAAATAGAATTAGTGAATACTGTGAAAAATATAGAATTAAAATAAACACAGCAAAAACTCAGCTCGTACTCTTTACGAAATCGACAAAACACAGAAAACAACAGCTAGAAATATATATGAATGGCACTCTACTCCAGATTGCCCAATCAGCAAAATTTTTAGGTCTGACTTATGATTCAAAATTAACTTGGATCAATCATGTCAACGAAATTAAAAATAAAATTTGGTGAAGAACAAACTATGTTAGGAGTCTAACTGGTAAACACAGTGGAGCATCTACAGATAACATTTTGAAAATATACAAAACATATATAAGACCAGTAATAGACTATGCAGCTCCAGCATGGGTAACTGTAAGTAATAAAACAATCAAAACCAAACTACAAACAATACAAAACACACTTCTCACAACAGCATACAGAGTCCTGAGATCAACATCATCTAAATTCATTCACAATTACTCGAACATACCAACTATATCAGATAGACTCCTAAATATTACATTTAGATATTTTAACAAAAATTGGATGAAAAATGATTTATTATGCGAACTAGATAGGTACCTCATACATGATGTAGAAAATCCTAAATACCTCTCCCCAATTAACATATATTTTAAACATAAAGAAAAATAAATTAAAGTAAAATATGTATGTATATAAACTTTAAATCTTATATTTATAGTTTACATATTTATGTATTTTAAAATAATAATCAGATAAAATAAATAAATTGCCACCAGCTAGCTTGACTACTGTGAATAATAGACTATAAATGGACATTGCCCTGAAAAGGACCTAACATACAAACAGTTAGGGAAAATAAGTTCAGGAAGGAGGAAGAGGTCAAAGTGAACCTGACCCTCCAGGGCAAAATACCCAGATACCATTGACCAAGGAACAGTCCTGAAAATATTCAGAATGGTGTGGTTTGTACTGTAGAAATATATATTTTTGTTAGTAAAAGTATAATTGCATAGATTTAAAAAATAATTGTAAGTAAATGTAAGAAAAATGCAGATGAAATTAAATGTGTGAAAGATTACTAAATAATACAAAAACATTGAAAAACAATTAATAATTAAATGAAATTGTGTGTTTATGAGATTAACTCGTAATAGCACTTAAATGTGTTCAGAAGTGGAGTTTTTGGTGGTTTGTGATGTATGAAAGCCGTGAATTTCATCCTTCTTTAATCAGTATAGAATAGTGGTTTCTAACCTTTTTTATGCCCTTCACCCCTAAAAAAATTTTAATATGTTCTCGCACCCCTCACAGTAATTATTTATTTTAGAATAAAGATGATGGCGGCCAAAACAAACGTTATCTTCAAACCTATTTCTCATTGAAATAAATTTTTTTTATTTAAATTTATTACTTAGACATGGATTTTGAGATTTAATTTTTCATATTCTTTCATATAAATACATAGCAATCTTAACTTGTATATTGGAATTGATAAATAATACATGATAATTTGTATTCTCTTATTAGAGGTTTATTGAGAGTGTGGAAAATGTTCCAGCAGAAGACCAGTTGCTTTATTATAAAGGTCAGCCTCTTCAGGATGAGCAGATAATTTTCAAAGCCTGATTGATGGTTCTTGTGTTGATGTATGTGTTCCACTTAAAGGAGGTAGAATTAAAGGTGTATTTATTTATGGTCATTGTTTTCTACGCTATATTCATTATGCACATGAGGGGCACCATGCACAATTAATACTGGTTTGAGACCAGTAAGTATGGTGTCCGAAATTCTGGTGTTCTCAACACATTTCAAACTTATTAGCATATTCCTTGTGTGTAATATACACAAATGCACATAAAATTTGAATGTAATATGAGTAAAAATAATTTTATTTCTACAGGCTTATTTATACCTGTGGAATATTTGTTATTTTGTCATTATGTAACATCTGTTTAGTGCACTTCACAAATAAAATTAAAAAATATTCTGTCTTTCATTTTTGTGAAACTTGTAGGAGGGATCATCTGAAAACAATGCATTTATCAATTTAAAGAAAAACATTTGACTTTCTCAACATACAAGGTTCATAGTTCAAGAAGAAACAATCATTTTTTTGAAAATTTAATGACTCGTTCATAATTTTCCTTCTGTTAATGGTTTTATTGGTACAAAACTTTTTGTCTTCATTTTATGATGTTGCTTAATACTATCTAAAAAACTTCTTACAATGTACAGCTTTTAAAATGTCTATAGGCATCATATAAGTTAAAATATTGAAGTATTTATGTTCTAGGAAAGAAGATTTTGAGACGTTTTGGAAAGGGATAATTATTGGAGAACAAATGTAGCAACAAATGAAGCAGACTTTGATAAAAATACTATGTACTGAATTATATAAAAGCATTTATTCTGTAAAAAAAATGTGAGCTATTTCTGTTTGTATTATAGAGGGCCCTACAAAAAAAAGGCATTGGAAAGCTAAGCTGTTATAGGTTTTTTAATATTTTAATACTAATATCGTTTGTATTAAATTGGGTTAATTGGAAAAGGAATAGCTAGATTTAGTAAGATTGATAAATAATAGATTTAAACACTTAAATTAGAACTTAGGGGCATAACTTGTACTACAACTTTATACTAAGATTAGGATGTTTAACAGTTTTTTAAGTCTATCTAATTCAATTCACTGGTAAGTTATAAAACAGGTTAAATACAATGTTTTATTAAACAAATACAATTTAAAGATTACTTTTTCTCTGTGTCTGAAAGATTAACTTGTTTACTTGACTTTATGTCCATTTGTTTAAATTGAACTTGTTATATATCAGGCTAAATACATTGCATTATAACAATTAATCATCAAACCATATAAAGACTAGTTATTTGTCACTCATGTACAGTTAGAAATAAACTTAATTATTTTAGTGTGGATATAACAAGTGATTAAAAAAACTAATATATTTGGTTCTTAAATGTTAGACTTAAGAGTGTTTGCAATAAGTTACTGGTATTTAGTATCAACTGTTTATTTTTAGGCAACTAATACAGTAGTTAAGACTACTGTAGGTGTTAAGCATTCTGAATTTTCAAAGAGTGAAGAGTGTAATGAGTGTGTTTTATATAGGACCATGGGACCTGTAAGTACTTTTAAAGAAGCCAGTAGTGAATGTGTGGAAGTTGTATGTAGTTTGTGGGTTGGAGACTATCCTAATTAATGTAAAACCAATAGATAAAGAGAAAGGTAAACTATGAGAAACAGCAACAGGATTTCAAGAGAAGCTTAAACTCTTGCATGCAAAGGATACATCAGCTAACAATAATATTCAGGAAATAAGAAACAGTACTGTTAGGGCTAAAAATGGTAGATTTAATTGTAATGATCATGTTGTATGAAGCAACAGGTTTTATTCCTTGACTTCTGCAGATGAGGAAGAAACACAAAAGGAATAAAGATGTAGATGATAAACTTAAGGAGGTTACAGTTCTAGGTGATACCTTGACAGGACTTATGCATAGGATAGTCTGTGGGTAGATAGAGACAAAAAATTAGATTATGTTATCTAAGGGCATAGATGAAGAATATAATTGATAGAGAAGAGATGTAATTAAAGGGGCTAGTAGTGAGGCAGTTTTTTTCTTGTACATTGCAGCTAATGATGTAGGGAAAAGTGGATCAGAGGAGCTAATTAATAAGAACAAGGGGTTGATGAAGGCATTTAAAGAAAAAGGCCATAACTTAATTACATAAAGGATACTGCTAAGAATTGTATGGATTAAAGTATAAGTGGGTCACTAGAGCTAAATGCTAGGCTAAGGTTGATATGTTAGAATGAGCAGATAGGCTTGTTGACTAGTGGGATCAGTTAATTGGAATAAAAGTATTTGGGGATGACTTATTTGCTATATAACTCAGCAGTAAGGGAAGTTCTAAGCTAGAACTAGATAGTGGTGAGGGTTGGGATAAACTAAATGCAAAAAAAAAAGATGTTGTGAAACATTTAGCATAGGAAACAAGTATAGAGTAGTTCTAATAGTAGACTTAATTTTTACTATTATATTGCTAGAAGTATTAGAAATAGTTGACATTTGTGTACTGGTAGTAATGGAAGATTTTGATTATAATGGGAATAAATGAAACGTGGTTGAATGTAGGTAATTTTGATGATAGAAGTTTCCTTCAAAGACTGGGCTGCAGGCTATTTAATAGTTGTAGAATACTAAAGAGAGGGAAAGGAGTGGCTTTGTATGTAAAATGTGAGTTATGTTTTATTGAAGGTCAGTATGCTGAAGATAACAGCAAGAACATTGAATCATTTGGGGTTTCTGTTAGTGGACATAAAAAAAGAATGCTTTCAGTGGGAACTTTTTACAGACCATTGGATGAAATTAGTGAAAAATTTGATAGTGAGATTAAGATTTCAACTGTTAATGAGGTAATAATTATGTGTGATTTTTAATTTCAGGTATATATATGTTTAGAAATTCTAGAGTCAAGCCATGATAAAGAGAGCTTTTTGGAAACTGAATATACTTTTCTTCACCAAGTTGATCAAGGAACCTACTAGAAGCAATGCTAGTTTAGATTTAATGCTAATTTCTAATATAGAAATGTTTGACAAGGTGTAAATTGAGAACAACTGGGTGCAAATGGTCATTGCTTTCTTAGGTTTGATATTTGGCTGCATATGGAGAGGGAGTGTAATATTTTGGTTACAAATTTCAAAAACATTTTGAAGGAGTGTGACAGGAATTATCTGTTATGAACTTGGCAGCTGAATTTGGAAACACTGAACAAATGTGACAAATTTTAAAGATAAGTGTTTAAGTATCTAACATAAAGACGTTCCTTATAGAATGAAAAGTGTCTTCAAATAAAAACAAACCAGGTTGGCTAACAGAGTATAAAAGATTAAGTAAAAGTATCACAAGTTTAAGAAATTTAAATTGGCTTCTATGATGGGTGACTTAGAAGATGAAGACAGTCGACAAAACAGGAAATTAGGACATCATAATGAATGCATGAAAAATGTTGGTTGCAAATGCAAAACTTAACTATAAGGATATTTTTGAATATATAAGTTAAACAAAATGTTAGGATGACAGTAGAACCTTTAAGAGATTATAAAGGAAGGCTTGTATCTGATGACTGAGATGGCTGCATTAGTAAATTCTGTTTTTCTTTTTAATTTTTTACTAATGAACATTTTAGAATTGTTCCTCATTCTCAACAGTTGATAGATTGAACAAGATTATCACATTAATTGTGAGCTTGTTAAGCAAAAATTGGGAAGTTCAAAGAATAAAACTTTAGATCCAGATAATATTTCTTCAAGTGTTTTGAAGCAGGTTAAGAGTTGGATATGTAAGCCATTTTTTACTGTCTGAATAGTGGACAAGTACTAGAGGATTCAAAATTAATGTCACCCCACTTTTCCAGGGAGGTGATAAAAATTGTGCCAATTATTATAGGCCATTGGTCTTACAAAGCTGTGGGGAAAGTTATGCAGAGTTAACATGATTTTGCTAAGGAAAACTCTTGCCTCACAAATTTTATATTCTTTGAAAATGTTACTGTCTAGAGGAAAAGGGTATATTTGTATCTGAATTATTAAAAAGCATTTGACAAAAAAAACGTAGAAAAACTATCTGTGTGTGTGGGGTATAAGTTCATTTGCTAGAAGTGGTTAGATGAAAGAAAGCAAAGGATTTTTATAAATAGTTCAGTCAAACTGAATTTATGTTACAAGTGGGTTACCACTGGGATTAATCTTAGGTACTTTGCTCTTTTAGATTAATACTGATGGGATAGGTGAATGGTCAGTAAATTACTTAAATTTACTGATTAGGTTGAGGTCTTGGATTTTCCGAGCTGTAGGGGAAGGTACTGTTAATTTACAAAAGTATTTGGATGATATAGTGAATCAGGGAAATAAATAGCAGGTGGGTTTTAATTATAATAGATGCAAAATAATGCATGTAGGTTATTGTGCTTTAAATTATAATTATAATTTGGATGGGAATAACCTTAAATGTCATGAAAGAAAGATCTTTGTATTTGTTAATCAGTTTTGTTTTGTTTTTTAAGCTGTCTAAGCAATGTACTGTTGCTTATGGTAGGGCTTATAGAATTTTAGTTTGTATCAACAGATATATTGAATACAAGTCTTAAGGGATAATCACTTCATTGTATGACTGCTAGTGAGACTATATTTGAGTATTATTTTCATCCTTCTGCTCCTTTATCTCAGGAAGGACACTGAATACTTTGAAAGGGCTCAGAGAAAGGTTACTAGAATAGAAGAATTGTCATACTGGGAAAAGTTATGATCTCTTTATATTATTTCCTCTTTACAAAAAAGAAATGTTAGAGGGAATATGATTGATATTTCTAAGAGTGTTAAAAGAATTTAATAGTGTTGCTGTATCAACTTTTTTTCATACTTAATGACAAGAATAGTAGGACTAAGAGGACACAAATACACATTTTGGCAAGGTAGGAGTTATCTTCATCTAAAACAGTTTTATTTTTGTAAGAGGGTTGTTGGCCATTGGATTGTCTTTGGATGTTGAGGAGGCAGTAAATTTAAGAGGAAGCTTGATAACTATAAGAATAATAAGGGCTGGTGTCAAGATTTTTAAGTTTTTTTATAATTATTTAGTTTATAGGATGGGACTGCAGGTGGACCAGTACATCCCCTATTCCTAAACATTGTTCTATTATTGCACAATATGTACTCAAACTGGTGAAACTGTCCAACACATATGAATATAATCGTAAAAGTGGACTCTGATAAAGGTCAGTATGGGACAAGATTTAAATAGATGATGCAGCTTTGGATTTCCATATTTGTCTGAAGAATGTCCGTAATCATAGACACTGGGTGTATACCATCTAAAGCAAGAGTATCTGTCTCAGTGTTGAGTGTGACATGTGGGTCAATCATGAAAGTGAAAGTATTCCCACTGCAGAAATTCAGTCATACCATTCTATCCTTCGTACTGATATGTAAGAGTAACATTGAGATTACTAGGACTTGTAGCAAAAGTAACACAGGCTTATAAGACCAGTTTCTGTTGCTAAATATGCTCAAGATTTTGTTACAGCTTACAATGAAAGAAAGTATGGATGCTGAGCTACATTATAATACTATAAATAGTCCCTTTGTAAATATGTTTCATTTGATAATTACTTTTTCAAACTATACTTTTATTAACTGAGTTAACTATTATCAGATTTTTGAAATGCTGATGATGCAATAAAATAATCTTCCCCTTGTTTTATAAATTTGTTTTAATTATAATATTTGGTCTACCTTTGATTATAAGTTATACATTACATAAAAATGGGAATTATTAACGTATTTGAACCAAAATCTTTCTTTGTATGTACTAAATATCAGGTCATCCCACAAATAATGTCCAAAAATTTAATATAGAAGGTGCATCATCATCTCTGTCTTTGTAGAAGGCTCTAATAACTAAAAACTGAAGTAGGACTTGCATAAAAATGTTCAGACAAATAAAAGAAACTAATCCAACTCCACTTTTTCAGACCATTAATGAAATAAACACTTATAAAGATGGATGTGTCTAAGGAGCACATCAGGCACATAATGCTTTATGAGTTTAACATTAAATAGTGCAGCAGAAACTACATGAAACATTCTTAATAAAAAAAATGTCAAAGGAGGTATCAGAAGTTCAGATCAGATGACAACAGCTGAAGTGATGCTCCACATTCAGGTTGTCCGTTTGCATTTAATTTAACCCATTTAACAGTTGATCATCATCTGCAACAGCTTGAAAAGGTGTCAAAACTTGAAAAATTGGTTTCCCATGATATGACAGAAGCTAATCTCAGAGCAAGAATGGACATTTGCACTTCTCTGCATTCTCATGAACATAACTTACCTTTTTTGGCCATGTTAGTGACTGGAGATGAAAAGTGGATATATTATAAAAATGTTAAGCACTGCAGACAAAGGCTCAGTGCAGGTAAATTGGCTAAAGTACAGCCCAAAATGAACCTCCACATTAGGAAAGTCTTGTTATGTGTTTGGTGGGATATTGTTGGTGTGAGCCACTTTGAGTTGCTGCCACTCAATGTAACAATTATGTCACACTTCTGTTGTCAACAGTTAGAGTGCTTGAATATTCCACTGAAAAAAAAGAGGCATGCTTTGATCAGTTGTATAGGTGTCGTGTTATACCAGGATAATGCACAGCCCCATACAACAAGGATCACATCTGCAAAGATTGAAGAGCTAGATTGGGAAAAACTTCCACATCCTCCTTGTTTTTCAGACCTTGCCCCATCTAATTATCATCTATTCCAAAGTTTATAGAACTATCTTTATGGAAAAGACCTTTAAACACATGAAGATGCCAAAACTACCCTCTCTACATTCTTTTCCTCGAAATTCCAAGAAATTTATAGAAGTGGCATTCAGAAGCTTATGAATCATTGGCAGGAAGTAATTAATAATAATGGAACATACATTATTGGTTAAATAACATTAAAAGAGTGTGATATCCTTTCTCTTTTTCTGAACCTAAAATTAAACATTACTTAAGGGATGACTCGACACATGAGTAACTTTTAGCTATGCCATCTCCAAAAACATTCTAATGATTAACGAACTTTGTTTACCATTACCCAAACTTGTAGTCATTGTGTGCAAAATCTTCAACTTACCAGGTTATTGGTGTTTCATTGATATATAACAGTTTATTATTGACCTAAAACATAATTATTTCTCAATAAGAAAAATCGTTATTGCACATAATAATTAATGCAGAAGCTTCTCATAGAGAAATCTTGTTCTAAATATTAAAAATGTAATTATTCAATAATCATGCATATAAAGTATCAAAATCTGGTACATTCTAAATTTTGTGAATTATTTTAATCTTAAACAATAAAACATTGTCTTTTTGAAGTTCAATTTTTTGCAAATAATTACTGGCAATGTAACATGCAACAGTTTATGCAGTATCTTTTCAGTAGATTACAAATGCATGTTGGACAATATTTGAAGAAGAGTTTTAGTTTACAAAATCTTTAAATTCATGGTCACATTATTCAGTAGGATTAATGGACAGATTTATTTTAAACAGATTCAGAAACATTTATAATATATGAAGTATTGGATATAAGGGTAGTTAGGTCAAACACGGTATGATATAAGTCACTTGAATGAGAGTGAACTGAGATGTGGGTTCAGTATTAATAGTTTTCTAGATGAGCAGGACAAGAATTAATTTTCACATTGAAATTCTCCATAATGTAGTTGCCTTGAAAAAAAAACACATAAAAAATGGAAGGAATTCATCTGTTGGTGAAACAGAAATGAGGAGGAAACCCCTTTTGACTGCTAAGTTTATTTCATGTAAAATAAAGCAGTATTTTGTCACATTCTTTCTAGTAAACTATATAAGGTGAAGTAAGTGTTAAACCATGTTTGTTTTATAATGACACTTGTACAGCATGTAATTTAGTATTCTTAATTAGTTTGAATTATTGTACAATAATCAGTAGTTTTTAACAGATTATATCCAGTTAGGATAAGCCCTCTAGTGGCAAAGTGATATGTCTGTGGACTTAAATGCTAGAAACTAGGTTTCAATACCTGTAATGGGCAGAGCACAAATAGCCTGTTGCATAGTTTTATACTTAGCAAACAAAACCAGTTAGGATCAAAATATTCTTTATTGTATGGAAATATTACTTAAAATGAAACTTCTGTGAGTTTCATAGTTCAAGTTAATTTACATTAACATTATTTAGTAGGTATTAGTTTTATCACTCAACATGATAGGAAATTGACTGAAAGTAAAAAAATGCATTTGTTTAGCATTACTTTATCTCTTAAATTATCTATTTAATTAATGGCTTCAAAATTTTTTATTTATATTGCAACCATTGTCTCTTATATGCACCTTATTCACATAACTTGTATCTTAAGCTTGAACTAATTTAGGGTTTTGAAATCATTTTCCAGTTTAGTGCTGGCAAGTTATTCAACATAAAGAGAAAAGAGGCATTTAATTCTTTATTTAACACTTTGATCCCGAAATGTATGTAATTGAAAGTTACAGTATGCAGTATATTGATAACACTTAAAAAGTATTCACTCTGTTTAAAGGAATTTCTAAGGCCTGGCATGGCCTAGTGCGTTAAGGCATGCGCTTCATAATCTGAGGGTCGTGCCAAACATACTCGCCCTCCCAACCGTAGGGGCGTTATAATGTGACAGTCAATCCCACTATTTGTTGGTAAAAGAGTAGCCCAAGAGTTGGCAGTGGGTGGTGATGACTAGCTGCCTTCCCTCTAGTCTTACACTGCTAAATTAGGGATGGCTAGCAGAAATAGCCCTCGAATAGCTTTGTGCAAAATTCCAAAACACAAAACAATAAAGGAATTTCTTTTTATTATGCATATCTTATGATTTTTGATTTTTGTTTCTGTAAATGTGTTGTTTTACATACAACTTGTAAGAGCTATTTTAAAATTTACTATTGAGGATATTCCTTTATATAAAAGTGTACTTGATAAAATAATAGAACAAGGGGGAACTGAAGCTAAATGTGTGCATTTATGATCATAAAATTTTAAATTTACAAAAATGTAAAAGAAAATCTTTAACATTCCTTAAGCCTCATGTGGAGGCACATGCAGAGTGAAAAATACACAAACATATTGTGTTATTAATTCAAAACATTTTACAAAAGAGAGAGAGATTTGAACATTTCAGCTAACTTTGTGGTTATTCATTGTAGTACAATTAGACTTGTGCACTTTTATCAGAATTTCTCTTTTATGGTAAAGTTTTACCTTTATAGTATTTTCATGAAATTGTTTAATGCATGTTTATCTTGTATATTTTCAAATCACTACATTCGTATTTTGGCAGAAATTAATAGCTGTTTTTTTTATGGAATTTACAACAATATTTTAATGATTGTATATTTTAAAATCTTGTGTTTTGACTTGTATTAAACTTTAATTGGTAATAAGTAGTTTAAAATTATAAATATAACTTGTTTTTATTACAGGTAAAGTGCATGGCTCTTTGGCACGTGTTGGTAAAGTCAAAGGTCAGAATCACAAGGTTAGCCATGATCTCACATTACATTTGCCATGTTTTAAAATGGTGTTTCATTTGTGAATAACCTCTGTTTTGATTCATCTGTACAAAAGGCATAACAAAAATCCATAAAAATGGCATGCATGTAATGGTTTTCAAATAGTAAAATTAATTTTTAATTTTTTTTTTAACTTATCAAATAGAATTTTACTTGTATACTTATTTAGTTCTTAGTTTTACATACCTCCTCAAAAACAAAATGTGTGCTTAAAGTTATGAAAAGTTTTACATGTAGAAGTACTCTTTATCTCCAAAGCAAATCACTAAATATTTTAATCATTTAAGTTAAAATTTAAACAAATTGGATCTTCACAGGTGGAAAAACAGGAAAAGAAAAAGGCCAAAACTGGAAGAGCTCAGCGGCATATGCAATACAATTGTTGTTTTGTTAATGTTGTTGCTACTTTTGGTAGAAGGAGAGGACCAAATAGTAATCAATAAATTATTTTTTTAAAGAAATAGGTTTGTTTTCAATAAATAAAGAAGTGTGAAGCAATTAGTATTTCATTAAGAAAATTTGCAAACTAAAAAGTTTTTTCTTTACACAGTAGAAACATAACTAAAACTGTGGGTTTGTAATAATTTATTCTGGTTAAGACTTGCTGATTAGAAGTAAGGTAGTTTCCATATGAATGGGTGAAGGCATATAAATTGTTCTATTTACTTATTGATTGAGTTATAAAATCACTTGATAACATGGATATTGTGAGATTCATTTGCAGCATGAAAAGAAAAAATTGAATAGTAGCCATGTAAGAAGCTTTTGTGTAATAGTGTCTTAAAATTGCTTCATGAGGTAAAAATGTTTTTAGTTGCATCTATTTCTACTTGCATGGTGTGTCTAAATATGTTAGTTGCTCACTGAATTCACAAGGAACAGAATTATTTACCACTAGTACAGTGTTAAAGTATACAACTATTGAAAGACATACATTTTTTATTATCTATTTTTTTAAAATACCTTACATATTCTTATATTTTAATATAAATGTTGAACTGAGGAATTCTGTTGTAAAACATTTAGGGTTTACAGTTATGTAGTATAAGCTGAAATATTTGTCAGTTGATGAGAAATGTTTAAACCTAATTAAAATGATAAAAGTTTAACAGCATCAATATATTTTGAAGTAATAACTTGAACATAAACTTAATCTCAAAATTTAAAAATTATAACAAAACTTCATAAACATTTGCAGTTTGCTTTTCATCTAATAACGAATTAAGATTTTGAGATTACCCCACCTTTATACGCCGTACATCTCAATGACCACAAGAAAAGCATATTCATTTGATAAACAATCCAGCAACTTCCACATTTGACTTTGAGTTTCTTTATATAATATTCATTATTCATTGTCTAAAGTGTGAACACTGTTTGAGATTAATGCAACAGGCTAGGAGTAATTAACCATCAAGCTTTACAAGATAGAAATATGGTTCTGTTCAATTTTGACCCCCTTAGGACATTTTTCGTAG
Source organism: Carcinoscorpius rotundicauda (assembly GCA_011833715.1). Lineage (NCBI taxonomy): Eukaryota > Metazoa > Arthropoda > Merostomata > Xiphosura > Limulidae > Carcinoscorpius > Carcinoscorpius rotundicauda. The sequence continues at coordinate 26,214,331 of CM022404.1, forward strand.
TTCGTACTATTTACATACAACTCTTGGTTGAGATTGGTTTTATAGACCTGGAGGAGTTGGGGTGCAAACAAACATTGTCTTTGTGTGCATATGGATAGATTTGGTTGTGTAATTTTAGCTTCTAGTAATGGGTTAAATTAATAAACAGATCCATTAATTGATTCATAACAGTATCAGTTTGCAACTGTAATGAATGTATTTATGTATATATATATGTATATGTATAATATAAACCATTCAAGCTATAAACCAAAACACATTGACACGAAATGAAAAAATTTGACTTTGGCTTTAATATTTTATGGTTATAACATAAGTAGAAGTTAGGATTTGCTGTTTATAAAGCAGTCTTTCCTCATTATTTTGTTTATTCATTTAACTTCTTTTAAATATAAATTATTTAATTTCACTAAAAAAATATGTATATATTCAATGCTTCAGTCTTGTACCTTATTACTACACACTATGATATCAAAAATTAAATCTTGTACATTAATTGCTAATCTACCAATTTAGAAACAGTGTATGTTTTTCTTTCTTTTTTTTGCAAAAAATAATAGGCCTAATATTTTCCAATGAAAGTCATGTTAAATGCCTTTTACTTTTTTCTGTGTTCATATAAGGTCCATTCCAGATTGATTGTGACAAAAGATGTGAAATTAATTCTATTTGATCAGAAGTGTAGTTTATGGTTGTAGCACACTGGCTTCAACAAGACACTTAAAATTCTCTTCAGTAGTAAAGTTAACACTAATGAAATGGCCAAGTGTATTTTTTACTAGCTTATTTGTATTAACATGCAGATAATGTATCCATTTCAACTATAGATGTCCTTGTTCACTCAGTCTTCAATTGTTTTGTGTGTTTTTTGCACTTGACCTTAGTTTAGTTATGCACTCCTAGATTATTACCATGATGATGGTCCATAACTATCTGACAACCTAAGCTTTTATTACTATATAGCTATTATATAAAAGAGCCTAGATCAAATTAAAAAGAAATGAGTTGTGAACCTATGGGTGTTAACACTTGATTATCTTATCATGGAATTTGGAAACACTAACATATTTCTTTTTGGCTTGTTTGGAGACAAACACAAACCAATATCACACCAATTTTGTTTGTTTCTGGTGGATTATATACATCATAAATGTGACATGCTATCAAGGGAGAGAGTTTACTGCTTTTTGATTTTGATTCTGTACAATGCACTGAATGCTTTGAATTCTTCCTGAAGTTTAGTTTATGGGTTTTCATCACAGTTTCAATGCTGTCTCATCAGATATTTTTAAAATGAAAAGCCTCTTGTGAAACTTCAAAACAAGACATTCAAATAAAATTTGCTTTCAGTGATGCATTTACATAAAAGTATATATTTATATTTTTTCTGAATAAAATTCTTAATATTGATCCTAAAACATCATGGACCCCCAAGTTATTTCTTTAGCTGTTAGGGAACTATTACTTTTTATTTTGATTCCCATTCCTAAGAATGTAAATCATTTTTGAGAAATTTAAAACAAAAACTGAGCTTTTGGAAAATTTATAAAGATCAGCAAGAAAATGTTTTCTGTTGGATAGACCCACCAAATACCTGTTGTTATCTAAAATAGGTATGAGATAATAAAGTTTTGTATTTAATGTAGGAAAAAGTAATTTTGCTAATTTTCACTGCTTTGATCATTAAAAATGTTATATTTAACCTCTTGAAAGAATATTTTATTTTTGAATGATGTAAATGAGCAAAAATCACTATTTTTATCAAAACTAACAGAAAAAAGCATTTCCTTATTGAAGGATGGAAGGAACTGACACCCAGCCAATGCTCTTAGATTATCTTGATGTGAATATTAACAAAAAGAAAATAACATTTATAACTCTTTGTATAATAAATCTAGGCTTAAGAGGAATTATGACTAAGAAAGAATTATGTAAAGACACTTAAATACCAAAACATAGAGAATCAAGTTACACAAGTACTGTGACAGAAACAGGACAATGTGGTAAATGTGTCTGATGAAATTAAGTAAAGTGTAATTGATATGATAAGTCCCAAAGTGCATAATTAAGAGTTGATGATGTCAGTATGCATGTTTTCAAGGGTATCAAGGTGTATAGTCAAAGGAGGATATTTTTAAGTTACATTTCTTAAACAGAATAAGAAAATTAAGGATAATATGAAAAAAGAAAAACATTTTGTAGAAGACCTGTCAACCAGAAATGTAACTGTATAGAGTGGAAAATATGGCCCAGCATGGCCAGGTGGTTTAAGGCACAATTTGAGGATTGTGGGTTCAAATCCCTATCACACCGAACATGCTCGTTTTTTCAACTGTGGGGTAGTATAATGTTATGATCAATCCCACTATTCATTGGTAAAGAGTAGCCCAGGAGTTGGCAGTGGGTGGTGATGACTAACAGCCTTCCCTCTAGTCTTACACTACTAAATTAGGGGTAGCTAGTGCAGATAGCCCTTATGTAGCTTGGTCACCTCTATTTATATGCTTATCACTAAGTGTTGATTTGTTAATACTTAATTAAAGCAACGAGAAAAATACTGACGATTTTAGTAAGGTAATATCAACAGTATTAGTAAAGCTTAGACAACATGGTAATTCCAAACACAATGTATGACTTGTAATGAATTATGTAATCAAACTTGTCATAACTATTACTTTAAAATTATCAACTTCAACTTTCTTGTTACGAAAAACTAAACAATCATTAAATATTAACTCACAAAATAAATAATAATGCATACACAAAACAGTTTTCTATAGTATACAATCAAATTGTCTCAAGATAAGCCATGAAGATCAGCTATTTGTTTGAAAGGAAGATTTAAGTTTATTGGCAGCTGTCTTTATAACATCCTCCCATTGAATTTTTTTAAATAATGGATGCTTCAGCACACACACATGAACTTCTATGTCCACAGGCTTCATTTGTTTTCTACTTGACCAATACTTTATTAATCATGCTGCCATTGTTGTCATTTCTATGAAAATGACAAACATTCTTATCCTTCAATACAAATGTATTCCCTTTACTACAATCAAGTTATGTAAAGGATGGATAAAAGAAGAGAGTGGTTTTGAGGGTGCAGATCTAGATCCTGCATATGTGAGTTAACTAAGATTAATAGGTGGTAGCCTTTACTTCTGACAATTAGCATCCACTAACACTTGCATCATTTCTTCTTATGCTTTCCATTCAAATTAGAACTTATTCTAGGTTGCTGTGGTTTCTCAAAGTTTCACTACTCCCATTTTACTTCACACCTCCCTCTTAACACAATTATAGATTGCATTCTGCGCAGGACTGTATTGAAACAATGTCAAACAAATATTTACAAAACTATGTGTTTACTAAATATTTCAATCTGCATTACATTTACTGCTTCAAGGTGTCCTCACTTCATGATAATCAGGTGTGCATAAATTGCATGATGAATATTGAACATTACATGATAAGTTTGAAAGCAAAGATTGTCATTTTCTTTCAGTCTGTAATCCTACAGTTAGTGGGTTGCCTTAACACTATTAGAGGCTAATCCCAGCTATATCGATTGGTAAGTTCTCATTTCTTTTTTATGCACTGTGGGGATTGTTTATTTCTTCTAGATCTGGTACTCCTTCATCAGATTCATCTTGAAAAGCCAGGTAAATACTCTCAGCTCTTCTCTCCTCATCTTCAGAGTTAAAATAAGCAAATATAATGCTCTCATATATATATATATATATATATTTGACAATAGTTTTTTCTTTTGACTCTTAATCAGACCAATTGACATGTATATTCTGCTTTTGCATGCACTTTGGCTATTGAACTCCTATGCCAATGGACTGACTTATTATAGAACAAAGCAAAATCATGTCCCTCTGGTGTCTAAAACCATTTTGCTACTGACACATACCAAAGCGATTTTGATACCTTGACTCCTTCACTGTTATATTGTAACACCTTATGTAGTATTGTGGTCTTTTCTGCCTGTTGGTGTGCAAAATCATGTGCATCAATCAATGTAGAATTTAACCATTCCACATATTATTGTCTACATTGCAGACATCCAGTCTAGGTATAAAAACCATACATCACATGTACAGTGAATTAGTATTCCCATTCAGACATGAACATATTTGGCAAAAAACCTTTTAATATCTCTTCAGTTGTACAATACATTACCATAATATATTGTGTTTGTTGAACACAGTTTCAGGGATTAAAAAACTTAGCAAGAATATCGATGTCACTCTGAATTACCTGCCCTACTAAACCATCTGATTGGGGATTATAAAGAGAAATTTTCACTTTACACAACTCAAAGCACAGTTTTCTGATATAGTCACCTCCCTGATCAATGTATATTTATTCATATGCTCTAAAGTGGGTTATCCATTTTTCTGCTAGCACATAAGTCACAGAATGTATGGATGTTTCGAGCAATGAATATACTTTCGTACACTGTGAAGCAGCCAATAACCATGAACACATACATATGACTTCATGCTATTGCTGTGAGTGAACCAACAATATTGAAAACCATTTTCTGCAGAAAAAAACCCAACAATATTTGCTGTGGTTTGACCTGTTTAAGTTGGGTATTTATCAGGGTGGCATACAGTGCATGATGTTCACACCAGTGCTAAGCATCTACTCTTGAATTACCCATAAGAGTACATTTAATGTTAGTATAAGTTCATGAAAATTCTTGGTGACTTCCACTGTTTTTGTTATGCATATTTTGAAGAATCTAACGTATCATAGCTCTGGAGTACATTATCTTTGATGTGGGCTAAGAACCACTTTTGAATTATTGATAATACCAATACAGCACACCTTTGTGCACACATAATTACTCATAGAAGTGCTATAGATTATATGTCTCAATTTATTTTTGTCAGTTTCAGTTGGTCAGCATGACAATGAACATGTTTACAAGTTCTGGATCTTTCAGTTGCTCTCCCAAGAGCTTCAGAATATTAAATGTTGCAATCATTCACTAGTGGAATCTTCTATATTGCTTCTTGTTGTTATGGTAAAAATTGCTTTAACTTTGACAAAGTGTTCAGGATCAAGAAAACGAACAAACAGAAATGGTCTGCTCCTTTGGCGAGACGATCTATTTGTATTAAAATGTTGTGGGCCTAGGTGATAACATATAAGTAATTTATATTTCTGCAGTGTTGCTATCCAGCATACTTTATCCTTGTGGGGTTTTAATTCATTAACCATTTCAGTGTTGCATATTAAACTTGAATTGCAAACTTTCTACCACAAAAGTAATTTCAAAATATTTTATGAAGATCATAATTGCAAGCAGTTCTTTCTAAAGCATACAATATCTATGCTCAGAAACTAGTATACATAATTGCTTGTTCTACTTTATCAAGTAACTGTGATAAAACTGCTGTAATTGCACTATCATTGGTATTAGTGTATAACAGGAACAAATGCTCTTTTTCTTGGATATACAAACACCAGAATCTCTGCCAAAGCAAACTTGAGGGATTGGAATGGTTGCTTGCATTCTTTTCTCCATTTTAACTGCATATTCAGTGAGAACAATTACTGTGAGCCTATCTTGGGGAAGTTGGTAATATGATATGAAACTGAAGAAACTACAAATTTCTTGTTTGATCACAATTTAAAACCAATCTCTCATTACTGCTATTTTAACAAGATTTTTGGAGATCCTTTCTCTAGCCGTAACATAACTGCAAAATTCCAATTCTGTATGAATGACTTAATATTATCATGATTTCAGTTTTGGTTCTACCTTTTTACTCAATTGGAATGTCATTTTTAGATTCTCATCCACAAACTTTAGCATAAAACCAAAACTAAGATGTAAGCAACATAAATAGGCACTTTTTTCATTACAACACATTCAATTTAAGCAACATTAGTTTTTTTAAACTGATGGATAAAGTTACAAGGCCAAATTGAATGATAGGATACTCTTAAAAGTCGTCTCTTGTATTGAAAGTAATCTTAGGTTTACACTCTGAAGACTATTTGTTTCTGTTTTTTAACATTTGTTGTATTTTATTACTAGATACTTTCCAAACAAGGCTGCAATGTACTTGCATTATTTATATCTGTGTGATATTGTGTGATTGTTGTTTAAACTAGACAACTATCTATTTCTACTAAGGCATTTCCATGTTCCATAAACCAGTCACTAAGTTGTCGCTAATGCTTCTATATTCATATATTGGTGATATTTATTTGGCAAAAGTCTTTCATTTTTCCTACTCAGTGGTTTGGAAGATCTGATATATTGTGATATCTTCCAGTATTTTGGGCACTCTTATGTCAACCAGTAACTCTATCTCTTACCTTTGTATTCTAATAGGAACATATAAAGCCAATTCAGCCTTGAAAGGGCTGAACTGATAACCATACTTTGCAAGTTGTTCATTGCATGTCCTTTGCTTCTTCCTTCCAAGACAGCATTTAAGCAGAAAGATCAACATCATAAATTTCAGCAAGATAAACTATAAGAAACCCAAACATTCATGCCAATTCAATATACATCAGTGTGATTACACCAGAATGCTATGATGTCTGGGTGATTGTTTGATCTTTCACTGAGTTTAAAGCTAGTGTGACATAGGTGCCTCAGTATGATTGTCTGTGCAAGATGAAGACACAATAGCCAATGCTACAGGCTTCTTCCTTTGTTCCAAATAGATCAAAGGTACCATTTGATTTGATGTCACCACAGAAATTACTCCCTTAAGAGTGAAGAGGCTTCTTACATCTAGGTAGTACTGCATTGTTTTACTGAATAATCCTTCAGTGAGCTTGTCTGCTAAGGCAATTAAAGTATAAGTTTCAGTGCAGATTATGCATATAAGCAGTAAAGCTTTCCATAGGACCCTTTTCTTCTGAATCTTTAACTCAAGCTGATGGATTGTTCTGTTTCCACTGGATCAAATATCTAGTAACTCATTAATAACTGTCTCATAATTCTTCAGTTCTTTATCATTAAGTGGCTCAAGAATCTTGTACTAGGGTTGTACACCTAATTCAAATAGTTACCTCCATGAAACACTCAGAAAACATTTTAAAGTTTTCCTTCCATTTTTCCTACAATAACAGATAAGGTGGTTGATCTATCCTGCTTTACTCACAATTATGGCTAGAATTCTTTCACAAGGCTTCCTAGTTATTACTTAACCGAGATGTTATTCACATTGTAGACAGTCACAACAGTGCAGGCACTTTCAGGGATTGTGATTTTCATACAAGTTCTTGATTTCTGTTCTATGGCAACAGTGTAATGAGTTGTCATTGATAATATGTTCATTGGTTCTGTACAAATCCAAACAGTACCACAATCTATGGTTGCCTCAGTAGTATATGTCTGGTCTTCATTCAGACTCATCACAATAACATGGTCTACCTACTTTACTATCCAGTGCCTACTGTCTCATCTGCCAATTATTTGGCTTCTGTTGGTGGATATCATCTACCAATTAGAGCTAGGACTTTCTTACGATTTCTGAGAAATATCTAAGAATCCGATGTATAGACCTCCTTGCTAAATGTCATCAGTAGAATTCACACCATCATTGTGCCCCTCAGTTGTTCAAGCTTCTCTTACATTGAAATTAATTTTTAATGGAACAGCATGAAGCAGAAACTCTGAGTGCACTAGATATCGACTGCTTTTCATCCTGAGTTTTTGGGTCTAATGATATAGCATTATGAACCATTGCAGCATTGATAAAACTACGACACCCAAGAGAGTACTTCCTCTAGACCCAAAATTATCTTAGACAACAATTTCCTTTCAGTGACTGATTCTTCCTTTTCGTTGCACATTTTTCTAACTATGAAGCCTTGTTAAACACATATCACACACGTGTAGAAGTAAATGACAACACACACCTTTAAAAGCAGTAAACTTTGTAACAAGACATCCTGTGGTTACATGACTCAAATGTCCTTTATTTTCACTTTGTGGTATACTTAAGTTTAGCTGAATTATCTTTAGGACATTTGTATAAGTCTGTTTAACAGGATATTTGACAAGACATTTATCTCAGAATAGTACAGAGCCTATGAATAACTGAGTCTGAGAAAGAATGAAATAAAAAACAGAAACCAAAATACAGAACGAACAATCTTTATTGTTTGTTTTTGAAATTTGCACAAAGCTACTCGAGGGCTATCTATGCTAGCCGTCCATAATTTAGCAATGTAAGACTAAAGGGAAGGCAGCTAGTCATCACCACCCTCCGCCAACTCTTGGGCTGCTCTTTTACCAACTAATAGTGGGACCGTAACATTATAACGCCCCCACGGCTGGGAGGGCGAGCATGTTTGGCGCGATGGGGATTCGAACACGCGACCCTCAGATTACGAGTCGCACGCCTTTACACGCTTGGCTATGCCGGGCCGTCAATCTTTATTGAAGCTGGATTAAGACAAAACATTGTGCATATTTGCTTCAATGAGAATGAATGATGGTTGTTTCTTGTGTATTCTCTATAATATTTTCTGACAGGCTGCACACTGTATCAGGAGGTTCCTCCAAGCCTATTCAGATTCAGCGTTCCTTATTTTCCAAGAAACATTGCATTAACCCAGAGCGACTACGACTACTCACATTGTTCATTTTCTTTCAAAGGTAAATGAATCCATAACATAATAGTTACTTCTGCTTTGCCAATGAAGGACATTTCTATCAATTTCTTCGTACAATGTACAGCATCATAACACAATTATCCAGTGGTAAAGCAAATATTATCTCAAAGAGAAAAACGAAGGAACAAATGTTTCAAAACAAAGTGAAACTAACAACTTTCTCAATGACATGTTATGTATGTGTGAAGTAAATATTTAACCTCAAATATAGAATGGTTATGGAACTGTCCTAAATTATACTTTAAATGTGAACAATTACCTCAAAAAGTAGCCCCGAATTGCTCACCATCAAGTCTCCATGCTTACGACGCTAAAAATTGAGTTTTGGCAAAGCACATGTAGCCTAGTGTGCATCAAACCTCAGAAATATTATGTAGTAATAAATCATTGTCACAAATGTATATCAATCTTAGTAATATTGCATTACAAATTTCAAGCTATTAGTGTGAAAAGTGTAATAGTGATTAATCATTGAAATATCTTCCAATATATTTGTTTACTTTAGAATAAAAACTCAAGTAGAAATGAATAAATATAATTAGTTGGCGTTTTTCACCTAGTGGCAAAAAATTATATAAAACAAAATACTCCCTGATTGGCTGATAGGCTTAACGTTACGTCTGGTGAATGCTCATATACGCCATTTTGGTAATTAGTTTCAAATACGAAAGGAAGAGGTGTGGATATTGTTAATAACAGTTGAGGGTGGACTTGTGAGTCATCTTATTTGTACTAGCATTAAGCGGAATTGAAACTGGACGGTGAGACTCTGGTTTCACCGGACTTCTGCCGGATTGTAAGTCTGGAATATCTGATTTAACTTAAACATAAATTACTGGTAAAGATAAATTATGTCAGGAGGACAAACACTGAATGACAGACTGACAGCGGCAAAACATACAATAACGGGTCAAGGCCTTGCCCGGACTGTGTGCAAGGCAACGACCGAAGAAATCATTGGTCCCAAGAAAAAACATTTAGATTGTAAGTAAAACAACACATTATTTTCACTTAATATAATTTTAATAACTTCTAAATTATAAAACGCCCTTTACTGATACTTAATTTTATCAGTAAAAATCTCAGATTTCTACTTAATACTGGGAATATGCTGTTATATTTCTTTTAAATTAAATTTTGCGTTTTATTGAGAAATGGCCTATGATAGTCGATAAGGACTATAGGTATGAGGTTAAAGAAAGAATTGCATTATGTACCTCAGGTAGCAGGCCTTTTTAAAACCTCTTAAGTTTAATGATGTATGCCATTTAACTTACTTTTTGTAAAAATATTACATAATTTAAGAATAATAATAACGGAAGATCAACATAGATGGTAGAGATCAGAAACTACCCTTTGACTCTTAAAGTATTTTCAGAATATTATTACTTGGTTTCTATCCATTTTAGTGAATCTGTAACTTATTTTTCATGATGTTATTGGCCATCTCAGTGATGGAGATGCTTTAGACCAGGTACTGCAAAGATTATCTGAGAAAATTGCATTATGGGGTTTGAGAAAGACTAATAGATTTTATTAGAAGGTAGTTGGATGAAAGAAAGTGAAAGGTTGTAAACAGTAAAGTCTGGTCAAACTAAATCTTGTTACTAACAGTAAAAGTTTTTTTTGAATTTTATTTAAATAGTGAAAATAAAAAAATGAGGTATTGAATTCAACAGTAAAAAAAAGATTTGTACAGCAATTTCATTTAATTATAAATAATTATTAATTGTATCTGTAAACATACCTTTCTTGGCATACAAACATCTAATTGAAACAATGGAAACAAAACTACTTTGTGTGGTAACCTGAGACAGGATGAAACTTGTGACATGGCAAGATGAAATTTAATCCTTATAAAATACTTTAATTTAAAATGTACTCCTAAATTTATATTATATTGATAAATGAAATTAAGACTGCCAAGAAGCATGTTAAAAATCAGGTATGAATTCACATATTTAACAAAGTAAACAACACATTTTGTATTCGGTTGCTTTCATGATTGATAGATACATAGTTGTTATGACAGAACAGTCAGTTCCTAAGGCAACATATTGTCTGGTTACAGTTCCAATTCATCACTTTTCTTTTTTTTGACATGCTGTTGGTTAAAATTGTGTGTGTGTATGTAAGATATCTAAAATTATCAAAGAACCACAAAGTTTATTATATGACTTTCTTTTTTCAAATTAAATGATAAATACATATTTATTAATGGTTTTAGAGATTTGTTTGTGTGTTATCAAATTGAATATATTTTTGGGTACAACAAAAAAACAACACAGTATTGAAAGGTCATTGTTTGTTGTGTGGTATATCACTGATTCCTGTGAGCAAAGCACCTACTTGCTGATGCCCAGTTTTTGTTGCTGAATGGTAGAGGAATGTTTATTGATAATGGCAATCTTCTTGTACACTGCTCACAACAATTAAAGGAACAATCATATATTTCTGTATATTTTTTGTCATAAGTGTATTTTTAAGCTTGTGAGTGAAGTTTGAAGCAACACAAACAAAACTTGCCTCACTCAAGGCACTCTATAGAAGGCTGTTACATGAAACTCTGCATTCCTCATTAATTTTCAAAACAAACACCAACGTGGATCTTTTGTGGCTCATTTTGTCAGTGTATACCTTTATCTTGTGTGCTTAAGCAGTCAGGTGCTATCTGACAGAGAACAAGGTGGCCAGGGCAGTCCAGATCCATAGGTGTATCAGTGTGTCACCAAATGTCTTCAGTCGACTTTGGTGACCCTACCAGGAGACACGGCAAGAGATGAGGTCAAGGCCACCATCACTGCACTACAGCCCGAGACCATTACATCGTGACTAATGCTCTGCAGGACAGGTTAGCTACAGTTCAGTCACTGCAAAATTACCTTCACCATTCCACTGGAACCTATATGTTGGCCTCAACAGTTTGCAATCACTGCACAAAAGACATCTTAGACCCAATTGGCCTGCAAGAGGCATTATTTTGACAGCGCGATACTGTGCAGCCAGGTTGGAGTTTGCTTGTCAGTACCTGCACTGGGAACTTCATCAATAGGCCATCATGCTGTGGAAAGATGAGAGCAAGTTCATTGTGTTTCACGATGATGGACGTGCAAGAGTGTGGAGACGTTGAGGAGAGCAATTTTTCACCTGTAACATTGTGTAAGTCAACACTTATGGAGGATGTTCTATAATGTTTTGGGCAGGCATATGCTTCAGTGGCTGCATGGACTTATCTGTACTTGAAAGGGGTGCTCTGAATGCATAACAATACAGAGATGAATTCTGGAACCCATCGTGAGACCTTTTGCTGGTACTCTTGGCAATGGGTTCATTCTCATGCAGGTTAATGTGTGAGCCCACATCGTCAGACTGTGTATGGACTTCCTTGACAAAGAAAAAATAGAGACTTTTGAGTGGCCTGCCAGATCTTCAGATTTAAAGCCAATTGAACATTGTTGGGATGTGTTGTCAAAACATGTTAGTGACCACCAGCATGCTCCTCAGAATGTACAGGAACTCCACCAAGCCCTGGTAGGCGAGTAGGCTGCCAAGATAACATTAATAGACTGATTTGAAGTTTGCCAAATTGGTATCAGGAGTGTCACAGTTTGTGGAGGTCATACTAGATTTGAATGTTTCAAACATTTTTTGAATAAATGCATATAAACTATTTACAGTATTATTTCATATGGGATATTAGTTTTGGCAATATTGATAATTTTTAAAAATTTTATTTTTGCATGTTTTACTGTTCATTACACATTAACAAATGGATGCAGATGGAACTGAAATGAGGCAAATTACCTAAAAAATAAGATTATCATCACATTTTGAACATTGAGATAAATTGTATAAGAAAATGTACTTGTTCCTTTAATTTTTTTGAGCAGTTTAATTGATTTTCAGTTAACAGGAATATGGTTGCCTTGAAATAAACAGTGCAAACTCAGCATGTTGTAGTTGTGTAGATGTATTTCATTTGTTGTTTGGTGTAGAATAATTTAGTATATTGATTATGGGTGATTTATATATTCCTAACTGCTCTTTTGGACTTTAGTAGAATTTCTGTGGCCAAAAATATAATTCTCTGTGAATCTCTGCTAGTATTGTATCTTTGGGGTGTTTGATCAGTGGGCAAATGACCTCTGATTTAAAAAAAAATAAAAAATTGGATAATGCATTTGAGTATAATTTGGATATTTAATATAGTTTAATATCTACTCAGTAACGTGATGGAAGAAAAATGTCTTGACATAGTGGTAGATAAACTATTCAAGGCAGAGTTCTTTAACTAGTAGTAAAGTAATAGCCTTAATATGCTTTTCAAATCACTAAATAAGTCTTGTATAGAATATTGTTAAAAGGAAGATTATTAGACTGATTCTAGGGATAAAAAGGTTATTTATAGGATTAGGTTTGGATAACTTATTTTCTTAAGAAAAGGTAAAGATTGATATTACTAAAGTTTAGAAGATTACCTGAGGATTTGCAATTAAAAGGCTTTTGATTTCTATTTCCTGGATACTGAAGACAGTAAAATGAGAAGACACAAATATAAGATTTGGAAAAGACAAGCTATACTCGAAGTAAGACAGTTTTATTTTATGGTGATTAGATACTGGAAGGTGTTGACATTGTTATTTGTTTCCACAAGTACAAAGTTTAATTAGCTAGTTGCTAAATTTTTAGGAAATGATGTGCATAAATAGTCTTGAAGAACCAAATGGTCCCTTATTACCTGTATGTTATTTAATATAATTGCAAAGATCATCCATTTCCTACCCCCATTGTATGCAGTAGGAGATACAAAAATTTTTTTCACATTTTTTTATGACTCTTCAACTTTAGTTAAAGCATTTTTCTTTAACATTGCTGTATGATTTTAAACATGAAGTAAAATATTAGTAAGAAAATAATGCTTTTAAAGTGGAAAATGTAAAGTGATAATTGTGTGTGTGTGCAAATTGTTAAAACAGTGCATGACTGGTCAGCTCAATAAAGTGAATGGGTGAACAGTGTCAGTGGTTACAGCAGCATGTGACAAACAGAAATTACAACATGCCAGTAGGTGGAGACTATGTTAGGACAAGAAAATGGAAATTCTACGAGACACTGTTTGCAGTAGTGAAAACTGGTCTGGTATGAAATGATGGGGAAAGTATGTTTGTGTTTATTCATTGTTTAGTTAGTAAGAAAGTTTCCCACAGTAAAAATAAAAGTGGATACTTCAAACTACATGGTAACCCTTGAAGTCGTGTATGAAGGCACCAGTCTATGAGTTGGTGATTAGAAACATAACAGGTAGCAGACTTGGAGGAATCAAACAGCAAGGAGACTGAGATATTTACTGTCATTACAAGAGCCTAAGAAAAGAAGAGCAAGCAAGACATTAAGTCTCAGGGTAACTTCCTGAATATAGGTTTACAGAAACTAAAGGAAGCACAGAAGAAAGACCCTTCACTGCAGAAACTTTGGGTTTGTGCTTAAAAGAATGTTGAGCACAAGACAAAAGGAAATGACACTTTCAAGTTATGATTAAAAATACTTTGCTTTATCTCAAAAGTATGAGATTTCATTGGCATATTTTCCAAAACCTCCTGAATACATTTCTAACATTCTGTCAATTTTTGTTCAGTGAAACTATATTTTATCTGTTATTTTCTCTAACATACCTCTGTATAAGGCTAGCCAATTTGATCAGCCTCATAACTACCAAAACAAAAATAAAAATAAATCTACCATTTTTTTCCTTTCTAGAATGACATCATATTATAACTTAGCTACATTTCTTTCTCCTGCATATCTTTAAGCGATTAAAAATATTCATCTATTTATACTTCAGTTTTATTGTCCTTTGAACTGTGTAACTACTGTTTGCACTATTATGAGTTGTAACTCACTTAAGAAAGGTGGGGCTCACATTATGTTATCAAATTACCAATACCCATGAGTTACTCTATATAGGTAGCGTGCATGACTTGTGAAAATTTTGTACACAGTAAAATCTATTTAAGATAGAATTGCACAGGATCAAGTAAATTTTCTGGCTTAAGTATACTGAACATGCATTTCCTTAATTACATACAATTTTTGAGTGGAATGTTATACTTGCTTGATCAAGGAAAGTAAGACATTTGTAAATAAAGTTATCATACTATTTATGCTATATTTATTAGAATAAGAACAAAATAGACATTCAAAATATACATTAGTACACAAAATCTTTAATTTATTTGAAGAAAGTGTCCAATTTCAACTGTTTCATTTTTTTAATGGAACTTCTTATGCACTTAAGAGAATGCCAATTTTATGGCCTTTGCTTGAAGTTTATTTTCCCCCTTCATTTTTGCATACAATTTGATAGCATTAATATAACTTAACACTTGCAATGAAGTAGGAATTTCTATTTCCTCACATTTTTTTCCATTTTGTTCATTTTCCAAATCTCTCACGTTGTTACCATATTGCAATTCTGTTATTTTCCTTAATTACATACAATTTTTGAGTGGAATGTTATACTTGCTTGATCAAGGAAAGTAAGACATTTGTAAATAAAGTTATCATACTATTTATGCTATATTTATTAGAATAAGAACAAAATAGACATTCAAAATATACATTAGTACACAAAATCTTTAATTTATTTGAAGAAAGTGTCCAATTTCAACTGTTTCATTTTTTTAATGGAACTTCTTATGCACTTAAGAGAATGCCAATTTTATGGCCTTTGCTTGAAGTTTATTTTCCCCCTTCATTTTTGCATACAATTTGATAGCATTAATATAACTTAACACTTGCAATGAAGTAGGAATTTCTATTTCCTCACATTTTTTTCCATTTTGTTCATTTTCCAAATCTCTCACGTTGTTACCATATTGCAATTCTGTTATTGATTTTAAATCAATGTCATCAGTTTCTGTTAAAACATTTTTGTCAACATCCAAAAACTTTGTATTCACAGAATCATCTGTATCAGTCTTCTCAATCAGAGTTTGGATTTCGCTAGAATCGTCATAACAAACAACTTCTTTAAAATCTCTGCCATTATCAAGAATAAATCCACAGTTTTGAATGCACTTTATTATGCATTCATCTTTTACACATTTGATTGAATGACTTAATGCAGTTGCATCTAACACATCAATTTTCATGGTCGTTTCAGATGCTCTCTTATAGTTGTTCATGTTTGCAGTAATATGCTGAAGCATCAATTTTCTGTATTTCAAGTTTATGCACTGTATAATTCTGTTATCTCGTGGCTGTAGAACTGATGTTGTACATGGAGGTAGAAAGAATAAACGAACATTTAAAACTTGAACTTTTGGGTGACAAGTTGCATTATCTTGGACATGTAGAATATTTCTATTTTATTTTTCCACTCTTTTGTTTAATTTTGTCAAAAATTCCTTGAATATAGCAGTTGTCATTCATGCTTTATTTGCTTTCCATTCAACAAGAAGTTGATTCTTCCTTGTATTTTTGATACAGCACAGATTTTCACTTTTACCTATTACCCATAGTATATTTCCCTCAATTTTAAATTAGGTAAGATGGGAATTTTTTTTTCATGAGGATTATTTAAAGAGTAGAATTTTTCACTTAAAAGACAAATATATTTCTACAAATCATGAAACTAATTTAACTACAAAAATAATAACTGCATAAAAAAAGAACAGAATATATTTAACCAATACTAACTGTAACAAAATGTCTGAGAATTTAGTAATATTTACACAAATTAATTAAATAAGAATTTATTAATATTTAATTTATTAATTAGATAAGAAATTAATATGTAATGAAAAACATTTTTCTGCCTTACTCAGGTTCTAATTTTACTTGTTGACAGATGAAAGATAGTTTTCTGTTTGTGTTATGCAGGTTTTGCTGTATAGAGAGCCCTTTATAAGAGAAGTCTTAAGATAATGCTGTAAAAGTTTGGTATTTCTGGCTCGTACAGGTTTCATCCCTATGCAGTTTCTGGCTTAGACGGGTTTCACTGTTCTATTATTTATTTTACCTAATACGTCTTAAAGAGATTGATGCTTTTCATTTTAGTTATTTTTATAATAATAAGGAATACAAATGAAAACAAGAAATAAAGTACTTACTTGGACCTTCTTTGTTTTTATTTTTTTGCTGTCAACTGTAGATGGCATTTAACCCTGTTTTTGTTTTTTTATACTGATGGTATTAGTGTACTGAATAATTTTTATTTAATTAAATAATGCACCAATGAACATTGAATAATAACAGACAAAAAGCAGACAATATTCCCTAGCAATTAGTGTTTCTGGTTCCTGAAGCAACTAGAGCTGGTATAATTTCATGCAATCTAATTGATATATTTCTGTAGGAACAGAGTTTGTACTAAAAAAACAAAGATAATTCTTTGTTCAGAAAACAGTTTAATACTTTTTGAAATAGATAAAAGCCTTAACTTTTTATTGGCTATAAATATGAAACACGTAGTTAAGGCAAGAAGGATATGGTTTTCTGTTTGACTTTGATATTGAAATGTATAATTTATCTTAAATGTCATACATATTGGAGGGGTGGGAAATAAATTAGAGAAGAGGAGATTTCTAGTGAGAAAATGTCACATTTCTTGCCAGAGGAATTTTGGGAATTTCTGATATTTAGTTTAAAACTAAACTTTTAACTTGTATACTATTAAGATATGGATTATTAGTTATGCTTTTATACTATTTCAGTAAATATAACACAGTGTAGTTTAATGAAATTTAGAATGTAAATAACTTAAAACATTATGACATGCAGTAAGGATGCTTATGATAGGAGAGTTAAAGCTCTGGATATAACTGTAATAATCCATGTAGTAATTTAAGTAAATTTATCACTGAATGTATTGTGATAACAGAGGAGAGAAGAATTAAATAATTTTGTACTTGGGTTCAAAACTATTTGAAACAACTTATGTAGACATTTGATGGAAAAGATTATTTGAAGCTCTTAATTGAACTGTGGTAAACTGTGTAATATTTTAAAACAAATGGATTGTGTACTTTCCGTTTCTTGTTGAAATTTATCACCAATTAGTCAGACATCTCTAGTAAATAATCCAGTCCCAATAAACACTTGACATTTATAATTCAGTATCTTATGGTATCTAAGTTTGAATTTCTTCATTTCAACAGAAAATACTTAAACTACTCGTACCATTGTTTTTCTTTGTGTGATGTGTGTGCATTATGAAATATCTATTTCAGAATTTTACCGTTTCATTATTAACCTTTTATAGTTTCCAACCAATTATAAACATAAACTGTCCATAATTACAAGCAAGAATATAAAGTGAGAACCTTCTAGGTTGATTTGCTGAGATATCAATATGTTTTTCAAATGTAAAAGAGAAACTCCATCTGCCTTTTTTTTTAGTTGTTTGCTAACCAGCTTTACACAGATGATGGACATGTTTGTATAACTCACAGGAAGGGAAGATTCTCCTCTACCTAAAGCTTATTATTTGCATATATGTATACACTTCATCATAATTTCTTTGTTTTTGTTACTGTTATCATATTACAAACTGCTTATGGAATTTTTATTGTCCATTTATAGCTTAGTTAGCAGGTTAAGAAAATTATAGTAGTTTAGGTGAATGATATCAGTTTTGTGTTCAAAAATATGTATATGAAAGCTGCATGAGTATCTTTTGGACAAACATCTTAATGAGATTAGAAGATGATTACCTGTTACGCCAGCAAGTTGAAAATTCACTTGCTGTTTATGAGGGAAAAGCTAATGGTTTCTGCTGTGATATATTGCTTTTGACTGTAGGATAACTTCTTCCGATAGCACACATTTAGACAATAGAACCATCAAAATAAAAGAATAGATGTGAATAGGTTAACTGTTGAATTTGTGAATTACTTTGAAAATCTTAATATGATTACACATTTAAAGAAGAAGAAAGGTATTAATTTTATCATATTTTTCAATTTTTCATTTCACTGTGCATTGGTGATTTTACTGCATTAAGTATTAGGGTGTAGAAAGTATATTATTTTTTTACCAAAAGAAAAAAATATAAGTTTATTTAGGAAGATTTACATCTTGCAAAAATAAATATCACCTACTATTCAGACCGACTCAGTAAAAGCTTTTAAATTCAGACAAATCTTCTGTAAGTGTATTATTTCTTTGTATACCCATACTTGTAATCTATAGGCTGGTCCAATGGACTAGAACAGTATGTATAAAGTTAATACTTTATTAGGCTTTTTTAAAGATTTATTATAAATCTCATCAGGGCTGGCAATGCCATCCTGAAGATATTTTTTAATTTTTCTTTTTTCAGTTAGCATTAGTATAAAACGTCACATTTGTTCTAAAGGACTTTCATCATTCCTGTTAATCTTGGTAATAGCTTTAATGATTTTTGTTTATCTCTGGAAACATTCATTATATAAATGAATTTAATGTGTTTGTAAGCCAGACATTTTTCATGTAAGTATTAAGTTTAATGCTTCAGTTTGTTCAATAAGGATAATGCTTATGGTCTGAACAGAAATATTTAAAAATAGTACATCTTTTGCTGTTCGTGTGATTAACAAAAATATTCAAGTATATTAATGTTCTTCCATACAGATTAGTTGCACAATCTTTTTCTAAACATTTTGCAATTTGTAGTAGTTAACTTTTAAAGTTAGGAACACATTTCTTAGTAACTTTGTAACTGGTTTCAGTAAAACTTTCATGATAAGTGTACTTACAGAACTAAATTTGTAGTTATAACCTCTTCTGTACTGAAAACAAGGTCTAAAATAATCTTTCTTAGTGGGATTTTTCGCATATTAATTGGGAACACAATTTCTCAACTTGGTTTTTTTCAGCATTGTCTTATGCAAACATAATAACTTGGTTAGTTTTCCTGAATTTTAACTTCCATAGTATTAATGATAATAATAATAAGCTTATTTTTACTGGTAGAAATAACTAATCTGTATTTACATACTTCTGTGGTCATCAATCACCTAATTTTAGAAATAACTCATAGTAAGCATTGTTTTTGGATACAAGTTTGACTTAGTGGTGAAAAATGAACTTTGATAAATAGGCAGTTTTCATTGTAGGTTGATGTTACCATAATGGTCTTATAGGAGATGTACTTATTTTCACTAACCTGGAAACAAATCCATATTTGTTTCATTTTCCTTTAAAAAAAAAAAAAGTCAGTTACTTGAAGTATCTTATTTGGGATTCTAGAAAATTCACTTGAAGTAGTACATAGTCACAATATTCAGTTTTAAACTCTGTAGCTAGTTAATTACCATTTAATAAAACAGGTAAAAAAATGACATGATGATACAGGAAATGTGTGACATAGATAAAAATCCCAATAAATATAATTTTAAATTTAATATCAGTATTTTTATTTGTTCATCCCATTTTTGTAGAAAGTTTGTTAATTTTGAAAAAGAGTATGGGTGTGGTTTTTGTATAGGAATTTTATATTAAATATGAAGGAGGTCATTATGGCTTTGTACAAGTGTGATACATTCTGATTTGGAGTACAGTTTTGGAGCTATTTTCGAGGAAAGTTTTTATTGCTGAAAAGAATGTGCAGGAATGAGCTATTGGAGAGAGAGCTGTAAATACATATGTTTGCACTTTCTTGGTGTAACTTAACCTTTGTTTACAGGGATAGCATTCAAGGTACTAAAGGAATGCTCTCTTAGTGAGTGACATTCAACACTTATATATTTGATGTTAGACATTTTGACATTGTTCATTGAGCATGAGTCTGTGGTAGAGGAAAATAAGTATTAGTTACAGTATATAATGATGCTGAAAAATTGTATATATGATTTTCAAAAGCTGTAGAGATTTTGAAAATGCAGTATGTAAACTGCAAAACAGACAAGTTATTTTTATTTTTCATAAGAATATCATCTTACACTGACTTGTAAGAATATAAATTCAGAGAAATGCATTTTCAATAAAATAGTTCATTAAACTGTTGAATGCACATCAACAAAAGTGATGATGTGGCCTTTGACCTATAATTTATTGCTAAAAGGTTAAAGAAATAATCCTTTACAAAAAAAGAAAAGAAAAAAGGAACTAGCTCCTTGTAAACAAATGTTTAATACAACACAAGTTTTCAGGTGAAATTTTCCATTTTTCATCAACCGATAAAGCATGTGTGTAGTAAAAGAGATCACTCTTTATCAAAAATGCTAATTATTTTATATAAATCTTTGTAAATATAACAAGTGCTGTCAATTGAAAATAATTATAATATGGATCTTATCTTGTCAAGGCTAATTTCTTTCCACTTTTGTTTAAAGCATACAAGCAACGTGATGAATTAGCAAAAGCCGAACATATGATAAAAGAAAAAACAAGAATCTAAACAAAACTTATTGAAGATAAGATATTTTATGAATGGTAAACATTAAGTATAATTACCTTTTCTTACAATGATCCGAAGATTCTAACATAACATTTAAACAATAAATTTGCATTGTATAAATGTACTTGAGTCTCTCATATGACATTAATTATTGAATTTTTCATGACATTGTAACTTAATATAAAATTCTTGTAAACTCACTACTTTATGCATTGCCTTGATGTTCTGAGAAGCTAGTGCATCAGATGTATTAGCTATAAGAAAATGTGTTACCTTCAGCTGGTTCATGAAAGCAGCTTCCTCTTCTAGAGCTTTTTTTAATATTTTCTGGCCTTAAGCCATTCATTTCCTCAGCTACTGTTACAAATGCTGTACTTATTGAGGATAGAGCAGATGCAATATTCTTTAAGTTATTAGTGCCTCTTTAGATATAACTAATATAATTTTACAATTTGGTTCCAAACTTACTGACATAAATTCATAAGAGAGTACTACAATAAAGTTTTGAATGCAAGTTGACAAATTTGATGATATGGCCTTTGACTCTGGACCCATCACAATAGGGTAGATTATTTAAGAGGTATTTTATTTTGTCAGGTTAAATAGTTTAAAATATTTATTATAATAAATTTCAAGATTATTTATTAATTTGGTTATAAATCTAAATGGTTCATGAAAAATTTAATATAAGATACATATTAAGGAAGTTTAAACTTAATGTTGCTATTGAACTATTGTATTTACTAATTGCATACATTTTCAGATTATTAGTTTACTTAAGCTTCATTTCCAAAATAATTATTTTCATTCTTTGAAAGTCATTAATTAAAATTTATGAACCTTTGTGATTATGTATTGTCAGTTTGCATTATGTAATGTTGTAATAATGTGTTAAATTGCAAATATGTGAAATAGAAGTGAAGAGTAATGATGAAAATGGACATTAATCTGCTTAAGACCTAAGTTATGCTGCATATAATTGATTATCTTTAACAGCAGTTTTTCAATTATTGCCACATAAACTAATTAATAAACCAAAGTTATAATTAAATCAATTGTCATGAAAAGCAGCTAATCAAATATAGGGTTTTCTATTATTACAATTTTAAATTATTCTGTGTACTTAAAATATTGTTATATTTGATAAAGTATGTGATGAACATTCTGTACTCAACCTGATCAACTTGGAATGATTTGGATGTGTCAAGAAGAAATTGATGTTTTACTATTTATAAATATAAAGTTTGTTTTGTTCTAAGTATGCCAGTATTAATTGAAAATATAGATTTTTATGTATACTCCAGGTATTTAAACAGGAAACTGCAGAAATCTAATTAGTACTTTTACTATCTGACCTTCCTGATAGATCTATATTGAACTATCATTGGAACTATGAAATCTATGCATGTTAAGAGAGATGTAATTGTACAATTGAATTGAATTTTCAAATCCCATAAATCATTTGAGAGATTTCTTTTTCACGCATCATTTTTATACACTTTTTAGATAAACTTATACCATGTGAGAAGATTTAAATCAGGTATTACTTATTACTTTTCAGTAACAACAAATTAAAATAAAATGTTATTTAAATAACCAAGGTAGATTTCTATATATGTAGCTACAAATCCTAGTAAAGATGCAACTGTAGATAAAACAAAACATTAACCCTTTTCTATAAAATCCTCAGTGTGGACTTCTGTATAGGTAGTGATGAGACTTTCTAGAAATGTTCTTTTCTTTCAGTTTACCTTCTCTTGGATCTAAACATCCACCCATGTGTTTGCCACATGTGGCAATCAGTGAAGGGGATGAGAGAATCATAAAAAACCACTTTGGTTTTGAATTCCTGTAGACAGGCATCCTTGGGGTGATCACTCCAGGGTCACTCAGCTGGTACACTTGGGCTAGGGTGAGCCTGTTGAATGCTCTCAACAGGTGTTGTGAACCTTGTGCATGATGCTGGTGTTTGGGTATAGTACTCACAAAATCCTGACATTGCTGCAATTCCTTGTTTGGCATTATAGTGCATTCCTTCACAGGGATCCATGGTGGATGAGGTTAGTGATCACCAAAATATTCTTTGTTTATTATGGATCCACTAAATAAAAATTTAGAATAGTGAAAAAACAGACTGTGGGTAAATGACCATGTCCTGAAGATTCTGAGCAGCAATCTTTAACACATACACCTCATTTTCTGATAATGCATTTTCTTTCAGACAAACTTTTAGGGCAAATGTCTCCATTTTTTGTTCAGAAGGGACTAGATTGGCTTGCTAGCTCTCCTAAGTCAGTTAAAGAGCCATGTTCTGATGACATCTTAATGGAAACATCCATATCTTAACACAGTGAACTCCTCTTGCCACCCACCCTGCATGCCCTGGTGGAAGTTGGACCAAGCAAACTGGGACCCTCTTTTGGTCTTCTCTTGGAACATGATCATGCAGTCATTTGCAAGTCGTCAATAGACAACTGTGTGGTAGCAGTGACTAACTGTATTATCCATACAGGTACTTAGTGTATTTCTAAAACCTTGACACAGTTTCCAGCAACCAGCATCTCTTCTACCACCAGTTTGAAAGTCATATGGGACAAGATTCAGAAGGTTAGTGGGAAGTATAATTCTGTCCCCCTTTTGATCTTGCTCTTTGATGGCCAGAAAGTTGCTGATGCCCAGAACATTGCTGATATACTTGGCAAAAGCTTTTGCTGGGTATCTAGCACTTCTGTCTTATCTTCCACCTTCTTATCTGTTGAGACTCTGGTAGCATGATTGCCTCTTTCCTTTTTGGCTGCTCATCTCTATGACTGTAATCACCCTTTTACACTGATTGAACTAAAGCTTGCTCTCCATCAATCTGGCCGTGCATTGGTCAAACATGATGACAAACATTATGAGATGCTACATCATCTCTCTCTTGCTATTCTGTGGTTGTTTTTAACAGATATATGGCACCGATACATGGTCCAATTGCTTCAACAATCTGCTCTGTAAGACCTTTAGAGATAATGGTTAATGCTCATCTTGTTTTTTCCTTACACATCTCATCAGTCATCGAATGCTAGATTTATGAAACAGCTACTGCAGACTGCCCTTGATTGTTTATTGAAGTGGGCTACAGCAAACGGTTTTAACTTTTTTGCTCTCTAAAACAGTTTGTATGCACTTTTGCTGCCAACGGGGTATTCACACCATCTTAAACTCTATCAGTGAAGTTGTGCCTCATGTGGTCCCTGAGGCAAAGTTTTTGGGATTTGTCTTTGAATGTAAGCTGACCTTTATACCATACATCAAACAGCTACAATTCAAGTGTACAAGTGCACTGAACATCCTCTGTATCCTCTCTTCCACTTCTTGTGGAGCAGATTGATCTTTTATGCTAAAGAGATATCATGCCTTGAAGATGCTGGACTCTATTCATCATCAAGGTCTTTGGCTCTGCATGAGGGTTTTCCACTCTTCTCCAGTCCAGAGTTTGTACACAGTCTCATGAACCTCCTCTACATCTCCACCATTTGCAACTGTCTTTATTGTATTCTTTAAAACTTCAATATATACCTCATCATCCAACCTGGGGTTGCATTTTCCTTCATCAGTGGGCCATACTTTTTAAGAAGAGATTATATGCTATTGTTCCTTTTGGCTTCAGTATCTAGGTGCAGTTGGATGAATTGGGTCTGTCCTTGGATAAATTTGCTGTATCCACTGGTCAGCCCATCCCACCATGGCTTATTACCATCTCCAAGTGTGACCTTTCAGTCATCTGAGAATGGCAGATGCTCCCATTTGGAAATACTATCTTCTATTTGCTTGCCCCTCGGAGTGGATTCCTGTACGTGGTGAGGGGACCTCCCAGGGAAGGTTCTGTTCTGTCTGTATACCTTCTCTGGGATCTAAACATTCACCCACGTGTTTGCCGTGCGTGGCGACCTGTGAAGGGGAGGAGAGAATCCTGGTGGTTGAGGGGTCCAACCCTAACACACCACTTTGGCCTCGAATTCCTGTAGACGGGCAGCCCTTGGGTGGCCCCCTTGGGTCATTAGGCTGGTCCACCTAGAGCCAACCAAGTACCAGTGTTGGAAGTTCTCAACGGGTGTTGTGGACATTGTGCCTGATGCTGGTGTTTAGGTATAGTGCTCACGAAACCCTGGCGTTGCTGCATTGTCCTTGCATGACTTTGTAGTGCGTCCCCTATGCATTTTCTTGCATAGAGCAAGAGTTAATGGACCTAACTTGGGTTATCATTTTCTGATATTGCATTTTCTTTCAGAAAAACCCTTAGGGCAAATGTCCCCTTTTTTTATTCAAAAGGGGCTAGAGGGACTTGCTGGCTCTCCAAAGTCAGTAAAGAAGCTTCGATCTGGTGACATATTGGTTGAAACATCCACATCCCAACACAGTGAACTCCTCTTGAAATCAAAGGCAATTGGCAATATACCTATTGAGGTTACACTCCATGCTACTTTGGGTGTAACCAAATATGTACAGTTTGGTCATACATTCCAAACCTTCTTCGATGTTTTCAATGTCAGAGATTTGGCCACTCAAAGACATCTTGTCGTGGTTCCCTGACATGTGCTCGTTGTGGAGGCAAGGACCACGATGCCTATGATTGTGACATAAACCCACATTGCGTCAACTTGCAACACAGTGAACTCCTCTTGAAATCAAAGGCAATTGCCGATATACCTATTGAGGTTACACCCCATGCTACTTTGAATACTTCATGAGCAGTTATTGTTGAAAGGGATTTGAAGAATGTTCCTGAATCGGAGATTCTTGCTGGTCTCTCCACTCGAGGAGTTTCTGCAGTGAGGCACATCTCCACTTGCAAAGATGGAGTTACACTGCCAACAAATACCACTCCATGGTGGGTGGGGTCAGTGAGTATTGAAACTTTTTCTCTTTCCTATGGATCCTATAAAAAAATTTAAATAAAATTGTAAAAAAACAGTCAGTGGGTAAGCGACCACGTCTTGAATACTCAGAACAGCAATCTCCAACATCAGTAACACGTACCTCATTTTCTGATATTGCATTCTCTTTCAGAGAAACCTTTAGGGCAAATGTCCCCTTTCTTTTTATTCAAAAGGGGCTAGAGGGACTTGCTGGCTCTCCAAAGTCAGTAAAGAAGCTTCGATCTGGTGACATATTGGTTGAAACATCCACATCCCAACACAGTGAACTCCTCTTGAAATCAAAGGCAATTGGTGATATACCTATTGAGGTTACACCCCATGCTACTTTGAATACTTCACAAGGAGTTATTGTTGAAAGGGATTTGAAGAATGTTCCTGAATCGGAGATTCTCGCTGGTCTCTCCACTCGAGGAGTTTCTGCAGTGAGGCGCATCTCCACTCGCATCATCACCTCTTTCCTTTCAAACTGACTGTTTCTTTGACTATAATAGTCCCTTTACCCTGGTGGAACTAAAAATGGCCCTTCATCGGTCTGCCAGTACATCTGTTGGACCTGATGATATTCATTATGACATGCTGCACCATCTATCTCCTGCTCTTGATGTCCTACTGACATCCGGTTGTCTTCAACCGGATTTGACAGGAGAATGCTTTTCCTGATGCCTGGTGCAAGGCTATTATTTTACCTTTCTCTAAGCCAGGGAAAGATCCGAAGATTCCTTCAAACTATCGTCCAATTGCTCTGACAAGCTGTCTCTGTAAGACCTTAGAAAGGATGATTATTGCTAGTCTTGTTTGGTTCCTTGAATCAAACAACCTCCTCTCGCCCACCCAGTGTGGATTCCATCGACAGCACTCCACCATAGACCACCTAATTCGTCTTGAAACATCTATCAGAGAGGCCTTTCTCAACTGCCAACACCTTGTATCGATATTCTTTGACATAGAGAAGGCTTAGGACACAACATGGAGGTATGGTGTTTTGCGAGACCTCCATACATATGGGTTACGTGGCCATCTACTCATGTTTATTAAAAAATTTTTAATGGACAGGAGATTCCAAGTTCGTGTAGGTTCGGCACTTTCATGTTCTTTTGTACAGGAACTTGGAGTCCCTCAAGGCTGTATATTGAGTGTCACACTCCTCAGTATATAGATAAATGCCATCACTGAACAAGTCCCTCTCACCGTTACGAATGGGCTATATGTTGACAACTTTCACATCTCATGTCAGTCGTCAAACATGAGATATATTCAGTGGCAACTACAAACTGCCCTCAATCGTGTACAGAAGTGTACTCTTGCGAATGGCTTTTATTTCTCTCTTTCCAAAACTGTATGCATGCACATTGCCATTGACGAGGTATTCACCCTGTTCCTGAACTTCATATCGATGAAGTTTTGCTGCCAGTGGTCCCGGAGACAAAGTTCTTGGGGCTTATCTTTGATCGTAAACTGACCTTTATACCACACTTAAAGCAGCTTCAGGTCAAATGCATAAGAGCACTGAACATCCTCCGTGTCCTCTCTTCTACCATTTGGGGGGTAGAACGCTGTTCAATGTTAAAGATATATCGTGCACTTATTAGATCGAAACTTGACTATGGATCTATGGTCTATGGCTCTGTCAGACCCTCAGCCTTAAAGATGCTGGACCCCATTCATCTCCAAGGACTTCGACTCTGCACTGGAGCTTTCCGTACCTCCAGTTCAAAGCATATACATTGTATCTCATGAACCTTCTCTACACCTTTGCCATTTGCAACTGTCTTTACAATATACTTCGAAACTTCATTCCTTACCAAAACATCCCACCTGGGAATGTGTTTTCCTTCCTCGTTGGGCAGTACTTTTTCAGAACAGACGATCTGTCATTGCTTCGTTTGGCCTTCGCATCCGGGCGCAGTTGGATGAATTGGGTCTGTTCTTGGATAACATTGCAGATTCCACAGGTCGACACATCCCACCATGGCTTATTACAGCCCCCAAGTGTGACCTTTCTTTCAATCGCCTAAAAAAGGCGGATACTCCAGACTGGAAGTACCGTCTTTTATTCAATGAATATCTTTTAAACAATCATTCAGTTCCCATTTATACAGATGGTTCCAAATCAGGTAATTCAGTGGGCTCTGCTATGGTTTGCTGTGGGTCAGTAGTTGCATGCAGAATCCCCTCTACAGCTTCTGTGTTCACTGCTGAACTGTATGCCATATCTCTTGCCCTTGATCATATTGAAGCTGAGCAGTACTCCAACTGCACTCTTTATACTGACTCGCTTAGTTCTATACTTGCCTTGGAATCGCTTCACATTAGCTCACATCCTATTCTCGCAGACATTCGAAACCGACTGGCCCATTTCTCATTAGCAGCTACTTCAATCCAGTTTTTCTGGATACCAGGCCATGTTGGTATTCATGGGAACGAGCTTGCAGACATGGCAGCTAAATATGTCTGCTTCAACACCATCACCCCTATGCCTATTCCGTACATGGACTATGGTGTTGTCTTCAAGGCTCGGCTCCGTGCCAGCTGGCAGTCCACTTGGAGTGAGCAACGCGACAACAAACTTTTTCAAATCAAACCCAAAATTGGAGTTCGGCCATCTAGCTTCCGTAAAGTTTGGAGGGAAGAAGTTGTTCTCACTAGGCTACGCATTGGTCACAGTTTTTTAACTCATC
Organism: Carcinoscorpius rotundicauda; assembly: GCA_011833715.1. Classification (NCBI taxonomy): domain Eukaryota; kingdom Metazoa; phylum Arthropoda; class Merostomata; order Xiphosura; family Limulidae; genus Carcinoscorpius; species Carcinoscorpius rotundicauda. The sequence goes on from CM022404.1 coordinate 26,242,968, forward strand.
ATTTTCTTTTATCTGGAACTGATGCACCAATGTGTAGTTTGTGTAACACTCAAATCACTACCAGCCATGTTTTACTTTCTTGCCATCGTTACAATTCTCAACGGCGACAATACTTTAAACATATTTTTTCCCAGGGTCAGTCTGTAACATTGGACAGAGTTATTGGTGATGTTGACTCTGTCCACCTTAATAACGTTTTTAATTTTTTAATGGCCATTAATCTTTTTAATCTCATTTAAGTGTGGTATATTTATTTATTACACCTTTTTAATTGTGGCTCCTTTTTTACAGTTTTATTCTCTCTCATTCAATGTGACATTAAACAATGGCCAGAACATTAACTAACTCAACACCAGGACTGGAAAGGCCAACTTCAGGTGACTAACGCTTCTGTTTGAACTACTTGTTAGTCTTCCTGGCGAGTTACTATTATACTTTCGCTGCATATCATTTCACACTTTTACAACCTATTTGTACTGGCCGTATTGACTCATAACCCGGAACCAGGACGGAAAGACCAACTTCAGGTGACTGACGGTGGTTTATATACTACCTGTTAGTCTTCCTGGTGGGTTATGATCATTCCCATTCTGCTACAGGTTGTCCTTTACAACTTTGTTGATTGGATGTCGTCATTGGTTTTTGCACCATTTCCTGTTTTAATTGCCATTTTGCTTTTATCTTCAATTACCTTTACAAATTTTACTCCATTTACTTGACTTTTACCTTTTTACTGGACATTTGGCTGCTCTTTATTACAATTTTGCTGAGTGTCTTTTAAAACTTTTATTTCATTACATTTTGATAATAGCTACTATGACACATAACCCGGAACCAGGACTGGAAAGGCCAACTTCAGGTGACTGACGGTGGTTCTTGAATTTACTCGTTAATCTTCCTGGCGGGTTATGATCATTATTATTATGCTAGAGTAAATAGTTTATAACTTTGAAGACTGAATGTCACCATTGGTTTTTACATCATTTTCTGTTTTAATTGCTGTTTTGTTATTACCTTCATTTACTTTTACAAATTTTACTCCATTTACGTGACTTTTCTCTTTTTACTGAACATTTGGCTACTCGTTGTGATTTTACTGTGTGTCTTATAATACTTCTATTATTTTACATTTTGATACTGGTTGCTATGACACATAACCCAGAACCAGGACTGGAAAGACCAACTTCAGGTGACTGATGGTGGGTCTTGAACCTGCCTGTTAGTCTTCCTGGCGGGTTATGATTATACCTTTTTGCTAGAGTAAATACTTTACAACTTTTTACACTCTGCCTTCTATCTTAACCTTGTAGCCTTGGTGTCAACTTTTGTTTTACCTTAATTTCCATTTATGTCTTTTACTACATTTTTACCAGTTGTTTGGTGCAGATAGCCTCGTTGCTTTGTGCCATAAAACACTAAATCAATCAATCAATCTATTTGCTTGAACATCTTTTGAACTATTCTTCCATTTCCATTTATACTGATGGTTCAAAATCAGATGACTTTTGGGTCTGTTATGGTTTTTGTGGTTTGGTGGTTACACACAGATTCCCCTTTACAGTTTGTGTTCACTACCAATCTGTATGTTCTTTCTCTTGCCCTGGATCATATAGAAGCTAAGCAATACTCAATGTACTACCTATGCAAACTGGCTCAGCTCTCTACTGGTCCTGGAATTGCTTCATGCTAGTTCTTACCCCATTCTTGGTGATATTCAAAACCAAGTGACCCTTTTATCTTTAACATCAACTTATATCCAAATCTTCTGAATACCAGGCCATACTGGTATTCATGGGAACAAGCTTGCTGATGCATCAGCAAAGTATGTTTGCTCTGGGGCTATCACTACTGTGCCTGTTTCATACATAAATTAATAGTCCTGTATTGAAGGCTCAGCTCTGCATCAGTTGGCAGCCAACTTGGTGTGAGCAATGTGAAAATAAGCTTTTCCAAATAAAACCGTATATTTGACTTTGGTTGTCTTGTTTCTGTAAGGATCAGAAAGAGAAAGTTACTGAAACTAGACTATGCATTGGTCACAGTTTTTTAACTCATTGTTTTCTTTCACATGGGACTGATGCACCAATTTGTGGTCTATGTGACACTCAAGTCACAATAGTCCACATTTTACTGTTGTGCAGTTGCAATGACTATGAATGACAACACCCTTTTAGACATGTATTGTCCACAGGTTTATCCCTGATGCTTGACAGTATCATTGGTAATGGTGATACTGTCCACCTTACAAAAGTTTTTATCTTTTAAAGGGACATTGAGCTTTTTGTTACTATTCACTTTTTAATCTAAAAATTGGACATTTTGTTTTAACATCATTACTTTTTATGAATTTTAATAGTTTTACTTTATTTTTTAATTTTTGCCAACTGTTTTGTGCAGATAGCCTTGTTACTTTGTGCCATAAAATGCCAACTAAGCAATAAATAAATTACATAAATGACATGTTAACTTTACTAAACCTCACTAAGATGTGTGTATGCTGTCTTGATTACAGAAACATTTTATAGAATACCTATGAACCTGAGGGAATCACTTCAGCTCTTATAATGTATTTCACCTTCTGGCTGTAACATCATTTAACCCTTTCAGTGCATGATGTCTGTGTGCTGTAGAATCTGTTACAAACACTAACTTTTGTTTTTCTTGTATCTTCACACAGATATGTTTGCTTGGGCTACTCGTGTAATATATTCCAGGAGAATCTCCAAGCATTTTTTCTAGTCATTATATGCTATGTAAGATCACATGAAAGGTCATGTGAATATTGAATATTTTTAGTAGGATAACATGCTTCAAAAAAAAATTTGTTGATTTTTCTCTGATATTTGTTCCTTCAATTTTGCAGCTGTATGTTGCTAATTAACCATAAGTGCAAACTAAAAAAAAAATTATTTTATTTGTGCAATTTTTTCATACCTTCTTGGAAAATCAAAGCAGTAAATGTTAAAGAATCAGAATATTTATTCAAAATAAGTTTTTAATATTGTATCTCAGTTAAGTGTCCACAAAATATAAACCCATCAAGATGAATAAGCTATGTAACTGAGTGCATTATATGTGAAGGGATTTAAGTTATTTGTTTTTAGTGGTTTTATCATGGTTTCCTCCCTCTATGCAGTTGAATCTAATCTTCCTTCTAATTTGGCATAACAGTGTTAAGATCTTTTGCTTGATCTGCGACTCTTTTTTTCGTGCATTTTTTGTAAATATTCAGTTATTGATTTTTGCATTCATAAGTATTGTGTATAGTCCACTGTTGAAATGTATTTTCTTATTTAAATGTGAATTTGACTTCTCATTCAAGTAGTGGTAGTCAGTCATTATCTTGAATTCACAATTTATTATCACAAATGCAACAGCTACGACAGTACCAGCATTCAACAGATGGAGGTTCAGTGGAGACAGTGTTGGCTGAAATCCACGAGGAGATGGCTTCATTCATGTGGACCAAAAGGAACTTCTGATCTACAAGCAAACCTGCAATTGTTTATGGACTTTGATCAAGATGGTGTGAGCTTCCACACATCTTGGAGTCTTGTATTTAATCTAATAAACTGCACATTCTGTATCTTCTCATACCGTTTGTTGCTCTGTCTTTCTCCTTTACCTACATATTGTACTGTTTTTCATTTATGCTCTGTTCAACATCTGTATTACTGATGATTATTCTGTAGATTTGGGTGCTTTGGTAACCTTTTATCATCAATCTTAGAGTAACTTGAGTTTTGTCACAATTCTTTTACCTGGAATTACTTTTAGTGGAATCAGAATATGGATTTGTAGTTTGAGTAAATAATGTGTAAAATAAATTCAGCCTTGTTGCCTTTTTTTATGATCCTTGTTTAAAGGATTTGAAATTTCAACTTTTTTATTTATCTTATGAATTTAACATGTATTCTTTGTGTAAATGTGTGTGTGTACAGTCTTAGCTGTTAATAGAGTGGTTTTAAAGTGTTTTTTGAACTGACTCTTTACTGTTTAAGGTTTTTTGCACAAACATTCTGTTAGGGTTATGTGCAGTTTTTTACCATACTTATTATGAACCTTTCTTGTGGTTCATGGAATAACTAGTTTTACATGACTAAAAACTTAACTAGTCTATTCGTTTAAATAAGGCTTTCATATTCTAGTGATATGAAACAATTTTTAAAGTTGTGTTGCATTAAACTATTGTTTGAAGGAGCTGTTTTATGTTCATCAGGAAATTGTATTAGTTAGCTAATGCGAAATGACATTATAATATTTCTTTTTCTGTAAGGCCTATTCTAAAACAACTGTTAGTTTGTTTTTTTAAATCATTGTTTTTACTCAAACAAAATTTCTGTGGAAATACTTCATCTCCACAGATTGTCAGTTGCAGCTTCTCAGAAGTATTAAATAAGTCCCAGTTCAAGTATATGTATGTTATCAATGTTTTCCACATATTCAGCCCCTTAATGGACTCGGCAAATAGTTCAGTGTGGCTTTGCTATAATAAAACAAACAAACAAACCACGTATTCTGTGTCTGTTTATAAGAAAAAATATACAGAAAGATATAACTGATTCAAGCAATTTCTGTTTGTGATATTTCTTAGTGGTATGTGTAGAAAGCATGGGTCTAATGTTATCAAGTAAAGTATACCTGAAATTTTACTAAATTAGTTAAGTTTTATTAATTCAAAATAAAATTTTATAAGTTTTGGAACTGGATTAGTTACTCTGACATTTTTATTTGATATTAGTAACAAAACAAATTTTTATATGCAACAAGAATAAAAATGATATGCATGTATATCACTTTTTAAAGTTTTAAGAAGGTTAATCATTTTTGTGTAGTAGAATTACAAGGAAACTCAAAGAATTCATTGTATTTCAAGTACCAAAATTTACCGAGAGCTCGTTTGGTGATGCAGTGATAGCTGTACTTACATTTCTTTTTTGTTTATTTATATAAGCTTCAAATGGTTGCCTGTGCCAGTTTTTTTTGGTGAAAACTAAATTCTTTTCTATTTTGAAGTTGTATGTTTGTGTGCGTGTGTATCATTGAAATACTTTTGAATAATTGTGTAAGTGAAAGGAATACATTATGTGTTTTATATATATAATTTATGAAGCAATTGAAAAAATAAACGATGACTGTTATACAACACAGGGTAGAACATTGCATGTACATGACTGGTGGTGGTGTCTATTAAGATTTTATTTTTAGTTACAATAGCCAGTTATTAGTTATAATACTTGTGCATGTATCCAAAGGAAAGGCCGGGTAATAATTATACCATAAACAAAAGTGTTTGAACTAAGTTCATCTTGCATTAAGATTTCTTGTGAAGTACCTGCTTATTTTGTAAAAGTATTATGCTTATTTACAGAATGTAGTTTTTAGATACATGTTTAATGTGTTAAAATGCTTGTATACATTGGTATTGATATAGAAAATAGTTGTTACAGTTATAATCAAGATAAAGAATTTATGCAAGTTTTTAGTGTAACACAGAATAAGTTTTCACGAAAAATAAGGTATCAGTATTTAAAAAATGAAGAAAAGATTAAAATATGGAATGGATATTTTTTAAGGTATTCAGGTGATACTTATGAAGGTTGTAATAAACATTTTGTTGTAACTGGAATTTTAATGAGCCCATATTTTCTTTTTGTTTCTGTTATCATAAACATACTGCAAAAGAACCCAGGTTTAGGTTTCAATGAAAGAACTCATTTATACACATGCATATTACCCTTTTGACATGAATCAGTCTGTACCATGCTCTATAAGCCATTGTATGTAATGCATACGTGGAAATAAACTTCTTGAGTGTTATAACCTTGATGGGTTGTATATCGTGTTTACTACATTGCTACTAAAAACCAGACTAATTTGGTTAGTATAAATATATTTATGAATCTCTTTACAGGTGTTTTTTTATTGTGTTAGAATGTAGATTGAACATTACAAAATATAACTTTTTACATATAATGTAAACTGTGTTATAATAATAGAGTTGATATTATTGATACTTTTTTTTTTAAACTTGATTGTCAATTCTGATGTTCTTTAAATTATTTTATTGTCATTTTATGTTGCAAAATTTATGACACATTTATGTAAAACTGTTATGCAACTTAAAATTTCGAATTTATGGAAATTAAATCTGAAGCTTTAATTGCAGTTGTTTTGTGTCATAAACCACCAACCAACCTTTGATTGTAGTAAGATAAAATATTAAGACACATCTCGTTGTACTAGATTAGACAATTTAATAATTTTAAATAAATGTTCTTACTTAGTCTCTCCAGGTTTTAATGCAAGTAAATAAAAATATTTTTTCTTGTTATTTTTGCATAGAACATTGTCCACCTTTTTGTTTCATGACTATGATCTTATAATTGATATTTTAAGAAACAATTTTTTTTTTAAAATAACAAAATATCACAGTGAGGAAAAACTTTCTTAGTGAATTAATTTGGCCTTCCTTTATGATGTATAGATATTATTTATAGGTTTCTATTTACAGATCTATTACACTGCACAAATGAGCCAAATGTATCCATTCCAGAGTTGGCAGACCTGCTGATAGCAAGAACACAAAACTCTTCGTGGGTTGTTGTTTTTAAATCTCTGGTTACTGTTCATCATCTTATGTGTTATGGTAATGAGGTAAGTGTAATTTTAGCATTACCATCAAAGAATGGGATTTTTTTTAAAGACAATATAACAGGTTCATATAGTTGAAGATTTGGTGGGATAAAACTAAACAAGTATAGCTAAAACTTTAAGTATGTCATTTGTAATAATAAAAGGGAATATCTGTGCATGTATGTGCTATTGCTCTAGCTTTAAGATGAAAGAACCAAGAAATCTGAAAGCTTATAGCCAAGTTGGAAAACTTGTGTTCAACTGGGTATTACTTACCCACTAGTGTTTGCTTCTTTTTAATAAAAAAAAGCTAGTGAAAAACTTGTTGAAAAAAAGTAGTTTCTCATAGAAAACCTTCTAATATATATAGAAAAGCCAGTGCATTTTGGAAGTAATGTATTCCAACAATGTCTTTCATATCATGTTACTTAACAAGAAAAGTATATAGATTATACTTTTATGCTAAAATGAGTTCAGAATACAAAACTATCAACCTAATAACCCAAGCAGTGCTGGGTGCTTTTGACAGTATTAAGAATATTTGAAAACTTGTATTACAAAAATATTAACCAATATTATAGCCAAAGTACTGTGTTTGGCTGAAACCTTGAGTTTTTTTTTTCTCTTTGTGTCTACTGTATATTATTTCTATTATATTTTAAAATATTACATAACAATTGACTGTTGTCTTTCAGAGGTATGTCTGCAAGACAATCCAGAAGCAGCTGTTTCAAGTGTTTCACTCCCAGGATCATATATTGTTGTACATTACCTGTGAAGCAAGCAGTTAGATATCTAAAATGTGTTTGTATACAGGAGTAACAAAAAAAAACCTTCAATTAAGGAGATAGCAATAAATCCTTTTCAGGGTAGTAACTAAACCCATGAAGGGGGAAGTAATTTCCATTCTGGTCCAGGAAAATTTATATTTGGTTGTAATTTGAGAGTTTTGTATGATATACACCAACCAAATTACCCCTCCCCTTTTTTTTGAAAGTGTAGAAATATTCAAAAACTGTTACAACCATGTTATCTGTGTCTCAGCAACCTACATCTTACCTACTGATATATTGTTGTACATTACCTGTGAAGCTAGCAGTTAGATATCTAAAGTGTGTTTGTATACAGGAGTAACAAACAAAAAACACCTTCAATTAAGGAGACAGCATTAAATCCTTTTCAAGATAGTAGTTAAACCCATAAAGGGGGAAGCAACCTACAGCTTACTTACTGATATTCATTTTCATTGGTTAATAAATAAATATTAGAAACCTAATATTCTTTCTGGAGTTACATCAATTCATTTTTAAGGAAAATTAAATACTGTACAAGTATTTTGTTTTTTTAATTGTATCACATATATGTATGAAGAAACATCTATTTTAATGAAAAATTTTTCAGATGCTTGATCTTTTATCAAGCACAATGGAGATCTGATACCTTGGAATCAGCAAGTTGTGCATGAATGTGTGATAGATTGTAGTTCCACTGACTGTTAATAAAAGGGTAAATCTGAAAGTTTTGTAAAAACTCAAACTTCTCATGATATATCTCACCTCTTCTTACAAAGTAGCGTTTTTGTGATTAGTATTGCTTTCTATCAGTGCACATTTTCAACTTTTGCCAGCAGTCTTCCTGCTTCTGCATATCTACATATAGATGATTACGCAAAAGTTGTTCACCAATAGGAGTGTCACACAACCCCTATCTTGACTAGCATCCTCTTCACATTTGCATTTGGTAATCATTTATTAACTGTCAGTAGTACTTCATAGACTTGCTTGTTTTTATTTTCAGATTTGTTGACATCTTAATTGTATTGAGACTTTGTTTTTTCTTTAATGTATTTTTGTTATTTCTGTATTTTCAGAGGCTTTTTTGCTAGTGTATAGTGGATCCCACTGTGTGGTGAGTATTGCCTAACCAGCTGTACTTTTTTCAAAAATCTGCACTGTCCATCCTGTGACCATGTTCAATGTCAGTTACGTTGTACCTCGTTATATCAGGGACCTAATGTACAATTCCCAGTGCCACAAGGTATTGGGTGTGTGTCTGTTTGTGTCATCTCTGCTGCAACATTTATTTGCAGGATTAGGTTATGCATACTATAGAGATGGAGTATTCTGTGGAACTCCTAGCAGTCATCTCCAATGGCAAATTTAAGGTTGTATAGGCTGTACATTCCATGTAATTTTACATAGAATAAAATTATCAGTGGGTCTTCATTGAAACTATGGGCCAAGGGGCTGAGTCCCCTCTTGCCCTTACATAAATACACCACAGGTCCTTTCTAGTGGTCTTTTGCTTGGTAAATATGTTTGTCCCAGACTGCGCACTTATGAACACAAGTAAAGCAGACAGTGTTTATTGCCCATCTGTGGTTCCCAATGGCATTGACTTTTGCTATCATGACTTGACATAGAATTCAAGATATTTCTGGATGTTAGTTGATCAGCTTTGTCAGTGTGGTAGTTCTGCTTTTCAGAATAGGTTACTGGATTCACCCACTGCAATGCGTCCATTGATATAGTACTTCTGACTCCATTATGTTTTTCATCCATTTTTCTAGTCAAGTGTAAGATTCCTTGCCATTTAACAGTTCCTAGTCATTGGAGTGGACCATGGAGGCCTGTTCTCCTCTTTTATGCATCATACTACTCAGTTGGTAGTAGGGCAGTTGCATTCTGCAGATATTGATGGCATATAGTACTTTCTATCATGGACTTGATGTACAGTTCCAGATTCTGTCAGGTTTTGGTTATAGGACTATGAGGTATTAATTTTGGTATGTATATATCTACAGATTGCTTTTTTCCCACCGTGGCATTTCTCCTTCCTACCATCCAGCAGATGGAAATTTTCAGTGGGTCTGGTGTCAGTTGGAGATGGCTTGGTCTTTATTAGAGACACACATTGTGGATTCCTGTACATGGTGAGGGAGACCACATAGGGAAGATTATGTTCTTTCAGTTTACCTCGTCTGGGATCTAAACGTTTACCCACATGCATGGTGACTTGTGAAGGGAAGGAGAGGATCCTGGTGGTTGAGGGATCCAACCCTAACACACCACTTTGGCCTTGAATTCCTATAAATGGACATCCTTGAGATGGCCACCCTTGAGTCAGTCAGCTGGTCCACTTGGGCTAGGGTAAACCCAAGTACCAGTGTTGGATGTTCTCGGTAGGAGTTGTATCCATTGTATCTGATGCTGGTGTTTGGGCGTATTGCTCACAAAACCCTTGTGTTGCTGCAGTGTCTTTGTTTGGCATTGTAGTGCATCCCATCATAGGGCTTCACGGTGATTGGGTCAGTGGGCACCAGAATGTTCTCTTTTTTTATCATGTATTCTCCAAATAAAAACTAGAGGACCAGAGGGACTTGCTGGTTCTCCAAATTCAGTAAAGAAGCTTCAATCTGGTGACATATTGGTGGAAACATCCACATCTCAACACAGTGAACTCCTCTTGCATATGGGAATATAGCTATTGAGGTTACACCTCATGCTACTTTGAATTCATCACAAGGAGTTATTGTTGAGAGGGATTTGAAGAATATCCTCGAGTCAGAGATTCTTGCTGGTTTTACCACTCAAGGAGATTCTGCAGTGAAGCATATCTCTACTCTCAAAATATGGAATTAAGATACCGACCAATGTGCTCCTTCTGACATTTACATCACTGTGTCCACCATCAACACGGACTATCTTAATTGTAAGGTATGGCCATACATTCCAGAACCTTTCAGATGTTTCCAGTGTAAGTGTTTCGGTTGCTCAAAGATGTCATGTCATGGTTCCCTGAAATGTGCTCTTTCCATTGGCAAGAACCAAGATGCTTATGAGTGTGAAACAGATCCTCATTGCATCAATTGCAATTGCTCTCACCCATCCTATTTTAATTCTTGCCCTAAATTGCTGGAAGAAAAGGAGGTGCAGCATTTGAAAATGATTCAAAACATTACTTAAGGCTCAAAAGTTGCTGTCCACCACTTCATCTCAGAAGTATGCTGCTGTACTTCCTTTCACTACTATAGTAGGAGTACAGACATGTCTCTCTGTGCCTTTAAAAGAATCGTTCTCAAACCAAATGAAAAGTTTTTTGATCTCTATGGTTGAAAAAGTTGTTGAATCAACTTCAACAGCCATCTCTGTTCCTAAAATACATTCCAGTAAGTCCCAAGACACACTTTCTTTGGTTCCAGGTATGGGCATTTCCTTGAGTACATCTTCTCCCACCTCAAGATGCAAAATGATCATTCATGACCTCGGTCGATGGAATTCTCTTCCAACAACAAAGACCTACCCAGTCAACCCAATCAAATAAAGGCAGTAAAGGAAAATGGTGTGGTTGTAAACAGAAATGCTCTCCACCCACTTCCCCTTCACATAAATAATAATGCTGCTTTGATTGAATGGAATTGTCGACATTTACATTCTGATCTGGATGATAACATAACACTGATTGTTTGTCTTTACTTGGAGGAAATATTTCTGAAACCTTCCAGAGCAGTCATCTTTTGGTAGTTTTATTTGTACAGAAATGACAGGTTATGTGGTGGAGGAGTGGCAGTGTTGGTTGATCAGCATGTGCCCATCCTGTCTTTGCCACTTGACACACCCTTGGCCACCTGACCTGCATGCCCAGTCAGAAGGTGGATCAAGCAAACTGGCCCTCTTTCACTGCTTTCACAGAACTTGATCCTGCCATCATCTGTGAGCCATCAGTAGAGGACTGTATGACAGCAATAACTGACTGTAGTATGTAAGTTGCTGCTATTTCTGAAACCTTGACACGTTTTCCACAATATTCTTATCCGTGGTGGAATTTTGCCTGCCACATGGCATGGAAGGCTCAAAAACAGGGCTGGGATACATAGGTATCCCACACTCTTGCACCTCATCACTTTCCAGCAGGCTCATGCACGTGCTTGGTGAGTAAGACATCAAAGCTGGAAGGACTTTTGGGCTAAGTTCACAACCAGCACATCTTCTACCATCAGTTCCAAAGTTACATGGAACAAGAATTGAAAGGTCAGTGGGCAATATAATTCCATCTCCTTCTCAATTTTGCTCTCTGATAGCTGGGAAGAAGCTGATACTCAAGGTGAAAGCTTTTGCTAGGTATCTAGCACTTCTGCTTCCTCTACCCTTTTAACTATCAAGACTTGGGCACAGCAGACACTTCTTTCCGTTTGAGTGGATTGTCTCTATGACTGTAATCATCCCTTTATACTAGTGGAACTCAAACTGGCCCTTCATCATTTTGGCAGTACATCGGTTGGAACTGATGATGTACACCATGAAATGGTGTGCCATCTATTTCCTCTTCTCTTGCTATTCTTCTGATTGTTTTAACTGGATCTGGCAGGAGAATGTTTTTCCTGATGCCTGGCACCAGGCTATTATTCTACCTTTCTTTAAGCCTCAGAAGGATCCCAAGATTCCTTCAAACTACCATCCAATTGCTTTTACAAGCTGTCTCTGTAAGACCTTAGTGAGTTTGTTTAATGTTTATGTTATTTGGTTCCTCAAATCAAACAACCTCCTCTTGCCCACCCAGTGTGGGTTCCAACGACAGCGCCCCACCATGGGCCACCTGATTCAACTTGAAACGTCCATTAGAGAAGCATTTCTCAAATGACAACATCTTGTATCAATATTGTTTGACATTGAGAAGGGTTATGATACAACATGGTGGTAAGGATTTTTGTGAGACTTCCATATATATGGGTCACTTGGCCATTTGCCTATTTTTATTAAAAACTTTTTAATGGACAGGAGATTACAAGTTTGTGTGGTTCAACACTTTCCTGTTTTTTGTACAGGAACTTGGGGTCCCTCAGGGCTGTGTTTTGAGTGTCACACTTTTCAGTATGAAGATTAATGCCATCACTGAACAACTCCCTCTCACTGTTGCAAATGGGCTCTTTGTCGACGACTTACACATCTCATGTCAATCTTCGAACATGAGGTATATTGAGCTGCAGCTACAGACTGTCCTTCTCTCTCTCTAAAACCGTTTGCATCCACTTTTGCCATCAATGGAGTATTTACCCTGATCCTGAACTCTGTATTGGTGAAGTGCTGCCTGTGGTCCCTGAGACAGAATTCTTGGGGCTTGTGACCGTAAACTGACCTTTATACCGTACATCAAGCAGTTGTGGGTCAAATGTGGAAGAGCACTGAACATCCTCCATGTCCTCTCTTCCATCACATGGGGAGCAGATTGATGTTCTGTGCTAAAGATATATCATGCTCTTATTCAATTGAAACTCGAATATGGATCACTGGTTTATAGCTGTGCCAGAACCTCAGCCTTAACAATGCTGAACCCCATTCATCATCAAGGACTTCAATTCTGCACATGGGCTTTCCACACTTTCCCAGTTCAGAGCCTATACACAGGGTGTGATGAACCTCCTCTGCATCTCTGTCATTTGCAGTTGTCTTTACTGTATGCTTTGAAACTTTTTTTACCGAAGCATCCCACCTGGGCCTTACTTTTTCAGAACAAATGATCTGATGTTCTTCCATTTGACCTTTGTATCTTGGTGTATTTGGATGAATTGGGTCTGTCCTTGGATAACATTGCTGTATCCACTGGTCAGTCCATCCAACTATGGTTTATTACAGTCCCTAAATGTGATTTATCTTTAAGTCGTCTGAGAGAAACAGACATGCCCAGTTGGAAATACTGTCTTATTATTTGCTGAACATCTTTCAAATCATCTGTCCATTTCAATTTGTGCAGATGGTTCGAAATCAGGTGACTGGGCTCTGTCATGGTTTGGTGGTTTTGACCAGAATCTCCTCTAAAGCTTTTGTGTTCTCAGTTGAACTGTATGCCATATCTCTTGCCCTGTATCACATACAAGCTAAGCAGTACTCAAATTGCACTATTTACACTGACTTGCTTTGTTCTCTACTGGCTTTGGAGTCTCTTCACATTAGTTCTCACCTTGTTCTTGCTGATATTGAAAACCGACCGGGTAATTTCTTTTTAACATCTACACCTATGCCAGGCCACGTTGGTATTTTCAGGAATGGGCTCGTTGACACTGCAGCTCAATCTATCTGTTCTAGCACTATCACTGTTGTGCCTGTTCCACACATGAACTATGGTCCTGTATTCAAGGCTCAACTCAGTGTTAGTTGGCAGTCGACTTTGAGTGAGCAGTGTGACAAAATGCTTTTCCATATAAAACCCTTTATTATACTTTGGCAGTCCTGCTTCCATAAGAATCAGAAGGAGGAAGCTGTTCTTACTAGACAATGCATTGATCACAGTTTTTTAACTCATTATTTTCTTTCATCTGGAAGTGATGCACCAGTGTGTTGTCTGTGTAACACTCAGGTTACAATAAGCTACATTCTACTGTCTTGCCATCATTTTGACTCTCAATGATGGCACCATTTTAAACATATTCTGTCCCAAGGTTTATCTATAACATTAGACAGTGTTATTGGTGATGGTGACACTGTCTACCTTGGTAATGTTTTTAATTTTTAAAGGCCATTAATCTTTTTAATGCCATTTAAGTGTTTGAATTTAAACATTACATTTTTTTTAATGTGATTCCCTTTTAAGAATCAAAGTCCATCTTATTTGATTTGAAATTAGAAAATGGCTGTAATGTCAAATAACTTGAAACCAGGATTGGAAAGGTCAATTTCAGGTGACTAATGCTGCTGCTTGAACTACCTGTTAATCATTCTGGCAAGTTGCAGTAATTAAAATTTTGCTACAAATCTTTTAAACTTTCTATTACTTTACTTTCTGAAAATGGCCAAAACCAGGATTGGAAAGGCCAATTTCAGATGACTGACGGTGGTTTTTGAACATACCTGTTAGTCATGCAAGTTACGATAATTATTTATGCTGCAGAAAATTCTTTACAACTTGTATTACTGTAGTTTTTTTTTCCTGCTGTATACTATATGTAAAAATTTGATTTAATGTTATTTATGTTTTTAATTCAAAAATTAAACTTTGTTTTGTTCTACCTTAATTTCCTTTACTGAATATTAATAATTTTACTTTAATTTTAACTTTTTATCAGATGTTTGGTTCATATAGCCTAGTTACTTTGTGCTATAAAACACTAAACCAACCAAACAACACAATTAAAATCGTGTCAATGGTGTTGAGGTATCAGATGTTGGATAGAGATGGTCCAGCTAAGTTATCCCACAGATGTGTTCATACTGGTTAGAAGATTACCCATTTTTGCCAGGTTTTGGACTTGAGATGTTCCCTAGGTTTAAAGTTCTTCTTTTTACCATCTGCTAGATGTCAATTCCTGGAAGAACTAGTGTTGTTATTGCTGGGAGTAGCAAATCTATTTCAGCTAGTGTATGGTTGGGTATCCTCTTTTTACAGCAGATTGGAAGAACCATATGCAATGCTGTCAGGTTTTAAACTGGAGAAGTCATTCCAGTGGGGTTTTGCATATTCCTGTTGTCTGATGGATGTCAGTTCATGGTAAATCCTGGTGTTGGCTAGATTTAAAATGTCTGCACATGAGAACAGATTTCAGTGCAGATGCTCATCTTCCTTTGTAGTTCTTGTTTCACGGTGAAAAGGTTGGTGATCCTTTGTCTACTTCAAAACTGTCTAATTCTAGATACTCTCTGATGTTAGGTAAGGTTGAACTACTACTGTGCTCTGTCATGCCCCAGCCACTTGACACCAAGAAATATCATTATTTGTGAATATGTATTATGCGATTGATTCATGTTTTCTGTTTTTTGTGTTAACAACACAGACGTGAAAGACTGAAAATTATATCTAGATCAGATGTGGTGCTGTCTCCTGCTGCAGTGTGTACTTTCTTTTTGGTTCCACACCTCGTGGTCTCTTCTAAAGGGGGATCTTTATTCACGGGGTGTTGATATGATGTCTTTTCATTTTATTGAACAATGTTTTGTTTTTTTCTGTTGCTCCTTGTTTTTCATACCAACATAATTTATTCAACAAGTATAAGATTATTTGTGTTGACAACAACAGTGTACTTTCTGCCCACTCTCAGTATTTCTTTCATTGTAAGTATTTTTTTTTATTTATAGAACATATCCACTTCACATTTGTCATTCAATTTCCTCACTAAAATTTTGTTTCCATTAAGATTAGAACATTCTTCTCATAACATTGGTGCTAATTCCAGGAAAAAATTTGTGTAGGAATAAACTGTTTCACCAGTTACATCATTTTTGAAAATAGGAAATAGAAGAGTTGTGGATTTGTACACTAGAGCAATAATAGAAACACCACCTAAAGGCCCATTTGGAATATCTGGAGAAGCTGTAATTCAGATGATGGAACCATATTTTGATGAACACAACACAAATCTACTGTCACTATAATGCAAAACAAATAGTTATGTCAAAATTATACTAGAAATTCTTTTATCAGATAGGGAATTTTTTTTTCAGTGTGTTTATTGAAGAAATAGAATGGTCCAAAAAATGCAGTGTTTGTAGATTAAAGAGGAAAAAATATTTTGGTATGACTTTAGAAAAATAAATTGAGCTATCTTTGGCCCTTTACCTACTTGTTTACTTTTTTTCTTTCATGTGAGATATAAGGATGAATAATTGCAAAAAAAGACATAAACTCCTTAACTGTTTCATCTTTATACCTAAGTAAATGTGATGGCAGTGTCACTTGTACTTTCTCCCTTGTAAATACATAATGCTTATACGACTTTGCTCCATTATTTTTGCTAGTGTGTTATTAAAAATAGCATGAAATACTCAAATTTGCTGTTATTATCACCTACTCTTACATTGCTTGCAATATCATTGTGACAGGAATCAAAATGAAACAGCTGTGGTAAAAAATATCCAGCCTGCCATTGCCAATCAGCATTGTAAAGATATGCATCATCACAGGAGAAAGCTTGTAACACTTGTTCCACTTATAGTTGCCACAGCTCTATTGTTTTCTGCTTCCTCATTTTGGCTATTTGAAAATCCATTATCTATCTTGTCATTTTCTGCAGCAATATCAGTGATTTCATCATCTAGTGAATGATCTACCAACTCATCTGTTTTAAATAAACTTGCTTAAATTCATCACCTGTCAAGCTGCATGTATCTTGTCCTAACCATGGTTTTGAGATAAATGAGTCAGCCTTCATGTATAAAATTCTGTTACAAGAACAACACGTTTTGAACAAAACAAACCAGGTGCAAGGCATGTGAGACCTTTGTGTGTGTGTGTGTGTGTGTGTGTGTGTAATATACATGAATGGAAATCATTTACATATGGGTGAAAATGTAGAGGGTTAAATTAGTCACTAACCCTTTTGCTGTGGATAGGTGAAAGTGTGCATGTCACAGATATTTAGTTTACTTTCAAAATATAATTAACTACTTTACTATTAATGTACATCAGTGAACATGTTATCAAGACATCGTTAACAAACCAAAATTTAATTCTTAATAAAGAAATCTTTAAAAACATCTTCAGTCTTCTGTAGTAGAAGTTACATTTTTCTTTTTGAGGTCTTCCTTCTTCACTAATTTATTTCAGTCTTCTCTGAAATACAGAATTTAAGTTATTCATAATATATATATATATTATTAATGCACAGTATTTTATAGCCTTCAGTCTCATTTGTTTTCAATCATAAAATAGAAAATTGGACACACTTGCCACATTCTCTGTCACAGAATGCCAGTTGTAATTCTGTCTGACATTTTAAACTGTATCACATATTAGCAATAAAAATATAGTTTTAGTCTGTTGCATGATGGATAACATTTATAGTACAGAATGTTATAAAAAGTAGGCTTAAATTTCATTGGTAACTATTTTGCATGTATAGTATTTATTTATGCTTATAAAGATAACTAAATCTTAAAATTAGAAACTTTTAAAGTTAGATTAGGTAAGATAAAGAAAAATAATAGTAATAAATATAACAAGGTATACTCTTTGAGCAGCTTGTGTATTGCATCAATCAACACAGTAATGAGAGCTACACAATTGCAAAATGACTTGCAACTTGTATGACAGGATTATTAGTTAGACATGGTTCAAAGGGCAATAAAACAAATTTAAGTATAAACTGATGTACATTCTTACAAGTTTAAGCTACTTACAATAAATAGTAAGGGTTTCTTGTTATGATCTGCAGTACATTTGTGAAAGGAAAAAATTGTAATTTATATTTATTTTGTATATTTCTATGATGATTATAAGGCCAGTCAAGCCAACAGTCCTTACAGAGCTGGGGTAAAGAAAATAAAATGAAGTACGAAACCTTACTGAAAATAAAAATCATGATATGTGTATATTTTTTTTTACAAAATTTTAAAAGTTATGCAAATGAAATTTGAAAATTTTCAGAAATAATAAATTATTTTTAATCTTAAATTGAAAAATAAATTTGCATTTGAAGCGGTCTGTTGATTCCTTATATTCATGAACAAATCTTTAAAGAAAATACTTAATTAAAAATTTATTTTTTTGTTTACATTAGATTTTCAGTGTGTACAGAAAACTTGCTCAGTTTTGTGAAGAAAAAAGCATATTAAAAGTTATTGTTTGGGAATTTATTTTCACAGTAGTTGGCACTGCATATTAACTTGTGCCTAGGATAGTGGAGAATTTATTTTGATGCTTTGAGAGAGAGATCAAATAGATTAATGTACAGAACTTTATCACATTTATCTATGTTTACTACTAGAAATAAATTAAAAAAGGAATGGTTAGATTTAGTTTATGAATTGGTGTTTTTAAGAAGTATTGAGACATTTATGTAAAAAGTCATTTGTATGCTAATACAACTGAAAATTGCACAGCAATTTGTAACTTGCCATATGTTGTACAAGTGGTATTGGAGATATCCATTTGATATGTAGGATAGTTGATGATATAGTATATTTTAGGTTATAATTCATTTATAATAATCTTTGTTTTCCAGTAGAATTTTTAACATTTCTCTTTGTTTGTTAAATTTATTTTTGCTCTTAGAATCATTATTCTTTTCAGCAGTAGCAATAAAAAACATCACTTATGTGAGAATAAAACAATTTGTAGTGTGACAGTTTTCATTAATTGTATGTTTTGCTAATTTTAGAATTTTTCAAGTATAATAACTGTTAGACAAATTTTCATTGTTAACTGTACTTTTCAGCGATTCACACAGTATTTGGCCTCCAGTAACTGCACCTTTCAACTTAGTAATTTTTTGGATAAAAGTGGACTTCAAGGTACTTCTAGGCTTTTTGCATTTATGAATTACTAATTCGTGTTTTTTAAGATGTAAAAATTCTGGTTTATTAATTGTTTCAGATATTTTACATGACTATCATAAATTTATGTATGTTAACTTCTTGTGCATGTTTTTAATTAATGTTAGTAAATTCCCTAGAAATAACATGCTCATTTCTAAATGCTGAATATTGTGATTTATTTTTCTTGGTTTCATGTTCAGAATTGCTAAATAACGTTTCACTTTTTGTGATGAGTCTGTCATATAATTGGTTTTATGATACTGAAGCAATTTCTTAGTCTATGTAGAATATGTTTGGGTGTGTATGCTTAGAAAATAGTCTCTCAAATAATAAAAAGGAGGATGCTGTTTTTTAAAACAACTCTTGTATAAAGAATGAGTAAGAAATCTAAAAATTATAGGATACAACAATCTGATTTTTTTTATTGTAGCAGGTCATGTAGTGAGAATGTCAAATAGTAATTAGTGGGAGGGTTTTGGTTGTAAGTTCTTATTTCTCATTAATTACTGACTGGAGCTGTTGTTCTGTTTCTTCAGGTTATGATATGTCAACTTTTATCAGAAGATATGCAAGATACCTCAATGAAAAAGCAGTTTCTTACAGAACTGTAGCTTTTGACTTTTGTAAAGTTAAACGAGGGTAATTATGATCTATGTTAAATTGATTGTTTGGAAATTTGAAATTTTGAATGTGCTTTACTATGTAATTTTTTGTGATTGTGTGAAAATTTTGCTTATGCCCAAAAGATGTCAATTTCTACTGCTCTTCATTGTCTGCAGCCAGTTATGGGAAGACAGTTACCTTTTAACAGTTATTATGGTGCCTAAAGTAGAAGTCAAACCACCATAATTTCTACAGTAAGAAATTCCCAAATGATCTAAAATAGAACTACAAATCCCACTTAAATAGTTCTTACTGCCATCTGACAGTTGGCTGCAGGCTGTAAAAAGTAGTAGAAGTTGACATATTGTGGGTGTGAACACTATATCCTTAATTGATTTTCCATGTTTGCTGGCTAGTTTAACATCAGCATTTGGATTTTGTCTGATAGATGAGATATTCCCAATGCATTTGGGAGCTATTACCTTGGATATTACTTGCTATTACTTTAAGATAACTAGAACTGACAGTGGGAATTCTTCCAAAATCTCTCTAATGCTTGTTTTATATTAAGTTCATTATTTTTTATAGTGCTGATTTTAACTGCCTATTAACAATTAATGTAATTAATTGTATTGGTGCTATTTATTTCATTATGTTCTAAAGATGATAGATAACCTACTGTGAGTTTCAAAACTACTTTTAAGAGTGTAATATAAAATTCAGATATCAGTATATAGCAAAATAATCCTTATTTCAGCTGCTTTAATATTGTACTTTTTACTCTTCTTTTTTTTTTAATTCTTTGAGTTGTATTTTACAGCTGGCTTTGATGTTGAAACAGGAAAATATATTTTTGTCCAGTATTGATTTGCCAACATTTGATTCAAGAAAAGGGGTTTATTTCAGCTATTTATTTGGATTAACTGACATAAAGAAATTAAGTAGTAACAGTTTTGGTGCTACTGCTGCTTCTCTGATTTTTTTACTGTATACAAATATTCATAAGCTCTGAGTTTAACAGTTTGCTTATTTTGCAATGTCACTAAATTTCTATATCTGAAACAGTAGCCTTTACATTATTGATCATATTTTCCTTTTGTGTTCTGCAAAAGTTGACATTATAAATAGCATGTGAAGTACATGAGTTTACTTGGAAAGAAGTAGCTTTGTATGTACATATTGTAAAAAAATTTCTTAACATTTTGGTTTAACCCTTTCGGCATGGTTGGCAACTGCAGTCAACTTGGTCTCAGCACGGCAGGCAACCTTCCCTTATTTCTGTTATTCTTATGTATTGAATTTAACATGTATAGTATTGGGTACAATCCCTGAATATTTTGGGGACTTTTGTTGAGTTATTGCCAATATATCATCCTTTTAGTACTAATACCGTAATTAGTTGAAGTATCAAAGATGTATATTTAGTGCCATACCAAACATTAAAAGTTGTTATTCAGTACTGAAAGGGTTAATGTATAACAAGCATGCAGATGTTTTTTGAGATACATGGTTGTGTGGTATCAGTAACATGAAACCTAACTGATTTCATTACATTGCATGAGATATTTAGCAGTTCTTTCTTTTATAATAACTGTTACATTTTTATGGCCATTTCATTTACTTATAAAGATGTAAAAAAGGTTATTTTTACTATTGCACTAAATTGTGAAATGAGTTGGTTTTTCAGAACTTGTTTAAAAAAATGCATTGGCAGCAGTAGGAACTTTGTTGCAAATTTGTAAAACAAAGTATTTATTTTGTGATTATTTTGGCACTTTTGCATCTTTTATGTGAATTATAGGATTCCTGTTTTTTAACAGGAAAGAAGATGGTATGCTTAGAACAATGAATTCAGAAAGAGTAAGTGGAGTTTTATTTCTTTAAAAAGAATGTTGCTTTCTGTTTATTTTTCTACATCTTTTGAAGTTATACACACTTGTGAAGCTGTATTACTGAATATTATTGATAATACCCATCAACTTTGTTTTGTGAATTACTGAAGAATTTCTAAATTGTTAAATTATTCGAACATTTTTCTAACATATGTTTGCTTTTGCTAAAGTTTTCTGAGTGCTGAAAAAATTCTCACCTGTCATTGTAGTTTTGGAGTTAATATTTTCATTTTTCTTCTGAACCTATTAAGTACAATAAATGTGTGTGCAAAAGACACAGTACTTACAAATATTTTTTATTTAAACAGATGTGTAATGGAAAAACAAATTCTGTAAAAGTATTTTCCTTATTTATTGACTCTGAAGTGATTTCTTTCTTTTTGTCTCAGCTGTTGAAAACGCTACCAATACTTCAGAATCACCTCGACTCTCTTTTAGAATTTGATGTAAGTATTACAGGTTCTTTTGTATGAACAGTTATTTTGCATACTTGATAATGAAATTAGGTAAAAAAAAATTATCACATCTCTTTCTTGTCTCTGTCCTAGTTGAGATCTAAGTATAATAAGGACTAAGAGATAAAAATATTTGGGTATGGTTTGGTAATTTAGTCAATAGTATTAATAAGAAAAACTATTTCAATTATTCATTGATGATGTTCTGTTAGAACTAGAAATTCCTGAAAGTGTATTATTATTTTTTTAAAAAGTTGCTAAATTTAGCATTTTGTTCTGAGACTGAAAAAATAATTCATAGCAGGATCTAGCAGCTCAAGACAGATATTGATGTGTTTATAGTTGAATTAACCCTTTCACATTGGGTTGCAAGTCAAAGGCCATGTCATCACATTTGTTGACTTGTATTTAAAATTGTTGTGAACTACTGGTTTATGAATTTATGTCAAGAAGTTTGGAATCAAATGGTGGATTATAATCCAGCTTTTAATATTATACATGAGTTAGTTTCTTAATTTAAAAGTAACTGTTGAATGCAGCACTGTTTAAAATTGGATGTTTGTAATGTCAGTGTACTAAGTCTATAGTTTTGTACAAATTAGAAACATGGTGGCCCTTATCAGCTCTTTCCATTTTTTGAAACGATCCCTATATATATATACACACTTCAAAATAATGGCATGTGAATAACAATTCAACAGCTTAGAATGTCCCCATGGTTTTCTCTGTTTTCTCTGCCATTGTAATATTTGAAAACAGTATATTTCTTTCAGTTGAAGATTTCAATGAAGTTGGGCATGTCTTTAGTTTACTTAAAGTTTCTTTTTTTTTTTAAATATAAATAGATCTAGGTTTATAAGGTTAACTTTTTTTTTATTCCTATTCTATGGCATCAGTGTGGGTATTTATGATTCTTTTGTTATTCAACTATATATATGTAATAGCTAAAAACAATTGTGTGATATTCTTCGCATTGCAAAATTCTAAAAGGTTTAGCAGTCAAGCACAAAGATAGAAGTGAGAAGAGTTAATTGTTTGCTTTACGTTTTGAGTACTGTTCTGTATTTTGAAAAAAAAAGTTTAATTTATTTCTAAATAGTGATAATCCATGTATGATGTATAATAGTTGAAATGTGACTTCATGTTGCAAAATACTATTCCACTAAAACGTAGAGAAGACTAATGGTAAATTTTATATTACTGGGTACATGATCGATTGAACGGGCATTGCCTCATTTCAAGTTATCTAATATCTGCTAGGCATGACTGGAAGGTCAGTGTAATAAAATATATATATAGCATTATTAGACTTAAGCTATTTTGACAAAATAATTGTGTTTTTGTGTTGTAATGCACATTCATTATAGCATGAAAAAAGCATAATTTCTACTTAATTCATAATTCTTTTATGATTATAAAGTTAATGAAGTGACAAAAACCCCATTTAGTTAGATTGTAGAAAATACAAAAATAGTCTTACTGAAAACAAATGTTGTAAATCTATTTAAAAAGTTTCAGAGATTACACTAATAATATTTGAGATTGGGGAGATGAAAAATAGTTTCTTAATCATTCACTTTGTACTCAGACTAGCAAAAAAACTATTTTCACACAAAAATCTTTAGAAAAATATTTCATTGAAAAAAATCAAAGTTTATTCTGCACAACAAGTGTAATCTTTACCAAAAGTCTACTGAATTCCGTGAAGATATACATGCTGTATGAAAAATTAGAGTGCATATACTTAACATACAGAATTGTAGATGAACTTGTGTATACATGTAAAAATGTATATTTTTCTCTACAAGTGGGTTTTTTTGTCGTCACTGAACTTGTGTATATTATACTAAGTCCATTATGAAAGGATTGAACAATCTGAAATGCATTATAAAACCTGTTAGCTTGTACAATAGCTCCCAAAGGTATTTTATCAGTGGCAACTGAAGATCATTCTTATAATTAAGTAATTTACCAGTTAGTAAAATGATAAAATCCCTATAATACAAACACTTACAATGGGGTCTCTCTTTCTCCTACAGTGGTAAATTAGGATTAGCAGTGTAACAGAATGAATTTAGTATTTGTCCTTTGGTTATGGTTTTCAAGTATTGTATATATGTAATACTTTTTATGTATCTTTTAAATAGCTAATTGAAGCTATTTTGTTTGGATACTGTTTGATTTTGAAATTTGAAAGCTGTTATACCTGACTGGATTCATAAAGTATGTACAAGTAAACATTTACAGATTGCATAAATGTTGTGTATTTAAATATTAAATGAAGAAGTTCACCTTATTAATAGAATATAACAGGAAAATAAATGTTTGATCTTTTTTTATTTTTTTAAATGTCAATGTAATTGTAAGGGTTTGTATATATTGTGTTAAATTGCTGTCATTGGTTTTTATATTTTATATATGTATTTTCTTTTCAGTGTAACTCTAGTGATCTGACCAATGGAGTAGTGAACTCTTGTTTCATGCTTTTATTTCGGGACCTAATAAGACTTTTTGCCTGCTACAATGATGGAATTATTAACCTCTTAGGTGTGTATGTCTGTAGAAAAAAGAATCACCAAATATGTTATATGTAAATACTCTAACAAATAATGTACATTACTGCTTAACAAATTTCATTTAATGTAAATTTGAAGATTTTTATTAAAATCCAAACCTTAAATTTGTATTTAAATAATCTGTATTAGCAAGTTATCTGCAAATGGTCAAGTTACTATAATTCATTAAAATAGCATCATTACTATAAACTTTAATTATACTAAGTTTAATATTGAACTCTAAGAATATCATAAGTTGTTAGAAAGCAATTTGTATCTAAAGTATCCACATTAAATAACTTTTTTTAACAGTCTTGTAAGCCTTAATGTCTTCTTCTTGTTTGTGAAAATGTGTTATACTAAAAGCAGTATTTTATATCATGGAAGACATGTAAAATACTTTACAGAAAAGTTTTTTGACATGAACAAAAAACATTGCCGAGAAGCATTGGATGTATACAAAAAGTTCCTTATTCGAATGGATCGGGTAGCAGAATTTCTTAAGGTGGCAGAAGTAAGTTTTATTTGTTATATATAATAAATATTAGCTGGTTATTTAGTTAGCAAATGTTATTTTCATTTTGTTTTCTCAATAATTATTTTAATAAAATCTTCTAATAGGATATGTAGACAAAAATCATATTAAAAAGCAAATTGTTAAAGAACACTCAAATCCTATTTCAATGGCTAAAAGTTCTAAAACATTGATAACAGCAAAAAAGTTGATTTCCTGATTGTTAGAAATATTTAAAATTCATCCATATGTTCTTCATATTAATATTATTATTGTTTTTATAAGACAAAAATAATGAATATTAATTTTTTATTCAAATCTAGGGAAAACATACTAAGATAACATCTGTTCAGGTTATAGGACTAATTTTATGTTGATTCTTGAGTGAGATTTTTCTAATTCCTCATGGCTAAAATTCTCTTTGAAGCCATTCAAGCACCAAAGCCTATAGCTAAGTGCATTTCCACCAAATTTATGCAAAGCTACTAAACAAACTCCTGCAAAAGTTGTAGAGTTATTTTTTAATTGCTTCTTGAAAGTCTAGATGCCCACCCTTCAAAATTTTCTGAGTTTTTTATTGCCAATATAAGCTTTTTGTAACCATTTAAACATCACAGAAATGTAAATGCTATTTAAGCACTATTATGCTACTCAAAAATGCTCCATTTTATACCAGTTTGAAATGCTTCATTTTATTAGAGTAAACAATGTGTATAATTATGTCTCTAGCCTTATTATTATTGATTATAGTTTGACAATCCATGACAGCAAAAAAAATGGCTAAGAATATTTTACCAAATCTTGGACTGCAGTATTGAATGTGTCATGGGTCATTTTGAAATCAATTCAAGTGCCTTCATTATTTTTACCCTGTATTTCTCTAAGTTCTTCACTTTTCAGCATTGAAAAAATCCAGTGTTTTGCTAAGAGTTATATATTGGAAAAATAATTTGTGCAACAAATAGTGCATTAATTGAAAACTTTCATGTATGATGATTCATCACTTCTCAATTTCTATGTTCTTTACTGTTTTAAGTAAGTAGTTGTACTTAGTGTAGTTTTTGACTAGTTTTCTAAACTTGAGATGCTCACTTAGTTTTGTTATACGTTCATCACACATCAGTGTTAACCCTTTGCACTTAAGTATCTTTTTTTAATATGTTAATTACAATGCTTTTTTGCTGACTATGTGCGAGTTCCATGTTATTAACATGAAATTTGTTTTATGTCATTACAGAATGTTGGAGTAGACAAAGGTGATATTCCAGATCTCACTAAGGTAAAGTAGTTTTAGGTAGTTTGAAATTTATCAGACTGTAGTGTTTGCAGCTTTAAATACTTTCTGTAAACATTACCTATCTAAAGAATGTGTATATTGTGTGTTAAGTCCTGTTTGCCAAAAATCAAAGTTGATAAATTTGAAATGATGTTCATAAAAATTGTCCATCAGGGATACAAGATGAAAGAAATTTTATTTCAATTCAAGATATGAGTCTGAAAAAGTGCTTGGAAAATTACTTCTGTTGCTAATGTTTTGAAATGTTTCATGAAAATAAAATCTTTCACATATAAGCTCCTGTACTATTAAAAATAGTGAATATAAAATCTAAAAGATGGAAATTATGATAAGACTAAGGGAAAATACTGTTATCTAATGTCAAATGATCAGGTTTTCCATTAGTCCTTGAAAATTTGGGAATTATGGAAACTGAATAAAACTTTCAAGGCCTAGAAATTGGGAAGTAGCAATTCTCAATCAAAAACAAAATTTTTGTGTTTGATGAAATAAAGTAGTTGATTTTTTAAGTAAAGTACTGATCATATCTTTTTATCCAGTCTCTTTAATACTGCATGCAACTACAAGTTTATTGCGTAATGAAATCTTGGCGATGAGTCAGATGTCCACATCATTAGCTTCTTGATCCAACTAAATTATAACCAACACACATGTTAAGTATTGTATATTGAATATAGAATTTTAATTTTTCAACTACTTAACTGTATATGAAAGTTTCCTGAAATTGCATAAGTTTACACAACAGACAACTAAGCTTTTGACAAGCATTTGATTTTTCCTTGAGTACAAAAACTATACACTTTGATTTCTTTGCTACTCTTTCCTTTGATTATCAAACCCAATATGTAGTTATAAATGCTCTCCTTCTTACTGTTGAACCACAGAAGGATAAAAGAAAAATGAATACCAAAGAATAAATTAAAAACAAAAAAGAGTTGGAATAATTTGATTCTGACAATGTATCAAATATGGGTGTTTTAGTGAAAGTATAGCATTTTACAAATGTGTTGGGAATACTTTTGATAAAAGGGGAATTTTAATGACTGGATATTATCAATTTGGACTAACAAGGTGATTGTGTGTATAAAAATTTATTTCTCATTTCTTTTTCTTTTTATTTAATTTTTGTTTCTTGAATTACACTGGCATTATTCTAGACTGCAGAACTAAGATTGTTTTTTTTCCATCAATTCATGAGAAGTATTGTTTTGCACTTCTTTGTACTTTCTCGGTAATTCAAAGAAAAAAAGAACATTTATAGCTTTCTACAGCATGATGAAACTGTAGAATGGATGACAACTGCAAAGTTTCATCATGAATACTCTGTCCAAACAATCTATCAAAGAATTTCTACAACATATTATTCTGAATACATTTTGTGGGGTTATAAATAACAACCTTGACAATATGTAGTGTAATGAATCTATGGTAATATAAACATTGGGTATAGCTACTTGGAGCTGCAGCTGGACACCCAACCCTTCCAAAGTTTATGAAAGTCCTCCATCTATTGTGTGGAATAATTAAAGTCTAACAGAAAAAAATTGCAGATTAGCATTAGATGTAAAATATTAAATGTATATGTCCCTAAAATACAAATGGTTAACATACATAATGAATCATTACAAAGAATTGAGTATTGTGGGGGGGAAAAAATGTAATACAAGAGAAAACAATTTGTTAGCAGCTGTAATGTTTATGCAAGAGCTTATTCAAATCAAAAGAACATGTAATTAATGCAAATCAGTATAGTTAATTAAACTTGATGTTGGAAGTTCAACTTCTATCATGTACACCTGTATACAACACCTTTATGTGAACAGAAATCTTTGAACTCTGATAAAAGTAAGATGATTCGTTGCAATTGGGAATAGCACCTTCCTCACAGACTGCTGTCTTATAATGGTAAATAATTTTATTATAATGATTGTTATTTCGTGAGAGCCCTTTTTTTTATGTTACTGATTCAAGTAACCCGGCAATGTCAGCATATACTCTTTAGCTAATATTAACATTGAATGAACTCAAAAATGCTAATCAGAAGTATTGTTCAGAAAATGTTTACTGTCACGAACATGACATACAAATTATTTTGACAAATAGTACAATTACTACTTGTATATTCAGTGCTTTTTTTCCATGAAATATTTTATTGTGCCAAAAACATGTACAATTACTGCAGGTTCATGCTGGGAACAAGTCACAACAATTACATAATTTAACTCAAAACCAATGAGTGAACATAGCACAGTGTTTTAGTATGATAACACAGATATAAATAAAATTTAGTTTTGAATTATTATTTAAATATAAATTTTATCATTTTCTTTTAATGAGGTTGTAAGAAACATTCAAAATTTTAACCTTGTCATGTACAAGCAGAGTAGGCCTTAATAATCATCTACAAAGCAGTTAAAAATAAAATGTATTTTAAACTGTATTTCCTCTGATATTTACACTTTAAAACAATGTATACCAATAATTATTTAATTCTGAAAAACAGATTGTTATATGTTCCTTTGTATTGGTTTATTTTGAGCTTGAGTTGTTGTATAAGTAAGGCTTCTTTAATTTTGCATTTGTTTGTTTGTTTTTTCTGGAATTCTTTAACATGAAAGTGTATGAACCTTGTAAATTAGTTGTTACAATATATAAAACTTCAAAAGGACAAACTTTTTTAATCATAATTGTAAATTAAAAACTTCTTGTACAAAAAATTTAACTTACATGATCATATTATAGTTCTGAAACAAACTTTAAATTTGGTATGAATATCTTTGTTTTAAAAAAAGAAAATCAGTTGTACAGGTGTACTTAATTCATATGATTTACAAGACTGATTCTATAATTAGGGATTTATAGTTGTTTTATAGCTGTTCTGGGATGTTTACTTGTAATCCATTTTTTGTGGGAAGGTAATTGGTGATAATTAAAGAAAAGAAAAGAGCAGTAAAAAAAGTGTTGTTAAAATGTCTCTGAAGGTAATTAGTATGTTTATTCATTGAACTTGGCTTTTTTATTTATGTATGTGTGAGACTTTGCTTTAACAGGATTGTTGAATAAAATTAAAAAGCTACCATTGTTGTAGAATTAAATGTTTTATGCTCCCCTTCCTTTAAAATGTTAAAAATAAGATAGATGTTTTATTATTTAGAAACTACAAATACAGTTCATGAATGGTTTTAACTTTTAGGAATTGCTGTAGTTTGGGTTATGGTAGTGATATTTCAGTTCCAAAAAATAATTTGTTTTAGATTTTATTCCATTTTGTTTGTAAGTAGTAGCTTTGGTTTTAGTTTTGGTATTTGTAGTTTCTGTTCCATTTTGCTTATGAGTAATAGTTTTAGCTTTGGCATTATACACTGTTTTAATTTAATTTTACATATTTAATAATTTCCCTTATTGTTCTTTTCAATACCATAATAAAATTTAAAGTTTTTGAGAGAGAATTTATTGAAAGTTAAAACCTTTCTAGGTGAATATTTTTTACCAACTACTATTATTGTTTTGAGATTTAAAATTTTTATTCATGATTGTTTTAAATTTTTTAAGTAATATTTTGTTTTTATTATTAAAACTATTACTGGTACATTGTAAAGTCTTGCATATATTTTAGTTGATTACCTTGTTGACTTGAAATGGTTGTTTGAGTTAATGTAATAAAATTATTTCAATCTTTCAGGCTCCTGGTAGTTTACTTGAAGCTTTAGAACAACATTTAGCAGCACTAGAAGGGAAGAAAGGTGCACCTTCAGTGTCTGCAACAACTGCAAGGTAGAAATCATCACTTCTGTACAGTATAAAAACTGAACATACTATTTAAAGTGACACTTAGACTAGTTTTTGTTATATCAGTTAGATTATTGTTTGCTTTATAATCGGATTATTTCTTGTAAGCTTGTACATTGTAATATATACTTTTGAATGTAATTTATACCTGCACTGTATAACAAGAAAATCCGATTTGCCTTAACTTTATGATATGAAGCATGCCATTGGAGCTTATCATTTTAGGCTGAATGTTTCATTTGATATTGGCATGTCTGAACAATAAAAATAATAAATTGAGTGATGACATGTTTGATGTTTTAACTCCATGTACTGTCTTAGGAACTAGTATAATTAAACTAACGTTGTACAACATTTATATAACAATTTTGTTATGGTTGATGCAAGAGCAGTAAAGTTTTAAAACTAAGCCTATGAAACTTATTAGTACATTTACTCTTATATTGGTCATGGTTGTTTTTAGTTTTTTTTACTTGCACGTAAAATCTGTTTTAGAACAAATGTTTGGAAAAAATTAAAAACAGATATCATTATTCTACAAATAAATATCTTGTGCCTCTTTCCTTCTGAAGATATTAAGTGAAACAAAGCTAAAAGCACCCAGTCAAAGTGTAGCTTTATTTACAGTAAACAAAATATAAAATTGCCTAATGTACAAGCAACTTCCTTCTATACTTTGCAAGGAAGTTTTTTTTACTTAATTTTGTTTCATTCGTAATTTTAAAATGGTAAATAACAAATGCAAAAAAGCAAAAGAACTGGTGGTTGCATTTGTGTCTTGTAGTATTTTTCATTTGAGGTCTCTATAAAAGTTACCCTTAATCGTTAGTGTTATTGTTGTTGTCGTACTTAATTTTTTATGTAAGACATTTGTTTGCATAACCATTTTGTTGTGGGTAGTGCCAAAGCAATAGTTTTAAAATTGTGCCTTTTATGTCCACAAAAACATATTAAAGAAGTTAAACATAATTTCAGAAGCAAAATAATATTGAGCATGGATCTGATGAATATGATTAGTACACATTTTCATACTGTTTACTGTGAAACGATCATTACACTTAGGTGTTAACAATAAGTATTTCCCTGGAGGAGTAATGTATCACTGTTTTATAATTTTTTTCAATTCTAAATATTGTTTTATAATGATTAGCATACCTTTATCAATCACAGAACAAAAATATCTGAAAGTGTGTAAAGCATATCATAAACTGTGAGTAGAATAACTTTTACAAATATGTAAGTTGAGGACCCTGAAAATATACTGATAAGTATAAATGTTTATAGATTTTGAAGATATTATATTGACAATTACAGGTGTCAGTTTTTAAGATAATTTTGAATTTTTCTGTAATCTGCTAGTTGGACAAGATGTTGGAGTGCTGTAACCCGCCTTTTGTAAGGCAGCAAAAATAATAGATGGTGTGGATGTTCAAAAGACATTAATTTGTGGAGTGATGGAAAAATAAATGTGTTAAAACTTAAAATTTCATATAGCACTGCATGTATTTTTTTGTTGTGGCTACACTGTGGTTAAAATGTTATTAACAATGAGGAACCAAACTGATGAATCTAATCTTTATATACAGAAGTGCAAGAAGGGCATATTTGATTAGCTACAGTGATTGCTGTGTTGATTTTGAATTTAGCTCTAAGTAACTAGACTTTTTCTGATTAAAATTATTTGTAATTATTGATTAACATAAATTTCTTAGCACTCCTCTGGGGATTTTCTTACATGCATTAAAACAAAATAACTGAATTGGTTAATGTTTTGTCAGTATTCTTACTACATCAAACAATTATCAATTGTGAAATGATAGAGAACACCATAAAAACATGATAAATGAAGATAAGATAACAATATTATTTCACATTAATAAATAGGACATTATTCCAGATTAACCAATATCAAAAACGAGTGTCACTTCACACATATCAACACTAATTTTCAGTGCTGACTGATCATAAATTCATACTGTTGTGTTATTGTTATTAAGTTTTCCTAATATATCATGTATTGTTTTCTTATTTATGAATTTCCATTTCTTAACTGCATATTGTTGCTAATACTTTTTGTTTAAGAGGTATAGGTGTGAAATGTCTGATTTCACTTGTTTTTATTTGTTAGTGTAGTTTGTTACTTTTATTCTCCAGTTTTTACAATGCAAACATGAATTTTAATAAATAGAACATGATACAAATTGAAAGGAACAATTAAATTAAATATTGTAAGGTGTTTACAGATGCTGTAGTGTTAGATTTTACCATCAACGTTATTTATACTCATTTTATCCGTAAATTATGTTCAAAAGCTGCACCAACCATAACTGTCAAACTTTCACATGTATGGGATTTGGTAGACTTTCAACAGCAGAAATACAGTAATGAACAGTGTAAATTACATTCCCAAATAGAATTTACATTTGAGAAATGAATTTTACATCTTAATATGTAACATAACAAAAGAATCTAAAAAAAATGGTTATGCATTGTCTGTTTATTATGTTTTATGTCATTATTGTTGTTTTATTTTTGGTGCTTGAATCTAAAGAGGCACTAATAACTTGAAGAATGCTGTGTCTGCTCTGTCCTCAACAAGTAATGCATTTGGAACAGTAGGTGGAACAGGGACTCAGGAAATGAATGGTTTAAAACCAGAGGCTATTAAAAAAGCTCTAGAAGAGGAAGCTGCTTTCATGAACCAGCTGAAGGTAATATATTTTCTTAAAGTAAACAAGTTTGATGCATGAGCTTGGTAGGAATGTCGAGTAGTGAGTTTACATGAATTATATGTTTGTTTCAAGCTAGAATGTCATAAAAAATTCAGTAATTGGTTTCATATGTCAGAGTCAGGTTTTTTATACCTTGGAAATTTATGGCTTATATGTTAAAATCATTGTATAATGTCAAGAAAAGGTAAATGTACTTAGTATTTACTGTTCATAAAATATTTTCTTTGTTTTAATGTTTTGTTTAAATTTCTGTTTTTCTTTTAACTGTTTGCATATTATGTTCAACTTTTACTAATCCAGCATGTTTATTGCATGCTTTAAATAATTTGGAAGAAATTAGCCTTGAAAAGATCCATATTATAATTTTCTTCAATATTTACATATATATTAATTTTTATTGTACTGGCCTTCCAGTCATACCTAGTTAACACTACAAATCTGATAGTATAAAACTGACCTTTAGTCTTCCCTGTCTTGACTATGTTTTAGTGGACTAGTATTTTGTAATATAAATTCACATTTCAATTATTATACTTGTATATATATATAGATTATTACTATTTGGAAATAAATTATTAAACATGTTTTTCTGAAAATACCAAATAATAAATCAAGAAGTAAAGCAAACAGTTATCTCTTGTCCCTACGACCTTTGTACTCTGTTGCTGGATATAGGTTGCTAAGTGTTTTAGAAATTTGCACATGGAGGATATGAAACAAATATTTTTTTTTATATTTTTTGTGTATATATATACTCTCAGCTACTGATACCATAGAATTCCACTATAATTTTTTAAGCTTAGTGACTAAGATGTATTTAAGTTTTTAAAAAAATGACACTTCAAGCAGACTAAAAACACAACCTACTTCATTGAAAATCTGGATTTAAAGAATGTAGTAGCCTTTTCAAAGATTAAGTTGGCTGATAAAACCATTAGAGTACATTCTGAAATAAAGTGTATATATAAGGGATTCTTTCTGAAAATGCAGTTGAACAGGTTTTCCTTGTTTGATTCAGTACACAAGTCATATCTCAGCAAAATAAAAAGATATGAGGTTTTTATTTTATATTTTAGCTTGTCAGTGTTATTAATTTGGGTTTCTAATTTGTGTGCCATTAGGCTTAGTATTGCCATCACAAACATTTAATTTCAAACAGCACTGCATTCAATGTACCACATTAGTCACTAAAATCTGTATTTAGGTGTGTGCTTTCAAATTGAGAAATTAAGTCATCTATAATAAAATTTGAATTATACTCTACAATTTGATTCCACACTTATTCACATAAATTCGTAAAGAAGTAATGCAAAAAAAATCTTGAATTAAGTCAACAGACATGATATGGCCTGTGACTTGTAGCAAAAAGGTTAAAGATGTACCTGGAGTGGAAGGGTTAATGACCCCAAAAATAGGGTTAACTTTAATCAAAGTTTAGGAGGGAAAGAAATTCTGGCCCCACTGGATATCAAGTTTTATGCTTAAAACTTCTCTGTTGTGATAATTCTCCATAGAACTAAAACAATAAATAAAAATTACCTGGATTGTGTAACTTTGTCTTTTAGAATAAATACTGCACAGTTGTCTTTAAAAGTTTGCATTTGTTCCAGAAAGGGGGGAAAAAAGGTATTTCAAATATAATCTTGCCTCTTTTCATAAAAGGCTATATCGGTCTTCTGCTTTTGCATTACTTTGAAAATTTTACAATCTGTGCACCAGTCTATATATACCTCACTAATTTCACAGAATTTCTGAACATGACTCTTATGACTATTTCCACCAATATTATTGCACCACATATATTGTTGCAGCTAGAATCCTCTGCTATTCTTGGTTAATTTTCACTTTCTCAAAATTTTTAGACATGCATATGTTTTTACATGTGGCTTTTGTTTATGAATGTGCTTCTATACCATTTCAATTTTTAGTTTACTGTGTTTCATTTAGTTCTTGTTAATGAACTATAAGAGATCATAGTGTAAATTTGTGATCAGTGTATCAAATACAAAAGTTCTCATTGCAATTTAAAATTCTACTTGTATGACTTTCCAGGAATTAGGTTTGATGTTTATCTGTAGATGGAGATATAGGCCTTAATCTGCAGGAGCTAGTTTCATCTTTGACCATGGATTTGTTCTTGTTTTCGGTGTAACTATTTCTTTAAAAAAAAGAAAAGAAAAAAGTACAATCGATGAGAAGACGGTTTGGGATTTCTTTTTTTCTGGCACCTTCTTGTTTAGGTCTGCCTCACTTTACACTTCTTGAGGAGTTTATGCCTTCCACCTGTTGCTGTGCTGCCACATCATTCACTTTGGTGGAAAATTGTTCTCTTTTCCTCTTGCTAATACTTCTCTCTGGGAATCTGTTGTTTTTCAACATGTACACTTCACACCAAATTAATATATCCATGTTAAACACATTTGAGCTGCCTTTCATGTGACTTTATATTTATTTACACAGGACAGAATTAAGTATTTCTTACAATCAGTGCTCAGTATTTAGTTAGGTAGATATTTGTCTTATCTGAGTTACTTCAGATAAATTTTAAGGTAGATGTTTCTTATTACTTTGCTTTTAATTTAATTGTCTTGTGCATTTATTAATATTACATTTCATGGGTTTGTTAGTTTGCTATTAATAATTACCTATATATGTTTTGATAGTTTGAAAGTTGTATATCATTATTAGTAATATCTAATTCATTGTTCTGTCTGAATAACACTAATACAAATTTGTTCCTGGATAGTATGTGTTATTTTGTAATTGCTTACGTTGTAAAAGTACAGATAATGGCCATTATTCCCCTCAAGTTTTGCTTTTGTGACCTTGATAATGAAATTTAGAAATTAACCTATTTTCTATGTAAAAACGGTCAAACTTGCACATTTTTGTTTACATAGGGCCTGAATAAAACAACATATGAATCTAGGTGTACATGTATTTATACTAAAGTTATAGATAATTTTAGAAGTAAGTAGTTTTTGAGACTTGCAACTGTAACATAAATAACTTTCACATATCTCTCACATATATAGTCTCCCATCATGTTTTCATAATACACTTCCAGGTCACAAAAGCAGAATTTGAAGAGAAAAATAGGTCTTTTCCATTTACTTTAAGCATAAGCAATTAGGAAATAACACTTTCTGCCCAGGAACAAGAAAAAGTAAAAATTTTGTTACATAGTGTAATATTTTTTCTTCATTGCTAACTATTTGTTAGTGTGGGTATTACTTAATTGTGTCTTTTGTTATCTAGGTTAATTTAGATTAATCTTATATTGGATGTTGATTGTTAATGTGTTCTAGGTAATTTGTTAGTTTGCATGTTTATTGTAATTATATAATTTGTGGACTTGTTAAATTTAGATGGTTTGTCCTTTTGGTATTTATTAGCACTTTTCTAACTAGGTGCTCTTTAGGCAGTTTGTATGTTACCTATAATTTACTACTAGTAATAAATAATTCATCATTCTATCTTATTTTTTTTATTGTCGTTGTTAACTATGTGCCTTATTCTAATTTTTTTCAGTATAGGGCCTCTGTCCTTTGTTCCCAGGTTAATTTAAATGAATTGTAAGTTACATATTGATTATTAATATTTTTCTAGATAATCTTAGTAACTTTGCATGCTTGTTAGTATTATTAGATACACTGTAGACTTGTTAAGTGTAAATTGTTTTTTCATTTGGTATTTGAGTGTTTTGTTAACTGTTTCAACATTGCCTGGTGTCAGGGACAAATCTAGTAATCATTTCATGCTTGATATAGCTTACAAGCTATAACTTAAATTAATAAGTATATCTTAAGGAAATTTTCCAGGTTATAAGTACATACTACATTTGCAAAATATCAATTTTTTTTTTTTTTTGTAAAGTTTAAGATTTTGTAAGTAATGTTTTTCTCGTGCCTTTTTCTTTTCGTATGTTGACTATCCAACATTTAAAGTAATTTTAAGATTAAAATTACATTTATTCATCAGAAAAAATTCAAATTTTTATTGCAAAATCTTTAACATCCAGATAATTATCTGATATTTAAAGAAAAAATTTATATTTTATCTTTTATTTTCACTAACAAATATCTGTATGGGTTTGATTGATTTCACTGATTGTATAATCACCAAATAAAAAAGTGAATAGAATTACTACTTATTATAATATAAACACAAATGTTTAGTCTAAATAGCATGCATCTCATAATAGTGTACATTTATATATATTTATTATTTTTACTGTATTCAGCTTTCAGCCTTACTTGGTTAACATTACATAAGTTGCAATAATGTGTTCATGCTATAACATCTAAAAATATGACTGGACTTTAGGTTTTACAAAGTGACCTGTTTTGGCTATGTTTTAGTGAACTATTTTCTAAAATATAGTCACGTTTCTGTTATAATACATTATTACTATTTACAAATACGTTCTTAAACTTATTTTTCTTAAAAATAAGCTTTTTGTAGCTTTTTCAGCTGCAATCTTTATGCTCATTTGCTGCTTGTCATAGATAGCTAAACCTTACAAAATTTGTACAGAGAGGATGGGTTTATTTTAGGTTTTATATATATTTAAAATAACCAAAAAATCTTAAGTATCTATATTTTAATTTGTCATAAAAATATATGAAATTTCAAGCAGACTAAAGACTCAACTTACCACTCTAAAATCTCAGATTGAAAGAATGAGTTGACGTCATAATACTTGAAATTGCTGAGAAGACCACTAGGGAGATATTTTGAACTTTCATTTGGTTATATACATGTTATAGACAGAAGTAGTATATGAGAAAGTGTTTCCAAAAATTGAAGAGGTGAGAGGGATCACTGCATCTGATTCAGTACTTAAGCTATATCTCAGCAAATAGAAAAGATAGGCTTATTTTATATTATAACTTGTTAATATTGATAATGTATGTTTTTAATTTTTACAAAACTGTAGACTTTGTGTATGAACATTACAAACACATAATTAGAACCAATGCTGTATTCAAGATACTGCATGACAAACAAAAATCAATATTCAGATGTGTTTTGTAATACTTCTTTTAAGTTAGGAAAGTAAATAATATATAATACTAAAATCTGAATTATAATTTACAACACTATCCAATTTATTGACATAAAGCCATAAAATGCTAGGTCAATCAAACTTTGAATGCAAGTCAACAAATGTGATTACATGGCTTGTTACCATGGGGTTAGTTAACTAGATGTTTTTGATAGTTTGTATGTTAAATGGCATAACACCAGTGGTAATGATATTCATTTTTCTATTTAAATTGTTTCTTTTTGTCTTTGTTTATTATGTGCCTTACCATTTTAATTTTATCAAGGGTGGTTAGGTGTAAATTTTTCCTCTCGGTGTACATAGTGAGGGGATCTTCCAGGGAAGGAACTGTTCTTTCAGCTTACCTCTTCTGGGATCTAAACACCCACCGAAGTGTTTGCCATACATGGTTATCCATGAAGGGGAGGAGAGGATCCTGGTGGTTGAGGGATCTAATCCTAACACACTACTTTGACCTTGAATTCCTGTAGATAGGCAGCCTTGGGGGTGGCCCCCCTTGGGTCAGTCGGCTGGTCCACTTGGGCTAGGACCAACTGAGTACCAGTGTTGGCTGTTCTCAACAACTGTTCTGGACATTGTATTTGATGCTGGTGTTTGGGTATAGTGCTCATGAAACCCTGGTGTTGCTGCAGTGTCTTTGTTTGTCATTGCAATAGGTCTCCTTGTAGGGCTCCATCGTGGGTGGGGTCAGTGGACACTGAAATTTTCCTTTTTACACTATGCATACTCCAAATCTTAATAAAATACTGAAAAACAGTCTCCCTTTGTCATTCAAAATGTACTGGAAGGACTTGCTGGCTCTCCAAAATCAGTAAAGAAGCTTCAATCTGGTGACATATTGGTGGAAATATCCATATCTCAACATATTGAACTCTTCTTGCATTAAAGGCAATTGGGGATATACTTATTGAAGTTGTACCTTATGCTACTTTGAATTTATCATGAGGAGCTATTGTTGAGAGGGATTTGAAGAACATCCCTGAGTCAGATTTTTGCTGGTTTCTCTATCTAAGGAGTTTCTGCACTCGTAAAGATGGAATTACGATGCTGTCCAGTGCCCTCATTCTGACATTTACATCACCATGTCCACATGCCACCATCAAGGCAGGTTATCTTAATTGTTGGGTATAGCCAGAAATTCCAAATGCTTTCAGATGTTTTCAGTGTCAGCTGTTTGGTCACTGGAAGACATCATGCTTTGGTTCCTTGAAGTGTGCTCATTATGGTGGCAAGAACGACGATACCTATGAGTGTGAAATGCACCCTCACTGGGTCAATTGCAATGGCTTTTACCCATCCTGTTTTTTTTCTTGTTCTAAATGGTTGGAAGGAAAAGAGGTGCAGCATTTGGTCCACCATGGACCACATGATTCGACTTGAAATGTCAGTCAGAGAGGCTTTTTTCAAAGGACAATATCTTTGTATTAATATTCTTTAACATTGAGAAGGCTTATGATACAACATGGAGGTATGGCATTTTGCGATACTTCCATATACATGGGTTATGTTGCCACTTCCCCATTTTTATTTGAATTTTTATAATAAACAGGAGATTCCAAGTCTTATGGGTTTGATTTTTCCCCATTCTTTTCCACAAGAACTTGGAGTCCCTAGGGGCTGTGTTTTGAGTGTCACACTTTTTCGTATAAAGATCAATGCCATCACTGAACAACTCCTTCTTACTGTTGCAAATGGGCTCTATGTTGACAAATTTCACATGATATGTCAGTCGTCGAACACGAGGTATTTTGAGCTGCAGCTACAGGCTACAGGCTGCCCTCAATTGTTTACTGAAGTGGACCACAGCAAACAGCTTTTAACTTTTCTCTCTCTAAAACGATGTCCAGCACTTTTGCTACCAACAAGGTATTCACTCTGATTCTTAACTTTGTATTGGTGAAGTTATGCTGCCTGTGGTATCTCAGACAAAGTTCTTCGGTCTTATCTTTTACCGTAAGCTGACCTTTATACCACACATCAAGCAGCTATGGGCCAAATGCACAAGATCACTGAATGTTCATGTCCTCTCTTCCACCACTTGGGGAGCAGATTGATGTTCTGTGCTAAGATTTGATTGAAACTCAACTATGGATTGCTGTTCTATGGCTCTGCCAGGACCTCAGCCTTAAAGATGCTGGATCCCATTGATCATAAAAGACTACACCTCTTCACTGAGGTTTTTCTGCATTTCCCCAGTTCAGAGCTTGTACATCGTTTCATGAACCTTCTTTGCACCTCTGCCATTTGCAACTGTTTTTACTTTATGCTTTAAACTTCATTCCTTATCAAAGCATTCCATCTGGAGTTGTATTTTCCTTCAGAATAGATGTTCTACTCTTGCTCGTTTTGGCCTTCGTATTTTGATGAAGTTGGATAAATTGGGTCTGTCCTTGGATAACATTGCTTTATCCACTGGTCAGCCCATCCCACCTTGGCTTCCTACATTCTGCTGTTGTGACCTATCGTTAAGTCATCTGAGAAAATCAGGCACTCCTGATTGTAAATACTGTCTCTTATTTGCTGAACATCATTTGAATCATCCTTCCATTTCTGTTTATACAGATGGTTCAAAATCATGTGGTTGCATGCAGAATTCCCTCTACAGCTTCTGTGTTCACTGCTGAATTGCATGCCATTTCTCTTGTTCTGGATCACATAGAAGCTAAGCAGTACTCAAACTGCACAATTTATACTGACTTCCTTAGTTCTCTACTGGCCCTGGAATCACTTCACATTGGTTCACATCCTGTTCTTGCTAATATTTAAAAACAAACTGGCCCATTTCTCTTTAACATCTACTTCTGTCTTGTTTTTCTGGATACCATAGTTGGTATTTGCAGGAACAAGCTCTCCAACACTGCAGCTAAATCTATCTACTATAGCACTATCACCACTCTGTCTATTCCATTTATGGACTATGGTCCTGTGTTCAAGGCTCGGCTCCATGCCAGTGGGCAGTCAGTTTGGAGTGAGCAAAGTGAAAACAAGTTTCTTTCAAATAAAACCCAATATTGGACTTTGGCTCTTTTGCTCCCATAAAGATGAGAAAGAGGATGTTGTTCTGACTAGACTATGCATGGGTCACAGGTTTTTTTAATTCATTGTGTTTTTTTATCTAGAAGTGATGCACCAGTGTGTGTAGTCTCTGTAACACTCACGTCACAATAAGCCACATTTTACTGTCTTGCCATCATTATGACTCAATAATTGAACCATTTTAAACATGTTCTGTTTCTAGGTTTGTCTATAACGGTAGACCGTGTTATTGGTGAAGGTGACACTGTCTACCTTGGTAATGTTTTTAGTTTTTTAAAAGCCATTAATCTTTTTAATGCCATTTAAGAGTTTTAATTTATTTTACCTTTTTTAATGTGATTCCATTGTAAAAATCAAAGTCCATCTAATTCGATTTGAGATTAGAAAATGTCTATAACATAAATAACTCAACCAGGATTGGAAAGGACCACTTTGGGTGACTAATGCTGCTGTTTGAACTACCTGCTAATTATCCTGGCAAGTTATTACTGAAGTTTTGCTACTTGTTTTTTAAAACTTTTATTACTTTATTTTTTTTAAAATAGCCAAATAATTAGGAATCAGGACTAGAAAGGTCATCTTCAGGTGATTGAAAATGGTTTTTGATCTTACCTTGTTAGTCTTTTTGGCAAGTTATGATAATTACAGTTATGCTACAGAAAGTCTTTTACATCTTGTATTACTGTAGTTTTTCTCTTACTGCTGAAGACTAGATGTAAACATTAATGCTATTTATGTTTTGTTTTACCTTAATTTCCTTTAATGAATTTTACTAAATTTACATTAATTCAACTTTTTACTGGATGTTTGGTGCAGGTAGCATAGCTAGTTTTTGCCATAAAACACCAAACCAACGAACTTATGTTCTTTTTTTTGCTTGGTTCCGTTACTGATGTATTAATTTCTTTTCTGTTTATAGGGTTGAACTTTACTTTGGGTCTCTTTCAACTTTCATAATACTAGAAACCTCATTTTGTCCTTGTAATGTACAATTTAAAGGTTTTCTGCATAACGCCTATATTATTTACATTTATTTATTGCTAAAAGTCAAGTGTCCTAAGTTAAGAACCTTAATGTTACCAGCCTTGATCCTAAATGTTATGTCAAGGGGCACAAACTTTTGTCTGACATCTTTATGCTCTGAGTCTCTGCACTCTTCTTTCTGTAGATGAATGGCAACTGCTTGCTTCTTCTCTTTTACAGTCTAGAGACCAAATTCATTTTCTCCTACAAAAATCAGCAGGTTGGATTCTTGATGACAGTGGGGAAGACTGTTCTTACCTCCTTTCAATACCCTGTTTATATCTGGAGGTTGAGCCTCACCCATTCCACCCCAACCACAGTCTAGTGAAGTCTCTTCTCTTTAGATTTAGAGCAGGCAGTTCATAAGTCCCTCAACTCATGGGAGAGCTGTCTACTCTGCTTTACTCAGATTTGCATTTTTATACTAACTTATTTTTAGTGGTCAAGATTTTTATCTTGGATTCCTGAAAATTTCTGGTGTCTGATTAATCAAGGATTGTTTCTTCCATATTGCCATTCTAGAGTCTATCACAGCTCATCAAACTTTCTCTCACTGCCTTCTGTGGGAGAGAGTAGTTATGGTACACTCTGACACCTCCACAGCAGTCATTTAAATCACTGTGCATGGAGTTATCAATTCAAGATTTCTGTTTCAGATCATGGACCTTTCTTCTAGGCTTATAGTTGCTACATTATGGTTTCAGCTGTTATATTGGCTCCCTGAATTTGGCTGGGAATCAGTTATTTCCTGCCAACAAA
Organism: Carcinoscorpius rotundicauda; assembly: GCA_011833715.1. Taxonomy (NCBI): domain Eukaryota; kingdom Metazoa; phylum Arthropoda; class Merostomata; order Xiphosura; family Limulidae; genus Carcinoscorpius; species Carcinoscorpius rotundicauda. Next base: position 26,285,569 of record CM022404.1, read on the forward strand.
ATTCTTTTCAGTGTTGTTCCTTAATCTGCAGTTCTTTGGATGGTGCATTTTGAGCTTGGGACACCTCATATATGCATATGATACCCACTGTAACACTAAATTTCCTTCCTATTGGTTTCTATTCCCACTCCTGTTAACTCAGGGTGGTCACATTCTACCAAGATTGGTCTTCACATCTATGATTATCCTTGTATTTAACTCCTCTCCAGAATTATATCACGATTCTGAACACCTGATGTCTTAGCCTGCTGTTAACTCCAGACTGACTGCCACACCCATCATTCCCTCTGCTCCAACCATTACCCATATCCTGGTCCCTATTCTGTTAGCCTTGGCTGGACATTCATCATCCAAATATCCTCGCACTGTCTTCTCACATGGCTTTGGTCAGGTCTGTTGTTTCAGCCCAGGGAATGCAAGGCTCCACTTGTTGCATTTTTACTGATTTATTAGACCTTTCATGTCCAGTTAATATGGGTGATAGTATCGCTCTGGCTTTTGTTCTCTTCAAAATGGTTTCTGTCCTTCCCATTTTTCAGTTTTTATCTTTCCTAAATGTTTTGACATACCAACCTCATCCATCTCTTGCCAATGGATGCATTTGTTAAAATCCTTATGTTTTGTTAGTTTTTGCCTTCCCATGTCATTTCCCTCCTATTTCTCTCTTTTTACTTCACATTCTTATGATTTACCTGATTGGAATCTCAGTATGGCCCTTTATACCTTTCCCATCCACCCTTGGAACTTTTATCTTTGTTTCATCTAGCATGTGTCCTTCAGAACTATTTTATTCTCCTCCTTGCTTGTAAATGTTGTAAATCAAATAATTATACATTTATTGTAACCTTTTCCAGACCTTCTGAATCTCTTCTTTGCAAGTTTCCAGTATCTCCTCTCATCTTCAGCAGATTACCCCATGTGACCTGCTCAGTTCTTAAAAGCAAAACTCACCTTTTTACAGTTGACCTTACCATTATACTTGAAGAAATGTAAAATATTCTCAAACAATTGGCCAAAACAAAAGTTGAATAAAGTTCACCAACTCCACTTCCAATTAACTGGCAAAACTACTCAATTCATGAAAATCATCACACTGTCCAAACAACCAGCAGATCTTATCCTAAAACAGAGGTTTTATTTTTAATACTTTAACTTCAAAGCTAAAAAACTTGATAGGGACAATCATCAAATATCAGCAATTCCTCAGCCCAAGTGCCACTGCACAACACTTTGCCCAATGCCAAACAATTTACCCAAACAAGCTGAGAAACTTCCATCACTACCAGACGATTGAGACTGACTTCCAGAAAATTAAAGATGCAATCACAAGCAACAATTATTAGCACTTTGCTACTCAGACTACACAGATCAAGCCCCACATAAGAAGAAAATCCATGAAAACTCAATCATGTCCACTTCCATCCTTCTTTTAATCTTACTCAACAACTCTGGCCCCACATTCCTGTACCCATTGATTATATTCTACTCATCCTATCATGGTTATAGTGAAGACGACAATTACATTTGTCTTTCCAAGCTTACAGCATCTAGAACCCAACTCGCCTATCTTCTTACGTGATGGCTTTCTTTGTTATTCAGGACTTTTCTTGGATATGATCTGAGAATACTTTTTCAGTGCCTAGATCATGAAAGTGGGTTTTCTCAGGACACTTCCCTAAGCAAAATCTTACAGTAAAGTTTTTTGGCTTTATGGATCTCTGCAAAGCTAAAGAACCCTTTGTTTCCCATGGAGATTCCATGGATCCATGAAGTTTGGATCTCTCTTTTGTCATATCTCTGTACTCCTTCAGACAGCTTGAAGCTTCTTTGAATTGACCATAGCAACATAATATTAAGTTAGCTTGAAACAAAATTTCAAAAACAAACTACACCACTATCATGAGAGAGAAGGAAAACTAATGTTAATGAATACTCTTGATAATCCCCTAAGGTTTCACCTCAGAGAATCTCATAACAAAGTTCTGGCCATCTGTCTGTTGTTGTTGTTGTTTCTCTCTCATTCCTTTTATGTCATCCTATATCTTGACCAGTTCTTCTTCCCTCATATCTATGTTTGTCATTCATATTCATTTCCTCACCTTCCTTTTTCCATTAGTATTTCAATTCTTATTGGCTTCTTTGTTCAGTTCAGTTCACTTTTTATGATGTAATACATCATACCTCCTTTTGGGCTTTTTGATATCCTTTCATTTCCTGTGATCTATCCTGTCATACTACATGGTTAGGTTTATCAATTTGTCGGGTGAGCATTTTAACACTTGTCATGTAAATGGTGACCTTCCATGGATATTTCTTCTCAAATTCTTCATATCACATATTTTTGGAGATTTTTTAGGCTGGAATATAAACTACTCCCAATATCTTCATTGCTCATTATCTTTATGAGCTGGCTGTATCTTCTGGTAGATATTGTATTTCCTCCAGAGGAGATATATTACACACATCCATTCATTTTCAACTTGGGTAAGTCTTGCCACTTTCATTTTTGTGTTTATTATAAGCAATCCTAGTTTTAACCACTGGTATTGGGTTTCCACACTGGCAGGTGTTGTCTTCTCAAATATGCTTTGTCTTAAACCTGTGTTAGTTACTGATTGCACTATTATGATGCTCACCGAAAGGGTGTTTCCACAAGACTACTGGTGGTGTAATCCAGTAGTGTGACTGTGTGTAAACATGTCAAGATATCAATCAGTTTCACTCTGTGGTGGATCATTACATAGACTTCACAAGTGAAGTGAATCCCAGACACCTGTTGCATTTTCTAGTGTGACATTTCTCCAGACTTTCTGAAAAGCTTACTTACCCCATTTTTTATCCTTTGGAGCACTGTAGTCCTTACCACCTGTCACTCACCAAGATGTCAGACCATGGAAGCATATTCCATGAAATTATAAGTTTCCTTTATCATACATTCTCATGGTTATACACACAGTGAGAAGAGTGCAAAACTGGTTTCTTTCTCTTGGTGCTTTTTGCCATTGTGTAGGTGGACAGATATAAGTTGGTGTAAGATCCTCCTGATACCAGACTTGGAATGACACCTCCATGTTAATGTGGTTCTGTGAGGTAAAAATTTTTTTTTCTATTAATTCCAGTTGCAGAAGACTATTTTCCTACTTCCATAGTTTAGTTTTGGGGACCTTTTTTGTCTTGTAATGCTTGGCTATGTGATAGGTATACACCGTTCTTATAGTTGAGCAAATGTTTCACTTCCTTCTCATAATTCTGGATGCAGAATATCTTTGCCCTGGATTTATGGTTGAGTGATTTATGATTTCTGCTTGTAAATACACCTTACAGATACTTACCTGTTCATTTCAAATTATGGGTTCAGTTTGTTGTACTTTTTACTCTTGCAGTTATTTTGGGAGTTTATCCAGTTTCAGCCAAAAGCTTACTTTTTCTTCATAGTTAATGTTGCTTGGTATAAGATGCACTATTTTTTCACAGTTGGGTGTGAATGTGGTACAAATTGTCTAGCCAATATGATTAGGTGATTGTGTATTACAATATGTAACAATGTGTTTTTGTTTTTCTCAGCATCCTAATTCTTAGGTAAATTATGGAATCTCACTTGACCAGATGAGGTTGAGAATATACATAGCTAATTCTGCTTAAATTTTACTGTGGATGTAATTTTCTACTTAGAGGGGAAGAGCATTCCTCTTTCAGCAATAGTGCAGTAACTCACAAGTATGCTTCATTTTTATGTTAGAGCAGAACCATTTATTGTGGGTGGTTGCTTTCTGGTTGGTTTCAATGTTGTTCACCTACACCAATGTTTTTAGCTTTGTGTGAGAGGAGATGATACTGTATTGGAACTTAACAGTTTTCTTATGCTGAAAATGTATTTCTAATAAGTACTAACCTCCATTCATACACTTCTCTCCTTTTCTCCCCACTGTTAGTGTGGGGTCTGCCAATTCTCAGAAGTGAAGATTGAGTGAGAATAGCAGAGCTGTGCAAATAATGATGCCACAACACTTTCGGTGAAGAATAGTCATATAATATGTATGTTTAAAATAGCATGAAAATAATGATGTGTATATTTAGAATGGTATGCCAACTGTGAACATTTTTAAGCAATGCTTAGAGGGCAGAAGGAGGTCAAGAAAGCCTTGTGTGAGTAATGACAAGTAACTATAAGAAATACATTTTTACAGTAAGAAAGAATTTTAACTGGAAATGTGTCTATATTTTCTCTCTTTCTTTCTTTTTTGTCATGGATACAAAGCTGGATAAATGAATTTAGCCAATGTGTAGTGTTGGGGAAGAGAAGATAACAATTGCATTACAATCTTTGGCAAGTGTAATTTCAAATTGCAATCTGAGGCACAACTCACACATTACTTGCAGAGAATCTTGCATTTTTTAAAGATGTGTTAAGCAGTCTTATGACATCACATAAATTTTGAACTGTTTAATATTTTGGTTGAAAAATGAGAACTTAGTAATTGATTATGAAATTGATTATTTCTTTGCTATGCTTATAAAGGAAGGCAGCTGTCTTTCTATGAAGGTGTAATAAATTACTATGAAACTGCATTAGAACATATGAAGACAAAGTTCTTTATTCTGGACATAACATTGAAACAAGTAAATTTACCAGACATCTCTCTCACCAAAAGCTATTATTTAGACTCAGTAGTGTACTTTATTGGAAAATTCAATCCATTCAAGGGAAGTAGCTTGGGCAAGAATAGTGAATTATCTCAATAGCAATTTCTTGCCTGCTAGGGTGATCCATTGACAACATCAAACTTCACCTTAGAATCAGTGCTGTTAAGGAAGAGTGAGATGTAACAAAAACCATGTTTCTCCCAAGAATACATATGATTTTCCAAAGAAATCTCTAAGAGTGCTGTGCACGAAGCTCTTAATTACTAGCAACACCATTTCTGTTTACATTTTTTGCTATATTTATCTTGTTACAGTAGGGAGTTGCTATTTTTCAAAATTTAAAGTATTTAAAGTTGACAGACCTGTACGTTTTCAATCTTATCTTTTGTGAATTTGGCTTGAACTGTAAGTCTTCCTTATTCACTGCCCCTTGATGTGGATTTCTATACATGGTGAGGGGACCTCACAGAGAAGGTTCTGTTCTAACAGTTTACCTCCTTTGGGATCTAAACATCCACCTGCATGTTTGCTGTGCATGGTTACCCATGAAGGGGAGGAGAGAATCCTGGTGGTTGAGGGGTCCAACTCTATACCACTTTGGCCTTGAATTCCTGTAGACAGGCAGTTTTGGGGTGTTCCCCTCAGGATCAATAGACTAGTCCATTTGGACCAGGGTCAACTGAATACCATCATACAATGTCCACAACACCCGTTGTGGACATTGTGTCTGACAGTGGTGTTTGGGTATAGTGCTCACTAAACCCTGGCATTGCTGAAGTACCCTTAAGGCACTGTAGTGCATCCCCTAGGGCTCCATGTTGGGTGGGATCAGTCGTCCAACCAAGTTCACCCTGAGACCAGACCTCAAGATGCTAAAAGAGGTCTCCAAGCACCTTAAAAAAAAACAAAAGAACTTGAAACCATTGAGAAAAACCCAACTACTGGAAAACAACCACACAATGATGAATCTGTACAGCTTAACTTGCCACTTGAATCTGTCCCGTAATTCCTAATTTTGCATTCCTTAAGTGACAAATTTCTAGAACAGATGTCCCCATTTTTTATTCAGAAGGGCTTGCTGGCTCTCCTAAATTGCTTTTAAAAAAAAAAAAAAGAGCTATGTTTGAGTGACATTTTAGTGGAAACATCTTCATTACAGCATTCCAAACTCCTCCTGACATCAAAGGCCTTGGGGGACACATTGATGTTGCTCCTCATTCCACTTTGAATACTTCCAGAGGAGTCATAGTTGAAAGAGATTTAAGGACTGTCCCCAAATTGAAGATCCTTGCAGGTCTCACCAGCCAAAGTGTCACAGCAGTATGCCAAATCTTCACTGAAAAAGAGGGAATTCTGGATCCAACAAATGTTCAAATACTAACATTTACTGTACCATACGTCCTCCCACCGCAATAAAAGCAGGTTATCGAAATTGTAAGATGGGACCTTATGTTCCAAATCCTGTACTTTGTTTCCATTTCAAATCAAACTTTCTCTTGGTCTTTGGCCCTCTTGCTTCTGTTAGAATTGAAAAGAGGAGGTTGTTTTGGCAAGGCTACACATTGATCACAGTTTCTTAACCCATGACTTCCTTTTATCTAGAACTGCTGCACCAATGTGTGGTTGGTCTATGTGGCACTCAGATCACAATCATCCACATTTTATTATCATGCCATTATTACAACCTAGAACGACAACACCATTTCAAAGATATTTGTAAGGCGGGTTTTTCTGTGACTTTGGCCCGTGTTATAGGTGATACTGCCCATTTCACTTATGTTTTTGTTTTTAAGAGCCATTGGTCTTTTACACTTAATTTAAGGTTTTTTTTATTAGACTATATAGTGTTTTAGCATGATTTTTTACACATTTCAGTTTTTTATTTTGACTTGAACCCAGGACTGGAAAGGCCAACTCCAGGTGACTGACTGCAATTTTGATCTTGTTGCTTCAGTCTTCTTCGCAAGTTTTAATTTTACACATTTTAGTTTTTATTTTTATCTTGAACTGAAACCAGGACTGGAAAGGCCAACTTCTGGTGATTGTCACTAAGGGTGTACTTCTTCCTTCAGTCTTCTTGGCAGTTCTGAATTTTACTTATTTTACTTTTTACCTTTATTGCTCTATACCTATACTGTACCACATTTTGTCTGGTACAGATAGCCTTGTTGCTCTGTGCCAATAAACATTGAATACCTACCTACCTATTCACTGATTACATATTGTTGATTGAAGTCTTGTAGTGACTATTAATAAAAATATATTAGGGTTCCAACAGTAATTCTTACTCTATTTTACCTTGTATAAAAACTAGGTTTTCTGGAGATTCTGAAAAAAGAACATAATTTATCATCCAACTGATGTTAGGATGCAATTATTCTGCTGGGAGAAGATGAGGGAAAGGGCTTTTTAAAGAAGTAATAACTTGTAACAGTTAATAAAAGGGAAGGTTATTGAACTAAAATGGAATTTAAGAAAGTGTTTTTCTTTATGTATTTCAAGCTGTATTACTAGTTTGTTTAGTTGCCAAGTTCTGGAATCCTCTGAAATGTATTTCTATATTTCATGCATTTTGTTTTTGTTTAGCAGCTACTTAATTTTTAGCCTAAATATTACATATTTCAAGCTTTATCTAATTCAACTGAGAGACTTTAAAGCAGATTTTGATATAGCAGTTTTGTCAATGAAAATGCTGCATACTATGTCTCTTAAGACAAGGAATAAGCACTTGAGAGACATTGTTAATGGACTGTATTTCTCTAGGAGGGTTTTGGATCACATTTTTAGTTGGTAGCACACATCTTCATCAGACAAATGCAACTCAAAACTTGGTCTAAAACACTATTGTTGTGCATAGTTAACTGACCTAGTCAGAATATGACCAGATAATTGACAAAGAGGAATTTGTGTGTGAGCTCTGACCCCATCCCCTCCCTTTAGACTAAAAATGGGCCAGTTAAACTTTTAATAAAACTATGACAAATCATGAAAGAAGATGCAGGAAAATACACCAAAGAGCTTCCAATTGTCAAACATTTTATGAGAAAGCCTGCCTCCAAACTACCTAAACAATTGGCTCAAAATATTCCAGTTTTATTTTCTTAGACAATTATCAACCTTTTTAATTTCTGTAGTTTTTTTTATTTTTTTATTTGGGGATTTGATATTTTGTGTACATTTTTACCTGAGTATAATTAAGGTAACTGTATGAGTATGCATTTATTTTTATAGTGGAAGATGTATTCCATATTTGAAAGTGGTCTGCATATCAGACCAGTTAGGTTTATATCTGTTATCTTTACTTTAGAAAGGTGCTTCAGGTTTGTTGGACTCCACAAGTTCGATGTCAGCGGTTAGTGATTTTTGTTTCTTTCATTATTTTTAAGTTGAAATAATTTACTATATATGTACCTGTTATGATCTCTAAACACTGAAACAAAGTTTTAAAAGACTTTAAAATTAATATCACAGAAAATGCAAGGAAGAAATTGTAAAATTCCTAAAATAATTTACACAACTGCATATAAAGTGAAATATTAAAATTATTTTCCAACATGCTTCTGTAGAGACATTAGAAAAAGATTATAACCAGATTTCTACAAGTCTACTATTTATTGTATTAAAACAAGATGAACTTCATCGTAACTTAAAGGATATAATAAGAGCTTTTTTTAACAGAAATTAAAATATTAATCATACTTATGAGTAATTCTCTGGAATAAGACTGGTTTTTCAAATCTAAAACTGAGTGATTTTTTTCATTTTTAAAAAAACTTAAATCTCTTCAAAAGAGAAGTGAAAACTTGTTCTTGCATGAATATTTTTTGAGTGACATAATTAGTTTGTTTTTCTTGTAGTGCACTTAACATGTTGCTTAATTTATTTTTGTATTTAATCCTTTGCATGTTATCTTTCTATATTCTTTGTTAACAGCATGTACATGTTTAAAATAATACATTGTTCTTTCTAATACAAGGGTTTTCAATCTGTGATGTATGGGCTTCCTTCCAGTAGTCTGTAGAATGGTTTCATAATTTTAGAAATGAAGTGGTAGCACAATATATTGATCCCATGATGGTCTATCAAGAATAAAAATTTAGGTGATCTACAAATGAACAAAAAGCACAAGAACCACTGTTCTTGACAATATCATTTAGGAAATATTTAGTTACTTTCTTTTTCTGAGGCACCTGATTTCTATTTATTGTCAAAGATCAAACAAAATTTATTCCCTGTGATACAGCATTTAAACGTTCCTAGATTTTTTTACATTCAGCAAGTTTTAAGAATCCTCACATTTGGGAAAAACATTTAGCTTTTGAAGTAAATATAGTCAGTTAAACATTTTAAAAAGTGAATATTTATATTTTTAGTTTATTAATAAATGCAATTATGTTTTCAAATTTTATCTCTTTGGAAAGTGAAGAAACTATTTGACTATAAGAATGTTTATTAATCAGTATTGAGCACAGAGCCTCTGAGAAAGCTTTTAATAATTCTCATAAAACACTATGAAATAGCTAATAAATAAGTATTGTAACATAATACAATTTTTAAGAAAAACAAAACTAAAGTTACACAAAGCGTGTAACTAAAATAATAATTACCAAGTGTATATAGTTATTTATTACAATTTTTGTTACCCCTTACCCCCAGTGGCACAGAAGCCATTCTATAGACTTATAATGCCAGAAACCATGTTTTGACACCTGTGATTGAAAGAGTACAGATAACTCATTATGTAACTTTGTGCTTAACTACAAATAAAGTTATCTTGTTTTGCATGTTTCTTGGCATTGATAGCTTGGACTGTATTTCGACATTCACTTAGTTATTAAATATAAAACTGAACTTACTAATGATTACTAGTCTTAGCCATTAAAAATATTGATTAATGAACACCAGGAATAATTTATTTAAGATGGATATACTTAACTGATCTGAAGTCTTTGTGTTGTTCTGATCACCTTTATATTAATACTTAAATGAAGTAAAACTGTTTAAAATTGATACTGCTTTATCTAGGTCAGTGGTTGAAGTTTTGATTATAAATTCTTGATGGATAGATAACTGTATTACATCTAATAGAATTATTTTTTAATTTTTGTTGTCTTGGATATGGCTACATTTAGACAAGTTATTCTGTGAAAGATTGTAGTTATTTTTATAATTGTTAAGAAATGAAAATCATGACAAAATAAAGTTAAACCTCTATCAGAAGGTATTCTTACTGATTAAACTATGGATTTTCAATGATACACCCTTAAAATATTAATTTGTTAGTCTTGAAAATAGAGAAATTCACAATATGTTTTTAAGCTATTATAAAGAGACTGAGTTCACATGTTATTACAGGTTTTGCCTTTTTAGAAAATTACAGGTAATGTGCGGTATTATTAAAATCTTAATGAGAATTAATAAATTTCTAAACTTTTTAAACCATTTGACACAGAATTTCAATTTGTTTGCCTTATTTGGGAGAAGCTCATCCAATTTCTCATTTCATTTGGAGTAGCTCATCCAGTTTATAATTTAATCAAAGTTAATGAAATGAGTACTGCAATTAGGGGCATTTTGGAAATTGGTGACTTACCTGTAGCATCTGTGCCTAGCAGGCATGGATGGTTTAACATCAAAAAACTTTTTTCAAAGATCAGTGTGTTAATCTCAATACTTTTATTAATTGGTACCAGACGTAAGTTTTGAACTGCTTAATGTATTAACACTTGTGAAATTTAGATACAAAAGAAATACCCCTTGGTGTGGATTTCTGTACATGGTAAGGGGACATCACAGGAAAGGTTCTGTTCTTTCAGTTTACCTCCTCTGGGATCTAAACATCCACCCACATGTTTGGCATGCGTTGCAACCCTTGAATGGGAGAAGAGAGGATCCTGGTGGTTGAGAGGTCCAACCCTAACACATCACTTTGGCCGTGAATTCCTATACATGGGCAGCCTTTGGGTCAATCTGCTGATCCACTTGTGTTATAGTCAAACAAGTTCCAGTGTTGGAAGTTCTCAATGGGTGTTGTGGACATTGTGTCTGATGCTGGTGTTTGGGTATAGTGCTCACAAAACCCTAGTGTTGCTGCAATGTTCTTGCGTGACATTGTAGTGCATCCCCTTGTAGGGCTCCATGGTGGGTGGGTACCGAAATTTTCCTTTTTTCGTATGGATCCTCCAATAAAAAATTTAAATAAAATAGTGACAAAACAATCAATAGGTAAATGACCACATCTTGAAGACTCAGCAGCAATCTTCAACATCTGTAACACCTGTACCCCATTTTCTTTCAGAAAAACCTTTAGAGCAAGTATCCCCTTAGAGGGACTTGCTGGCTCTCCAAAGTCAGTAAAGAAGCTTCAATCTAGATACATGTTGGTTGAAACATTCACATCCCAACACAGTGAACTCCTCTTGAATTCAAAGACAATTAGGGATATACCTATTGAGGTTACACCTCATGCTACTTTAAATTCACTGCTGACAAATATCCTTGTTTTGGCATTTACATCACCACGTACACCTGCCACCATCAAGACAGGTTATTTAATTTGCAGGATATAGCCGTACATTCCAAGCCCTCTTCGAAGTTTCCAATGTTTGGTCACTCAAAGACGTCCTGTGTCCCTGACATGTGCTCGTTGTGGTAACAAGGAATACGATGCCTGTGAGTGTCACACTGACCCACATTGTGTCAGCTGCAATGGTTCTCACTATTTTTACTTTCGTTCTTGCCCAAAATGGTTGGAGGAAAAAGAATTGTTGCATTTGAAAATGACCCATAACATTAGTTATCCTGAGACTTTGAAATTGCTGTCTGCCACTCCATCTCAGACATATGCTGTTGCACTTCGTTCCACAACTACAGTGGGAGTGCAGACAGATCTCTCTGTACTGCCAAGAGAATCATTTTAAAAACAAATGAAAAGCCTTTTGACCTCCATGGTTAAAAAGGTTGATGAATCAACTACTACACCAATCTCTGTTCCTCTTATACATTCCAACAAACCCCAAGATCCACATCCTCCGGTTTCAAATACAGGCATTTCTTCTGATACATCTTTTTCTCCAACCCCATAATGCAAAACAATCATTTGTTCATGTCCTCAGTCACTGGAATCCCTTCCAACAACAAAGACCTGCCCCATTGATCCAGGGCAGGATCCTTGGAGGTCAAAAGACCTCCCCTGAATAAGGAGAGTAAGGGAAAAAAAGACGTGGTTGTAAACAGAAGGGTTCTCCAACCACTTCGCCTATCCGTCATTAAAAATGGCCACCTTGATACAATGGAACTGTTGAGATTTACCTTCTAATCTGGATGATATCAAAATACTGATTGCTTCCTACCATCCTCTGTCTTTCCTCACAGGAAACATTTCTGAAACTTGTCAATACAGCCACCTTTTGGCAGTTTTATTTGTACAGAAATGACAGCCTGTGTGATAGACGAGTACATGGTGGTGTTGCACTGCTGGTTGATCAGCATGTGCTCACCCCGTCTTTGTTGGCAACTGTTCATTGTGAGAATTAAGGTCTGATTGATCATATGTCTCTCCAGGGGACAGATAGGGAGAACAGACAGTGATGGTATGACCCAAGGAAACACAGATGGCTACAACCTCCAAGGGTGTATTGTGTGACAAAGACAGGTTGTGTGTGATGGACAAGTACATGGAAGGGTGGCACTATTGGTTCATCAGCATGTGCCCACTCGTCTTTGTCACTCAACAAAGACAGTCAAATGCACAAGAGCACTGAACATCCTCCATGTCCTCTCTACTGCCATTTGGGGAGCGGATCGATGTTCTATGTTAAAGATGCATCATGCTCTTATTCATTCAAAACTCGGCTGTGGTTGTGCCAGACCCTTGGCCTTAAAAATGCTGGACCTCATTTATCATCAAAGACTTTGACTCTACACTGGGGCTTTCTGCACCTCCTTAGTTCAGAATGTGGAATATCACAAACCTTCTCTGCACCTTTGCCGTTTACAACTGTCTTTACTGTATTCTTTAAATTTTCACTACTCACCAAACTATCCCACTTGGGGATGTGTTTTCCTTCCTCAGTGGGCCTTTTTCAAAATAGATGATCTGCCATTGCTCCTTTTGGCATTTGCATCCAGGAGCAATTGGATGATTTGGGCCTGTCCTTGGAAAACATTGCAAAATCCACTGGTCAGCCCATTCCCCTATGGCTTATTAAAGCCCCCAAATGTGACCTTTCTTTAAGTCATCTGAGAAAGGCAGATACTCCTTATTGGAAAAACCATCTTTTATTAAATGAACATTTTTCAAACAATAATTCCATTCCAATTTATACAGATGGTTCCAAATTAGGTAATCCAGTGGGCTCTGCGATGATTTGCTGCAGTTGCAGGCAGAATCCCTTCTACAGCTTCTGTGTTCACTGCTGAACTGTATGCCCTATCTTTTGCCCTGGACGATATTGAAGCTGAGCAGTACTCCAACTGCACTATTTATACTGATTCCCTTAGTTCTTTGCTGGGCTTGCAATCACTTCTTCATATTGGCTCACACCCTGTTCTCTCTGATATTCAAAATCAACTGGCCCCTTTCTCATTAACATCTACTTCTATCCAGTTTTTCTGGATACCAGACCATTGGTATTTGTGGGAATCTGCTTGCAGACATGGCAGCTAAATCTATCTGCTCTGGCACTATCACCTCTGTGCCTATTTCGTACATGGACTATGGTCCTGTATTGGCAGGTTATGATCATAAACCTTTTTGCTAGAGAAAGTCCTTTACAATTTCTCTTACTCTGCTTTCTCTCTTATCATTGTAGACTAGGTATCAATGTTGATTTTATACTTTTTCTGTTTTTCAATGATGTTTCATTTTACCTTTTTACTGGATGTTTGGTGCAGATAGCCTAGCTGCTTTGTGCCATAAAACACTAAATCAGTCAATTAATCAAACAAAAGAAATAAAAGTTATTTTATCTTAATGTCAGAAAACTACAAATAACATACATTTATTGATTATATTTGTTCATTGTTACTATTTAAGGTTATTATAAGTGATGGTTGTTCCACAAAAGTAGAATGTTAACATGTGCAAAACTTATCAACTTGGCACAAATTAAGAATCAATACATTTTTTTTTTTGACAGTCAAAATGAAATTACAAGTAGGGTTTGTAAAGTTAAAACTTTTTTTTTTTTTTACTATGATGCTGCCACATTCAGTTATAAACTTCAGTACTTTATTCATATACGCAGTCCCTATTACATTTATGGTACTTTCTGGCATGGTGATGTATCTCTGGGAAGTCTTTTAGGGTCTGTTAACTGGAGATTTAAAGGGTGCTAAGTCAAAAACATTAAAGTGAAAAGTCTTTCAAAAATTTTAATTCAGTTATGTCATGTTTAACTTCATAAATTTAAGTTTAAAGGTTTCATCGTAAGTTATGAAAAATTTATTAAACTAGGAAAACTTGGTTTTTAATTTAAAACATACAGTAACAAATCATGTTTCCACATGAAATGTTAGCATGTCTGGCATCTACTCTTGCTCAAGTACTGGAGTAGAAAAAAACCCAGGACATTACAAAGAAGGTAATTTCTTCATAGATTCCACCTACTGTCTTCCCTGTAATCTACTGTTTTTTTTTTTTCAGTTAATATACAAGGTCTTAAATAAATTTAAAAAGAAGTAAAAGTTAATGTGTTTACTTGAATGATTCTTCACATTCAAATTGAAGGACAATACAGAAATTTTGAAAAAAATCTACATGTTATTAAAGTGGAAAACGTGATACTGTTGTGTACAACATCCATACATTACATACTATCTGTTTCAACAACTGTTTTTGTGTGTTTTTATTATTTTGTAGCATATATGTTCTTATTTTGTGTATTGAGTGAACCACATCTGTTAATACCTGAACATGATTTTAATGACATATTTTGATATTTGTAAAATGAGTTACATTTAGTTAAGCAACATTATTCATGTGGTTGAAACTTTTAAATTTTAAAAGATGTGTTAGATGTTGAGTTATTGGTGCTTTTTATTTAAAACATAGGAGCGTAGGATCCATGAACTGGAAAAACAAGTTTGTGGAAGTAGTGGCTCCCCAGATAACATTTTCACTAAAACAAACATACAGTACAGTGAACAAGCTTCACAAGCTAAGACTTCAGTAAGTTCAAAGAATCAAGGTACTATTGATTTTTTGTCTTCAGAAGTTTCTGATGTAAAAGGAGTTACAACAGATAGTGCCATCAAAGCCAGTGATGATCTTCTCTGTCTTAGTGGGAACCCCTTTGCAGAAAATATGTTGAGTGGTACTAATCATATGAACCAGCAGACAGTGTTTACCACTTTTGGAACCAATAGTAAGTTGGATTAAAGTTTTTGATTTTATATTGAATTAGAACACTGCAACTACCACTTAAATAACATAGTTTGTGTGTGTGTGTGTGTGTGTACACATAATTATAATAATTTTAAAGTATAAAGCATAGATTTACATTTTTTTTGGTGTCAACCTGAATACTTTGAAATTTTAATACACAAAAGAATTGTGCATCTAAATATTACCAATATTCATCCACAAAAATTTGAAATGCTTTAAATTATTTCTTCAAGTTTTTATACAGTTTATTTTTCCAAAGCATTTTTTAAATATGTCTCAAGATGGTATGAATATTGAAACTTTTATTGAAATGAAGTATAGAACAACATTTCAACCTTCTGAGTTCATCTTCAGGTTGACAGAGTTTGCATTTGTTAAACTCGTTCAGATAAATTAAACAGAGTTCATCTGTTTTATTATTAACTATATATTTTAACACTTATCCATACTTCTAAAAAAATTTGGGATTTAAATCTTATTTTACTTGTATTTATATATTCTCATGAAATGTACATACTGCTGTTTCACTTTTATACATTTTAAAACATCACTTTCATCTTGGTATTTCTACATCATTTGGTACCCATTTGTTTATTTTCTTTAACATTAGCTACCAGATATATTGCATCCTTGTCATCTAATTCTAATGTAATTTTACGATACTACTGGTCAAGTGATGGTCAAATTCCACTTTTCTATGAGGTTTCAGACAAGTTCATGTGGTAGTTTTACTTTTGAAGCAAAATATGATGAGAGCTACGCTGTTTTTTTGTTTTTGCAGTATAACGATGTGGAAATCAAAGGGTTAATGTATAATAATAACTATGGAAATGGAGAGATCTAAAAGGAAATTGAACTATCTTTGGTTTTTATGGCAAAAATACTCTTAACTTAAATAGTTGGCAAGCAAAATATAACAATGAATTTTTAACCACAGTAGGATTTAAACTGTAATGCACACCATTTTGTTTATCGTGTGAATAAATGCATCCTAATGAGACAGAAGGAAGGTACTGTTTCTGTCAGTGTATTCTATGGTGCCTTGGGTACACCACAAATGAATTAATAGAAAAGGAGATATAGATATTGAATGTTGAAGTTCTTTAGATAGTGTTCTATTTTTGTGAATTATTTTTGTTTAAAGAATTTTATACCTTGTGATGCTTAAATAATAAAAATGAAATAGAGAAAGCATGGAAATTACCCAAGTACAAGTTTTCTCTGTCAGTTAACTTACTATTTAAATGCTAGTTCATACCAAATTATCAAAAAATAAATAGCTCAAAATCGGTTCACAAGTATTCTTTATGGATTGGAACTGTAAATATTGTAGTCAGTCCCACAAAACAGTTACCTATATTTTCAACCTGATGCCATTTCCTTGATTAATAAATGGTACCAATTAATTTGTAATAAACTGTCATTATCTGGGCAGTGAAGCTGACCAGGTTGCTAATTATCTGTTTCTAATAATTAACAACAATGTATTATGCACAGAATTAATTATATGCAGACATTTCTCTGTATTAAAATACTTTTATTTGAGAATTGGGCTTATGGGAAAAATTTCCTAGGATAATGAGTAAAATTAACATTGTCATATTTTGCTTAAGTTCTTCTATGCTTCACAACTGTTTTATGAAGGTAAAATCCATAGTTTCTAGTTCTCTTGCAAAGAACATTGTTTAACATGGTGTATTTGTAATGATCAATACAGTTGAGCACTGCCATAAGAAGGAAGTTAATGTTTCTATAGCATTTTTTTTATTTTAGAATTTATAGATGATTCTTTTAACTACTTATATGCAGCTTGCTCACTATTTCTTCCACTCGTTTTTGGAAATTATTTCAGAGAATGCATGATATTCTTCTCATGATACCTTTTCATCATTCTGCCAGTTTTTCAATTGGGCATGGTTGTTGAACAGTCTTCAATAATTGTTCAACTTAAAGAAATGTGGTTTAGCTGGAGTAGTTCAAAAAGTTCAGCAGTTATAGATGGCATAACAGTAGTAGTGTCAGTTACCATCTGAGTTCTCTTGTTTCATATGACAAAATTTCAAATCTCAAATATCATTTGCTAAGTCACTGCAAAGAGCTGTGTGACTAATATGATCCTTGCTTTTGCCAAGTTCATTTTCAAATGTTTTATCTGGGTTTCAGTGTTATTTTGTATTTTTCTGATTTGTTAATATCACTTTTTACTTCATTCTTTACTCTTAAACCCCCAGTGACACAGCGGTATGTCTGCAAACTCGCACAGATAGCCGATTTTGCAGCTTTATGCTTAATTCCCAATCACAGACAATAACAAAAAATCTGCTAGCTCAATATTCATTTATCTACTGTGGCATAATTCACATTTTGTATTGCTTAAATTGTTTTTTAAACTTTAAGAATATTCTAGTTACAAAGCCATGCTGATTACATCATTCTTTCCTCAGACTAAGCAACAATAGAACCGTATGGCTCACAACACTATATGTACTAACATGGTTAAATACTGAAATATAAAAAGTAAATATATATAATACATATATAACAGAAGGAACATTTTAATATAATAAAAAACATCTACTTCAGATACAAGATATGGAATCCATTATTGCTAGAAATAAGTTCTATAATTTCATACCTTTCTACCCTTTGTCTTCATGTAGAGTTTTTATCTGGTTCTTTGAGAGGATATCCAACTGGACACAGTGAGCCACTTTGTTTTTAGCAAATTCCATTCAACCTTCTTGTTTTCTGCCATTGGTTTTTAGGTTTTTTCAGTTCCTCAACCTACTGTTCAATGTACTGTTCCTTTTTTATGGATTTCTTTATTTAGCTTTTTAATCAGGAGATTTCTGTCTCCTTGATCACAAGAAAGTAGGCTGCCTTGTTTCACACTATTTTTTTCTGATACCGTAAATTTTTACTTCACCTACCTCACAATGATTGTTACACTCCTTTTGTATTAGTCAGTGTTCTCGATGCATGGTTCCTCTGAGTTTCTGTGTGAATGTGATTCTTTACTGCCTTACTTTACTCCATATAAATCTCCATCCTCTTGTTTGATTTTTCATTTATCCCTTTAGACTCTCCTGCTCCTCTTTCTGTGGGTGTTTTTGGTCAGATTTATTTGCCATCAACATTTCACTTACCCTTTATCATACCACATATGTTCTCCTCTATCTGAATCACTTGTCTTCACAAAACTTTGGCAGCTCATGAGGGTGATTTCTCTTTCTTGCCAATTTGCTTTCCGTCCATTTCCTACATCCAGATAGAACTACTCTGTCAACATGGCTTCCTTCTGTGGTGCTCTTTCAGTCTTTTCTCTCGTTACCAGTTGGGTTCAGCTTTTCATTTGATTAGCTTATTCTTTCTTGTCTTCACCTTCCCATAATTTATTCTAGATGTCTTCTTATCACATCAGGCAACTCACCTTTTCTATGATATCTCATTTCCATTATTCTTTGGAAGGAATTCTTCAATCAAAGATATAGATCACACTGCATACATTCATCTCTCACTATTTCCATCAGATAACTGTTTCTTCCTTGTCAGGTTATCATCCACCTGTTGCCATTCATCAGAATTTGGTGACACTATGATTTGGTAAGTTATCTCTTTGTGTGCATGTGTACTTTTTTATTTTTCTAGGACACATCATTCTTTTCTTTCTCTCTCACCCTCCTTTATCAGACTCTGGCAAGTAGCTCCTATCCAGCTTTATTTAAACTAGTCAAACTGGCACTGTAAGACCTTGAGGAATTTATAATTATAATTTTCAGGGAATAGATAGCTGTACATTCCTTAAATTGAATAAATCAGGATTATTTTTTTCAAAATAGGGTTTTTATAGTTGCATATTGTACTGTTTTCAGTGTTGACATTCCTATGGATTCTTCACAGCATTTTATTCTCCAGTTTCTTCAAGTGAAACATGGGAAACCTTACCACTTTCCATTTCTAGGTCACTGGGATGATGGAATATGGAGGCATCTGCTTTAATGTGATATATATGATGCAAACAATATGAAATTCATTCATGTATCTCAAGACAGCTGGTATGGGTATTAAAATAAAGTAGGGAACAATGTTTTAACTTCTCTTTGTTAACCTGAAGATGACCTAAGAAGGATAAAATGTTCTCTGTTTTGCTAAAAGTTGTAATACCAGCTGTCTTGAAATACATTTTTATTTCAAGTGGGTTTCTTGTCATCACGTGTGAATTTATTCAGTTGAAAGTAGGGTGGTAGTGTTCTGCTGGTAGTGATATTTCCTGCAGTCTGATGTTCCATATCTGATAAGGTTTACCCAAGAGGATATTGTTGTTCTGAAGTGAGCTGTCAAATAAAAAAAAAAGCAGTAACCCTTTCGATTGGTATCTCTCATCATACTCCCCATGTGACTGTGTCCTCATGCATCAATTACAGGTATTCCTGTAATCCACTATGTTGTGGATCACAGTGGATAAACATACAGGTTCCTATGGTTCTTCCTCTTTTGCTATCTTTTGAAGATTTTCATATATCAAGGATATTTTTGCCTGATTGGTTTTGAGTGAGATATTTCATAATACAAGTACAACATCTTTTTTATTCAGATTATCCAGATGTCAGATTCCCAGATCAGTAAAACACGCTATCACTTTCTTCATCTTGTACCCTGTTCTCAGATCAGTGAGTATGATACCTCCCTCTGGTCTACTGAACTTGAAGTAAAAATGGAATGATTCTCTTTTGTACCCCCACTAGATGCCTTGGGTTTGGATAACAGTTGCCTTGCTGCTGGTATGATCTTTCTTACCCCTTGTGGATGTTAGTTCCTGATGTAGGGTTTTGTAAGCAGTTGACTTGCTGTGTGCTGTGTACACTCTGTTACACCTTGACGTACATCTTTTTTTATTCTTACCCACATTATTGTCTTCTCAGGAACTGAACTTCTAATATCAGGTGGTTTAGATTCCTATTCAAACATTGTTTTATTTTTGGACGTGCTCATTCCACAATTTTCATCCATGGCTGTAACACCTCTTTCCACATTTGGCGTAAAATATATCTAGTACAGAATTGATACAATCTACACATAGAGGATCTGCTACTGCAAGGATCTCTCATTTTTTGGGTGTTCTTGAGATACTTTTAAATGATGTTGCTTTCTTTCCCTCACACTCATCTCTCCACCTATTCATGGTAAGATTCCAGATAAACCTGTGAGAGGATGTAAGGTACTGCATCAGAAGTTAGTTTTCCTGTACTGAAAATGTATTTCTGATAGATACTTGCATTCTTTTACAGCACAGGAAGATTATAAACATGTGCATTTTATTACTCCTCAGTAATGTGAATCAATTTACAAATGTACTTTTTATTTATAGACTTAAAATAATGAACCATAAACAAGTAAATATGAGAACAGTCCTGCACTTGATGCCTCTTTTTGCTAAGCTGATAAAATAAATATTTAACCTCATTTTGGATTGAGTAGAATTCTGTCTAATGGCCCTCTGATTAGTCAAAATGAAGAGTGATTATTTTAAAACGTATCAGAAAGACTAACTTGATATAATATAGACCTAGTCAGTGAAATTTTGTGTTTGATAAGTCCAAGTGGCAAGCATTCTACTGAGCTCAATATGTGCTCTTTTTTAAGGAGAACAAACTTAATAAATGTTGGTTTTTATGCTCTTGGCAAAACACTAAACTGAATATGAGACTTAATGAAGTAGTATGTTTTTAGCTTATTAATAGAGAAAATTGATCATGCAGTTGGAAATATGGAAAGTAAATGCTCAAAGTGTTAATTTGTTCATGCATATCAGTAACAGTTTTGTTGTTATAGTAAATAAATTGATTTAGAGACTAAAACTAAAATACTTTAAACAAAGAGGTTAAATATTCAGATGATTTTGTAACTTTGTGATATTGTTAGACTGTTACCAAATTTGGTCATGTTATACTTACTAACCATGCATTTGACAATAGCTCTACAGTGTGGAATCCAGTGTTGCAAGAATGTCATGCCCAAAGCATACCACCCTTTTGTTGTACTGTCTTAATTGCTCACATGAAAAAGTTTCAATTTGTAAATGAAACAAATTCGAGACCTTCAGGAATTTTCAAGACAAAACAGAACAAACTACTTAATAAAAACCTAGTAATTAGTAATCTAAAACACCTTTGTATTACATTTATTGTGTTGCACTTTTTCAAGTGGTTAAAAAAACATTTATTTGCTGTGATATAAAATATTAGATTTGTACAGTATGCAGCACTGAAGCTGTACTATGAGTATAAAATGCTAACACATGTAAAATTCAGTATTACATTAAGTTGCATTTACAATATCATAACTATTACACAGAAATTAGACTTTTTTTTTTATAAAAGTTTAAGAGACTTATGTGAACAAAAGTGGTGTTAGAGAGAGAGAGGCCAACCATCTACCTCTTTGTGCATATTCCTCTCTCTCTTTTTTTTTTTTTTAATTAATAAGAGTTCCTTAATTTACTAATTTATGAAGTCATTGTGAAAACATCACCAAAAAGCATTTAAACTGTTACCTTGCAGGTGGGAAATATGGGTAATTTCAAGGTATTGCATAAAGATAGAATGATACAAAAAATAATTACATGGTAATTTCAGAAATGTATTTTGTACTTGTGATTTCATACAAATGTTTTACAAAGTGTACAGTTGGCATTGAACTGAGTGTTTGAGTAGTTGAAAAATATTTTTATCTCTTTGTACCACTATTCCTACAGGTGTTGCTTACACTACGTCTTCCTCTGGAAACTTCATCCCTGAGACTTCTTTTGCTGCTGCTTTTGGAAGCAACCCAGCTGCTTCATCAGGTAATTTATCAGCTTTATTATTTACACTAAATTTGAAATGCTGTGTGTAATTGTATCAGTCAAATTTATATATTTGTGACAATTCACTTTTTATCTTACTTCAGTTAACATGAAGTAGCTGTATTGATTATATATACAGGGCTTATTTCTATTAAAAAAGAAACAGATGAATTGTTTAATAAGCAATAATATATTTTATATACTTCATTAATGGTTTATCTAGACAAATAAACAACTTTCTAGTGTAATGATTTTTAAGTTAATTTCCCTACTGTCTGGTATATCTCATTGTAATTAAGGATTGGCATGCATCTTAAATTTAAGCAATTTTTTATGTAAATACATATTTTAAAGTCTGTGTTTATGCATTGTTTACTATTAACAGTTTGTAGGAGTGGAAATACATTTTTTATAGTGATACCAGCATTAGCATCATTTGTGTTATAACTTGTTTTCAGGCTAAAACACTCATTATTGTCAGTGTTCAAGTGTTCACTGTATCTTTAATGTGAGGCTATTTAACATCTGTAACACATAGTTTGATCTCTTTATAAAAAAAAAAAAATTTTTTTTCCTACTCTTCCTTCAAGTTTCATTCACATTATATTAAATATAATCTCCTTGTAATGTTGACAATCTATACCCAAAGGTTAATTTGAGTGGTTGAGTTGTGATTTGCTTGTTGGAATAGTTTTGACCCCATTAACATGCATTTTTGATGTGATAGGCTATGATAAAGAATTATTTGGCATTAGCTTCTATGGCAGATTTGTTAGAGAAATTCCATTAACTGTTTGTTTGCAATGATAAGTATTGGAAAATCAAGAACTTTATGTACATCTTTTTATTCACATTTTAGATGTATTTAACAGGTAATAAGCTGACTTTCTAATCACTCTACACAATAATTCATGTGTTTTGTTGTTTCTTTTTCATGCAAGGTTTCTTCATGCATGTTTAAAAACTTGATAGTTGTAGTTTTTAATTTGGAAATGAAAGAAAAATAAATTATTTTGTGATGAGTTTTCTAAGCCTACAAACTTAAGTAGATGGTGTTTGAAATTGCCTGGTGAATGTTGTTAAGCTTAAGATGAAAAGTGAGATTCAAAAAATCTGCAAGCTAGTAGTTTAAGTTTACAGAATGGTCAAAGTATTTATTAGGTGGTTGTATTCAGTGTGTTCCTACATGTGGTTAGTTTATTTTTAACCCACCTTTGCTATTGTATAAACCTCTAAAAGCTTTTTAGACATGAATAGGCGTTGCAAAAAACAGTTTAGTTGTTTTTACAGATGAATTTACCAAACATTTGAGCTTGCATATAATAAGCATATTTCAGTATTATCATAATGTTCTCTTTAATTTTGCTAAACTCAACAAATTTATCATTATAAGGTGCAAGACTTTCATAAATATGAGAATCAAAATTCTCTAGAAACACTCTTTGATAGAACCATTAAGGAACAATGGTATACTATGTATGTAGATTTAATATCCTATAATATTTGATTACATTATTATTTTGTATAAGACATTTTGTTGAAGTTCATTCTAATTTAGATGGTCCTTCAGGTTATCCCTTGTACATGTGTGGTTATGGTAGTTATAGAATTTAAAATTAAGAAGCATATTGAAAAATTTGATCTTAATTATTAAATAATGGTTATTACATAAAATATTGAGAATACATGCAATAGTACATTACTTTTTTCTGTAATGTTTATGCAAATTGAACTTCAACAAATAAAAATGATCTGATATAAATATTTCTAGATCAGCTTAATTCATACCTATAAAGCCATTGGGATGAAACACTAACTTTTTTTCTGTTTGCATGTGTAAGTGTATTGTAATTGTACTGTTATAAAGTTTTGCATTGACACTGCTGGTGAATTAGTAAAAATGTTGGATGTTGATCTGCTATTCACTGTTAACACACCTCTGATATAAAGATTTTGTATTAATGAATTGGAAAATTCCATTACTAGTTCACCATCAGACTGTGTACTAAATAAATCTATCTGGTGTTTATTACCTGTTTTCAAAGAATCATAACTGCATTTTATTTTTCTGAAGTTCTGTACTTTTGTTCTTTAAATTTGTTTTAAAATCTTGAACTATATACTTTCAGTTTTAATTGAATCTCAAATACTTCTATATGTAGAAAGATCTGCAATTTTTAGTAGTATAATATTAAGTTTAAAAATTAAACTTTGTCAGGGGCATCAGGTAAAAGTATGTTGAGTGAACATTTAACACTTATTTTTCACACTTATAATTATTGGAGTCATGACCTTTTTATGTAAATATGATTTGATAATTTAATCATTTTCACTTTCTCCAAGCTGCTTCAGGACTAACAGCTGCTTCTTTCTTTAGCCTGCTAGCAGGTCTGTATTCTGTAAAGTGTCCTCTAAAGATATGGAAATTTTCCTCACATGTTTGGCCTAGTGTTTGCATCTTTTGTACAGCATCTATTGTACCATTTTTTCCAGTATTTTCCTTCCATTTAATTTTGTAGTTTTAGGTATTTTTTTATTTTTAAAAAAAAATAAGTAGAATTGTTTGAGTAAATATGTATATACAAGAAAATTTTTTTGACTGATTAATATATGATAAATTCTTCCAATTTTTGGTAATAATTGTTTTATTTTGAAAGCTGCTTCAAAGAAATACATTATTCGTATATACACAGTGGTGGTATAATTATAGTGCAATACTTAAATTATGTATCACTGAAAAACAAACATGCGCGCGCATACATATTCACATGGTGAACTGCAAGGTGATTCCATACATATTTCCTTTTGTCTTGTTATAAGCTGTATATACAAATGAGAGATTAAAAGGTAATACATTTAGTAATTTTGAGTTAATTCCAACCTATTTAAGCATTTATGATAGAACTACTCTAAGTTTTGATTAACAAAGATACAATATTTTTTTCAAAGAAATTAACACAATCACATGACCAGGGCTAAGTTTCTTTTCCTGTAGTTCCTTCCTCAACTTGTTTTGGTGCTCAGGATCTATCAGATGGTGTAAGTGTTGGAGGCTCAACTCCAGACTTGCGTTTACAGCCTTCTCTGTACACTTTCCAAACCTATTGTTACCCTCTGCATCAACAGACAGTTCAGTTTTCAGCTGTCGATGATCTTAGTGTTGCTCTTCAAAATAGACTACTGCTGAGGCCTTTACATGGTCCACTTGGTCCAGCCTCTTCAACCCCTACACTTGTGTATGGAGAACCAGTTGTGGGTGGAACTCCAGTGGGTATACCCATTTCATCATTCCAAGTGAATGAGGGAGGCAGATCTCAACCTTCATCATCTTTAAGTCGTCTTGATTCATTTGGTAGGTGAGGTGGGAAAGCCTACCTGAGGAACGTTTGTCTTCAAACTTTAAGTTACCATCAAAAGATACTTTGCACACTGAAAGAATGGTAAAACTATTGTTGTAGATGAAATTATTACGCATGGCCAAGCCTAGAGGACTGTTCCTCTTTAGCTGCAGCATTGCTAATGAAAGTAAAACATGAAAATGTTAAGATAGTGGACTAGCATTGTTGGTGTTGCATTGCTTAATAGCAATTAGACTACAAGCACAGTAAGCACTATCAGTATATTTTGTTAAAAGCATATGATTATACTTGTACTAAGTTGGTCTTTTTCAGGCACCCTAGCTTGTACACTGTGGGTTCTTGCTTATTTTTATATTAATTGAGTCTGAGTTTTCATTGTTTATTGCTCTTAACTTTATGTTCTTCAAGAAAATACTTTAAAGCTGCATGTTTTGGACTACATACACAGACATACACACCACTAAAAGTGAAGTAAACTTGATTGCTAATACCAGAGATTAGCTGTTTTTCTTATTTTTGCTTGTATGTGTTAATTCCTTTGTTTTTCTTAAGCATCTTATGTGTGTATTTCTTTTTTAAAAGAAACTGCATGATACAATTAAAACATATATTAAGTTAGTGTATTTTACCTCTAAGTATTGGTGATTCGAATAAGTAAAAACTTGTTTTATAATCCTTATTTAGCACTTTTAAAAAAATTGTTATGGGCTATAATTCTAGCGTGGATGCAGCTGTATTTTCTGTTAAAAAAAATTGTGAATTGACGAAGTAGAAAAGATTTGTAATCAAGTTCTTTTATTTAGACTTCATACAAAAACTTATTCTGCACCAGAACAGTATAACATGTTGATTTGTGTATTTTCAGGGTTATGAAATGTTACCATAACTATGTAGAAAAGTAAATAAATGAAACAACTTAGAAAATATTTTTGATTATGAATATCTTGAATTACTCTTCAATCAAATAAAAGTTTGGTAGTGATGGCCCATAAAACAGTAGGTATGATGAAAGATAATTTGCTGATTTTTGTTTTCAGTTTTCTCTGATACAGTCGAAACTTATCTTCGTGAAATGATTTTTTATTTTGACTTCATCACAATTGACGAGCATTTATGATTAGCATCTGAATGTCTGCAATCCTTTAACGTGATACCCATATGTTCTGCCTATAGAAATCATAACCAGAGAATAACCCACAAATCTGGTAGGAAGTTTAAAAACTTGAGAAGAAACCACAGATTTTAAAATATTAAATTTTTAGGCTTGCTTTTTTGTACCTAAAATTATGTGTGTTAACTTGTATTTACTTGAAAGGTACGACATTTTCTGTTGTGGCAAAAACAGTGCAAACTCAGTTACATTTAGAGAGTGCGGTAGATAACAGCAAACTATTTGGATGGCTTGAATGTGATTCAGGTCCTTATTTATTGAAATTTTATGGATAAGTTTTTTGTATTAAGACAACTTAGATAAGTAAAAGTTTTTTTATTTATTGAAAAGAAACTGTTTATTAGATTTAAATTGATTTTGACCAAGAGTGTATTTTGCATGACCTGATGCTATTGTGGCAGGTCATTTTGTAGTCCATCAGTATGTTTGGTATTGATCACTGTGTTATGTAGTTTATTGTCAGAAATGGTGACTACACTAGCTGATCCCCTTCATGTGGATTCCTATACATGGTGAGTGGACCTACCAGAGAAGGTTCTGTTCCTTCAGTTTACCTCCTATGGGATATAAACATCCATCCACGTATTTGTCATGCTTGGTGACTCATGAAGGGGAGGAGAGGATCCTGGTGGTTGAGATGTCTGATCCTAACACATCACTCTGGCTTTGAATTCCTGTAGATGGGTGGCCTTGGGCTGGTCCACTTGGGCTAGGGTCAACCAAGTACCAGTGTTGGATGTTCTCAGCAGGTGTTGTGGACATTATATCTGATTTTGGTGTTTGGGTATAGAGCTTACGAAACCCTGGCATTGCTGTCC
Organism: Carcinoscorpius rotundicauda; assembly: GCA_011833715.1. Taxonomy (NCBI): domain Eukaryota; kingdom Metazoa; phylum Arthropoda; class Merostomata; order Xiphosura; family Limulidae; genus Carcinoscorpius; species Carcinoscorpius rotundicauda. The sequence goes on from CM022404.1 coordinate 26,312,792, forward strand.
TTGTTTGACATTGTAGTGCATCCTCTCATAGGGCTCCATGGTGGGTGAGGTCAGTGGGCACTGAAATTTCCCTCTCCTTATTATGGATACTCCAATTAAAATCTTATTAAAATAGTGAAAAAACAGTTTATAGGTAACCAACCATGTTTTGAAGATTCTGAGTAGCATTATCACCATCTGTACATACCATCTGTTGTACCCCATTTTCTTACATTGCATTCACTTTCAGACAAACCTTTAGGGCAAATGTCTCCCTTTTTCATTCAGAAGGGACTAGGGGAACTTGCTGGCTTTCCATAGTCAGTAAAGGAGTTTCGATCTGGTGACATATTAGTGGAAACATCCAAATCTTGAAACAGTAAACTCCTCTTGCATTCAAAGGCAATTGGGAATATACCTATTGAAGATACACCTCATTCATCATGAGGAGTTATTGTTGAGAGGGATTTGAAGAACATCCCTGAGTCAGAAATTCTTGCTGGTTTCTCCACCCAAGTAGTTTATGCAGTGAAGCATATCTCTACTTGCAAAGATGGAATTACGATGCTGGACAATATACTCATTCTGACATTTACATCACCATGTCCACCTGCTGCCATCAAAGCAGGTTATCTTAATTGCAGGGTATAGCCATACATTCCAAATCCTTTCAGATATTTCCAGAGTCAGTGGTTTGGTCACTCGAAGACTTCATGTCAGGGTGGTTCATTGTAGTGGCAAGGACCACGATGCCTATGAGTGTGAAACAGACCCTCATTGTGTCAGTTGCGATGGCTCTCGCCCATCTTACTTTCATTCTTGCCCTTAATGGTTGGAAGAAAAAGTGCAGCATTTGAAAACAATGTAAAACATTACTTACCCTGAGGCTCAAAAGCTGTTGTCCACTACTTCATCTTGAACATACTCACCTGCACTTTATTTCACTACTACAGTGGAAGTGCAGATGAATCTCTGTGTCTCCAAAAGAATCATTCTCATAATAAATGATAAGTCTTTTGACTTCTATGGTTAAAGTTCATGAATCAACTTCAATACTCATCTCTGTCCTTTACATACATTCCAACAAACCTCAAGATCTACATCCTTTGGTTCTGGGTATGGGCTTCATCTTTTTCTCCCACCCCACGATGCAAAACAATAATTTTTTCATGTCCTCAGTTACTTGAATCTTATTCCAACAGCAAAGACCTTAATCGACCCAGTACAGGATCTATGGAGGTCGATAGATTGTCTTGAATAAAGGCAATAAAGAAAAAAGACGTTCTCCACTAAACTCATCTACACATAAATAAAAACGGCCACCTTGATACAATGTAACTGTCGAGGTCTACATTCTGATCTGAATGGCATCAAAACACTAATTGCTTCCTACCATACTGTATGTCTTTCCTTGTGGGAAACATTATTAAAACATGCCAATACAGTCAACTTTCAGCAGTTTTCTTTGTACAGAAATGACAGGCTGTGTGATCGATGAGTGCATGAAAGGGTGGCACTGTTGGTTGATCAGCATGTGCCCATTCTGTCTCTATTTCTTAACACACCCTTGGAGGCTGTAGCAATCAGTGTTTCCTTCAGTCATACCATCACTGTTTGTTTTCTCTACCTGTTGTGTGGAGAGACTTGTGATCAATCAGACCTTGATGCTCTTATTGAACAGTTGTCATCTCTCTTTTTAATCCTGGGGGACTTAATTGGACATCACCCCCTCTGGAGAAGTGCTGATATTGATAGGAGAGGTCACTCTGTAGGGCATATGCTCTCTGATCATAACCTTTCTCTTTTCAGTAGCAGTTCTTGTATTTATTTTCATGCACCTAGTGAGTCCTTTGATCTCTGTCTGCTCTCCTTCTCTAATCTCCCACTTTTTATGGAGGGTTGACAGTAATCCACGAAGGAGTGGTCAATGACATCTGTTCCATGTGACTCAGTGGAAGTTGGATCAAGCAAACTGACCCTCTTTCACTGTTTGCACAGAACTTGATTCTGCCATCCTTTGCAGATGACTGTGTGGCAGCAGTAACTGATTGTATCATACATGTAGTTGTTCAAAGTATTTCTGAAACCTCAACATGTTTTCCACAATATTTTCATCCATGGTGGAGTCTTGTCTACCACATGGTACAGAAGGCTCTAAAATGGGACTGAGATACTTTTTGTGGGTATCCCACACTCTTGGAGTAAGTTTAAAACCAGCATATCTTTTACCATCAGTTCCAAAATCATGTGGGTTCAAAAGGTCAGTGGGCAATATAATTCTGTCCTCCTCTTGATCTTGTTCTCTGATGGCCAGGAAGTAGCTGATACCCAGAGCATTGCTGACACTCTTACCCCTCAAGACTCAGGCAGAGTTATCACCTCTTTCCTTTTGAGCTGATTGTCTCTATGACTATAATTGTTCCTTTACACTCATGGAACTCAAACTTCATCGGTCGGACCTGATGATGTACACTACAAAATGCTGCTCCATCTCTCTCATGCTTCTCTTGCTATTTTTCTGATTGTTTTTAGCAGGATCTGACAGGAGAATGTTTTCCCTGATGTATGGTACAGGCTATTGTCCTAACTTTATCTAAGCCTGGGAAGGATCCCAAGATTCCTTCAAACTACCATCCAATTGCATTGACGAGCTATCTCTGTAATATCTTGAGGATGGTTAATGCTCATCTTGTTTGGTTCCTCGAATCAGACAACTTCCTCTCAACCACCCAATGTGGGTTCTGATGGTAGTGCTCCATCATGGACCGCCTGATTTGACTTAAAATGCCAATCAGATAAGCCTTTCTCAAAGGACAACATTTTGTATCAATATTCTTTGACATTGAGAAGGGTTATGATACAACATGGAGGTATGGCATTTTGGGAGACCTGCATATTCTTTGTTTACGTGGCCATTTGCCCATTTTCTCTTAAAAATCTTTTAACAGACAGACAATACCAAGTTTGTGTAGGTTTGACATTTTCCCATTCTTTTCTACAGGAACTTTGAGTCCATTAAGGATGTGTTTTGTGTGTCACACTTTTCAGTATATAGATTAGTGCCATTATTGAACAACTCCCTCTTACTGTTGCAAACAGGCTCTATGTTGACAACTTTTGGATCTCATGTCAGTTGTTGACATTAGGTATATTGAGCAGCAGCTACAGACTGCCCTCAATCGTTGAGTGAAGTGAACCACAACAAACATCTTTAACTTCTCTCTGTCTCTAAACTGTTTGCATGCACTTTTGCCACCAATGGGGTATTCACCCTGATCATGAACTCCGTATTGGTGAAGTTGTGCTGCCTGTGGTCCCTAAGACAAAATTCTTTGGCTCATTTCTCTCTCTCTCTCTCTCTAACATCTGCTTTGGTCGGGATTTTCTGGATGCTGGGCCACATTGATATTCATGGTAACGATCTCACTGACACTGCAGCTAAATCTGTCTTCTCTGGCACTGTCATTGCTGTGCCTGTTCCATACATGGACTTTGGTCCTGTATTCAAGGCTTGTTTCCATGCCAGTTAGCAGTTGACTTGGAGTAAACAAGCTTTTCCAAATGAAACCCTCTATTGGACTTTAACTATCTTGCTTCTATAAGGATCGGAAAGAGGATGTTGTTCTAACTATACTATGCATTGGTCACAGTTTTTTAACTCATTGTTTTCTTTTATTTGGGACTGATGCACCACTGTGTTGTCCGTGTAACACTCAGGTCACAATCATCTACATTTTCCTGTCTTGCCATTTTACAACTCTCAATGATAGTACTATTTTAAACGTGTTCTATCCCAAGGTTTATTTGTAATGTTAAACAGTGTTATTGTGGAGGTTGACATTGTCCACTTTAGAAATTTTTTTTTTTTTAAAAAAAACTATTGGTCTTTTTAATGCTGTTTAAGTTTTTTAATTTATACATTAGATTTTTTTCATGTGATTTCCTTTTAAGAATCAAAGTTCATCTAGTTCAATTTGAAACTATAAAATGGCTGTAATGTCAAATAACTCAAAACCAGGACTGGAAAGGCCATCTTCAGGTGACTAACATTGCTGTTTGAACTACCCGTTAGTCATCCTGGCAAGTTACAATTAACATTTTGGTACAAGTCTTTTAAAACTTTTGTTAGTTTACTTTCTGAAAATGGCCATAACGCAAGTAACTCGGAACCACACCTGGAAAGGCCAACTTCAGATGACCAAAGTTGGGTTTTGCACTTACCTGTTAGTCTTTCTAGCATGTTATAATAATTATAATTATGCTACAGAAAGTCCTTTACAACTTATATTACTGCAGTTTTTCTCTTACCGCTGTACAGTAAATGTGAAAATTAGTTTTAATGTTATTTATGTTTTTAATTCAAAAATTAAACTTTGCCTTGTTTTACCTTAATTTCCTTCTATGAATTTTACTTTAATTTTAACTTTTTACTGGCTGTTTGGTGCAGATAGTCTAATTGCTTTGTGCCATAAAACACTAAACCAACCAACCAACCACTGATGAATAAAATAGAAAAAAACAAAAGAAATGGCATTGAATAAATGAAACTGGTAGTATGTATGAAGATGGATTTTTAGTGTGTTTAAAAATAGTCTCTCTTAACAAAGTTTTCAACTGTTAGCAACAAAAGAAGTGATGGAAGAAGTAATTATTGTGTGATGTTTTTAAGTCAAAACTGTATGTTGTTTAGGAAGTTTTCATTAAGATTCATTCTATTTGGTTAAGTTTTCATTTGTAGGGAAAAAGAAAATCAAGGGATGTCAGTGATACATCCTACTCCTTATGTTAAAAGTTAACCATGTACATGAGCATATTTTATGCATATAAATTTTATTAATTTATTTATGCAGTATCATGTTTCTTAGTGTAAAATTAAAATTTCATTATTTTCTACTTCAAAATGTTGAATTATTTTTCAGTTATTTGTAAACAGCTCAATCACCTTCATTTACAATGTTTATGAAATTTCAAAGAAACTTAAAACCCCTTCACTTTGTTCGAGAATTTTGATATGCCATTTCACCCTACAGGTCTTAATGCCTTTGGGGATGTGCTTCAGCCTCAAGTATCTTCTGGCTCCAGAACATCAGGAGGATTGTCAGATACTAAAATCAACCAAAGTAGCATAATGAAAGGTGATCTGGATTCAAGTATAGCCAATCTGGCTCAGAACCTGGATATATCTGGGATGTGTTCACAGAATAAGAAGTGAGTACTACAAGGATTTGCATATGCTAAATCATTTAAGAGTTAGATTTATAGTTAATCAGACCCAAATCATGCATGTTTTTTGTTTTTTTTCATAGTTAATGATACAAAATATAGAAAAAAAATACTTTAAATTGTTGAGAATGTAGCCAAAAGTTTGGTTTATCATGATAGGACAAACTTGTAAATTTATTAATACTGCTAAAATGAACTGTTAAAATAATAGCTAATACAACAAAGTACATACTTGTGGTATGGTTCTTGTTTTTTCTCAGAAAAACCACTGAAGAATATACAGAAATTAAACTTTAGCTTGTATTTTTTCCAAATATAGATGTGTGTGTGTGTGTGTGTATGTGTAAACAAAGATTATTCAGAGTTAGATATAAGACACTTATTACCAAGTGATGAAGTTTGAAACTTTATCAGCGATCTTGTATCATTCACTTTGTTCTTTAAGACAAGGAGGACATCAATGGAGTTCTCCAAAGAATGAAAGCAAAGCAGGTGGAGGAGTTAACTGGACTCAACCTATGCCAACAGCTGGTGTTGCTATGGGTTGGACATCACCTCACCATACTTACCAACAGACAATGGTAAACTTGTGAAAACTTTGTCTATTACAGATGTTTTATTCTCATTATCAATGTGTAGTACTTATTTGGTGTTAAAACCATGTTAGGAACAAGAAATGTAATTTTAACATCTGTCGCAGGAATCTCTAACCATCAAAAGGAAAACTTGTCTGATTTTTTCTCTTCTTTTTTATTTAACCCTTTCCACATGGGCTCTGTCAAATTTACCAACCATGTGATAGCTGTACTCTTTATAATAAAGTTTTGTTATTACTAACTTTTATGTAAACATTAAAAGCTTTTACATAAAACAAATCAGAACTTTTTAGTAGAGTATTGTTAAAAACTAAAAACATTTGTTCATGAACGTATAGAATCTTTTTGTGTTTCTAGACCAAGTGCAAAGTGATTTTTCATGTTAAGATTAAAAATACATCTTTCTCAAAAAAATCTAATTGTATTTACATAATCATTTATAATCCATTTCAGTTTTTTTTCAATGAAACTTTATCTTTTTTATCTGCTATTTTCTGTATCTCTAATTTTATGTAGTAGTAGTCAATTTCACCAACCCTGTAACCATCACAAAAAAATTAAATCTACATTACCTTTTCCTTTGTTCTTGAATGGCTTCAAATTGTAATGGAAAACCACAGGTGTACACTATTCTGAAAATTAAGTTATTTATAATAAACATCTATTTATAGTTATTATTTGACTTTTGAACCATCTCCAATTAGAAATACCCTGACACAAGTTGCAAATTACATGGAGCACATGCTACTCACTAGAATATACTTTATAAAGATTTCTTTCCCCTTATCTTACCCAATAAGTTTCTATTTGTTTATATTTTAGTTACTTTTATAACAATAACATAAACAACTCGTAATTAAATATTCAGTAAAAGTTTATATTTTATTTATGTTCTCTTTTGTAACATTATACTTGATCCTCCAGGTGGTAAGACAAGTATTAAAAGTACAATGAAAATAAAGGTTGCAAAATACAAAATAAAATGTATAGTGTTGTTGGTATAATCACAAAGTTTCAAAGAACTTATGATCAATGTGTTTATGCTTTTCACCCCTTATCACTTATTTTTTGTAGTAATTTTATTATTATTACAAGCTAACTTTGAAACTATGTAAGAATATAAACAGTACTGTCTTTCTCAGTGTGGATTAGTAAGTTACAAAGTAAATTTCTTGGTTGTTTCTTCTTATCTCACACGTATTTCCTGTATAAAACAGTGAATTGCTACTCCTTAGTTTTACGTCATCAGTATAAAGGAAGCTCTTGCTGTACAATTCCCAGAATTTTCCTGTCTTTGGAAACACAGTGGGGTAGGATTTATCAACTTGTTGACAGTATAATGGTTTCAACTACACTTGTATAAAGTACTATATAATGTTTGTCATGATTTTGTAGAAAGTTCAAACTGATTCAATAAATCAATAAGAGAACATTTCCTACAAAGTGTATTCAAATCCAAGCCATGTGATTACATTTGGGTTGAAGCTGTGCTTCTCTACAGTCCAGTGATTGTCTAAAGTGCTTTATAAAAGTGAGAGAAAGTATTTTCATTAGGACTTTATAAAAATTTGTATCCAGTACAATAAACTTAAGTTGGTTAACATAGGTGTTGATTAACCTTTTGTATGGTCAATATTTAGTTTTAATATTGATGTAAGTGTGTAAGTGCATATGACTGAAAGCTATGCAGTTGGTTATTGTGTAAGCATGGCAGTAACCAAGTTTCCAGTAATACAATTATTGGCCCATTTTAGTTGAGCTAATACTTTTGACTTAACCTTTTTGCTTATCAACTTAGAAACAAATTATTCTGTGATTACTTTTTGTTTGAATGTTCAATAATGTGTTCCAAAACGTGTTTTTTTTTCTTGGTTTTAATATAATTTTTTTACTTCAACAAAATAATGTTTCTTAATCTTTACATATATGTAATGATGTTCCTTTCCAAGTCTTAAGATCAGTTTATCAGTGAGAAATTTATTTCATTGATTCTCAAGTCATTTCATCTTTCTCAAATGTCTATAAATGAACTTTTCTTGAATTTTTGTTTTACGTGATTAGTGTAAAAGGACAGAAAGTTGTACTCATTTATGGTAAAACAAAGTACAAATCTCTTAGAACTTGTGTTACAGTGTTGTGTAAAATACAATAACATTTTACCTGAAGATGACCTAGGAAGGTTGAAAAATTGTTCTTTCTTTATCTGTAAAAGTGTTAATACCTGTTCCAGTCTTTCTGAGATAGTGTAGCATTTTGATTTCTGTGTGTGTGTATATATGAATAGTTTAATAATTATCAGTTAGTTGTTGCTGACAGGTGATTTAAATCAACATTATTAAGCAATGAAGAATGTATAATTCTTTAATGCATTTCCATTACTGGTTCAATTTGCCAGTCATATTCAAGAAAAGTTTACTTACAACTGTTCTAGATGTTTAACTTGTCCAGCCACCACTGATTTGAAAATGTACAGTAAAATATCCCACTTTGTAAAATGAATGTTATTTGTCTTTTATTTTGTTGTATGTGCAGTCTTAAATATGAAGCAGAAATTTCTAATCCTTTACATCTTTGGATTAACCTACATAGATCATAAAGTAAAAAGGGTGTTCCTTGTACAATAGAAATAAATCATTTTAATAAATGGTATAATATTATTAACAAAAAGAAAAATATTTGAAAGACAAAACTTTATTTCTATGAACCGAATCAGGATGTTTAATATAAAACATATAAAAGTTTTTATTTAAAACTTTTTATATAAAAGTGCTGAAACATTAAGTAAAACCTTGTGTAACAGCTTTATTTTAAATTAAAATCTTTAATACACTTTTACCACAACATATTTAATGTATCTTTTATGTATATATTGATAACTTTATGGATGCAGAAGATATAAGTTTATTGAGATCCAATGCAAAAACATACTGTACTTCTCCATTTGTAATAATAATTATATAACTTTTAATTAACAGGTCTATAAATGAATGATGGGTATTACAAAGGGTGCTAATTCCTCTTCAGATATAGCCATTTTGTATATGTTCTTCTGTGAAGATTTACTTCTTAAATTAAATTTCACTTCATTTAATTATACATTGCAATACATGGGTTACTTAATTTCAATAAATAACTTAAACTTTGCCTCAAACATAGTATATCATAAGAAACTGAAATAGGAAAAGTAATTGTGATGATTCATATTTTAGTTATCTAGATATAGACATTTATTTTGTAGAATGCAGAGTTTAGTTGACTCTTTATGATAAAAGATAGAAATTTAATTTTTTTTTTTAATCTTTGGTTTACCTACTTCACATTGTGTTATTTTGAACACTAAAAAGGATTATTATATCACACCTGAAAAGATTTTTAATAGTATGCATTAGTAATAACCATTATGGATAGTTTTCTTATTCATAAATAAACTAAAAGTAACTGAGATAGAGATATTCAACTAAATAAATATTTTACTATTTTTTTATAATTATAAATTTATTTTAAACAATTATTTTTCAATTATAGAAGGCTCCTTACTTAAACGTTGTTTGTTTCTTAAGGGTAACCGTGAATAACTCAGTTAAAAATACCAATTTTTTATTTAGTATGCTGGGACTTCAAATACAATTTCAAGCAGCTAGTCTCTCTGAGCTTTCATGTGTTATATTTGAATAAATCTTACAATTTATAAGCAAGTTATTTTACTTTCATTTTTTAAAGATTTTTATAAGTGTGTGTGTGTGGGAGTCTATATTAGAAGTTTTAGGTGGTTCTGTTTCTACTTTCAAAACTTAAATAATTTTAATGGTGACTGCCTTTCTACATCTGACTGCAGACAGTGAAAATCTGTAGGAGGTGAAATGTTGTGTGTTTTAATTACTTGCCTCCACACCGTTTTTTGTTTTTTCATGAGGGTCAACTTTTTGGATTTTGCTTCATAGGTAGCTTATCCGTAGTGCTTTTTTGGTGCCAGTACCACAAGCTTTAATTCATCATAACAATGGATAACTAACCAGGATTGGATATGCATTAAATGGATATGTATATTGTAACCATAAACTTGAAAATTTATAGTTATAATATATAATCATAAACAAAACACATTAACATGAAAAATATATGTTGCATATTTTTTTAAAAGATCTTAAGGTGCAAGCTAAAATGTGGGATTATAAAATTATCCTCAGTTTTGAAGGTGACTGCAGTAGTACGACCCACATTGTGGTGGGGATACACTGTCTATCAGTCTTAACTTCCAATTTGCTAGTTTCATATAAGAAGAAAATGGAGGTGTTCAAGCCCATAATTTCTTACAGCTATATCACATTTATCTGCCTGCAGACAGTTGTGGGAAGGTGACTGCTCTTCCAAGTTAAAATAAGAATAATAAAAAGGAAAAGATAAACATGAAAAAAATGAATGATAAAAAATAAATAAAGTGAAAATAGCAAAAAAAAATAAGGTTCTACCATTTGGAGGAAAGTAAGATAAAACTTACTTCTTTAAGTAACTTAAATGGTAGTACCTTATTTTCACTTTTTATTTATTTTTTTTCATCTTTTTATGTTTAGCTTATTTTAAGTTTGGAGAGCAGTCACATTCCCACAACTGTCTGCAGGCAGTGAAGGGTAATATAGATGTGGGCTAGGGCACCCACATCTTGCTCTTCTAATTTCTAATTTACTTGTGTGAGACTAGCAAATTGGATGTTAAGACTGATACACAGTGTATTTCTGAAGTCATCTCCAAGACCTATGATACATTTTATAATCACATTGTAACTTGTACCTTAAAATCCTTTTTAAAAATATGCAATATGATTGTTTATGACTTAAATTTATGGTTATAATTAATCAGAGATTGGGATTTGCTGTTTTTAATGCAGAACTTTCTCGTGATTTTGTTTATTCATTTAGCTTCACTTGGATGTAATTATTTAATTTCACATGCATACGTGTGTGTGTAGAGAGAGAGAGACAAAGTTAATACTGAATAGAGTTAAGTGAATTGCATTAAAACAATAAATCCAAACCTCTGACTAATTATATTAGTTTGTTATAAGCAAAAACAAACCAAAACAAGCTTGTTTTTAATTATAATACTTTTATTTTTATGGTGTTATTGTTTTTAAATAAATACTTAAATTTCAGTTATTTTTTCTTAAAACATAGAACAATAAATAAAAATATTTGGAAAATTGATTTCTACTAAGCATGTTGATATAAAGTGTTTGTTTACATTTAAGTCCTACTCTCTAACTGTCATCATAAGCATCATCCAAATTCATGTGCAGAAGTGAAAACTTTACACTTTCCAATGATATAATACAGTTACAAGAGAAAGTGTTTGTACCCCTGCTTCCCAAGTGGTTTTTTGCTCATAACTTAAAAAATATCATGAGTAGGCTAATAGAAGTATAATACATTATAAATATTATGCTAACACGTACCTACGTAAGTTTTTTGTAAATTAAACAACAAATAATCAAAAATAGGATGAGCAGGAAGTGTTTGTACAGATCAGAACATGTGAAAAAACTGATATTCCCATAAAAAAATTTGTTTAGTTTGGTGAATAAACTTCATTATACCATTCCAGAACTAATGGGTTTATAATTATTGGAATTTAGCTAGCAAAAAATTTACTTCCTGCAATTTAGCTCCTTCTCCGTCATTATCTGCTTGGTCATCATGGTGAACAGGAAACAGCTGTCTTGTGATTTAAAAAAGAAAACAAATAATTGTAAAATACAAGTTTCATATGTCTCTTTCCAGTATTGCTATACAACTTACTGTGCCCGGACATCCTACCGAAATACCAGAGAGAACCAAGAGGAAGGTTCTCGGAGAAGTTAATAGGAACCCTCATTTAACACATAATGGCATACAGAAACTGGTAAGGGAAACTTGGGTCAAAGTAAGCACCTCTACAGTCACTAACATGTTATTCTTTCCTGGGTTCAAAGCATGTCGTCCTTTTAGAACTCCATATTTAAAGCTTGTTCATTTAGAAACACGATTGTGGTGTGCACAGAAGCATATAGATAAACCCTTTACCTATTGGAAGAGTATTCTTTGGTCAGATGAGACTAAACTAAAGCTTTTCGGCTACAATGATGGTTGCTATATTTTCCATAAGAAGGTGGAACGAAATCTTCCAAAGAACACCGTCCCTACAGTTAAACACGTAGATGGCTCAATCATACTTTGGGGTTTCTTCAGCTCTTCTGGTGTAGGCAGACTTCACGGCATCTACGGAATCATGACAAAAAGAAGAGTACGTTGATATATTAGGCACTTGTATCAAGAATGATGCTCGGAACTTCTGGCTTGGGTGTCGTTGGATCTTCCAGCACGACAATTACCCTAAGGACATATCAAAATATGTGCAATCTTGGTTGCAGAAGAACCATATAAGCATTTTGAAGTGGCCATCACAGTCACCTAATCTCAACCCAATTGAAAATGTTTGGCATGAGTTGAAGACCAGGGTTCATCAGCGTCATCCGAAAAACTTGCAAGAGTTGGAGGCCTTTTGTAAAGAAGAATGGAAGAAAATACCAGTCGAATACTGTCAAATGATCATGGAGGGCTGTGAAGAAATATTGTGCCAAGTAATTCACCTGAAAGGCTACACAACTGACCATTAAAGTAGACACACGAACACTTTTTGCCTTTCTTATGTTTGGTTATTTGTTTATAAACAGTTTATTTGTTGTTCAATTTACATAAAAATTTATGCAGATGTGTGTTAGTAAAATATTTATAATATACTGTACTTTCATTATCCTAATCGTGATACTTCTTAAGTTATGAGGAAGAAAACTACACACAATGCAGGGGTACGAAACTTTGCCTTAACTGTAATTTTTTTCTAGTAAATACCTTAACACAAGAAGAGTAATATAATTGTATGTAAGAAATAAATAGCTTTTGATTGATTCTAAGATTATTTATATTCAAAAGTATGAGTAGATAAGTCTTCTCAAATGAAGAAATGGTGGGTGGAGCCTGTATGGTTGATTCACTAAATATTAAGATATCTCAGTAAATGAGAAAGGTAGGAGATTCTTATTTTATGTTCTATCTTGCCAAGGTCAGAAAGTTGAGTTTCTAATTCATAAGAAACTATAAATGTTATATAGTGAGGATTGTATGATCTGGCAGAACCCAGAATGCAACATACCACGTCACACAAAAATTCATATTTAGCCTTATCTTGTTATACTTACTTTCATATTAATAAGAAATTAACTAATGTATAATATTAAAATTTGAATTATAATTTACAGTTTTATGCTAATCTTGTTGATTTGCATTTGTAAAGTGATTAAATAATTTTGAATATAAGTCTACAAACAAGATGACATGTTCTCTTAACTCCTCCACATGTCTGTAGGGCTAACATTGTGACTGAATCTCTACTTTCATACCTGCATCAATAAAATGTATATTTTTAGTATTGGGTTTTCATTGTAGACAACACCTGGAGGTCATTGGGGAACACCAGGGTTTGTGGCAGGACCATATTCCCAACAGACCACAGTTCAACCTATGATGGTACCACAGGCTTATATGGTAAGCCAAATTGATGATCCTTGTGAAACTACTATGAACTTATTAAAAACTTTTCTCCATTAGTAAGTGTTAGTTTTATTGGTGTAGACTAATCTACTATTACAGCAAGTGGTATTTTAGCTAGTGTAGGCTTCAAATACATGTAAATTATTGAAATTTAATATATGTACACATTTATGTTCCCACACAAAAACAAATTAACCATTTATCATTTTTGCTGAATATTACAACATCCACAGATGTTATACACTGTGCATTTTGAACTTGTAATTGATAGAAACATAGGGTTCAAAATTAGTATTTTTCGCTATTAATATTTCATTGATCAGAATTGTTAAAAACTAGAAAACAAACATTTGACCAAGAACTCAAAACCCATTGAAGATTTATCTGAGTATCAAGAAATTTGATATTATTGAATTTTTATATAATTGGTGTACATTTTAGAGTTTTGCTTGCAGTAACCAATACTATATGGAATTGATGTATTCATACTCGAATTATGTGATTTAATGATTAGCATTCAAACATTCATTGTCACATGTATCCTGTATTGAAGGATACTATTTATTTTAAAGTAACTTCTTCAATTTAAATAGTTATTTACTTATGAGAAAGTTTTTAGTTCAAAAATTATCGTTAAAATGTTTCTATTTATATTTAACGAATATTTGAACTAAGAAAACTTCTTTAGAAAAGTATATGAAAATACACAGATGTGAAATTATGAATTAGGGACCACAATATATAAAGAGCAAAGCAACAATACTACAAATGTTTTATAGAAATGAATTTTATGTGTTGTCCAGTACTTTGTGTGGAAATGAAATAATTTATTTTTATTGCTTTTTATTCTTTTTTTTTAGCTAACAGGTATGAGAGGACCTATGGCCCCAGCTGGTATGGGAATGGGCATTGGTGCTCATCACTCTTTGCAGCAACCTCCTATGGGAATGTACACTAGTATGCAACCTCAACAACGTGCTGTTTCACAGATCAGTACTTCGCATGCCCCTGCCTCTACTGTTAATGACCCATTTGGTGCTTTGTGAACAGTGAGTTGCCTCTTTTATGATATTTTCATGTTTATATTTGATACAAATATTACCTGGGTTGTTGGATTCTTGAAATTGTATATTAGAGTTCCATCAGATTGTTAAACAGTTGATAGATGGCACATAAATGTATTAAATAAGAAAAACTTTGATGGGCTGTTCAAGAAGAAAAATACTTTTTTTGTCATTATCATTGTACTTTTTTTCTTGTGCTTGTTCATGATATGAAGCTAAATATACCATGATACTCTCTGAAAGTTTAAAAGTCAAACTGTTAAACTCAAAAGTTTATACATGGTGTGCAAATCCTTGCCATAAAAAAATTTAATCATGGAAGTTTAAAAAATTAACAAATGCACATGTATATTAAGATTTTTATCCTTTATCATTCTGACCTGACTCTCTTGCATATTGTGTGACCTTTAGTGTTACATTCAAAATGTAATTATAAATCCAATTTATACATTAGCTAATTTTGAAATATTGAAAGAGTTCTTGGTCTTGATTTAACTATATCAAGTGATGCATATGAACTTGTTTCGGAATAATACAACATCAAAAAGACTATAGTTTACAACCAATTAGGAAAAAACTACATAATTACAAGGAAGAACCTTTAAAATTGAACCACCTATCTTCATGATTAGCTGAAATATCAATAATTTTCTCAAACCTATTAAAGAACCATCTTTCTCTCTGATTTTTGAGATTGTTTTGCTAATCAACTCTTCATTGGTGAGGTACATGCTTTATAACCAATAGGAACAGTAGATTCCACTCTGTAGAAGGCTTGTTACAATTATTTGATTTTAATACCTACAGAATAAGTCTGCATAGTTTCTTTGTAAACATCATATACCTGCTCCAGACTTCTGAAAGAAGTTTTTAAACCTGTTTATATATTTTACTTGAGATAAATTATAGTAACTTTGGAATGTTGTATTCTAATGACTAATGCACGTTTTGTGTTTTAATATATATATTTGAAAGTTGCATTTTTTTTAATGTAGTAAGTACTACAGATCCCCATTTTTGTGTTAATGTACTTTAACTAATGTGAAATATCATCAATGTACAATGAAATGAAAAATAAAAAAACATTAAATGATGTTGAGTAGAAAATATAAGAGAATAAAATGAAAGTTATTAATTTTAATTGTAGCATGAAAATTGCAACTTGCAATAATGGCTTTGTAAATTCATATATAAGCCTGTTGTAAGAGTACTTTTTCAAAAAGCATTGTTTTGGATACAACAGATTTAGTAGTTACTGAAAGATTACTAAATTTTGTAAAGTGTGCTTAGTAAATTCAGAATGATTGTAAACATGTGCATAGCTTCACAGATACAGGATGAGTTGATTTGAATGAGTCCGTGAACAGAGGATTAAAAAATATTCTAAAGCAAGATAAATAATGGTATTGAAGAAAATTAATTTTTATAATTGCTCAGTGGAAATTTCATTAGTAGGCTTCCTTTGTAAATACATGATTTACTCCCATTTTTATTCATTACTTTGAATAAAAATCAAGTATTTTTATTGCAGGCTAGACCACGTGATTTTTAATTAAATAAATATTAGTATTTTAATATATTTTGTGATAGGGATTCAACTATCACCTGAAGAATTGAGTATAGACAAAAATCTTTAGTTGGAAACTAGAAGTTTACTGCTTGGTGGAAGAAGACTCAGAAACTCCAGAACTGTTGTATCCTCACTTAGTATTTCATTATTTTCTTAACAAGTTAAATTTTGTTTTCCATGGATTTTTTTTCATTGTATATTACAGGCGATAAGGGTGGTTACAACAGAAAATCAATTTACATTACAAGAGTTGTAGATTAAAAAAAACGTATAAGTTTATGTGCAAATGTTTATCTTGATAAGGATTATCTTGAATGATATTTGTGAAAGTGGCTTCTAGAAAAATAACATGAAAGCTTTATCTCAGATCTTATTTCACCTAATTTTACTATTCTTTAATAACAAGTTTTAGAAGCTTCAGGTAAAGTTACAAATATTGTGCATGTATATAAATATATATATATTATTGAGTAGACATTGATTTTGATTTTGTCATACATAAAAATTTCCATTTTTTGCCTACGTTAATATAAGAGCATCAATATTTTGATAAAACAAGATACATATCATAATATTTAAAAATTGGTGGTTAAAGAAGTTATTAAAAGTGGGACTTCTGGTTTTAGGTTCTAATTTGTTCTAGAAGTGGCTTTAATAGAAATGTTGGTTAAATGAGTGAAAAGAAATTACAGTAAACCTTTTTGTGAAGCTCATTTCTTTTCATATCTGCAATTGGAGGATAACCAGATTTGCTCTTTTGTTTCATTTGCAAATGAAATAGGTTGATAGCATTTTATAGTACAGTCACAGTTCATTTATAATAATTATTGACAAAACTATATGACAGGTGCTTTGTTTTGTATAAAACTTATATTTTGTATTTAAATGCATCTTTTCCACAGCAGTTTTAATCTTGTCTTATTGCACTTTTAAAACAAAACTTATCTCTCAAGATACAGTTAGTAAATGCATGGGAAACTTGAATTAGCTTAATAATTAAAATTTGGTAGCACTTGAAATGTGGTTATACTTCAAATTATTAATTGTTTGTTTTTGTAACATTGTTATTTTTATAACATAAAATGTGTTCTTTATGACTTATGATGAAACATACAGATTGGAAGAATTAAATGTAGTTTATTGACAACATACATTTATTTCTGTTTTTCTACTGAAATTTTTTTTATATAAAAACTTTGAAAAATAAATTAGAATTTTTTCTGCATTTTTATTTTAGGGTATAATACTTTTCTGAAATAAAATAGTTTAACGCACATTTCTGATTGCAACTGCATAATCTCATTCTGGCTGAACTGTGGCATCTTATGATGAAATTAGTTTTGTTGCAGGTTAAGATTCTACTCCATCAAGTGATTGTGTTGTTTATTGTAATAAAAATACATTTCCTATTGATCTGTTGTATTAAAATAAATTTTTGAAATACAAATTCTATGTTGTGTTTATCATTTATGTACTACTTTAGTTTTATACCTTGTGGATACATGTTTTAACAAAACTATTTTATTCATCAGTCATTCTTCCCAAAATTTAAGACATACTAGTTACAGCTGGGTAACTTAGTTTTGTGTAACTCTTATATTAAAAAGACAGTAATAAAACCTATGAAATCTTGTTGTCCACTTTCTCCTCTTAAAATTGAGAATAGCATAATAATCATTAATGTTTAACCCTTCTCTTGGAAATGGGGCATGAGTTTGCCTGTAGAAGAGCTTTGGATATTGGAGCTAGTGAACTAGGTTCAAATCTGCAATATACCACAAAATAGTTCCTGAACTTTAAAACTGTACGTGAGTTATAAGAGAGACATTAAATCCTCTACCCTTAGCATATTTGGTAGGGTACTGCTCCACTGGTCAGAAGTTCCAAATAAGGGATGGCAGCAGATAATCTTAGTTGCTTAGCCATAAATAGAAAATTCTTATAAGAGAGGAGTATCAGGCTTGTATTATGTACAGACTTGGTTATCTGTTTTAGAGGAACTTGTATTCAAACTGCAAAAGTCTCCTGATGGGGAAAATGCCAAGTTTACAGATTTACAATGCTAAAATCAAGGATACATTTTTCAATGGTGGATTCAGCAAATAATAGGGTGGTTTCTCTTCAAAAAGACGAAAACTGAAAATATTGCTAGAAATTCCACAAATCATATTGAATCATAATAATGAGCTGACTTTCTGAAACTGGTTTAAACTGAGTGTGATAATAAATGATTTAAAAAGTAATTTACCCTTACCAATATACTATGCATAGTTTGTTATCTAACCACACGTTTTTCAACTCTACTATGACTGTACTTTAGCTTTACTGTACACTTAATGAGAAAAACAAATTAGACTTTTTTTTATATCATTAATAACCACGTAGTATAAAATATTTGGTAATTTTTTTGCTTGTAATAACTTTCAATAAAACAAAAACTGACCAAACTGTTTGAAATTATTTTCTGTGTAAAATGCTGCTGTAAACTTTTTAATATTTTATATATTTATTTTCAAGAGCAATATCGAAATAGTTCCAGTAACAGTGGTGTTACAACATTGATGTCAGAAGTGAAATTGTTTTGATAAAAATAAAATAGAATAAACTTCACTATATTAATAAGATTGCAAAACAGGATCAAAACTTATTAGAGATGAGTTAAAAGAAAAGAGATTAAATACTCAAAAAGTGATTAAAAATGAGTAAAGAAAAGATCTATAAAACTATTGAAGGATTTCAGGAAGTACAGAAATGTAATGAGAATTTAATAAGTTCAAAAATAATTCTTTTAAAAAAAGAATTGGGAAACGTGAAGATCAATTGTTCACACCTTTTATGTTTCTGCTAAAAGATTTCAATGTAAAACACTGTTTATTATCAAATACAGAATTGAATATATCTTTATGCCATCTATAACTGCAAAACGTTTCTGTACTACTTTATCCATGATGCTGTCAAATCAGATTTTGGAATTTGTTTGGCTAATTCAACAATTTTGCTCATTTGAGAAACCAACAGACTATGACATGGAGGCATATCAAGCTTAGTTTAAAACTATTTCCAGATTAAACAATAATTGTGAGTAAATGCTATTTTTGCTACCCATTTATTGGTAGGTGGTTTAGAGTGACACAACAAAAGAGTATGAAAAGCAAAGTTTAAAAGTAGTGTGTACAGGAAGAAAAAGAGATCTTATCCAAACATGCAGAAGTAAAATAACTTTTGTTCTTTAACTGTAATTTTCTGATTTTTAAAAAGTGTATTTTTGTGTTGCTCATGCTTAATACTTTGGTTAAAGTTTAGGAATGGCATTTTTTGGAATGAGGGACTTACACATGAGGAGAGGAATTCTACTTTTAGGGTGGTTTGGAAGAGTAGTGAGTTCTAAAATAAAATACTTCTTTTTGTTGTAGACTTTATGCTGATGCTAAAAAAGCTGTCTAAAATCATGATCTAGTTGTGCTCTGGAACCTTCACAGTTTCTGAACAGATTGTATGCTTAAGAATTAACAGGGGGTACAAATGACTGGGAATCAATTTAACAAATTGGTAGGTAGAAGTCCTGAAACCACTTAGCTGATTCCTGAAGGATTTTCAGGCATTGTTGTTGAAAGTAGTTTAACCCTACTTCATGTTACTCATGACCAGCCAAAGGAGACAGTAAGCACTGAATGGTGGTAGAGGTGCCATGTGATAGACAAAATTTACTCTTGAGATGTGCAGCATGCTGTTTGAGATGATGATGGATTTGTGTAGAGTTGGAAGAACTTTTACAGCAACTTATTATATTCTTCCTAAGAGTAGCAAATGCCAAATGTTCATTTGAACAAAGGGGCTCTGCATAATGTATGCAGCCATAAATCCATGTGAGCTAGAAGAAGCATATTTCTCTTGTTTTTTAAGGATTCAGCCAAGGAAGACCTAAAAATTTCAAAGAGATCGTTGGTCTGAATACATGAACTCAAGAATAGGCAGTACAATGTTTGAGATTGTCTAAAGAAACAAATGCTTGAGTCATTTACATTCTTAAGTAAAAAGTGGGCCAATGACTGGGTTACAGTGTCCACAGTCTTTAAACAATGGAGAGCTGAACTTTTCGTCAGACTGGGTTCAAGGCTTGTAAGAGAGGTTGTTCAAAGAAATTGGCAACTAATGCAGATCATTTACAGAGAAAGGTATATCTCATCCCTGCATCAGTAGATGGAAAAGATATTATCATGTGGCATAACGTGAATATTGCGATATAAACATGTTATCAATGAAAGTATCTGTAGTGTGAATACGTTTAAAGTTGTTACTTCAAAAAGTTTTAGAAGCTCTAATCACTATTTAGTTGCTGTACCTCAACTAGACAAATTTCACAAGATGCCTACATCTTTGAAGGAATGTTTCAAGAGGATCTACTCAACTGTAGACAAATCCACAGTGAATGGACAGGACTACCTATTGTATTTTGTCAAAAATTCTTGCGTATCTCTATACTCTTAACTAAAACAGCTGTTATTAAGTGTAACGCTTAGTACGGTTTCAGAAGAAAGGATTGAAAATTATTACCAAGATTATTAATGCATCTGAGGGATGAAAGTACTGTGTAATCCAAAATACCAAATATAGCTTGTGTGTGTTTAAAAATACATTTAAGTAGAGTTATAGAATAAGTATATGTGACTTGTACTTAGCTTCCACGTGTGCAGTGAAGGAACATTCTGTTCAACAACACAAAATTAGGCTGTCGTGTATCTTAGTGGAAAAACTCGTTTTTCGCAATATTTATTTTCGTATCATGCTAATCATATGTGAATCAATCCATCATCTATAGCGGCACAGTACTATGACCGTATGACGACTGTTTTTTGTTTTTATCTGTAGAGGAACAGTTGTATTTAACTGCTAAATGTTGTAGTTAACATGTATTAAGTGAAAAGTATTCTGTGGCAAACAACCTAGATATTAAACCTGTTTGAAAACATTTTAGCCGAAGTCTTAGTTCAGCCGCATTCTGGGCGTGGCTATTTTAGCATGGTGAAGAAAAAAGTCGAATTTACTAGTTCAAGTGACAGTACAATCTCGAAGTGCAACTTGTGAGTGTAATACTGACCCTCTTAGGCACTGCAGTATGATCACAAAGTTTTGCGATGGCGAACAGTGAATAAAATGAAAAATGTTTTCTCACTAGAAATTTAAGTTTTTTCAATGCCATTAGTTTATAAACATTTTATTTAGTTTTAGTTCCTATTTTGTTTGGTTTATTATCTTGCTTTTTTGTGAAAGTTTATTTTATCTTTCAAACTTAAATTGTTGCCTTGCCCGTCCATTTCCAGCCATAATTATTAAATAAATAATAACTTTAACCTTTGCTGGCATTTCTTACTTTTTTGATTTGGTAGGGAAACGGACGGCCAATAGCTAATAGCAACTACTGCTACCCGTAAGCTATTTTAACGAGTAGTTATGCATATATTGTGCAGTGATAAAATTTGTTTAATGCACATCCAATCAAAATGGTTTAAATAATGTTTAATGCATGTAAATGATTTCATGTCAGTTATTACAAGAATATCCATACCACTGGTAGAGCTTTAAAATGCATAAAATATCCAATGTTTAGTGATTCGAAACAGTTTAAACTTATCACCAAATTTCATTTAAAAAGTATAAATTTACCAGGCCCCCTCCTCTTTATACCGCAGGTTGAACTACCATAGTCAACATAGTGATGAATTTTCTTAATATCTTATTCGCTAACTCTTGGACAACTCAATTTAATAGTATTATTTGGGAGTTATTCTTATAATGCATCCAAAGTTCAAACTGTTAAGCACTATTTTTTTCCAGTAATGGATTGCAAATATTTGACCCCCGGCAGTTCGGCATGCTATGTCAACATAATTGACGTTTCATGAAAACGTGTTTTCAAATATTTCTGGGTAAGTTAGAAGGTAAAAAAGAAAAAAAAATATTGTCCAAATACTTGATATTTCAAGTTGGTTTGTAACTATCTACCCAGAACTCTTGTTAAAATTCAAGTGCAATATATCATGTAAAATTCCCTCGGTGACAAAACTGTATGTTTGCGGACTTATATCGCTAAAAATCAGATTTCGATACCCGTGGTGGATATATCTCATTTTGTAGCTTTGCGTATAACTATAAACAAATTTATAGTTAATTTTCTGAAAGTAAACACTAACAAATTCCGTACAAGTTTAGAGGTTTCAGGATTTGATGTTCAAAGATAAAACTACCTATCCTTGAAATTAATATGTACATATACTTTCTCTTTTTAATCCCCTCGGTGTGGATTCCTGTACGTGGTGAGGGGACCTCCCAGGGAAGTTTCTGATATGTCTGGTTACCTTCTCTGTGATCTAAACATCCACCCACGTGTTTGCCGTGCGTGGCGACCCGTGAAGGGTAGGAGAGGATCCTGGTGGTTGAGGGGTCCAACCCTAACACACCACTTCGGCCTCGAACTCCTGTAGACGGACGGCCTTTGGGTGGCCCCCTTGGGTCAATCGGTTGGTCCACTTAGGCTAAAGCCAACCAAGTACCAGTGTTGGAAGTTCTCACGGGTGTTGTGGACATTGTGCCTGATGCTGGTGTTTGGGTATAGTGCTCACGAAACCCAGGCGTTGCAGCATTGTCCTTGCATGACTTTGTAGGGCTCCATGGTGGTGGGGTCAGTGAGTACTGAAACTTTTCCTATGGATCCTCCAAAAAATTTAAATAAAATTGTAAAAAACAGTCAACGGGTAAGCGACCACGTCTTGAAGACTGAGCAGCAATCTTCAACATCAGTAACACACGTACCTCGTTTTCTCATATTACATTCTCCCCACTGAAGGAGTTTATGCAGTGAGGCGCAACTCCACTCGCAAAGATGGAGTTACACTGCCAACAAATACCCTCGTTTTAACATTTACTTCACCACGTGCACCTGCCACCATCAAGGCAGGTTATCTCATTTGCATGGTTCGGCCATACATTCAAAACCCTCTTCGATGTTTCCAATGTCAGAGATTCGGCCACTCAAAGACATCTTGTCGTGGTTCCCTGACATGTGCTCGTTGTAGAGGCAAGGACCACGATGCCTATGACTGTGACATGAACCCACATTGCATAAACTGCAATGGTTCTTACCCCTCTTACTATCATTCTTGCCCAAAATGGTTGGAGGAAAAAGAGGTGCATCGTTTGAAAACGACACATAACATTAGTTATCCTTAAGGCTCGGAAATTGCTGTCCACAACTCCATCTCGGACATATGCTGCTGCACTTCATCCCACAACTACAGTGGGAGTGCAGACAGATCTCTCTGTGCCTCCAAGAGAATCGTTTTCAAAACAAATGAAAAGCCTTTTGACCTCCATGGTTAAAAAAGTCGATGAATCGATTTCCACACCCATCTCTGTTCCTCCCATACCTTTCAACAAACCTCAAGATCCACGTCCTTCAGTTTCAAATACAGGCATTTTTTCTGATATATCGTTTTCTCTCACCATGAGACAAAACAATTATACTTTCGCGTCCTCAGTCACTGGACAATAACAAAAACCTGCCCATTCGACCCAGAGCAGGATCCATGGAGGTTGATAGACCTCCTCCGATTAAAAACAGTAAAGAAAAAAGACGTGGTCGTAAACCGAAGGGTTCTGCAGCCACTTCACCTACCCGTTCTTAAAAATGGCTACCTTGATACAATGGAACTGTCAAAGTTTACATTCTAATCTGGATGATATCAAAACGCTGATTGCTTCCTACCATCCTGTTTGTCTTTCTCTACAAGAAACATTTCTCAAATCTGCTGATAAAGTCTCCATTCGGCAGTTTTCTCTGTACAGAAATGACAGGTTGTGTGATGGTCGAGTACATGGAGGGGTGGCACTGTTGGTTGATCAAAATGTGCCCACCCTGTCTTTGTCACTCAACACACCCTTGTAGGCCGTAACCATCCGTGTTTCCTTGGGTCGTACCATCACTGTTTGTTCTCTGCACCTGTCCCCTGGAGAGACATATGATCAATCAGACCTTGATGTTCTCGTTGAGCAGTTGCCGTCTCCATTTCTAATTCTGGGGGATTTTAATGGACATGATCTCCTTTGGGGAAGTGCTATTATTAATGGGAGGAGTCGATCTGTAGAGCAGATTCTCTCTGATCACAATCTTTTTCTTTTCAATACTGGTTCTTCCACTTACTTTCATGCACCTAGTCAGTCCTTTACCGCTGTTGATCTCTCAGTTTGCTCCCCTTCATTATTCTCCCATTTTGCATGGAGGGTTGACAATAATCTACAAGGCAGTGATCATTTTCCGATCCTTTTAAGAGAGACTGGCCGTGGTCGATGCCACCCAACCCGCGTGCTCCGGTGGAAGCTGGATCAGGCAGACTGGTCCACTTTCACTGCTCTCGCAGAACTTGATCCTGCCATCGTAGATCAGCCATCAACAGACGACTGTGTAGCAGCGGTAACTGATTGTATTATACATGCAGCTGCTCAATGTATTCCTAAAACCTAGACACGTTTTCAACGATATCCTCGTCCATGGTGGAATCCTGCTTGCCACTTAGCATGGAAGGCTCAAAAACGGGCCTGGGATACTTTTCGTAGATATCCCACACTTTCAAACCGGGTTGCTTTCCAACGGGCCCACGCACATGCTAGGTGGGTAAGACGTCAAAGCCAGAAGGTATCTTGGATTAAGTTCACAACCAGCATATATTCTTTCACCAGTTCCAAGATTATATGGGACAAGATCCGAAAGGTTAATGGGCACTACAATTCTGTTTCCCTCTCGATCTTACTCTCTGATGGTCAGGAGGTGACTGATGTCCGGAACATTGCGAACACTTTAGGTGAAAGCTTTTGCCGGGTATTTAGCAATTCTGCTTGTTCCTCCACCTTCCTGGCCATCAAGACTCGGGCAGAGCGATCACCTTTTTCCTTTCGAACTGACTGTTTCTTTGACTATAAAATGGCCCTTCATCGATCTGCCAGTACGTCTGTTGGACTTCATGATATTCATTATGACATGCTGCACCATCTATCTCCTGCTTCTCTTGATGTCCTTCTGATTGTCTTCAACCGGATTTGGCAGGAGAATGTTTTTCCTGATGCCTGGCGCCACGCTATTACTTTACCTTTCTCTGAGCCAGGGAAAGATCCGAAGATTCCTTCAAACTATCGTCCAGTTGTTTTGACGAGCTGTCTCTGTAAGACCTTAGAAAGGATGGTTAATGCTCGTCTTGTTTGGTTCCTAGAATCAAACAACCTTCTCTCGCCCACCAAGTGTGGGTTCCGTCGACAGCACTTCGCCACAGACCACCTAATTCGTCTTGAAACATCTATCAGAGAAGTCTTTCTCAACCGCCAACATCTTGTATCGATATTCTTTGACATAGAGAAGGGTTACGACACAATATGGAGGTATGGCGTTTAGCGAAACTTCCATACATATGGGTTAAGCCGCCATCTACCCATGTTTATTGAAAATTTTTTAATGGACAGGAGATTCCAAGTCGTGTGGGTTCGACACTTTCCCGTTCTTTTGTACAGTAACTTGGAGTCCCTCAAGGCTGTGTATTGAGTGTGTCACACTCTTTAGTATAAAGATAAATGTGATCACTGAACAACTCCTTCTCACTGTTGCGAATGGGTTGTATGTTGACGACTTTCACATCTCATGTCAGTTGTCAAACATGAGATATATTGCGCGGCAACTACAAACTGCCCTCTCTCTCCAAAACTGTATGCATGCACTTATGCCGTCGATGAGGTATTCACCCTGATTCTGAACTTCATATCGGTGAAGTTTTGCTGCTAGTGGTCCCGGAGACAAAGTTCTTGGGGCTTATCTTTGATCGTAAACTGACCTTTATACCACACTTAAAACAGCTTCGGGTCAAATGCATAAGAGCACTGAACATCCTCCGTGTCCTCTCTTCTACCAGTTTGGGGGCAGATCGCTGTTCAATGTTAAAGATATATCGTGCTCTTATTAGATCGAAACTCGACTTTGGTCTATGGCTCTGCCAGACCCTCGGCCTTAAGGATGCTAGACCCCATTCATCACCAAAGACTTCGACTCTTTACTGGGGCTTTCTGTACCTCTCTAGATCAAAGCATATACATTGAATCTCATGAACCTCCTCTACACCTTCGCCGTTTGCAACTATCTTTACAATATGCTTCGAGACTTCATTCCTTACCAAAGGAATGTGTTTTCCTTCCTTGGTGGGCAGTACTTTTTCAGAACAGATGATCTGTCATTGCTCCATTTGGCCTTCGCATCCGGGTGCAATTGGATGAATTGGTTCTGTTCTTGGATAACATTGCAGATTCCACAAGTCAGCTCATCCCTCCTTGGCTTATTACAGCCCCCAAATGTGATCTTTCTTTCAGCCACCTAAAAAAGGCAGATACTTCAGATTGGAAGTACCGTCTTTTATTCAATGAATATCTTTCAAACAATCATTCGGTTTCCATTTATACAGACGGTTCCAAATCAGGTAATTCAGTGGGCTTTGCTATGGGTCAGTAGTTGCACGCACAATCCCCTCTACAGCTTCTGTGTTCACTGCTGAACTGTATGCCATATCTCTTGCCCTGGATCATATTGCAGCTGAGCAGTACTCCAACTGCACTATTTATACTGATTCTGTTAGTTCTATACTTGCCTTGGAATCGCTACACGTTAGCTCACATCCTATTCTCGCTGATATTCGAATCCGACTGGCCTATTTCTCATTAGCAGCTACTTCAATCCAGTTTTTCTGGATACCAGGCCATGTTGGTATTCGCAGGAACGATCTTGCAGACATGGCAGCTAAATATGTCTGCTTCAGCACCATCACCCCTATGCCTATTCCGTACATGGACTATGGTGTTGTCTTCAAGGCTCGGCTCCGTGCCAGCTGGCAGACCACTTGGAGTGAGCAACGCGACAACAAACTTGTTCAAATCAAACCCAAAATTGGACTTTGGCCATCTAGCTTCCGTAAAGTTCGGAAGGAGGAAGTTGTTTTAACTAGGCTATTCATTGGTCACAGTTTTTTAACACATCATTTCCTTTTATCTGGAACTGATGCACCAATGTGTAGTTTGTGTGACACTCAAATCGCTACCAGCCACGTTTTACTTTTTTGCCATCGTTAAAATTCTCAACGACGGCAATATTTTAAACATATTTTTTTTCAGGGTTAACTGTAACATTGGACAGAGTTATTGGTGATAGTGACTCTGTCCACCTTGATAACGTTTTTAATTTTTTAATGGCCATTAATCTTTTTAATCTCATTTATGTGTTGCATATTTATTCATAACACCTTTTTATTTGTGGCTCCTTTTTTACAGTTTTAATCTCTCTCATTCAATTTGACATTGGACAATGGCCAGAACATTAAATAACTCGACACCAGGACTGGAAAGGCCAACTTCAGGTGATTGCTCATCCCTCCATGGCTTATTACAGCCCCCAAATGTGATCTTTCTTTCAGCCACCTAAAAAAGGCAGATATTTCAGATTGGAAGTACCGTCTTTTATTCAATGAATATCTTTCAAACAATCATTCTGTTTGAACTACTCGTTAGTCGTCCTGGCGAGTTGTTATTATACTTTTGCTGCATATCATTTCTCACTTTTACAACTTTACGTTTTTGTACTGGCCATATTGACTCATAACCCGGAACCAGGACTGGAAAGATCAACTTCAGGTGACTGACGGTGGTTTTTATACTTACCTGTTAGTCTTCCTGGCGGGTTGTGATCATTACCATTCTGCTACAGGTAGTCCTTTACAAGTTTGTTGACTGGATGTTGACATTGGTTTTGCACCATTTTCTGTTTTAATTGCCGTTTTGCTTTTATCTTCAATTACCTTTACATATTTTACTCCATTTACTTGACTTTTATCTTTTTACTGGACATTTGGCTACTCATTGTTGCGATTTTGCTATGTGTCTTTTAAAACTTCTATTCTTTTACATTTTGATACTGGTTGCTATGACACATAACCCAGAACCAGGACTGGAAAGACCAACTTCAGGTGACTGACGATGGGTCTTGTACCTGCCTGTTAGTCTTCCTGGCGGATTATGATTATACCTTTTTGATAGAGTAAATACCTTACAACTTCTTAGACTCTGCCTTCTATCTTAACGTTGTAGACTAGGTGTCAACATTGGTTTTATATATTTTTTTTATCTTCATTTCCATTTATGTCTTTAACTACATTTCTTTTATTTTTTTACATTTTTACCGGATGGCTGGCGCAGATAGCCTCGTTGCTTTGTGCCATAAAACACTAAATCAATCAATCAATCAATCAACTCTTTTTAATGAGACTTTTAAGTACATCTGTTTGCAACATAATGTACGGAGCGTTAAACTCGTTTAACGTGTTTGCCTCACTTGTAAAAGTAGCTATATCTGTAAAAACTTTGTATATATTATTAATGAGTCGGTTTCTTTGTCTTTTATTTTTCCTCTTCTTAAACTAAAGCGTGTTAACTAGATCACTGCCATTAAATTTTACAATGTATTATTATCTCGGTATAATAGTTTTTGTTCCGCTATTTTCAACTTCTTCAATATTTGATATCCATTTCACTCTTGGTCTTTCTATAGGCTCCTTGCGATTGGTAGTCTTCAATCCATAAATTTCTTTGGCTACTTTAACTATTTGCTCAATATGACCATACCACTTCAACTGACAATTTTTTTATAAATTCCACCTCATGAGTCCACTCAAAGCTCTTTATGTTATCCATTCCCATTCTGTCTTTACGAGTAACTCCATATGTGACTCTCGAGATTCTCCATTCTGTTGCTTTATTTCACTTTATCCTTTTTTGGTTAGCTCTCATGTTTCCTAGTCGTATATGAGTGATGGTCTTATAAATGGTAACTTTTACCTTTCTTCTTGTTTTCTTTTCTTTAAATAAAGATTACGGTACTTAGGTATCCATTTCTTTGACATATATGTCCATTATTCATTCATTTTTAAGGTTTACCTGAAGATATTTTAAATTATTAACCTTTTTAAACTGATGATTGCAAACCCGTATATCATAAATTTTCTCTTGCCTACAAAGTATCAACACTAAATGTTTATCAGCATTCAGTTTCATTTCAGTTCTCTATTGTATTACTGTGATATCTTTCCAGTTCTCTTACGGGATGTTAACTAATTCAGGATTCTACAGAGTAAGGCATCATCATCTTGTTTGAACAACTCTATAGGCAATTTTCCATTTGTTTTATCGCTGCCTTCTTCTTACGAAATTTTTCATTTCCAAGCTCATTTTTATCCAACTCATTCGTTTGATCTAACTGTACCTTTGAACCATATTTAAAGTGCCAAAAAATATTGTTTTTCACCAGAGTTATCGATAACTATTATTAAAATATCATCATAATCTTTAATTGTTCTGGATTGTTCTCTACTACCTCTCATGTATTTTTTTGCTTGACAAAATATTTCGGTTCACATAATATATTTACAGATTTTTCAAAGTTCTTCTCGTACTGTTATTTTAACTGCTCTCTTGATATGATCTGATTCTTTATCTTTACTGTGTTTTTACCCACAACTCTAATATTGATATTACTAGGTTCTTTATATTTTTCCATCTTATTTGAATGCTAGCTTTTTTTCTGAAAATTGCGAAGCTTAAGTTTTCGCTGACCTCATTTTGAAATTGTTTTGTGCAGTTTGTTTTGTACATAATGTATGTGTAACATCCAAACAAAATACTTGCAAGAAAGTTGAAATGATATAATATTTTACGCTTTATAAACCAGTGAATAATATATCTTTATTCACGTGTGTGTTTGTATTCAGATTATTTTTCTAAATTTTGTGCATGTGTTCTTGTATATTTTCCTGGTAAAAAAAATATACTGCTAAAAAAATTAAAGGAACAAGTACATATTTCAGTATACTTTTGTTATAACTAAATTTATGTATAAAAAACATATCAATTTCTCTACAAGTGTATTTTTAAGCTTGTGAGTGAAGTTTGAAGCAACTCAAACGAAACTCACCTCACTCAAGGTACCCTATATAAGGCTGTTACGTGAAACTATGCATTCCTCATTAATTCTCGAAACAAACACCAACATGGATCCTTTGCGGCTCGTTTTGTCAGTGTGTACCTTCATCTTGTGTGCCTAAGCAGTCAGGTGCCATCTGACATAAAACGAGGTAGCAAGGGCGGTTCAGATGCCATAGAAGGGCCAGACCCAAAGGAGGGTGGCACAGCGTCATCAATCGACTTTGGCGACGCTACCAGGAGACCAGGTCAAGTCCGTCATTGCTGCACAACAGCCAGAGAGAACCGATACATCTTGACTACCGATCTGCGGGACAGATTAGCTACCTCTCGGTCACTGCGAAATGACCTTCAGCATTCCACTGGAACCTGTTGATCGACCCAAACAGTTTGCAATCGTCTACACGAAGGGCGCCTTAGAACCAGACGGCCTGCAAGGTGTGTATTCTGACAGCGCCACACCGTGCAGCCAGGTTGGAGTTTGCTCGTTTGGACCTGGACTGGGAACTTCGTCAATGAGCCACCGTACTGAGAACAAACGAGAGCAGGTTCACTTTATCTCCTGATGGCGAGAGTGCGGAGACGCCGAGGAAATTTTCTTATCACACACTTCTTAATTCTTGTTAGATATTTGCAGTAATGTATTTGTGTTTATTTCTGAGTCAAATTAATCAAAAGTTTTATGCATGAAGATTGTTGAACAAAGGTAAAAGTTTTTATATTGAAAATTGTTTTCAATCATTAACACGTAGAAAGTATTCATTCATTGAGGGATATATCTCTAAAGCCAGTACAACTTTCGCTCACAGAAGTGTTTTTTTTTCTGTGAAGAAATGAGAAAAACGTTGTTGGTAAGAAAATGGGAAAATAAAAATGTAAATAGATGACTAGTGTGTGTGTTTCCTTACAGCAAAGCTACATCGGGTTATCTACTGAGCCCACCGAGGGGAATCGAATCGCTGATTTTAGCGTTGCAAATCCGTATACATACCGCTGTTCTAGCGGAAGGCCGAAAACATACAATTTTTTCGTCCTGTACTTTGAAAACATTTTATAATAAGTTTCTTAACATTTTAATAATCGTTGCTGTTGTTTTGAATTAAGCACAAAGCTACACAATGGGCGATCTGTGCTCTGCCCACCACGGGTATCGAAATCCGGTTTTTAGCATTGTAATGCTGCTGACCCACTTGGGGTTAGATGAGTAGTAGTTTTATAATAAGTTTGAATTGCCTGAAACGTTCAATGCATTAATGTAATATTAAACAGATTTAACTTGCAAAACATTAGTTTTTTATTCATAATTTACTTTACTTGTTTATTGTAGAATCTAGATCAGTCACATTAGGCTATCTACTGTGTCCGTCACGAGGAATCGAACATTGGGTTTTAGCATTGTGATACTGCAGAATCAACTATGTCCCAACAGGGGACTTGTATGACAGGAAGAATAAAGCCATACATCATTAAAACATACCCATCCCCTGCTAGTCTGAGTAGTTGTATGTTCTTATAACATATTGTAATTTTACTTATAAATAATTGGGTGGGTTCAAATTGTAGTAAGCGCCACAATTTTTTGTTGTTGTTGCAACGTTACCCCATAACTATATAATTAAATGCTTGGTTCGGACCTATCTTTTTTTATTACAATTTTGGCTTCGAATGTGTAAAATTAATTTCAAGATATAGATACTTTAAATTATGTGTTAAAAATTAAGAATTAACTCGTCAAGTGTTCACAAATTATTTATGTTTTAACAACCATCGTAAGTGTCAAGAGACTATTTTAAGTTCATTCAGTTATTTGTTCTTATTATCCAAAAAGTACAAAAAATAAATACAAATATTAATAATATACTTTTGTTTCAATGTCTTTTTCCCGCTCTTGAATGTCCACACTTTGTTTAATACGAAAATAACAAAATGTTTTTCGTTTGTTTTTCTACATTCCGCATTTTGGGTAAAAAATGCTCAGTTGGTATTTTGCTGTTTAAAAAAATCACAACGTAAGGAGCGTGGTTAGCATCTACTTCTGTCATCCTTCCATGGAACTGCATTTTATTTTGTTTTGCTTTCCTTCTTTGTGTGAGAAAAGAGTTTAAGTTAGAATTTACAACAGAAAAAGTAGAAATCAAAACGCTAGACTTCTTCCAGTCGAGAGTGAAGTTCCCAGTACTGATGGTTATGCGGCATGTCAAAAAATATGTATTTATAGAAAGCATATTTAAAAATATAGTTTTTTGTGGTTTTTTTTGCTTTGGCAACCTACATTACATACTTGAATGTCCCTTAGTAATTTTACCAAACAAACAAACAGATTCATTCTCTAACTCCTCATTCCTTTTATACGTGTAATTTGATTGTTGTTGGTGTCTGTTCAAATTAACCCTAGTTTTCAAATTTGTGTAGAAATTATAGTTCAGTAATGTGTAAAATATCCAATGAACTGTGTTTTTTTCTTTTCTGAAAATATCCCTCTTTGTTTTTCTAGTTTGTTCTGTTTTTTTGTGTGTATGTGTGTGCCGAACAAATCAATTATCAAAATGTAAGCAAGTGGATACTATCTGTTAAGCAATGTAGATTGCAAAATATGTATTCACTAGCTGTTTAAAACCTTGAAAGTTTCGTAGTACTCTGAACCAGTAGAACCGTATTTCGAAGTTCAAGGCTTCTCATCCAGTTGACCTTCGCATTTCTCTGATGATATACAGGGAGGGGGGGATTGCAGTAGAGAAAATTAGTGGTTAAACACTAATTTTCTTAAAATACTGGTAAATACTGAAAAATTTACACGAATATTTATAATATTCGTGAAATAATTTTATCGAAATCAACAACATCAGTTATTTTAAACTCTGAGTACAGGTTTAATATAAAGTGGAGGGAAGTTGAGGGATATACTGACCTTAGGCACGTACATAAAAGAAAAGGTTTGAATGTGTTTAGTCGACTAGTATTTGGACTGTATTATACAATAGATTTTTATATATACACGTTTATAATATAAATCATAAGTCGACACCACTTTTATTTGCCCTGTTTCCCAAAAACTGTATATGCTCAATTTTAAAAAGTTACATAAAGGGCAAATAAATCAACACTTGTTTGGCAGTTTAAAAGGTGTATTATTTATATGTATATACGTATATTACCGGTCAGAAATCCCAGTCTAGGTCATCAGTATTTGTTTCGTGAATTTTTTTTGTTTGCTTTATATGTTAGAATAATATTCAGCATTACAATATGAGGTATAATAAAGTTAGTATCGTGAAATAATAAAATGAATAAAATTTTGTAGGTTATTCTGTATTCTGAACCTAATTAGAATGTGAATGGTAGAAGCATTTGTTTTCCAGTTTTACTTACACATATTTCAAGAGATATGGCAGATTAATTAATATACTTCTTGTAGTAATACTTTTCAATAGATGTTGCAAGTACATTTAAATTAACATCAAAATTTGGACCTAATTAGTTAATAATTTTTACATTGTTTGCTCTCAAAATGCTTTTAATATAAATGTTATTATATTATTTATTATAAATAAGGATAATAAGTTTTGAATGAATATCCTGTTGCAATCTGAAACAAGGAAAAACTAAACTTCATGCACGAACTAGATCAGTGGTTCTCAACTTTTTTCATTAATATACCCCTGGCTACCCAGCGTGGTCAGGTGGTTAGGATGTTCATGTTGGACGGTATTTTCTCTTTGATAGCACTGCACAACAATTTTTTTGGAAAATTTTGCTTCCTGAAAAGTTTTTGCTGCTTGTGACAGGTATCTGGTGGGTATGCACAAATATAGTTTTGGTTTTGCTTCATCACGTAAAAACTCTGAGAAATAGATAGTTAACTGTTTACTGGCAATAACGTATTTAATTGCGTTTATGTTTCTAATACGCTATTAAGTTCAAAATAATTAAAAGTGTTTTGCTCCTGGTTTCTGTTTCTATTCAATATTTAGTGCACCACGTTGTAGTGTTCAACAGTTGTCAGTAAGCATTGACGGATTCCAGTTGCTCTGATATCGTTTTCCCATTATAGCAATGTCCTGGTGAAACTTTTCACCGTGTTCGTCACTGACAGCACCGAGAATTGCGGGGAAGAAGTTCAAGTTTGAGTAGAGGAAATGAATCTTTAGTTACATGTTGCACTTTATTGTTTTGTATGCTTTGAGAAGTTTGTCTACGAGCTGAATGTAATGTGGGGCTCTGTAAATTTTCGTACCTGGAGACAGCAAACACCATTCCTGCAGTTTCGAACCCAGCAATTCGGCTTTTGCTTCTGACAAACCCAAATCTCTGACCTGATCGTTTAATTCTGACTGTGCTATGAGATGTGGATTGCCTGAGGAGCACGGTTCAAAATCCGGATCAATGTTCCCTGCATTGCAGTTTCTTCATCTGGTTTGTCTAAGGTCTATTCCTCTGGTGGTTTTGGAATTGGAAGACTGTCGTCACGTGGCACGGGTCTCATTGCTGAAGGCAGATTAGGGTATTAAATTGACTTGTTTTTGGCAGAAAAACCAGACACATTAGTCAAACAGAAGAAACAGTCCGTCACATGGTCTTTCTGTTCTCACCATATCATTGGGACAGCAAACGGCACTGTCTTTCGAGTACCTCTGAGTCAAGCTCTCAGTCAGACAGCACATGTCGCACAATAAATATGAGGCGCCCATTCCTGGTCTTGATCACCAATTTTACAGCTGAAGTACAGATGATATGCTTTCTTCACAAGAGCAGTCATTGAACGTCTCTGATGAACAAGCGTATACTCGCCACAAATATAGCAGAATGTATTGCGGCTGTTACGACATTGACGAGACATATTGACCGACATCAATCGTCCTGTAAAACGTCTATAACATCTAACTTACTTGTTACAGTGCTACTGAGACAATGCTATATTCTGAAACAATACGTACACACTATAAGGTCTATATTAATCCGGTGAGCAGCATCTATGTATGCAGCCACTTTTATAGCTTGCTGAGACAGTGCCAAACTGGCTCCAGCCTGCCCAGGCATGCCCGGGCTGCATACTTCCACAGAACAGCTTCTAACCTGGCCTAGAAATGCCCAGATTGCACAAAACATTGTTCATAGGTCTCTTACAGAAACGAAAATTTTTGGACACAAATATAAGAAAAAACATGATAAAACTGAAGATTTCGATAAAACTGTACGTGATAGGCAAATTTGGATATGAATTTCGTGATCAGCAGTGAAAATTCTATAAGGAACACTCAACAGTGTTCAAGAAGCATAAACTTTGTTGTGCAGTGTAGTTAACTTTAATCTTATAGGGCCGGCTTGGCATGGCCGAGCGCGTTAAGACGTGCACTTGTAATCCGAGGGTCGCGGGTTCGCGCCCGCGTCGCGCTAAACATGCTCGCCCTCCCAGCCGTGGGGGTGTATAATGGGACGGTCAATCCCACTATTCGTTGGTAAAAGAGTAGCCCAAGAGTTGGCGGTGGGTGGTGATGACTAGCTGCCTTCCCTCTAGTCTTACACTGCTAAATTAGGGACGGCTAGTACAGATAGCCCTCGAGTAGCTTTGTGCGAAATTCCAAAACAAACAAAATAATCTTATAGGTGTCGCAGCTAAACATCATATATATTTTTGGCAGTGATGTAATTAGGTTGGAGCTAGAAGGAGCTTAGCCCCGGGGCCCATGGTTTTAATGGGAATCCATTGATAATTTTATTCTTTGTAAAATTATGTGGGATGTAAAGCCCACAAAAATGATTAGCTCCTTGACTCACACAACTATAAATCCGGCTCTGATCTCCAGCGTCGTTTGAACTACATTATTTTAAGTATTTATATTTTCTAAGCAATACACTGCTGACCTCATTAATGATCTTTAATCATTCCTTTGTTTTAGTCATATTAAAACTTCTATTGTGTGCGAGGTAATAAGCACCTTTCGAAATTCGAGTTGAATTAATTCAAATAAAATAAGTTTTGAATAATTAAATCAAACTCTTGTGTTTCTACTCAGCTATATGGCCTATAGCTGAGTACGTAAAAGTGATATTTAAGTCAAATCAGCCAGTAATACAGCAACATGTCTGCAGACTTATAACGCTAGATATCGGCTTTTCATACTCGTGACAGTCAGAGCACAGACAGCCCACTTTGTAGCTTTGTACTTAACTATAAAACAAGCAAACAATTCATCCAAATAATACTATCCTCTTCTATAGTGTTTGTTTCTTTGTAGTTAAGCACAAAGTTGCACAAAAGGTTATGTTATCTGTACTATACCCACCAAGGGTTTCGAAAGCCGGTTTTTAGCTTTGTAAGCCCACAGGCATACCGTTGACCACTGGGGGCGTTTTATAGTGATCAACTCATCGTTTATCTCAAAATTTTCATACATATATTGCTGTTCTTTATGAGAAAAACAGTTTTATATTAAAGATTGTTTTTTAACTAAAAAGAGGATAATATACAAATTCCACATCCGTTTGTGAGTTTTAGTATAATATTTATTGTTACACAAAACTCAGTATATAAGTGATAAAGTTAAAAGTAAATAAACATTTGTCTGTTGAAGATTGTTGTTGTTGTTTTTTAATTAAGCACAAAGCTACACAATAGGCTATCTGTGCTCTGCCCACCACGGGTATCGAAACCCGGATTTTAGCGTGTAAGTCCGCAGACATACCGCTGAGCCACTGGGGGGCATCTGTTAAAGAAACAATGAGAACTATTTCTACTTAGTTTGCACATCCAGAAAGAACTGTGTTTGGAGACACACCGGTTGCAACAACAATAATATCACACAAGCTCCATGTAGAATTGGGCAATTTTGAAAATGTTGCTATTGTTTTTTTACTTCTCCAGTACGACAAAGAAAACTTGACGCGAATAGGAAGCCCCAATTCAGAGATTATACATAGAGTTTGATGAACCGTCTTTGCATCTCCGCCGTTTGCAACTGTCTTTACTATATGCTTCGAAACTTCGTTCCTTACCAAAGCATCCTACCTGAGGTTGTGTTTTTCTTCCTCGAGGGGCCATGCTTTTTCAGACCAGATGGTCCGCCATTGCTCCTTTTGGCCTTCGTATCTAGGTGCAGTCGGATGAATTGGGTCTATCCTTGGATAACATTGCTGTATCCACTGGTCAGCCCATTCCACCATTGCTTCTTACAATCCCCAATTGTGACCTATCTTTAAGTCATTTGAGAAAAGTAGACACTCCTGATTGGAAATACTGTCTGCTATCTGCTGAACATCTTTCGAACCATCTTCCCATTCCTATTTATACAGATGGTTCGAAATCAGGTGACTGTGTGGGCTCTACTGTGGTTTGGTGATTGCACACAGAATCCCCTCTATACCTTCTGTGTTCACTGTTGAACTATATGCCATTTCTCTTGCCCTGGATTACATTGAAGCTAAGCAATACTCAAACTGCACTATTTATTCTTACTCGCTTCGTTCTCTACTGCCTCTGGAATCGCTTCACGTTGGTTCTCACCGATGTCCAAAACCGACTGGCCCATTACTCTTTAACATTTACTTCTATCGAGTTTTTCTGGACACCTGGCCACGTTGGTATTCACGGGAACGAGCTCGCCGGCACTGCAGCTTAGTCAATATGCTCTGGTACTATCATCGCAGTGCCTTTCTCATACATGGACTATGGACCTTTATTCAAGGCTCGGCTCCGTGCCA
The DNA here is from genome assembly GCA_011833715.1 of Carcinoscorpius rotundicauda. NCBI lineage: Eukaryota > Metazoa > Arthropoda > Merostomata > Xiphosura > Limulidae > Carcinoscorpius > Carcinoscorpius rotundicauda. The sequence goes on from CM022404.1 coordinate 26,350,557, forward strand.
GCTGGCGATCGACCTGAAGTGAGCAACGCGAAAACAGGCTTTTTCAAATAAAACCCTACTTTGGCCGTCTTGCTTCCGTAAGGATCGGAAAGAGGATGTTGTCCTAACTAGACTACGCATTGGTCACAGTTTTTTAACTCATCTTTTCTCTTATCTTGAACTGATGCACCAGTGTGTAGTTTGTGTAACACTCAAATCACAATAAGCCACATTTTACTTTCTTGTCATCGTTACGACTCTTAACGACGGCACCATTTTGTACATGTTCTGTCCCAAGGTTTGTCCATTATGTTAAACAGTGTGACACTTGGTAATATTTTTAGTTTTTTAAAGGCCATTAATCATTTTAATGTTATTTAAGTTTTTTTAAATTTATACATGACACCTTTTCAATGTGACTCCTTTTTAAAAAGCACAGTTAATCTAGTTCGATTTGAAATTAGAAACTGGCTGTAACATTAAATAACTCAAAACAAGGACTGGAAAGGCTAACTTCAGGTGACTAACACTATTGTTTGAACTACCCGTTAGTCATCTTGGCGAGCTATTATTATAATTTTGCTCCACGTCTTTTAAAACCTTTTTATTACTTTCCTTTTTGAAAATTGCCATAACGTCAAATAACTAAGAACCAGGACTGCAAAGGCCAACTTTAGGTGACTGACTTGTTTTTGTACTTATCTGTTAGTCTTCCTGGCGATTTATGATTATTACAGTTACGCTACAGAAAGTCCTTTACAACTTGAATTACTGTAGTTTTACTCTTAACGCTGTAGACTAGATGTAAACATTGGTTTTAACTTTGTTTTCTTTTACCTGAATTTTCTTTTATGAATTTTACTAAATTTACTTTTTACCGGATGTTTGGCGCAGATAGCCTAGCTGCTTTGTGCCATTAAACACTAAATCAACCCATCGAATTCCCCTTGGTGGACTCAGCAGATAACCCGATGTATCTTTGCTGTTAGAAAATATGCACGCATATTCTTAAAACTTCCAATGCTGCATAAGGTTCTAGTAGAATTTACTACTTAAAAGTCTTGTAGTTATTTTTATACGATGTGTTTCACTTTTATTTAAAATATTATTTCACACCATGTTAGATTACATGAAGAATATTTTAATTTGGTAAATATTTAAGAGTACAGCCTCAAACAGTCTCTGATAAAAACTGTAGACAGCATCGCTATAAGGATATTTTATAATCGCAGCTGTTTAGGCACGAAATAATGAGAGTGGAAACATTCGTATGATGTTTTTCTTCACCAGTTAAAGAAACGAATTAAAATTGACGACTCGTCCGATTCAGAGATGTAGCTAAATGAAGCAGACGAAATTGTATATACTGACTTCCATGTCAATCGGTTCTACGGATTGAGTGTCTCTCCGTACGGGTTTCGGACGTTTCAAGAAGCTTTTTAGACCCAGTCAACTGTTGTTGGTTTTTTTTTTACTAATATAAATAGCAGTAACAGTGAACTCTGGAATACATATGTAAGAAAACGAATACATGTTCACGTTATTTTAACATTAGAACTTAGGATACTGCTCACAGTTTAAATACAGAAATATCGAAAATAGATTACTTAACAGAATTTATCTTCTGATTTTCCATTATAAAATCCAGTGCAATTTGATGAAAACATACTTTAGATCCTGTTTTAAAGTTCTCAACAATGTTTAACCTTTTAACTTTCCTTGCGAACTTATGCTATATAAATGTATTATGTTATGTTAAACCTGAACAAGAAGATAGGTCCGCTGAGTAACAAGATATTCGTGAAGAGATGTATCACAGAGTAGTTCTGAATTTTTCTAAGTAAATGAATTCATGAGAACAAAATAAAGGTACAGGAAACAATGTAAAGCACAAATTAGCACAAGTTATTTACACAAACACAAAAACAGTGTATGTCTGTGTGCTTCCGTGTTTGATAAAAGATGTCGCTTTAATGGAATAAAAACAGTTTTTATCCGACGTATTGGTCAAGATCGTCCACTAAACTTGATGTTATCTACTTCCAAGGTAACATCACACTTATTAAGAGTTACTAGCCTTACCCATATGGGTTATAATTGTCATTCAAACTTAAGGAAGGTTGTAAACTAGACGAATCACTTGACCTACTTTTAGAAGACACCTCTGCCAAAATTATTGCACAATGTGCACGAGTACAGCAATGTCAGCTGTAGCAAAATCAGCGAAGGCAACTAGAATGAAATCAACTTGACGAGACTTTATTGAGCACCTGTTATGTAAAAGCTGTACTTTCCAAAATAACTGACAAATGTTTAATAACACTATCTTTAAAAAAAGAACTGGAAAACATATTCTTATATATCACATAAGCATGAGGTGTATTCTGCATAATCTAGTGAAATTGTCAATAATGTAATTATAATTATTTTATCACAATAGTGAAAGGACAAAAATTAAAACTAACAGTAGTCGAGTACTATAAATCTGATAATGTAAATACGTGCATGAATTTAAAAGTGTAAAAAAGTTTTGACGTAGTAAAGAGAAAATATGTCTAAAATAAAAACGAAAGATAAAAACCTGTTTTCTTGGACAATCAAAAGAAACAGTTGTATTTTAAGTGTTTGTTTGTTGTTAGTCGGTAAGCTAAACAAACAGTGAGTTATCTGTGATATATTCAATCACGAGTAACAATTTGAATTTTAGTGCTAAAAACCACGTTTGCCGCCGATCCGCCTCTAAAGAGCATAATTAAAATGAATTAGTTTTAAACAGAGAAAAGTTTAAAATGTTTTGATTCGCCTAAGATTTTGTACACTTGAAATTTCACATATTGCACGTTATTATATTTCAGTGACCTCTTTACAGAAGTAACTTATTTCAAACTATGTTTAAGAGTTGTCAGTAAAACTGAAGTATAAGGTATCTTAGCAATTATACCAATAAAAAAAATGCTTTACGAGAGAAGAATTACGTCAAAGTATTTTTCTTGTAAAAAGATGAATAAAGATTAAGATATAGCTACTATAAATTGTAATTATTAGTTTTGGAAATACTCGCTTTTACTTTCGTTTATTTCCTCTTTTCCTCGGTTCGAAAGTAGTAAATTTACGGACTTGCAACGCCAACATTTATGGTTCGATTCCTTGCGGTGGACACAGCGGATAGCCTAGTATGACTTTGTTTCAAAAGCAAACAAACAGTTATTTCACCTTTCCGTAAAATAGATACATGAATGAAATACTGATTGTCAGCAAAAAATTTAGAAGAAACTTGAATAGAAAATTAACATGATGACGAAAAACCCATTTTGAGAGAAATAAAATTTATAACTAGTTCGACATTTACTGGTGATTAACAGGACGATGGGGAAAATAACTTATTTATTTATAATAAAAATAAGATTCGAATATATTATCAATGGATAAGGAAAGTGTAAATATGAAGAAAATATTTCTTATTGGCAAGAGGAAAACTACAAAAACGCAATTAATATATCAGTAGCAGATATAAAATAACATAAGGCGGTTAATACGATTAAAAGACGAAAAAATATATTAATGATTAACACGCGTATAGATTAAAAATTATGTTCAGTAGAAATATAGATACCAGAGAGTAACTTATAGTCCAGATGACCACTGAATATGCACAGTATTTGATAATGTTTTAGTAAGTGGCAGAGAAATAAAATAATTGCATTAAACAAAACTTGTTAACGATGAGATTATGAAATAGAGAAGACAAGAAACATCTAGAAAGAATGGATGTCATAAACTTTCTATTATATTAAACATGGAAATTAAACTGAATCTGTAAAGTAAAATTCACTGTTAAAACATGCTGGAGATGAAATGTAAATACTATGTGTGGATTGTGTGAATGTAGGTGTTAATTCTATATTCGGAATTGGAGATGCTGAATCGTTTTAAACCAGCTAGTATTCGTCAAGAGACAAATTCTGTATTAATCAAATAACAAAACAAAATGGACAGAGCATTTGGAAGCAAATAAAGGAGGAAGATAGACGAATTTTACACTTCAGAACAGTGTAGATAAAATCACCTCGTGTTCTATCAATCTTCGTAACATAAGAGCTCTCAAAATTTAAAATATAATATTACTATCGTTAACAAGAAGTGCAATTTACTCTGAAGAAGCTCAAGACAAGATTGAAGCTTATAGACAAATAAGATTTCAGTTTTTGCCCAGCAATAGCAGTTATTTTATTGATAAGGATTTTAAATTTAAAATAATCCGAAGAAAGAACTCTTAGCATAGGGTTAAAACATGAGCGTCGCAAGGTACTGGCACACAAGACCTGTGTCTCAAATCCTCACTGCTGTTTTGAAAAACCAGGATAAAAGCCATGATCGCATCATATTAAAAATACTAAAATTGCCGCTCCTATGGGTCCAACTCCGAACCTTGCACTTAACATCGCTTCTAGGTTAAATACTAAGTCTCAATAACAAATTAACAGTAACAATAAACAAGAGGGAATCATCAATAGCCGCGGCATTTGAAATTCTTTCAGAAAAAATAAGAGTGAATGAATCTGTGAGACTTTTGTTTCCCTTTTTATTAGTTATATTTTGTGTGCGCCAGCGATACCAAGCGTGGGGCGTACGTAACCAGGTTCGATTTTATTTCTTATCAGGATCTTTAACAGTGTACCCTCAACTTAGACAGGATTAGAATAAATCAATTCATGAAACCTTGAGCGTGGTCAAATACGTCAATCGAAAGAGTTTCACGTCCTGTGTTCAAAACTCTGATTATATCTGAAATCTGTCAAGAGATGACGGAGCTATAAACTAAAGTTCCAGTAGTTCCCAACCTTTTGGCACTCGCAACTTGAAAATGTAATTGATGAAATAAAATTAATGTTATCCCAAGCTACTTCTAACAAGGCTACGCGACTCCCCTGCCAAGGCTTCGCGACCCCCTGGGGGGTCGCGACCCACCGGTTGTTACTAAACGTTTGTACTTTAAAAAAACACACAAAACATTCTATGAATCACTAGTAGAAGCATAATAATTCCATAAAAAAGGTTCTTAATAATGTGAGATTTTGGTACTTAGAAAAAGAACCAATTATTAATTTACGTTCAGAAAGCGGACAGACAGAAAACTATGCATGATTAGCATGTGGTGTAAGTAGTGAGTTTAATACGGATATAAAAAAAGTTCTCCATAAAGAGTCTAAAATAAACTGACAGGAATTGATATACCTGCACAAATTTCGTACAATAAAAATACTGACCAATCAAAGTTAGTATAATTTTAGTCACTTTCTTTGAATGGAAACTCTTCACTTCATTTTAAAAAGGCTCTTCCAGTAGCTCAGCGGTATGTCTGCGAACTTCCACTGTAAAATCCGGTTTCGATGCTCGTGGTGGGCAGAGCACAGATAGCCCATTGTGTAGCTCTGTGCTTAGTTCAAAACAACAACATTTTAAAAAGTGCAAGTGCCTTCACAAATATAATCACAGAGACCAGTAATAGGTTAACAAGTGTTGCCGACTCTCTAAAAAAGGAAAAATCTAAATGGTTTAACAACCAAAAGTGAAATCATTTTAGTTTTTATTATACTCAGTTATTAATGCTGATTTATATCTATACAGTTAGTCGGTTACCTACTTCAACGCTAAAAATTACAAAATGTGCATTTTTTTTGCATATATATATGTGTATTTTATAATATCATAAGTTTAAAACTAATTCTTCCAAAATTGTCACCTGGTGGCTTATCAGAATGTCTGAGAGCTTATAACATTCAATATTGGGTTTCGATACTCCCGTGGCTACAGCATTTTTTTTAACAGCAGAAACAAATAAATCTAAAATTATATGTTTAATCTGTTTTTTAGAGTAAAACTACAATGGTCTATCTGCTGTGTCCACCCCGAGGACACAAAATGAGGATTTTGGTGTTGTAAATCTGTAAACTCACCGTTGTCCAATAGGAGGACTATAATTTGAAACTAATATGTTAAACAACGTACACTTGCAAGGAATAGTTGTTCTTCTATAGTAGTTGGAAAGTTTATTTACTTTTTAAAAGTTGTGATACTAGGAATAACTAGTTGTTTAATCACTTAGTTCAATCGGCATTGAATGTGCTTGTAACCATTCAGGATGTAAATGTAGGCGTGTGTTTCTTTTTCTTATAGCTATATGCTGAGTGAATGTAGGCTTTTGAACAGAACAAGGAACTTTGGAAAGCTATCAACAACATTAAATGCTTGAAAATGTAAAAGAGTTCACAAGTCTTCAGACTTACAACGCTAAAATCAGGGATTAGATTTCCCTCGGTGGACACAGCAAATAGTCTGATGTAGCTTTGCTCAAAAAAAAAAAAAAAGCAGCCGCACAAAGCCACATAATGGACTATCTATATTTTGGTAACAACTAATAAAATTAAGAAATGTATTCAACAGACCTCAATAATATGCTTGAGAATACAAGACCAACAACTCCTGTATCTACATACATAAGATTTATAAACAGTATAAAATAAGCCCTTTGTTCTAAAACAGAGAACGAAAAAGAAAAGAAGCGAAATTTTACAAGTTTAATTTAACAGAATCTCGATTGATGAATTCTGAATTAAAAAGACTAGCATCACTTAAACATTTGGTTAGCATGTGCTTTAATACATTGAATTTTTGTAAGTATTGTTTTGTTTCAACTTTGTTATTAGTGAAGCAAATACTATTTGTTTTGGTATTCTCGATCATTCCGAACACTTATTTTGGAACAAAATGGAATTTTATTGTGATATTTATCCCTGTTGTTTGGACGACTATTTTATATTATACTGATTTCAACATTCAGAGTTGTTTATACTAAAACATTTAACTTTTAACTCGTTAATAGTAGAGTTTATGGTGATGAGTAGATAGATAGTGCAGGGATTATATATATAATAACAACCAGTTTTTTGTTTAAATTTAAGCACAAAGGTACATAAGGGGTTATCTGTGCTTACCACGGGTATCAAAATTCGCTTTTTAGCGTTGTAAGTTCACAGACATGCTGTTATGTCACTGGGTGCCAAGAAATCTGTTTATGTGAGTGTTACAATAAATCTTTTGGCTTGAGAAACTATGCCTCCCCAAGAGATGTATGAATTTCGACTATGAAAGTTTTTTTTTCAAAATATGTGAGTGAGAATTCTTAGGTCATTAAAAATAAAGTCTGAGAAACTTAAGTCACGAAGAATCAGTTTGTTGCTTCACTTCATTTTTTTTCCATCAGGTGACTCTCGCGAAGAAAGGCAACACGAGTGGATCCACAGATTCAAAGTTTAGTTTGGTATCTAGATATGATAGACACAAAAATAAACAGTTAATATCATAGATAAACGAAAGTTAGTGTAATATATACTGACTTGCTGTACACGTGTTCATTTCTATCAATACGTAAACAGTGAAACTTCGAAATTTCACAAACAATTATTGTGTAATCAAAAACAAAAAAGAAATGCTCTTCTGTACCTCGAACGTATCTAATTGCTTCCACTGGCTTTTGGTTAAAACTGCCTATGTTTATTTCTTCCCATTTTTCAGAGGATCAAAATTTACATAAATATTTGTTCTGTTATGTAATAATAAGCCTGAAATAAAAGTATATTCGTTTTATTTGTTTGTCTTCCATGTAAAATAGTTATTAAAGAAGATAAACATTATTTAAACTTAATAACCAAAAAATGTGATTAGTTCAACGTGAATTTCATATTAAAGATATATTATAAAGGCATAACTATCTTTTGTCTGCTGATGTGTTCTATCTAGCGTTGGACGAAAGGCCAACTGGACTGTCACATGTGCCTCAAAAGAAAACTGTGAATTAAAAAAAAATCAGATTAAAAATCCATAATAAACTAATGAAAATAACTGTGAGAAAAACATCTACAGTTATGGCGTGCTGTATTTGCATTTCTCTCTTTTATTTATTTGTTTAAAGTAAAACTTAGTCCTGGAGAGTAAGACCAGTAAACGTAAAATGCTGCGATAACGAATTTGGTGGTACGATGTAAACACTTTCTAAAAACATTTATGGCTTCATATATGTTTCAAGCGTTGTTAATGTCAAGTATAATTTTCACAGTTTGATTGTTTCGTAACTAAACAAGGGCTATTGTGAGTAGTTGTCCCTAATTTTGAGCTAATTATCTACAGGGATGGTAGCTAGTTAACAGCGCATGCCTTCAACTCTTGAACTATATTTGACTTGCAGAATGAGGGGATTGACTATCTTTCTTATAATGCTTCCAAAGAGGGAAAAGCGTTTTCCAGCAACAGGACTCAACTTTCGAATTCGCTGTTTTGAGTAAGGTAACTACTAGACCACGCCTGGTTCCATTTCAGATAGGCCGTACAGAAGAATAAGTTGAGCCTGAAATGAAAATAAAGTAAGCGCTAAAGACACCAACAAAGTGTTCTTTATAGATTGCCGAGAAAACGGGTCACAAGAGAAAAAGACAAAACAATAGATTTGGTTTCTTTATATAAGGTACTGAAAATTGCAGAAACTATATAAGCAACGTTACGAACTGCATTTTTATCGCTTTCTCAAATTTATGCATTTCACTCTATCTGCATATTTTCCCAGTTTAATTTTATTGATTGAGAAGTAATTATGATAGCTCTTTTTTTTTGCTAAACCTAAAATATTTTTATATTTTATATGGTGCATCATTTTATATTTATGTACAATAAAAAGCTTTAGTTAAAATGATAACACTATTAATGGTATGTTGTTTGGGTGAATAGATGCTCGTGCTCATACACACTTGTTCGAAAGGAAATAGCTAATAATTTTAGTTTATGTTTTAACTGTAGCATATCGTTGTAGTGTCGTGTAGCGTTGCATAGGTTACCTTAAATAATTTGGTGAAAATAAGACGAAGGCCAATCAACTGAATGATAACAAAGTAGTTCATGTTTCATTAATATTTCTACAAGCTGCTAGTACAGCGATAAGTCTACAGACTTACAACGCTAAAATCATGGGTTCGATTCCCCTCGGTGGGCTCAGCAGATAGCCCGTTGTGGCTTTGCTATAAGAAAACACACACACAAGCCTTCATTTGTACACTATTATAACTTAAGCCTCGTTTACAAATTACATTCAGAAGGAAATTCCACGAGAATTGTACTACTTTATTGTTGTCGTTTCAAAGTTACGCACAAAGCTATACAATTGGTTATCTATGCTATACCCACCACAGGTATCAAACCTCAGATTCTAGCGGTGGGAGTTCGGAGACATATCGCAGTACTACTATGAGGCTCTTGTACTACGACCAATATAACTATAAACTTCAAAATTACATGTACAATTTCATGGCTGATTGATCAAGTAAGTTACTCAATATACGCGAGAAGTAATGCGGATCTAGATATTTCTCTGAAAGACTGCCACCATAACAACTCAAAATAAACTGACTCAATGTTTCATTTATTCTAATCGTGTTTATTGTCAACTCTCATTCTAAAATTTAATAGACTTATGACATAATATTTTGGTACACATTTATAAACGTTTCGATCAAACTTAACGTCATGCACATCCTAACTAACATTGAAAATATAGCTGATAACACCGCCCTCTTCCTTGACTGTGAAGTCTCTTGATCAATACTAAAAATGAAACACTAAAATATTCATCCACCAATCTTTTGAGCTTAGTGCTTTTCTCTCTCTCTTTTTTTTTTCTTTTCAAAAGTACATAGATGTAATAGCCTCTTCTCCCTTGTTGTCCTTGGCTGTTTTGTCGCTGGTGGATTTCTTCCTAGACTCCATTCTTAAGAACCCTCTGGAAATAGTCTTAACAAGAAGACTGGGCACTTTCTTTTAAATAATTGCTTAATAACGTTTGTTAATTTTTTACAGACTCAACTATAATGATCATTTGTATAACGGTTTCCTTTTTCTAGAATCATCTTGCAGAAGTTTTATTTCATAGAAGCTTTAATTCACATCTATTCATAATATATAATTTCAAGTTACAGTTGAAACATCTATTTTCTTATTTCTTACTTTATTTAATTTGTGTTACCAAATTTTTAATTGATTTTTTAATTTTTTGAAGACTGTAGTTGGAATAAGTTGATGCTTCAATACTATATCTGGCGATCTTTTAACTTCTATATCGTAGTCGTAATTTCATCTACAATTGCAGAACTTTCTATAAGGATGCACACGTACTTTACTTCACCTTACTTATCATATTATCATATTTCATGACATTTGTTAATTGGTTACATGCCGACAATTGATGATTTCACGAAGAGAATAATTTGGTAAAGCTTTTCTCATCTGTCACAAGACCAACTCTGTACCCTGTTCCAGAATGTTGTTTAGATACTTCTTTTTTTCATACCTCTTTCAGCTCGTTGAATAAGACAACTACCAGTGCTTGATACATATTACTGATATTATTTTTCAGGTTGGCAGCAAGATGAATAGCTTGTTGCTCACTGCTCCAACCCTTCACTTTGAAAATTATTTCACACTGAACCTGGTATACCTAGATGGTATCTTTCCATCATATTATACTGCTTTCTCGTATGGTCGATATTCAACTGACCTGTTGAACTCCAGAACTGTATTTGGTAGTGTAGTATCTTGAGAGGTCCAGAAAAGTCATACAGAAATGGATGGCACAGCAGCAGTAGTAATACGGGTAGACCAAGTAAATGATTCTGTTCCCTACTTTGTATTAAGTTATACGGGTAGACCAAGTAAATGATTCTGTTCCCTACTTTGTATTAAGTTATACGGGTAGACCAAGTAAATGATTCTATTCCCTACTTTGTATTAGCTGTATTTTTGTTGTTGATTTTTTAAAGATAGAGCTCTTGAGTTAATGCAGAAAGAGGGTTGACCGCTTTAGTCTTTCAATTTAATAATTATTTCCCTGTTTCGTCAGTATCTTTTTTTTTATTTTGTTCACCTTTCTTTCTTTTTTCCTCTGTTTTTTTTTCTTATATCTTAAAGTAAAGCCACATTGGGCTATCTGCTTTGTCCAGAATCGGACCCCTGATTTTAGCGTTGTAAGTCCGATCGGAGAACGTCCTTTTCTTGTTTGTTTGTTTTCGAGTAAAACCATATTAAGTAATCTGATATGTCTATCGCGGAGCACTGGACACGGTTTTTAGCTTGATACGTCCGCAAACTTACAGTTGTTTCGTCGGCGGATTAATTATTCTTTAAATAACATGTCTTTTTCTTTTAACTCCTCCCCTAAATTTCTAACTGTTGTTTCTTGTTCCTCTTTATATTTTCTGTATCGTTACTCTGATATTCTTTTAACTTTTGTCACATTCTTCTAATTCTCTTTCTATTTGTTCTTGTTTTAATTCCCTGTGTCAGTCTTCTTGGTATTTTTTTCACTTTCTGTATATTTCTTCTTGACCCTATTTTAATACTTTCATCATCTCTTGTCCGCAGATGAGATAGTTAGTCTTACAATCCATTGTTAGATTCATCTTAATGAATACAAGAAACAGTCACAAGTGGCTTTACTCTAAAACAAAATTTATCATTTTCAATAACGTTTAGATATAACTTTTCCACTGTAGTCGTTTCTCAAAAGTTGAAATTAAACGTCAAATGCGTTTAAAGTTCCATCTTATTATCGCTAAATTATTTCTTCTTCTGAGATCAATGTTGTAATTTTGTTTTTTGGTTAGGCAAACTCTTTTAAATTATTTGATAAAAACAAGGTTATGTCTAATCCAACTGATGATAAGAAATTAGTTGATTTCTTCAATATCGTTTTCACAAGCTGGCTTCATTTTTATGATACATTGTTGTAACTAACAGTTTTAAGTTTACAAATGAAGTTCAAATAAAGTACCATGCTTCGAGTAACATAAAAATAAACTTATCTGTACAGTTTTACAGCTGACTGATCAAGTAACTGAATTTATATGTGAATTAACATGAATCCATACACTTCATTGAAAGAGTGGCATTATACCAACTGAAAACAAACTGACTCAATGCTTCTTTGATTCTCGCATTTATAAACTGTTCTTTTTTCTCAATACCCTTCATATTTATTAGATTTTTGAAATAAAATGTATAGCATTCTAGTTGTTCTAGACTCACTTTTATAAGCTTTTCGGTCATGTGCTGTAAAGCGAGCGTTTAAATTAAAGCGTTGAAAATATAGCTCACAATGATATTATATTATCCAAACGAAACATATTCGAACATAAAAATCATCAAGTAACTCTATACGCACATGTAGAATAAAAATATACTTTTAAACCTTGCCAAATGTTTGATGTTAAGATTTAAATATTTTGTCACATGAAAATTTATTATATTTTAAACATCACAGATGAGAAAAACTGCTAGTTGTTTTTGTAGAATGTTATTTGGTATATGAAACTTAAATTTACTATTTGTATTTTCATGATGCATGAAAATAGTATCCGTTGTAAAATAAATTTTTTTTAAAGCATTACCTGTAATATTAGAAAGGCAAAAACGATTTGTTATCATAAGGAAGAATTTATTCATAGTGAAACATGTTTCGAAAGAAGAAGACCAGTGTTCTGTTGAAATATGTAATATGTTTCACCATCAGTAACATTCTTCCTTATGCTTATAAATCGTTGTTTGCCTATTCATTATATATTATATTATGTTCCTTTTTTAAAATACTTTTTCACTTCAACCGCGGCCATCGACCTTTCGAAAACGAGGTTAACTACTCTCCAACTAGGAAGGCTGTATCAATGAGCTATTTCAAAACATACAACGTATACAAAACATAAAAACTAGCTTTATTAAAACATATAAATATGTGTATTGAAATATAATCAATGGGAACGGGTTTATCAATTCGCTATTGAAATTTGATGTTTAGCAAGTTGTTATTAGTTGTGTGTTTTATTTTTTTTATCACGCACTAAAACTAATCTGTGAAGGTATCTAAAACTGTGTCAAACAAATATTTATGAAGCAAATTATCAGCTTACTTACGCAAGGGTTATCGTTAACAAGTTTAAGAAATAGGCATAATATTATGTCGAGTTACTTCAAGCTCAGTGTTGAATGAAAGGGGCTTAATAAAATAAACAGATTTAGTCATTACAATTCAGGGGTATTTTTATAAACCACAAACGTTCAAGCTCTTTGAAAAATATATCAATAGATAGAAAGGGGAAGATTAAACCTTCTATTCATGGATGAATATGTGTAGAAATCGGAGTGTGAGGAAATAAGTTGTTGTTCAAGGAAATGTTTATCGGTTTGATTGATAATTTAAGAATAATAACATGTATGGGCATTTACTGCTTTCAGTACAACATTATATTGATTTTAAACTAGAAAAATATCTCTTGTTAATATTAAGACTAACTTACAAAAGCGCCTTTCCTAGTTTACTAGTAGCTACATTCAAAATCCAACAAAACATGATCATGTATATGACGGCTAATTGAAAATATGTTATAATATTTTTATTGAGTGTATATCTTTCTCTCAACGATGCACCCCTATTTTAATATGCTAGATATAAGGAATATGACTTTACTGAACATGACATCTAGAGATCGGCGAGATAATTTTTAGAACGCCTAAAAGATAATATCGAGAAGAACTATCACACGTTCTGCAGAAATCACTTAATTGTTTGTTTTACGGTCAATACTGATGGTTCATAGTAGAGTAACGACACCTTTGGTACGTATGGTGTTCTGTTTTATATAGGTGTTTATAACTAAAAAAGCTTCGCACCTCTTAATTTTAGAGCCAAGAATGGATTATAAGAGCCCCCCAGTGGCTCAGCGGCATGTCTGCGGACTTACACGCTAAAATCCGGGTTTCGATACCCGTGGTGGGCAAAGCACAGATAGCCCATTGTGTAGCTTTGTGCTTAATTTCAAAACAACAACAACGGATTATAAAAATGACTGTCAAATACATTATCAGGTCTGACAAGAGTTGTTAATTTAAGAGCTATTTAGAAGTGATATTGATTAGTTTGAATCACTTTATAGTATCATTTTAAAGTTATAGATCACTGAGATAGCATTCGTGTAGCTTTGTGTGAACTTTCAACAAACAAAACTCGTATCTCCAACTGTTATTAATTCTTACAAGCTGATTAAAGTAAGTGTGAAATAATTATATCCAATCATTATTGTCACTTTAAACCAAATATTAAATTCAAATACCAATTGGTTTCTATATAATATGTTAAATACTAATTTTACATCAGTTTCTAGTGTGACATCCCATATCCCAAGATTACTTAAGTTAATTATTATATTGTAATCGATTTACCATATAACATTTATTTTATCACCTACGTGAGTTTCAGTTTGATGCATGTGACGTATATTTTTGGACATGTATTGCACAAATCTCCATTATTCTCTAAATTTGTAGAAGATCCTGGAGAGTAAGAATCAACAATATGCAGTTCGTGTGTTTTCAAACATATTGAACGTTCGAGAATCATCCCTTAAATTTTATAATACGATGCGCCGAAAGACAGATTCGAATATTAGTGGTCAGCTACAGTCAGTACACTATAAACCTCGGAAACTATAGTTGTGACTAACGTTTATTAATTTATTAATAAAAAAACTACAGAATTTTACCAGAAACTTTATACATTTTGAACATAACGAACCGTTTAATTTCATTGAATTAACTTCAGACGTTTACTTGCTACTAGGATATTAAATATCTTCGTCGATAAAAAGCAAGCATATAAGTTGGCGTGAAGTCAAACAAGAATAATTAGCTAGAATTCCCATAAGTATATCTGTGTATCAACACAAAAATAATTTGCGCCTCGTGTACCTGGACCGTCGTTAAAATATCAAGTTCCAGACCAGGTAGAAGACTCAGTATAGTTTCTAAGTTTGTAAAACTCTTGTATATAAACCAATATTTATAATAATTATTTGTAATAATAATTGTTATAAACTGTATTGTTATTTGAATATTTTTGTTAAGAAAGAAAATTGTTTACATCAGTCTTGTTGGCAAATATAATAAACTTGATACATATTAATATTTAACTAAATTCTAAATTCAAGTCTTAAAATGTAACAGGCCATCCTACATGTAACGCCCCAACGTATAATGCTTTAATGAATAAAAGTTATAGAATTTATTGAAATAAGTACATCCTTAGTGCAGGTGGGTACGATACAGAGAGAAGTCCAAGTAATTATTATTAGCCTTTTATAGAACAGCTGTAATATGTATCCTTTATTTAAGATAGAGGATTATTGCAGGGTATACGAAATTTTATATCCGGTTTAGGATGTTTTCAATTATGTAGATGTCAAACGTTTGCACAAGATGGTTAGATATATTTTCATGAATATATGTAACGGGATTGTTTTTATAGTTACCTAAACTTCAGCTCTTTCAACTGCAACAGTTTTCTTGCTAAGCTTTTAAATATTAGTAATACTTTTCTCTACAGCTTTCTCCCGGTCGCTCTCACAGCCGTGGGGCGTTATAATGTTACGGTCAATCCCACTATTCGTTAGTAAAAGAGTAGCCCAAGAGTGGGTGGTGATGACTAGCTGCCTTCCCTCTAGTCTTACACTGCTAAATTAGAGACGGCTAGCACAGATAGCCCTTGAGTAGATTTGTGCGAAATTCCAAAAAAACAACAAAAAAACTCTGCACCTTTCAGACTATCTACAGTTTGAAAACAATGTTAACCCCAGTGGAATGTTGCATCTTATTTCCCTGATAATTTGATACGTAAAAAGTTTCAAAATACTAGCTTGATCCAAACACACTTTAACCGAATAGTTATCGTAGCTGTCAAACAGCGGTTTCATAGTAAAGGTCCCATCGTCTAAAATCAACTACCTAGTAAATATATATACTTATTGTTTTTCTCATTGACGTCCACAGAAATATTTTCGAGGTGAGGGGACAAAACATGTACAAAAGGGATCAGCTTTTACAGTGTGAGTTAACAGACTAAAATAATTTGAATTATGTATAGTTAAACACAAACACATATTTACAGCTTTAGTAAAATTACTTAAAATGTTTAGTTTATATCATAATACAGGAAAGTTTCTGTGAAATGTAATAGGGGCAACTGCCCCCTCTTGTCCCTTCTTGTGGGCGCTATGTTGTCTCACATGCACGATTAGCTACTTTTGTTTCCAACATATTCGAGTTGCTAAGAAGCAAACATCTTCGCCGAAAGTAAACTTTAAACATGTTAACAAGACTAATGTTTATTCTAGTTTTGTTTGTTTGTTTTGGAATTTCGCACAAAGCTACTCGAGGGCTATCTGTGCTAGCCGTCCCTAATTTAGCAGTGTAAGACTAGAGGGAAGGCAGCTAGTCATCACCACCCACCGCCAACTCTTGGGCTAGAATTTAGCAGTACTTAGAATTGTTTGGTAAGAAGTAACAGTACATAATGCGTGTATATGACGACATATATAATTTTGAGATAAAGGCAGAAAGCACTACTGAGTGGGACTACCATTTGAATGGTAATATGAGAGAGGATAAAAAAAAAACTGCAACAAAAAATATAGATTTTATTAAAAACGCACAAATACCCGATTAAGTCTAGCTACATGCATACATCAAATACCCTTTCCTTGTTGACTAATTTATACAAATAAAACATAAATATTGTAAATAAAAAGGTTCATGTTTAGAGCTTTTGGTATATCCCGTTTCACGTGCTTGTGTTGTGAATCCACATGACGACGTGAATGTTTTGAATGCCTGGAGAACACGTGCACAGCACGTGCAACAGATAACTCGCTAGTTAACGTCAACCGGTTTTCGTTGTGTATGTTGTTTGTAGAATTTCGCTCAAAGGTGATCGATGCTTACATGCGGTAGTCGTAACTACTTCTGAAGTGAAAGACTAGAGAGAACGCTGCTGGTTAACTACACCCACCACCACCAACCTCTAGGCTGCTAGAATGAGACATTGAGATTTGACCTTTACTCTTACAACGTGCACATGAGAAAAAGTTTCTCCTTCTTTTTACTATTTAGGATGTCCGAACTAGGATCAGAAACTCTGGGTCCAAAGTCCAGCACAGTAAGCATAGAGCCGCGCTTCACTCTCATTAGACATGTACCCGTTAAAGATTTCTCTTGGCTTTTGAAATAACCCATTCCTTTTGGATATTCGCTCTTAATTCTGACTAACAGCTAACCTTATATAGTAAGTGTTACAAGTTGTGAAACTTTGGACCCGTTTTTAATTTTAAAATGCAAGTTTGCATATTTTAGACCAAATTCAACACTAATTTCTTGAATTAGATTTTTTTTTTCTTTTTAAGTTCTTCGTCAGCACGTTCAAACATTATTTATATAAAGAGCTGGCCATAAATAATGCATTTGAACTTATTCAGGGTCTATTTAAAAGAGCCTATCCTTTTTGCACAATCCAGACGGTTGACTATGCCATGTTAAAAGAATTTGGAACAAGCAAAACTGCAACTTACCTCATAAGAGGAGAAAATATATGAATAGAAAGGTCGACAGCAAAAGTCATCTACTTCATACAGGTAACAGTACCCAATATAATTAAATTGAGAATTATATCTGACTGCAAAAGCGATACAAGTAAAGTGTAAACAAGTTGCTTTCATGATATATCTGTTCAACCGTCTCATACCTCAAGCAACTGGAGAATAAAACGGGTACTCATGCCATTTTACATGAAAACATACTGGATAAGTTGTCTTTGGATTTCTGTGTGATAGGAGTGTTGGAATGTACACTATATAGCTTATGGAAAGGAAAAAGAAAGGAGGAGTATGCTTTGGACTTTACAACCTTATGATGAACTATTTTACAATAAAAGCAATGTTACAGAACTATTGTACAACTCACTGTTATCGGATGGACCATGACTGGATGTGGCGACTTTAACTACGTGGTGAGGATCTGAAATCGGCTTTACTTAACAAATTCAATTACTCTTTCACCCGAAATTCAGGAGTAATAACACGTTTATATTTTTGATTTTCTATGTTACTGACTGTGAAGGAAAGGTTTATCTTTGAAAATGTTTTAAAATAGAAAATGTTCGCACAAGAACATTCTTAAAATTATGTCTTATTAAGATTTGTTGTCATTGTAATATGTTTTTACCTTATATTCAGAAAAGCTGAATAAACATTAAAAATTAAATATCGGGATTTATCGCTTCAGATATATGGTGAAAGAAAATTAAACAAATATATGAAAATTATGTAACCATGAAAGATAAGAGTCATATCCTGCAATGTTAGAACAAATGAAAATGTCGGCTCTGTGCTGTCAACAAAAATCATTAAAATGACTTATTTTGTTTACGTAAGATCTTCTTTAACTTTGATTCGTCTAAATAACATTTAAGGCGCATGCTCAGTAAATCCTAGAGGGGTGGTAAACAAAGCTGTCGTTCAAAGACCGTTGTTGACGTTAGATTGTCTTATTCTGACTTCACATTGATAGGAAGACTGTACGTGATTGTTTTGTAACAAGTTCGTGATACGTCAAGCACAGCGAATGTTATAGCTTTAAAAAGAGTTAGTCGAATATTTTATAATTTCCGACGCATTAAAGTACAACAGTTAGGCCAATAACTTATAATAATTACTTTATTTGTGGAACTTCACCTTTAAATAAAGCGGTGAGTGTTTATGAATAATTTTAATTCATGAAATGTAGACTTGTGACATTTATGTAAAATAAAAAATACATAATGTTTGTGGTCAAAAGTAAAAATTAACATGGTACTTACGTCTTGCTCCGAATCATATTTTTTATGTAATAAAATAAAATTGATGGAAACAAAATGTTTTTTATTCTTCTAAATTCTGACTGGCTCTATTATGTGGGCTATTGCATTTGAAGATAAATAGTAATTCCAAAATGTCTATACAATACTTAAAGAACACAGCGTACCTGAATTCTGTATTTTAAAAGAAAGATCTAGTTTGCTTTTGGTTTTTTAGGAATGATTTAGTTGTTTAATGAATATGTAGAATGAACTGTTAATCACCACATGTCGACGAAAAACGCAGAACAGAGCGTTTACATGCAAAGTTTATGTTGAATAATCATAGCTTAACTGCTCTAAACCGTTTTTCATGCACATACCGTATCACCCTTCTGTTTTGGAAGTGGTAGATGAGATAGATCTTGTTTTGTAGAGTATCAGTTAATTACGTCTGTATAATAATATAGCTGTAAGAAACGTAATAAATGGAAAATTAGTAGTGAAATAGAAGATGTTTTAAAATACTATCAGGATTGTATATTTTTTTTCTTAAGTGATTAATTGAGTATGATAAATCGTCTGGAAAATCGATGAAGTTACACGCACGAGTCAGAAAATCCATTCTTCTTTCACATAAAACTTCACTAATAAGTCAGTGCACTGGTAGTGTCGTTTAATTTGATATTTTTACAGTATTTTGTAGGAAAAACATAAAGTTGTGGAGGTGATACAATGTTAAAATGCAGTGTAACAGCACAACTAGGAATTCGGTCCAAATACTGCTTGCAATACAAAATTATAGAATTTATGCTATTGAGAATAGTTAAAACAATAACTAAAGGCTAGATAAAGTCTGTGGGTCATTGTATGACTTGTTTAGTCGATGTTAGAGAAGTAGATGTTTAACTTGTTATAATACAGGCAGCGAGATTTTAATCCAAAACGAACCTTATTTTTTAGTTTCTTGTGTTGACATTTATACTGATTTAAAGCTCTAATATTATAGTATTTCGAAAGAAAGGCAAAGGAAATTTACATTAATTCCTTCAGTTAATTTCAATAAAACTTCTAAAAACAGTATAGACATTGAATATTTCATACTAATATTCATGATACCATGAAAACTATAAAAAAATAACAAATTACAAAATGAAAATCCAATAACAATTTGACAGGTCTACCAGCTGGAATAGCTCAGATTATTTAATTGGTAAAAGAGTTCTGGTGTTTCACTAATAAAAGCAAAGGACAATTTGCTTACTTTTGGGGGAGGGGAAGGAGGAAGCAGTTATAGTTGACGGTGTTCTTAAAGCGTAAAATGTAGTTTGAAAATGTTAATGCAACTTCTCTTCCAAGAAATGATAACTGGAGATCTGATAAAATGGAAAGTTCGATACACTATTAGTTTTTTTATTATTCCTTTCTTTTGTGACAAGTAACATTTTATGAAACAATCGAGTAATTTTAAGGCCTATAGTTTATCGTTGAGCCAACGAGAAACTGTTTAAACTAAACATGCTTTTATCGATGTTAATATGACTGTATAAAATCTTGCGTTTTGAATCCTTTTACCTTCGTCTTTGGTAGGATTAGTTTTATTAAATTCTTCGTTATGCCTTCTTTTTGACATCAGCATTATTCGTGTTTTACATATTTAGAAATTTGATTTGCACCACTGTAAACGTAACAAATTACTGTTTAACGTAAGTAACCAATAACATGCAAATTTAGAAAAAACTTTTAATTTCTAACTGGCACCGTATTACAACTTTCCTACGTCTCTTTCGTTTGATCGACTTTCACATTTGTTTTACTTTCTTCTTCCTTCCTCCTCTCTTTTTCAACTCTGGTCATTTATATCTCTTTCGCAACACTACGAAACCGGTGTCTTTGTTTAGGACATCTTGTTTACGTATATTTAATTATAATGTGTCATATCCATAGGAGCTCTTGTATTCTCCATACCAGTTGCACTCGGAAAGGTAGCCGCTACACCAACTTTTACCAATAATTGTCTTATGCTTAGAATATTATCTCCTAAATTGTCTGGATGTTGACCACTGGTGCTGTTATTATTGAAATTTTCAAATATTTTATAATGATTTAAAATATTCTAAGCCAGTATCTGATTCCTTAAATTAATTTTCGTGTTTTTTCGTTACGAGTTAAATTGCAGTATCGGCCACATAGACTTTTAAAAACCCAGTTTTTGTGTAGAATATTCCTTCAGCTTAATGAATATTTGTTGTGACACGTGGTTTCTTAAAAAGCTTGTAAGAGGTTATCTCCTTTATTTATTATGAGTTACAAGGAAAGCAGAAATTGAGTTGTTGTTTTTTTTTATAAGTCATGTTACAAGTTGTACAGTGAATTATGTATTACTACTGTGTTGAATAACGAAGAGACAAGTTGTACAATGAATTATGCCTCGCAGCCATGTTGAATAACGAAATTAGCTTTAAAAATTCGCTTGTTAGCACTAAGTGAACTGATGTAATGATGCTATGTGGTTCTGATTAAATCACAAGTTCCTGAATAGAGAGAAAGCAGATTTTGCAATGTAACTTGTTTAGTAATAAAAACTACTATTGCTTAATAGTTGTAATCGAGTGTTATTCCTTCCGGTATTACAGTTTGTTTTCCTCACCAATGTTCGTTAGTAAGGCTGTTTTTTCCTTTCTGTTTTTATCTATGGAGTCACTGAAAAAAAGTTAAAAAATGAAGCTTTTCTTAACCCCTTCCAAGTATTAAAATGGCATGGCCAGGTGGTTAAGGCACTTGACTCGAAATCTGAGGATCGCGGGTTCGAATCCCGGTCACACCAAACATGCTTTTTCAGCTGGGAAGCCGTTATAAAGTTACTGTCAATCCCACTATTCGTTGGTAAAAGAATAGTCCAAGAGTTGGCGGTGATGACCAACTGTCTTCCCTATAGTCTTTACTAAATTAGGGACGGTTAGCGCAGATAGCCCTTGTGTAATTTTATACGAATTTCTAAAACAAAAAAATATTAAGACTGCCCATTAGTCATTTCAAGACGCAAGTCTAGCTCATGCACGTTATTAGTACGAAATGTGTGTTGTATGTTTCTGTCTAGTGTATGAATGTTACTACATACGTGCTATATCTAGAAGCAGCTTTCTCCAAATTTGTAAAATAACTTCTGATTGTAACCGAGGCCTTAAGCAGAAATTAAAGTTGCGCCCCTTAATCACCCTGGAGTAGCCGATTGTTTGGCGCCCTTGGTATCCGCTTCTGTTACATAATTTTAATACTGGATCTAATGTCAGCAGAGTTTCTGATAGTATTCATTACATAATGAAAGCTCCGACGTCATTTGTCAGCTTGCATCGTCATCACTCGAGCCACTATTTTAAGGTCAATGTTAAAAGGATGAATAACATATGGCTAACATTACGTTAAACCGTCTTGGTCTGTTTGTTTGTTTTTGAATTTCGCGCAAAGCTACTCTGCACTAGCCATCCCTTTGTAATATAACAACAAAGTTTTTACACACTTTCAGAACTCAGAAGCTTTTAATGTCCTACAGCGAAACAAAAGAAAAACTTTGATACAATTCTGTTATTGGGAAAAGTGAAATAATCGACCAATAATTCATTGTGACTCCTGTGTTCTTTATCAAATTTATCCAGTTTGGATTGTTTATGTATTAAATGTAGTATTTTAAATATGTCGACATAGAACACTTTCAATTGTTGTAAGTTGTTTACTTGATTGACATTATCATGATGAACTCTGAGATAAAGTAACGACTTTAACACCTTCCAACCAGAGTTCAACGTGGGACAATGACCCTTTCAAGAATGTTGTTCATTGACTGTCCCTCAAATGCTTTTAATCATATATTAAGTCTGCACAAAACGCCCTCTATGGCTAAATAACCAGATTTATTTAATTTTTAAAATTTTCGTGCGTATAAATTTGTACTGAAAAATAACTTGAGATGCTATCGCGAATGATCTTGAAGATGTGGACGTAAGCAATAGATATGGTGTATATTTTCTTAATTTTAGTGCTATTTTAACAAAAGATGTACGTTAATATAGCTTCATGTTTTTAAAATTCAGTATGTAATTGTTATTTCACTCCCATATGTGTTAACGCTTTATTCTTGTATAGATATACTTTTTTTTTTAAAGATTTTGAAAATCGCCAAGTTTTTATTTACCTCTCTTTAACTTAATTACAAGTGAAATATATATGAGAGAAACATAAGGATTAGGTATGAGAGATTCCAAAACTTTCTACTACCCACTGGCACAGAGGCATGTCTGTAGACTTGCATCGCAAAACGGGTTTCTGTACCCGTGGTGGGCAGAGCACAGATAGCCCGCTGTGAAGTTTTGTGCTTAATTCCAAGTAACTTGTCAATTAACCATCAATTATATTTTAATTAGTTAAATACAATTTGAGGTGTGATTCGGTTTTGATCATGTTTCCTGGATCGTTTTAGCCTCATTTTGAGCTAAAAACAAATAACCTGAAACTACAATTTACCTTAAACACTAAAGTTGTTTCCTGAGATTAACTTACTTGAGGAAGCTCTAAAGACGATTTGAGATTTAGAATTAGACTTTCATTATTTCTGTTAACTGAAGAATAATCAGAAAAAGTAAATTATTTCCAGTTAAGCTGTTTTGGTATTTACTTCTAAGAGTTTTTCAGGTGACATGATTGAATTTTTATGCTTATTTAAATTGTATTGCAAGCACTTCTTACAGTTGAATTTAGCTTTAACTAATGTGCAAGTAAACTATCTGTATCATTTTACTGAGCACTATAATTCATAAGTGAAACAAAAAGAAAAATTAAATTGCATGACCTTAGTGTTATTTTATCTGGTGAGAAACCTCGTACTTTGAATTTTGTATTCTGTGGTTGCCACACTCGTGTGTCTACTTAAGTAGACGCTAACACTTTTAAATTGTATGTGTTCAAACGCGTTTACTGTGTATACTTTGTTTGTTCGTAATTAATGTCTTTCTTAAATCATTTGTTCAAGTCTGTTAACACTTTTTTTTTTCTTTTGTCCTAGCTAGTTCACCAAAATACTGTCCCAATTAAGATTGAATTCATATTAATCTGTGGTTGTTTTTTGTTGTCCTGTGTAAAACTTCTCTTTGTTATGAACATTTTTGCTCCGCCGCATATCTCTATGAAAATATATTTTACATTATCAATATTTTAATAATAACCCTAAGGCTTCCTATGAACCTTAAAATGTGGGGGGAGAGGTTTGGTGGTGGTTATTTAAGGTGGCATAGCTCCCAAAATGCAGATTCAGCTATTTCAAAATATACGAATGTGCAAGTTATTATTAACACTTAAACATTTAGAGCATACTCCTTTCCCATTATTAAATTCTCACAAAGATTTAAACTTGTTTTTGAGATACTTTCAAACTTGCACTACTATCTACTTCTTATGCTGTTCATATTTGGTTACTAATACTTTTTACTGTCAATGACTGTAAATATTTTTTGTGCATTACATTCTTATTAGATAAGAGGTTTGACAAAATTTGAAAGAGTGATTATCACTTAGACTTTCCTCAGAATAACTTCTGGTTCTTAAACCTTTATTACTCGTGCAAATCTTTTGAGTGTATGCAACAAGAATGGTAAATAATCAACTCCCAAATACAAATTATGTGAATTCAACATTTGTTTTATTTTACTTCTGTACATCAATTATACAAATTCTGTTGAACTGAGCTATTCACATGTTTAATTTTGGGTAAACATTTGAAGTTCGTTCGTAACACTTGCAAATAAATCAACAGAAGCAAATCGCGTTTCTAGCATCTTTTTTCTATTTTTATAGGGTGTTTATTAGCGTCTTAAAGCTATTTATCCTGGAGCGTTTTTAAAACATTCCAAACCTGAGTAGATCGGATTTTAGTTTATCGTCACGTTATTACCTAATTTTAGAAGCCTATAACTCTCATATATGACACAGCTAATACAATAAAAAGGAGGTGGGACTTATCTCCCACCTTTCGCGATTAGGTAGAATTTTAATGTCATTAGGATGGTTTTCTTAAAAGGTATTACTTGCAGTAAATTTTAAGATAACATTTTTAGTACCTCATTACTAGTTTTGTAGAGCCAGAACATTAGATGTTTCATTACTACTATATTTCCACAAACTAACAAAACAAACTAATCCAAAAAATTAAATTTCCGTTCTTTTATTTAGCTTCAGAGACTTTCTTTAATACTACCAGGACCGGATTAATGAACAATCTACCGAAGTTAAAGCTTGACTTCTGTCCAAAGAGTTAACAAAATATTTTTTTAGTAATCAAAGGCTATGAATGCTGTTCGGAATTGCCGTTTTCTATTCCTTTTATAAAGAGAATATGGATATACAAGTGTTCTTAAAATTTTTACGTTCATGTATTTAAATACTACTTGTGGGAAAAGTTGTTTTTTATTTTTAGTATAACGTCATACCATGGACGATCTTAGGTATGTTACCAAAGAGAATCGAACTTCACATTCTGCACCGTAAGTCTATAGACTTGTTGACCCACGTAATGAATGCTGTTGTTAAACTGGTTGTTTATGGAAACATGTAAACAGGAAGTATTGTGTAAGTGGCTAACAACGGAAGATTGTACATAAAAGGCTACTTTAGCTACATAAACTATAAACGGGATAATCAGGCGTGTGCAAGCAAGCCTGTAACGTGTAGCTGAATTTTATATTTTTTAGCTAATTTCTGAAGGTAACTAACTTTAAAATATAAATTTGTTCTTTAATTATAATTTGACTGCTACTGAACTCTTTAGTCTAATTTGATATGTTCAAGATACAAGTACAATTTGTATAGCTATAATTCTGTAATACATTTGCTCTATCTTACAATGTTCCCCAACTATCCCCGAGAGTTTAATCCTGTCTTGTCTACTAATGCTGCAAGCTGGAAACTTGACAAAGGTAAACGTGAATCAGTTCTTCCCCTAGTGACAAACCCTGTATGCTTTAAAACACAAACATACACATCTTTTATTCTTTTTCTGTTAAAACAAAAGAAAAACTCTAACAATAGATTTCTCTCAATACTTTCTCGTGATCTTATTTCAATGTAGTCTTTAATAGGAGGAGAAATACTTAACTTCTATTATTAAAAGTAATAATCTGTATGTTAATGATATCTAACTTCCTTAAAGTATAGCCATAAAAAGTATTTTCTGAACCAAAAGAAAATTGTGAAAAGTAAATTAATGTTAAAAGAAACAAAACCGCGAAGCTTACTTTATACGTTTTTGAAATAATGCCAAAAGTTTATGTAGCCAAATTAGGTATTCCTGATCCCTCGTTGGGTTTTTTTTTTCCTTTCCAGTTTAAAACGAATGGCAGGTTTCAAAAGATATGTAATTGACCATTTAGAAATAAAACTTTTAAATTCACAACCACTATCGCATTTCAATTATTTGGTAATACAGACAGGAAGCACACATCAATGAACGTCTTATTTCTTTTTCAAACGTGCTTACTGCTTATAGTTTCTTTAAAAACAAAAATACCGAGTCCTTTGAAACTGCATGAAGCACAACATTAGTCGGTGTAATAGCCACGTTTGTTTTTTAATTCATATTAATAGAAACTGTATTTTATAGAAAAGTAAAGAAAAACGTTGTGTAGAAGCATCTGAAACCGTTATCATTTTATTACAAATTCTTAATCTTAACTTTACTACTTTCCGTAATTTTTTTGTCAGCAGTTATAGCGGAGATGCCATTGTTATATGGATATCCACAAGCGCGTGGATTATACGATCCCCAGTACGAAAAAGAAGCTTGCGGTGTCGGCTTCGTTGTGAATGTCGATGGAATTCCTTCTAATCAAGTATGTAACGTTTTCATTACGATAGACCATACCAAGTAAAACTTAACAGAGAAGCATGGTGTATTTCTTTAGGCATGTCTTTTTTACTTCTGTTTCTGTAGTGGTTTCGGATATTTCAGTAGTCATATTTAGCAGCCCAAAAATGAATTGTTTAGGATTTTCGCAATAGTAAATTGTTTTAGTTAATAAAAACTCGCTAGTTTGTGTTCATGTAGGAGAGTACCATACGAGTGATAGAGGCTCATTTATTATGTCTGAAACTTGTATTATTTGTTATTTCGCTCAGTCACTTTCATACACTTTGTAAAGGTTAAGTTGGTAGTATTTTTTATATTTCAGAAAGAAAAGAGAGTGAATTGGGAACTTCTTAAATATATATAATATATTAGGGTTTGACAGATGGTTAACGATCATGCTCATCCTTTCAGCCTTAGGGGCATTATAACATATCAATCGATCTCGTTGATTATTCTTTAGTAAAGAGTTTTAGAAAGTTGGCAGTGGATGCTGTCGGATGTTATCGATAGTTCAAAATTACGGATGGCGGTATTTAACATTAATAGTTTTTTCATAAGGAAAACAACATAAAACTAATCTAAAAATTGTTTCCATTCTTTTATTACTGATATTCAGAGACTTTCTAATCTAAGATGGATGAAATACTTTTTAAAATCCTATTAGTCCAGAACTGTTTATTTTAAAATTATACGTGCAACTTGATCTCGTTGTAATGGGCTTTAAGCAGTTGCTTTGTATGTTGATTTCTTTTATCTCGCATTTTTAAATACAAGTGTTTGTACTTGCATGAATTTCAATATGTAATAATAAAGGAATCATTATAGCAATCGTTTAGCTAGAGAACAAGACTAACATTTTCTCAAACGAATTATCGGAGATGTGGATATTTAATAATATAATAATGGCTTACTATGTTAAAATCAACAATTCACGTTACTTTATCTCATTTCAAGCTCATAAGAGATGCTGCTATCGTTTCCCGAAGAATGGAACACAGGGGAGCATGCTCTTGTGATAATAACACTGGCGATGGAGCAGGTGTTCTGGTTGCTATTCCGGATGTATTCTACAGGAAGATACTCAAGTAAAATAAGACAGGCATTTCAGAACTAATGTAAAAACGAATTTTCATAAAATTAGCATGCTTATATTGGTTATGCAATTTTTTTGTAATTTGTTGAATTTTCTGGAAATTTGTATATTATATCAATATACGAAGTTAAGTCTTGATGTATCGCTACAGGGAAGAACACGGAGAACAACTGCCACCTAGCGGGAACTACGCAACAGGAATCATTTTCATAGATCGCACATCTTCTAGAGCTCTGAAACTCTTCGAGGACATTGTTTTAGAAAACGGTCTTAAGGTTAGAGCCCTATTTGTTTATTTGAACGCAAGTTTTAAGTTTACGATGATCATTTTTTCCCTTTCTGTGGTGTACGCATACAAAAATTAATGGATTTTTAAATCTGGTATGTGTAGACAAAAACAAAAATCGCCAATGTTTCAATATTTCGCTGTCGTAGGATAATCCATTATTACATAGCAACATAAAATCGATGTATTATTTTTACTTTTAAAGTTTTCTGTGCTTTAGGAATGAGGTGGGGAGTAACATCACGTGATAATATACACCTAATGTTTTTCTGTTTTACATGGAGTTGAACATTATTTAACATTTAAGAATTTTTCATTACAGATTTTATTAATGTTGATTCTTTTAAACATTGAAATTTAATTGATTTCATACTTCTGAATAAATAGAGAATTGCCTGTATGCTTAGGTAAACAATGCATTCAGCGATGTAAAATTTTACACTTTATACATTTATGAACGAAAGGCAGACTGAGGTCCTTCAGATAAAATCAAATATATTCGAAAAGACTTTTGGAAATGTTACAAAATATATGGATAGAAACACCACACACACGCACGCGCGCGCACACGCACACAATTATTAAAAAAAACACACCTGATTCGTACTAACTTCACAAGTCTCTTCATCATTTTTAAATCAACTTTAACTCCATTGCACTGAAGAAGACACTGGCATGTAGTCAAATTGGTACAAACGTCAGTGGAATAACCATTGTAGTATGTAATTTTTACCTAGGAAACAACAGTACTGCAAACTTATGATTCTAGTATATCCGGTTTACTGCACGTAAAATTTGAATAAAGATGTATCCTGCACAACATGTGAAATACTTGAGTATATTATTAGCATGACACACTTATTGCATACGAGGGCTGTTCAAAAAATACGCGGACTGACGTCATAAAACAAAATGTACTTTATTTAGAAGTTACAAGTCTGGGACCCCTTCAAAGTACTCCTCCCCAACGCACACACTTATCCCAGCGGTGTTTCCACTTGTTGAAACAGTCCTAGTACGCTTCTTTTGTAATGTCCTCCCGCTCCTTCGTCGCATTTGCCTTAATCTCGGGAATCGTCTCGAATCTTCTTCCTTTTAAGGGTCTTTTGAGTTTGGGAACAAGAAAAAATCGCAAGGAGCAAGGTCAGGTGGGTAGGGGGGTATGGAAGAACAGTGATCGAGTGTTTGGCCAAAATCTCACGAGTTTTGCGTGGCACAAATTTCGCAGCAACGCGGTGCATCTTCAATTTTTCGGTCAAAATCTCGTAACAAGATCCAACTGATATCCCACACTCTTCAGCAAGCTCTCTGACAGTCAGACGTCGATTTGCCCGCAGCAGGGTGTTGATTTTGTCGACGTGTGGGTCGTTAGTTGACGTGGAAGGACGTCCAAGACGCTCATCATCTTTAATGGACTGTCGACCATCCTTAAAACGTTCATGCCACTCGAAACATGCCGTACGCTTCATAGCAACATCACCGTAAGCCGTTTTAAGATTAGCAAAAGTTTCAGTCGCAGATTTTCCAAGTTTAACACAAAATTCCACAGCAAGTCGTTGCTCCTTCAGGTCATTCATTCTGAAATCCGCCAAACGAAAAATCGCACTTCACTTAAAACCGCGTAGCTAATACACAAATGAAGATACTTGCAATCGGGAAATGGCGTCGTAATCAGCTGATCTGTGTGAACCTAGCGACACTAAGCGGATTCCTCTGGGACCAACTGGAGCCGCGCAATTCAAACAGTCCGCGTATTTTATGAACAGACCTCGTACTTTTTTCTTTTCTGTATTGTTTTTGTTTATAATGAATTTGTGGTTTCTTCTTGTTCAGATTTTATGTTGGAGAGATTTGCCCGTTGATAATTCTGTACTTGGAAAAGTTGCACTTTCTAACGAACCTCTGATGAAACAAGTTTTTGTGGTGGCGCCTGGAATGCCGAAAGATCGATTCAAAATACAGGTAAGAGTTCTGTAATCACAAAGTTCTCTACTGCGAGCTGGATCTTTGCTGTAGAAGATACACTGATGATGTATTAATCATTTTTAATAATGGAAGCGAGATGATAAGGCTTTTAAAATTATTTGGGTGACGTATGCAACAAGATCTGTTCTACAAACTAATGGAAAACACTTTATTAGGAACGTTTATTTATTGAACATTACCGTCACATTATTACGAGGACAATTTGTGGCAGGTGCATCCTTGTTACATTATTTTTCATGGCATGGCAGTTTGTGTTATGAATAATGATTTTTGACGGGTAGTTCTCAATATAAAATTGATTTGATTAATAAAAAAAATATTGATAAATTGTACAATCACTTGGGCACTATTCAGAAATCATATAAATGCTATGGGGGATGAGATGGTGTCTACCGGTACCCGAGTTAGATGGTAGTGAAATTAATAACCAAATTCGCCAATCACAAACATTTTGTAATGAGATCTTTTGTAACAATGTGGTGGTAAATAGATGTCATATGGAAATGTTTTTATAACAAAAAATCCTTGTCACAAATTGTCCATAATAACGAAATGTCCCAGGCTCGTATTGACGCCATATCTTGTTTGGAAAGTATTTATCAATAGGCACTTTTTTTTTATGATAGTTAAATTATACATTATTAACGAATTTGTGATGAGAACATGGTATTCGTAGAAGAACTGAAGTATATACTAGAATAAGTACTGACCATTGTTTTAAAATAGAAGAATACACTTTAAGAGAACTGAAGCTTTGCCTAAACGTTTGGTTTTGAAATGGCAACATATCAAGACTAGGGACTGTGTTGTCTTTGCAGTTTTTCCTTTTTTAATAAGCGCTAACTTTTAAAATATTATACCATGTTTCATTTTGCTAAGGCCATAGACAATAGAGTAAAATGAAGCCAAAGTTGTTGTGGTTATTCGTTCTTAAAAACCTCTTAACTCTAATCCTAATAATGAGATCGGTATGCGAATGTTGTAAATTATATGAATAAATAGCTATACATTAAACATGTTTGTTTTCTTAAGGACTTTCAGAGAGCTGATAGAGAATTTGTAATCCAAAATATTCTCTCTTTACATATTTTATAGAAAATACTACCTACCAGAAAATTTATTAGAATTTTGCTTTTGGTAGTTTGTGACTTCACTACTTTAAGGGACATTTTATCATTGCTTAATCTATTGATTTCATATCTGACATAAACTTGCCAAACGAGTGGAATCTGTAAAGAATTTACTGGAATTACAGTCTAAGAGATCGTTGACGAAGATGATGCTAAAAAAGGAGCTGGTGTAAACTTTAGATGCATTTCACTTTGCGCGCGCACGCACGCACGCACGCACGCACACACACACACACACACACACACACACACACACACACAATTAAATGTACTACTGAGTTTAGTTGTACTTGCTTAAAATTCATAATTGTCACAAGACAGTTGGCTCTTTTCTCATATTGCTATGCACAAAAACCATAAAGTAACTGCGTTTTTAAACTAGATTTTTCTTCTCTAATGTTGTTGTTGCCATTGTTGTTTTGAATTAAGCACAAAGCTACACAATGAGCTATCTGTGCTCTGCCCACCACGGGTATCAAAACCCGGATTTTAGCGTGTAAGTCTGCAGACATACCGCTGAGCCACTGGGGGGCCTTCTCTAATGAATCATTGGGACATATGCATTGTTAGAGTGGGTAAACATAGAACAGAATCAAAATAACTTTATTTTTTACCTGCAGGCCAATGAACTGTTAAACTTTTGATAAAATAAACTAACCAAATTTTTAAGGATATTTTCGAGAAGATTTTAGTTCTTAATATATCTTTGTGTCTTTGGGAAAGAAATCCAGAAGATATGAACTTCATTTACATACTATTTCAATATATGTTAACAAGGAGAAATGTTATTTAATAATATCTAAAATAAATGTATAATTTTACAAGGATTATCCATGTTGAATTATTTAATTTTTATGGTGCATTTGAACATGAAACTGTTCCTGCACTTTTGAACAATTTGCTTTGATTTTTTTACTTTAGCATACTTAGGTTTTTCTATTATACACTATCCATTATCTCAGTTAATTAGTGTTGTTAACTCTTCCTTGACAGTAAGCATTTACCCCCTGTTTCACTGTATGTTAATTTCATTCTATGTCACTAAAGTTTGTGGTAACTAGTAAATAAATCTACCAAGACCAATGCCAAAAAGCCATTCTTGTGTTGTATGCTGTGTTTTATTCAAAACACTAGACATTTGTATTGTTTCAGTCTAAAAGGATGAGCATATGGCTAAATGTTTGAAATATTCTAGTTTAGGAATTGACTAGAATAATATAAAACGTCAATTAAGCTAGAATAGTTGATTAACCTGACACTGTTACAGATAATTTTAGTGATTTAACAGATTATTTAATAAATTTGTCTTAGTCCAGGTTTGTAAATATTGTTTTTGTTTTGATAAAAAAAGAAGATAAAGGATGTAGGTTACGTAATAGAGAAGTTGTATTTTCAGTTTAAATCTGTATAGTCAAATAGTAAATTATGTAATTTTGCTACATAAATGTAAGTTTGGCAAGATATTGGAAAGTAATACTGAGATCTGTTAAACCTGAGTCTGTATGTGCAAAAATATAAGCGAACTAGGCGTTGTTTAATACACAATGAAACAGTTTTTATTCAAACAACACAAAACAACTGCGGGTGTACAATACCTTTTAAATGATGGACAATCACGTTAATTGAAAAGGTGGATTAATCAAGAGGGTTGTATTACTCCAATACTTAAGTCGATTGACGTCACCTAATAGAATTGGTTATGTCACACTTCATACAGCAACTAGTGCCAGTTATGTAACTTGTTGGTCCATTTCAAAAATAAAGAGGATTTGCTCTTCAGATATCAGTTGATCTATCATTGGAGGACATTGCTATATATATTCATGCACAAGATGTAGCAGCTATACTACCATGGATAGACCAGGTGTTATTATTAAGTGATTACAAAGAACAAAGGTATTTGGAATGAAAATAATTCAATGACATTCTTGACTGTGTTATGTAAAAACTACATTTACCTTTGTATAAAAGAGAAATTACTAGATTAGAATAAGAAAGCAAAAAACGTGTGTTTAAAGTTAGTAAATAAGTGAAATTGTTGTTGTGAATGTTACTTAAGCCAAATTTAAGAATTGTAATGGAATAAATGAAACTTTATTATTATCACTAAGTGGTTTGGACTTTGTAATGGTTTTTAATGAATGCTCCTCAAGAACCTGCCCTACAGTAAAAGTTGATATGATAGTGTGCAGACTGGAAGTAAATATTAATGTAATTTTGGTAGATTAAGGTTGTTATCAAACACGATCATAAGTTTAAATTGTTTAACACTTATCATTTAAACTTAAATTATAGGTGTTTATGTTGAGAAAGTCTGCCACTCACAGAATTCCTTCAGAGGGTCTCCGTTTTTACATTTGTAGTCTTTCTACAGACACTGTTGTTTACAAGGTAAGTTAGTTAATACTTCAACCATTATTGTGGCAAGAAATTATATGTTTGTTTTAAACTTTGTAAAATTGGCAAGCCTTGATTACCCAAACCACCAGGAAATTAAACAAATTAGAGAACCTTTGTGATTCTAAAGGTATAATACTTTCTGAGTGATTTTGTGATATAACTACTTGTTGTTTTCTTTAACCATGTTTATGTAATTAATGAAACATTTGTCATATAAAGTCATTAGCTATACAAAAAAAACTCTAGAAATTAAGCTATGAAAACCATTGAATTGGCATGACTTTTTCTTTAAATAATTAACTACCAGCTTGTGGACCATTGAGTTTGTTTATAAATAGTGTTAAATATGATTGTGTGAAAGTATTTAAAGACTAAAATTAATTTATTGGATATTGCTTAGGGCCAGTTCACATCAAGACAACTGTGGGAATATTATAAAGACCTTTCCAATCCCGAATTTCAAACTTATGTTGCCTTGGTACATGCTCGGTTTTCCACTAACACGTTTCCTAGCTGGGAGAGAGCACACCCTCTTCGGTATGGTTGTGCTTCTTATTTTTTCACAAAAGATGCCAGAATGGGAGAGCGACAAAGCTCATTTTCAAAGCTATTTTTGAATCGTATTCTGATTTAAGGTTTAAAGCTTGTTTGTTTGTTTTTTCAACTTTTAATGTATTTGAAGAGAATAAAGAACTAATTTTAAAACATTTGGTTTTACTTCCAATATCTAATTTTCAAGTGAACTTGAGTCTGAACTGTTAATATTGGAAGGGGGGGTAAAGAAATATTCATCACAAGCTGAATGTTTGTCATATGATGGGGAATAACGTTTAATTTTTCTTTTCAAAATTATATCTAAATAGATGTTTTATGACTGTTTATCTAGTAATACAGGGTGGTCGCTAGAAAAGCGGAAAATTTGTCAAACAGCTATTTATTTTTTACAAATTTTTTTAAAGGCATATGTTATATTACACTCATAGATGCTCAAAATTATTAAAATCGTGCACTTTATTCATGATGTAAAGAAATCAAAATAGAAATGAGTAAGCACACATTTTATTCATGATCTCATCTGACCCTCAAATTTTCCGCTTTTCTAGCGACCACCCTGTAGTATATATAGAATGACTATGCTATTTCTAGCATTTAAGTATTGTTTGATTAGCAAAAAACCTTGTGTATATTTTTAGGTTCACATTTTCTTGATAGATACCTAAAGATTAAAACATGCACAAAATTGATTATCAAAGACATATTTCTGCTAGATAAACTGTAACTCTGCAAATTCTTAATTGTGATGGTAAAGACGATGAATTTTAGGGTCATCCCCCCCTTGGAATTTCTTCTTAGTTTTGGCTTTGTTGGCCTTCTGAGCCAAAGAAGCACACTTTAATTTGAACATCTTCAAAATTTAAATGTGCTGCAAGGTAATAAATAAGAGTTATTATAGGGCTTCAGTGTCTCATCTTAAAAACAAAGTGCACATATATTATAATATTTGTAAAAGAATAAATGATTGTTATCATGCCTACTAAATTTCAAAGTATGCTTTTCCTTTATTGTGCATTTCTCTTATTACAATAAGAATATATCCATGAACGTTTTTGTTCTTAAAGTGCAGTTATTTGGAGTGACTTACTGATCTTTTTTCTTAGAGTTTTGTAAACAGTATTTTGTTTTATAAATTTAGTTATTTAGTTAGATAAACATTTAGTTAGACAGTTTTTATAAATATGTAGAATGCTTATTTATAGCATTTTTTACATTGTTACTTTAGAATGCTTGCTCATAACGGAGAAATAAATACCCTTAGAGGAAACATCAATTTCATGAGTGCCAGAGAAGGGGTCATGAGCAGCACCTTATTTGGATCAGATCTTGGAAAACTTTACCCTGTGGTAGAACCGAAATTGTCAGATTCAGGATGTGTGGACAATGTTTTGGAATTTTTGGTTATGGCCGGACAGCGGTCACTTCCAGAGGTAAGAAGTTTTATTTCTTTTGTAAGATGTGTTTAGAAGACAAAAATCTGAGAAATAAATTATTTGCCATATGTATTAAAAAAATTCCACGTTAAAGCTAATAATTTTTCTTTTTCATTAAAAAAAATCTTTTTGCACTGCAAAGATCAAAACGAAGTAGTGAGAAATTTCCATTTAAAACTTCAGCTCTCTGAAAAAAAAACATCTGTCTGGAGTCCCGTGCTTTATATTGATAAAAAAAACAAAAAAAACAATTACCTTGTGTACAGTTCAATAAACGTCAGTGATAATTTATTATGCGTATTAGTAATTCCATGACTTCTTGTCATTTGTTTAATATTTTGTTGTCTTGACACTTGCGTAATTTACTTTAGTATAGACAAGCAGTTAGTTAACTTGGATCACCTAATTTCAGTGTAGACTTTTATCACTTAAACTATCAGGCTTTTGAAACAACTTTCTTTAAAGATGGAAGCGCTTAAGGAAAAACGTCTTTTTTTGACAGGTGTAAAATCAAAATATTAATGACTGTATAATTATATATTTGTGTTCCTTTTTTATATATTATTTTGAAATTATGTTACAGAAAGGTGAAACGCAAGATGTTCGTCCATTTGTAACTGACATCATAAAGTGTAATATTTCGTGCTTTTTCCATATTTTCTATTATGTTCGCCAGTTGAAAATTAAAGACTTTTACTTGTACTTCTTCATAGTATAAATATATGCTGTGTTGTTCGGCTAAGGATTCATCTGCAGTAGATGTCTCTTAAGTTGGTGGTAAATTAAAAAAATCCACGAACAGCACTTGCTCTACTTGTTTTCAGAATTATATTAATAATTACGTTATGTATAAAATTGTTTTGGAATTTCAGTTGACAAGCTCATCTACCGTTATTTATATTGCACTAGTATTACGTGCATAATTTACTTACAAAAATGGCTCGACTTATTACAGTACCACACTGCTCCTCCAGTAATCGTTTCTTTTTCAAGTGTGCATTCAGGAGAGTTCAATTACTTTAAAACTTGCTTTGACGGAATAAACTATACTTTGTTTATTTTAAAATTGTTAATTTTCCCTTAAGGTAATAAACGTTAGGTCTACCACTTCCACGGCAATTAACTTTAAGTCACAATTTTCCTTAACCGCGACTTTACTGTACTCTGGTATTAGCTTTGCTGTTTCCCACTCATCTCGTACTATTTATATATTGCTACATCACCTCCTCGCCATATTCTCTACATCAATGAATTACAAACGCATCTTCCAATAACTGCATTTTTTTAAATCGTGTGTGTGAAGGCAAAGCACTCATAAGATTCATTCACAAAATTAATTAATTGATAATACATACGCGAAACAGTTTTATATCGTGACACGATGAGACTTATTCAAAACAGAATATCGTAATGTACTTAATACAAAGAACGTTTTAAAATTATTAGCACTTTTTTTTTTCTCTTTGGTAACTTGTAGCGATAAATCTCTGTCACTAATGGTCTTCATTTGGATTTGGCTCAAACTAGGCGGTGATGACAATGGTTCCTGAGGCTTGGCAAAGTGACAACTTGATGTCCCTAGAGAAGAAACAGTTTTACCAATGGAGTAGCTGTGCTATGGAGCCTTGGGATGGCCCTGGTATGTTATACAGGGTCACCAGTCATGATATTTAATTTAATGGTGTATGTAATATCAAAAGCTACTTGACAAAAACATTCCTGATTCTCAAGAGTCAAATAACAATTACCTGGTTCTTAATTTTCAAAGATGTCTTGGAGATATGATATTAAAATAATTTGATGCTTATATTTATTTAGTTAGGAAATGTTTACTCCAAGAAAATGTTAAAATACTGTAACTTTACAAAGCTCTAACCAGAAGACTTGTTATTGTTAACAGGAAAACGTAAGTTACAAAACCGAAGTTATTTTTTAACTGGTTATCTCAGGAAAAACACAATTTATTAAACTATAAATATATATATATATATATATATTAGTGTCAATATTTGTTGCTGATGAGGTATTATGACTTGCTTACCAATTTGAGGTATTGGGAGAGTGAAGATAAAATTGCTACATACTGTTATTTTATTTGAAAAATTTAATATGTTAAATCACGAATATTTATTTGTATTTGCTATCTTGTAATGTATGATTATCATTATAATTTTAAATTAGTATGTTATATTTTACTTAGCACTTCTGACCTTCACTGACGGTCGTTATGTGGGTGCAATTTTGGACCGAAACGGTCTACGACCATCAAGATTTTATTACACAAAAGATAATATCGTTATTATGGCGAGTGAAGTGGGTGTACTTGACGTACCTTTGGAAAAGATTGTTCAAAAGGTGATTGTTTTTCTTTCTAACTTTGCATTTGAGTGTGTTTACTGAAGTAAATTATTGTTTGTGGAAATACAGAAAACCTGTTTCCTTAACCATATTTAACGATATCTGTTTCTAAAAGAAAATGCAAATCTTAATCTTTTTAACATTTTCAGTTCTGGATATATTGATTAAAACTTTTGTTCCCTCTTGGAGAGCTTTCTTAGCCTAATAAAGAGGACGTGGATTTGCTGTGAAAAGTTGCATGATGATCTGATAACTGTCGGAAGGCTTATTGTCCACACACAATGACAGACGCACACGCACTGACTGACGCACTCGCACACACTTGACGTTTATGAACACTAAGTCATAAAAACATGACATAATTACAGAAAACGTCCAGATACTAGAAATAAATTGACCAGTGTAGGGAAACAAATATAAACAAACGCAAAATCAACCGTTGGCTAATCTGAAGATGACCTAAGAAGGTCGAAACGTTGTTCTCTCCCTCTCAATAAAAGTGTTAATACCCGTACCAGCCGTTCTGAGATACATTTTTACTTCAAGTGGGTTTCTTATCATTAAAAATGATTGTGTTGTTGCCATATTAAAACATTATTGAGAGAAGAGTAGAAACGCTTAAGATTTATGCGTTAAATTATATTTACGTTGTGTAAACAAAATATAAATAGAGAGCAATGAACTACAGAAGTGTCAATGACTTTGCAGTTGAAAAAGAAAAAAAAACTTAAACGAAATTCCATTAAATACTGCCATTTATTTGTCATCGAGAATCGACAATTTTACGCTAACAGCGGTCAGGACGGGTCATATAACTGAGTGAGAACATGCGAGCTCATACTTGTATCTTTATTACTTTATCAGCAAAGTCTATCGATCTCACATCACCAGAAGAAGTGCAGCTTTTCCGCTTCAGGGCCTATGCAAACGTAATAATTTTTACGATTTTAACGCTTACGTATTCTCTAGTCAAGTTATGTAAATTTTCTAGATATCTCTTTTAGAGTAGGGAACCATCACTGTGTATACACACGTGTTTTTCGATATATCCAACTAAAAGGTTTACAAAATTGAGACCAGTTTTAGTTCTCGCAGCTATGCCGCTAACGTGTTCATGTAATTCATTGTTAAAATAGAGCCAATGTGTTTAAAACTATTCTGCTAAACGGGTCAAACTGTTAGTTGTGTGTATGTAGTTCAGGACGATATTCAAAAGATTAATGGGAGTGAGTGGACCAGGGAAGCCATTAGGAAATCTAAAAAACTGGAAATAATTTCAGTTGGAGCATTACAGGTAGACACAATGAGCATACCAGACTTGTTGGATTTATAAATTTTATACACTAAACAGAAAACGCCAGTTCTAGAGTCGCAAAAAAGGCAGTATTAAATGTTGTGGATGACTTCATGATATCTCGGTAGTGGGTCGTCCTGAAGCGGTTTGTATGATTAAGTCACTCAAATGACATAACACTTCCAGAAGATAAAGATCCTTGCGCCATACTACGACAGTTCCTTTATCTTATGGTTTGATAATAATACCATCTCTAAAATGCGTATTTTACAATACTTTGAATCGATCTCAGAAATAATTTCTGGTAACTGGTCGTGTATAAATTGAGGTTGGTATATAGAATGCTATTTTAAACTCTTCGTAGACTTTAACAGGTTTGCGTCTCCCGTGACAGAATAGGCTTAATAAACCTTTAAAGAAATCTAATTTTGTCTTCGTATGTTGTGCCCCTCGGTGTGGATTCCTGTACGTGGTGAGGGGACCTCCCAGGGATGGTTCTGTTCTGTCTGGTTACCTTCTCTGGGATCTAAACATCCACCCACATGTTTGCCGTGCGTGGCGACCCGTGAAGGGGAGGAGAGGATCCTGGTGGTTGAGGGGTTTAACCCTAACACACCACTTTGGCCTCGAATTCCTGTAGACGGACGGCCTTTGGGTGGCCCCCTTGGGTCAATCGGCTGGTCCACCTGGGCTAGAGCCAACCAAGTACCAGTGTTGGAAGTTCTCAACGGGTGTTGTGGACATTGTGCCTGATGCTAGTGTTTGGGTATAGTGCTCACGAAACCCAGGCGTTGCTGCATTGTCTTTGCATGACTTTGTAGTGCGTCACCTTGTAGGGCTCCATGGTGGGTGGGGTCAGTGAGTACCGAAATTTATCCTCTTTCCTATGGATATGCCCAAAAATTTAAATAAAATTGTAAAAAAACAGTCAATGGGTAAGCGACCACGTCTTGTAGACTCCGAACAGCAATCTTCAACATCAGTAACACCTGTATCCCATTTTCTTACATTACATTCTTTTTCAGGAAAACCTTTAGAGCAAATATCCCCCATTTTTATTCAGAAGGGACGAGAAGGACTTGCTGGCTCAGTAAAGAAGCTTCGATCTGGTGACATATTGGTTGAAACATCAATCTCATGAACCTTCTCTACACCTTTGCCGTTTGCAACTATCTTTACAATATGCTTTACCTTACTGAACATCCTCCGTGTCCTCTCTTCTACCAGTTGGGGGGGCAGATCGCTGTTCAATGTTAAAGATATATCGTGCTCTTATTAGGTCGAAACTCGACTATGGTCTATGGCTCTGCCAGACCCTCGGCCTTAAGGATGCTAGACCCCATTCATCACCAAAGACTTTGACTCTTTACTGGGGCTTTCTGTACCTCTCCAGTTCAAAGCATATACATTGAATCTTATGAACCTCCTCTACACCTTCGCCGTTTGCAACTGTCTTTACAATATACTTCGAAACTTCATTCCTTACCAAAGCATCCCATCTGGGAATGTGTTTTCCTTCCTTGGTGGGCAGTACTTTTTCAGAACAGACGATGTGTCATTGCTCCATTTGGCCTTCGCATCCGGGTGCAATTGGATGAATTGGTTCTGTCCTTGGATAACATTGCAGATTCCACAAGTCAGCTCATCCCTCTGTGGCTTATTACAGCCCCCAAATGTGATCTTTCTTTCAGCCACCTAAAAAAGGCAGATACTTCAGATTGGAAGTACCGTCTTTTATTCAATGAATATCTTTCAAACAATCATTCGGTTTCCATTTATACAGACGCTCCCAAATCAGGTAATTCAGTGGGCTCTGCTATGGCTTTCTATGGATCAGTAGTTGCATGCAGAATCCCCTCTACAGCTTCTGTGTTCACTGCTGAGCTGTATGCCATATCTCTTGCCCTGGATGATATTGCAGCTGAGCAGTGCTCCAACTCCACTATTTATACTGATTTGCTTAGTTCTATACTTGCCTTGGAATTGCTACAGGTTAGCTCACTGGCCCATTTCTCATTAGCAGCTATTTCAATCCAGTTTTTCTGGATACCAGGCCATGTTGGTATTTGCGGGAACGAGCTTGCAGACATGGCAGCTAAATATGTCTGCTTCAGCACCGTCACCACTATTCCTATTCCGTACATGGACTATGGTGTTGGCTTCAAGGCTCGGCTCCGTGCCAGCTGGCAGTGCACTTGGAGTGAGCAACGCGACAACAAACTTGTTCAAATCAAACCCAAAATTGGACTTTGGCCATCTAGCTTCCGTAAAGTTCGGAAGGAGGAAGTTGTTCTCACTTGGCTAAGCATTGGTCACAGTTTTTTAACTCATCGTTTTCTTTTATCTGTGACTGATGCACCAATGTGTAGTTTATGTGACACTCAATTCACTATCAGCCACGTTTTACTTTCTTGCCATCGTTAAAATTCTCAACGACGGCAATATTTTAAATATATTTTTTTTCAGGGTCAGTCTGTAACATTGGACAGAGTTATTAGTGATGGTGACTCTGTCCACCTTAATAACGTTTTTAATTTTTTAATGGCCATAAATCTTTTTAATCTCATTTAATTGTTGCATATTTATTCATAACACCTTTTTTACAGTTTTAATCTCTCTCATTCAATTTGACATTGGACAATGGCCAGAACATTAAATAACTCAACACCAGTACAGGAAAGGCTAACTTCAGGTGATTAGCGCTAATGTTTGAACTATCCATTTGAACTACTCGTTAGTCGTCTTGGCGAGTTGTTATTATACTTTTGCTGCATATCATTTCACACTTTTACTACTTTACTTTTTAGTACTGGCCATATTGACTGATAACCTGGAACCAGGACTGGAAAGACCAACTTCAGGTGATTGACGGTGGATTTTATACTTACCTATTAGTCTTCCTGGCAGGTTATGATCATTTCCATTCTGCTACAGGTAGTCCTTTACAAGTTTGTTGACTGGATGTTGATATTGGTTTTTGCACCATTTTCTGTTTTAATTGCAGTTTTGCTTTTATCTTCAATTACCTTTACATATTTTACTCCATTTACTTGACTTTTATCTTTTTACTGGACATTTGGCTACTCATTGTTGCGATTTTGCTATTTGTCTTTTAAAACTTCTATTCTGTTACATTTTGATACTGGTTCCTATGACACATAACCCAGAACCAGGACTGGAACGACCAACTTCAGGTGACTGACGGTGGGTCTTGAACTTACCTGTTAGTCTTCCTTGCAGGTTATGATCATACCTTTTTGCTCGAGTAAATACCTTACAACTTATAACACTTTGCCTTCTATCTTAACGTTGTAGACTAGGTGTCAACATTGGTTTTATACTTTTTTTTTTATCTTCATTTCCATATATGTTTTTAACTTTTTTTTTTTTTACATTTTTACCAGATGGCTGGCGCAGATAGCCTCATTGCTTTGTGCCATAAAACACTAAATCAATCAATCAATCAATCAATCGTATATTGTGATAATACATTGAACTAATTCTCGTTTAGTAGAAATATTGAAAAATATGATCATTTTAATATGCCTTGAAGGCAAAACTTAAAAAAAACACACAATATTTATATTCTGTAGCACACATGCACACAGTTTGTACAAAGACATTAATAAATTGCTTTATTTTTCATTCTCATTGTTTGTTTGCTTGTTTGTTTTTGAATTTCACGCAAAGCTACTTGAGGGTTACCTGCTCTAGCCGTCCCTAATTTAGCAGTGTAAAACCAGAGGGAAGGCAGCTAGTCATCACCACCAACCGCCAACTCTTGGGGTACTCTTTTACCAAGGAATATCGGGATTGACTGTAACATTATAACGCCTTCACAGCCGAAAAGGTGAACATATTTGGTGCGACTGGGATGCGAACCCGCGACTATCAGGTTACGAGTCGCATGTCTTAACCCACCTGGCCATGCCGGGTCCATTCTCATCGTAAAACCAAACTGTCTCTCAAACATGTGAGACTACTACTTATCACTAGATTTAAATTAAATCGTATAGTGATTTTAATGCTCTAGAGCGTGTTTTATATATGAAACTATTTCTATTAATGCTAAAGTACTATATGTTTTAGATAAAAGCTTATGAATACGTAAAACGTTTTTTACCATGCTTTTATAACATTAATTTTTAATGTTTGTATTAGTTGTACTGATCGTATTAAACATTACGAATACATTGCTAAAATATTTGAAGACAATTCTATTATATAAGATTTTGTAACTACTGAAGGCCACCCAGATATAGATTAAGCACCAACAACATTACAAAAGTACAAAATCTAACCGATTTATTTCTAAGAATATTGATTGGTCTATTTTCAGGGCCGTTTAAAGCCAGGAAGAATGTTACTCGTAGATACGAAAGAAAAAGTTTTTATTCGAGATGAAGAGCTTAAACTGCATATTGCTCATCAGCGTCCTCTAGGAGAGTGGCTTAAAGAAATGGTGAAGTATTGAGTGGTTATAAATATTTCATTTCGTTTATGTTGTGAGGGAAATAAACGTTAAACTAAGAGGAAAAAACAATTGGGCCAGTGGGTGTGTGAGATCTGTATTTGTCTGTTTTTATTAAGATCTGGTTATAATAGTAGTAAATGTTCATTTTTATAGAATGTTGTACAAACATTTATTATAAAACTTCATAGAAGGCGAAAGAATGTGAAGTGCTATTTCAGGTGTTCACAAAAGTGTAGTTTTGATACAAAATTTTCATTTGACTAATAAGTAGCACCCAGTTTCACTTTAAACTTGACAATTTGTGTTTGGATTTTGGTGTTGTATGATACCAACAAAAAAAATTTGACCTTTAAAGTTTACAAGTTTTCTTAAAACATTATTGAAGAAACAAAAAATAATTTTGATAATATCGAAATACATGCAGATTTCAAGACAAGTATTTATGTAAATAAATTACATTTGAGAAATATTTGTAAATTGTAGCTAGTCATTCATCTTGTATGGAATTGTTGCAATTGGGATAAACTTTGAAAACAAACTATACCAAAAGAAACAAGATTTATTAAAATGCACTATCATAAATAATAGCAAGAATAAAAGTTACGGTAGGTTTACAATGGCTTTATGAAAGAGATTTAGAATTTAAAGACCTAAATAAAAGTATGTCTATTTTTTTGTGGTGATGGTTAGTATTTTGTAGTTATGAATGTTTTATTTTGCACTTCAGTTCACATTAGAAGAACTTCATGAAATTCACAGTGAGTCATCAGTAACTGGGGATACTAAAAATGAATTTGTAAATGGAGGGATGAATATAATAAAAGTAAAAACAAATGATCAGAAACAATCCATAAATGGCTTTCCTAATCAAGACTACTTGGGTAGTACTGTCATGGAGGATCGAAGACTTTCACTGTTTGGTTACACCATTGAAACCATTCATATGCTGGTGTTGCCTATGGTTAAAACTAAGTAAGTTAATTCTGTAGACTGTAGTTATTTAATATTATAAATCAAACTGCTAGAACCGTGTATGCAAACTGAGTTTTTAAAAGTTGTT
Organism: Carcinoscorpius rotundicauda; assembly: GCA_011833715.1. Classification (NCBI taxonomy): domain Eukaryota; kingdom Metazoa; phylum Arthropoda; class Merostomata; order Xiphosura; family Limulidae; genus Carcinoscorpius; species Carcinoscorpius rotundicauda. Next base: position 26,395,250 of record CM022404.1, read on the forward strand.
GATTTTAAAGTCATTTGAATTTTGTCCTTGTAAAACAAAATAAATGTTGACAAGTCCTACAATTGATGTTTTCTTAAACTTCTTAGTTATTGATAAGTTTAAAATTTGTACAGAATGGTATTCTATTTCAAATATAATTTTATTACTAATCATATAAAAACGTGCTTAACAAATATGCATATAACTTAACATATCATAAACTTTGTATGTTGTTAATTACTTTGTGTTATTTTAAATAATTAGATGTCACTATGTGTTGCTTCAGAGTATGTTATAAAGTTATCCCAGTTAGAATGTGCTAGTGCATAAGGCTAACTAGCCAGTTTATGTTTGTACCCTCAATTTTTTGTAACTTTCTGACAATTCTGAAAAGAAAAGTAAGTTAAAATATATATTGCAGGTCTATTGCAGAATTATGTGATTAACTGATTACAGTTAAAACAGTAATTTTATGATAATCATATTGTTAAGTTTAGTACCTTTGCTGTTTATTCCTACACATGTAAGTATAACTATGCTACCAGTGTGTGTACAAGTAAATGTACACCATCAGCCATTAACTATTTCTGTGCAAAGTTGACATTTACTGTTATAATGCCCCCCAGTGGCTCAGTGGTATGTCTACAGACTTACACGCTAAAATCCGGGTTTCCATACCTGTGGTGGGCAGAGCACAGATAGCCCATTGTGTAGCTTTGTGCTTAATTCAAAAAACAAAAAAAAAACTACTGTTATAATACTCATTCTTATTAATCTGAAGTGATTTTTCATGATAATGAGAAACCCACTTGAAATAAAAATATTTTTCAGAATTGCCAGTGTGGGTATTAACCTTCCTCGGAAGGTCGAAATGTTGTTTTCTGCTTACCAGTTAAAGTGTTAATACCCATACCGGCCATTCTGAGATACATTTTGAATTGATTTTTATTTATAATTTTTGTTATTTAATAAAATTCTGATTTATTAAAAATATAGGAAAGAAGCCTTAGGCTCCATGGGGAATGATGTTCCTTTGGCATGTTTATCACTGTATCAGCCTTTAACATATGATTACTTCAAGCAGCTATTTGCCCAGGTTACTAACCCACCTATTGATCCCTTTCGAGAACGAATTGTGATGTCTTTGGTAAGCAGTTAAAACAAACTTGTTTACACCAATTATACAAGTATTCATTGTTCAAAATTTATTTTGTGGGTTAACATTCTATATTGATAATTATGTCAAAATATTATATATTCTTCTTACATAATTAACATTGTTAATTGCAGGTATTCTCATGTAACATCTGGTATAAACATTCATTTTTGTTTCACTAGGCTTGTCCAGTTGGTCCTGAGACAAATATTCTTGAGCCTAGTCCAGCACAGTGTAGAAGATTATGGTTAGAACAACCAATTCTTTCTCTAGAGGATGTTGAGGTCATTAAAAACATATCTTTCAAAGGATGGAAGGTATAATCTTAAACATGGGTATAATTAGAGTTAATACACTTAACCTGTGTTCTGCATACATTTATTGTTCAGTATTTGTAGATGGCTTAGTGAAATTAAATATTGTGATTAACTGAAACAAAATATTTTTTAAATTAACAGCAGAGAACAAACAAAAATTCTTGGCCATATACTACTTATTAGTAAGTGTAAACTTCAAATGGGAAAGCTGAATTTGCTTAATTTCTAAGTAATTAAATTGAGATTTTGTCAATGTTAAATGTATAATAAAATTAAGCATATGGTAAATTGTAAGATAATTCTAGTATTATGGTATATGTAAATGTCTTTATTTTTTGTTTCCAATACACGTGCAATGGAGGATTTTAAGGTATGTAATGATCATCCAACAGTAAAAGCAATATTTCTTGAACTATTTGTGATAATTAAATTACTTTGTTTAGGCATAAGTTGTATTTGAATTTTACTTCAACTTGTGTTTGTCATAACTTCTAATTATTTTAATACTTGTTTTCTGATGAATCAATAAAATTAAATAGATTGCAACATGAGACACACGAGACGAGACACAACTGAACAAATTACTACTACAAATGAAAAAAGCCAACACAATTTCACAAGCACTTTATTCCTGTTTATGTAAAACCAACTCACGCACACCTCAAATATACGGCATCTCCAAACCTCAAACCAGATTGTCCATTACAATCAATAATGTCCACATATGAATCGTTAAATTACAGTCTTGGTAAGTACATAGCATGGAAATTCTCCAAATATGTAACATCACCCAGCTCATTCATCAAAGACTCTTTCAATTTCAAATCTAACCTTAATCAACTTAATCATAAAGTCTTAATGGCTAGTTTCAATGTCATATCCTTCTTTACAGAAGTCTCAACCACTGAAGCCTGCAAGATAGCTATAGAACTCTATATCTGAGACCCTAACTCATCAATAAACATTCCCAACAACCAATTAGCAACCCTCATATAATTCACCACAATAAAAACAAACTTCATGTTCAACAAACAAAACTACATGCAAACAAATGGTCTAAGCATGGGCAACTAAGTATCACCAGTTATAGCCAATATTTTTATGACACAAGTTGAAACACAAACAATTAACACATCATTACATCCACCACTATAGTGATACAGATATGACACGGTTGCGGGATTCAAATTTACAGAGCACATACTTAATTTTTTCATTCACATTAACTCTATACATCCCAACATTAACTTCACATGTGAACAGGAAGAAAGCAATCAAATATCATTTCTTAACCTCAAAATTACAAGAACCGACACACAATTCAAAACAGAAATCCACTGAAAAATCACCCATACTGGACTATACATTCCTTGGGACTTAGCACATGAAACAAAACAAAAACTCAACATACTACGAAACCAGATAAACACAGCCATAAAACTATGCTCATCAGATGAAACTAACGATGAATTACACAAAATAAAACAATACTTCATTAACATTAACATTGTTCATTCTATAAACCGTAGAAAACATTATACGCACACACCTAGACAGAAAGCAAAATCAACCAACAAAAGTAAATATATCTTATGAATCAAAAAATCATGAAACCATATACTGTTGTATACCATATATTCCTGACATCAGCAAACAAATAACCAACATTTGGCAAAAACTAGTAACAAAATGACATTTTAGTTAATACCAAATTTATTCAAAAATCAGGCACAAAACTGAGGTCTATATTATTTAAAAACTACACTGACAAACACCACACCAACATTATTTATAAAATACAATGTGATAACTGCCACGACTTCTATATTGGGGAAACAAGTAAAAAAATGGAAACCAGATTCAAAGAACATAAAAAGTCACCTTCACACGTTTTCGAACACTGCAAGTCAAATGGACACAACATAACCATAGAAAACATTCAAATACTAAATAAAGAAACAAACATAAACAAATGCAAAATTAAAGAAGCCTTACTTATACAACAACTTAAACCCAAAATAAACCAATATAAAGGAACGCCTTTATACTTATTAATAAATAAAATTATATATTCAAACATCTAACACAACCCTCTACATTCCGAGACTCAGTTACACAACCCCTTTCAAACATGTGATCAGCTTTCAGTCAATTACCTCTTTCTTTGTAAACCTGACAATGACTGAAGAAGGTCGAAACGTTGTTCGCTCTTCTATGTAAAATATTTTCTCAACCCAAATAAGCCGTTTTTGCATATAGATTGCAACAAAACAATGTTCTAATTACAAGAACTGAAGAACATTCTTAGTCATATTTATGAAGAAATGTGAACACGGATGTCAATTGTTTATGAAATAGAACAACAATAATCATTATTTCTTCAATAATGTTAGCTTGGTTTTGTTTTAATAGTCAAAAGTTCTTAAGTTTTGTTGTTGAAAGAAATTATTTGCTTATTATTTATTTTTAGTATAATTTTATAAAATTATTCTTTCTCAATTGCCTTTTCAGACTAAAGTAATTGACATTGTATACCCAATGTCAGATGGGCCAGAAGGGTTAGTTCCAGCTATTGACAGGATATGTGAAGATGCGTGTAATGCTGCTATGAGAGGGTACACTATTTTAATGCTGTCAGACAGGAAGGCTTCCAAAGAAATGATACCTGTCAGGTTTGTAGTTGAGTAATAATTATTTATTTCTGAAATGGCATTTTATTTGACCATTTCCACATGGGTATTCATTCAAGTTTGTTTATCTTGTGCTAACTGTATTAATTTTATTCATCATTGTTTGAAGTTTAAATGCCTTATTTTTTCTTTACAAGTGAGAAAATTTTAAGAATTGCCAAGTAATATAAAAAGGAGCAGTTTAAAGTGTGTTTGTGTATGTAACAATATATGCTTGGATTTATTTCTCACTCATTTTATTTTTACTGTTTGACAAAATAAATGTTGAATTTCTTAAAGTGGATATTTATTTTAGTACATAAAAACAAAAATGTTTGATACTTTTAACAAATGATGAAGTAGATTAAAGTTGTATGTTAGTAGTAGTATTGTTGGTTTCAGTATTTTGCACTCTTAAGAAAATTTCAAAAGGTATTGATATTTAATGTCACTGAATGTTATCATTATTAAGATAATGTTAAAAAACATTTCATACATGTTAGATCTAAAAGTGGTAATTATTTAACTTTCAACAAAATTCAAAAAGGCTTCAAAAATTTTATTGCTCAGTGAATGAGTAACTTGGTAGTCTTATTAGAAAGCATGCTAATGGCACAAGTTTCTGGTTCTTGAATAATCTCAAAAGAAAACTGATTAACCTAAAAGTTATTTATGTAACTTGGACAGGTCATGATGATGCAATGTTTATTTTTCTTTGTGATAACTCAATGTCATGTAAAATTATGGTATTTACATATTCCACTTTCATTTATCACTGTTTATCACTAAGTTCAGGCACTGTTAGATTTGACTTTTTGTCTCAAACTTGTAAATATAAAGAATAAGTCAGTTTTGAAAATTAATGTTTGAAATATAATACTAACATTAGAGTTTAACTTTTATTTGAGTTTTAATGGCATCATTTAGTTTAATTTTGTTATTCTCTTTTCCAGTGCTTTATTAGCTGTTGGTGCAGTTCACCATTACTTGATTAATGAAAGGCAGAGGATGAAAGTAGCTCTCATGATTGAGACAGGAGAAGCAAGGTGAGTGTTGGATATACAAGACTCTTTAGTGTAAGAGTTATTTAGTTCATGTAGTGATTTAATATTTAATGATTTAGTTTTTCTAAAAGTAATTCTTTTAAAGGCAATGTTTTTGACATTTTGTGACATGCCTCAGTAAGAGTTGAACCTTGTAATTTGACGTTTCATTACTTGAACCTTCTTATTTTTCTTATAGCCTGAAGTGAATGTTGTTTCATCATAGTATTATCAGCTGGGCTATGTGTGTGGATTAAGCTAAGTTAACTTGCATGATTGTTAGTTTAGCCATAATGGGTGATATTTTGAAGTGAGTTTACAGTTTTTAACAGGGACAAGGAGAATAATTTACCTTGTCAAAGGATGTTCCAGAGTAACTAAATCTGATTGTGTGAACTTTGAAAAGGAGACAGTTATTTAAAGTTCTGAATACAACTGTGGTAATTCACTGGATAATGTAATTGAATTTATTGCAGATTATATTGTAAGAAACAGAGTATAGAAAAATAATTCATCTTGTTAGTTATATTCTAAAGCAATTGTATCAGTCTGTATAGTCAATGTTATATTGAAGGTAAAAAAAAAACAAAAAAAACACTCCATATCAATCTTAACATTTTTCAGACATTTAAAGTAAAGGATGTATTATGAACAAAAGAGGGATATCTGGTATTTGGAATAAAAGATAATGAAAAGATTTGAAATAATATTAATTCTGCTTGATGAACAAAAAACAAATGTGTTGAGGAAATGTGCAAGTATTTTATGGAATTCTATGAATTATCTTGTATATGTTATGCTTCTGTAGGTTACATTTTATATTCTGATATGTTTATTAAGGGATAAGATGTCTTATTTAGGGAAGTGCACCAAATGTGTGTATTAGTGGGGTATGGAGCTGATGGCATCTGTCCTTATTTGGTGTTTGAAATTGTAAGAGAACTCCGTTCTGAAGGTCACTTGGAACCTCCATTGTCAGACGAAGTGATATTTAAGAATTATGTTGATGCTATAGGGAGAGGCCTTGCCAAGGTGTGTGAGCTCTGCTTTCTCAAAGAAAATATGTAGATTCTTTAACTGTTTTTGTCATGACTAAGATTGATTCAAATTATCCTGCATTATTTTGATACCACTATTTTTTGAGATGTGTGGTAGTAAAATGTTAATTAATACTAGTCTTGGATGCAACTTTGATTTTTTTTGATGTCCTAATATAATTAAAAGCCCATTGTCCAAATACACATCTAATTTATTTGTCATTTTGATTTAACCCCTTGTTCAGGAATTGATTTCTAATATGAAAAATCATAATTCATTTTAATGATATGAATTATGTATGTTCAAGGGTCAACCTTTTTTTTTTATATTTGCTTCAGTAATTTTTGGTTCTACACTTAAGGCCTAAATCTAAATCTTGTATTTAGTATGGGCTTGGTGTGGCCTAGTGGTTAAGATACTGGTCTGTTACTTGAAGGTTCAAGTCATGATACATACTCTACACTTTCAGTTATATGGGTATAATGAAATAGTCGATTTCATTACTTGATTCAGAGTATTTAGGTTTTAAAATTTGAGATGACTATGACAGAACCTTTTAGACCAGGTCTCTGACCTGGTTGCTTAGTTCACGTGTTGCAGTATATGTCCTTCAAAACATATCCTAATAACATTTTTGAGTTATGGTTGAGTTGCATTTTGCTGTTTTCATCAGGTTATTTTTAACATTAGAATTTAGGTTTCAAACATTGAAATCAATTGTATAATTAGGAAGAATTTTTTTTTTCTGTAGCTCAGTAGATGTATTTGAAATTGGCTATAATATAATACATTTTTCCCAATGCACTAAGTGTTAATCCTTTTTTATTTTTGTAGATATTGGATGAAACCCTGAATTAACTTACAAACTTACTGGTTCATCACCAGCTTATTTGAAACAATCATTATTCATGCTTTACTGTATTTTAATTATAGAACAGTTTATTTTGTGTTCCTCAGAATAATAACTCTTCATATGTTGCTTTTCAGTAGTGTATTTGTTTAAGAGTTAAGGTCATTTTTAACGACTTGTAAATGTTTTATTTTATCAATGTTTTATTTCTGTGTTCTAATGGATTCTAAAAAAATTGTTTAGGTAATGGCAAAAATGGGAATTTCTACACTACATAGCTACAAAGGAGCACAAATTTTTGAAGCTGTTGGACTTGATAAAGAGGTTATTGACAAATGCTTTACGGTAGGATGAGCATGACTATTTTGTTCATTGATAAAACCAAATAATTGGCAAAATAACAAAATATCTAAAATATACCTATCATTTCAATTTAATAATAATTAGTAACTAACAATTATTAATGATAATTCAAATTGTATAATGGATGTATCCCATTAATGTCTAACACTAACTACAGTTTATTTCATTACATGCCAGCACTGAATCAAAACGACCTTTGTTTAAAGATTAAATCATGCCATTTAAATTACTAATAAAATATCTAAATTGAATCGAGAAACCTTTTTTTTTTCTGATTCATTTTTAAATAGGGTTTGTACATGGAGATAACAAAAGTTGTACAAACAAATTAAATTTTATGCATGCAACCTGGTATGCCTATCTTATTTTAGTTACATGATGTAAGATACTTCTATGTGTAGAGAAGATTGTGGAAGTCGTACTTTATTCAAAATGGATATTTAGGGATAACAATGGACCTGTTGGTCTATTTTGGCTAGTTGATGTCAGATTTGAGGTATCTGAGCATATTGCCTCAGATATTTTATTGAGAAAATAATGTGTTAAATTTTAGGTAACAAAATAATTAAATCTTACCAATTTAAAATAATGCTCCTTATCCTTAAAAATTAATATTAATAGCTAGTTTGTGTGTAGGTTGCTTCTTCTTAAGTGACTTACTCTCTTAAGTTAGAATCACCTATTGGCACATGCAAAGTTGAAAGTAAATAAAGTGCAAAGGAACTGATCCATCATGGGGGACATTGTTTAAACACAGACCTTAAAGTACTTTCTAGGGATAACAATGGACCTGTTGGTCTGTTTTGGCTTTCCCATTCTCTAAATCAAACTTGTTTAAAACCAGCTCTTTTATCATTCATATACAGGTTAACTTTCTTTTAAACCAACTTGAACTTACTGCCTCTATAACATCTAATGGAAACCCATTCTATAGGCCAACAACTCTATTTGAAAAATTGCCTCAGCTGAATGTCTTACCTTGCCTAAATTCATATTTGTGTTCCCTAGTTTTGTAATTTTTGCTGTTAAGTATGAAAAATGTTGATGCATCAATGTTATCAATTCTTAAACATTTCAATCAGATACACTTCAACTTTTTTCAATAGAAAAAAATTTTAAGGATCTGAATCTCTTCTCATATGACAACCCATCCATCCCAGGTACTATTTTAGTAACCTTCCTTTGAATCATTTTTGACAATTCATTGTCTTTTCTGAAGTAAGTATCCCAAGATTAAACACAATATTCCAAAGGTAGCCTAACCAGTGACTTAAGTTTCTTTCAGTATTTCTGTAGATACATGGTAAAATCATATTGCTTTCCCATTCCCCTAGCAACAAAATGCTGCTTGGTTTGGATGGCTCAAGAGAGATCAACCATTACACCAAAATCCTTTTCTTTCATGACAATGTTAAGGTTATTTCAATATATATATATATATATATATTGGTTATAATTTAAATTGGGATAATCCATTTGCAAAATCTTGCATTTACTGTAATTAAAACCAATTTGCCATTTAATTGCCCATCTTGCTAAATGATCTAAATCCTTTTGTAAAGCAGCAACAGCAGCATCTTCACAACTAGCAATGTCAAGACCATTATTAGCAAATTGAAGGAATGATCAATAAATTACTTAATCGGTATCATTAATGGTAATCAAAAAGAGTAATGGTCCTAAGATTGAGCTCTAAGGTGACTACTTGCAATATTAATCCAGTTTAACTGAACTCCATCTATAATAAACTTTCTGCTTTTTTTCATCAAGTTACTATTCTATATCCAATTAGTTAACTTGTACCCTGCAGCTAAAGCTTTTTTTTTTTTTTTTCAAGCCTTTTATGTGGCACTTTGCCAAATGCTTTTAGAAAATCGAGATACATCAAATCTATACCGTTATCCTCATCTACACATATGGTAACATTTTCAAAGTGTGTCAAAAGATTTGTAAGGCAAGATTTTTCCCCAGTGAAACCATCCAGTAAAATTGTAAACTTTGTTAAATGACTTGGAAACTTAATCTTTCAAAACTTTCCCCAACTGGATTAAGGCTAATAGGCCTATAATTACTGGGAGAACTTCTGTTACTGCCCTTAATGATAGGAGTGACATTAGCTACTTTCCAATCTGTTGGTTCTTGTCCACTATTCAAGGGCTCACAAAAAAATTGTGACAAGTAGCTCTTGTGTCCAATCTTTGTCCTTCTTTATAACTTCTGGAGGTAATGTCATCTGATCAAAGAGCGTTATCATTCTTTAAACTTCCCAATCTTGTTTTAATAAGCTCAGAATTTATGCAGTTGCCTTGCTTAACTTTGTTTTCATCTTTCAATTGTTCAAGATGAGGAATAATTCTTAAATCTTCATTAGTAAAGGCTGAAATTATTAACTTAGCCATTTTGTAATCATTAGATGTGAGATGTATTCTCAAGATAGCTGGTATTGGTATTAAAACATTAATTAAAATAAAGTACAGAACAATGGGTCATCTTCAGGTTGACAAAAAGAGAGTTTGGAACCTGAGAATATTTTTCCTTCGAGTGGGTTTCCTGTCATTGTGAATTACAACACATATAAGCCTTTATCATTTCTAACCTAAAATTTTGTGTACCTATAATGTACTTTAAAATTCTTACTGTTAACTTTTTTTTTCAGCTAAATTGTTTTTCATACATACTTTTGGATGACCTAATTTTCTTTTCGACCAACTTTCCTGATCTTCTAAATCCTATAAACCGGTAAATTTAGATTACTTAATTTTATGTGTTTCTTTAATTTTATATCTTGTACTATTTGTGAACTAACCTGGTTTTTTTACTTGCAGCTACCAATTTCTTTCTGTAAGGAAGATATTTGTTTTTAGTATTGAAATTACTTTGGCAGTTACTGCACTAAGTCTTAGAGCTCTTGCTCTTAAAATTATCTTTATTTTGTATGTATTGTGTTAGATTGAGAACTGAAAGTATGACCGGAGTGTTTCATCTTGGAATCAAACATTGTTAGCATGAATAGTTGGATGCATTTCTAAAAAGGTTTTCATGGTTTCTTAAATGGTTTTAATTTGCCTAGTTACAGCAAACTATTGGAGACACAGAATAAAAACTTAAGTGTGATTGCACAACAAATATAAGCAACTTGTTTTAAATATGGAAGAAATTTAATAGCTTCTGAAAGTAATTGTTAGTTTATTTAAAGTTAAATTTGTACTGGTTGTGCAACACGGACACGGACACGGACACACACACACACACACACACACACACACACACACACACACACACACACACACACACACGGACGGACGGACGGACGGACTTCTTTATGTATTGATAGTACAAAGAGCTTATTGACTTCTATGGTGCTATTATTATGGTATGGTGAACCAATAGCTAGGTAGAGATGTCTTATTTAGGCTTGCATTGGTGCCTTGTGGGTTTTCTACGGTTTGTTGAAAATGAAAGAAAATGGAACGGAGGGGCTTTACCAAAATAGCTAAAACTAGCTCTATGATCAGTACTAATGTAACTAAAAGTATGGTGAGTGGTGTTTGCTTAGCTTCAAAATGTAATGTTATTTTCATGAGATAAATTTGTTACACTTTACATTAGACCATTTTTTTAATGTAGTGATTTTGTGACAATCGGTCAAAAACACTGTTGCCTAGCAAATGGAATTTTAAACTATTGGATGACCAATTTTGTGATGCATTGTGACTTTTTGTCTAGTATACAATGGGTTTCATATTTGTAAACACTAAAGGGCTACAATTGTTTGCCTATTATAATTTGCTTAAAATGTTTTTAATTTCCAAGGTTAGTGTAAAATGTATAATACACGAGTACTTTTAATATATAGATATAAATATGAAGGGCAGTGTATCATTTTATTCAACACTTAGTACAACTTTGTAATAATTTTGGGTAACTTTATCCCTCATTCGTAATGACCCTGAACAGAGTAAAAAGAAACATGAGGCTTCCTGTATTTGTGAGCTGCATATTTTGTGCACAAAATGCATAGGATTTTTAGTTGATTTTCTCATATAGTGAAGCTATAATTATATAGTATTTGAAGAATATGTTCCACTCATACTTTTAATTTTTTGTATAATGTGCACACAAATTGTAAATGAACATATCATTTGAGCTTCATATTTACTTTTAGTATCTCAAATGGCTTGTTTGCTGAAATATAGAAAATAATAAATTAGTTGCATTATTATTTATTTCTTAAATTCTACATAAAAATAGGTCCACAGTGGTGATAGAGATATAAAAACACTGTAGTTGTTATAATATTACTGTTGTTTCTCAACAGTCTGAATGTTCTTGTTATTCTAGCAAATCTAGCTGTGTGACTCATAAGGCATTTACTCGACTTGATGTGATTGATGTTATCGAACTCCAAGGCAGTAAAGATGTAGATAATAAAGTGATATACAATCAGTTTTTGCATGTGATGGATCTGATATTGAGAGATTTGTGCACACACTAAACAAATCAAGATTTGTTAAAATATTTTGTAGTCAATTTTGTTGTTGTGACCCATTTACTATGGCTGAGAGGTATTCCCAGTGTACATCCCAGCCACAGAGAAAGTGTTAATTTACTAACTAAAATTTGTTTGGTGAAATAGAAACTTAACTATCGTTTAATGTAAGTATTTCATCTCTTTTTATGTAACCCCATAAGAGGCCTGGCATGGCCAGATGATTAGGGTGCTTGACTTGCAATTTGAGGTTTGCAGGTTCAAATCATCATTGCATCAAACATGCTTGTCTTTTTAGCCATGGGGGCATTATAATATGATCAATTTCACTATTTGTTGATAAAAGAGTAGTCCAAGAGTTGGTGATGGGTGGTGATGACTAGCTGTATTTTCTCTAGTCTTACACTGCTAAATTAAGGATGGCTAGCACAGACAGCCCTCATGTCACTTTGCACAAAATTAAAAAAACAACAAACAAACACTATAAAAATAATTACTTGTTTAACTTTCAGAACACTGCATCTCGCATTGGTGGTGCTACATTCAAAGTTTTAGCAGAAGATGCCTTTGAACGTTATCATATTGCATTCCATGAGCGAGATTGTGATAATTTAATACTGAGAAATCCTGGCTACTATCACTGGCGAAGTGGAGGAGAGAAACATCTAAATGATCCTGCCAGCATTGCCCATCTTCAGGTAATTTTAATGTATAAATAAAATTAACCATTTTTAAACTAGTTATGCAGTGGTAGTTTTATTAAACTGCAATTAAATGCTCTTAGTTTTATACTTGCATGATTATATGGATTGTTCCTAGTACATATTCAACTGAACATCCGTTGCTGATGTTATCAAATAAACAAAGAAATAAATATTCTAGTATAGCAAAGTGAAAATAGCTGCAAAGGTAAAAATAATTTTATCAGTAAATTCGTATATCAAAATTAATGTTTATTTGTAGTGTTCATGTTTAGATTTTTCTTTAGCTCGCTGAAAATATTTGTTGTAGATAGCCAATGGATAAGTGGATGAAGAAAATTCAGTTACAATTTTTCAAGAAGGTAGAAAGAATAAAGACCAACTAGAAACTGTTCAAAATGGAAGATGAACAAGTTGGATAGACTTCAAGATGTTTGATACTTTCAGAAAGTTTGCAGAAATGAAGTTTTTTGGAAATTTTATGAGTTTTTAGAAGTTTGTTAGAAATGCAGAGTGATTAAGAAAGTAATAATTAAAATAGTAGTAAATTAAATATTTTAAAGCAGAATAACTTAAGATAATCATAAAAGTTCATTCTTTCTAGTGCTAAATACTGGATAAAACAAAAAAACAAAAAGGAAGCATCATTTGGTGGGTGAAAAGGATGTCCTTTTTGATTGTTTTTTATAAACATTTTAAAAGTAAGGTAAGAGACTAGTTTCAAGGACTCAAGAAACTGTCGCTGCTAACTAATGAAAAAGTTTGTGGTTCCAAAGGTATTAGAATGAGTAAAAATAATAATGTGTATATTTGATTTGTATGATCCAACAAAAGAACAGAAAATTGATTAAACTGTATGATAATTGTTTGTCAAAATGAGCCCAGTACAGCTGCAGATATTTTACTTTTCCAAAGACAAGTAGGGAAGGAATTTAAAAAAAAACAAAACGTTTCTGTAAATGATTTTCTTTACAGTGAAGAAGCAGAGAGAGACAATGACTTCATTATTCATTTCTATGCTATCCAGTTTTATTTTTATTGGAATAATTTAAGCACAAATAATTTGTCACTGTCATCAAATGGAATAAACAATTTTTCAAAATATTCAAAATGACTTAAAATTAGCAGGTCATTCAGAGTTATTTCTAACTATTGATGTGGAATATCTATCTTATTTGACAACAGAGGGAGAATTAATGATCTGTACTTGATAAAGTGTTCATGAAACCGAAAACGTTACTCTTTGTGAAAGTCATAAGCTCTTGAAATCAATAAATAAATGTTTTCTGATATATGTTGATCATTTTACTGTGTTTGCTGTTGTCATAAAGAATATCCTAAGTAGTATGATGCAAAAATTTTGAAGTGCACTATCTGTGAAAAGATACTAAGAATGAGCTGATGCTAAACAATAACAGACATACATTTTTTCACATTTAGTTTGTTTTTCTTATATTCTTGATGTTTGTAGTTTAAAGTTTAATATCATATAAATATCACCACTGGTATTTAGGTAGGTTTTGCAAAAGCATTCATGAATCCAATGAAGCTTGAAATGGAAATTGGAGGAAAAGTTGTTTTTGTAAGAACAGCAGGTTTGGTAAAAAGAAACAAAAATACAGCTTGCACATAAAGGTCGTGATTAACCCATCATTGAATAAATGGAAAAGAGACTTCTGTAATTGCAAGAATAGCTCATTTTGTATTGTAATAACTTCACTTGAAAATCTATACTGTGTTTTTGTCAGCAATATCAGCAGAGTAATTAATGTCAGTGTACCCAAACTGGAATGAACTATAGGCTCTTTTATAAATGGTGATTAAAGTGACTTAAAATATGGCTTGAAATATATGCAAAAGAGCAGGCTAACATAACTGTTCTTTATCTTTGCTACACTGAATGCCCTGGGTAATTAGCTTTCAAATTAATATAAATTTAGCAATCTGATGTTAAACATTACACAAAAAATGCTATTATAGCAACAATTTCGAATTAACACGAATTCTAAAGTAGTGTGATTTTTTTTTTTTGCTTTAATGAGAGCAAGTAGTAAAATTTCTATAAAATTTAGAACTTTTATTGAGTTTTGTTAATTCTTATAATAACCTTTATGCTTTAATAAATAAGCATACAGAAATTATAATGTCAGTTTTGTAATATAAATGAAAGTACAATTAGTGTAGGAGAGTCTGATTGAAATTTGCTTTGGGTGTAAGAATTACTATTTTGAAAATATTATTTTTATTTCAATATTTTAGGATGCTGCAAGGACCAACAGTCAAGAAGCTTATAATATGTTTGTTGAGGCAACAATGGAAAGTGTACGATTTTGCACCTTACGAGGTCAGTTAGAACTTGTCTATAGTGAACAACCAATTGACATTTCTGAAGTGGAGGATGCCAAAGAAATAGTGAAGAGGTTTGTAACAGGTGTGTTTTCCCTTGAACATCCATTTGATTTTTGTTGTTATTTAAATTTAATATCAAAACATTATTGCTTTCGTGAAATGTTTGGCTACTTGGATGTACTGAAGGTTTTCTTCATATTTTTTCTAAATTTTTTATTTTATGTATCTGTAATATTAAATTTAAGAACCTTAGAAGCAGGCAAGATAATTATTGAAAAATTTGCATTTCATTTTTCATAATCATCAAACTATAGTGTTAGCTTAAAATTTATTGTATTTTTTATTTTACAATTTTATCTAGTATTTTACTTTATAGGAAAGAACTTAATATAACATATTAGTCAAAGTATAACTGCTAAATTCATTTTATTTTTCTAGGAGCTATGAGTTTTGGAAGCATTTCTATTGAAGCTCATAAAACTCTGGCTTCAGCAATGAATAGAGTATCTGCAAAATCTAACACAGGTGAAGGAGGTGAAGATGCTAGTAGGTGGCTCAGTGAAGACCCTGAATCTAATGCTCGTTCTGCTATAAAACAGGTTATTCTCTTCACTGCTTTCTTTGTTTTCATTTTTTATTTTTGCTATTTCACTGTCATTTGTTCAGTTTGAAATTTTTTTTGCTGTAGAAGATGTTACATAACCTTATTTGTATTTGGTTACACTATGTAACACAAATTTTGTTCATGGATAGTATGTATTCTTAATTGCTTATGTTATAAGAGTACAGAAAATGGCCATTATTCCTTGCAAACTTTGCTTTTGTGACCTGGATAATGAAATTTAGAAATTAATCAATTTTCTATTTAAAATGGACAAATTTGCACATTTTCATTCACATAAGGTCTGAATATAACAACTATGAATCAAGATTTACATGGATTTATATTAAAGTTATACAGAAATGAACAAAATTGTTTAGAAGTGAGTAGTTTTTGATATTTGCGACTATAATATAATTCACTTTCGCATATCAGCCCCCAAATAGTCTCAGCATTTGACTTTGTTAGACCAAGATCTTTTGATCAAGTCACTGGTCTCCTTGGTTGGGTTAGTATGGGTTTCTCTCACCAGCTGCACCTCTTAAATTGTAATTCGGTTCTTTGATGTCTATTTCTTCTAATTAGCTTCTCTCTTCTGAGGATGGCTGTTTTTTCTCTGGTTGAGTGGGTATAGGAAGCTCAGGACAGTGTGGCACTGGTGCGATGGATGATGGAAGGTCCAGATACATAATCGCAGATGCATTCTTGCCGGCCCATTGTTTGGAAGGGTCCATTATGCAAAAGTGGCAATTGCTTGAGTTGTCAGTGGATTCATGCCAATTTTTTGGAACAAGGATCTTCCTGGCTCTCTTTTTTCCCTCTACTATCCTGCAAAAGAGCAAAATAAAATTGTTATTATGAAGAATAAATTTATTTCATTCTCAACTAATGAGGTTCATGCAAAATATTGATATTTCTTCTATACTATTGGAAATTAAAAAAAAAAAGTACATTTAAAATATATTTAAAATTTAAAAGGTCTAAAATTTGCATGATATAAAATTGTACTATTCAAGCAAGCAAATATTGTTTGTCTTATCTAAAGTTTTTTTTGCAGTACTCAAGGGTGCCCAGGGTTTGTCTTGATCTCTGACAGGCATGCCAAAATACTGTTTGTAGGCTTCACACATTGTAGTGGATGCTGTCAGAGAACTTTTTCACTCTTGTCTTAATAACTTTGCCACATACATAGTAGAATGCTCCTTGGTGTGTATTCCTGTAGTTGGTGAGGGGACCTCCCAGGAAAGGTTCTGTTCTTTCAGTTTACCTCCTCTGGGATCTAAACATCCACCCACGTGTTTGACATGTGTAGTGACCTGTGAAGGAGAGAAGATCCTGGTGGTTGAAGGATCCAACCGTAGCTCGTCACTTTGGCCTTAAACTCATGTAGGTGGGCAGCCTTGGTAGTGGCCCACCTTGGGTGTACTGGTTGGTCCACTTGGGCTAGAGCCAACCGAGTACCAGTGTTGGATGTTCTCATTAGGTGTTGTGGACATTGCATCTGATGCTGGTGTTTGGGTATAGTGCTAGTGAAACCCTGACTTTGCTGCAGTGTTTTTGTTTGGCACTGTAGGGCTTCATGCTGGGTGGTAGGGTCAGTGCAATATTTTTGATCCTTGAAATAAAAACTTTAAAATAGTGAAAACAGTCCATAGGTAAATGACCTCATCTTGAAGATTCTTAGCAGCAATCTTCAACATTTGTAATGCCTGTTTTACCTCATTTTATTATACTGCATTCTCTTTCAAACAAATCTTTAGAGCAGATGTCTCCATTTTTTATTCAGAAGGGACTAGGGGGACTTGCTGGCTCTCTTAAATCAGCCAAAAACTATGTTATGATGATATATTGGTGGAAACATCCACATCTCAACACACTGAACTCTTGCATTAAAGGTAATTGGGGATATACCTATTGAGGTTACACTTTGTACTACTTTGAATTCATCACAAGGAGTTATTGTTGAGAGAGATTTGAAGAACATTCCTGAGTCAGAGATTCTTGCTGGTTTTTCCACTCAAGGAGTTTCTGAAGTGAGGCATATGTCCACTCACAAAGATGGAATTGAGATGCTAACCAGTATCCTTGTTCTTATGTTTACATCACCATGTCCATTTGCTGTCATCAAGGTAGATTATCTTAATTGCAGGGTAGAGCTATACATTGCAAACCCTCTGTATCCAATGTCAGCAGTTCAGTCACCCAAAGACTTCATGTCGTGGTTCCCTGACATGTGCTTGTTGAGGTGGCAAGGACCAAGATGCCTGTGAGTGTGAAATGGACCTTCATTGCATCAATTGCAATGGCTCTCACCTGTCCTACATTCGTTCTTGCTCTAAATGGTTGGTAAAAAATAAATAAATAAGAGGTGCAGCATTTGAAATCAATTCATAACATTATTTATCCTGAGGCTCAAAAGTTCCTGTCTATCACTTCATCTAGGACGTATGCTGTTGCACTTTGCTCTACAACTGCAGTGAAAGTGCAGACAGATCTCTCTGTGCCTCCAAAATAATTGTTCTCAAAACAAATGAAAAGTGTTTTAACCTTCATGGTTGAAAAAGTTGATGGATCAACTTCACTACCTATCTCTGCCCCATATATTCCAACAGACCCCAAGATTCATATCCTTTGGTTCTGGGTACAGGCATTTCCTTGGATACATCTTCTCCCACCTCAATATGCAAAATAATCATTCGTTCATGTCCTCACTCATTGGAATCCCCTTCCAACAGCAAAGCCTAGCCAATCGACACAGGACAGGATCTATAGAGGATGATAGATCTCCCTCGAAATGGGAAAGTAAGATCAAAAGATGAGGTCGTGAAGAGAAGGGTATTCTGCCCAATTTGCCTATACATAAATAAATATGACCACGCTGATACAATAAAACTGTTGAGGTTTACATTATAATCTGGATGACATCAAAACTCGGATTGCTTCCTACCATCCTATGTCTTTCTGTACAGGAAACATTTCTGAAACCTGCTGATGCAGCACCTTTTGGCAGTTTTCTTTGTATAAAAATGACAGGCTGTGTAATGGAGAAATGTATGGAGGGGTAGCACTGTCGGTTGATCAGAATGTGCCAACCCTGTCTTTGCCACTCGACACACCTTTGGAGGCTGTATACATCTACTTTGGCACTATAACTGCTGTGCCTGTTCTATACATGGACATGGACCATGGTCCTGTATTCAAGGCTCGGCTCCATGCCAGCTGGCAGTTGATTTGTAGTGAGCAACGTGAAGACAATCTTTTCCAAATAAAACCCTATATTGGACTTTAACCTTCTTGCTTCCATAAGGATCAGAAAGAGGAAGTTGCTATAACTAGACTATGCATTGTTCAGTTTTTTAACTCATCATTTTCTATTATCTGGAATTGATGCACCAGTGTGTAGTCTGTGTAATACTCAGTCACAATAAGCCATATTTTAATTTATCGTTACGACTCTTAACGATGGCACCATTTTAAACATGTTCTGTTGCAAGGTTTGTCCATAATGGTAGACAGTTTATTGGTGATGGTGACACTGGTCACCTTGATAATATTTTTAGTTTTTTAAAGGTCATTAATCTTTTTAATAGTATTTAAGTTTTTAACACTTCTTTGAAAAAATATTTACATCCACTAAAGTGATTTTGGGGTTTATCAGGCCCCATATATTTTTCCAATAGAAACACAGTGATTTAGCAACATTCATTACAAACAACTTTAGAATGGCTCTGACAAACATTTTTTTTTCAATTTGAGCAAACAATTTTCGACTGTATCTTTTGATCTGCTGCACAAATGGCATTGTCCTATTTTTTGCTCTCTTTGCAGGCAGTTTACATGAGATTGTTTTGTCATTATCTTTGCAGTAAATTTCTTTGATTTCAAGCACCAATTGCCATATAAATTCTCTTCTGACTCTTGATTTATGTTGACAAAGAAATTCTGGATGTTTTGTCGAGTATAGAACAAAAGCATTGTATGCAGCAAGATCTAGAATGTTATAGAATATGCAGACTGACCAGCGCTTTGATCGCCTCTTTGTTGTATAATATCTCACCAGTTGATTGAGAGTGTTGACACCTACCTTCGTTGCATTGTAAAGATTGACAATTTTGGGCTTTCCATTCTCTTCTATTTCACCAGACTGATGCTGAGAACTCAGTAGTAGCACATATTTTCCTTGTTTGTCTGAGTGCCTGAGAAGAGTGATGTCGTCATGGTAGAAAAACTTTGCTGATAACTCTCTAGATTTTGCATTTATTTCAGGAGGCAGGAAGGTTCTTGATTTCCATATGGTTCCAACAAGTCTTGTTCTTTTTGTTCATAGGTACTTGGCAAGTGTCATTGTTGTGAAGAAATTGTATGTCGTTATTGTCCTTCCTTTTCCAAGAAATGGCTGACTCAGTTCTCTGACTATTCTTTCTCCTTGGTTTGTTTTTGCCGTATTTCCAACCTTTCCAGTATAAATTTGAGTGTTGAGGAGGTTCTTGATTTCCACATGGTTCCAACAAGTCATGTTCTTTTTGTTCATAGATACTTGGCAAGTGTCATTGTTGTGAAGAAATTGTATGTTGTTATTGTCCTTCCTTTTCCAAGAAATGGCTGACTCAGTTCTCTGACTATTCTTTCTCCTTGATTTGTTTGTCATATTTCCAACCTTTTCAGTATAAATTTGAGTGTTGAGGAGGTAACTTGTCTTTGCATCTGTTAGGCACCAAATCTTTATTCCGTATTTGCCTGGCTTAGTTGGAATATATGTTCTGAAGCCAACTCTGCCTTTAAAGTTACATAGTTGTTCATCCACTGTCAGGTATTCGCTTGGGTTGTAACTGTTTTTGCAATTTTCAATGAAAAAATTTCAGACTCCAGAGATGGTGGCATCTTCGATTTCTCTATTTCTTTGAGAGTGGATGTCAAATCTGATTTTTGAGCACATTTTTTTGAATTTGTCTTGTGTAATCAGTTTTTGCAAAAATGGCAAACCGAATTCAGTTTAAAACATTTCGTCTATCGATGCATTTTGGGATTTGCTTATTCCAAGGAAAAGATTAGCTGCGATCCATTTCCAGAGGTCTTCTTCAAAAATTGGTTCTTTCATGATGGTGTTTGTTGAGTGAATGATCTGTTCCATCATATTGTCAGAAATGAAAATTTTGAATGTTTCAAATGGTGTAGAGACTCTTGGAGCAACTTGCCTTGTAATGCCTGGATTTCCATTGAATATATTGAGAGCTGCGGTTCTCCTGTTGATCCTTGAAGGTGTTGTTGAATAACTAAAATTCTTATCTTTGGACAAAAGTTCGTTCACTGGCATCATAGTAAGATCTTCTTGATTACTTTATTCACTTTCAGAAGGGTACGGTGCAATTTGTTCATTATTTTTGGCTTCAGAAGGATCATCATCACAACTTTCAGAGTAGTCTTCAACATTATCATGTTCACTTTTGTCGGATGGTTTTGTCAGTAAATGTACAGCTTCATCAAGAGATATCATTTTTGACATGGTTTGAAGATTTCAGCTCCTATATATATAGATTTGTGGATTCTTCTAGAATATTCTAGATTATTCTAAATACTTTAAAGTTTCTAGAATGTTCTAGAACAGGCGTGGGCAAACTAGGCAATAATCAGGACTGTCGAAAATTATTGTTGGAGTAGAGTTATTATCCTAAATATCCATCTTTTGAAAAGAAGTTGTAAAATTAATATATTTTTACTATAATTTGCTTTTTTCGGTTGCCCAGGCCTGTTCTAGAATTATTCAGGAAATAAATAGTCATTTTTATGTTTTTTGATCTGGGGCCTAATAGGCCCCAAAATACCCTTATTGGATGTTTTAAAATTTTTTTACAATTATTTTGCAAATGTCTGAAAAGTCAAAATATTATTGCTCCTTAAAATATAAAGGGATAGGGTCAGTTCATGGCAATTTCATTTAAATACAAAATTATTAGCCTGATATTAATAACCTTTCAAGTTGCTCCGGGGCCTAATAGGCCCCAGTTTTTGTAGAAGTGTTAATTTATGCATTAGACGTTTTTTACTGCAATTCCCTTTTAAGAATAATCTTGTTCGATTGGAAAGTAGAAAATGGCCGTAAAGCTAAATAACTCAAACCAGGACTGGGAAGGCCATCTTCAAGTGACTAATGCTATTTTTGAACTACCCATTATTCATCTTGAGTTATTATTAAAAGCTTGCATCAAGTCTTTTAAAACTTTTACGTTACTTTTTGAAAATGGCCATAATGTCAAGTAACTCAGAACCAGGACTGGAAGTGCTAACTTCAGGTGACTGACTGTTGTTTTTGTACTAAACTGTTAATCTTTGGCAAGTTATGATAATTACAATTATGCTACAGAAAGTCCTTTACAACTTGTATTACTGTAGTTTTTCTCGTAATGTTGTAGACTAGATGTAATTGTTGGTTTTAATGCTATTTTTTTGAACTTTGGTTTTATTTTACCTTAATTTCCTTTTATGAATTTTACTAAACTTCCTTAAATTTAACTTTTTACTGGATGTTTGGTAAATAGCCTAGCTGCTTTGTGCCATAAAACACAAAATCAACCAACCAACCACTCGGCATAGCAGAATGCTTGCAGATTCTTGATGTCATCTCTGATAAAGTCAGATAAGTATGTGTCCATTTAGGCAGTGAGAACTAAACTGAAGTGGTGATGATGAGCTCCTGTATATATATTACTATGGAAAGCTTTAGAAAATTCTAAAAGGTTCTTGAAAAATCTCATAAGTTCTACAACATTCTAGAAAGTTCGAGAAAATTCTTTATTAGCTGCGCAGCAATGAATCTACCTGGAATGTTCTGGAAAATGGGTAAATTTGAAAATTTCATCACCCACATCACAAAAGCAAAGTTTGAAGAGCAAAATAGGTCTTTTTCCATTTACTTTAGGCATTAAGGAATTGGAAAATAACACTTTCTGCCAGGGAAGAAGAAAAAGTAAATTTTATTACATAGTGTTATTTACAGTTTTACATGTTCAAAGAACCTAATGCTTTACTTGATTCTTCTAGTTTGTTTTTTATACAGAATTATATTTCTGTAAAGCTTTTTATCTCCATATAATTTTAATATAAAGGTCTACTTTATTTAACTTGTAAATTTCTGTTAAGTTTTTATTGCTAACCTTCATATTTCACTGAACCTAAGCCTGACTTAGAGACGTCTGTTTTGCTACTATATTTTCTTCTGATCATCTCTTGGAGGAAAACTATTGAAGTATGCTTATGTATTGTACATAATAGGAGTATTGGTTCCTCGTAGAATATAACGTCTGTAAGAGAAAAGTATTTAAAATCTTAATCATTATATTCTCACTTGTTAGTTGTTTATTTTATTGTAGTATTTTTGTTTTTATATAGTAAAAATATGTCCGAGTTATTTGCTGTTCTAATAGCAGTTTATTGAATTTTTTTATGCCATGAAGAAGCTTCTATTGTGAAAAGTAAACAATTATCCTCTTTGTAAATGGTAAATAACTTGCTGTTGTGATGATCGGTTTGTTAGAATGTGGAAAAGATGTAGTATATTTAAACTACAACATGTTATTGTAGGTAGCTTCAGGAAGGTTTGGAGTGACCAGTGCTTACTTGGCTAATTCTGATGAAATCCAAATTAAAATGGCTCAAGGAGCTAAGCCAGGAGAAGGAGGTGAACTTCCAGGATACAAGGTATATGCAACTCTTGTTTTATGCTGGCATTAAGTGTAAAATTATAAATGCATGCACATAGTTACAAATCAGATCAATAGTAAATTTCAGTCAGTTCAAAAAAACCATTAGTAATTTAATAAGTTCCACTTATGCTTAATGCCTAGTTTTATTTCTAATCTCATTCCTTTTTTAAATTCAGTTATAAATAATTTAGTCAATAGCATAACAAAAAAAAATCTTTAAGATAGTTTATGGTAAAATTGACATTTAATTTGCACATCATTTATACAAATTGTAGTCACTTTTCATTTTGGATGTTTAATAAATATGTACAGGATTGTACTAATTAATATTCTATGATGAAATTTTGCATGATAGGTGTACTTAAGCCTGTTTCTGGTTCAGTAGTATCAATTTAAATTGACTCTGGATAAACATTATCACTGCAAAGACTGATTTTATATCCATTTGTTTGTGAGTGCACCCAAAAACATGATTCGACAAACAAGGTGCTTGTTTTATAGCATGCTATGGCAGTTTTTTTTTCATGCCCTGTTTTGGTGTCCTATCCCATGGTTTCTTTGATATTTGAATAGTTAAATTTATTTCACCTTAATTTTTACTCTTCTTACACCTGATATTACATTTACGTAATGAATAAGTGCAACCTAATTACTGAAGGGTTTAGTTTTTGTTATCAATTTGTGGCATCAAGTACTTTGCTCAGCTACATAGTATTGATTTCATTAAATTAATAAAATAACTTTTTAATTCTATATAATTAGTCTATTTTTTATTAGCAATTTTTAATAATAGAATAAAAATAGTCCAAAAAAATTTGCATTTTATGTGGTATGTATAATCAAAAGCTAGTTAAACATTTTATAACTCTTTTGTAAAGGTAGAGTATTAAAAAGATATTTTATCATGAAGAAGAGAACATAA
Source organism: Carcinoscorpius rotundicauda (assembly GCA_011833715.1). NCBI lineage: Eukaryota > Metazoa > Arthropoda > Merostomata > Xiphosura > Limulidae > Carcinoscorpius > Carcinoscorpius rotundicauda. The sequence goes on from CM022404.1 coordinate 26,419,427, forward strand.
ATTGTTCTATTACTTATTTTGAAAACTTATTTTAACATATCACATTTTGCATCTTTAACCATTTATGTGTGAAATTGATTACTGCTACATTCATTGCACTGTTAGTATAAAACAGTAGAAGGAGTTAAGTTTTTGTTGGATGTTATTTTGATATTTGCTGAAACTTAGTGGCATTTAACTGCATTGTTGCATTACTTATTGAGGAAATCAATACCATGTTAGTGTTAGTGACTCATGACATTGATCACAAATTACAAATCTTCTTAGTAGTAGAACAAGGCATCAGTGATACCGATGTGTTTTCTTGATGGTAAACTATTATCTAACCATAATATGGCAATTGTAATTTTAAATTAAAAAAGTTAGGCTTTGAAAGAAGGTTTTTCAATTTTTTTTAGTAAGTAAATTAATGAATTTGTAAAATAACTATTTCATGATTTGGTGGTTGATGAACTTCCTTTGTCTTTTAATATCTATCGTTAGATGTACTAGTTTTACATTTTAATGATATCCATCATAACTGCCAATGTTTCTAAAGAAACAAAATGAAATGGAGCAAGTGTTATACTTGGACCCCTTCTTTCTTGCAGGAAGCACAAATGTGGGACGGAGTCTCACTGAGTCTCAATATTTGCTTATTATTTTTAAAAGGATTTGTAATGTTACATGAAATGGGTTCTGTAATTAAGACTTGATTGTATCATGTAGGTTTCAAAGGATATTGCCAAAACTAGACATTCTGTTCCTGGTGTTGGGTTAATAAGTCCACCTCCACATCATGATATTTACTCCATTGAAGATCTTGCAGAGGTACAAAATTTTGACAGATATTTAAAATATAAATTAGCTTTTCTTTTGATATGAAACTTTTCATAAAATATTGAAGATTATAGTGTCTCTCATCATGGTAAAAATAAATCTGTAGTAAAAATGTAACTAGCAATAGTTAATGAATCAGTAGGTGTTGTGTATTGAATAATTAATTCATATGAAGTATTTTTAATTTGTATTCTTTTGAAGTAAAGTTATTAAAACAAAATAAACCTAAATTAACTTGCACTGTAAAAAAAACAGTTTATAATTAAAGAACTCAAATCCTAAAGGTTCTAAAATTAATTTTTTATTCAAAATTTAATAAATTATTGAACTAAGTCTTAAATTTGAATAAATGAAAACATTTAATTTGCAGAAAACTAAATTACTTATAAAGAAATAGTTACTGCTAAGGAAAGACATGTTTGTGCATTAAAAGTTTCAAGTTGAACTTGGTTATAAGGAAACTATTTGATTTAAAAAGTAAGCTAAAAGAGGAAAATCTGAGACTGATAATAATATTATAGTGTATGCCTTGCAAATAAGTGACCTTCCTAAATATAACAGAAAATTGATTTTTTTTAATGACTTGCTACAGTAGATACAAGCAATGGTATTATAATTACAGCTTTAATTTAAGTATTTGGTTTATGGTGTATTATTATTATTCTTAAATTCAGTCATGTTTTCTGTTATGTAAATTCCACCTTAGTTATAACTTCATTTTATGTCCATATATTAATTTTTCTAAATCCATGGACTCCATGTTACACAAAACTGGCTACAACAAAAATTCCGGTGTTTAATAACAGTACACGATCATGACTAGTAGACGGAGCATGATTCACAGTTTACATTAGTACAGGATCTTGCAAAATGCAGTATAGTTCTCAGTATCAAGGGACTTTTCATATAATGGTGTCATTTGTCACTTTCTTGGAATTGTATATATTTAATGGGATAGTCTTTAGTATGTGGTAAACATAAGAACGTGGAGTTTGTTACAGCTATTTCTGTGGTTTAAAGAAGAAAATTTGATTTTGTAAATTGTATTTTGAGAATATCTTAATCTCAATATTGGATATGTTTAGAGATCTTTAATGGAAAGATTAACTTTGTGATATTTACCAAAATATAATGGGATTAAAATTGCTATTTTGAATGTCTTTCAGTTTAAATTAACTAAGTACTTTAATGTTCTTTCCCTAAAAATAGTTTATGAAAAGTTCAACTTGTAACATTAATATTTCAGTTAATCTATGATTTGAAGAGTGCCAATCCACAGGCAAGAATTTCTGTAAAACTGGTGTCTGAAGTTGGTGTTGGAATTGTTGCTGCTGGTGTGGCTAAGGTGAGGAAATATGAAATAGATAAATCGTAATACTTTTAAACTTAATAGTCAATTTTTATGTACATTTTTTGTTAAAAAAAAAAAAGTGCCTAAATATGTTAAGTTAGAATATTATATATATTTACAAGTTTTTGTTAAATTAAGGTAAGAGTAAACACACTGCTGGCCAAAATATGCATTTTGCATTATTAGACTCAAGCATTTATTTGAGTAGAGCTTAAAAAGATGAAAATAAAAATAAAAAACTTTTTTAGCATTTAATAGGAAAAATGTGATTTATGAAATTAGCCTAAAAACAAGCTGGTCAAAAGTTTGACCACACTGAAATGAAGTGCTAATCGATAAACATGTAACGAAATTTAGTCATTTCAAACATTAGTGTTGTCAACATCTCCTATTGACATCTGCTGTGTTACAAAGGTGGCAAAGGCTAGAGTTGACAGAGTTTAAACGTGGCAGAATTGTCAAGCTGCAAAAGCAAGGTTTCTCTGAACATGCCATTGCTGGTGAGATTGGGCATAGTAAAACTGCTGTTGCAAATTTCTTGAAAGACCTTGAGGGATATGGAATGAGAATTTCAAGTGGTTGGCACAAGTAAATTTCACTGGCATTGAGCAGCAGGATTAGATGGGTTGTCCTGCAAGACAACAATCAATCATCAAACCAGATTAAGACCCTTATGAATGCAGAATGTAGCTCGAGAACAATACCCCTCGGAGTGGATTCCTGTACGTGGTGAGGGGACCTCCCAGGGAAGGTTCTGTTCTGTCTGGTTACCTTCTCTGGGATCTAAACATCCACCCACGTGCTTGCCGTGCGTGGCGACCCGTGAAGGGGAGGAGAGGATCCTGGTGGTTGAGGGGTCCAACCCTAACACACCACTTTGGCCTCAAATTCCTGTAGACGGGCGGCCCTTGGGTCAATCAGCTGGTCCACCTGGGCTAGAGCCAACCAAGTACCAGTGTTGGAAGTTCTCAACGGGTGTTGTGGACATTGTGCCTGATGCTGGTGTTTGGGTATAGTGCTCACGAAACCCTGGCATTGCTGCATTGTCCTTGCATGACTTTGTAGTGCGTCACCTTGTAGGGCTCCATGGTGGGTGGGGTCAGTGAGTACCGAAACTTTTTCTCTTTCCTATGGATCCTACACAAAATTTAAATAAAATTGTAAAAAAACAGTCAGTGGGTAAGCGACCACGTCTTGAATACTCAGAACAGCAATCTCCAACATCAGTCACTCATGTACCTCACTTTCTGATATTGCATTCTCTTTCAGAAAAACCTTTAGGGCAAATGTCCCCTTTTTTTTATTCAAAAGGGGCTAGAGGGACTTGCTGGCTCTCCAAAGTCAGTAAAGAAGCTTCGATCTGGTGATATATTGGTTGAAACATCCACATCCCAACACAGTGAACTCCTCTTGAAATCAAAGGTAATTGGCGATATACCTATTGAGGTTACACCCCATGCTACTTTGAATACTTCACGAGGAGTTATTGTTGAAAGGGATTTGAAGAATGTTCCTGAATCAGAGATTCTCGCTGGTCTCTCCACTCAAGGAGTTTCTGCAGTGAGGCGCATCTCCACTCGCAAAGATGGAGTTACACTGCCAACAAATACCCTCGTTTTAACATTCACTTCACCACGTGCACCCGCCACCATCAAAGCAGGTTATCTCATTTGCAGGGTTCGGCCATACATTCCAAACCCTCTTCAATGTTTTCACTGTCAGAGATTCGGCCACTCAAAGACATCTTGTCGTGGTTCCCTGACATGTGCTCATTGTGGAGGCAAGGACAACGATGCCTATGATTGTGACATAAACCCACATTGCGTCAATTGCAATTGTTCTCACCCCTCTTACTTTCATTCTTGTCCAAAATGGTTGGAGGAAAAAGAGGTGCAGCGTTTGAAAACAACACATAACATTAGTTATCCTGAGGCTCGGAAATTGCTGTCCACAATCCCATCTCGGACATATGCTGCTGCACTCCATTCCACAACTACAGTGGAAGTGCAGACAGATCTCTTTGTGCCTCCAAGAGAATCGTTTTCAAAACAAATGAAGAGCCTTTTGACCTCCATGGTTAAAAAAGTAGATGAATCGACTTCCACACCCATCTCTGTTCCTCCCATGTCTTCCAACAAACCTCAAGATCCACGTCCTTCATTTTCAAATACAGGCATTTCTTCTGATACATCATTTTCTCCCACCACAATAAACAAAACAATTATTCCTCCACGTCCTCAGTCACTTGATTCCTCTTCCAATAACAAAAACCTGCCTACTCGACCCAGAGCAGGATCCATGGAGGTTGATAGACCTCCTCCGAAGAAAGACAGTAAAGAAAAAAGACGAGGTCGTAAACCGAAGGGTTCTCCAACCACTTCACCTGCCCGTCCTTAAAAATGGCCACCTTGATACAATGGAACTTTCGAGGTTTATGTTCTAATCTGGATGATATCAAAACACTGATTGCTTCCTACCAGCTTGTCTGTCTTTCTCTAGAAGAAACATTTCTCAAATCTGCTGATACAGTCTCCATTCGGCAGTTTTCTCTGTACAGAAATGACAGGTTGTGTGATGGTCGAGTACATGGAAGGGTGGCACTGTTGGTTGATCAGCATGTGCCCACCCTGTCTTTATCACTCAACACACCCTTGGAAGCCGTAGTCATCCGTGTTTCCTTGGGTCATACCATCACTGTTTGTTCTCTGCACCTGTCCCCTGGAGAGACATATGATCAATCAGACCTGGATGCTCTCATTGAACAGTTACCATCTCCATTTCTAATCCTGGGGGAATTTAATGGACACCATCCCCTCTGGGGAAGTGCTGTTATTGATGGGAGGGGTCGATCTGTAGAGCATATGCTCTCTGATCAATCTTTCTCTTTTCAATACTGGTTCTTCCACTTACTTTCATGCACCAAGTCAGTCCTTCACCGCTATTGATCTCTCAGTTTGCTCCCCTTCATTATTCTCCCATTTTTCATGGAGGGTTGACAGTAATCCACTAGGCAGTGATCATTTTCCGATCCTTTTGAGAGTGACTGGCCGTGGTCGATGCCACACTACCCGCGTGCCCCGGTGGAAGCTGGATCAGGCAGACTGGTCCACTTTCACTGCTCTCGCAGAACTTGATCCTGCCATCGTAGATCAGCCATCAATAGACGACTGTGTTGCAGCGGTAACTGATTGTATTATACATGCAGCTGCTCAGTGTATTCATAAAACCTCGGCACGTTTCCCACGATATCCTCGTCCATGGTGGAATTATGCTTGCAACTTAGCACGGAAGGCTCAAAAACGAGCCTGGGATACTTTTCGTAGATATCCCACACTTTCAAATTGGGTTGCTTTCCAACGGGCCCGAGCACATGCTAGGTGAGTAAGATGTCAAAGCCAGAAGGAATCTTGGATTAAGTTCACAACCAGCATATCTTCTACCACCAGTTCCAAGATCATATGGGACAAGATTCGAAAGGTTAATGGGCACTACAATTCTGTTCCCCTCTCGATCTTACTCTCTGATGGTCAGGAGGTGACTGATGTCCGAAACATCGCTAACACTCTAGGTGAAAGCTTTTGCCAGGTATCTAGCACTTCTGCTTGATCCTCCACCTTCCTGGCCATCAAGACTCGGGCAGAGCGATCACCTCTTTCCTTTCAAACTGACTGTTTCTTTGACTATAATAGTCCTTTTACCCTGGTGGGACTAAAAATGGCCCTTCATCGGTCTGCCAGTACATCTGTTGGACCTGATGATATTCATTATGACATGCTGCACCATCTATCTCCTGCTTCTCTTGATGTCCTTCTGATTATCTTCAACCGGATTTGGCAGGAGAATGTTTTTCCTGATGCCTGGTGGCAGGTTATTATTTTACCTTTCTCTAAGCCAGGGATAGATCCGAAGATTCCTTCAAACTATCATCCAATTGCTCTGACGAGCTGTCTCTGTAAGACCTTACAAAGGATAGTTAATGCTCGTCTTGTTCGGTTCCTTGAATCAAACAACCTCCTCTCGCCCACCCAGTGTGGGTTCCGTTGACAGCACTCTACCATAGACCACCTAATTCGTCTTGAAACATCTATCAGAGAGGCCTTTCTCAACCGCCAACACCTTGTATCGATATTCTTTGACATAGAGAAGGCTTACGACACAACATGGAGGTATGGTGTTTTGCGAGACCTCCATACATATGGGTTATGTGGCCATCTACCCATGTTTATTAAAAATTTTTTAATGGACAGGAGATTCCAAGTTCGTGTAGGTTCGGCACTTTCATGTTCTTTTGTACAGGAACTTGGAGTCCCTCAAGGCTGTATATTGAGTGTCACACTTTTCAGTATAAAGATAAATGCCATCACTGAACAACTCCCTCTCACCGTTATGAATGGGCTATATGTTGACGACTTTCACATCTCATATCAGTCATCAAACATGAGATATATTGAGCGGCAACTACAAACTGCCCTCAATCGTGTACGGAAGTGGACTCTTGCGAATGGCTTTAATTTCTCTCTTTCCGAAACTGTATGCATGCACTTATGCCGTCGACGAGGTATTCACCCTGATCCTGAACTTCATATCGGTGAAGTTTTGCTGCCAGTGGTCCCGGAGACAAAGTTCTTGGGGCTTATCTTTGATCGTAAACTGACCTTTATACCACACTTAAAGCAGCTTCGGGTCAAATGCATAAGAGCACTGAACATCCTCCGTGTCCTCTCTTCTACCAGTTGGGGGGCAGATCGCCGTTCAATGTAAAAGATATATCGTGCACTTATTAGATCGAAACTGGACTATGGATCAATGGTCTATGGCTCTGCCAGACCCTCGGCCTTAAAGATACTGGACCCCATTCATCACCAAGGACTTCGACTCTGCACTGGAGCTTTCTGTACCTCTCCAGTTCAAAGCATATACATTGAATCTCATGAACCTCCTCTTCATCTTCGCCGTTTGCAACTGTCTTTACAATATACTTCAAAACTTCATTCCTTACCAAAGCATCCCACCTGGGAATGTGTTTTCCTTCCTCGGTGGGCAGTACTTTTTCAGAACAGACGATGTGTCATTGCTCTGTTTGGCCTTCGCATCCGGGTGCAATTGGATGAATTGGGTCTGTCCTTGGATAACATTGCAGATTCCACAGGTCGACGCATCTCACCATGGCTTATTACAGCCCCCAAGTGTGATCTTTCTTTCAGTCACCTAAAAAAGGCGGATACTCCAGACTGGAAGTACCATCTTTTATTCAATGAATATCTTTCAAACAATCATTCATTTTCCATTTATAAAGATGGTTCCAAATCAGGTAATTCAGTGGGCTCTGCTATGTTTTGCTATGGGTCAGTAGTTGCACGCAGAATCCCCTCTACAGCTTCTGTGTTTACTGCTGAACTGTATGCCATATCTCTTGCCCTTTATCATATTGCAGCTGAGCAGTACTCCAACTGCACTATTTATACTGACTCGCTTAGTTCTATACTTGCCTTGGAATCTCTTTACATTAGCTCACATCCTATTCTTGCAGATATTCGAAACCGACTGGCCCATTTCTCATTAGCAGCTACTTCAATCCAGTTTTTCTGGATACCAGGCCATGTTGGTATTCATGGGAACAAGCTTGCAGACATGGCAGCCAAATATGTCTGCCTCAGCACCATCACCCCTATGCCTATTCCGTACATGGACTATGGTGTTGTCTTCAAGGCTCGGCTCCGTGCCAGTTGGCAGTCCACTTGGAGTGAACAACGCGACAAACTTTTTCAAATCAAACCCAGAATTGGAGTTTGGCCATCTAGCTTCCGTAAGGTTTGGAGGGAAGAAGTTGTTCTCACTAGGCTACGCATTGGTCACAGTTTTTTAACTCATCATTTTCTTTTATCTGGAACTTATGCACCAATGTGTAGTTTGTGTAACACTCAAATCACTATCAGCCACGTTTTACTTTCTTGGCATTGTTACAATTCTCAACGGCGACAATACTTTAAACATATTTTATCCCAGGGTCAGTCTGTAACATTGGACAGAGTTATTGGTGATGTTGACTCTGTCCACCTTAATAACGTTTTTAATTTTTTAATGGCCATTAATCTTTTTAATCTCATTTAAGTGTGGTATATTTATTTATTACACGTTTTTAATTGTGGCTCCTATTTTACACAATTACACAATTGTGACATTACACAATGGCCAGAACATTAAATAACACGACACCAGCACTGGAAAGGCCAACTTCAGGTGACTAACGTTTCTGTTTGAACTACTCCTTAGTCTTCCTGGTGAGTTACTATTATACTTTCGCTGCATATCATTTCACACTTTTACAACCTTTTTGTACTGGCCATATTGACTCATAACCCCGAACCAGGACGGAAAGACCAACTTCAGGTGACTGACGGTGGTTTATATACTACCTGTTAGTCTTCCTGGCGGGTTATGATCATTCCCATTCTGCTAGAGGTTGTCCTTTACAAGTTTGTTGACTGGATGTCGACATTGGTTTTTGCATCATTTCCTGTTTTAATTGCCATTTTGCTTTTATCTTCAATTACATTTACACATTTTACTCCATTTACTTGACTTTTATCTTTTTACTGGACATTTGGCTACTCTTTATTCCGATTTTGCTGAGTGTCTTTTAAAACTTTTATTCCATTACATTTTGATAATAGCTACTATGACACATAACCTGGAACCAGGACTGGAAAGGCCAACTTCAGGTGACTGACGGTGGTTCTTGAATTTACTCGTTAGTCTTCCTGGCGGGTTATGATCATTATTATTATTATGCTATGAGTAAATAGTTTATAACTTTGAAGACTGAATGTCACCATTGGTTTTTACACCATTTTCTGTTTTAATTGCTGTTTTGTTATTACCTTAATTTACTTTTACAAATTTTACTCCATATACGTGACTTTTCTCTTTTTCCTGAACATTTGGCTACTTGTTGTTGTGATTTTACTGTATGTCTTATAATACTTCTATTATTTTACATTTTGATACTGGTTGCTGTGATACATAACCCAGAACCAGGACTGGAAAGACCAACTTCAGGTGACTGACGATGGGTCTTGTACCTGCCTGTTAGTCTTCCTGGCGGATTATGATTATACCTTTTTGATAGAGTAAATACCTTACAACTTTTTACACTCTGCCTTCTATCTTAACCTTGTAGACTAGGTGTCAACATTGGTTTTATACTTTTTTTGTTTTACCTTCATTTCCATTTATGTCTTTTACTACAATTTTACCAGTTGTTTGGCGCAGATAGCCTCGTTGCTTTGTGCCATAAAACGCTAAATCAATCAATCAATCAATCAAGAACAATAAGACTCATATATGAGAGAAAAGCTTTAAAAACCATAAATGTCTTTAAAGGCCACACCTCCTTTCACACCACAAAACAGCTCGGTTAAACTTTTCTGAGAAGCACCAAACATGGGACTTAGAAAAATGGACAAAGGTATTGTTCTCTGATTTTAAAAAAAACACCAAAAAACCTGGATGGTCCAGACAGCTTTCAACATTATTGGCATAAGGATATCCCACTGGAGACATTTTCTACATGATACAGTGGAGGAGGTTCCATCATAATCTGGGGTGCTTTCTCCTTCCATAGAATAATGGAACTTCATGTTATATAGAGCATACTTATTGACTGAAGGCCCTTGCTTGTGTGGAAATTACTGGATCTTTCAGCAGGACAACACTGCAATCCACAATGCTTACAGGACAAAGGACTTTTTCGTAGCAAATAATGTGATTTCTTTTTGACCATCCAGTGTGTTCAGCCAAACTGAATCACATTGAAAATGTTTGGGGGTGGATAGCAATTGAAGTCTATAGAAATGGACGTCAATTCCAAACAGTGCATGATCTTGGAAATAACATTCCAGTCACTTTTCTGCAAATGTTTGTATCGACCATGTAAAAGCGGATGTTTGAAGTTACTTGCAATGACGGCCGTGCAACTCACTACTGAGACCTCTTGTTGGGGATTTCCTACCCTCCTTAGGACTTCTTTTTGGTATGGTCTTAAATTTTAGACCAGCTAGTATTTAAGCTAATTTCATAGTGTTTACATTTTCCCTATTAAATACTTAAAAAGTTTTTAATTTTATTTTCCCTTTTCTTATTTTCATCTTTTGAAGCTCTACTCAAATAAGTGGTTAAGTCTAATAATCCAAAATACATATTTTTTCTTTGTTCATTGGCCTTAAGATTTTGGTCAGTAGTGTATAGAGATATACCAGAAATTCTACACACTAATAATAATTATCATAATAAATTTCTTTGACTTTTGTTATCATTATTATCAAATCAGCCTGAAAATCATGAATTATGATATTAAATATTACCTCATAATAGTTAACTTTTATTTTGGTAACTTAATGTGGGTAAAATTTATACTAATGCTAAATTTAAATTCAGGGAAAGGCTGAGCATATCACTATTTCTGGACATGATGGTGGCACAGGAGCAAGTAGCTGGACAGGTATTAAAGGTGCAGGATTACCATGGGAATTGGGAATAGCTGAAACTCATCAAACATTGGTGCAGAATGATCTAAGGTCTAGAGTTGTATTACAGGTGGATGGACAAATTCGATCAGGTAAAGATTGTCTTCATTGAAAATAAATACTTTAAGCATATTTTAATTTTCTTTAATTTGTTTTTCACATAATTTTTACCAAAATCAATTGATTTTTGTTTTTTGTATGAGATAGGTTTCTTTAAAATAATACTCTTGCCATTTAATAAGGATAATTGAGGGATTTATTTATTCATTGTTACACTAAACATGTAGCAAAAAGAGATGAGACATTGGGAAGGCTACTAAGCACTTTTAAAGTGATAAATTAATTTTGGAGCTTGCTACAGTACCATTAATTATAGTCAAATGTTGATTTGCATTTAAAAGACATGCACTAAATACTAATAACAAGAACACAAGCAATATTTAAGATGTATAAGCTTAGTTTTGCTAACATTTTACTAAGAAAAGCTGAATATTTCAAGGAGTGACTGTTATATTTTCTGTGAAACTATATTTTTTATTCAGGTTTTGATGTGATGACAGCTGCTTTGCTTGGCGCTGATGAATTTGGATTTTCTACAGCACCACTGATAGTATTAGGCTGTACAATGATGAGAAAATGTCATCTGAACACTTGTCCTGTTGGTATTGCTACTCAAGTAAGTAATGGAATTGTACAGTATTATTGAAACTGTTTAATGTTTAAGTTATCACAATAAAATCACATGAAGAAATAAGTGAATGTATAACAATTAACATATATTTGTTTTATGCTAACGCATTTCTACCTTCTTTCACATAAAGTTATCTTAATTTTCTTATTGTTGGTGTTTTTCTTTCTTTATGAATATGCTTATTTACCATTTCAATTGTTTTTTACATTTATTTCTTGTTACTAAATTATGAGAGATTTTTGTATGAATTTATAATGAATATATTGACCAGAGAAATTCTCATTGTCAAAAATGTTTCTGACCTGACTTTCCAACAACGTGGTTAGACTTTATTTGTAGAGAATGTATAATCATTCATTTGCAGGGAGCTAGATTGACACGTGCAATTTTCTTTCTTAATAAAAATATATTTTAGTATACAAATAATAATATAATTTATAATATCTATTGCAAAAAGTTTTTACAAATAAAAATTACCCGGAATGGTTATGTGGTTAGGGTGCTTGACTCGTAATCTGAGGGTCTTGGGTTTAAATCCCCATTATACCAACCATGCTCTCCCTTTTAGCCATGGAGGCTTTATAATGTGATGGCTAATCCCACTATTCATAGGTAAAAGTGTAACTCAAGAGCTGGAGGGGGTTGGTGATGACTAGCTGCCTTCCCTCTAGTCTTACACTGCTAAATTAGGGATGGTTAGCATAGATAGCCTTTGTATCTTTGCACGAAATTCAAAAACAAAAATAATTTATATATAAAAAAGTTTTACAAACTTGCACTCAATGCCCTAGTCTTCTCTCTGGCCTGAAACTGAATATTTTATTAAAGGTTCATGATGAGTGAATAAATTTGAAGTTGATATTAGTACGATACACTTAATGGTTAGCTAGCTAGATGCTTTATTGAGTGCGCTTAAATTTTTAACTGAAACATATATCAAATGTCTTTGTAGAAATACTAATGGTTGAAGTTAAATTGTTTATTATGTTCAAATCTACAAACTTTCCTGGTCAAATATTTGTAGTTTCTTAATAAGCATATTTATCACAGTTATAGGTTCAGATGTTAACTGTATACTAAATGTAGCAAACCAACAATATATACTGTCTCTCTGCATTGAGTTGGTTACCTTTTGTAAGCTTCAGAAGAGATTTTCTAGAAATTTAAGCTAAGGCAATGACACTACTATTTACATGCACACATTGTACATCGTTTCTATGTTGTGTGCCTAATCACCCTCCATCTTTGCAATTTGGGATTCTAGCTTTGTATGAGTAGAGGAAGAATTGTATCAGAAGTAAACATTTTTCTCACACTGAAAATGTATTTCTGATGGATATTTACCCTTTCTTGCACACTTCCTCTCCACAGTTGGTGTTATTCTTTTAGAACCTACCAGTTCTTGAAAGCGAGGACTGAGCTGGCATAGCTAGAGGAGGAGTTAACTGTGACATTATAAGTGGCACAGTACTATTGGTGGAGAATAGTTGCATAATCTGTACATATTCATAAATGATATGAAAGTGATTGGGTAATAGATTGGTGTACCAATTGTGAAATTTTGTTTTTGACAGTGCTTAAAGAACAGAAGATTAAGATTCTTTTGTGTAAGAGGAATTAAGTATGTATGAGGAATATATTTTACAAGTGAAAAAATGTTAACTTCAAAAGTACTCTAAACTTTATTTTACTTCAGCAAGATAAGATGTAATATGAAACTAATTATCACTTTTTTTTTTAGTAATGTAATAGTTTGATTTTAAAAACGTTTTAAGTTTATATTATATTTATTGTTGTTGTTTGGATGGTTAGTGCTTTTTCTTTTTAATGACAACTAAATAATTTGTTTTGAAATTCCACAATTATTTTTAATTCTAAAAATGGCATTTAGAATTTTTTTAGATATTAATGAGCTGCAGTAAAGGAAAAAATATAAATGTTCCATATAGACCATAATTTTTTGTTTAATTTCATAAAACATGTAAATATTTTCTTTTATCTTAGGATCCTGAACTAAGAAAGAAATTTGAGGGAAAACCAGAGCATCTGATCAATTATCTCTTTTTATTGGCAGAAGAGGTAACTTTTTGTATGAAGCCTTTTTGAAAAAAAAGATTAAATACATTATCATCAAAGATGAAATTCCAAATAAGAATAAAGGCTGTTTCACAATTCTCTACACTTGACAGATTCATCTAGATACTGATATTCCTTGACAAGGTTATTTACTCAACTTCTTACTCTTTAAATGGATGCATTTTGAAATGCTTGTCTCACCCATTATTTGCATTATGCATACTAAGCAAGTTATGCATCCATTCAGTCACCATATAAATTGTTTTGTGTTTTTGTTTTTCATGAACAAGTATTGGATAATTCCATGAGATATGGTAGTAGAAAGAGGTTTGTATTAATGAAGGTAACTTTCATGAATTAAAAAAAAAACTAATAAAAAAAATTAGTGAAGTAGTTGTTTATTATCAAGATATTAAAGTATAATGTTAGTACTAGAAAAGGCTTAAGTTTTTGTAAATTGGAACTTTATCCATTTAGGATAGTATAGTAACTGAAAGTCAGTAGTAGCAACTTTGAGAAAAATTTTGAATTTTGTAACTAGGTTCGTGGTTATATGGCTAAAATGGGGATCAGAAAGTTCCAAGACATGATTGGACAAACTAATCTTTTGAAGAGATGTGAAAATTTTAAGAATCCAAAGGCAGGACTACTAGATTTTACTCCAATTCTTTTTAATGCTCTTAAACTTAGACCTGGTGTAAATATTGTAGGTGGTTCTGTCAGCCAGGACTTTAAGCTGCTCAAGAGATTGGTAAGGATAATCAATTTTCCTGACTTTTGTTTTTACTAATATTAGTATACTATAGTACAGTTTTTTGTTGTTTTTTTAGATGGAAAGCATGACAAATAAAGGTTGTTTTTGTGATAACTGTTATTTCTGAATATAAGAAGTTTTCATAGATATTTAATTTTGCCTTTATTGCTAAATACATTTCACATTTTCTATATCACTGACAAATTTAAACAACAACAAAAAAAGTACAATCAGGTTGAAATGTTTCAAATCAAACTTGATGTAATTTACTAGTTTTTCTGAAGTTTAATGTTTACAAAATGGTTAAACTCAATCAGGTGAATTAAAATGAAATATTACATTTTTATTCACCGTTATTGATTATATGTTATAATTTGGTAGGTAACTTTGGTATCAAGGATCTAATGTTATGAAATGTATTTTATCTTCAATTTTAAGGATTGCAAGTTACTGAAAGAAGCTGCTGATGTTCTGGAAGGCAAAGCTAAAACAGTTTCCATAAAAATGAACATTTGTAATGAAGATCGTTCATTTGCAACAACACTTTCTTACCACATAGCTAAGTAATTATAATTTGAATTATTTTCATTACAAAGTACTTGCATAAAATGTAAAGTTGCTTTTAAAAACGAAGTGGTAGACTTATAATCAACTCTAAATTACAAACATCTGAGGAAATTATTGTACACTTTGAGTCATTGTGGAAAATCTTAATTTTTTCCTCAGTTTCATACTGCACATTTTAATCTACTTTTCTCACTGCTACTTTTTCAACTTTTGTAAAGAATTTATTGCAAGATTTCAGAGTCAGTAGAAGCTATATACATTATCTTAATATTATCTTAATCCATAGAAAATTTGGAGAAGATGGTTTGCCTGCAGGAAGTATTAAAATAAAGCTTCAGGGTTCAGCTGGACAAAGTTTTTGTGCTTTTTTGTCTTGTGGAATTACTGTGAAGCTGGAAGGTGATGCTAATGATTATGTTGGCAAGGTAACATACATTAATATCTGTATCTATATTATTAAAGTATAGTTGTTTTTTTATATTTCAGTTATTTTGTGCCAGTTGTTTAATGGTTGTTTGAGCAATAATAAAATCAATGGATGTTTAAAGTTGCTCCCAGAAAATTACGTTATCTTAATTAATTTTGCCTTGTAAAAATATTTAAGAGGAGTTTTTTGTTTGATTTTATGTTTTAGGGCTTATCTGGTGGAGAGATCATCATATACCCACCTCAAGGTTTACCAGGGAATTTTAAGTCTGAAGATAATATTATTGTTGGAAATGTGTGTTTATATGGTGCAACTTCTGGGAAAGCTTTCTTTCGAGGGATGGCAGCAGAACGATTTTGTGTTCGTAACTCTGGAGCAATTGCTGTTGTTGAGGTAAAAAGCTTAATAAAAAAAAATTATGTTATTAAAAAGTTTTTATATATTTTATTCAAACCTTATGTTATTTGAATACTTGTAGGTTTTTTTGAGATTGATAGCAAATCTACTTATTTTACTATGTAACACAAATTTTGTTCCTGGATAGTATGTGTTATTTCTTAATTGCTTATGTTATAAGAGTACAGAAAATGGCCATTATTCCTTGCAAACTTTGCTTTTGTGACCTGGATAATTAAATTTAGAAATTAATCAATTTTCTATTTAAAATGGACAAATTTGCACATTTTCATTCACATAAGGTCTGAATATGACAACTGTGAATCAAGATTTACATGGATTTACATTAAAGTTATACAGAAATGAACAAAATTGTTTAGAAGTGAGTAGTTTTTGATATTTGCAACTATAATATAATTCACTTTCGCATATCAGCCCCCAAATAGTCTCAGCATTTGACTTTGTTAGACCAAGATCTTTGATCAAGTCACTGGTCTCCTTGGTTGGGTTAGTATGGGTTTCTCTCACCAGCTGCACCTCTTAAAT
Source organism: Carcinoscorpius rotundicauda (assembly GCA_011833715.1). Classification (NCBI taxonomy): domain Eukaryota; kingdom Metazoa; phylum Arthropoda; class Merostomata; order Xiphosura; family Limulidae; genus Carcinoscorpius; species Carcinoscorpius rotundicauda. Next base: position 26,435,579 of record CM022404.1, read on the forward strand.
TGTAATTCGGTTCTTTGATGTCTACTTCTTCTAATTAGCTTCTCTCTTCTGAGGATGGCTGTTTTTTCTCTGGTTGAGTGGGTATAGGAAGCTCAGGACAGTGTGGCATTGGGGTGATGGATGATGGAAGGTCCAGATACATGATACCAGATGCATTCTTGTCAGCCCGACATTTGTAAGGTCCACCACGCAAAAGTGGCAATTGCTTGCGTGGTCAGTTGGTTCACACTAAATTTTTGGAATAAGGAACTTCCTGGCTCTCTATTCCCCTCTGTACTATCCTGCAAAAGAGCAAAATAAAATTGTTATTATGAAGAATAAATTTATTTCACCTCAACTAATGAGGTAGGTAGCTATTAATATTTTTGTGTGTGTAAATATTTCAACTTTAAAGTAGTTAAAAAAAAAATGTATATTTTGGTATGGTTAGGGTGTTGGAGATCATGGCTGTGAATATATGACTGGTGGAAAAGTTGTCATATTGGGACCTACAGGCCGGAATTTTGCTGCTGGAATGTCTGGAGGCATTGCTTATATTTTAGACAGGTAAAATATAATTTTAGAACTGGAAATGAAATTTCACATACTTTTGATACTTGTTTCATATTCATACAGCATTTACAGCATAACACCATACATTACTGTTGTGCATCAGCTGATACTTTATTAGAAAGTAGCATCAACTGAGTTTGATACAGTGATTATTGATTGTCTGACAAGTTTCACAATATTCTAAAGATGAAAATAAGTCAAAATGGAAGAAATATATTTTAAAAATTTTAACTTCATTCTCATTGCACATTTGAGAAAATAGAAAAAAAAAAAAAGCATCCTGATAAGGCATTTTCTATAATACTACTAGAACTGAAAGAAAACTTCTGGTGGAATGCTAGCTTTAAATCTGCAGTGTAGTATGAAGGTACTGTAAATTTTATATTTTGTAACTTTGGTTATACACTTGAAAGATAAAGTAACTTTAATTGATGTTGTTCTTTTCAGAGATGGAATTTTTCCTTCTCACTGTAACACACTGATGGTGGATCTGATGCCTTTGGACCAACAAGAAGATCTGAATGATGTAGAAAATTTGATACAAGAGTTTTTTGATAAAACTGGCTCTTATCTTGCTGCTGATATATTAAAGGAATGGCCTAATATTGCAGTTCATTTTGTAAAGGTAAATAGGTATTATAGTGCACTACTTTAGATCACTTGCATTTTTGTCTTATTTGCACAAATAAAGTAAATATGTAGGAATTTAAACTATTGCCTTTAGTATTCCTGAAAACTACAATTACATTAATTTCAGGTTTCATCTTGTGATCAAAGTTCCTTTATTTGTATGCATCACTCTTTATTGGCCTTAACAAGAATCTTAAACGAATGAAATGAACAATAATGTGACATTATTCTTCAGCATATCGTCATACCATAATGTAACTCTTGCTTATATGATAGTGAAAAATAATTTTATTACAGTGTGCAATCTTTGACTTTGAAGAAATATTTATCCTGTATTCATGTAGATTTGCAATTGGAGTTGTGGTTTTTGTTTCCCATCACAGAGAACTTTTTCTCCATTTTCAGGGTGCAGATATCACAATCACATTGTGAATACATAGTACTATAATGGAACTCTTTCTTATAGGTATGATAGTAATATATTTTTTTTATTATGTGATGTTCCCATTTCACCTCCATTTTCTGTCACAGAGAACTTTGTTTCTCCATTCTCAGGGTGCAGATATGATGTCATGAATGTGTCACATGTGGATTAATGCATTGGTGCCTTTGGTAATTGGCCAGTTCTAATAATATACTTTATTTAGTGGGTATTCTGAAGTTTGTGGTTTTTGTTATACGTATTGATAGTTTTATTTTTTATAAAACCAATATAACCTTGCTTAACAAGTAAATTTATAAAGTGCTAGTGGTGACTATAAAATTTATACCTTGTCCTTAAATTTAAAGAGAAAGTGGACAAAAAGGTTTAAATACACCTTTTAACTGTACCTGGGGATAATCTATTTCAGCTGATTCTTGACAACTAAAAAAAAATTATCCGTGAATGGTAAAGTGATTGCTAAAGACTATTTACACATTTCAATTAAATTTGCAATACAAAACTCTTCTTATTCAAATAAATATGAAATTTTGTCCATCATATTGCATGGATACATATTTGGGCATAATAATTCCTTGCTGTTAGTAAATTATTCATGTATATCTTAGTCAATCAAAGATAACTTCACTGTATATATAATAAACAGCATTTACAAAATTTTCTGTAAAAAATTTCAAAATTAAAATATAAATCTATGGATATTTTCTTATGATAAATTTCACATTGAAATCCTTTGTGACTAATCAAGTATTGAAAGCTGGAATTTTATTGTCCTGCTTATGTTCTATAGAAAACTTTATGCTGTTGTATCTACTGCTTAGACACTGAAAACATTGGAGAGTTTAATCAGAGTTCTTAGAAATGTAGGTATTATCAACATAAAATAGTGAAGAGGTTGAAGCTGTTGCAATGTTCCAATAGTTTTTACCTTTTTTGAAAATAAAAAATAAGAGAGCTAAATATGGCAAAATTCTTGGGTCCCTAGTGGCACTGTTAGTCTGATCATATATCTTCCCATTCAAGAAAAATGAGATTTTTGTGACAGTTCATCAGTTCTAAAAATCAGATCTTGAATATACACGATCTAGTTATTGTTATACACCAATTTATACTGTGCCTTATAACTGTACATTTGTATATAGTGGTTCAGTGTCAAAACTAGTACAGTGCACATGACTGTTGAACTTTAGTTTTTAAATTTCATGAGAAAACTCAACTATCTTTCAGAGTATATTCATATTTTAAAAAGTCAACTAGAAAACCAACCGAAGTGTGATTATAAGATTCATTAAAGTGTTTGTAAGAGACACCATGTGTTGACTCTTTGGCAATCCATAAAATGCACAATAATATCTTGATGTTGTAATATTCAAGTACTTTTTTGTGCAGTTGATTCTTTGGAAACATTTCATGTAAGACACTGCATGTAGAATTTAATTTTGGTACCTTTTAACATTCTTCATGTATATTATGCATTATTAGGATATTTACAACTAAAAGATAGCTTGTATGTTAGTTAGCTTTTTAATTGTACTTAGTGTAAATTTGATACTATGCATTTCCTGTTCTGTGCATTGTATTAAAATTAAGTTTTTATTATTTCATATGTCTTGGTTCTTTTTGTTTGCTTTTCTTATTATTATTTGTCTATTTGTTTTTATTTCAAAGGTTTTCCCCAAAGATTACCAAAGAGCTTTGAAACAAATAGCTTTGGAAGCTCAAGAAAAACTTCAAGTTAATGGAGACTTAATGAGTACCAATAATGATAAGGTCATGAATGGCAGTGTTACATCAAATAGTAACAGCAACCACTCAAAGATTAAAGACATTGAAGATTCTGTACCTGATGCACCAAAAGTGAAGAAACATCCACAGAAGTTAGATAAACTTCGGTATAATAATTTCAACCATACATTTGGTATTATTGAAGTACACTATTGAAGTTAGGAATAACAGTTTAGATATTGCTCTATTTCTCTTATTAAATTATTTTAGATGACTGCAAGCTTTAAAAAATGTATAATTTTTCATGTTAATATTGCAGAGACTCTTGTGTTGCAAAACATCAGGATTATAAATTTTCTCATCTCGGTGTTATATTTCACTTCTGTGTACGTGTGTATGCAAGCAAGCATATGCCAATTATAGTTCATGATTACTAGCTGATGTTTTGATAAGTGGGTAAACTTTTGGTAGCTTTACCATTATGTTAATTCTCACACATCTAATCTTCTGTTAACATCATTTGTTTCATTATAGTGGTTTTATGATGTACAAACGTGACACTGTGTTTTACCGACCTGCTGAAAAACGAATGAAGGACTGGAAAGAAATATATAACCACCATGAAGTAAGGAAAACTCTCAAAGTACAAGCAGCAAGGTAATATAGAAAATGTTAAATGCCACGGTGTTAGAAACAGCAAATTGTTGATATTATGATTGTTATTAAAAGCTACTCCAGGGCATAGCAGTGTGTTTATGGACTTAATCCTAGAAACTGGATTTTGATGCCCATGGTGGGCTAAATATTGATTGCATAAATACTTGGTTTAAACAATAATTCCAAAGTTGTTTTAGTTTGTTTAAAAGCGATCTTTTGTCAATTCCTTATTGTTATAATATTGTACATATTAACATTTTGATTACTGTTTTTATAGAGTAAAATGTACTAATCTCACATGATCATTAAATACTCAGTCGATTGCATAGGTAAAGCAAATAATTCAATTTGTGAAATTGCAATACTTTAAAATTGATTGAAATGCTATAATATAAAATTTTGGGGTTTTAAAAGTTCTTTTAGTGTTACTAAATTGAATTGTTCTTAATGCACTTAAAGACAATACCTATTCCATTGTCAAATTATTAAAATGAAAGATCAGAACAAAGTCTTGATATTTCAGTGCTCTAACACACTCCCTGGATTGTAATCAGCTATTGAATATAACCTTTTTTACATATCAGAACTAGGGATGATGAAGGAACATTGCATATTAAGGAATCTACATTCAACATGAATTGTATTAAAATTTTATTATATGGGCATGAGAATAAGTCTTTAAAATGATACTGTTTATTTAAATAAACTCCATTCTCAGATTCTGTCTACAGCATTTTGCTCATTATAATGAATTGACTAAATTGATTATATATCTGGAAACAAATTAACTAACAGTAGAAAAATGTACAGCTATCTTATTTTCTATCACATTTTAAAAAATGTTGATTATGTGCAGGTGCATGGACTGTGGTGTTCCCTTTTGTCAATCAAGTCATGGATGTCCTCTTGGGAATGTTATACCAAAGTGGAATGAACTTGTTTTCCAGGTAGGATAAGTAATATACTGGTAAAATAGGAAAATTTGCATTTTTTTTTATTACTATCACTGTAGAATGCAATTTTTGAGTGGCCAGGCCATTGACATAGCTAGATAGTGTGACACAGATTGTGTGTAAAGTGCACTATTAGCATAACAAAATCATACCTTTTCTAGGGGAGAAATCTGGGAACATGCCCACCCCCAGAAAAGTTTTGAAAATTTAATGCTATGGGGTTGAATCTTGAGCCATTTTAACTATAGATACTTCATACACATGATGTAATATATTGAAATGAAAGAAGCAAGCTTTAATACAGAAGTTGAACCATACATTCCAAGTGATTAGGCTTTGGCTTCACTGGTCTCAGTTCTTCCTGTGACTCTAAATAGCATAATAATGCACCAATTAACTACAACCATAAGAATATTTGTGGAAAAATACATAAAGCAGAAAAATATCTCACCTTTATGTTAAAATAATAATAATAAAAAAATTTTTGTAAGCATGGAGAAGTTCAGATTTTACAGAGAAATTAATCAAAGAAAGTTTCAAATACTTTCTAAACATAGTTTATTAATTATTTCAGAATGATTGGACTTTAATGCAATAGTTTAAGTTCTTAAATTCTTTAGTCATGCTAGTGGTTTAACCTTTAGCACAATTGGTAAAGTACTGTTGTAGGTTTCTGCTTTAAATGCAGAACAATAAAATAATAAATTTGAAATTCTCAAAGTTCAATAAAGTAGATTATTTTTGTATCCCTGCTGTGGTTCACTTTCTCAAAGCATTCTTTGAAAACTTTTGACAACCTTGTAATTTTACATAACAAAGTAGTTATTTTTACAATATTAAATCAAATTGGTCTTCTGGTTTAGGTTTTTTACTTTATAACTTATACATTTTAATTTCATGTTTTGGATATTACTGAATCTTTGGGATTTTTTGTTCTTAGTGTGTGCATCTGTGTTTTTCACTGTACCTTTTTTATATAGGATAATTGGCAGCAAGCACTCCACCAGCTTCTCCAAACCAACAATTTTCCAGAATTTACTGGTCGGGTATGCCCTGCTCCATGTGAGGTGAGCTATGAGGAGCTTTAATAATATGGTTGTCAAATACACGTTTCTTAAAACTTCTGTAACTAGTATCTCCAGAATGCAAATTTCAGTGATGATAAACAGAAACCCGAATAGCAAAGATAAGAAACAAAAACAAAAGAACAAATAAATCTTTATTCACAGTGTTTGCACAGAGTTTAACTTGCTGGTTGGCTTGAAAGTTTCCATTGCCTGTTACAGGCTGCTAGGAAAAAGATGAATATTCTATGCTTCCACAGTAGGCAGAATTTTGTTTTAATGATCCCATTCAACAAAAATGCTAGTGTGACATAAGAATCCATCACTGCATATGTCCAGTCTATTTCATATAATTTACAGGAGAGAAAGTCTTCTAAATGATATCAATTTATGCTTCCGTTTGAGGTGGACTTAGTGCCCCTCCTAAAGGAATGTCAGATACATGAATAAAGTGTTAAATTTTTGGTTGCCAAAAACAAACTTTACCTGAGTAAAATTATTATTTTATGAATGCTGCCTTTTGACATTTGATTAGAAAGAATTGCATATTACATACAGAATGCCTGCAAAACAAATTTACATACATTTACCTGAATATATTAAAGATGTATCCTAAACTGGTTGTGGAAGATAAAATTTGTGAACGTTTTAGTCTTTACACTAAGCCAAAGTAAACCTTGTTCTACAAAATATATGCAGATCTGATCATAATGGTAGCTTGTACATAAAGGACTTCATCTCTGTTTAGTTTTATTTTTAGGTCTATACCCATCTAATTTTTTTTTCTAGGAAGCTCTTATTATATTATGGTAAAAAAAACAAAAAAAACTGTGGTATCTTCAGATGAACTGTTGGATAAGTATGCTAAAAGGAAAATTACCTTTAAATATTAAATTGCAGACTAAAAATGGTTATTAACCAAGACTAGATTAAATGGAACAAACAGAATTAACAATAATTAGTGAGACACTTAAGGTAAAAACAATGTAGATTAAGGACTTGGTTTTACTATAGGATGCAAGACCTTTATACCTATATCTCACTGTATCTTGCCTTAACTGTGCTTAGCTTGATCTGTATGCTTTGTTTTTCCTTGTGCTCATTTATTTAGGTTTGAAGGACATTATTAGAAGGGCTAGGATATGTGCAGAAGTCTACAGTAACTTGGTGCAAAAATAACAATTTTGCAGCAGAATTTCTAGTATTTTTTCCTGGACAGAAACAGAGTTGAAAAACTTAATATCTTTCTAAAAACATTAAGAAATGCAAGCTTCAAAATAACATTTAGACAATGATTTGAAGTGTAAATATCGCTTCAAAATTAGGTGGAAGCTGGAATTTGGAATTACTAAATGTAATGTTAAGGTTGACAAGAACTGTTAAATTCGTTCAAAAATAATTCATTAATTGTTTGATTTATAGTGCTTCTGAATTTCCATTACATGGCTGCAGTGTAAAAGAATAAAATTTGAATCCAAGCATGTTTTAGAGACTGGTTGAATTTGTTTCTAATATAAACATTGCAATCGAGAGAACTGTTGCACGAAGTAAGGGCATATCAAAAACAATACAAAAGAAGCTACTAGACTGCATGTTTTGAAGTCACAAGGAATCTGAATTAGAAATTTAAATTTACTGAATATACAGCAGCATTTTGATGATGCCAAAAGCATATCAACAAAGAATCAGTCTGTATAAGTTGATGTATTGATAGAACTGATAGTTGTTGAAATATTTTATGATTTCATAAACATTAAACACTTATTCAGAATTAGTTGCAAACTGCTTTGTTAAATCAGCAGGTTTCAGTTGTTTCACCCCATGGTGTGGAATCCTCTACGTGGTGAGCGGACCCCTAGGGAAGGTTCTGTGTTTTAAGTTTACTTCTTGGGATCTAAACATCCACCCATGTGTTTGTTGTGCATGGTGACCCATGAAGGGTAGGAGAGGATCCTGCTGGTTGAGGTATCCAACCCTAACACACCACTTTGACCTTGAATTCCTGTAGATGAGTTGGATCCTCCTTGTGTCAATTGGATGGTCTACTTGGGCTAGGGTCAACCTGTTGGACTTTCTCAACCAAGACTCGTCTTTAGTTGCTGCAGTCCTCTTCCAACAGCAAAGACCTGCCCAATCAACTAGGGCAGGATCTATGGAGGTCAATAGGATCTTCCTTGAATAAAGACAATAAAGAAAAAAGATGTGGTTGTAAACAGAAGGGCTATCCACCCAATTTGCCTGCATTTAAATAAAAATGACCACCTTGATACAATGGAACTGTTGAGGTTTACGTTCTAATCTGGATGACATCAAAGCACTGATTGCTTCCCACCATCCTGTATGTCTTTTCTTACAGGAAACATTACTGAAACCTGCTGATACAATCAACTTTTAGCAGTTTTCTTAGTACAGAAATAATAGGCTGTGTGATGAATGAGTCCATGGAAGGCTGGCACTATTGGTTGATCAGCATGTGCTTACCCTGTCTTTACCAATCGACACACCCTTGGAGGCCAAAACTATACATGTTTCTTTGAATTGTACCATCACTGTTTGTTCTCTCTACCTGTTGCCTGGAGAGACCTATGATCAATCAGACCTTGATGCTTTCATTGATCAGTTGCCATTTCCCTTTTTAATCCCAGGGGATTTTAATGGACATAATCACTTCTGGGAAAGTGCTGATGTTGATGGGGAGGGGATGCTCTTTAGAGCATATGATCTATAATCCCAACCAACCTTTCTCTTTTCAGTAGCAGTTTTTATTTTTATTTTCATGCACTGAGTCAGTCCTTTACTGCTATTGATTTCTTAACTTGCTCTCCTTCACTATTCTTCCACTATTCTTTGAGGATTGACAGTAAACCAGAAGGTAGTGATTATTTTTCTATAATTTTGAGAGAGACTGACTGTGGTTAATGTCTCCCATCTCACATGTTCTGGTGGAAGCTGGATCAAGCAAACTGGCACTTTTTCACTGCTTTCAGAGAACTTGATCCTTCCATTGTCTGAAAGCCATCAATAGACGACGGTGCAGCAGCGGTAAAACAGACTTGGGATACTTTTCATAGATATCCCACATTCTTACACTGCATATCTTTCCAGCAGATTTGTGCACATGCTTGTTGAGTAAGACATCAAAGCAAGAAGAACTCTTGGATTAAGTTCAGAACCAGCATATCTTTTACCACCAGTCCAAAGTCATATGGGACAAGATTCGAAAGGTCAGTGGGAAATATAATTCTGTGCCCCTTGATATTGCTTTCTATACAAGCAGTAGCTGATACTTTAGGTGAAAGCTTGTGTTAGGTATCTTGCACCTATGCTTCTTCCTCCATTTTCTTATTTATGAAGCAGAGCAATCAGCTCTTTCCTTTTGAGTTGTCTGTATAACTATAATTATACCTTTATACTGGTGGAACTCAAACTGGCCCTTTGTCAGTTTGACCTGATGATGTACACCATGAAATGCTGTGCCATTTATCTCCTACTTCTCTTGCTATTCTTCTGGTTGATTTTAACCAGATCTAGCAGGAGAATATTTTTCATGATGCATGGTACCAGGCTATTGTCCTACCTTTCTCAAAGTCTGGGAAGGATTCCAAGATTCCTTTAAACTACCGTGCAATTTGTAAGACCCTTGAGAGGATGGTCAATTCTCAATTTGTTTGTTTCTGGAATCAAACAACCTCCTCTCAACCACCCACTGTGGGTTCTGACGACAGTGCTCCACTATAGACTACAATATTTGACTTGAAATATTAAACAGAGAAGCCTTTCTCAAACAATATCTCATATCAATATTTTTTGACTTTGAGAATGTTTATAATACCACATGGTGGTATGGCATTTTGCAACACCATATATACACACATATATGGGTTATGTGGCTATTTGCCAATTTTATAAAACTTTTTTAATGGATGGGTGATTCCAATTTTGTTTAGGTTTTATACTTTCCTGTTCTTTTCTACAGGAAGGTGGAGTCTCTCAAGGCTGTTTTGAATGTCACACTTCTCACTATAAAGATTACTACCATCACTGAATAGCTCCCTCTCACTGTTGCAAACAGGATCTATGTTGACAACTTCACCTCTCATATCTGTCAATTAACATGAAGTTTATTGAGCGACAGCTACAGACAGTTGATGCTCATCAACATCAATAAGTTTCCTCTACAAACTGTAGAAAACATTACACGCACACACCTGGACAGAAAGCAAAATCAACCAACAAAAGTAAATATATCTCACAAATCAAAAATCACGAAACCATATACTGCTGTATACCATATATTCCTGACATCAGCAAACAAATAACCAACATTTGGCAAAAACTAGTAACAAAATATGACATTCCAGTTAATACTAAATTTATTCAAAAACCAGGCACAAAACTGAGGCCTATACTATGTAAGAACTACACTGATAAACACCACACCAACATTATTTATAAAATACAATGAATCTGGTTTCCATTTTACTACTTGTTTCTCCAATATAGAAGTCGTGGCAGTTATCACAAAGAACATAAGTCACCTTCACACGTTTTCGAACACTGCAAGTCAAATTAACACAACATAACCATAGAAAACACTAAAATACTAAATAAAGAAACAAACAAAAACCTCGTCAAATGCCTCGTCATCAAATTAGTGACGCGCATGAATGGATTAACGAGATTCCCACTGTCCCTCTCTACTATCTAGCGAAACCACAGCCAAGGGGAACCGGCTTGGAGAAATCAGTGGGGGATGTTGTTCGCTCTTCTATGTAAAATATTTTCTCAACCCAAACGAGCCGTTTTTGCGTATGAAATACTGTCTTGCATTAAAGGCCACTAATCTTTTTAATGCCATTTAAGTTTTTTTAATTTATACATTAGGCCTTTTTTAATGTGATTCCCTTTTAATAAGTTCAGTTCATTTTCTTCAGTTTGAAATTAAAAAATGGTCATAATGTCAAATAACTCAAAACCAGGACTGGAAAGGCCAACTTCAGGTGACTAACTCTGCTGTTTGAACTACCTGTTTGTCATCTTGATGAGTTACAATAATTACAATTGTGGTGCAGAAAGTTCTTTACAACTCTTATTACTGTAGTGTTTCTGTTACTGCTGTAGACTAGATGTAAAAATTGGATTTAATGCCATATATTTTTTAATTCAAAAATTAAACTTTTTTGTTTTACCTTAATTTCCATTTATAACTTTTAATAATTTTACTTTAATTCTAACTTTTTACCAGATGTTTGGCACAGATAGCCTAGTTGCTTTGTGCCACAAAACACCAAACCAATCAATCAGTTGTTTCAGGACAATAACAGACAAATTGCTCAAAGCTGTGATGGTACAAAATTTGATGAATAGATTTCCAAATGAACACTGTTTACTGTTATGCCTACCAGTGAATCTAATAGTGGTGCAAATTGTACCTACATTTGTGATATTTTCAAGTGAAAATTATTCCTTTGAAGAGTTAATTAGGTCAGTCTGTTATATAATGGGAACTTTAAAAAGATATATTGTAACAATATTTCTTATTTCTAAGAAATTGTGTGACTTTAATAAAAGAGACAGAAGAAGAATACACAAAATGATAATGAAACAGATTTTTAATAATCAAACTTATAAATAAATAATGGGTTGGACAAAGGAAAAAGCTTTTATATATTGTTCTCTCAAACTCTCCTTAGGCCTTAATGTTTTTTTAAGAATCAATTAACATTAGTTAACCTTTAAAATAGCATTAGTATTTGAAGAAAGGTCTTAAAATGTTATTACTAAATTGTGTGAGGGCTTGAGAGAGAAAACTGGTTGTCATTTTAATCATGGGAGTAATTTTAGGTGGTTGGTTAGAGATGAGAATTTCTTCACCCAGAGCTAATTGATGTATCAGTTTTATATACCAAATTGTATAATATTGTGTATCTTCAAGTTCAAACACAAATGTCACTATTGGCCAATTTTATTGAAAAATAGAGGTTATAACCTCTATCACCTGACTGACCAACAGCAGAAACTGGTATCTACTTTTATACATCAGATGCAGCTTTATATCTGTTTCTTGTAGACCATGTAATATCTCTGAGAGGTGACTCAGAATAATAGGTAGCTAAAGCAAATGTAACTTAGAGTTTTTGAACATGTATTACGTGCCTAGAATAAACAAGATTTTCAAGAATTATTACTTTTAAGATGGTATAAAAATACATGGTATGCCTGTATATTAAAACCTCTATGGCACAGTTTCCTTTTATGTGATCAGCCTTGCTTCCCAGTGTTCATTTCTGTCCTAAAATGAATTTGAAGTTATTGAAGCTATAATGACAGGACAGCAACTTAGAGGTATTTTAACTTTTACATTGTTAATACCAAGAATGAATATTGTTGAACCTCATTGTATGTTTTGAGACAAAAGGTCTGAAAATTTTAAATGCATCTTTATTAATGATGTTAGAAGGTTTGTTAGAATGTTCCAAAACAGTTTATTTTTTATGATATAATGCCAATGTTGTACAGCCAACTCCAGAAACAAATTATTTATACTGTTGGTGAAAGTGGTGACTGAGTTAGTCAGTAGTATTGGTTAAGTGCATGAGTTCATCTTGAGAAGTATCTTTGAAGTTTGGGTATCAGTGCAGATGAGCTGAAATGAAGTGAAATGAGAAAAATGGAATGGGAACTGTGAAACTTGATTATCATTCATACATTGTTAAATCATCTTGTGAATGCTATGTTAGAGGTTTTTTGTTTGAAAATTGGTAACGAGTTTCAGATGCATGAATTAACTAAAACCGTGCAGGCATATATCCAATGATGAACAAAGTTTGCACACAAAACTCTTCATTTATAGCAAAGAAAAACTTCATTGTATTTGATATTCCACAGCATTATTGAGTTTGTGGCTGCAATTTCTTTTCAATAGATATTTTTCAGTTACTGTGCACATGACAGATTTATTAGTTTTTGACAGTACATTCTGGTGATACCAGAAGCATATCAACAAAGAATTTGACTGTGAAAGTTGCGTGCTCAAAGCTGTGATGGTACTAGTGTGATGCACATTATTAAAGAAATGTGAAATAGAAAAGTAGAGGAGTGTTTGGCTATACATTAAAAAGATAGAAAATCCATGGTGCTCCTGCATTTTAAAAAATCTGTAAAATGGTTGCCAGTTCTCTCTGTATGTAATCATGGGAGTAATATTAGGTGGGATTCACAGATGTCTATAAATAAGAATCTCTTCACTCAGAGCTAATTAACATATCAGTTCTGTATACCATATTCTGTAATACTGTGTATTTTAAGGTACAAACATATGGTTCAGTATATCTAGAACTTACAACTACAGCTGAATTGTAAATATGCTTTAATACAGTCAGAGAATTTAAACATTCAATATGTAATACCAGAAACTTAACACATTGATGTTTATAAATGAGGGAAAAACTCGTAGACTACAATAAACCCTCACTGAAAATTGGCTGCTCTTAAGGACTGTAGGGAAAATTACTATATACATAGGTGAGTATTGTTATTTAATTGTGACTTAGTCAAGTTTTCTTCAGTTTATTTTTGTTTTTCCTTCCCCTCACATTTTTCAACAGGTTGAAGCTGCCATTGCACAGATGTGAGTTTAGTTCATGCTATAGTTTGTTTCTGAAGTTAATAAGCATGTAGAACTTGTTGATTTGTATTGTTTGTTTGTGTTTTTGTCATTTTAGATCTTTACCTTATTAAAGTAATGAGGTCAAGATGTCTGGTTTCTGTACACATGCTTTAATATTGGTATATGTTCTAATGATAGCCTTTCTTTCTCTGTTAGGCAGCCTGTGTGCTTGGTATCCATACGCCACCAGTAACAATAAAGAATATTGAGTGTGCCATCATTGATCATGCTTTCCAGAAGAACTGGATTCAACCACAACTTCCTCTCTTTAGAACTGGTAAAAAAGTAGCTATTATTGGTAGTGGGCCAGCTGGTCTTGCAGCTGCTGCTCAGTTGAATAAGGTCAGTTTATTTTTATGCATTTTAAATGTCATAATCTGTGTTAGTAATAACATAAGGTAATTATAATTTTTCTTCCTTACTCTTGCAAATATGGCAGTTTTCTGTTTTTTTAAATAAAATTCAGTTTAATATTCTAAAAACAACTAAATACATAAAAAATAAAGTATTATAGTTTTTATTAATGATACATTAAAGAACCTAAGAAGATGGTACTTCGTTGCCAGTAGTATAATGGTTAAAAGTACTGATTCTGTTATGGATCTAGTTCTTTATAGTGTAAAATATAGAAATAGAGTATATTGGCTAAATGAACTTTACTAATGAACCACACCTTTGAATGAAATATTGAAACAAAGAGTAGGAAACTTGTCTCGAGATTTTTATGTCCTCTTCAGTCTTGTACAGATTTCTGTACACACAGTTAAGAAATGGTTCAGCTTGAAGCGGCCTTCAGAGGTTTAAGCTTAATGCACTTTCAACAAATCTATTTTATATAATTTTATGTATTATTTCAACTGATTTTTCAAATCAGAGTTGTCAAAACTTCTGTATGAAGAAATACTGAATTATTTTAGTTTTTAATATAACTTTTCTGTTGAGCATATTTACCTTTGCAATGTATGTTGAAATGTTTAAGGATTTATTTATTTTTTTCCAGATATGTGCCAGTTATGGTATAAAAATTGAAAGTACTAAGAATGAAATTATTCATGTATACTGGGCTTGATTATTTAAACGACAGTTTTTTTTCTGTTTTAGTGTAATTGCATTTTGATTAAAAAACAAACTAAAATGTGTCTTAAACATCTCACTTGATATGAATATTTTGTCTCAAAAGAATGTGGGAAAAAGAAATGCCTCAAATGATTTATGGAATTGGAATGCAATTATAGATTTATTGTTTTATCGGTTATGAATGGTATTTGTTTTGTCTCAATTATTTTAGTAATGATTGAAAATATACATACTGTATGTACCACCTTTATAATGAAAGAGAAAACTGAATAAATCTCATTAGTAACAATAGCGATTACTCCAATAAACGACTTTACATTTAGCCAGCAATGAAGCTATGAAATCTATGCATTTTGGATAAAAAAAAAAAAAAAAAGTTGACATGAGTAAAATCATTCCAAGTTGATTGAACTACATTGCAGGTCTAAATGCAAAAGCCTAGGAGGAGCTAGAGTGAAAACAAACACAAACTTCTTTCAAATTACATTAGGTTTCTTGCTGTAAAGTATTTTCTGTTTGACAGATGTGAACTTTTTCACACGATTTGCATGGAAGAATAGAAATGTCTTATTTTCTTGTCTCATTTTTAAGTCGGGTGTGTAAGGGTTCTGAATTAAATATTTGTAAATGGGGAAAAAAAATTGTTTTTAGAATCTTTTTGTGGGTTAAAATTTGTGCTGTGGTTCAAACAGTGTAGTTTTTTTCTTGTTTTCAGGCATTTATTACATTAAGATTTTTAAAGCTTTAAGAATATTTTTTAATTTAGTGGCACATTGTAAATTCGTTAAAATGGACATGTTATTTTGAATTTCTTTTCAATTTTGAATGACCTATTCTTAAGGCTCTTAGTGACAAAGATATTGTACTACATATTTTAATGTATTGTTGGTGATATAAAAAAAGTATTTGTAGCATTATTTTGTTCCAAAAATGTTTTTTTACATTTTTCTACTACTAGCCTTTTTTTTTTCTGTCAAGTATTAATTACTTTTAGACCCTTGTTTTTGTTTTTTGCATGCTTTTAGGTGTCTTTTTTAGGCATCGGCAACTGCTGTCTTTTTCTTTGGTACCTTTGTCATTGCATATTGTTGTTTTTTTAATTCACAACAGGTACACTGATGTTTTGTTTATAGTTTCAATAAGTTTTTTTTTTACAAATTTGAAAATTTAGTATTGAGACTTATTTTCAGGCTGGACACTTAGTTACCGTCTATGAACGAAATGATCAACTTGGAGGCTTGTTACAGTATGGAATCCCTACTATGAAGTTGGAAAAGAAGGTAGGTATACAAAACAAAATGTTATGAACAAGTCTACATTTATCAGTATTTAAAAAGAATTATAACAGTACTGGGGAGGATACTAAAATGTCCAAAACCAATAAGAAATGAATATTCTCAGTGTTAGTTTTAGGAATGAACATGGTGGTTTAATCAAACTTGTGCAGGTATGTTACATGAACTGGGAATACAACAATTCACATTATGTAGTGAGCTCAGATTTCACTTTGTTGTTATTTCACAGTTTAGTATGTGTTTAAGATACCATTTAATTCCGGACAGTTGTTTATTTTAGCATGTTTACTTGGTTTAAACTTAATTGATTTTTTTATTATTTTAAAGTATCTGTATCAGTGTTTTACCTGATTTTAATTCAAGGAAAAATTCTATTTTAATAAACTATATACCACAGTGATTTACTTTCTCTTTTAATAAGTATAGTGCTCCTATTTTGTTTTTTTCTGAAATTTAATTATCATATTACTAAATTGAATAGGTATTAATATATATCACTAAAAGTTAAAATGAAATAATTTGTTTCTGTAATTTATTAAAAGTATAATTCGCAAATGTATCATTGTTTTAATATCAACATGATAAATTTGCTGAACGCTTTGTAAAATCTAGTAAGTTTTGTGCATTTGTAAATTTTGATGCAATGTTTATAATTAACCACTTTTGTACATATTTCAATTTGAATGGTATATTTTAATTCCATGTATTATTCATCAGTATATTTAGGTACATTGAGCTAATAATGCTTAATAGTTTTATACACAACTGTACTTTATCCTCGGCAACTGAAAAGTTTTATATCTATGAAAACATGATTAATATAGTTAGTTATGGTGCATAGCACTACCTTTTCGTTTTTGGTTAGGTTGTACAACGAAGAGTGGACTTAATGTGTGCAGAAGGTATTACTTTTATTACTAATACTGATGTTGGAAAAGATGTATCACAAGAAGAGCTTTTAAATGAAAATGATGCTTTATTGCTCACTGTTGGGTCTACTTGGCCTAGAGATCTTTCGATTCCTGGTATGTATTTTGCTTTAAAATTGAACTTTCTCATTCACTTTCTGTATTAAGTACATATTTAGCTGAAAGACTGTTACAACTCTTTCTCTTCAATCCTTATGGAAAATGTTTTAAAGCATGTAGTTTTTGTTAGTTAAAAAGTAATTTTTTTTTTGTTTTATCCAAATACATGATTGTTTCACTTCAGTTATAAAATTGGTGTGAACATTGTTTCAGATCACTTACATAGCACAAGTGTTACATGTGGTTTATTTATTTATTTAGAACCAATAACTTGTTGAAAATTTATATGTTATATAACTGTTCATAAATCATTTTTGTGTGGTTCAGTTCTTTGGAATTGATGTCATGTTAGTTGAATCTTTTGAATTTTTTATTGCTGTAAGGAAGTATTATTGCATCATGTATCTAGTAGTATGTGGAAAGTTTGAGTCTGTTTTTTTTTTGTTTTGTGTGTGTGTGTGTGTGTGTGTGTGTGTGTGTGTGTGTGTGTGTGTGTGTGTGTGGAATGTTGAAAAAGTAGTCTGAATTGTAAATGCATGTTAGAATATAGAAATAAAGTGAAAGAAAGTTGAGTTAAGGAGAAATGTATTAAAATAAATCTAGACTGTGTGAATTTATCAGGAACTTAGCAGTTTTCTCTTTTTTTATTTATGTCAATGTATCACCAACTGTATTGTAATAATAGAGCAGAGAAGAGTAATTTGTCAGTTATGTTCTAAAGTAACTGAACCACCTTGTGGACTTTTTAGAAGAAGAGATGATTATTTACAGCACTGAATATAGCTGTGATGATTAACTGTATAACAAACATATGTACATATATTTCACTTATTTTAACAGATTACTTTTAAAAAGTCGACTGTGTGCTGTTTGTTTATTGTTGGATTTTAATGCTGACAAGTCATGGATACCTTTTGTAAAGAATCCTGCCCATCTATAAATGTGTGTGTTTGTAAACCTGGGAATGTTAAGGAGTGTTTATTTGTTTTCAGTGCAAAGGTACACAGTAGAGTATTTATGCCTTTCTTCCATGCAGAGTTTAACTCTAGATTTTGGCATTGTACATTTGTTTGTTTACTACTGAACTATAGTTAAGGAGAAGTACTTGCAGAGAAAAGAACATATGTAGCTTATGAATGAAACTTTACTGGGGTACTTTGGACACACTGCATGTTCTTTAAAGTTCTGTAAATAAAAATTAATAAAATATTGCACTAAATTGAAAGATTTTATAATATTTGAGGATAATTAGAAATATGTAGCCTTCTACAGTTAATCACTAAATTATCTTTCTTGACTTTTTCACATTGATTTGTTTAAGCATTAAAACTTAAGTTAAATTCAAGTGACTGTCTGTCTTACCTTTTTCACAATATGCTAAATATAACATAAGTTAAGTATTTATACTGTAATATTTGATACAGTATGTGTACTTCACAAATGTTAGAGAAAATTTAGAGAAGATTGCAAGAGTTGTACACAAATATTTTTAATGAAGTATCTTGCACCAAAGATGTTTATGAAAATATTTGTTTCATTACTGGTTCAAGTGTGAAGTAATTTTTGTTATAATTTAAAAAATATATTCTTCATATCAATCTTAAATATTATTTGTTTAATCAATAAAACATTCCAATACAATTCAGACATTTATTTTTGGTAAAAATTTATATTTCATCTGTTATTTTCTCTACTCTAACAGTGTCTGTCAATTTGGTTGCCCTTATAATAACCACTTAAAAATGTATATATATAAATCATGCTTTTTTATTTCTAGCATGACAACAGATTAATAAACAAAAACATAAATACTTAGTCTAAATAGCTTAAATCTCAAAACTTTATACATTGATATATATTTATTGTTATTATATTGACCTTTCAACCATACCTGACTAATATTACAGAAATTGCAGTGATGTAATGCATTTATGTTGCCATGTCTAAAAATATTAAAATGATCTTTAGTCTTTACAAAGTGACCTGTTTTGGCTGTTTTATAGAGGACTACTATTTTGTAAAGTACAGTCAAATTTCAGTTATTGTGTATATCTAGATTATTCACAAATAATTTATTAAATGTGTTTTTCTTAAAAGATAAAACTGTAAGTGTAGCAAACAATTAATCTTCTTGTTATCATCAATGTTATGATAACCTTTGTACTCATTTGCTGCATGTCATAGGTTGCTAAGCCTTTTTGCTTATGGAGGATGTAAAATGATTGTGACCAGTGGCAATAGAATTGAAAAATAGCAATATGATTAAACAATACATTATAATCATTATAAGTAATGTAGTTTTAGATTATGCTTAGTTATCAGTGTACTTTGTTAGGTATATATTTTGAATTCTGGTCTGTGTAATTTGTTGGCTTTTGATCAGAAGTTCATTGTAATTAATAAATTAACTATAATGTATGCATAATCCTAATTGTAAACATATATAATAGGTTTTCCTCAAAAATGATAATGTTTGCCATTCAGAGTTAGATTTCTATTGCATGGACTATTTGTTAGCTGATCAACAAAAATTATTTGTTGTACACAGACAAAACTATTAAATTAAAAATGTTCATTTATCTTTGCATTGATATTGTCATTGATAACCTCTAAGATCAGCAAATTTATCACATGATAGTTATGTAAGAACTAATGAATATGCTATATTTTATATTAATATACAATAATGGACTACATGAATACAACCTGCTTAACTGATATGTGAAACAGCTGTGCCATTAGTTAAAAAACAGTTTCATTGAAATCCTAAGTCTGAAAGTATTCTTTATTGTTTAATACTATCAGTATTTTATTTTTACAATCTGTTAATCATTTACAGAGAAGAGTTGTTACTGAATAATACTTAAATATATTATGTAATTTGGGTTTTTCTATTTCAGGAAGACATCTTGAAGGTATCCACTTTGCTATGAGCTTCTTGGAGACTTGGCAAAAGAAACAATTAGGAAGAAAAATTGATCATATTCCTTTGTCTGCTGTTCAGAAAGATGTAATAGTTATTGGTGGAGGAGACACTGGTGTTGACTGCATTGGAACAGCATTGAGACAAGTAAGTAGAAGGGAGCACATAAAAGTCGAAGAAAAGAAATAAAGTTTGCATGGTACTGATTTACACCTTACTTAACTTCATTTTCATTTTGTTACTACATACTTTTAATTAATTACATAAATTTAAAAACTATTTTATCTTTTTAGCATTTAAAGTTTCATTTAATAACCAAAAAATCTGTTAAGATGATTGATAAATAAATACATATTAAGCCTGAGTGTAATTTATCAGTTGTTATAAGACTTGTTTTACTCTTTCTTTTTTCTTTACTATCAATTATTTGTTGGGTATTTAGGGTGCTAGAAGTGTAGTCACTTTTGAAATTCTTCCTCAACCTCCTCCAGCACGAACTTTATCTAATCCCTGGCCACAATGGCCAAAGGTTTTCCGTGTGGACTATGGTCATGAAGAGGTCAAATTTAAATATGGAGAAGATCCTCGTCATTTTTCTATTCTTAGTAAGGTGTGTTTTAAGGTTTTTTTGGGGAAAAAAACTAAAATTTTTAAGTAGCCATTGATTATAAAATGGAATCAAATGTGTTTGAGTTTATTGTTTTATTGTTTTTTTTACAATAATGTTTACAATAAAATTATTTGCTTAATTGTATCAAATTGTACTAAATTTTTTTTCAATGAAAATTATCAGAATAAAAATGGGATGTATGTTAAAACCAACTTTTATTACTTTAAGCTGCATTATTTATTTAAACACATTTGTATTTTTTAGACATTAAACTGTTAATGTTAATTTGTATTTAACTTTACTTCTTTGTTGAGAGATATTCTATACTTAAATACACCTAGGAATTCCTGGATGATGGACGGGGTCATGTAGCAGGCATCAGAACTGTTAAAGTGAACTGGAAGAAAGACCCATCAAATCGCTGGATCACAGAAGAACTTCCAGGTACCCAGATGGACTTCAAGGTAAATAAGATTTCATATGAAATCTTTGGTGTAAACACACATACTCAAACAGTCTTAGTTTTCACTTAACAGTTTAAGATGTTTAAACTAATTTTACTCTGATAGCTAAAATTATAACTGGTAATTATTTAGGTTAAGTCATTGTAGGTTAGCATTGCATAGGATACCTTGTCAGGGAGGGTGTTAATTAAAACTTAGTACTAAACTTGAATATCATCTTTTGCTTCCTTTTTTATGCTGGTGTTAACTGACATTAATTAGATAGTATAGTTTTAAAACAAACTAATTTATATTCTAATTATGAAACTTGTTGACATTGGGAGAATCACTGCAAATATTTCATATGACAGTTTTATAAATATTTCCATTATCACCTCTAGAATTTATTGAAAGTTCTTTATTTTGTACCAAAGAATTTGTTTCCAGTTGTATAAATATTGTATATGGTGCTAATATGTAATGTAGCCTGCTTTTGTTTTGTTGTGACATACCCTGCTTCTTGAAAAGTTAATTTTTGATGAATGTCATACTTCCTTATAATGTTGATTTAGATATTATAGAATGTTTTCATGAGGTGATGTAATGTTTTTTCTTCTTCTGAAGGCTGATCTGGTTCTTCTAGCCATGGGTTTCTTAGGTCCAGAGCAGTATGTTGCAGAAGAATTGGGTGTCATGCAAGATTGTAGGTCAAATATAAAAACCCCACCAGGAAAATTTCACACCTCTGTTTCTAGAGTATATGCTGCTGGAGGTAAGTGTGCATATACTATATTAGCTATTTAGTCTCATTTGAACATTCAGTCACTTGTTTTGCTTTTCAGTGTGTGTGTGTGTGTGTCTTCATCTGTATCTACATGGTAAAATACAGATTAAATCTAGTGCATAAACTGTAGCATTTTGTACATGAAGAAATGGAGCGACATAAATAAGAATTTAAATTTGAGTTTTTTTTTTCTGGGGGAGGTTGTTACTAATGTATACATAATCACAAATTCAAATGTATACATAGGAACAAATAACATTGTCCTTACAAAAGTGATTAAATTCATATGCAGGAATTGGAGGAACACATGCTCCCCTCAACAAATTGTACATGATTCTGAGAAAGAGTATTTTACAATAATGGAATGAGAGAGAATACATGGTGTTTAACTTGAATAAAATTTAGTTCATGTGAATGTTGTTAAAATGCACTGAAGTCTAAAAATACTTAAATGCACTTTTCCTTTTTCATTGGCGTCTTAATTTTTTTAAGAATGTCTAACACTTTTGAACTCTTACATTTTAAGGTTTGATTTAAATTATTTATAAAAGTTGAGTATTTTGTATCACCAACTTGTGTCTGAACTGTTATACAACAGTTTAATGTTATTAAAATGCTATAATTTTTCAATTTTTAAGTTAATACTTTTGAGTTACTAAATTATGTCAATTCAATGTGAATTAGGTTAACAATGTGTTTAAAAAAATTAATGAAAATGAAAAGTAATTAACTATATTTTTCATTTTAAATAGATTGCAGAAAAGGCCAGTCATTAGTTGTTCATGCTATAGCTGAAGGACGATCTGCAGCTCGTCAGATTGATGAAGATCTCATGGGTTCATCCTCTCTTGCTGGAGTAGGTGGTGTTATTCCCTACACACAACTCAATGTAGCTAGTTAGACTATGTGATCAAATGAATGAAAAAGTACAGTCAAAATGTCATTGTGTTTACTGACTAGAATAAGTGTGGAGAGTTACTGCTTTTGTTCTTTGTGCCTTGAAGGCTGGTTTATCACAAGTCCTTTTTATTCCTAATTACATCATTTAGAATTTTTAATATATTGTTATTTTACTTATGAGTAAATAAAAGTAAATTACAATGACAAGGTCTCCTTTTAATCAACACACTACTGTTTTATATCGTTTTGAAGATGTTACTTTATAATACGCGATAAACTGATACTGATAGTTCTAAATTTGTTTTGTATGTAAATAATAAAGTATTCAAGACTTCTAATATTATTTTAAATGTTTAGATGTTGCTCTATCTATGGAATACTTTAAGTCAACAAAAGTATAGTAAGCTAAGCTTCTGAAACATGCTTGTAATGTTGTGAAGTACAGGTAAAAAGTTTAATTGTCAACATCTGATTTCTGAGGTGTTTGATACATTATCATATTTTGATTGTTGCCCTACTCAGCAATTAGCACTTTATTTTGTTATTCCAAGATAAGTGAATTTATAGTTAAACTGTAGATATTATTTGGATTGTTTTGAAATAGTTCTTAAAATATTTAGTTTGGAACTTGATCTCTACCTCATTTTAAGCAGCCCTGAGAACTAAGTAAATGGCTTATGCTATACATGTACTTCTCAGGTGTAATAATATATGATCATTCCTGCTAGGATCAAATGTTATAATTACATTGTAATGTAAAGGAACTAGGATACAATACAAATGAATATCTATATTGTTTCCAGGATTGCTTGAAAGAAAGAGAATGATACTCAGATCTATATCTTTTCTTCGTGTTAGATTAAAATAGTTTCCAATCCAATACTTGGTAGTTTCTAGATTTTCTTTAATTGTGTATATTTAATGTTCACTCAAAAGCATTTTCAAATCAATCATTTAAACTTAATGGGAAGTTAACCCAAATTATTGTGATTGGCAAAGGATAAAAAATATGCAGCTAATTTCTTATGTCCATGATGAAAAAAACTTAATATGACATGTAAATGTATGTATTTCTTTTGGTTACAGAAATATATAAGCACACACTTCAAAACTGTAGGTTTACATCTATGATTAAATGTTGAGCTGTATAGAAAATAACTTTCTAATTGCAATAGGTTTCAACTTTTATTAAAAGGCTATTGTACATAAAATTTTGGTTTTTAACTCTTTAAAATTGAAATATTAGTAGGTTTAACTATGTTCTTAAGAAATAAACTATATTGTTCAAAGTTGTTAATGATAATCAGATGGAACACTGCATAAGAAAAATTCAAATAAATTCAGTGTATTGTATTCATTGACTCTTCTAAGTTTTACTAAGGAAATTCTGAATTCTTTTTATGTGCTACTATTTAATATAATGTGCATATTTGGTACTGTAATTTAAACAGGAAATAAATCAATTTTGTTTAAAGTTCCTGAATAGATGTACAGTGACTTTCAATGACAACAATAACTATTTACACAGTCACAAATGAAACCACTTAATATATCCTTATTAACCTATCAAAGACAACATGTATCTGTGATCATTTTCATTACATGACTTATACATTTTCTAGTGGCTACAGGTACCACATTTTCTTTTATATAACACTCACTAGGTTTTTCTGATTGAAAGTTAAGAATTAAATTCTGTAACTTAGTTTTGGTGTGAGAAATACCATTTGTAATGCCCCTCAATGTGGATTCCTTTACGTGGTGAGAGGACCTCCCAGAGAAGGTCCTGTTCTTTCAGTTTACCTCCTCTGGGACAAACCTATAAGCCAAATATCTCCATTTTTCATTCAGAAGGGGCTAGAGGGACTTGCTGGCTCCTCAGAGTCAGTAAAGAAGCATCGAACTTGTGACATTGGTGGAAATATCCTTACCTCAACACAACAAATTCCTCTTGCATTCAAAGGTGATTGAGGATATACCTATTGAGGTTACACCTCATGCTACTTTGACTTAATCACGAGATGTTATTGTTGAAAGCATTTGAAGAACATCCCAGATTCAGAGATTTTTGCTGGTTTCTCCACCCAAGGAGTTTCTGCAGTGAGGCATATATTCACTCGTAAAGATGGAATTATGCTGACCAATGTCCTGATTCTAACATTTACATCATCATCTACACCTACCACCATCAAGGCAGATTATTTTAATTGCAGCATATGGCCATGCATTTCATGGTTGATGCCACCTGACCTGTGTGTCCCAGTGGAAGTTGTATCAAGCAAACTGGCCCTCTTTCACTGCTCTCACAGAATTTGATCCTGCCATTGTCTGTAAGCTATCGATAGACGACTGATATATATATATATATATATATATATATATATATATATATCAGTCAATATATATCAGGCTCAATATATTCCTAAAACCTCTATGTTTTCTTTGATATCCTTGTCAATGGTGGGATCCTCCCTGCCACATGGCACAGGAGGCTCAAAAATGGGCTTGGGATACTTTTCATAGGTATCCCACACTCTTGCACTGTATTTCTTTCCAGCAGGCCTGTAAACATGCTTGGTGGGTAAGACATAAAAGCCAGAAGGAATTTTGGATTAAGTTCACAACATATGAGATAAGATTCGAAAGGTCAGTGAGCAATATAATTCTGTTCCCCTTTTGGTCCTGCTCTCTGATGGTCAGGAAGTAGCTCATACCCTGAGCATTGCCAATACTCTAGGTGAAAACTATTGCTGGGTATCTAGCACTTCTTCTTTTTTCTCCATCTGTTTCGTCGTCTTGTCTCAAGCAGAGTGATCACCTCTTTCCTTTCGAGCTAATTGTATCTGACTATAATCGTCTCTTTACACTGGTGGGACTTAAACTGCCCCTTCATCAGTCTGGCAGTACATTGGCTGGACCTGATAATGTACTTTATGAAATGCTGCATCATATCTCTCCCGCTTCTCTTGCTATTCTTAACTGCATCTGGCAGGAGAATGTTTTTCCTGATGCCCGGTGCCAGGCTATTGTCATACCTCTCTCAGCCTGGGAAGGATACCAAGATTTCTTCAAACTACCGTCCAATTGCTTTGATGAGATGTCTGTGTAAGACCTTAGAGAGGATGGTTAATTCTCGTCTTGTTTGTTTTCTGAAATCAAACAACCTCATCAACCACCCACTTGGTTCTGACAACAGTGCTCTGCCACGAACCACCTGATTCGCCTTGAAATGTCAAAACTCTTTCTTAAATGACATCATGTATCAATATTATTTGACATTAAGAAAGCTTATGATACAATATTGAAATATGGCATTTTGGTAGACCTTCATGTATATGGGTTAAGTGGCCATTTGCCCATTTTCATTAAAAAATCAATGGACACGCGATTTCATGTGGGTTTGACACTTTCCCATTCTTTTCTGCAGGAACATGGAGCCCCTCAGGGCTGTGTTTTGAATGTCACACTTTTAAGTGTAAAGATTAAAGCCATCACTGAACAACTCCCTCTTACTGTTGAAAACAGGCTCTATGTCTACGACTTTCACATCTCGTGTCAGTCGTTGAACATGAGGTATATTGAGTAGCAGCTACAGATTGCCCTCAATCGTTGATTGAAGTGGACCACAGCAAATGGTTTTAACTTCTCTCTCTCTCTCTCTCTCTCTAAGACCGTTTGCATGCACGTTTGCTGCAAACAGGGTATTCACCCTGATTCTAAACTCTATCAGTGAAGTTGTGCTACCTGTGTGTTATGTAAATGTCTTGTAAACGACAACATGTCGTGTTGTGTTTAAATTTTCATTTCTATTATTTATATTTACATATTTGTATTACTGTTTCAAAGTTTAAACAATAAAATACGTTCTACATTTAAAATAACATTTAGAATTTTCTGGAATTAGGTAGACCAATCATATGTATTTAAATGAAATGCTGGCGGCCTAGTGTCTAGACGAGAAGTCTCGTGCAAGAGCGGACATGCGCGGATTTCTCTGGAATGTTGGGAAGTTACAAGATGGTTCGAGAAAAGAGGCTTAGAAATATATAAACAGACGAAGACGCAAGAAAGAATAGAAGAGTCATTAGTTTTATTCGAAGAAAAGAGAAGAGAGTCAGTCATTTGTTTGAGAAAGTTTAAGTGTTTGCTGTGAGTTTATTCAACTTGAATTTGTGACTGAAGCTAGATCTACAGAAGCTGTGATTTTATCTCGTCAATCTTTGCGATTCATTCGAATTACTGGTTATGCTGAGAGTCGGGGAGACTGGGAAAATTGGAAGGCGGCAAGTTTGAGACGTTCATCAAGAAACACCGTAAAAAGAACTTCGTCATTCTCCATTCAAACTTCGGTATTTCTTCGTGGAACCAAATTCACACCCTAGACCGGAATTTTGGATTTCTGATCTGGACTTTTGGACTTTCATTCTAGATCATGTTATTAGATACAGGCCAGTACCATTTTGTATCGTAATTAACTTTGGAGGTTGAAAATAGTACCATTTTGTATTGTAATTAACTTTGAAGGTTGAAACCAGTACTATTTTGTATTGCAATAAATTTTGAATGTTGAAACTGAATATTTGTCATTGTTGTTATGTAATTTATGTTATATCTGTTAATAGTTTAGTGTAATAAATTATACAAGCTGTTATCTGTGTCTTTCTGTTGCGTTCATAAAACATAAAAAAACGTAACACTGTGGTTCCTGACAAAGATCTTGTGGCTTATCTTTGACCATAAGCTGATCTTTATACCACACATCAAGTAGCTATGGGTTAAATGTACAAGAGCACCAAACATCCTTTGTGTCCTTTCTCCCACCACTTGAGGAGAAGATCAATGTTCCATGCTAAAGATATATTGTGCCTTTATTCGATCAAAACTCAACTATAGATCACTGGTCTATGGCTCTGCTAGGACCTCAGTCTTAGAGATGATGGACCTCATTCATCATCAAGGACTTTGGTTCTGCACTGGAGCTCTCTACACTTTCCCAGTTCAGAGCTTATGCATAGAGCTTCATGAACCTTCTTTGTACTTCTGCTGTTTGCAACTGTCTTTACTACATGCTTCAAAACTTCGTTTCTTACTCAAGCATTCCACCTGGGATTGTTTCTTCCTTGATGGGCCATACTTTTTCAGAACAGATAATCTGTCATTGCTCCTTTTAGCCTTCGTATCCAGGTGCAGTTGAATGATTTGGGTCTGTCTTTGGATAACATTACTGTATAAACTGGTTTGGTCATCCCAAATGTGACTTATCTTTAAGTCATCTGAAGAAAGCGGACACTCCTGATTGGAAATACTATAATATGCAAAAAAACGGCTCCCTTGGGCCCAGAAAACACTTCAAATAGAAGAGCGAACAACGTTTCGACCTTCTTCGGTCATCGTCAGATTCACAAAGAAAGAGGTAACTGACCGGAAGCTGACCACATGTTTGGAAGGGGTTGTATAACTGAGTGTCGCAATGTAGAGGGCGTGGTTAGATGTTTGAATATAATAATCTATAATATTAATATAGGTATAATGGCGTTCCTTTATATTGGTTTATTTTGGGTTTAAGTTGTTGTATAAGTAAGGCTTCTTTAATTTTTCGTTTGTTTATGTTTGTTTCTTTATTTAGTATTTTAGTGTTTTCTATGGTTATGTTGTGTCCATTTGACTTGCAGTGTTCGAAAACGTGTGAAGGTGACTTTTTATGTTCTTTGAATCTGGTTTCCATTTTTCTACTTGTTTCTCCTATATAGAAGTCGTGGCAGTTATCACATTGTATTTTATAAATAATGTTGGTGTGGTGTTTGTCAGTGTAGTTCTTACATAGTATAGACCTTAGTTTTGTGCCTGGTTTTTGAATAAATTTAGTGTTAACTGGAATGTTATATTTTGTTACTAGTTTTTGCCAAATGTTGGTTATTTGTTTGCTGATGTCAGGAATATATGGTATACAGCAGTATATGGTTTCGTGATTTTTTGATTCGTGAGATATATTTACTTTTGTTGGTTGATTTTGCTTTCTGTCTGGGTGTGTGCGTATAATGTTTTCTACGGTTTGTGGAGGAAACTTATTGATGTTGATGAAGTATTGTTTTATTTTATCTAATTCATCGTTAATTTTATCTGGTGAGCATAGTTTTATGGCTGTGTTTATCTGGTTTCTTAGTATGTTGAGTTTTTGTTTTGTTTTATGTGCTGAGTCCCAAGGAATGTATAGTCCAGTATGGGTGATTTTTCGGTGGATTTCTGTTTTGAATTGTGTGTCGGTTCTTATAATTTTGAGGTTAAGAAATGATATTTGATTGCTTTCTTCCTGTTCACATGTGAAGTTAATGTTGGGATGTATAGAGTTAATGTGAGTGAAAAAGTTAAGTATGTGTTCTGTAGATTCGAATCCCGCAACCGTGTCATCTACATATCTGTACCAGTATAGTGGTACATTGCGACACTCAGTTATACAACCCCTTCCAAACATGTGGTCAGCTTCCGGCCAGTTACCTCTTTCTTTGTGAACCTGACGATGACCGAAGAAGGTCGAAACGTTGTTCGCTCTTCTATTTGAAGTGTTTTCTGGGCCCAAGGGAGCCGTTTTTTGCATATAATATTCTCAACAAGTGGGTTTCTCGACATCACTGATTGTTATTTCATCACGGCGATTGTTCGAGAAGTGCAAGTTTTTTGTGTTTTTCTCAGTGTATTTGTACTTACCTGTTTCCATTATGTCTGAACAAGCATACAGTACACGCTCACACGATCGTTAAGAAACTAAGAAATTTAAACCAACGAATCATTAATAGAAGAAATGACATCAACTTTATTCAACAATGTAGAAAGGAACAACTAACCCCTAATTTTGTTAAGGTTAAACTTTCAAAAGATTTTAATAAATACACAAACATTATCCAAAATTTACAGAAAAAACTACTTAAAGCCATGTTGAACACAAAATACAAAGAACTACATGACTTACAAAAACAAAAAATGAACTTAGACCATCAACTAGCATGCTGCATTAAACCAGAGATTTACGGACTAATACAACGAAACATAAACCAAATCAATACTAAAAACGATAGAGACAAAAAGATCCGCCACAACAAAAAACTTGAAAAACTAAGATGTAAGCAACAGAAAAGACATCAACATGACAAACCGTTGACCAACCTCATAATTAACAGATCTGACCGACAATTAAACACAGACGAGATACATCTACTTAACAAAGGACTCAACTTCGCAATAGCACCAAGGTACATTCCAACCATAGAAATCAAAACATGTTTAGAAGACCTAGCCAGGAGACTTGTGATACTTTCTACAGAAAACAAAAACAACAAACAGAAAGAAGACAACTTAGATAATTTTATTGACATCCAACAGCCAAACTTCCCAGGTAAAATTACAAATTTATATTTTCCAGAAACACCTAAAAACATTATCTTAAACGATTTTTTCAAAGAATTTTCTTACAAAACTATCAACATAATTTCACAAAACAGAAAACTAAAAAACAACCTTACAAAAAGAGACATTAATTCCATTAAAAACCTAAAACAAGACAAACATAAAAATTCTAAAAGCAGATAAAGTTTACGCTAGAGTAATAATGAACACGAATGAATACATACAAAAAATGAATAACATCCTATCAGACACGAACAAATTTAAACCAATACACACAAATCCAACAAAGACACATGAGACGCAACTAAACAAATTACTACTACAAATGAAAAAAGCCAACACAATTTCACAAACACTTTATTTCTACCTACGTAAAACCGACTCACGCACACCGCAAATATACGGCATCCCCAAACCTCATAAACCAGATTGTCCATTACGACCAATAATGTCAACATATGAATCGTTTAACTACAATCTTGGTAAATACATAGCATGGGCATTCTCCAAATATGCAACATCAGCTAGCTCATTCATCAAAGACTCTTTTAATTTCAAGTCCAATCTAAATCAACTTAATCATAAAGCCTTAATGGCCAGTTTCGATGTTATATCCCTCTTCACAGAAGTTCCAACAACAGAAGCCTGCAAGATAGCCTTAGAACTCTATATTCGAGACCCTAACCCGATTATAGACATTCCCAGTAACCAGTTAGCAACCCTCATAGAATTCACCACAATAAAGACAAACTTCATGTTCAACAACCAAAACTATATACAAACAAATGGCCTAAGCATGGGCAACCCAGTATCGCCAGTTCTAGCCGATATTTTTATGACACAAATTGAAACACAAGCAATTAATACAGCATTACATCCACCACTATACTGGTACAGATATGTAGATGACACGGTTGCGGGATTCGAATCTACATAACACATACTTAACTTTTTCACTCACATTAACTCTATACATCCCAACATTAACTTCACATGTGAACAGGAAGAAAGCAATCAAATATCATTTCTTAACCTCAAAATTATAAGAACCGACACACAATTCAAAACAGAAATCCACCGAAAAATCACCCATACTGGACTATACATTCCTTGGGACTCAGTACATGAAACAAAACAAAAACTCAGCATACTAAGAAACCAGATAAACACAGCCATAAAACTATGCTCACCAGATAAAATTAACGATGAATTAGATAAAATAAAACAATACTTCATCAACATCAATAAGTTTCCTCCACAAACCGTAGAAAACATTATACGCACACACCCAGACAGAAAGCAAAATCAACCAACAAAAGTAAATATATCTCACGAATCAAAAAATCACGAAACCATATACTGCTGTATACCATATATTCCTGACATCAGCAAACAAATAACCAACATTTGGCAAAAACTAGTAACAAAATATAACATTCCAGTTAACACTAAATTTATTCAAAAACCAGGCACAAAACTAAGGTCTATACTATGTAAGAACTACACTGACAAACACCACACCAACATTATTTATAAAATACAATGTGATAACTGCCACGACTTCTATATAGGAGAAACAAGTAGAAAAATGGAAACCAGATTCAAAGAACATAAAAAGTCACCTTCACACGTTTTCGAACACTGCAAGTCAAATGGACACAACATAACCATAGAAAACACTAAAATACTAAATAAAGAAACAAACATAAACAAACGAAAAATTAAAGAAGCCTTACTTATACAACAACTTAAACCCAAAATAAACCAATATAAAGGAACACCATTATACCTATATTAATATTATAGATAAAATTATATATTCAAACATCAAACCGCGCCCTCTACATTGCGACACTCAGTTATACAACCCCTTCCAAACATGTGGTCAGCTTCCGGCCAGTTACCTCTTTCTTTGTGAACCTGACGATGACCGAAGAAGGTCGAAACGTTGTTCGCTCTTCTATTTGAAGTGTTTTCTGGGCCCAAGGGAGCCGTTTTTTGCATATAATATTCTCAACAAGTGGGTTTCTCGACATCACTGATTGGAAATACTGTCTGTTATTTGCTGAACATTTCTTGAACCATCTTTTTATTCCTATTTATATAGATGGTTCGAAATCAGGTGACTGTGTGGGCTCTGCCATGGTTTATTGTGGTTCGGTGGTTGCGTGCAGAATTCTCTCTGCAGCTTCTGTGTTCACAGCTGAAATGTGTGCCATTTCTCTTGCCATAGATCACATAGAAGCTAAGCAGTCAGTGATGTCGAGAAACCCACTTGTTGAGAATTTTTATATGCAAAAACGGCTCTTCTGGGCCCAGAAGATGTTTTGTGGTCAGCTTCCGGCCAGTAACCCTTTCTTTGTGAACCTGACGATGACCGAAGAAGGTCGAAACTTTGTTCGCTCTTCTATTTGAAGTGTTTTCTGGGCCCAGAAGAGCCGTTTTTGCATATAAAAGAAGCTAAGCAGTATTCAAATTGTACCAGTTATACTGACTCACTCACTGGCTCTGAAATCGCTTCACGTTTGTTAACATCCTGTTTTCACCGACATTTGAAACCGACTGACCCATTTCTCTTTAACTTCTGCTTAAACTTTTCTATTAAAATTCAGTTTTTCTGGATACCTGGTCACGTTGGTATTTACAGAAATGAGCTCGTCGACACCGCAGCTACATCTATCTGTTTTGGCACAATCACCGCTGTGCCTGTTCCATACATGGGCAACGTTCCTCTATTCAAGGCTCTGCTCGGCTCGGCTCCGTACAAGTTAGCAATAGACTTTGAGTGAGCAACGCAAAAACAAGCTTTTTCAAATAAAACCCTTCATTGGACTTTGGCCGTTTTACTACCGTAAGGATCGGAAAGAGGAAGTTGTTCTAACTAGACTACGTTGGTCGCTGTTTTTTAACTTATCGTTTTCTTTTATTTGGAAATTTGTTGCACCAATATGTTATCTGTGTAACACGCAGGCCACTTTAAGCCGTATTTTACGGTCTTGCCGCCATTATGACTCAACGATAGCATCTTGTTAAACATGTTCTGTTTAACACTAAGACAGTGTTATTGGTGATGGTTACACTGTCCACCTTGGAAATGTTTGAAGATTTTAAAAGCTGTTAATTTTTAATTCTGTTTAAGTTTTTAAATTTATACATTAGACGTTTTTTAATGTGATTCCCTTTTAAGAATCAAAGTGCATTTAGTTCGATTTGAAATTAGACAATAGTCGTAACGTCAACTCAAAATCAGGACTGGAAAGGTCAACTCAGGTGACTAACACTGTTGTTTGAACTACCCGTAAGTTATTCTGGTGAGTTAAAATAATTATAGTTTTGTCACAAGTTTTTCAAAACTTGTATTACTTTATATTTCGAAAATGGCCACAATGTCAAATAACTCGGAACCAGGACTGGAAAGGTGACTAACGGTGGTTTGTGAACTTACCTGTTAGTCGTCCTGGCACGTTATGATAATTACAATTATTGTACACAAAGTTTTTTTATAACTTGTTACTTTAGTTTCTCTAACCGCTGTAGACTAGATGTAGAAGTTGGTTTTAATGCTATTTATGTTTTTTGAAACTTTGGTTTTGTTTTCCTTAACTTACTTTTATGAACTTTACTAATTTTAACTTTTTACCGGATATTTGTCGCAGATAGCGTAGTTGCTTTATGCCTTAAAAATCAAACCAACTCTTCAACCTCTTGTAGTGCAATAGAATGGTCATTTGACCATTTATAACTGAATAATTTCACAACCTCTTATACATCGGTGATAATGTTTTGTTTGTTTTTTTAATTTCGCGCAAAGCTACTCTAGAGATATCTGCGCTAGCCGTCCTTAATTTAGCAATGTAAGGACGGAAGGCAGCTTGTCATCACCGCCAACTCTTGGACTACTCTTTTACCAACGAATAGCGGGATTGGCCGTCACATTATAACGCCCCCACGGCTGAAAGGGCGAACATATTTGGCACGACGGGGATGCGAACCCACGATCCTCGGATTACGAGTCGCACGCCTTAACACGTTTGGTCATGCCGGGCCCGGTGATAATGAATCAATTATACTGTGATTTGGCTAGTTAGTATATTCCTGTAGTTTTCACCAAATAATATCGCATCGATTGTTTTGTTTTTTGAAGCTTGGTGTTTAGGGATAATTATTTAGTCTGTTTTTATGTTAACGGTGTGATAATTATCAGTGAGTGTTTTTTAAAAGTGCATGTCTTTGTCAAATACATATCATTTTACATGTGCATACTGACCTATGGAAATTCTTATTTGATAGGTTATAAAGTCAGGTTGTAGATTTTTAATTACATTCAGGCTTTAAGAAATAAACTACAAAAAGGGATTATACGTATGTTGAACTGAAATATTATCATATTAAGTATCCTTTGGTCTATCAGGTCCTGGCATGGCCAAGCGTGTTAAGACGTGCGACTCGTAATCTGAGGGTGGCGGTTTCGCATCCCCGTCGCTTCAAACATGCTTGCTCTCCCAGCCCGTGGGGGCGTTATAATGTGACGGTCAGTCCCGTTATTCGTTGGTAAAAGAGTAGCCCAAGAGTTGGCGGTGGGTAGTGATGACTAGCTGCCTTCCCTCTAGTCTTACACTGCTAAATTAGAGACGGCTAGCACAGATAGCCCTTGAGTAGCTTTGTGCGAAATTCCAAAAAACAAACAAAAAACTCTCCACCTTTCAGACTATTTACAGTTTGAAAGCAATGTTAACCCCCGTGGAATGTTGCATCTTATTATTTCCCTGATAATTTGATACGTAAAAAGTTTCAAAATACTAGCTTGATCCCAACACACTTTAACCGAATAGTTATCGTAGCTGTCAAACAGCGGTTTCATAGTAAAGGTCCCATCGTCTAAAATCAACTACCTGGTAAAAAAAATACTTATTGTTTTTCTCATTGACGTCCACAGAAATATTTTCGAGGTGAGGGGACGAAACATGTACAAAGGGGATCAGCTTTTACAGTGTGAGTTAACAGACTAAAATAACATGAATTATGTATAGTTAAACACAAACACATATTTACAGCTTTAGTAAAATTACTTAAAATGTTTAGTTTATATCATAATACAGGAAAGTTTTTGTGAAATGTAATAGGGGCAACTGCCCCCTCTTGTCCCTTCTTGTGGGCGCTATGTTGTCTCACATGCACGATTAGCTACTTTTGTTTCCAACATATTCGAGTTGCTAAGAAGCAAACATCTTCGCCGAAAGTAAACTTTAAACATGTTAACATGACTGATGTTTATTCTAGAATTTAGCAGTACTTAGAATTGTTTGGTAAGAAGTAACAGTACATAATGCGTGTATATGACGACATATATAATTTTGAGATAAAGGCAGAAAGCACTACTGAGTGGGACTACCAGTTGAATGGTAATATGAGAGAGGATAAAAAAAAACTGCAACAAAAAATATAGATTTTATCAAAAACGCACAAATACCCTTTCCTTGTTGACTAATTTATACAAATAAAACATAAATATTGTAAATAAAAAGGTTCATGTTTAGAGCTTTTGGTATATCCCGTTTCACGTGCTTGTGTTGTGAATCCACATGACGACGTGAATGTTTTGAATGCCTGGAGAACACGTGCACAGCACGTGCAACAGATAACTCGCTAGTTAACGTCAACCGGTTTTCGTTGTGTATGTTGTTTGTAGAATTTCGCTCAAAGGTGATCGATGCTTACATGCGGTAGTCGTAACTACTTCTGAAGTGAAAGACTAGAGAGAACGCTGCTGGTTAACTACACCCACCACCACCAACCTCTAGGCTGCTAGAATGAGACATTGAGATTTGACCTTTACTCTTACAACGTGCACATGAGAAAAAGTTTCTCCTTCTTTTTACTATTTAGGATGTCCGAACTAGGATCAGAAACTCTGGGTCCAAAGTCCAGCACAGTAAGCATAGAGCCGCGCTTCACTCTCATTAGACATGTACCCGTTAAAGATTTCTCTTGGCTTTTGAAATATCCCATTCCTTTTGGATATTCGCTCTTAATTCTGACTAACAGCTAACCTTATATAGTAAGTGTTACAAGTTGTGAAAC
This sequence comes from Carcinoscorpius rotundicauda, assembly GCA_011833715.1. Taxonomy (NCBI): domain Eukaryota; kingdom Metazoa; phylum Arthropoda; class Merostomata; order Xiphosura; family Limulidae; genus Carcinoscorpius; species Carcinoscorpius rotundicauda. Next base: position 26,471,813 of record CM022404.1, read on the forward strand.
TTTGGACCCGTTTTTAATTTTAAAATGCAAGTTTGCATATTTTAGAACAAATTCAACACTAATTTCTTGAATTAGATTTTTTTTTTCTTTTTAAGTTCTTCGTCAGCACGTTCAAACATTATTTATATAAAGAGCTGGCCATAAATAATGCATTTGAACTTATTCAGGGTCTATTTAAAAGAGCCTATCCTTTTTGCACAATCCAGACGGTTGACTATGCCATGTTAAAAGAATTTGGAACAAGCAAAACTGCAACTTACCTCATAAGAGGAGAAAATATATGAATAGAAAGGTCGACAGCAAAAGTCATCTACCTCATACAGGTAACAGTACCCAATATAATTAAATTGAGAAGTATATCTGACTGCAAAAGCGATACAAGTAAAGTATAAACAAGTTGCTTTCATGATATATCTGTTCAACCGTCTCATACCTCAAGCAACTGGAGAATAAAACGGGTACTCATGCCATTTTACATGAAAACATACTGGATAAGTTGTCTTTGGATTTCTGTGTAATAGGAGTGTTGGAATGTACACTATATAGCTTATGGAAAGGAAAAAGAAAGGAGGAGTATGCTTTGGACTTTACAACCTTATGATGAACTATTTTACAATAAAAGCAATGTTACAGAACTATTGTACAACTCACTGTTATCGGATGGACCATGACTGGATGTGGCGACTTTAACTACGTGGTGAGGATCTGAAATCGGCTTTACTTAACAAATTCAATTACTCTTTCACCCGAAATTCAGGAGTAATAACACGTTTATATTTTTGATTTTCTATGTTACTGACTGTGAAGGAAAGGTTTATCTTTGAAAATGTTTTAAAATAGAAAATGTTCGCACAAGAACATTCTTAAAATTATGTCTTATTAAGATTACCTTATATTCAGAATAGCTGAATAAACATTAAAAATTAAACATCGGGATTTATCGCTTCAGATATATGGTGAAAGAAAATTAAACAAATATATGAAAATTATGTAACCATGAAAGATAAGAGTCATATCCTGCAATGTTAGAACAAATGAAAATGTCGGCTCTGTGCTGTCAACAAAAATCATTAAAATGACTTATTTTGTTTACGTAAGATCTTCTTTAACTTTGGCCCCCCAGTGGCTCAGCGGTATGTCTGCGGACACGCTAAAATCCGGGTTTCGATACCCGTGGTGGGCAGAGCACAGATAGCCCATTGTGTTGCTTTGTGCTTAATTAAAAACAACAACAACAATCTTTAACTTTGATTTGGCTAAACAACATTAAAGGCGCATGCTCAGTAAATCCTAGAGGGGTGGTAAACAAGTTTGTTTGTTTGTTTTTTGGAATTTCGCACAAAGCTACTCGAGGGCTATCTGTGCTAGCCGTCCCTAATTTAGCAGTGTATGACTAGAGGGAAGGCAGCTAGTCATCACCACCCACCGCCAACTCTTGGGCTACTCTTTTACCAACGAATAATGGGATTGACCGTCACTTTATACACCCCCACAGCTGGGAGGGCGAGCATGTTTAGCGCGACTGGGGCGCGAACCCGCGACCCTCGGATTACGAGCGCACGCCTTAACGCGCTCGGCAATGCTAGGCCCGTGGTAAACAAAGCTGTCGTTCAAGACCGCTGTTGACGTTAGATTGTCTTATTCTGACTTTACATTGGTATGAAAACTGTAAGAGACTGTTTTGTAACAAGTTCGAGATACGTCAAGCACGACGAATGTCATAGCTTTAAAAAGAGTTAGTCGAATATTTTACAATCTCCGACGCATTAAAGTACAATAGTTACAAAATGTTTGGATAGAAACACACACACACACAGAGGTGAAAAAAAACAACAACAAAACAATTATTTTTGCCTAAGAGTTGGCGGTGGGTGGTGATTACTAGCTGTCTTCCGTCTAGTCTTACACTGCTAAATTAGGGACGTCTAGCGCAGATTGCCCTTGAGTAGCTTTGTGCGAAATTCCAAAACAAACAAACACTAACAGACTGAAGTATGACTTTTATGTCGGCTTTAATATGACTCGTATATAGATTTGCATCTTTTATATTTTAGTGCCAGTTATTTAATTTGACTGATAACATCCTCAGATACAGTTTTTTATATCATAATAATTGACTTACAAGTGCGAATTTTATTCTTTGTTCCTTTAATATTTCTAAAGCCGTATATTAATTGTTACTTTAATACGAGATAAAGATGCGAGATGAACAGTTGGTTTTGATGAGTAAGACAAGAACAAAATTACTGTCTTAGCTATAAAATCACCAAATAGCACAATTTAGTGATGATTAAGGCAATTTTATGGAACGTGGGCATCTTGTGAATAACTTATTTGCTTTAATATTTCTCATATAGTTGAAACTTGGTTTGTAACTATATCTAACTTGTAGGTCTAGAAATTTTTGTAAAGTAAGCCACATTTTATTAGGGGACACAAATTTTGGCAGGATAGAAACCATCTTCAGCTATAACAATTTTATTTTTGGAACAAGGTGCACCGTTGCCGGTTGAAACAGATTACCAGTGAATGTTGCGGAAGTAGTAAAATTAAGTGAATTTAAAAAAAAAAGAAAAAAAAGCTTTAACTCTATGGGGCTGGCTTTGAGAGCTTTCTTTTTCATTATTTAATAGTTTGGAGCAGTGGTTCTCAACCTTTTTCTTCCCATGGACCCCTTTTCCCTTCTTTTTTTTGGTGGGCCCCTTCATAACTGTTGGTCATTAGAAGACCATTTTCTATTTTTCACTAATATAAATTTTGAGGTTTTAATAATCAAAGAAATAGTATATAATTAAGCTTTATTTTTAAATGAAAACTAATTTAATGCAAATAAAGTATTCTACAACAATTATAATAATAATGATAATTAGTAATAATAATAATAACCAAAATTATTGTGATAATAATTCTTTATCAATATCTTGTATTACAATATTATAATGTTTCTTTCATGGTTAAGCCCATGGAGATCAGAGCTCTTCAGGCAATTGAATTCACTGCAGCATTTATTTATGTACATTGGTTAAAATTTTTGATTAACCAGTGAAAGTTAAGTGTGTGATAAGAAAAAAAAAAAGAGATAGGCATATTTATTCAATGAGATCCCTGTGGTTGATGCTGCTCGGCGGGTTTCTTTATATTTGGTTCCATCGATGTTAATGATAGTCGAAGATCACCTCTTTTTCACAATGTCAAGTCTATTGCGAGCTTTTGATAACAGTTGAGAAACACGACTAAATCCCGATTCAACAAGATAAGATGTTGGAAAAGCAATAACGTAGAGCTGTGCTTTATCCCAGAGCAAAGGGTACTTTGTAGCAACATCATTTGTCTTCCATACATTGTTCTTTCCATCTTTGAATTTTGCACGCATAATTTCATCATTTTGTAATTCGATGAGAGGCTCTTGCAAAGATATGTCTATATCGGCAACATTAACTTCGAAAGGAATTGAAATCCAAGTCGGTATAACCATCATGAGTAGGTCACTAAACCGAGTTTGCATATATTCATGCATATTTTCCATATATTCACCATATAATGCAAGATCTTCATCTTGCAAATCGCTGCTAACAGAGGCCAAACAAGGAAACTGTTCAATTGCACGACGCTTGATATTATTCTTATACAACTGTAGTTTCCTCAGAAAAGCAGCAATAGCACTTTTACTAGATATCAGAACAGAATCTTTTCCTTGGAGCTGTTTATTAAGTGAATTCAATTTTTCAAATATATCTGATAAGAAAAACGCATCACATTTATTTGTAAACATCTGTTCTCCAAGTTGTGTGTTAGCAAGAAAGAAAACAATAGAATTTCAAAGTGCAATGAAACGCTGAAGACAATTCCCCTTTGATAGCCATCTTACCTCTGTATGTAATACAAGACGCTCAAACTCTTCTCCATTTTGCTTACATAATTCTTGAAAAAGGCGGTCTCGGAGAGAATTTGATTTAATATGGTTAACTACTTGTATTACGACAGTAAGGATATCATGCAAATGTGCACTCATTTTCTTTGCAACTAAGTGCTGACGGTGTATCACACAGTGAATATAAAATACTTCCGGGACAGCTTTTTTTTAAATGTGCAATAAAACTTTTGTATCTGCCTGTCATAGATGGTGCACCATCAGTAGCACAAGCGATTATATTTTTGAGTGGAATATTGTTTCCCTGGAAATAAGTAACAACTTCATAAAAATTGTTTCACCTTTTGTGTCTGTCACAAGACTTCTAGCAAAAAGCATTTCTTCTTTGGGTCCTTCATTATTGTTAAATCTAACGTATGCTAATAAAATGGTCTCATTATCTCTTAAAGTGGATTCATCTAGTTGAAGGGCAAACTGTTTCACTTGCATATGGGCTATCAATTGTTTTTCTACATCCTCTGCCATTTCATTAATGCGTCGTGACACAGAAGAGTTGCTTAAAGGGATCGAATTAATAATTTCACTTGCATTTTGTTTCATAACTGATGAAATTATAACAGACACTGCTGGTAGAATTACTGTTTCACCAACATTATGGGGCTTTCCTTATTATTTTGCTAATTTCATATGATGCCAGTAAACCATCACTCATTTTACACACTTTGTTATTAAACAATTGAGACACTGTTTTTCTAGCTTGGAAATCATCACGAAGTTTTTTAAAGTATTCTACTGGTTTATCTTTCTCTCCTGTGTGCTTCTTTTCTAGATGGATTTTTAGTTTACAAGGTTTCATACTATCATTTGAAAGTACATCCATACATATGAGGCACATTAGTTTCGTTTCATTATGTGGTGTTGGAATAAATCCGTAAGACAAATATTTAACGGAGTCATGTCGGCACTTCTTTTTACTTGGAGCAGCCATGGGATGTCTGCAAAAAAATAAATAAAAATACATATGTATACACACACACACACACACACACACATATATACAGCTAGTAATACAATTATTGCATTTCATAATATCTAACTATATATATTGCTATTCATTTTTAGAAATTTTTCGACAAATAAAACACATATTTAGAAACAAAGTGCATGGTAAATGTTCGAGGTAAAACTGGTAAATAGAAATGTTATAGTTAAAATAACTTGAATGATTAAAAACATCTATACAAGTCATTCATTATTATCATCAGGGTCACCATTGACATTTTTAACTTCCTCAAAGCTGATAATTATATCAGATAACTGCCAAGATATGAACTGATATTTGAAATTTCTATCAAAACGGGAAAAAATTGCCATTTTTCTTTTCAGTCTTTTTATACTTTTATACTGGGAAATAATTTTTTCATTACTGGAATGCAGAAATTAAAAAAAAATACGAAAGAATGTCTGTACTAGGAACTTTTAATATCTCTTACCTTTTCACGATGGCGAAGGTCAGACAGACAATATAATAGGAAAAGAACTGACTGCCTGAGGCGCATATTTAAAACCAGCTCTTATCACTTATTTTTTTTTCTTTTTTTTATTGCTTTCAAGGCAATTTTCTGGAAAATTTTCAAAATCTAGAAAATACATCCAAATTCGTTTGAATGTCTACTTCAGCTTTTTTCACGTCCAACCAAAATTACAATAGAAATTGAATTTTTAATAATAAAAACCATTCTGAGTTGTTTTTTTTTCATGGACCACCAAAATATCATTGTGGACCCCCAGAAATATTCCATGGACCCCGGTTGAGAATCTATGGTTTAGAGGATCACCCATTCAATATACATGGGAATGACTTGACAGCATGACAGGAAAAAAGAAAAGTTTAGCATCGTGAAGGTAAAGTTACTAAAGGTATTCAAGCAGTTTTATGTTGCTAACAGAAAAACTAGGGCTGTAAGAAAGGTTAAATTTCCAACCTTTGTTGGACCTTTAAACAACCTCAACTAACAAGCAACATAACAAAAAAACAGGTAAAAAAATAACTTAGTTTTCTCTTTATTCTCCTAAATAAAAAGTGTCAAAAAGCAATACTACTCCAGAGAAAACGGAACAGAACAAATATGCTGCATCAAAAATGTAATATATGAAATAATTTGTAATGTTATTTATGGACAAATATAATACATATAGGAGAAACCAGATGACATTTTCACAGACGCATCTCAAAATATACCAGTGTGTTGTACACATAAAACAAACGCAAAACCGCTCCAACACAACACTTTCTACAAGAACACGGGACTCCAAACACACAAGTTGAAAGTTTCTATCTCACAGAAAAATGTTAAAATGAGAATATATAAAAAATTATATCCATTAACGATAAAATCCAAAATTGAACAAAAAGGTGGGTGGTACATATTGCTGCCATTTAGAGTATACATCAATACACTCAACATTATAACTTTCATTTCAAACTTGCATACTCCAAGATATCACAACCCCAAAAAATGTATTTAACACTACTAGCAAGCTTGGTATACTTTCTACTTTTTGTTTCTCAGCAGCTTCTATTTCAGCCAACGTGTTTGTTTAGCTAGTCATAACGTATGCTGCAGTTCCCTTTAATTTATATCGCTTATAAAAGCAATATATGCCATATTTTAGTATAGCTGTATGGTTGGTATTGTAACTGCTCTATAATATTAAAACAACAATAAAGACGATAATCTATTCAGTGCTAGACGCACCTTATTGGAGACTCGAGAAAACAGCTGTTGGATATTAATCCTGAAGAAGTCGCAAAGGCTAAACATTAGTTGTAATCCGAGGGTCGCGGGTTCGCGCCCGCGTCGCGCTAAAACATGCTCGCCCTCCCAGCCGTGGGGGTGTATAATGTGACGGTCAATCCCACTATTCGTTGGTAAAAGAGTAGCCCAAGAGTTGGCGGTGGGTGGTGATGACTAGCTGCCTTCCCTCTAGTCTTACACTGCAAAATTAGGGACGGCTAGCACAGATAGCCCTCGAGTAGCTTTGTGCGAAATTCCAAAAAAAACAAAACAAACAAACATAAACATTAGTTAAAATAAAAAAACAACAACATCTACACACATATATAAAATATAAAAGTCGTTTTTCATAACCTTTTTATGAAAATGTTTAAATCTCTGCAGTATTCATTGCAAAATTTGAAAGGTAATACAATTTGCACAGTAAGCAATATGAAATTTTATCGAAGATTGAGTACGTTATTGAAATCCATGTCACTAAGGCAGGTTTTTTTTCTTTTGACAACATGATGATTACGATAATACTGGAGCATAGTTTCTAAAAGTACCGGCACAATCTTATTATTGTCATGTATAAATCACACGCTGTCCCTAAGTTATCAAAGTTTGAAGACATGGCTTCCTAGTGTCAGTTTCAATAGTTATATCGCGCAGAAATTGATAGGTGCTGTATCAAGTGATTTGACCAACATTTATTAATCAAGATACGTGGTAGTTTGACGTGCGCTCCTACCGCAGGACACACTGTATGTTATCAACACGAACAAGAGTTTAAAGATTTTCCAACTTCTGCATCTCGGACTGTAGTAATACAATCTCAATTAAATTCGACAGTAGCACAACTGGTTCCTGGTACATATAGCACCATCTCAATATGCATGCGTCATTGGAGATACAAGATAGTCTAGTAATTTTGGTACGATACATCTGTCAACCCTGGGTATTGATGCAAACTCTTTTAAAAGCCAGATCTGGATTAGCGGCTAAATCTCGAACGAAATGAAACATGACGTCATAGTTGAAACTTTTCCAAATTTGAAACATCGTGATACAATCAGATGCAGTATAAATTGTTTCAATATCAAATTATGTTTACATGAAGTATAATTATATTTATGACAATTATAAATGGTAATTGTTAAGTTAGGTTAGATTATTATAGTTTAATTAGACAAACCAATAAGCGCTGTATCGTTATCGCCCTATGACGTCATGTTCGAGATTTAGAAGCACGTTTGTTATTTGACTTAAAATTTTCGGCTAAAAACCAACAACAAAAAATTGTAAAAAATAATAGTTTACCCTTTTCCTTTGGAAAAATATATTATTCTAGCGGCCTAGCCTTTTTTTCTGACTTCGTTATGGCAACACTGATCTCACGTCAGCAAGTCATTGCGTGATGATAAAACTCAAGTGCTTGAACGAGTTTTCATTGAAGAAGCTATTTTGAAGTGTCAAAGGTATAAGAATACATTTTTGGACAAATTAATAATTAGTCGTCATCCATATGATGGATAAGTGTCTTAATATCAGTTATAATTTGACACGAGTAAAAATCTTCCTAGGCCTAATACAAATTCACTGGCGTTACGCAGGATGACGCAAGAAGTACCGAAACAAGAAAGAAAAGAAAGTACGATGAAAGTGTTATTGAATATGGTTTTACATGGACAAGGTAATGAAGATGGACCTAGTGAGTTGTGTATTGAATGTGGAACAGTGTTGAGTGACAGTAGTTTGCATCCTGCAAAATTAAAACGGCATCTAAAACCAAACACTCCAAATTAAAAAATCCAACTTCTGAGTGTTTCAAAAGAAAATGTTTGCAATTAAATGCAAGGAAAGCTATATTTCGTTCGTTTGTCCGTTAGGACAACAATGGTGCTCTTAATGCTTCATATCGTATTCCAAAAGCAGGTAAAGCTCATATAATTACAGAATATTTGATTAAACCATGCACAAAAGATTAGGTAGCGTGCACGATTGATGAGAAATTTCTTAAAAGCATTAACTCTGTGCCCCTTTCTGATAACTCGGTTTCTCGAAAAATCAAGTATATCTCAGTAAATTGCTTAATGGAGTTAATAAGGCGAGTAAAAGCGAGTCCAACGTTTTTGCTTCAGATGGATTAATCAACAGACGTCGCAGGCTATGAGATGTTGCTTGTATTTGTTCGCCATTTTGAACTTACAAATTAAGGGACAAATTCTGGATACATAAAGTGGACTACATTTTGGACGTATTTGCCTATCTAAAGGAAGTGAATGCTACAATGCAGGGTACCAGGGTAATGTATTTCAAAGCTCAGAATAAAATGGAAGCGCTTCTACGTAAGTTAAAACTTTGGGGTAAAGGGTGAATGTATACTTATTGAAGAACTTGATTGCTTCGAAATTCTTAGGGATTTTTTTACTTATGAATGAAATTTCCTTAAGTGAAGATGCAAAAGTTTCAGTTTTGCAGCACATTTAATTTGTGTACAACTACTGAGGAGTACTTCCCTCCTCATTTAGAAAATGTTTGTGGATTCAAAATCCCTTTGTTGACTCTGCAAACACCAACGATTTGCCTTTAAAAGAGAAAAAACAGCTTATAGAAATGTCAACTGATTACACCTTATAAACAAAATTTCAGCAGGAAGAAATTACACAATTTTGGATTCAAATGGTCATGGAATACCATGAAATAAGTAACAGAGCTTTGAAAAATTTGATGAGTTTTCCAACAACATATCTTTGCGAGCAAACATTTTCATTGTACACAGCTACAAAGACCAAATTTATAAACAGGCTAAATATTGAAGATGATTTGCGTGTACAGGTAACAACCATAACTCCAAATATTGAACTACTTTGTGAACAAAACAAGTCTATCCAAGCCACTAATAAATAAATCAGTACACTGTACTTTTACTGATATAAATTTTGCAAGCAGAAATTTTCGATCAAGTAGGTAGAAGTAAAACGTTTTTCTTTAAATATTGATATTTTTAATGAATTTATATTCTAAAAGCTTGAAGTAAACTTTGTCTGGTACTAGTGACCGATTGTTTATATTTTTAGTGCATTTTTTGAAATTAAGGCTCCGGAATGTTTTTTTCTTTCTGATGTGTAGCTGCTCCACATGTCTAAAAGGTTTAGGAATCTCTGCTCCAGTTCATCCACAGAACTTTCCCGTCTGAAATTCAAATGTTTCCTATCTTTTATGGAAAAGGATACAAGTATATATATATCTATATCTATAAAACGGATGATGTGCGATTTTGGGCGTATAATTATATTTGATGGTAGGTTCTGTAAATGTTCTGATGAGTAATGAAATAGATCCTGGTGTAAGTGTTTTTCACAGTTGGTATTGCTTTTGCAAAAAATTATGTTTAATAAAAGGAAACAGAAGTATAATAAAACCTTTTAAATTTCATTAACATAAGTAGGGATCGACATACACGTGAGAAAAAATATTCAAACGAGAAAGAATTCTTTGTTTGTTATTTGAATTCGCGCAAAGCTACACGAGGGCTATCTGCTCTAGCTGGCCCTAATTTAGCAGGATTGGCGGAAGCATTATAACGTCCCAACGGCTGAAAGGGCGTGCTTGCTTGGTGTGACGGTGATTCGAACTAGCGACTTTCAAATTGCGAGACGAACGCTTTTACGATTGATCAAAGCAGGCCTCTTTTCTTTCAGTACAATATTCAAGCGCTCTAACTATTGACAAATGAAGTCTGATGTAATTGTTACATTGAATGGCAGCAACAAAAAGTGGATCACACCAATAATATCACACCAAACGCTTAAAAAGACTATCCTAGGATGAAGGTCCATTTTCGGCTGTTTTTTAGCCAGTTCACCTGAACTGAGCTATTGTTTGTGGCGGTTAACATTTTTATAATATATCCATTTTTCATCTCCAGTCACTAACCTCTCCAACAAAGGAGAATTACGTTCACGAGAGTGCAGAAAAGTGCGAATGTCCACTCTTGCTCTAAGGTTGGCTTTTGTTATATCATGGACGACCCATTTACCAAGTTTTGAAACCTTTCCAAGCTGTTGAAGATGATGTTGAACTGTTGAATGGGTTGAATTAAGCTTTTGTGCTAGTTTTTCAACTGTTACAGCACAATCTTCATCAAGTGCAACCAGCAGAAAGTCATAATTAAACTCAATAGGACGGCCTGAACGAGGCGTATCACTTAAGCTGTAGTCATCTGATCCGAACTTCTGAAACCACCTTCGACATTTTCTTTCATCGAGAGACTCCGCACCATAAACACATTGAATGTTTCGCGTAGTTTTTGTTGTACTATTGCATTTCTTTTAAACTCATAAAGCATTATATGTCTAATGTGCTCCTTAGACACACTCATCTTCATAAGGGTTTATTTGATTAATAATCTGAAAAAGTGGATTTGGGTTAATTTATTTTATTTGTCTGAACATTTCTACACACGTCCTACTACATATTTTAGTGATTAAAGCCTTCCTCAAAGACAGAAATGATGATACACTTTCTGTATTAAATTTTTGGACATTACTTATGGGATGTTTTGATAGTTCATAAAAATTCTGGCCATGTTTAACTGTGTCAGGATAAAATTGTTTTCTAGTATATACGGTACTTTTCACAACTGAATATTAAAATATATTATTTTTTATTTATCTTGCAACAAAAAAGAAACGTCACCTCTATTTGTAGTCGCCAACTAAATTATTTGAACAGTCGAAAAGATAAACAAAAAGACGTACAAATAAAGACTCTCTACTCTTTATAATTGTTGTGTTGAAAATGTTTTACATGACCTGATGATTAAGGCACTGGACATATAATCTGCGGATCCTGAGTTCGAATCTTACTGTCACACCTTCTCGCTCTTTTAGAAATGAAGGCGTTATAATGTGAAAATCAATCACACTGTTCTGTAGTAAAAGAGTAGTTGAAGTGTTTACTGTTTGTAGTGTTGAATAGCTGTTTTTCCTCTATCCTAGCACTGGAGACGACTATCGAGGTAGCCCTAGAGTAATTATGCGCGAAATTCTAGAAACAAAGAAATTTAATGAAAAAAATACATGCATTAGAAATTTACCTTGACAATTAAGAAAGTGTTACATAATATACACAAAATGGAAAATAACATACAAAACATAATTTGTTAAAATTATTTTCTCACCCTTACGTTTGCGTTTTGTGAGCATTTTTTGGTTTATTTAAGAGCTTGTTGCTATTTATGTATGGTATCTTTCCGCAAATACATTCACCCATTATTCGATACGTAGAACGTTTTGTTCTGTAATTAATGTTGGTTTCTTTTTTTTATACATCAGCCTTCAAGTTAATCCACAATATCTTAATAGGATTTAAGTTATAGACTTTTCAGAACTCTTAGAGTCATTATTCTACTTCATATAAATTCCGTCCAATAACTTTTCTAACACTAATTGATAAATGAGAATGAAAAATTTCTAGATATTTTACAACATCCGTTGATTCTTCTACAATGCTAATATTGTCGGTGCCTGAAGAATATAAACAAATCCATGTCTTCACACAGCTCAGCAATGTTTAACACCGGATATGATGAACCTTTTTTAAAACCACCAATCTTTTTCCCAATATATTGTACACGTTATTTCCTCTGTAAAAATATTTCATTTGGATTTATCTGGCCATAAAGTTTGGTTGAATTATTCAAGTGTTTAATGGAAAGCTTCTTTAAATATTCAGTGGAAAACTCCAATTGCTTTATTTTCTGTATTGTTATTAAAAATATTTGCATCGTGGTTTTCACCCAAGGACGTTCCATTTGTTAAGGTATTCTTCAATTATTTGACTATGAATTTCCTGAACATCTTCTTCCAGTTGTTGTATCTGATATTTCCGAGTGATCTGAAAACAAGACGGAGTTGTTTGAACAGTTCTTCTTTCCAGGTTTTGCAAAAATATTGTTGGTCTACCACACCTGAATCTAGTCGCACCAATTCCAGTTATCCTGAGTTTGTTAATAGTAGAGCACAAGGTATATTCATTTTATAATTATCGTCAAGTTAATAATTGTCAACGAGTGATTTTGTACGAAATACGTTGCCTTTCCAAATACTTTTGTCAACGCATGAAATTAGATTTTGTATGTCCTTTTTCATTTTATGCTTTGTTGCTTTATTATAAAGCTCATTGTCTACTTTAACTTTTTTTTTACAATTTTCAACAGAACATTCACAAATGGCAGGAACTATTTTCTTAATACATTTCTTCTTTTTTTAATTGCTCGAGCACTTTTGTCTGCTACGACATGTCATTTATTCAAAATGTATGCATGTTTTAATAGTTCCTTTGGTTGAAAGTATTTTCAATACAGTTTTTACAAGTTTTTTTAATTACCGTTGAAACGATCACCCATCGTAGTAACTGATCAGCAGCACTGAAACGACACAACACGTATTTACTAAATATATCGAGCAAGAAAAGCAAGTTTTTGAATGTTATAAGGAAAATTTTCAATTTTTATAATTTTTTGGGGAATAGATTTCTAGCGGCTAGTTTTGAAGTTACAATTAGAAGCGCTAGTAAAAATAATATTGCTGTTTAAGTCTGTGGGGTGGTATTTATCAGAATCCGATTTCAGTCATTTGTGAATTTACAAGCGCTCTCAAGAAGGCTTATTGGATGATGATCCCTTGCTGGGATCGATAAAGTCTGGGCATAGTCAAGCTGCAGGAAGCCGATCTTTACTTTGGTCCAAAGAGCCGTTGCCACAGCAACGGATGCGGTTTTTCCTTTAGCTATTGTTATGCTCTCATCTAAACGTAATGCTTATGTGCTAGTATATTGTAGAGTTAGTGGTCTCTACCAAGTTTCTAGACTAACTTTATACTCTCGTCCAGAGATCAGGCTGATTTCGTAATATAAATTTTAGTTAGGTTTGTTTCATATTGTGTTAACTCAAAGCTTGTTCGACATTACTGGTCGTATCCAAATACGTCATTTTGGGCTGCCACAGTTTGATTTGTTTGTATTTGCCAAAGTCTTACGCAGCTGTTTCGTTTATCTGTTTGTTGGGTTATCTTTTCATTTGTACGTAACGTGGCAGTTGTGCATGCTAAGACGTAGGTTCTACGTATACTGTGTGGAACCTGTTGTTGCAGGTGGCACGGGGAAAGCTCTCAACAGTGTTTTAAAATATGAACTACAGTTAGAAAAGTTACAACTATGACAGCGTTCGAACTATATATATTTTTTTTAAATATGGAAGGCTTGCTTTTAAACGTTTTGTATGAATTTGACACTTGCGTTTGAAACCTGTACAGTATGGAAGTTCAATATATTTTCATGTTTTTGGGATTTTTGTACCAAATAAAACTTTGTCAAGGCTTACCCGAACTTATCAGAGTTGGTAAGTTTTATTTACTTATTTCTCTTACAATATCAATTTGTCAATTTTCATCCAGCAATGTAACAAGATCCCTTCATACCTCTCTCTCTTTCTATATGTAATGTGTGCTTATATTAAGTTTATCTCATGGACTGTTTTGGTCCGAGCGTTCACTGAAATTTCTTTTTGTAAGGATGTTTTAAATCTTTAATATTTGAAGTATAATAATGTACTCTGCCTAATTAATTAAGACTTTGCAGTTATAATCCTGACAGATAATTAGATGTAAACTTAGTTATTGTCTATCCAATATAACCACGTAACTTTCAAAACGAGTTGTATAAGTCTCGTAGTTTGTTATTGGAGTAAGAGGAATGTTTATAAAAACTATACATTTAATTGAGTGTTCACATAACTCTTAACCTATTTTCACAGTTGACTTGTATAAAATTTGTTATTTCTATGCAATAAATAATACATTACAAAATAAATTACATTTTATTGTGGTTGGTTTTCACCTCACAAAATAACACGATTCTGCCTCAATACAAAATCTCAAAGTGTAAAAACTGATATTAATGTTTGTTTGTTGTTCTTAAATGCAAAGTTAGACAAATGGGGTTATATATTCTACCAACCGCGGGTATCACACCCCGATATTAGTGTTATAAACCCTCACATTTGATGTTGAGCCACTGAGAAACGAACTGTTAATAAAGTATTCTAAAAAGAAGTACTAAAGCTCAATAAAGATGTCTATTAATTAGAAAAAAAAATATGGCTAAAATAAATCATTATGAAATGATGCAGAACTAATATCAAATGCTACTTTTCCAGATGTCACTGAACAGAAAATTTTGAATTAGCACGTTAGGGAAAGCGATGGTTTAAATTAAAGTGAAAGTAAACTTGCATAGTTAACATAATAATTATCAGATGGTAATAACAAAAACCGTCATGAAGTAACAAATTAGATAACTTGTGAAGTCTAAACTTACTTAACATACTTTCTGTTGTGCCTACAAAAATAAATAAATAGAAATGAGTAATATTAACAACATTTAAATAAGAGGAATTTTTATACAACGTATGTAACAAGGTTTTAATCATTAATAAAAACAGGAATTTAACATTTAAAAGGATTAATATTTTTTTTATGAAGAAAGAGCCAATATATTTACATTAATATCATTTACAATGACAAATATAGCATATCTATAGTTTCTTCTGGTTAACATAGGATCTCTGAAACTTTGTGTACCGATATGTATGTTTCTATTTCATGGTGATAGGTTAAACTATGTATCATTTAATATCACGGGGCTTAAAAAAACATGTACATGACAGTAAACAAAAATCTTCATGGCGTCGATAACTTCTCGGTTAACTTGTTTAAAAACCTGTACAGAAAACTTCTTGGTGCTGACTTTAGTAAAACACATCTGAGGTAATTACTAATTTTTTAAAGTTTTATTTGTTTATTTCTTTCCCAAAGTAATAGCCCATTTTGTAGATTTGTGCTTAGTTTCAACTAAACAAACTTTCCCAAAACGTAAAATTTAGTGAAGAAAAAGGGCCTAACCTATTATCTGATTCGCTAATGCAATCCTTGTGTTGGTGAAGAAATGAAATTCCCAATAACTAACCAGTAAGACCGCTGAATGAAGATCTGGCATGGCCTGGTGGTTAAGGCACTCGACTCGTAATCTTAGGGTTGCAGGTTCGAATATCCGTCTCACCAACCTTCCTGGCCCTTTTAGCGATCGTAACGTTATGATACGGCCAATCCCACTATTCGTTGGTAAAAGAGTAGCCCAGGAGTTGGCGGTGGGTGGAGATGACTAGCTACCTTCCCTCTTTTTTTATATTGCAAAATTAGGAATGACTAGTGCAGATATCCCTCGAGTAGCTTTGCGAGAAATTCAAACTAACACTGCTGAGTAATAATAGACGATTTTATCGGTATATCACGTGTCATCCAAACATTTAGACTATTACAGACTATTAGTAATGAGTGAAGGAACATATATCCAATATTTTAGCTTAATTATTTTTTTTATAAATTTATATACTTGAACGTTTGATTTAAACATTGAATTATAATTTAAACGTTAGATGAGTGATGCTAACGAATACATATATAAATTACTTAACAGGTAGCCTTACGTATAGGATTTGCTAAGAATTATTTTTATTTGTTATAGTGTAGTACAGTTCTTCTTCCGATGGGTTATTTTAAATTACCAGATGAAAATAATTCAAGACTCAGTCCTTGTAACGATTATAAGATACCATTAAATACACAACATATTTAAATTACGTACCGTCAAAATTTGGAAGTACAGCCTGTATTGAAAATCATGCGACAACAATACTTGTTTGAACGCTAGTTATTAAGGGGAGCTAAGTTAACCGTCTTTTTAGTTTTCTTTGCACATCTACTGGTCCAAGAAGTGTTCTTAAAATTTAAAGTGCTCTTTAACCTAATCAAGACTACAAAATAAAAATATTTTATTTATCTTTTGTATACCTAGAAAACGTACAGCGATAGAGATAAACTGTTTATTAAGAATTTAATTCAGGGGTTACTTTATATAATTTCATTTTTAATCATACACAAACATATTGGGTATGAGCATGGATAAATCGAAATAACAGACTCACAACCTGCTGTCAGTTCAACGGTATATATATGTTATAAAACGCAGTGAACTATAATACTGGGATAAATTACACAGGTGAAATACCGTCAGTGTTTACTTACGTTCGAGCTAAGGACGTACAGATAGCTCAAAGAAGTCAAACAAGTGCGAATAGTCGCTGCATTTCCACAACTTTCCTTTAACGTGAATTCACATGTATCATTTTTAAATTACAATGTTGAAGCATTCACTCTAACTTAAGTATACTGTTTTACTTTGCCATACATTCCTAGGGAAAACTTGTTTTACTGACGTAATATTTCACACTTAGTTTTCCTTCTATTAATACAGGCGCCATGTTCGAATCAGGAGATGAAGTGCTGCAAACAGCTTTCAGCACTGCTATAGATCGAGTGAATTCAGATTCCGCCATTCTTTCCAACTCTCAACTTTCAGCAAGTGTTGAACAACTTGGACACCAAGATAGTTTTCAAGCCTCGAGAAAAGGTTAGAACAAAAGTCTATTACTCTATTATCGTATAAATTATAATGTTTCTAATTTTAGAATCCTAAAACTTATATAAAGATATAAAGTATTATAAATATAAATTCAAAGCTTTAAAAATAACGAGAACATATAAAGCTTTGTTTTTTTGGATCTCGGGCAAAGCTACACAAGGGCTATTTGCGCTAGCCATCCCTAATTTTAGAGGAAGCCATCACTATCCGCCGCAAACTCTTGGGCTACTCTTTTACCAACGAATAGTGAGATTAACAGTCACATTATCACGTGCCCACGCCTGAAAGGGCGAGCATGGTTGGTGCGACGGGTGTTCGAACCCACGACCCTCAGATTATGAATCGCACGCCTTTACCCATCTGGCCATGCCGGCCCCACGTATAAGTGAAAGTGAAGTTACTCATAAATATTTAAGACTATTCAATCTAGCCATTTCAAGCCTTATAGAATAGATTTTTGAAGTACGCTTGGAAAATTATAATGTGTTACTCTATTCCTTTCCTGGTAGCTGATTTGATAGAGCTAAGCTTGAGATGTAAGTTCAAAACGATTATGCAACTTCCGGGCATGAATTAATTTAAATTAATGAGAGTTCCGTTTCTGTTCCATTATATGATTCATGAAGGTCACTTTTGAAATCAGATGTTTCAATTTTTTTGTCTCAAAACATATGATATTTTTAATCTTGCACAAAATTAATTCATGTTGCTATCATTGTACTCCAATTGTAACACCAAATTTCTTTCGAAGCTGAGTATAATTAACCACCAATTTACCTATCGTATTTTTTTATGTTTTAAAGTTCTTCGTAGATTAAACGCAACAGAAAAACACAGATAACAGCTTGTATAATTTATTACACTAAACTATTAACAAATATAACAGATATGGCATAAATTGTATAATAACAGTGACAGATATTAAGTTATAACATTCGAAATTAATTGCAAAACAAAATAATACTAGTTTCAAACTTCAAAATTAACCACAATACAAAGCGGTACTGGCCTGTATCTAATATAATGATCTAAAATGAAAGTCTCAAATTCCAGTCTAGGGTGTGAATTTGGTCCCACGAAGAGATTCCGAAGCTTAAATGAAGAAGTTCAGAAACAGAGTTCACAGTTCAATAAATTCGCCGACTATCAGCACAAGCAGTAATTCAGATGTATCGTAGAGATTGACGAAATAAAATCACAGCTTCCGTAGATCTAACTTTAGTCACAAATACAAGTTGAATAATCACAGCAAACACTTGATCTTTCTCAAATAACTAACTCTCTTCCTTTGAAATAAAACTGATGTCTGAATCTCACTCTTTTTCTTCGAATAAAACTAATGACTCAATCTATCTTCTTTTTTTGAATAAAAACTGATGACTGAATCTATCTCTCGTCACCGTCTTTTATACCGGTAGGCCTATTTCTCGAACAAATTTCTTTCGAAGCTGAGTATAATTAACCACCAATTTACCTATTTGTTTTTGTACAGTAAGGGTCACATATTTGTACAACTTAGAGTAGTTTTGTATTTATACTTGTTAGAACATTTAGTATAAAGAACTGATATAAAAGTAAAATGGGCGAAGAATTTCTGTTCTATGTAAAATAAATAGTGGACATCAGCAGTAATTAATTAGATTAACTGAGTATTGTGTGACTCGTATGTTGTTAAGAGCCTAACAGTTTAGTACATAAAAAATAGTTAATTAAAACAGGTGTTTGATTTCATTGATAATTTAGGGTTAACTTATTAGATTCTGTGATTAATATGAATTACCAAAAAAAAATCGACGTCAGTTAGCAATTAAAAGTGGTGATTTCTTTTTTCTCTACTTATAATACATTTATAATTAGTCACGATGTGCTTTGTGTACTGAATAAAGCAAATTGAAGAGAATGAAACAAGATTTTGGGCCATATCAACTAACGGTTACACTGGTTTACAAAGAAATTGAGGCAAGCACAAAAATAGCTAATTTGGGGGTGCTGAATTCAGATTTGAAATCCGTTTTTACTCATCACCTCTAGTTTTTTAGATATGCATACTGTACATTTTGTACACATACTGCACATAAAGGCGTATATGCATTCAGGGTTAATTTCTAATATTGTGTGACTTATGTCTTCTTTTTAAGTTATTATGCAATAAATGTAAGTGATAGCATTACATTATATATTTATATAGCTATATATCAAGACGGATCACCAGTTTCAGGAATCGGAACAAAGACCTTGCATCATTTTTCGACATGGAAAACAAGTTGTGCTACTGCACAAATGTACCTGGCTTGTTCACTTTCCTTGGTTTGCCACATAATCCTTCAGACTGGCGTCTTTTCATAGACTCTTCCAAGCGAAGTCTCAAGGCTGTGCTTCTGCACAACGGGAATAAATATCCCAGCATTCCCACTGCACACTCTGTCCATCTAAAGGAGTCCTATGACAATATGGAGCTTCATTTAGAAGCTGTTAAGTACAACCAGTACCAGTGGAGTCTGTGTGGGGACCTCAAGGTCATTGGTCTTCTTATGGGTATGCAAGCGGGCTTCACAAAGTACTGTTGCTTTCTCTGTCTCTGGGATAGTCGAGCTGTATCCCAGCATTACAAGCAGAATGACTGGGGGTTTAGAAGTACTTTCGTTCCTGGCGAACACAGCGTCAAGGAGAATCCTCTGGTTGACATGAAGAAGGTGCTTCTTCCTCCTCTTCACATCAAGCTTGGTTTGATGAAGAATTTCGTGAAGGCAATGGACAAAAATGGTGCTGCCTTCCAACACTTGTCTACTGTGTTCCCAGGTCTCAGTGCTACTATGCTCAAAGAGGGCATCTTTGTCGGACCTCAAATCCGAGAAGTGCTGAAGGATACTGATTTTGAGGAGCTTCTTACCTTAAAGGAACTGAGAGCATGGGAAGCATTTAAGTCAGTCTGTAGTGGCTTCCTTGGTAACACGCGCGTACCAAATTACCAAGCCTGTATTGAGAAGTTGCTAAAGACTTATGAGGATATGGGATGCCAAATGTCACTCAAAATTCATTTTCTCCATTCCCACCTCAACTTCTTCCCTCCAAACCTTGGAGTGAGTGATGAGCACGGAGAAAGATTCCACCAAGACATTACGAAGATGGAGAGCAACTACCAAGGCAAGTGGAACCCCAGCATGATGGGAGACCTCTGCTGGATGCTCTTGCGTGACATCCCGGAGGTAAAATACACCAGATCATCTAAGAAAACACACTTCTAACTGTCTGCGGTACTATGAATTGTGTACATTGTGTCATCCAAGTATATTTATTCTGTCAATGTTCTTTATCTATCCTGTTTTATCTGTAATAAGCTGCTGCAACTGTTGAAATTAGCACGTATATACTCTGTATATAATAAAATGAAACTATTTAAAAGCCAGAAAACTAGAGGTGATAGAGCAAAACTGTTTATAAATTTGAATTCAGCACACCAAAATTAGTAAAAAACACCTATTCACATTCTTGCCTCAGACAAAAAATATTTTTTTGTAAACCAGTGTTATCAGAAATTTGTTTATGGTATCTATACAACAGTTCAATTATGTATTTTTAAAAGTTTTTGTCAAGATATTTTTTGCGTTATAACTTTCATAGAACATATTTTACGTTTTTTTTTATCTGCATTACCAGATCAAAATTGAAAACAAGAATAACATAATCGCTATAGGTACGTAGAGCTACATTGCATAAGTGGGTTGTTAATGGCTGATTGAAAGTTTTGATTTCTGAGACAGTGTTATGCTGATTCTTCTTTATTTAAAGGACACTTTCTGAGGTTGCTCATTGAGATAAGCTCACCTTTTGCTGTTTTTGTTTTGCTTTCAACTCTGACACTTGGAAATGTTAAATAATTTTGATTTTAAATATCTTGAACATTTTAAATTCAAGAGTGAAAAGTAACCTTCCTAACTTTTCGATTATTATTATTATTTTTACTTTGTGTGTAATTTATATTTAAGAAATCCGAGTTGAAAAACATTGTTTAAAAGAACTTCCAATAAACTCTCTGGTGACAATTGGATATTAATTTTAAAAACAGAAACGAAAAAATAATATTGAACTTTTTGAACTCAAAATAAACACCTGTTATAATTCACAAGCATCATCATTATTACATATTACAAATGTAAAAATTATATCTTGTGGAGGGTTCCAAAAACAGTGCTATTTGTATGCTTGTTCAGCTTGTGATAAAAGGCAGGTTCTTATGTTGAGAGTGCTAATGTTTTTTTGTCTTCTGTTTAGATTTTTAAGCTATTTATCAAACGTTTCACATGCTTCGTGTTTTCCCTTACTATGAGTTTTGTACGCTTCTAAAAACCTTGATACGTGTGAACAACCACCTTATCAAATCACAACTAGGAAATATTTAGCGGCTGTCAAGAAGATTTTGTTTGTTGTTAAACAGAAAACTGCACAATAAACTATTTATTTTGTGCGCATTATGAGTATCACAACCTGATTTTAAGCTGTATTGCAAAGTCACTGGGGCTACTAAGGAGTTATAATAAATTAATATTTTATTATTTATTATCATTTTAGTACTTTTTTCCTTAGCTTAAAAATGTTCGTTGTTCCTGTAGTTTGCGACCTTCTTAGTAAAGGAGTAGCAGCCATCTTTGGTCCACAATCTGAAGAATCTAGCTCAACTGTCCAATCTTTTTGTGATGCTATGCACGTGCCTCACGTGGAGATCCGTTGGGACTTTCGAGCACAAGTTGAAAACCATTCAGTTAATCTGTTTCCTCATACAACCATGCTCGGAAGAGCATATCGTGATTACATTAAGGAAAAGAACTGGAAATCCTTTGCTATCATATACGAAGAAAACGAAGGTGAATAATGTTAACTTTGTTTAAAGTTAAAAAACTCTAAATATGTCAAATTATGTAAACATAAAAGTTTATATAAGAAATGAAAGCCTTATTAAGAAGTTATTACACAGAGTTTTTCCTATAGTGTTAAATAGTTGTATTTTCATTTTTAAACAGCTGCCTTTCTACTCATTTCACACTGTAAAACAATAGAGATAGAGGACTTTGTCAGTTTGAGTACTCACATTTGATTTTAAAACTAAATCTACTGAGTATTTCTTGTGCTGTCTGCAACATGTGAATTGAAGATTACTTTGTACATGATATATTTTTAATGTTGTGTAAATCCTACCTTTTCAGATATCTCAAAAATTTGTATTACATATTGTAATTTCCATGTTATAGTTTTTCTAATATATACTCTTCAAAAAAAGAAATGCAAGAGGCAAAATTTGAGACAAATTGTTAACAAATTTATTCCGGGTAGTTCTGTATGACATGTATGAAACTTTGCACATTTACTGCTGAACATCCAAAATCTGCAAAGGCGGAGCCCACGCTCACTAGTTGACGTCACTCAACGTCAATAACGAGTATGCCCCCCATGAGCATCAATAACTGCTTGGCATCTCCTGCCCATGGAAGCGATGAGATGACGAATCACATCCTGTGTAATGGCTGTCCACTCAACCTGCAAAGCTGCTGCAAGCTGAGTTAGAGTCTGCGGTTGAGGTTGTCACCGTCGCAGACGTCGGTCCAACTCGTCCCAAAGATGTTCGATGGTGTTTAAATCTGGCGATCTGAAGGGCCAATGAAGAACGTTGATGTTGTGGTGTCTCAAAAAACAGTGGTGAGTCGGGCTGTGTGAGGACGGGCGTTGTCATGTTGAAAAACGTTGTTGACGTTCACTATAATGGATTGCACATGGGTCCTAAGAATCTCGTCGACGTGTCGTTGAGCCGTAAAATTCTCTCGAATGTGCAAAAGGTCTGTTTTGGCATTGTAGGCGATGGCAGCCCACATCATGACGCTGCCACCACCAAATCTATCAACTTCCTGCACACAGTTTGCTGCAAAACATTCACCTCGGCGAGGGTAAACACGGGTCCTTCCATCCTGCCTACGAAGCATAAAACATGATTCATCGCTGAACCAAACATGCGTCCATCGTCGATGATACCTTACCCGATGTGCCCGAGTCCACTGCAGCCATGCTTGACGATGTTGCTGGGTGAGTATGACGCCTCTGACTAGAAGTCGAGGTCGGATTCCTGCATCTCGTAGACGGTTACGTACGGTCTGATCGGAAATCCTACGCAGCCCTGGTATGGTTGAGACAGTAGACGTCGCAGTGGTTGTCCTATCCCGAAGGTGACGTAACCGGATGTAGCGATCTTGTGCGGGCGTGGTCACACGAGGTCTGCCAGATCGTGGACGGTTACGAGTTGATCCATGTTGTTGGTGACGATTCCATAGCCTTGTGATGGTGCTTGGGTGGACATTCACAGCTCTTGCAACATCTGATCGAGATTTGCCTACTTCTAATCGACCAATGTCGTTGTTGCGTTGTGCTTCAGTCAGTCTTGGCGTAACTGTATTGCGTGCCCATGGCTTAACACTGATCTATGGAAACCGAGAACTTTTATAGGGATTTTACACATGTTGTACTTGCAGAACATGCAGATCTCTCAAACAAATTTATTGGACACAAATGCGTTTTGGCGAAAAATCCGATGTTTTCCTCCGTTTTCAAAGTACACAGCTTTTATTGTCATTTTGGTCTGACAATCAGTGCCTTAACACGTGTAACATCACATACTCTGAGCTTATAACGTCATTACAATCAAAATAAAAAATATCCCTTTTGCGTTTCTTCTTTTGAAGAGTATACATTTAAGTAGAGTAAAACACCAATAAGGTTTGCGATTTTCGTTATATAATTCTATAGTTTGTACCAATAAAAAGAGAACGTTTCTTTATTTATTGCAGACACATTAGTCAATTCTTTTTTTTCGCGTCATTAGCACCAGTTGTTTTTATATTCTTAGCTAACTTTGTTGTTGTTCTCCCTGTTCACGACAGCGTTAGTTCGTCTCCAAGAATTGCTGAAAGACCCATCTACCCGTGAACGGAGAGTTTTAGTGAAACAATTTGTCCAAGGAAAAGAATATCGTAAAAGCATTAAGGAAATAGGTAGAGCTGGGATCAAGAACTTCATCATTGACGTTCCCACAGAAAAAATTCAAATGGTCTTAAAACATGTATGTGAGTTTACGGTAAAAATATTTTTTGGTATTTAATTTCGAAAGAAGATTGTAAAAGCACGAGGAAATACAAATTCGTGTTTAAACTCAGTTTTCAATGTCCAATAATTTTTGTGATACTATGCATATGCCTCATATAGAGATTTGTTGGAACTTTTATATGAAACTGAAGAACCACTCATTTAACCTCTTTCTCCAATGGAGCTTGGATAATTATAATTGTTATTTTTTCAGTTTTGTACTGTTCTTATGAGTGAAATAAAGTTTTGTTGTGTTTTGTCATAAATATAATATATGTTAGGACTTTTGGTATAGATATTCTTTGTTTTCAACTATCGAATTTATTACAAAACATATATTTGTGAGTGTCAGTACAATACTACTTTTGGAGTGAGGGGAAGGTATTAGAATGTCAACCACACTGTATTTTCTATACTTAGTATCGACTAGGTTTGAACCTAACACATCTGTTCAGAAATATACTCTGTACACAAAGCATGTTCTGGTAAACTTTTTTCACCCTTTGGTTGCCTTAGAAAGTTAAATAATATTTGTTAAGTTAGACATCATTGCTTTATTTTTGTTAGTAGAATCAATATTTTACTTTCTTCTTTATAACCTTATTATGACCATTATGGTATCCGTTAATCTTTGTACGCTTCATATGTATAAAACTACATACTTCTCATAAGCTTTACTACAGGGTTAAAACACTATTTTATGACCTTTGTATATAGAAATCACAAGCGAGCTATTTTTTGAAGTTGTTTTGCAGCTCGTTATATTTACGTGATTAACCTTGAGTAAACGTCTTTTAAAGTAAGAGGCAAATAATTTTTAACCAATACATCAAAAAACATTTTAAGGTAGTATTTGATACAGATACTATATACAGAAACAGATACACACTAGCGACTTCAATAACCTAAATTTCGGAAAGCAAAATAAGCAGCAAATATAAATTAGTTCCAAAATGAATATACTTCTGATATATATAGAGTGTTTATATAACCTGATTATTACATAGTTGGTGCAATGCTTTTTGTCCCTTATTATGACTGGTCATTTAAAAGAGGAAGAAAGATATTTTGGGCTTTTGAAATCAAAGTTCTATAATTAAGATTTACTTGTAACTAAAGGTGTGTAACAGGTAATTTGCTATTTACACTGTTAAATCATCTGCTAGTTCTATTAATTCAGAATTCTTAACGCACTTTATTCAAGTTATCATTATGTTTAACATGTCAAAGGTAGACATCCTGATTGAAAATATTAAACTGTAAGATTGAATCCCCTTTCTAGTTATTAGAGTATATCATACTATAATGAAACTCTTGCTTATATGATACTGGATAAACGTTTTTATTACGTGATGTACAGCATTCAACTTCATTCAACTCTATACTACAGTATAGAGATTTGCAATATGGGTCATAATTTTCCCGTTTTGCCTCTATTTCACCGTCACAGAGAATTTCATTTTTCTCAATTTTTATGGTACAAATAAGGCATTATAAATACGTTACACGTGGATCTAATGCACTGGCGTCATGGTTAATAGGATAATTGTAATAAGTGTCGTAACAATAGTTTTTACCCTAATTTATCTTTTAATTAATATCATTCGGATAAACATAAACTCCAGTGATGAGTACCTAATAATGAGTTAATTTAAGAACGTAATATACAATAAAACAGCAAAACATCTATTTAGAAAGTGTAATTTTATGTTAAATTGGTTGAATATTTTCGATTTATTAAGTTCCAAATAGAAATCTTACAGCAATATAATCTGGGTAAATAGTATCTGTTGGAATTACATTTAAGTAGGTCAATTTTTCTCACGGTCAATTCTATATGACTCTATCCAGGATACTGTCATTTGATTTGTTAAAAATTTAGGTCTCTGAAAGTGTTAATCACAAGAAAGTTTTTTAAAGAGCTGATTCACTTTGAATTTATATGGCCTTAGTTTTAGTCAGTGGCTTGAAATACCACAAGTTCCTATATTTTTTAGAATTTGACACTTTCTTCTAGCATCATAATATTATTTAGGAAAACAAATGTCTGTCTGTCCATTGCAAAGAAGAAGAGAAAAGGAAATCTGCAAAAAATAATTATATATATATATATATATAGGCGTAAGGATTACTAAAAACGACTCTTATAAATGAATTTATGTGTTTTCTTATAGTAGAGCCACATTGGGCTATCTGCTAAGCCCACCGAGGGGAATCGAACTCCTGATTTTAGCTTTGTAAATTCGAAGACCTACCGCTGTACTAACAGGGTGCTTTCTGTGTATATTTTAAAATTTAATGAAAACGTTTTCTTGCAGCAAATTTTTTAAATCGCTATTTTCATGTGATGCTGTAACATCAAAACGATATTTTTAAAAAGGCAGTTTTCAGTGTATTGTTTATGTAGTTTTAGATTAATAAAAGATTTGTTACTTGTTTATATATTAAAGATAATAAATGTGCAGTAAGCTCATTCGAATATAAGTTTGTGGTCACATTTTGCTGAATTATGAGAATTATGTTGACAAGTGTAGAAAAAAGGACCACTAATTAACACTTTTGAGGGAAAAAGAGTTATAAAGTTGTTTTGCTGTTAGCAAGTGTATATAAACAAGGATTATCAATTGAAGCCTTTGAGGGTCGGGTAGGTTCTCTTGATATCAATATTGCTTGGCATGGTTTATAAATCTTAAACGAACTTTTAGCAGTAGCATATCTTAATGGCTAAGTATTCGATTTTATGTGGATAGGTAAGAATGTGAATAGAGTGATATAAAACTCTACACATTTTGTCAAATTTCGGCAAATTCTTCTAGTTATGTATTAAATCTTTCTGTAAATAACGATATTTAGATAGCTACGACTGTTTAGTAAGCTTTTCTTTACCGCTCGTGATATTGACATGGATGACAGTATCAATAATATAATACATATTTGTACAAATTAAAATATAAAAACGATTTAAAAGTGTTTGCTCTCCAATCTGTAGGCTCAACAAGTGGACATGATGTCAGAATATCATAATTATTTCTTAACCTCTTTGGTGAGTTTGGTTCTATTTCTTCTATTTTTGTTGTTTTATTCCACACTGAAACATTAAGCATAATATAAGAATAAAACAGTTGCGTTTAACAAAGATGGCTTTATAAAAATTAACATGATAAGAATAATAAAGTTATTCATGTTATATTTAGTATTGATAATTTACTAATAATTTTTCTTTTCCATTTGTAAATTGCTTTCAATGTTTTTTGCCTGTGAAATAGAATGTCTTGTTTATAAATCAGTGACGAAGATTTAAAAAGCTAATTTGTTGTTTATTCTTACTCTTAAAAAGCATAACGAGTAGGATTGTAAAGGTATTTATAAATCTTTATCTACTACTTCATATCGCTTTATTCATTATCGATTATGAAAAACTGCATTACGTTCTGAAGATTCGATTTTGACACTCTTTTAAAATCTTTTAGGATTTGCACACTGTCGACTTGGAAGACTTCCAATATGGCGGTACCAACATCACGGGATTTAGACTGGTGGACGAAAAAGCACGCGAGTATTTTGATTTTCTTCGCAGTTGGAAAACAGAATACGATGATTTCGACAACGGGAAAAGAAAACCAGCACTTAATGTAAGCGAATGATAGAAGTAAAAAATATATACATTCAATCAAAGGTAAATAATGTTGGTTGAGGCTCATATAAAAAGCTTTCGTTTGATCAATCGATAACAAAAAGAAAGGGTGTATTTGTCATTCCTCATCGTTGGAGAATTTAGCAGTTACCCTGGAGCGTTTTTTAATAGCTAGTTTTAGGCCTTTGTACTCACACTTCTTATAAATATTTTAGTGTGTTTACGAATTCCTTTCACGTATCTATTTGCAACAGACAGGTTATGGCCTGGTTGTTAGTGTCCAACTGTGATGCCACTGAGAGCGCTCTGCACAGCCCTGCTAAGCGTGTTATAAAAGTGGCAGTTATTTCTTTTATTCGACTGAAAAAGCCAGATAAAAGCCATTGTGGCTACGGATGCTGTTGAATAGCTGCCCTCCTGCTGATCAGTAGTTCAAAACTAGGAGCATCTATGTTTGAACCTTAGAGGTCTGTCTGTTTATCTCATGCACAAATAATTGAGGTTGAAAACTAGTCTTTGCGCAAAGATAAGTGGTAATATATTAATTTATTCAATAAAACACTATATTCGACGAAAAGGTATGCCAATATATTCTTAATATTTTTTGTTTTTCTGTTTTGTGTGTCGATGTTAGTCTTAATTCATTTTGTGTGCGCAAACTTAAACGAATTGTATTTATGTATATATATACATCTGCATATAAATCTATTTCTTAGACTGACGTAGCGTTAATATATGATGCTGTGAAGCTTTTTTCTACTGCTCTGCATGACTTAGACGGAACCAGCCGAAAGATAGACATCCGTAAAATCTCATGCCAAGCTGAACAACCATGGTCTCATGGAAATTCTATTGTTAACTACATGAGAATGGTAAATAAGCTGACTTTTGCTACTTTTCTTTCTCTATCTGAATTAAGCGGATAGTCTAACGCAATAAATATTTTTCATCAATGCAAAACTTATATTTTGCAAGCTTTATGATGTACTATACAGAGACAAGAAGAACATCTAACTAATTACTTTTTTAACAGTTGTATCTTAAAATTAATCTTAATACTTTTGATTGCCCAATAATTTACATCCTCTGCTCTTACAATACTTTTAAGATTAAACGTATTTTTAATTTGATAGAAACTGCGTTGCTTTTTTCATTTCTAGATAAATATCAACGGTCTTACGGGAAACGTGAAATTTGATCAGCATGGGTTTCGTTCTGACTTCAATTTGAGAATTCTTCAGCTGAGCCAAGAAGGGCTGAAAGAGGTATTTTCAGCATGCACGTAAATACGTGTTTGTTTAGTAAATGAAATATGTTATTACCCTCAGTTCTCGAAAAATTTAGATTAAAGGCTTTTGTTGTTTAATAGCTGAAACACTGTATGATATTATAAGCTATAAAGAAACCAGAAAAATATCGTGATAGTATTACTTTAAGTACTCATTTAAGTAGCATAGTATATATGATTTCCTGATTTAAGCGTTTTTAAAAGAGAATATAAATATTTTGATAGTTTAAAAGTTAAGTACTTATGAATCACATATATAAGTAGACACTTCTTTAAAATATTAAGCTTTATATGGAGATATGACTTAGAACTAGAAACTACGTAGGAAATTAAAGACCTTAACCCCTTCAACTATTTTCTTATTTTTAATTTCTCTTCACTCTATTTTTTGTTTTTGTTTGCATTCTGTAACAAATGGTAGACGCATTGTTAATGTTCTCATAGATCAAAGCTAAAATACGTGATCTTCAAAAAATGTAAGTACAATTGAGTTTATTACAAATGTAATAAACAATTTAACTTACAAATGTAAGTTTATTGAGAGATACGTAAGCTCATTCTGGGAAAAACTGCTTGGGAATTATACAAAAAGACATTTATTTAATATATTAACTGTTTTTTTATGTCTGGAACACAAAATCTAAAGCGAAGATTGTATCTACTGAATTGGTCTGTTAAATAATTTTCAAATAAAAACTTGTATAACTGGTTTTCGCAGGTGGGAGAGTGGACTCCACACGTGGGTATCAACATGACTGGAAACTATTCTAAGGCTTATCAAGAGGCTATTCAATCATTGAAAAATAAGACTCTTGTGGTGACAACTCTTCTTGTAAGTTTCATATCCTTACGTATAGAGCAGTATGAAGATTAATCCTTCGACGTGTTTAGTGAAGTTAAGTTACCGAATCGCATGACGCTTAAGTATGGGATACTGAGCAGTTTTAAATAAAGGAGAAAAAATGTAACTTGGCTTGCAAAATGCATGTATAAAATCGATGTAATGTTACTAGTTAGGCGATTTGTAGTGTAGAAATATAATTTATTAATCCTACTTTGTTTTTGTCGAATCTTAGAAAGTCCAAATACGAAGTTCACTCTACTTTCACACAAACAGCATTTTTTTAATTGTCTATGAACAAAATTTTGTTTGTCCAACAACTTGTCTCCAGGTGAAACAGCAGTAAATTTATGAACTTACAACACTAAAATCAGGGTTTAATTCCCTGCGGTGGACATAGCAGAAGGACCAATGTGGCCTTGCTTTGAAAAGAGCAAAACTATTCAACAAACTCAAGTACCAAGTAGTTCAGCGGTAACCTCGAGCGTTTTTAACGCTAAATATCGTTACTTAAATTGTGTGGCAGACACAGCACAAATAGTCAATCGTATATCTTTGTGATATAACAAAACACAACTTTCAAGAATAACATGTTTCTTTTCTGTCGCTTTTCTGCATTTACAATTTTTAAAGTTTAATTGTCGATTGTAGAATGTTTTATTGCCAAAAGGTAGTTTTTTAAAAAAACTATTTTGTACATAATGGGATCAAAAACATATTTTTAACATTATAAGCTCTCAAACCTACCGCTGTTTAAAAACATATCAGCCTCAGAAGTAATTTAGTTTTCTAAAAGTTCCCGAGTTTTGCTCGTAATTAGAGTTGCAGGAGCACAAGCTGTGTAGGATTCTGATAACGAAATCACATTTGTTGTTCTACAAGAAACTAGGATACAAAATATGGAGAGACTTGTAGATAATTCTTTATCACCACTAAATGGAGAATGATTATAAACCCAACTTCTTTCATTTACTTACTTTGGTATTTATATGACATTAACTTAAAAGATAAATTTGTTTTGTTTGTTTAGAATTAAGCACAGAGCTACACAATTGGCGATCTGTGCTCTGCCTACCACGGGTATACAAAGCTGGTTTTTAATGGTGTGAGTCAGCAGGTATGCCGCTGTGCCACTGTTGGGCTAAATAATAAATAAGTGGATAACCAGTGTAATTAAAAAGTGACATAAACTTTCTCTGAAAGTAGTCATGTAGTTATGCTCTCTACTGTGTCATTTTAAGAGAGAATAATTAACATTTTCAGATATCTTTTCAAGGTATAAAACTGTGTTTGAACTTTTCACGGAATAAATAACTTATACTGGGATCCCTTTAATTTTTCCATTTTTTTTTAAATAATTTTTTTTTAGAAACATAAACACTTGCATTCTTTAAACATAAAGTAGTTTATTGTGACGCTTAGATACTTCAAAATTTTAGTTTTTTTCTCATAACTATGTTTATTATTTGTATCCGTTAAAGCTGAAAACATAACTGATGCTTTTCTGACAAAATACAAGTGAATGAAGTGGCATAAAAATAATTTAAACCGCATCTATTCTTTACCCTAATCCAGCTGCATGAGATTGAAGTTACAATAAATTATAATAAAACTTTAGGCTAACATCAGATCATTACAGTATCGTTAACAAGTAATTAGCGGTATAATTACAATGAAAACATTACTGTTACAATTTAAACCATTGAATTTCATCTGATATATAAACTAGTTTCCACCAATTTTATGGAAAATAAAGGAGAACATGCTAGAACACAAGCCACATATAGTGCTTTTCTTTCATCTAAACGAGAAGTGTTGAAAATATAAAATGAAACTATGAATTATATGGGTATAACATTCAAAGATTACAGGATTGCTTTATTTCTGTTATATAAAAATGATTTGCATTAGAGTAATGTCATATGCTGATAGTTTTTCCAGTAGTAATTTAGTTAATGAACGTGTAGTTGCCTGGATGGTAATACTAAATTAGAGTTGCTTAAAAATCAATTTTGGTTGATGTAGTCTGGCCTATGCAAAATATTCAGGCGAAATTTTATATTTCAGTAAGAACTACATGCTCATAATAGAAATTATTAAGGTAGAAAGCTCAAATTCTTCAAAAGAGATATCAAGTAATTCGGAGTTTGCTGTCTCTCTGATACATGACAATCCACTAAAAATCGTGCCATTGCCATATCTGTAAGTATAGATGTGAATATTTACACGAAGTGACCTCAGCGAATGTGAAGCTGTTCATACCGGCACTGCTTCGGAGAGATGATCAAAAGGCTGAAATAAACATTATGTTTCAATAAATAATTAGCAAAGCCAAGCATCTCCAGGTGTAAAAAGATATCCTTAAATGTCTTTTAAAAAGTATTCAATGATACCTCGCGACCTTGTATTTTAACCATGTAAAATCTGTTCCTGACTCAATGTAGGTCCTGTAAGCCATTGATTGAATTTAGTATGGTAGTACAAGCTTCCTTCCTAGTACCAAACATATAACAGTAAGATAAGCAATTGCCCAAGAATCGGCCTATTAACTAATATCATGCTATTTTACAGAGGATTACAAAATAAAAATGCTCTTCGACAATCAATGATAGCTTGTTTTACAGCAGAGAAAAGAAGAATATGACAGTGAACACACCACATTTACAGTAAATCGTCCTTGATACCATTTAAATTTGTGGTAGGCACTCTGACAATGGTTTTAGAGCTACACAAGCTAATGGCGCTATGAATACTGACAAATACAGGTAGATTATTTTGCATCGTGTTATTCCATTATGAGTATGACCTGTTGGGCAAGAATTCATCTTCTAGCAAAACAGTGATTTCAAGCATGCAGCAAATATGTAAAAACGATACCCGGAAATAAAAAGAACCTGATGGAATATTATTAAATTATTGGGCTTCTATCAGACTGAAAAAGTCAAACGATAACCATGAAACTTGGCTGAGTTGCGAGCGTTAATACAAGAAACTTGGAACAATGTTTCACCATGATACATTGATAAACTTATGGTTTCCTAAAAGCATAACGCACTCTCTCTTTAAAGCTAATTCGAAGTAACAGTGCACAACTTATTCATTTTTATTTTGTATTTTCTGTCACAGTTTACTACATAAAGGCTAAAATGAAGATTTAATTGCAATTAATAATTGCTTGTTGACCTTGTTTTTGCATCGCTTGCACGTCTCCATATTTATTTCCTAAACTATATAAAATATAAGTTTTTAATGTAATTTTGATTTTTTTCAAAGGTAGTTTTTATACTTACTGGAAATAACAATCTATTTAAGACATATTTAAAATCAATAATAGGTGGAACTAATTTTCAGGATTATTTAATCACATTCTTGTTTAGAATGCACCCTATTCGATATTAAAGAAAGACGAAAATGGAGTCCTAGTAGGGAACAACCGCTATGAAGGTTACTGCATTGATTTAATTCACGAGATTTCGAAAATATTGGAATTTAAATACATGATTAAAGAAGTAGAAGATAAGACCTATGGAAAACGAAATGAGCACGGAGAATGGAATGGAATGATTCGAGAATTAATTGATGGGGTAAGCTGAAACTGCTACTCCAAATTGAGAACATACTAAATTACAATTTTCTGTTTTGTTTCGTACAATGTTTTTGTTGTTTTTCTGTTGCTTCTTCTTTGACATTAAATTTATTCGTAGTTAGTCAATACATCTAACAGCAATGGATTTGGCTCAGATTTGAAAAGGGTTAAAGTAACAATTAGTTAGAGTATCGTTTACTTTTGTTTTAATTAAGAGTACAGAGTGACATTACAGTAAAGTAATGTTTAACATATATTCCAGGTAATGAATATAATGTAATTTAGACAGTTGTAAATAATTTAAGATTCAAGCTTATATCCTGACATCTTTTGATATTAAGTATCTGAAGCTGGTTTCAGTACCTGCTTGTTGTCAACTAAATTCGGTATCTTTTTTGTGTGATAGTTAGAGCAATAACATAATACCTAAAAATTATCATCAGCCATGAGATTTGGACCATTCCTTTCATAAAGGAAAATTGTTGTTAATCGCTCTTTCCTTCTCTTTAAGTCAACCCAAGTTTGTAAAATAGATAGAAATTGTAGTAACCAATCAAAGAAACTCGGTACTGAAAATCTCAGGAATAGTCAGGAAATTTATTAATTTAATCCTTCTATTCGAGAAGCACCTCTAGGATGACAAATGAATACTACAGTTTGAAAACCCTGTCATAAACTATAGCTAAAATAGCGCCCATCATTTAGTACTTTTAGCTGTATCAAGATTTTAGAAGTGGTTAGAATAGATAAAATTGGCAGTTCATGTCACTTTATTTGTCTTTATGATAAAGTTGACAACTAGCTTCTTTCCTGATGTTATACTTGATTATAAGATATAACAAAAATTAAAAGCAAATCGGAATTTCATTTGACTGCATCGTATCTCAGTTTTGTTTTGTCATTCTTAGCGCTGGCTCTGTAAATGAGTAGACTGTTACCTTGTAGCCAAGTTACAATCATTCACTCGTTTCGATAGATTCTGGAAACAGTTCAGACCCAGTGTCCGAGTGATTATATCTGTTTGTGTTAAAATCATACTTATATCAATTCACAGCTTATTACTTAATACAAATGATCAAGTTGAGCTAATAGTACGCATATCGAAAAAGTAATCATAATCTTTTTTTGCCAAAAATTCGAAAAGTTATTCTTTAAAGAAAATCAAAGATATAGAGCAGCAAATTTTTGCTTTGGTCTGATCTACTCAGTTATATTCTTGAGTTGGTTCTCAAAACAAAATCGTGCTTTCACATTATGAAATTGCTGGTCAAATCCATATAATTGCTTAGAGTAGCGCAAAGGATGGTAATGGATACTGTTGATTAGTTTTGTCAATTCAAAATTAAAGACGACCAACGTTGTGAAACTTTGATCAAGTAGCTGACTGTTAATGCGAAAAGAGAGGTAGTATCTTTCGACGGTTTATAGATTAAAGTCTATAGCACCATAAGGCATTTAGGTGTGTTATGTTAACATTAAACAGCGCAGGTGTAGGGCGATTGATAAAATGTTAGTTGATCTATTGTATGAGCATGAGAGTCTAATATACACTGTTGGCCAAAATTTTAAAGCCAATGAACATAAAGAAAAAATATGCTTTTTGCGTTGTCAGACTCAACCACTCATTTGAGTAGAGCTTTGAAAGATGTAAATAAGAAAAAAGGAAATAAAAAAAAACTTTTTAGTATTTTATAGGGAAAATGCGAACACCATGAAATTAGCCTAAATACTAGCTGGTCAAAAGTTTAAGACCATACTGAAACGAAGCGTTAATTGGTAAACACGTAACGAAGTTTAGTCAATTGCCTTCAAGCATTAGCGTTGTCAACATCTCCCACTGACATCTCCTGTGTTACATTGGGTAAAAACATGGCAAAGGCTAAAAAGTTAACAGAGTTTGAACGTGGCAGAATTGTCGAGCTGTAAAAGCAAGGTCTCTCTCAATGTGCCATCGCTGGTAAGACTGGGCATAGAAAAACTGCAGTTGCAAATTTCTTAAAAGACCCTGAGGAATACGGAACGAGAATTTCAATTGGTCAGCCCAAGAAAATTTTGCCGGCGTTGAACAGGAGGATTCGATGGGTTGTCTGGCAAGACACAAGCCGATCGTCGAACCAGATTAAGGTCCTTAAGCATGCAGTATGCAGCTTAAGAACAATAAGACAGCATCTACGAGAGAAAGGCTTTAAAAACATCTTCAAAGGCCACGCATCCTTCCACTCCACGAAACAGCTTGGTTATACTCTGCTGAAAAGCACCAAACATTGGACGTAGAAAAGTGAATGAAGGTTTTGTTCTCTGATGAAAAGCGTTTAACCTGGATGTTTCAGGTGGCTTCTAACGTTACTGGCACGATGAGGATATCCCACCGGAGATATTTTCTACACGATACAGTGGAGGAGGCACCATCATGATCTGGGGATCTTTCTCCTTCCGTGGAACAATGAAGCTTCAAGTTATACAGAGGCATCAAACAGCAGCTGGCTATATTGGCATGTCAGAGAGAGCATTCTTATTGACTGAAGGCCCTCGCTTGTGTGAAAAATTACTGGATCTTTCAGCAGGATAACGCTGCAATCCGCAATGCCCGAAGGACAAAGGACTTTTTCATGGCGAATAACGCGATTCTTTTGGACTATCCAGAGTGTTCGCCCGAACTGAACCCCATTGAAAATGTTTGGAATGTATGGCAAAGGAAGTCTATAGAAATGGACGTCATTTCCAAACAGTGCATGATCTTCGTGAAGCCATCTTCACCAGTTGGGATAACATTCCAGCCACCCTTTTCCAAATGCTTATATTGACCACGCGAAAGCGGATGTTTGAAGTTATTCGCATTGACGGCCGTACAACTTAACACTGAGATCTCTTGTTGGGCATTTCTTATCTTCTTTAGGACTTCTTTTTGGTATGGTCTTAAACTTTAGACCAGCTGGTATTTAGGCTAAGTTCACAGTGTTCACATTTTCCTTCCTAAACGCTAAAAATGTATTATTATTATTTTTATTTTCTTGCTTACACCTTTCGAAGCTGTACTCAAATAAATGGTTGAGTCTAATAACGCAAAATGCATTTTTTTCTTTATGTTTATTGGCCTTAAGATTTTGGCCAGCAGTGTACATGTTTGATTCTGTTAAAACATTTTTTTTTAATTTTAGAAAGCAGACTTGGCCATTGGAGATCTCACTATCACCTATGAACGCGAAGAAGCTGTTGACTTTACCATGCCTTTCATGAACCTTGGGATAAGTATATTGTTCAAGAAACCCACCAAAAAAGTCCCGAAACTGTTCTCCTTCCTTTCCCCATTGTCTCTGGAGGTGTGGGTATATATGGTCACTGCTTTTCTAGGGGTCAGCATTTTCCTCTTCATCGTGGCTAGGTTCAGCCCGTACGAATGGACTAATCCACACCCTTGTGACCCTAACCCAGACACTTTAGAGAACCAGTTTAGTCTGTTGAACACTTTGTGGTTCACCATTGGTTGTCTGATGCAACAAGGTTCTGAGCTAACTCCAAAGTGAGTATGGTATATAATTTTCATTATGATCATATCGTTGTAAAACATTCTAATTAAAATAGCGTGTTTTACAAAGATTGGCTAGTGCTAAACTGATAACGGAAGTTTATAGTGCGATTTCCTCTGAGA
Source organism: Carcinoscorpius rotundicauda (assembly GCA_011833715.1). NCBI lineage: Eukaryota > Metazoa > Arthropoda > Merostomata > Xiphosura > Limulidae > Carcinoscorpius > Carcinoscorpius rotundicauda. The sequence continues at coordinate 26,509,132 of CM022404.1, forward strand.
TCGAACGTTTACACATACGCATCTATAGTAGTATTTAGTTCATCTTCGCAGCGAAATTGCTTTTAAAATTCTTTCTTTAAAAGTTTCCATTAAATTTGGTTGTAGAAAATGCCCGAAAATATTTTATTGATTTCAATTGTATTATAAAATTGATATTTTAAGTACGGTAATACAAGGATTTAATACAATTCACTCAGCGAAAAACCATCCTATCAAATTCCTAAGCGAAAATCGAACATTCAAAATATTGGTGGTAATATATTATGTGTATATATACTAATATAACATTAAAAATGTCGCCAACAATTCTGTTTTCACATCGCAAAAAATTCCTAAAACAACAAATTTATCATCTACCTACCTACCTATCTGATCGTCTTTGCAGGGCTAGTGCCTCCACGGCTCCGACTATCGCTACAAAATTTCTGTCTTTCTTGACTGGTGTGTAGGTATACACTTTCGATATTCCGATAATACTGGTATAATACAAATGGTAAAAATATCACACACGTATTTAAATCTGTTTTCAACCCAACGGATAGCGCTACATATCAATGGATAGATATGAGACAATTTTGTTAAAGGAAAAATATATAAAATAAAATCTGTCTAAGGCGAAATCACAGGGGACCGAGTAAAATTTCCGGCTTAGCCATAATGAACATGCATTTTCTTAATTATATATAATTTTTGAGCGGAACATTATACTTGTTTGACTCAAAGGAAGTAGGACATTTGTGAATAAAGTTATTATACTGTTTACACTATATTTATTAGAATAAGAACAAAAACCGACATTCCAAGTGTACGTAAGTACACAAAATCCTAATCAAATTTATTTGAAGAAAGTGTCCAATTTCAACTGTTCCGTTTTTTTTTAATGGGCCTTAACGCTAGTTCTACAGCTTTTTCATGAAGTTCATTTTCCCTCTTCATTTTTGCATACAATTTGATAGCGTTAATATAACTTAACATTTGCGATAAAGTAGGAATTTTTATTTTCTCACCATCTTTTACATTTTCTCATCTTCCAAATGTCTCACACTATTACCATCTTGCGATTCTACTATAGATTTTAAATCAATTTTATTAGTTTCTGTTAAAACATTCTTGTCAACGTTCATAAAACTTTCCACGTTCACAGAATCATCTGCGTCAATTTTCTCAATCACAGTTTGGATTTTACTAGAATCGTCATAACAAATAATTTTTTTTTTAAAATGATGTATATTTAGTAGCTTTTAAAAAAAAACAACATGAGAGTATCAGGTAAATTTTTCCTGAATTTTAAAATTAGGAAAGATAGGTATTTATTTATTATATTGCAATTACAAGTGAAGAGGACAAAATAGTGTTCAGGAAAATTTTCTTTTTTTAAGGTAGCAGTTTCTTAACTAACTATGTGTACACATTGTTTTTAGGGCAATGTCTACACGGGTAGTGGCCGGTATATGGTGGTTCTTCACTCTCATCATGGTTTCTTCTTATACTGCTAACCTGGCTGCTTTTCTAACGGTAGAAAGACTAGTATCTCCTATAGAAAATGCAGAAGACCTGGCTAAACAAACAACCATCCAGTATGGCTGTGTACAGTCGGGTTCTACACAAGCTTTTTTCAAGGTAAGTCAGATTAACAATAACAGCCTAACCTACGAAATTTGATATTCAGTGTACGTTTACTGTCACAACGTTTACATATGCATTTAATTCTACTACCTTTATATTCTTTAAGTTTTATCTAAGCGATTTTATGAGAAATGTACCGTGAGCAATACTCATAAAAGAAGCTTCAGGTGATCATTTTTCATATAAGCAACGTCCTAGATAGTGTGTTTTTCACGCAGATATGACACACTTTGATGAATTTTACATTCTATGCATTAAATCACAAATCCTTTCTGTCATGCACCCCTTACATTTGGCTAGAAAAGCTGTATCCATTTCTAGTGTGTTCGTATGATTTCAGTACAGAACGTTAAGTCGAAGATTGTGTAAGGGTTGTTTTTGTTGTTGATGTTAAAACAAAAATTAATGAAGATATTTATCTGCAATTAATTAGGTTCTTTGAGTAATATTGCTACTTTTATGTACTCTAGAAGACCTAATTAACCATGTTGTACTATTGATTTTCCTTCAGATTACTGCAGTATAGAGATAACCATCATAAGACTTACGGAGGTTTCTAGAGAAGCTCGTGGGGAATTGGCAAAAAAAGAAGACATTTTGAATACGTAACTTAGAGAATATGTTACAATGCAAAATTTTCCTCTTTTACATCATTATAATATATTAATACTATTAACAATTAATGTTTGCTTTACATTTGACCAGCTGATTAAAATGAAAAGAAAAAAGAAACCCATAACAAAATGTTTTACAACGTTGCAGTTTTTGAAAAAAACAATTAGTTCATCGAATAACATTAATTTATACTGAATGGTTATTTTCACACACAAGTTAAGCACAAAGCTTTCCAATGGGTTATCTGTGCTCTGTCCACCACGGGTATCGAAACACGGTTGTTAGCAGTGCAAGTCCAAAGGCAAACCGCTGTGTTACTAGGGGTTTTGTGATAACTTCCTGAGTGTTTCGCTGTTTAAACTGAGTATCATTGCATCATAATATCTAGTAGTATGTGGAACATTCTAGATTTCTGTCGGAGTGTAAATACGAGTTGAAAATGTAGTTCGGGAGCTAGATCTAGATCATGATTGTGAATTTGGCCATAAACAGCGTATATTGATGATTTTTAAAGCAAAATTATCAGAGTTTGTACTACAAAACTAGAGTATGGAAAAGTATTTCGTCTCGGCAATTGCGTTCTAAAGTAACTGAACCAGCCTGTGTGAAATTTGACGAAAAACACACAATTATTTAAAGCTCTGGCTACAACTGTGATAATCAACAGATTATTGTAGTAGAGTAATAACCATCATAATAAGAGTTAGGGAGGTTTCTAGAGACGCACGTAGGGAATTGTGCTCTTCTTACCACGGACATCGAAACGGAGTTCGGAAATATATCGCTGTGCCACTGGGGAGGCAAAAACCAACAGAGTAACGAACGTTTGTATAAATGTTTCACTTGTTTTAAAGCAAGTGGATTGTGTGCTGTCTCTTTATCATAGAAAGTTATCGTTAAAAAGTCACAAACACCTGCTCAAAAAATCCCACCCTTACAAAAACCAGGCATGCATTTCTTAAATCTCTTTATGGTTTTCTATGTTGTTATAGCCACATACATAATCCTAATAATTATTTGGTTAGACATTTCGCTGTAAGCGTTATTGTTTAATATATAGTGGTGATTTAAAATAAAAGCTTTATCACGATCTAAAAATGTCTGATTGTTATAAATTTATAAAGTGTATTTAGTGACTAGCGACTATTCGATAAGTTTTGCATCGAGTAAAATTATGATTGTCTGAGCTGAAAATTATCACTAGATATGACTGAAAAGCGGTTGATATAAAGAGTGAAACAATAATTAGAAAATATCTTATCGAAAGGAATCCAACATTCCAACATACAAAAGAATGTGGAGTTTCATGGAGTCTGCGCGGCCTAGTGTGTTTGTGGAGTCAACTGAAAAAGGTGTAGAAAGAGTAAGAAACGAAAATTATGCTTTCCTGATGGAGTCGACAACCATAGAATATCTTGTGGAAAGGAAATGTGATCTGATCCAAGTTGGTGGACTGCTCGATTCTAAAGGTTTTGGAATTGCCACTCCTTCTGGTAAAATAAATTTCTTTGTTGAAGAATTAATCTGTCTTTCATATGACTTGACATTTCATGTGTGATTTGTATTAATATCTTTAGTTCAATAATTGTTTTTACTATGAAACTTTTCATACCCTTTCAACTAGTTTCTAATTGGTATTAACACTCGTGTTATCTCAGTTACAAGTACAAAATGATATGTTTGTATCTGCTCCTAAGTATTAGTGTTGTAGATGAGTGTAAATACGAGTAAACTCACTTTAACCTCTCTTTCGCTGGATAATATGGTATTTACTTACTTCTCACCTGTGATAAGTAAATCCTGGATACACGAAAAGTTAAAGCCAAGATATATTCCACTCTATTATATTAAGCGAATCAAGTGCATTTAATATTTGGCAATATTTCTTCAGGTTAAAGCTAATTTATGCACATTACCCATATATAAAAAAAGGATTTCAGTATAAGTATCCAAATAAGGTTCAAAACAACTTTTAATACATAAATGTAGTGTTCAAAATATTGGGGGAAAATTACTATAAAAAATTCAAAGCTTTAATCCCCTCAAAATCAATAATTGAAATTTCAAGCACTCGTCTACTGACCTCACGAGAACGCGCCAAATCATAATCATTTCATGACGTTTCTGTTGTATTTTATAACAAGCTGAAGTACGAGTCCTCTTTATCCGAGTAATGAACTCTGAAAAAAATAAATATGAGTTATTGTTGCGATAAATAATGCAAAATTCCTAATTGTCACACGATTTATTCATAACATAATATATTATTATTACAGTATTCATTATTAACTCACCAAAGGTTTTGTACAAGCTTTAAGAATTCAAGATCTATGTATATAAAGCAACTGTCCATGTGACTTTGTAGGAAGACATTGCAGTCATGGTGGTAGTGGTGTTTATGTTACTCCTTTTCAACGTCCAGTTCTTTTCACAGTGTTTTACGAGCCGAAGTTGGTACAACTCAAAAAGTTATTTTTGATATGTGGCTCATGATGGTTGTTGAAGTAAAAACTTCAGTTGAGTTTATGTTGTTTCTGTTTGTTTTTGAATTTCTTTATCTGCGCTATCCGTCCCTAAATTAGCAGTGTAAGACTAGAGGGAAGGTAGCTAGTCATCACCACCCACCGCCAACTCTTGGGCTTCTCTTTTACTAACGAATAGTGGGATTAACCATCACTATAACGACCACACGGCTGAAAGGGCGAGCATGTTTGGTGCGATGGGGATTCGAACCCGCGATTCTCAGATTACGAGTCGAACGTCTTAACCCACCCGGCCATGCCGGACCTTGGGTTTGTGTGTTATTGCAATAGTGGCAGCTAGTTTTTCATTGCTTTACTCTCTGAAATATATAACACGTTTGCATACCTTCCTCTCACACTGTTTGTATATTACGTTAAAGAACATTTAATAAAGTTTGTTTTTTTCGGTGTAAAGGCGTTACGGCATCTATAAATATACTTTCGTCAAGATACTTGAAGGCTATTTGTGCTACCCGTTCTCAATTTAAATATGACTGAGAAGGGCTGATTTTTTCATCAACGAATCTTGGAACATACAGTCACATATAATAACGCTTCATGATTGAAAAAGTAAGCAGTTTCAGTGACGGTCATTCAAACCCGCGATTCATACATTGCATGTCAAGTGTCCTCACCATTAGGCCATGCCAGGCCTGTTTGAAATGTATCGATAGATAAAAATTACATTGCTTTTAATTAAAATAATAAAAGGCTTCACATAAAACTATAGGAAATGGCGTAATTACAAGCATAAACAGGCTCTAAGCAAATCCACTTTCTCAAGTGGAACTTCATAACAAATCGGGCCTGGCATGGCCAGGTGGTTAAGGAGTGCGACTCGTAATGTGAGGGTCGTGGGTTCGCATCCCCGTCGCACCAAACATGCTCGTATTTTCAGCCATGAGGGGATTGTAATGTGACGGTCAATCCCACTATTCGTTGGTAAAAAAGTGGCCCAAGAGTTGGCGGTGAGCGGTGGTGACTAGCTGCCTTCTCTCTGGTCTTACACTGCTAAACTAGGGACGGCTAGCACAGATAGCCCTCGAGTAGCTTTGCGCGAAATTCAAAATCAAACAAGCATAACAAATCCTGAAATTTTGTAGTATTGTACAATCTGACGCTACCTTTCTTCTAGGTTCACCTTACAGAACAGCTCTCTCAAGCGCCATATTGAAATTGCAAGAAAGCGGTGCACTCCACATGCTGAAACAACGATGGTGGAAGCGCAAAGGGCCTCCATGTACACAAGAAGAAAAGACTGGATCAGGGTCTGCTAGTGAGCTTGGTTTAGACAATGTGGGAGGTGTTTTTGTTGTTCTTATGGCTGGATTAGGTTTCGCGTGCATTATTTCTGTATGTGAATTTATTTGGAGATCACGAAAAGTTGCTGTAGAAGAAAGGGTAAGAAGAATTAATTTAATATATTAATGAGCAATGCTGGTTTATTCTTAATTTTAAATACACTTTATACGTATTTGATGACACATTTAATAGTATTTTAATAAAGCATTTATGTACTTAAGAAAATCAGTATATTTCTTCCTTTGTTTTTCGCAACTAACTTAAATATGTTTGGATTATTATTGAAAAAAAACGTATTGTTTTCGCCCAATTTACTTTTTATATCATATATTTGTTTTGTTTTTTCAAATTAATATTGCTGCTGCGATTTAGAAGAAACTGTTGCGTGTGCTTTGTACAAGAAATTCAAGTTCAGAATATATATTACTGACGCTTTTTAAGATGAATTCCCAGAAACTCGACTACAGATAAAAACAGGAAAGCCAAAATATCTAGTTTTTACGGAATGAATCATTATGTCTAACATAGTTACACATACTAATATAGCTGCAGAAAGTGTATTTTGTGTGAATACATAAAGCGATTTTGCACAGTAGATATTGGATAAAGTAGCTGTGCTATTTTATTATATTCGCCCTCAGTGGCACAGTAGAGGACAGAACACAAATAGTCCTTTGTGCATAACAAAAACAAGCAAATCGTTTTGTTCTATGATAAAGTTTTATTTCGTAGAAATGTTTATTTGCTGAGAACTTACGGTCGTTTTCATATACTTAGATCTTGCAAAAACTCGAACCCAAACATTTCATGGTTATAACTTTGTTATGGATTTATTTAATGATATACCTTCAGCAAAATTATTAGCGAAATATCATTGTTTGTGACCTTGAGACAAGTAACTAAGTGAATAGTATAAAAAAATAAGTACTAATGTACAGCATATGTTTTTTTTATGTAACAAATGGAGTTTAAGTTCATTATTTGTTATATTAGGTTTATAGTAAAGATACTTTTATATAATACTTACATTAAAAAAAACAACATATCCCACTGTGTGTGGAAGTACCTGCATAATATCTGTGCGTGTGATTTGTTTGTTTGCACAAATCTACACAGTGGGCTGTCTGTACTCTGCCTTTAGGGTAATCCAAACTCGGTTTCTAGTGGTGTGAGGCCGTGGGGGAAAGCTTGTGGGTTTTGTGTGTTGGCGTAAACTGTGTTTAACTAGTTTTGCTTGTTTGCTTTTTCTCTTTCTCTTAGAAGCGTAGTTTGTGAGTTATATTCTAGTTTAGATTCTATTACAAGTTGTAATTACGAACTTATCATAATCTGTGTAGGAACCACTCTGTGTAGAGCTGTGTAATGAACTGAAATTTGCTATCACTTGTGGAGGATCAACCAAACCAGTTAAAAAAGCTCGTGAGGATCACCAACCTGAAAACGGCCTTCCCTTCATGCCACTTGCAGGATTTGACAATGTGGATTCCAAAGCAACGGTTTCTTGACATGAGGACACTGGGCTGCCTTTACAGCCCCTCACTGATGATGGCGTTAGTTACTTCCGATATGCGCAAGACGATGTTAGCGTCATCTAGTTCAAGATTTATGTCGGAGAATACCCACACACATTTTACTGATGTCTGTCTGTTTTCTTGTAAAGATGTTTATGTTTATACAGAACCTAAAAAAATAATAATAACAACTAATGAAATCGAGAGCTATTTTGACCGCTTTATAAAGGCAAAAAGGTTGCTTAGTCTTTGTAAGTTGTCCGATTTATGTTGGTAAAGTTCATATGAGCAATTGAAGCTTACTTTATACTACTAAGATGCTATCAGTTAATGCTAAAATATCAGTTAGTTAAATTTGTGTTAAAAGAAATCATTTCATTAAATTAGAAGAGCAGTAGCTAACATGAAATGACATATGACTTTGCAAGTCAATGGTGTAGTCCATTGACCTATATTCTTTTCAAAAATGAAGATGTATATTGGCTTCTCTATATGCAAAATTTTATGAGGGCAGTTAAGTAAAACACAAAAACAGAACAATTTATCTGCTTAGAGTTTCCTCATTTGTAAAGTTAAATATTTAATATTTTCTTTTTATATGGTTAATATAACACAAATAATATAAAAAACTCAGTGTGCGACCAATCTCTGAAAAAGTGCCTGGGTGTCATTCAGCCTGGGCTACACAACTGTTGTTTTTTTTTTTTCTTTTTCAAGTATGAAATGAAATATTTATAAAAATAATAAAGACAACAAAATCCATAAGTGGTGGTAAAAATGCTCAAGGATGCTTGTGCCATTCGCCGATGATTTAATGTTTGTTTTATAAAGCTTTGAATTGCTTCACACTGCTCACGTATTTCAACATGCTCAACGGTGAGTCTCTTTTTAGTGTAAATAAGTCCACACTGACGTTTATATTGAATATTCTTAGATTATAAATAGTAAATATAAAAGAAATGTATTTTTTTTATATCCATGATGTGCAGCCTTAAGATGATTTTTCAGTTTTGCTTAATAAGTTTCTATCTCAATTGTTATGGCTATATTCCAATCAATACACCTATCAACCATAGCTAGTTTAATATTAGCCTTAATTACAAGCTAAATAAGATCCAGTCAGTTTTTCTAAAACCGATTCAATCACGCTCAGAAAACCACAATCCAATTCGTTCCTGTTATTGCTTATATTGATGTATTCAATTCTGATAAAGAATGTTCGGTTTATTTTAAAGGATGAAATAAGCTTCAATGAGGATACAGTCGATTCAGTTAGTCCTTATGCCAAGTCAAGTACGATTTAGTCAACCAAGTTTTAAACCTATTCAGATTTGTTAATGTTTTAGCAAACAGCAACTTAATCGTTAAAAGTTGTGCAGTAATATTTCAACACTTAGACATATAATTCTGATAACAACAGGCACAACATTAAAATGTTTTTTGTTTTTTTTAGTATCGAATAGTATACGTCACCATTAAATCACAGCCATCATCATTAAAACCATTTAAATTAAAATGTTTGCAATACAGTCGAAGTTTTTAAATAAAGACATTATTAATTTCATAAGAAAATTTTCGAAAATTAACAAAGCATATTCAAGAATTTGAAATATAAATTAAATTGAAGTCTATGTATTATCATTAAATGTTAATTGTTAAAATATTATTCCATAACTATTTTATTAATATGACACTATCTTGTAGCTCTCCAATGTGATTTGTGTAATATTCTGATGTAACTTTAAATTTCAATATTTTTTGTATAGATGATGTGAGATTGGGAAACTAGTAACTTTAGTCAAATACTTTTTACATACTGCCGACAGTTCCATACTATTCGTAGCCTGATCGTATTAATCAATTCTTATCACAGCTAAACTAAATTCTTCAGTACAAATGGGAAAGACAGACGCCCGTTCAATCGAAATATTATATCTCTTCTATTTATTTCATATAAAATAACCATACTGATTCAATCACTTTATCAGATTGATAAATTCATGAGCATAACATATACAATTCAACCAGTAATATAATCCAATAATATTTACTAAGAGCAATTTTGAAAGAAATAGCTAAACAAGTAAATGTTTAAATTCCACATTCACAACACACGATGTAGTTGAATACATGTGTGTATATAATAATGATTAAGTTGTGCGCAACATCTTATGTCATTAAAAATAATTTGAAGAAATGTTTATATTTATCTTTAAAAGTGAACTCTTGTTGTTAAACTTTTAATACTCTATTACCTCGACGCCTGTGTTAAACTTAAAATAAGTTCTACAACTTTTGCCTCCTATATGGACATATTTCATATCTAATAAACACGATATGTTTAAGTGGGAGAATGATATAAGGAAATGGCTCACCTTTTCTTATTTTTTGTGGCATTACAGTATGTAACACAAATATACCAACTCAGAAAGGGTTTTATTTCCTTAATAGGGTATTAGTGTTTAAGAGATACAGCTCTACGTTTTTGAAATATATTTGAATTAAATATATTAACGTGTCATAAACTTTTCCGTTTCTTGTTACACAATATACCTAAAAGTGCAAACAAACACGACACTGAAATAATCCTGGTTTTAGCTATAGCATTTTAGTATTCGTTACTGTAAATGTTAATTGTAAATGGTTATCCATATTACATGTGATATAAAGTGAAACTTCTTTGTATTGTGCTTTGTGCCACTCAGTAAGGTCTTCTAGTTACATTTGGTCACTACCCAATGAAATAAATATTTTTGCCTTTTACTGACATTCGATTTCTCTATGAATTGTAAAATAACTTGATGTTCCCATTAATAAAATAAATATACACTAGCACATCTATGTACTTGTGTTCTTTTAGTTCTTGATCTAACGATTACATAGATAACAGTTTCCATCTAGAAAAGTAGATAATTTAGTCACGTTATAAAAGATGTCAAACTGCTTTCTTCATTTCATAACTAAGTATATAACGCTTCAGCTTCAGGTTTCCATAAGACAGATACAATAGGTAGTAGAGCGTTGATTAAAGATATACAAGATTAATAAAAATCATATTAAATTGCACAAATTTGTTTTATACATTCTTCATAATTTGTATCTTACGGATATCAAGTTAACTAAAGTCTGTTGCAAGCTGACGGATATAACCAGGCGTTATTATATGAGGATCCTTTTGTACAATGACTTATTACTTCATCTGCAAGAAAATCTACTTTACTCAAATAATACTCATTTATTTATGTCCACGTTTAACGATGAAGTAAATATATAAGTTATAACAGTATACCTGCCTTAAAACGAAATATATTTTGTTGTCTTATAGTCTGTAGTCATAAAAATATTCGTTTTATGTACAAGTACTGAGCGACTTGATGCAAATCTAAGGTGAAATGAGAGACGTAATGCGCATTCTAGTGAAGAACAAATAATAACCGACTAATATTTCCAAATCAAACTTTTTCTCAAAGAAGAAATAAGAATTCCCAACACCTCTACAGTACTAAGTGAATTAAGATACATCATTAAACAAAAAAGTTTTTGTTGATAAAGTAAATCAGATTTTATAAGATTAAAAGATTTGAATAATATGTAGCAGTAATGTTACTAATTCATTCTGTAAATTATTCACCAATAAGCTGTTTAAAATAATAAAAATAAAGCTAAATCCATCATTCAGTTTATTTCTTGTTACCGAGTTAAACATTCCAACATTATAAGAAATTTAGTCTTGTTTTTTTTTTGCCATTTGCACCCAGAGTAACGGGTGAAGGATGCAATTTCCTGAAGCAGGTATATTATAAATCTTAAATACTCTTCAAAGGCTAAATAATACAGTTTGTCATGCAAGATATTTTGTAATCTACATTTTAAAATATAATTTTTAAACAATAATAAAATTTTGACCACACTTTTCTTCAGATGGTATATAGCTTGTATTTTATCAGCTCATTTGCAGTTTCCACAAGACAAGTTAGCACCGAAGGAAAGCATATAGTCCATTACTTGTATTTTTTAAAAACACAGAGCTATATGATGAGAAGTTTTTTCTTGAACGTGTGTATCATTAAGTTTCTATTAACTTACATTTATTGTGTTGAGTAAAATGAAAAAAAAAACAATAAATAAAAACACCACACAGATGTAGTTACATATTGTAGGTAAAATGACAGAGTATGTGTGAAGTTAAAATTAAATGAACACTACACTGAGAATGAATAAACTCAATAGTCTAACTGAAAGACAGTTGTACAGTTGAATAATAAAAACAGACATTTCATTAAATAACTGGGAGAAAATTTCTGAGTGACAGTGAATAAATTAAATCTTAAAAGTAAGTATTTAAATATTTCCAGAATAACAAAATTAATAATATGTCACTAGAATACAACTTCACTTTTTGTTAACTATTTATCATATTTTCTTGTAGAAATTGATTTAGAAATAATACTATTACTTTAATACTTTAGGGATACAGTAGAGTAATGTTGATTTCTTCCAACGTTTTTTTTTCTTCAACATATAAGTAAACTGCAAAATAATTAACATTTTTTCTTAACTTAAGTGTCTTTTATTTAACACATTTTTCATTTCCACTAATGTGTAATAAACCAAACCATCGGTTTCATTAGAAAGTAAGTTTGGTTTGGTTTTCGAATTTCGCGCAAACATACACGAGAGCTAACTGCACTAGCCGTCCCTAATTCATCAGTGTAACACTAGAAGATAGGCAGCTGGTCAGTTGTTACCACCCACTGCCAACTCTTGGGCTATTCTTTCACCAACGATTAGCGGAATTAACTGACACAATGTAACGCGCACACGGCTGAAAGGATGAGCATGCTTGGTGTGACGGGAATTCTAAAAAGTAGGTTTCATGTTTACTTATGACACAGTTAAGTTCCCACCAGAGAATGTGACCTCTCCAATACGTTACCTTCTCTATAAGTTCTACTGTGACAACAGAGACACATCAAACTGGAAGACTCTTAGAAACGTCAGATATTAACCTAACCAAGACATTATTGAAACTTGTCTAAATTTTAAAAAAATACTGTTGGTTTCTTTTCATTTCTCAATAAAAACATACATTGAGTAAATAAATTTTATTTCATCTATAATAGTGCACTGAAAGGTAGTGGAATACTGAAAAAATGTCAGACTGCATTAAAACACAGTTTAAACTGCAGCAAAGTACAATATGTAAAACTTATGACTGAACGATAAACGCTATGAAGAAACTATTTTGGAAAGAATCATGTACAAATGGGTACAATATATTAGTGATCTGCACAATTGATTTGTAATGTTTGTTAAAAGTTTTCCAGTTCTTGTATAGATACATATAGAAATTCAGAGACAACCGATGTCCCTGGGTCAGTAATATGTTTGTGTTTTTCTCAGTGTATTTGTACTTACCTGTTCCCATTATGTCTGAACTAGCATACCGCACACCACTATTAACAGTACACGCTCACACGATCGTTAAGAAACTAAGAAATTTAAACCAAAGAATTATCAATAGAATAAATGAAATCTATTTTATTCAATAATGTAGAAAGGAACAACTAACTCCTAACTTTGTAAAGGTAAAACTTTCAAAAAAATTTAATAAATACACAAACATTATCCAAAATTTACAGAAAAAAACTACTTAAAGCCATGTTGAACACAAAATACAAAGAACTACATGACTTACAAAAACAAAAAATGAACTTAGACCATCAACTAGCATGCTGCATTAAACCAGAGATTTACGGACTAATACAACGAAACATAAACCAAATCAATACTAAAAACGATAGAGACAAAAAGATCTGTCACAACAAAAAACTAGAAAAACTAAGATGTAAACAACAGAAAAGACATCAACATGACAAAACTTTGACTAGCCTCATAATTAACAGATCCGACCGACAATTAAACACAGACGAGATAAATCTACTTAACAAAGGACTCAACTTTGCAATAGCATCTAGGTACATTACAACCATATAAATCAAAACATGTTTAGAAGATCTAGCCAGGAGACTTGTGATACTTTCTACAGAAAACAAAAACAAGAAAACAACCAATAGGAAGAAGACAATTTCCCAGATGAATTAAAAATTTATATTTTCCAGAAACACCTAAAAACAACATCTTAAACGATTTTTTCGAAGAATTTTCTCACAAAACTATCAACATAATTTCACAAAACAGAAAACTAAAAAAAATCTTACAAAAAGAGACATTAATTCCATTAAAACCCTAAAACAAGACAAAAACATAAAAATTCTAAAAGCAGATAAAGGTAACACTATAGTCATAATGAACATGAATGAATATATTAAAAAAGTAAAGAACATCCTGTCAGACACGAACAAATTTAAACCAATACACACAAATCCAACAAAGACACACGAGACGCAACTGAAGAAATTACTACTAAAAATGAAAAAAGCCAATACAATTTCACAAACACTTTATTCTTACCTACGTAAAACCGACTCATGCATACCACAAAAATACGGCATCCCCAAACCTCATAAACCATATTGTCCATATTGACCAATAATGTTCACATATGAATCGTTTAATTACAATTTTGGTAAATACATAGCATAGGCATTCTCCAAATATGTAACATCAGCCAGCTCATTCATCAAATACTTTTAATTTTAAGTCTAATCTAAATCAACTTAATCATAAAGCCTTAATGGCCAATTTCGATTTTATATCCCTCTTTACAGAAGTTCCAACCACTGAAGCCTCAGAACTTTATATCCGAGACCCTAATCCAACTATAGACATTCCCAGCAACCAATTAGCAACCCTAATAAAAGACAAACTTCATGTTCAGCAACCATAACTATATACAAACAAATGGCCTAAGCATGGGCAACCCAGTATCACCAGTTCTAGCCAATATTTTTATGACACAAGTTGAAACACAAACAATTAACACAGCATTACATCCACCACTATTCTGATACAGATATGTAGATGACACGGTTGCAGGATTCACATCTACATAACACATACTTAATTTTTTCAATCACATTAACACTATACATCCCAACATTAACTTCACATGTGAACAGGAAGAAAATAATTAAATATCATTTTTTAACCTGAAAATTACAACAACCGACACACAATTCAAAACAGAAATCCACCGAAAAATAACCCATACTGGACTATACATTCCTTAGGACTCAACACATGAAACAAAACAAAAACTAAACATACAAAGAAACCAGATAAACACAGCCATAAAACTATGCTCACCAGATAAAATTAACGATGAATTAGATAAAATAAAACAATACTTCATCAACATCAATAAGTTTCCTCCACAAACCGTAGAAAACATTATACGCACACACCCAGACAGAAAGAAAAATCAACCAACAAAAGTAAATATATCTCACGAATAAAAAAATCACGAAACCACATACTGTTGTATACCATATATTCCCGACATCATTATATTACAGACAAATGTAATGTATCTAGAATTGCATTCTAGTTTAGGATACGTGCTTCATGTTTAATGTACATCATCCTGTGCCCTTATGGCTCATAGGAACCATGCTGAAATCTACAGCTGGATAAATAGAAACAATTTGAGTAAAGTTTCATGCTCAAGGACACGAAAATAGCTATTGTGCCCAAAGGTTATTACATTAGTGAGAGGACGCCGAGTGAGTGGAAATCAAAGACGCCACCTGAGGATTACATAATTATTCATTAATCTGTAAATTATGAAGACACCTGAAGATTATGTTATTATGATGTAACATAGAAAGGATGTTTCAGCCTTAGGGTTATTTAATTGCTATTTAATAGACTATAGATTCCGTCTTAAAAAGGAGAGGGATAGAGATTATTACATTAAAATTGTACCGGAGGGCGTATTGTAAGAGGCTTCGTTAGGAGTCATAGTTCCACAATCTGGTGTCAGAAGGCGCTGCTGTATAAGGGATATCAACGTTGTGAGCCTGTTTTTATGAGATGACAGTATTACTGAGACGGCCTGGCATGGCCAAGCGCGTAAGGCGTGAGACTCGTAATCCGAGGGTCGCGGGTTCGCGCCCACATCACGCTAAACATGCTCGCCCTCCCAGCCGTAGGGGTGTATAATGTGACGGCCAATCCCACTATTCGTTGGTAAAAGAGTAGCCCAAGAGTTGGCGGTGGGTGGTGATGACTAGCTGCCTTCCCTCTAGTCTTACACTGCTAAATTAGGGACGGCTAGCACAGATAGCCCTCGAGTAGCTTTGTGCGAAATTTCAAAACAAACAAACAATTACTAAGATTTTATAGACAGATTGGGTTATTGAGACCAGTGTTTTTATACGCAGATTATTTTACTGAGGAAAGTGTTTTTATAGGCAGATGGTCTTTCTAGGCATACTGTGCGTGTTACAAAGGCAGAAGATGTTGCAATATGCAGACTGTGTTACTATGCTTTGGAACGATGGCATACGGGTTCCGACCTAAATTTGTAAGTTTCAGTTAGATATTTATAGTATTACTTGTGTATTACAAAGGCAGGAGTTATGAAGGTTCTTTAGTCAAATGGTATTTAGTCAAAATATCTGGCGAACTATAAGACCATAGTTGAAAATAAAAATTTAGAAATAGTCTTTCACCATGTTTTTAACTTATTTTTAAACACGTTCAAGAAACCTGAAATAATTAAGTACTAATTATAATAACTTTAAGTTAATGGCTTAGCGAGAAGCATTGAACAGACATAGCCTTTCTGGTCATGACATGAAGGTGTTATTTCTGTTAGTGTGTAATAATTAATATACAAAATGCGTTTTATATGTTGAACACTTTAAAATTGTTTAAGGGTAAAGCACACAATTTTAAAATATAAACACCCAAACAAAATTTATCACAAGAAAAAACTTTTTGTTTAAAATTAACTTCATTATTTGTTGTAGAATCTTTTTCATGGTCCTTTTTACGCTAACGGAATTATTATATAATATATTTATCTTAAAGGGACATAATTAGGTCGCTAATTTTTTGATATAAGACATCAGTTCTCTATATTTGTGTATTAGAATTCTTGAATTGAATAATCACTTTCAGAAATGTTCGAAAAAAAACAACAAATTTTACTCGAATGCAAAGAATACAATAAGAATTAAAATATTACATAATAATTTTAAAATACGTTATAATTAGAGAGAAAAATTTGAAAAACAAACATTAATTAGCTCTGTTGTTTTTGGAGCTTTAGGACCTAACTTAAAGTCAGTTGTTAAACCTTATTTACAGCGGTATCATCTATCGCTCTTGTTATCCTAGCAGAGCGAAATTTATGCTTGTCTTTTTTAAAAGCATTGGCATTGAGTGATATACAGTGATGTTTCTCGACGTCATGGAATAATTGGCCAATACGAGTAAGATGGTCATAAATCATCCTCATTCTTCTTTCGTTGTCATTTACTTTCTTCTCATTTACTCTCCCGTGCATCTGTTTTCTAGGTGGTTGATGTATGTTTTTTACGTTTTTTCTAATATAGAAATCACTCGTTTCCTCAGGGGCACCTCGTATGTTTTTCAACATATTCCTTTTATTCAATTCATCATAACTTTGTAAATTGACACGCCCCTTTTATGTTTCACTTTAAATATATTTTTGGGGGGTTTTCGGGGTACAGTCTAATAAATTTTGATTTGTTTCCAACTGTTCTGTAGATGTTTTTTTTTGTTTTTGGAAATTCGCACAAAGCTACTCGAGGGCTATCTGTGCTAGCCGTCCCTAATTTTGCAGTGTAAGACTAGAGGGAAGGCAGCTAGTCATCACCACCCACCGCCAACTCTTGGGCTACTCTTTTACCAACGAATAGTGGGATTGACCGTCACATTATACACCCCCACGGCTGAGAGGGCGAGCATGTTTAGCGCGACGCGGGCGCGAACCCGCGACCCTCGGATTACGAGTGCACGCCTTAACGCGCTCGGCCATGCCAGGCCTCCTGTTCTGTAGAAACACAAGTGTTAGATCGCAACGAAATGATGAACAAGATTTTCATTCGTCTTCAGTATTTTTGGTTTGTAATAAATATTGTTTGCTTCCTATGTTTTCATCCATTAAACTAGCACTGGTTCAGGAAGAACCTAGTCGGATGTACAGAATATAAGATATGTGTTTTTAATGCTTAGGATTTTTCTCATGGTTTTGTATAATTATGTGTTACGTTTTTTTATGTTTTATGTTTTTCGTAGACTAAACGCAATAGAAAGACACAGATAACAGCTTGTATAATTTATTACAATAAGCTATTATATATATAACAGATATAACATAAATTATATAACAACAATGACAAATATTAAGTTTAAACCTTCAAAATTAATTACAACACAAAATGGTACTGGCCTTATCTAATATAATGATCTAGAATGAAAGTCCAAAAGTTCAGATCAGAAATCCAAAATTCCGGTCTAGGGTGTGAATTTGGTCCCACGAAGAAATATCAAAGTTTGAATGGAGAATGACGAAGTTCTTTTTACGGTGTTTCTTGATGAACGTCTCAAACTTGCCGCCTTCCAATTTTCCCAGTCTCCCCGACTCTCAGCACAACTAGTAATTCGAATGAATCGCAAAGATTGATGAGATAAAATCACAGCTTCTTTAGATCTAGCTTCAGTCACAAATTCAAGTTGAATAAACTCACAGCAAACACTTAAACTTTCTCAAACGAATGACTGACTCTTCTTCTTTTCTTCGAATAAAAACGAATGACTCTTCTTATTTCTCGCGTCTCCGTCTGTTTATATATTAGTAGGCCTAGGCCTCTCGAACAATCGCGTAACTTCTACAGAACTCCAGAGCAATACGCGCATGTCCGTTCTTGCACGAAACTTGTCGTCTAGACACTAGGCCGCCACATTCCATTTATAGTCAATTGATTGATCTACCTAATTCTAGAAATTTCTAAATGTTATTTTAAATGAATAACAACATATTTTTAATTGGTTTAAACTTTGAAACAATAATATAAATATGGAAATATAAATAATCGAAATGAAAATTTAAACACAACACGACATGTTGTCGTTTACAAAAAATTTACATGACATTTACATAACACTCTCCCCTTAAAAGCAAAAAAAAAATTTGAACTTGTGAAAACCTTTTTTTATTGTTTGTTTTTTTAAACCAACTCAAAAGGGTTAAATCCAGTTGATTCTTGCATAACTTCACGAACTGCAAACAACAACAAGGGAACAACCTCATCCCAGTCCTTTGAGTGTTCGTGGCAGTAATTTGGTGGAAACGTTCAAGGACACCTTGTGATTCAGGATGGTATGCACTGGATGAAAATTGATGGATGTTTAGTTCATGCATGGCTTGTTGAAATAGCTTGGACATAAAATTTAAGCCTTGATCTGATTGCGCGACTTTTTTAATCCCGAACATGGTAAAGAATTTTACAAGAGCCTTGACAATGTTGGGAGCAGTGAATTTTCTCAAGGGGATTGCCTCAGGGAAACGTGTAAAAGCACACATGATTGTCAAGAGGTATTCGTTTCCTGCTTTACTTTTTGGCATTGGGCCAACACAGTCGATAATGATCCTTGAGAATGGTTCTTCAAAAGCAGAAATAGGCTGCAGTGGTGCTTTTGGAATCCCCTGATTTGGTTTTCCAGTCATTTGGCAAGAATGGCATGTCTTACAAAAGTCAACAACATCTTGGCGCATCTTTGGCCAATAGAAATGTCGTCGGATACGATCTAGGGTCTTTCTTACACCTAAGTGTCCCGACAATACATGATCATGAGCAAGACTAAGAATATCATTCCGATAGCATTTTGGAATGATGATTTGGTGAATAACATTCCACTCTTCATCAGCAGCAACGTCAGGAGGTCTGTATTTTCTCATTAACACACCTGACTTCTGGTAGTAACAAATAGGGACAGTTCCTATTTCATTTTCCTCAACGGCCAGTTGTAGAAGAGAACGAGTTTCAGGATCATTGTCCTGTTCCTCAACAAGTTTGTTACGATGAAGAGAGTTGAAAAATGACTTGGAGTCATCAGTAGAACTCAAAGTTGAGTCAGAAATCTCATCGATGTGAGACATGAACGTATCAGACAAAGGGAAATCCTCTTTGGACTCCTGAAAACGTGTTTGAGAACGAGTAACAGCACAGGCGGGGAAACATCAGGAAACTCCTCAACGAGTTGCTCTGTACTGGGACTAACAACAGGTGCTTCAACAACACGAACCTCGCAGATAGCCCTCGAGTAGCTTTGCGCGAAATTAAAAAACAAAAACAAACCTATATCTGCTTTATACTCACGGTCAACATCATTGATTAATTTGAACAGTTTCACCCAAATTAACACAAAAGACTAGAAATCATGTCGAAAAAATTATGAAAAACATGTCAATAGAAGTAACTTCGAATTTCTGTTATAAAATAACTCTGTTTGTCTTGAAGCGAAGAGATACAACACTTTTATTCATGCTCACGTAATTCAGTAATCCATGACATACTTTGAGGGGAAGAGGAACTCAAACTGTACTTCATTTCAGTTAAAGTGTTAATACCAATATCAGTCGACTTTAGAATACATTTTTCTCAAGTGGGTTTTTTCTCATCAAGAATCAGTACAAGGATTTCTTGCTGGTTTCATTTCCATAAATTTTCTTTCTAGTATACAGTATTACATTGGAAATGGCCCCTATCAAAAACTCGTACAACCCAAATTAAAAGGACATCTGTATTAGTTTTACATCATGATTTTATTTCCTACAGATACAATCGTACCGCTTTAGCCTCTCCAATCGTAATTAACAGAAGCAGTGACTGAGGGTTTTTGGTTGGAAACAAGTGGTGTAAAGGAACTGCTGTATTATTTCGCGTCTGGTTATATTAGTACATGTTTTTCACATTTGTAAGAGGTAAAATAAAATTTTCAAACATTTGGGTTGGGTTTTGACAGCAAATATAATTAAGCAAAAGTTATACTTTATAATGTTAATTCCATTATAATATCTTATTTCTCTGTGTATAAGATGAAATATCAATATGTGTTATGCTTCGTGGCCTGGCATGGCCGAGCGCGTTAAGGCGTGCACTCGTAATCCGAGGGTCGCGGGTTCGCGCCCGCATCGCGCTAAACATGCTCGCCCTCCCAGCCGTGGGGGTGTATAATGTTACAGTCAATCCCACTTTTCGTTGGTAAAAGAGTAGCCCAAGAGTTGGCGGTGGGTGGTGATGACTAGCTGCCTTCCCTCTAGTCTTACACTGCTAAATTAGGGACGGCTAGCACAGATAGCCCTCGAGTAGCTTTGTGCGAAATTCCAAAACAAACAAGTTATGCTTCGAAGTACTTGACTAAATTTCTGAAATTATTTTCCTGACATTACCGTTGCTAACGTATTCTTAGATATTCATTATTGACGCCACTGTTGTTGAATATTTCTTTGTAAATATTCAGTCACAGTCGTTGAAGATATTCAGGTAACAATATTTAGATGTCATACATTTTTAATGAGTCTTTGAAGGGTGTAAATGATTATTATTTTTTTCTCCTTTATGTGAGATTTCAAACAAACTCATTTCGTCAGACAGATAAGATGTTTTTGTTGGTGTTGAAAATAGGCAAAAACAACACAATAGACAATCTGTAGTATGCCTAAAAATGGTATTGGAAGTTGGATTCTCGTCTTTCAAAACCGTTGCAATAGACGACGTGGTAGGCTTGGTAATGAGTGTATTGGATTCGAAATTTTCGAATCAGGAGTTCGAATCCACCCCCCGTCAGATAACAGTGACTTTCAGGAAGACAGAAAGAGTACTATTAGTATTAGAGTAAAAATAATTAATTTAGTTGTAATGACCTTTTATGTTAAACAAATTTCGGAATTTGGCTTCCGCATACGAACTGTTGAAGAGAATGAAAATAAAAGGATCAGAGAAGGATGTGGAAGTTGTGGGTGATTTATTGACAAGATATATGGTTAGAATAATCTGTTGGTAAATGAGGATAAAATAATTAGATTATGCTATTTGGGAGAACAGGTGGAGAATATAACTGACAGAGACAAAAGAGGAAAAATAATAAAGGTGGCTCATAGAAATGAATTTTTTTTTTTGTAATGGTGTATGTAGGGGCTAATAACATAGGCAAAGGTAGGTCAGATAATTGATAAGTGTATTGGATTATTAAAGGTATTTATACTCAAAGAAAAGATCATTACTTTTTGTTGAGATATGACAAAGTATTAACTGTGTAGATGAAGTTATAAGTAGGTCACTAGGGTTAAATGATAGGTTTATATTTTAGTAAGTAAATTGTAAGGATAAGCAGACTGACTGAACTTGTTTGCATCAGTTCAGAGGAAGAAGGAAGCTTTTGTATTTACATTTAAATACTGTAGCAGCTGGTTTGTTTTCTAAGACTATTAACTTAGCTCTAAGGGAGGTTTTAACCTAAAACTAAACAGTAGTGAGGGCCAGAAAAAGCTAAACACAAATACAGTAAGAGGAAATGAAAGATTTACCATGGTAAGTTAGTACAGAACTAGTAGAAAAGGATAGAGTTGATTGTTACTTTTGTAATGCTAGTAGTATAAGAGAAAAAGTATATGATTTTAAAAGACTAGTATGAAAAAATAATTGTGATATAATAGGAATTACAGAAACATGTGGATGATTTTGATAAAAGAAGCTTCTTTGATATATAGGGTTACAGAGTGAGGAGAAGCTACATGTGTTAATTATTAGTTGCATTGTTTTGATATTGAGTACACGAAAGATAATTGAAAGGAGACAAAATCCATTGGGGTTTCTGTTAGTGGATATAGAGGAAAAAGACTTTCAATAGGAATTTCTAAAACAAGCGTGTTTAATAAAGTATACTTGGCTAGTCTGAGAGCTCAACACATATCATGTTAGGAAAACATGAAAATTTTACCAAATATCTTTCTGTCACTTATTATACATCATGTCTTTCTTGTCTCGGTTTTTCATTATAGATGTAATTAAGTTAAATAACATTGAATATATTTGAAAAAAATTAGTTTTTCGAAGGAGATATTTCTAAATGTTGTCCATAAATTAAAAAAAAATGTTGTTATGAATTTAGAATAATTCATCTAAATTTTAATATTATGTTGAAAATTGGTAGACACTTTCAAAAGTTAGAATTTACCAGAAATCGATAAGGCATTACTGTTCTCATTTTTGTTCACAACTAATTATATTGTGAACATCATTTCATTTTTATTAAACTTTTCTGCTACCGTGTTGTCTTAATGGATTACACTGACTATGTTACAAGTTTTTCTTTGTCTGTAAATAAACAATGTGTGGATGATGCTTTCACTAAAACTGCATTTTTCCAGTGTGTAAAGAGAGAAACATCTTTTTCTTTCACATAGGCTGGTGACCAGAGTCAATTAAAGACACTGTGGTCACATCCATGCTTTCCTGCAAAAGTGGTGTTGTTATTTTGGAAATGATCCTGTCTAAAATGAGGATCTATATATGAACATATTCAAACATTTTTAACTACTTCAAAAGAATATTGAGACTGTAAGCATTATTATATGGTATGCTTAAGCAGCATCAACAATTCTTGATCTTTCTTTGCATTCACTTCTGAATACCATAGAGTAAATTTTACAGAAGGTACGTAAAACAGATATGGTTAAGTGTTATCAACTGAGAATTAGTATACTCTCTTATTAGGGATAGTATATAGAAATATGATATTTTGTGATATTTTATAAAGTGACACAATACATAATATAACTATGAATATAATAACATATATTTTTAATTTTAATCTGTTACGCCTCTTTAATTATAAGTCATAAAATAAAAAAGTTCCAAAATAAAATAGCTATATGTAAATTGAACATGGTGTATCCAAATAGACAATTGGTATAGGTAGTGTAAGGTGTAACATTCATTTGCACTTTGGTTGATATATTTTCATTTTGTCTCTTTGATTTTCAAGTGAAGATCATGAGGACCCATTTACTGTGGCCTGTTTGCTGCTTCATTTTTTAGTAGAGTTTATCAACCCTGTAGAGTGTGACATCTCTAGCCACACTATACATGTAGCACTTCTGTTAAGCTGGTTCAGATTCTGGACTGTGCTGATTTACACTCTTTCTTGCAACTCTTTATAAACAGACATTGTATTTTGATACCAACAAAGTGTGGTCTTCCACAAATATGTCACTATACTATTCCATTGTATACAATGTCTCATACTATTGGTTCATTTTGAGTGCTTCCTGAAGGAGATTTATTTATACAAATAAATTTTGCTTTTGTGATCCCTTCACTATTTCAGTGCTGGATCCACACTTCCCTTAGTGCATCATTTCTTGCTCTCAGGGAGTGAGCTGTGCTATTAAAGAGTCACACTTTATATAGTGGAGGATTTTCGTGTACTTATTAGAATGCAGCAGTGTCATATACACACGAGCTTAACTGAAAGTCTTGAAGCTAGTGGGAAGTGAAAACATTTGTATAAAGAGGGCAGCACTGAATGTGAAAATTATGTGTGAGTAGTCGCATATTTGTCACCAATACAATTTCAGTGTATTTGAGCAAATTGTAAAATGCTTACGTTGAAATGAAATTTCAGTACCTCAAATTTGAAGACATTTGATGCTCTTTAGTTTAGTATTGTGGAAATATTTTGGGTTTTCTGGCAGTGGAGAAAATAGTTGAGCAAACCTTCACAAAAATAAATTTGTATAGGCTGATTAAAAATATATCATTGACACGAGTGGAATGGAATGAACATGTCTTTGTACATATGCTGGCATTATGAGAAGGTGAATATGCAGAAAGTGCAGAGAAAATCTGTGAAAGGAATTAGTAGTTTTATCTTTTGTAAATTTAACATTTTTAATATGTTTTTTTTGGATGGAATTGTTTAACTGTGTTAAATTCAAGTAAATGACTTATTTATCACAAATGACTTTTGTTAAAATGGTTGTGTATGTTGTTTGAAAAATATTTCTTTTATACCATTCAATTAGAGATGTGGTGCAGATTTTGTGTTTTGCAATGTATTTATCTTAAAGTGGCTTATGTATCATGATATGATAAATATAACACTATAATAGATCTACCATCTGACATCATACATTTGATATAGTTTATAGCAGTTTTTGTCAAAATATTAGATTGCCTGTTACTCAATAAATCTCATGAAAAAATCGCACTTCACTTAAAACCGTGTAGCTAATACACAAATGAAGATATCTGCAACTGGGAAATTGCATAGTAATCAGCAGATCTGTGCAAACCTAGCAACACCAAGCAGATTCCCCTGGAACCAACTGGAGCCATGCAATTCAAACAGTCCACATATTTTTTTAACATCCCTCCATAGAGAGGCTGTACCATCACCTGAAAACCTAAAATTATAAAAAAAATTGGTTTTTTTAAGAAGCCATAGCTCTAAAACTTAATATGATACAAGCTGAATTGTATCATATTATGTCTTAAAAGCTATGACTTCTTAAATAAACCAATGTTTTTTATGATTTTTGGTTTTCAGGTGAGTTTACAGCCTCACTATGCAAATTCTCAGAGAGATAAACTTGGTTTGAGACCATTTTTGAATTCTGTGAGATTAATTCAGTCAGTGTAGCGCATTTCAGCCTTCTACCACCATTACTGTTGCAGCTTCAAGTAGCCAAGTTTGCCACAAATTAACTAAATTTTACAGGGCTGTAAATCAGAAACAATTAAAGATATTGATCTAATATTTGGCAATATTTTATTATATGGGTAGATGAGCATATGTGAATGTTTTCAAGGCATTCTGAAGGGGTCACCTGGAAAATTTCCAAAATGTAGATGATTTAACATGGAATAACCCTGTACCCTCGGACTTCACCACCTTTAACTTATTACATTTGTCTCAAACATCCTGACATTTTTCAGTTTCCATACAAGATATCCAGATTTATGCAGCTTCTTTTCTGTGGCACCTTCGTGTTGAATCTTGTTAACTTCAAGAACAAGCTGTATCAGTAAAATCACATTTACATGAAATCTGACAAAAAATTGTATTGACTAGATAAGACTTTGAGGGTTATATATGTTCTGTATTGTTATACAGTATTACATTGCTGTTGCAATTTTACTGAAGATTTTCATTTTATGTACTTCTGATTTCTTATTAACAAAACATTTCTGTCATTTCTGGACTGTGACTCACACTTTGTAAGAAAAACTGAAGTATAAATAAGCAATGTAATTTTCACTTTTGGTATACGTAATTCGAATACATTAAACATTCAAAACTTGTAATTCTGTTTATCTCTTTTTACTGTTCTTAAAATGTTAAGTTGTATATTCTTAAATGATCAGATTTGTGGGAGTATAACAGCTCCACAGAATAAAGCACATTTATCAATAAAATTTTACACTTAGCAATATGTTAGGAATTTTCTGTTCATCTCAAAGAATAGGTTCTTATTTGTTAAAAAATTGTCATCATTAAGAATACAATTAACCAACTCTTGTTTCTTTTATGGTTTGTTTTTGTATTTGAAGACTCATTATTACACATTTCAAGTCTCATCATATGGTACAAGACCATAAAAGGGTAAGAGCTATTAATAGAGAACAGCTTTGGAGATGAATAAAAGTAAAGCTTAGTTATCACTGGATAAAGATTATCAACTAGTTACATGAGGAATAATTTATGTTTCTGTGATAATGTGATTTAAATGTAACTTCTGTACCAATGAACAATATAATTTAGTGGAAAGTTTAAAAGACATTGACATAAGTCACAGTCTTAGAAGTTTATTATAGTAGTTTTAGATACTGTCTTCATTCCTGTAAATATTTTCACATTAGGCCTCTTTGTATGTGTAGATGTCAAAGCTCATGTTTTTTGACATTTTAGAGAGTACCATTCAACATAGTATTGTATATTTGATGTCAGTTATTAAATATGTGTTTATTTTATACTTTATTACTGATTTAGAAACATTTTGTGGTACGTGAAAGTAAGTAACAGATGCAATATATATTATAGTATTTACAAAAACATTAGGTATGCATTTCAAAGGGCTGTTCAAATACAATATGGAGATCATTCAATCACAAAAAAAATCATATTTTTCATATGAGCATTGACTTGTGCTTTGATATATTAATCTAAGTCAAACAGGTATAATCAATTTGTAGACATATCTTTGTAACTCATCTAGTTTTTTGTGCATAACAGACTTTTATGTTATACTGAAAGCTTGCTATGTTTCTTGTGCATACATATGATAGATTTTGAATTTTATGAAGTATTCCTTTTTCAATATTGGGTCAGTTGATTGGACCAGTTCCATGCATGCTGGATTCGGTTGTATTTGGTCACAAATTGTGACAGTTTTTTAGTGTTTGAGAAGACATTACACAAGCCTTTTTATGTTTTAAGAGTGTACAGTAGTAACAGTAAAATCATATTGGTCCAAATGTAACTCATATGTGAAGTATTGAACATTATTGTTAAATGTATCATATTCAAGTAACACAAATAAATAAAAGAAGTTTGAATTTATGTAGAGACAAAATACACGTAAATTAATTTTCACCATCAATACTGTTAGCAAAAATATTGTTAAGTAAATGTTTGTCCTTTTTTACATACAAGCGTCTTTTTTTCTGTATATTTTGGAGTGAAAACAACAGGTTCCTGTATTTATATTTATGATTGGCTTTCCTGCTCCATTGTTGTTGTTTTTTAACTTGTTGTCAATGTTTTATTCCCCTTGGTGTGGATTCCTGTACTTGGTGAGAGGACCTCCGAAGAAAGGTTCTGTTTTTTTAGTATACATTCTCTGAGATCTAAACATCTACTCACATGTTTGCCGTGTGTGGCAACCCATGAAGGGGAGGAGAGGATTCTGGTAGTTGAGGGGTCCAACTTTAACACACCATCTTAGTTTTAAATTCATATAGACAGATGGCCTTAGGGCGGCCCCTCTTTGGGTCAATTGTATGGCTCTCTTGGGCTAGGGTCAACCAAATACAAGTGTTGAAAGTTCACTGGCTTTGCTGCAGTGTCCTTGCTTGACGTTGTAGTGCATCTCCTCACAGTGGGTTGGGCCAGAGGGCACCAAAATTTTCTATTTTCTTATGGATCCTCCAAACAAAAATCCAAATAAAATAATGAAAAAACAGCCAATAGGTAAAGGACCACGTCTTGACGTTTCTGAGGAGCAATCTTTAACATCTGTACCACCTGTTGTACCTCATTTTCTTATTCTACATTTTCTTTCAGAGAAACCTTCAGGGAAAATGTTCCCCTTTTTTTATTCAGAAGGGACTGGAGAGACTTGCTGTCTCTCCAAAGTCAATAAGGAAACTTTGATCTGGTGACATATTGGTGGAAACATCAGAGATTCCTGCTGGTTTCTCCACTTAAGGGGTTTTCAGCAGTGAGGCGTATCTCCGCTTACAAATATGGAGTTATATTGCTGACCAATATCTTTATTCTGAAATTTACATCACCACGTGCACCTGCCACCATCACGGCAGGTTATCTAAATTGCAGGGTATGGCCGTACATTCCAAACCCTCCCTGATATTTCCAGTGTCATAGGTTCGGTCACTCAAAGATGTCATGACGTGGTTTCCTGACATGTGCTCATTGTGGTGGCAAGGACCAGGATGCATATGAGTGTGAAACGGACCCACATTGTGTCAGTTGCAATGGCTTTTACTCTTTCTACTCATAGCTCCGAACCAGGACTGGAAAGGCCAACTTCAGGTGACTGACAGTGGGTTTTGCACTTACCTGTTAGTCTTACTGGTAGGTTATTATAATTACCATTATGTTACAGAAAATCCTTTAGGACTTCACTTACCGTAGTTTCTCTCTTAACGTTGTGGACTAGATGTCAACATTGGTTTTATGCTATTTATGTTTTTAAACTCTGTTTTGTTTTACCTTCATTTCATTTTATGAATTTTACTACATTTAATTTACTTTTACCTTTTTACCAGATGTTTGGTGCAGATAGCCTAGCTGCTTTGTGCCATTAAACACTAAATCAACCAACCAATCAATGTTTGATTAGTAAAGACTGTGGAACAATACTATAAAAATAATTGTTTTTATATAAGAAGAATGGAATAGAACTTTCTCAACTAATGATCTGTTAATGTATCATTTATATTTCCTGAATAAAACTGAAATACATGCCAGGTTTATCTCATTTTTATTGAAAATTATATTTTCATTTTTTGACAATCATATTTTATCTTTCAGCAAATTGTGAAGATTGTAGAAAATGAACCTTAGAGTGAATTAGAAAAAGTTTCTCATAGTGCTCAAAAACAGTTGAACTGTTGAAGAATCACTTTTTAACAGATCATCTACAGGAATAATTCAAGAAAATTCAACAAATCCATAAAGTGAGTTTAGCTTAGTTTTAGAACAAGCACAGAATATCTGGTCTGTTCTGTTGTGCTCTTAAGTCCTCTCTTGATTTGTAGAGATTCCAATATACTAGAAATTCTTTCATTATCTCCAGATGTATTTATTTCTTACTTGAAGAAGTTAAACCCATGAAGAAATATTGTTAGGACATCCACTCATGATCCTTCAGTACATACCCCACATTTTGCACCTTTAACTTGTGAGAGCAGAGGACCAGGAACACAAAATCCAATGCCAGATTTAGGTTAAAGACCCCTGAAACACCTGTTTCTAGATCAATATTATATTTGATTTAACCTTGTGGTGCATTATACCTCCTCTTAGTGATGGGGGTGTGGGTGGTTGCTAGAAAATCGGAAAATTTGAAGGTCAGATGAGATCATGAATAAAATCTGTGCTTCCTCATTTCTATTTTGATTTATTTACATCATGAATAAAATGCATGATTTTAATAATTTTGAGCATCTATGAGTGTAATATAACATATGCCTTTAAAAAACTTTGTAAAAGTTATTCTTTGTAAAAATAAATAGCTGTTTGACAAATTTTCCGCTTTTCTAGCGACCACCCTGTGTATAGATAATGACCCTACTTGAGTTAACCAGAATCGCACTCAAAACGTTTTGTTTTGCCATCTTCAAAACTGTAGGAAAGGTATGTGGAGAAGTGAACAAATTCACAAACATGTCTCCCAATGGAACAGCAGTATGTCTGTAGAATCACACTGCTAAATACCAGGTTTCAATACCCATGGTGGGCAGAGCACAGATAGTCTATTGTGCTGCTTTATGCCTAATTCTAAACAAATAAACACATATTATAAATTAATACAGGATACATTAATCCATTTAATATTCCTAAGACATCCACACATTTTTCTGAAGATTTTTTCATAGCTTTAGAATGACCTTACTTCTTGAAATTGTATGCTAATTCTGTAGCTGAGAGACAGTTAAAGGGTTTTGGGTCCCTACAGTTTTTTTCCTTTTGCATTTCATATTTGGCAAATGCTGTCATTTCTGCATTTGTATGAGCTTTGAAGAAAAAGTAATGTCTTGTTTTAGATTATCAAAGATTTTTGCAAGACTAACCTCAGTGTCAAGTAAAATTGTTTTTTATATTTCAGAGCTAGATATAAAAGTAGTCAGTTACAGAAAAATATATTTTAAAACAGCATAAGATGTTTTACTGTGATTGTGTGGCTGTTAAGTAATTATTTTCTTTCTCTGTAATTATCACTTGAAATCTCCCTTTCAAGATGTTAAGTATGTGTGGTTATCAGATGTGTTTATTGAATAGTTAGATCCAAAGTCAGATATCAGGACTTGCTTGTATTATAATTCATTATTAAGTTCCTGACTAAATACTAGGAAAGAGACCTTTAACTTTACTGTTCTGTATATTTCCACCTTTGTTTAATTTTTTTCTGTGAATGTTATGGTGTTTTAGTGAGTTACATTTTAAATTTAAATGAACTACTTTCTTATCACGGTATATGAATAAGTTTGTCATAAAAACATAGTTAATAATCCAAATTTTAGTAACACATCAGGTTTCAGTCCTTAATTTTACAAGGCAACATTAGTACGAGAATTGTGACTTTTCTTCTTGACATCCTTATTCTCCAATGTAATTACAATCTCTCTAAGAAATATTAAATTTGAAATAAATTTCTTATGATATTAACAGTGTTCAGGCAAAGAACAATTTTTATAGCTTTCAATTTTATTTAGTTACAGAGCTACAAAATAGGAAATCATACCCCACATTTACACTGACCCATCAAATCCTGTTTTTCAGAATTGCTGTTAATTTTCTCTGTGTTTAATACCATATTTTTATATTCAACAGGAAGCAAAGGTTTAAATTTATCAAATGAGATAAATTATTTGCTGTATTGGGAATTGTCTATTTTCACTTGCAGTTCAAACTTTATTCCCATGCAAACACATCAATGAGTATATCTGATTATAACCTTTTTAGGTTTGATAACATAAAATAAGAAATAATAGATTTTTATGAGGTATGCTTGCAAGCAACACGTAAGCAGTCTTATGTGATTCAGTGGGGAAATATGATCACATTTACCAAGTAAATTACAAATTTTATGGTGAGATTATCAGTTAAATATGATTCAAAAGGTCAATAAAACTATAAGTATAAACAGATATATACTGTTATACATTTCAAGACATTTAGAATAAAGAAATGTTTCATGTTACAATCTGAAGTTATTCTAGAAAGAAAAGTGTAATTTAAATATTATTGATTTTTTTATTTGGTGGTCACAAGGTCAGTCAAATGGGACAACCTCATATAAAGTTACAGTAGAGAAAATGACAGATAAAATATAATGTTTTACTGATAAAAACATTTCAAATTTTGTTAGGAGATTTTAAGAGGTTATGGAAATGAAATTTTAGATTTTTTCAGGTAAGTGGAAGTACTTTCTAATTTTAACATAAAAATCATTTTGTACTCTGAGCAGCCAACACTTTGACTCCATATGTTCATGGAGAAATACTTATTGAAAATACTTCCTTAAAAATTCTGTAATTTGTCAAAAAATGTCTCATGATGACTACTGAAAGTTTTTGATATTTAGTAGAGATGAACAAAACTTACAAGTTATTGAATGGACACTATAAAGGGCAATTTGGGATCACAAACTTAGTTAACCCTTTCACTGTGTGCTTGGTATAACATACATGAGTTCTTCTACACTTTTTCATGCATTAAATGCTTGTGCTATAACCATTTATACAGCATACGTATTTCTACAAAAGTTGATATCCTTTTAGTAAAGATTACAGATTGTTTAATGAAATATTTTTGCTAGAAATGTGTTTGCAAAAACAGTGTCTGTTTCGTTACTAGTCTGAATGTAAAGGGATTTCTTGTTAGGTTTAAGAGAACAATTCTTCATCTACAAAATCTCAAATATTATTTACCTTATCTCTAAAACATCGTAAATACATTTCAAACACTTATTGATGACGAGAAACCCAATTGAAATTAAAATGTATCTCGGAAAGGCTGTTATGGGTATTGACACTTTTATTGAAAAGGAGAAAACAACGTTTCAACCTTCCTATGTCATCTTCAGGTCAAATGGAAATTCAAACGAAAGCTTTGAGTCTTCAATGCCCTTAAAGAAAACAAACAGAAGAAATCAATGGAGTAGGGGCAATTAATAAAACATTTTCTGCAAGCCACGGTTGGTTATTTTGTTTTAAAAAATGCTCTGTGGTTCATAATGTTTGTATTGTAGGTAAAAGTCTAAGTGAAGATGAAGATGCTGCTGAAAGTGTCATATTAAATTTATAGGAATTATTGAAAAAGTTTGGTGCAAAGATAACCAAATTTTTTTATATTGATGAAACTGGTTTATCATGGGAAAAATTGCCTTCTAGAACTTTTCTATCAGAAAATAAAAAAAAAAACCTCAGCCCATTTACAAAATGTCAAAAGATTGTTTGACACTTTTGTTAATTGGAAATCCATCTGGCGATTTTAAATTAAAACCCGTGCTTGTGAATCATATGGAAACCCCTTGAACATTTTGCCTGATTGTGCAAGCCATTCCTGTGGCTTTGAGTCCGAAATTAGGGATGTTTTTCAAGACATCAAAATTGGGCACAATATTGAATTTGAGTCTTTGAAAGTGGATAATGTTTGAGAGTGCATTTACACACATTCTGAAGCTCTCGACAATGATACGCTCCTTAATTTAGACCAAGATTGGGCATATCAGGAAGAAGACAAAAGTCCATACTGTAACGAAAGTGCTAGTGATGAGCAGGAAGAATAATTTCTCTTACAGGAACTTGCAAAAATGTTTCGGGCAGTAGAAACTGCTACAAATTTAATTATGAATCATGATCCAGACCGAGAACACTACGAAGAAATGAAGAAAGAGAAAATGGTGCAACTAAGATTTGTAGATTTTCTTTAAACAGTAAAGTTTTACACTTTTCATTTTTTTAAAATAAAATATTCATTGTTTTAATTTTTCAAAATAAAGGTTATCAATGAATATTGTTTTTATTTTACCTCATAACTGTTTGTGTTTTTTTCTAAGTAACGAGGCTTAATTATTTCTACTATGAAGAATTTCTTATAATACCCACGTACCATTATTTTTCCTATTGAAACTATTCCATGTTCACTGCTGATCCAATCAATGCAGGAGTTTTTTCAATGCATCAACCACACTGTGTGAGGCATTACCGAATATTCCATTCTGTAATTTTGTACCTATCAAGAATAAGGCTAATCATGTGACTTGTTAGTTTACCATTAGAAATGTGTAAATGCAGAGACGAAGTGATATCAATGGACCTGTCCGTCCAATAGGTACTTTGTATAGAAAGTTCGTGTGGGCTCCATACATAACAACCTACTAATTCAAATGAATTATATGTATGTTCGTTGTTATTTATTTAGTGTTATAGCTGTATTACGTTTTTATAGTGTGTGGCAATTAAGATACAACATTCAGTTTTCTGAACTCGTAAGAATAACACTATACAACAGTTCTGCCCAATAAGAAATGCATGGGTACATAATAACACAAATTGCAAGTACTGATTGGTTAGAAGTTCAATAAACAAAATTCTTTTTTCTTTCTTTCTTTATTTTATGGGTGTACATAAACCTAAATAATTAGACCACAGAATATTGAATGAGGACTTGAGGTATTGCGTGTATAAGTTTGGGAAGTTGTTACCTGGATTATCTTTGGATGTTGTCATTAACATAGTTTAATTATAACATGCATACCTTTTCTCTTGCTAATAGTTACAATTCTGAAATCAATATTTGTTCTTTGTAAAATTTTAACAGAAAGCATTACGTGGTATAAATGATAACCTTCAGTGAACATTTACAGTGAAAATATCAAGTTAGTATTGTATTAATCTCAATTTAAGTAATGGTTTTACGTGTACTGATAGTTTTTTCAACTTCTTGTTGATTATAAACATCTGTCACAAATCATGGGTGAATTAACTTGCCCATCAAGCTGGCAAAGTGAGATTATATTACTGTTTTTATTTATTACATTTATAATACTATATTCTATATCTAGTTCCATGAAAACTTTCAACAATTAGAATAATGTATAACAATAATATTCAAACCACTTTAATTTTGACATATCTGTTGCATACGACATGTTTCACTCATCAATAAAGTGCATTGTTGTTATGTTTTTTTATGTGGACTGAACGCAACAGAAAGACACAGATAACAGCTTGGGACTCAGCACATGAAACAAAACAAAAACTCAACATACTAAGAAACCAGATAAACACAGCCATAAAACTATGCTCACCAGATAAAATTAACGATGAATTAGATAAAATAAAACAACACTTCATCAACATTAATAAGTTTCCTCCACAAACCGTAGAAAACATTACACGCACACACCTAGACAGAAAGCAAAATCAACCAACAAAAGTAAATATATCTCACGAATCAAAAAATCACGAAACCATATACTGCTGTATACCATATATTCCTGACATCAGCAAACAAATAACCAACATTTGGCAAAAACTAGTAACAAAATATAACATTCCAGTTAACACTAAATTTATTCAAAAACCAGGCACAAAACTAAGGTCTATACTATGTAAGAACTACACTGACAAACACCACACCAACATTATTTATAAAATACAATGTGATAACTGCCACGACTTCTATATAGGAGAAACAAGTAGAAAAATGGAAACCAGATTCAAAGAACATAAAAAGTCACCTTCACACGTTTTCGAACACTGCAAGTCAAATGGACACAACATAACCATAGAAAACACTAAAATACTAAATAAAGAAACAAACATAAACAAACGAAAAATTAAAGAAGCCTTACTTATACAACAACTCAAACCCAAAATAAACCAATATAAAGGAACACCATTATACCTATATTAATATTATAGACAAAATTATATATTCAAACCGCGCCCTCTACATTGCAACACTCAATTATACAACCCCTCCCAAACATGTGGTCAGCTTCCGACCAGTAACCCTTTCTTTGTGAACCTGACGATGACCGAAGAAGGTCGAAACGTTGTTCGCTCTTCTATTTGAAGTGTTTTCTGGGCCCATAACAGCCGTTTTTGCATATAAAAGTGCATATAAAAGATAACAGCTTATATAATTTATTACAATAAACTATTATATGTGTGACAGATATAAAATAAATTATATAATAACAATGACAAATATTCAGTTTCAACCTTCAAAATTAATTACAATACCAAATGGTACTGGCCTGTGTCCAATATAATGATCCAGAATGAAAGTTCAAAAGTCCAGATCAGAAATCCAAAATTCCAGTCTAGGGGGTGAATTTGGTCCCACGAAGAAATTCAGAAGTTTGAATGGAGAAGTCCAGAAACAATTCACAGTCCAATAAATTTGACGAAGTTCTTTTTATGATGTCTTTGATGAATGTCTCAAATTTGTCGTTTTCCAACTTGCCTTGGTCTCTTCTAAACAGTACTGTACGTGTTGACCTTCAGTGTAACCAGTAATTCGAATGAATCGTAAAGATTGACGAAATAAAATCACAGTTTCTGTAGATCCAGCTCCAGTCACAAATCCAAGTTGAATAAACACACAGCAAACGTTGAAAATTTCTCAAACGAAGACAATATCTCTCGAATCAAATGAAAACAAATGACTGACTCTCCTCGCATTGCTGTCTGTTTATATACTAGTAGGCCTACTGTGTTCTCGAACAATCGCGTAACTTCCACAGAATTCCAGAGTAATCTGCGCATGTCTGTTTTTGCACGAGGCTCGTCTAGACACCAGGCAAAAATACATTCTATTTATAGACAAATGATCGACCTACCTAATTCTAGACATTTCTATATGAATAACAACATATTTTATTGGTTTGAACTTCGAAACAATAATATAAACAACAACATGGCATTCCAAACGCTTTATACATAACAATTATTAAAAGATATAATATGCCTGATACTAACATATGATAACAAGCAAAGTACTTATGTCATGCTGTGCCATCTTGAGAAAAGGCTTTCACTCCATATATTCATCGCTGAGTAGTTAGTGTGAGAGAATCATATATCAAAAACATCGGATTTTAATATTAGTGAAAGAGTACATATAACCAATTGTGAAACTTTGCATTAAAAAACAAGCAAAAATAATTTAATTCAAAGTGCCAGAAACGTACATACTGAGAAGCAGTTTGATATATCATTAAATTTATCAATATGTCAAGATTTTTAAATAAAAATATGGCTGCTATAAAGAAAGACAGGAAAGCAGTTCTGAAATCAGAGCCAAATAAATGTTTTTTTTATAGAGTAAGTGAGATAAAATCACTTTTCAATGTATATGTTGTCCCAGAGTTTTAGCCATTTTTTATGTAATTGTTTGAGATTGGTCTATACTCATATAAAAATCTTACAAAGCCATGGAGAAGATCAGTGTCTTGAAACTATGGAAGTTGATCTTTCAGCGATAGTTTGTAACTACCCATCATGAGCAAGGAGTCTACATGTACATTATTTTTATTTTCTCTCAACATGAGATTACATCATCAAAAAATTTTAAATATTATGCAATAGTTAAACTTACACTTTTAGTAGCTTGACTTTATGCTATAACTTGAGAAAATATTTCAGTTCTGCATGATACTTCATGGTACTATTTTACAAAAGTGGATACTATACTTTCACATGATCAATGTCTAAATTTTATCACATTGAAATCATTATTTTAACAGCTGTCTTTATGATTTTAATAAATGTGCTGTGATAGTGTAACTATACTTCCATGTATGATGACGTTATCAATCTCTTAAGTTGAAACTGTTGTTTTCTGTATTTAAAAATGTATTAGTACAGTTTGTTACATCTAAAATCTTAAATGAACATCTCACTATTTATCCATCTATTTTCTTTACAAGGTCACAGTTGAATTAAACTTGGAGAGTGTCTTATGTTATTAGATGTTGATCACTGGTAAACATACCTTTAATCTTCAGTGGTAACACAAATCTTGTGGAACTATGTAATATATTTCTATACTATTGATAACTTCTTTAAGACATTGTCCTGTAGGGTACTTGTTGTTTCTGCTATCATTTGTAAAACTTGCATATTATTCAAACGTGGCAGTTATTATCATGAAAACATGTTATCACCTTACAACTAAACATAATAAAGAAACAATTGTTTTGTTTAACTTTACTGTTGTATAAAATATTAATTAACATGAATTTTTATATTCTCCATGCATAGAGTTTGGAGACTTTTAAGAATTACTAAAGTCGTACCCTTAAAGAGACAGTGATTATACAGTATACAAACTACTGTGAAAATATCTATGTTGTTATCGTATATACTTCAAACAGCCTTTAACTAAGAAGAGAAAGGTGATTAGAGCTTGTCAATTGTGATGTTTTAGAACACTTTCCAACTTGGTTTAGAAAATATATACAATAGTTGTTAAATTTAAAAAAACTTGGAAATAATACTGTGAATGAATTTAACAACATTTTTTGTGAGGCTCAAACTCTGTGTAGTGACTTCAAATTGACATCATAATGCCAAGGCAAGTTAAAAAATAGATGTACCATGTAAATCCACAAATCACTAGCCCTGAGGAGTACTTTCGTATTATTGTATTTATAGCATTTGTTGATCACTTTCTTTCACAAATATGTGATCATCTGTCCAGTCACAAAATTCTTCTTACAAACTTCACATCTCTACTACCATCAGGATGTACCACAGAATGGTCGGAACCTACAACACAACAATATGACCAAATTAAAGAGTTGGTCAATATATACAAGGCTGATATTGACAGCACTTCACTAGCTCTAGTAATTGAACTTAGGGTTTGATACAAATCACTTGTGAACAACAGACCAAAAAAATGTCATAGATGCATATGCAATGTGCAATGCAGAAATGTTCTCAGTCATTTCTAGACTGTTGAAAGTATTTGCCATGCTGCCTGTGCTAACAAGCTCAGTGCAGCATTTGTTTTCAACTCTCAGAAGACTCAAAACATATTTGAGAAATACCACCACTGAAGATTGATTGAATGGCCTGGCCTCATAATATGTTCACCATGATATTAAAGTTGAACCAAACTGTGTTTTAGATGTCCTGGCAAGAACAAACAGGCGTTTGAGCCTTTCATAGATATTCGATTGTATTTCTCTAGTTCTGAAAAAAACTTGGTGTATTAAAAGTGTTCAATAAGAAATTTGAATTTGACCATTTGTTGTGTGTGAAATTATCTGTCATGCAATCACAGATCTTTATGAAACTTCACAGATGGTAACTGAACTTGTCTAAAATGTTTGGGTCCATGAGGGGGGGTTAACCCCACCCTCTAACCCCATTGGCCATGCCCTTGTATAGAAGCACTGACTTATAATTTACAGAAAAGAATTGTTTGTTTTTGAGTTTTGCACGAAGCTACTCAAGGGCTATCTGCACTAGCCATCTCTAATTTAGCAGTGTAAGACTAGAAGGAAGGCAGCTAGTCATCACCACTCTCTTCCAACTCTTGGGTTACTCTTTTTACCAACGAGTAGTGGGATTGACTGTTCCGTTATAACACCCACTTGGCTGAAAGAGTATGTTTGATGTGATTGGGATTTGAATCTGTGACCCTCACATTACAAATCAAATGCTTTAACCCACCTGACCATGCTGGGCCTACAGAAAATGAAACAAGGTGTATAAGTTTATAATACATGATACTCAATAATAGAACCTTTTTTTATAAAAATTGGACTTAAACATTTATGTCTTGATATGTAATACTGACTTTGGACTAAGAAACTTATGAACATTTTTTGTTTTTTTTTTAGAAGTAATTTTAAATCATTTGTGAAATTTGTTGGACACCCTTGGTTACTATTTAGATTGTTTCATTTTTATATCTGTTAACAACTTATGGAATAGTTTCTCTGATGCAGTGATTTTTACTGTTTTTTTTAGTTCTATCAGGATTTTATTTTATAGGCAACATGATTGGTAAAGAAACATATTTGTAATATCTGTTCACCCTGTTCTGATATTTTTACACTAAGTTTGATTTAGCTTCCATTTTATATTCCACAGAAAAGTGCTTGATTTTTACCACAATATTCATAGGTTTGATTATTTTAGAGACATGACTGTTAAACAGACAATTAAATTAAAAATTACGTAAGTGTAAACTTCCTTTATGTATTGTGTGGTTTCCATTTTGTTGAATGACAAAAATGCATATACAATAATATTAGGAGCAGGTAATTATCACAGTGAATTAGCCAATAAAATACATTGTTTGCATAACCTTATTGCTACTGACCAATCACAAAATTCACAGGCAGTTGAGAACCGTGATTGGTTTAGTAATTAATTTTATGTTACTACAAGGTATTTTAACATTTTTGCATATTGAATCATCTTTATTGGAACAGATACTCTGGTACCTTAAAGCTGAAAACATGACAAAGTAGACATGTAGTCGAATTAAAATATTTATAAAAATATAAGAATTTATATAGAAAGTTTAATAGCTTATAGATTTTGTTTTAAAAATAGCAGACACTTATAATAAGTTTTGTAAAACATTAATTTTTTGAAACAAGATAGTGTTTTCTTAGAACTAATATACAAATATATAATAAACACACATACAAACACTTATTAACATGCTGTTTGACCACCCTTATCTCTTAGACATCGGTGTTTGTAAAGTAGTGGCCATAGTAACAGTAGAATAAAATTGTCTATGAAAAATGAAAATAGGAAGTTAAAATAATGAATTTTAAGTTATGGAAAACTTGTTTCAGTTTAACAAAACTACAAAATCAGTTCATATAATTTCTTATATCTTGAGATTGGTTATTTCCAGTTAATATATTAAAATTTTGGTACTTTTCATGTTATGATAATTATAAGAATGCATAGTTGAAAGCACAGGATAAAATGTTATATCTTAGTCACAGGGTAAATAAATGTTTAGAGAAATGTCTGGTTTACTGAGGTACAGTGGAAATGAAGTTTATTTTACACATCAGTGAAGAAGAACTTTATTAGATTTATTATACCTATATATAAAATTGAAAATTCAAAAGTATTTTAATTCTTATATTTTAGGGCTGATATTCTAACATTTGGTATCATTCATTAAGTGAACTTCACAAGCAAAATCAGAAAACAAGTGTTCAACTTTCATTTCTGAGCAAACCTGAGAGTTCTCACCAACACATCAATTTTTTTTTAAATAGAATTTATATGCTAATTTCAAAGATTAGGTTTTTGTTATGTTAGAAACTATCACTCCTTGCAGATATGCTGATTTATGGTTTATTTTTCAAGTAATTTTCATTATTTTAAATTGGCCATTTGCTGACACCACCACAGTATAACCACATCCCTCTGTCATACATAATTCATCTTCTTTGGTTCCTTGAAAATTTCAAAGCAGTTGTTTTACTTCCATAATTATAAAGCCTTTTGCCACAGGTAAGTAAAAGTGAGCATGTCACAATGTTGTATAAGGTTATATTCAAATATTAATTAAATTACTATTATTATCATTTGTATACAAGTAAATTTGGCTTCAAATTTTTAATTTACCAAAAGACATAATTTTACCTTGTTCTCAGTAGAAATATATTGCCTAAAGAGTGTAAGTAACTGTTGCTAAGCTCAGATAAAATGGTGAAGAAATTGCAATTTCAAATAAATATTTTAGTTGTGATAGCCTTACAAGAAATTAACTTAAATTGTCAAAGAACTGACAACAGAGAAAAAGTGCTAGATGTAAATACTAAATTTTTAGTTGATGTATATTGTTTATTGTTATAAAAGTTACTAAAATGTAACAGTGAGAATATTTTTTTTACGTTTAATAAGTTTACATAAAAAAGATAATAAAAATTGACACACATGAGTCATTTGTGTATTACATTATTCAGTGCCATTACTTAATCTTTGTATTTCTTATGTAATTTATAGCTTGTATTGCAAATTATCACACACAATTCAAAGTCCAATAAACCAAGGAAATTCATTTTATGAGCTTTATGCTCATAATAATTGTAATTTTGTTACTGTTTTCAGTCATTCTAGAAATTTAGATTTGTACATTTTGAGATGGCTACAAGGTTGGTAAAGTCAGTAGAACATGTTTAGTGTTGTGGTAGAGAAAGGAACAAATATATAAAGTTTTGCTTTAAAAAAACATGACACTCTGGAAGTTCTAGAGATTGTGCTAATGAAAGTTGAAAACTAGGTGAAAAAATTTATTTTTAAATGTTAACACAAAAATTGCCCTTACAGTCTGAGTTACACTCTGATTTTCCAAAATACACAGACAAATCTATATAAGGACATTATTAAAAATGTTTGTGTTTTTAATTATTACAAAAGACTTTATTAATGTTTTCAAAATTTTAGCAGATACATTACTGTATTAGAATTGTAATGTGTATATTTTCATTGCCCATCTGGTGGTTACATGGTAAATGCAAGGTCAGTGAAATTAATTTAACCCATGTGGAGAGAGTTTGAAGTAAGATACTAAAAGTATAAGCTTTAAAATCATCAGTGAACTTTCCCTGTTAGAAGGTTACTGAGATGTAACAACGGTGAACCTACCAAACCAGTTCAGTACCTAACCAGGTTTATTTTGTCAGTCTTACCTTCCTGATAACATATGAAAGTGCTACTTTGTCTTGAGAGGTTCAGTAAAAACCCATCTGGTGCTGTTTATTAGCCTAATTACATACAAATTAATACATGTTCTGGATTATCCTTTTCCTTTCTAACAAGAAGCTCAGTGGTGGTAAGTTTGAACTTTCGGTGCTTAACAAAGATTCAGTGCCCATGGTGATCATAGTACAGACAGCTCATTAAGTATATTTGTGCTTAGCAGTAAATTGTTTTTCTTATGGCACACATAATAGTTAAGTTGCTCTATTCAAATTAGTGAAATGTAAATTTTATCACAACTTTATACTATGTTATCCTGTTACTAAAAAAAGTAATTTCTCTGGGTATAAGGGTTTGTAAATCTTTTTAGTTACCATTTTTTAATTAAGTATTGTTTGTTTTTTGGTTATCATTTAAACGTCACAAATCAGTAAATATTTCTCCTGAAATACGTTTTTGTCAGATTTTTAAGAATATTGGTAGGATGCTATAAAATTTATAAACATTTGCATTTTACATGTATAAGCATTTTTATATTTTACCCAGCAACTGGATTTGAAGACAAATTCAAGGTTCCTCCTGGAAGTTGGCTATGTCCCACTTGTATGATAAACAATAAATCTTCAGTTAGTAGATGTGCAGCCTGTGAAACTCCCAAACCTGGAAGCCTCATTCAGGTAGTGTAAATAACTCATTGATATTGTAAAGAATAAGGGGTGGTTTGTTTTCAAATATTTAAGAAGAGGGCATTTTAATTCTCTCACAATGGGCTTATGAATGTGTAAATTTATTTTTATTAATTCATCATAAATACTCAATTTTTAGTTAATTTTTGTTAAAATATAACAATGAAAAATATCTATAGAACAACGTGTATTCTGATATTTAAAATGTTAAGAAATTAATTTGTACTTGTGTGCTGAGTTTGCTAAGCCTCACTGCAAGCCATATTTATTCTCTTAAATAGATGGAAAGAGGAAAAATTATATTTTGTTTGTCAATTTCAAAGATGTATTTGAGGAAATGAAAAGAATTATGAAATTGCTGTACTGATACATACACACAAAATCATCTCTCTTCAGATCAACAACTTAACAGATTTCACTATATCCAGAGAAATTATAAGTTTCTTTTCAGATCAATTACAAATAATTGTCATATTTATATAGCTTGAAATGTATTACTTCTATTGGTTGTGGACATGTCTTAACAGGGAACCATTTTATGCTTGTTTTCATGCCATAACTTTTAATATAGTTAGCATATCTTTACAAAATATTGGATTTTTTTGTTATCAGTTTACACCCATGTTACAGTATCCAATAGTACAAAACTAGCCCTTACAAATTACTTGTCTTGGCTGTGTTGTTGATTAGTATTTTGTAAAATAGTCAAATTTCAGTTATAATGCATTATAACTATGTACAACCAAGTTCTTAAATTTCTGTAATTTTTCTTAACACACACAACAGTAAATAAAGAATTATAGAACACAGTTGTGAACATTGTACTCGCTGCTTACTATAATATGCTAAGCCTTATCAAACTTTGCATGGGGAGAATGTGAAAGTTTTTAGGTTTTACAAATACTTTTTGAATAAACAAAAAATCGGTTTCTATAACAGTGCCACAGGTCTAGAAAAATATAATTTTTTCAGCCTCAGTATTGTCTGACCACTTGGAATCTACCATGGAAAGAAAAGGTTTTCTGAGTAAATAGGCTTATAAAACAAAATGGGTTATGTTTTGAGCTTTTGATTTATATGTGTTATAGTCAGGTAGGGGTATATAAGTATTTTCAAAAATGCAAAGAGGTGTGCTTGAATCTGCTTGATTAACTAATTATAGCAATTTCTAGGCAAACAAAAAAGATTGGAGGTTTTTGTCTTAAATTCTAGCTTGTCAATATCAGTAATTTGGGTGTCCAATTGAAAGAAACTGTGGATTCTGCACATCGCAAACATTTAATCTCAACCAGTGCTGTACTCACTTTACCACATGACACACAATAACCTTCATAGGAATTTCTTTTTAAATTGAGAAATTAATTAATGTATGGTGCTAAAATTTGAATTATAATTTACAAATAAATACAAAACTTATTGATATGTTTGTAAAATAGTTGGTCAATAAAATTTTGAACACAAGTCTACAAACATGTTGATGTGACTATAGGAAGATGTGCCTATGTAGGTTTAAACTAATAGGTACTACTTTTATATTTGTGGTTAACTGTACTTTAAATTATTTTCAAATTTACTACTCCTTACTTTCTGTATAGTTGTATACTTTCACAAAATTAGGCAGTTTTTCAGTTGGTTATAAGTCTATAATGTACAAAAACAAATCACATTTTTAGTGAAGTATTTTTTATATTGAGTATTGTTTTGAATAGTCCATGTGCAAAGTAATTTTTGTGTTAAATTTAAAAATACTTTTCCCCATTTCTAAAAACACAGATTTCCTTTGTGTAATTTCTAAAACCTTAAAGAAGGCGATTTATCTTGCTATCTATGGTACTATTATATGTGTAATCCATTATGCATAACAGTTCTGTGGTTATGTTTCAATTGTCACTGAGGTGTTTTGTCCTGTTGAGTTTTATTCAACAAATCTTAAATCTTTACAATTTATACACATTGTAATAGATGTTTTAAATATCTGGGTTGTCAGTTCACAGTGATTTTAAGAAAGAGATATCTGTATTAGCACTTACCTGTCTATTTGCTTCTAATGTCTCATA
The DNA here is from genome assembly GCA_011833715.1 of Carcinoscorpius rotundicauda. NCBI lineage: Eukaryota > Metazoa > Arthropoda > Merostomata > Xiphosura > Limulidae > Carcinoscorpius > Carcinoscorpius rotundicauda. The sequence continues at coordinate 26,553,620 of CM022404.1, forward strand.
CAAATGAAGTGCACATAAGCCATTATATAGCTATGCACTTTAAAACTTCAAAAAAAAGTTGATAAGTAGAAATTTTATATTGATTCATTTTGGATGTGTTGTTAGCTTTTACCTTTTCACATGTAATTTCAGTTCTCTATTATTTTATATCCTTCTGTAGTGATTTATTTGTTCAGTGAAATAATAACTTAGTGATTATATATGTTATTTTTTATTATAAGTAGTTTGAGAGAATAGTGTTAAAAGCACTACTGTATAAAATGTGAACACGTATAACTATTTTGGTATTTAAGTAGCACTTTACAAAATATTAATATTCATATGTGTATGATGGTTTTAGATAAGCATAGGTATCAATGAAATGTTATTAAAAACATTAAATCTTTGAAAGGAATATCAAAAAATTAATTGTGGTTGAAAACTTAGCATGCTTTTCTTCTTCTTTCTAGGCATCAAAAGCAACAGTAAGTGGATTTAGTGACAAATTGAAACCAGCAGCTGGAAGCTGGGAGTATGATACATGTTTAATAAAAAATAAACCCAATTCGTTGAGATGTGTCACTTGTGAAACACCTCAAGCATCAGACGTGAATACCAAAAATACTCCCCTCCACTCACTCCACCCCCACATAATTAGATAGCTATGCAAGACTTATAAAATCATAAAATAATTAACAGATATGATGCTTTTCATTATTTGAAAATCTTGCTTATCAGATGCAAGACAGTTTTTGAGTTAAGGGTGTGATCCTTAGTCTTTTTCACTTAAGGATGACTTCAGTGCAAAATATTTTGTTCAATTTTCTCTCTTTCTTCCCCAAGCTATGTTATATCCTTCTATTCTTTCATTGATTTTTTTTATTGGTAATAAGGCCTGCTTCTCTCTTAATAAAGGTACAACTCATTTGGTGAAATATTAATATATTTACCTAACCCGTCAGAATAGTCCCTCATGCTTATATCTTTATAAGTACAGGTTTCTAACCATTAAAAACGTATTTGAATATGTTAATCTTATGAAATTTTTATTTTGAAGTGTACTGACTAAATCATTGCATGCAAGAACAGAAGTTACATATTTTTTAACCTACATTTACTGTATTTAGAAATCCAGGGAAATTATAGTATTTTTGTGATATGCTATTCAAGTAAGTAATAATTTTCTTTATTTTCTAAGTCAGGATTTCAAATACGTAAAAATTAGTGTTTTTTTTCTCTCTATTTGAAAGATTTAATGAGACTTAGGAAGTTGTGCATGACTGCATATCATTTTTAAAACATAAGAAGTACTAGAAAATATTTTTGTATATTGTTACTTATTTTTATATGTTAATATAACAATTTAAATAAACATCTATAAGTAAATTATTATATATAGTTGTGTAATTTATGATAGCCAAAATATAACTTTGTTTTACACAACACTTGCATGCTTTTTAGAAATTTGTACTTTGTAAGCATGTTTTACTGAAGTATAATTATAATTATCTTCTCAATTGATTTTTTTTTCTACATCTATACATTGAGATAAATTATACTATACAATATCAGAAAAATGTTTATTAATAACATTTCAAGAACATGGAATATGTTAAAACAGTTAATTAAATAAAATGATTTGTGTATGTTATTTATTAAAAAATTATACACACTTGCCACAGGTGTTGCACCTGTCACATCCTTATCTATGAATTATCACCAGTAGTTTTCTCAGTTGTATATTTTATACTATATTTGTGACCAATATAAAGCCAAGTATTTAATCCATCAAATGATACATTTCATTGTTTTCTGTGCAGAGCATTGTCTGTTTCTTCATTCATTTTCAAATTTATCCTCATGAAAATCATGTTGACAAGCTCAGGCAAATTTCTGAAGTTTTTATTGCAGCATGAAAATTAGAAAAATTATACAGTTATAAGACATTTTTTGCATATTATTATTATTGTTTCAGTATACAGTATTGAATAAGTTAGAAAATTATTCAGTGTTCTAATACTATTACTCTAAAAGGTGTGTGTGTGTATCTGGCATTTATTTTACAATAAATTGTCATTAAATCAACAGTGTATGGTAAGATTAATAGCTAATAATTGGTATAGAATACATAATACCATGCTTGATGGTTCTCTAAACATTTGTGGCCCTGACTTGTGCAGATAGGGTTAATTGTTTGAATCAGTTTTTTCTGTTCAGTTTATCTAATGAAAACACAGAAATTTGAATTTTACAGCCATGATATACCCTGGTATTGTATAACACTAATGTTGTTGTAGTGCCTAAATGATAATGAACAAATTACAATTGTATGATTCTGTGTTTACTGCAAAGTTTATTCTCATATATCTTAACTTGAAAGTGTTTTCCAAAGAAATAAAAAAATTGTAATTTTCTTGACTTGTGTTTTAAATGTATGCACCTTTCTTTAGATTCATTGAAGTTTATTAATCAGCTGATTTTATTGTATTATATTCTTTCCTTATTATTTATATTTTTCTGAAGTGAGTTATATTGTAACTTTTTCAAGTTCAAATAATTTTTCTTTTTCTTTACCTACCTTGAAATGTAGTTCGTTACAGTTTAATAAAGCCGAATATTGTTCAATGTGAAAAATGCTTAGAACATTAAACTCTTGAAAGTTACTTTTTTAATACTGTGAGGCACTGAAATTTGAAATCATAAGTAAAAACTTGAACGTGGAGTTTTTTAATACTTTTTTATTTACAGAAATTAAAGAAACCTTTCCTTGTTTCAAATTTGGGTGAAAATAGTCACATTTTGATAAATCTCCAAACTCAATCATATTTTATAAGCATGGGAAGCTATAGATCTATCTGAAATTGCTCATATTTCTGTAGGAATCTCAAACCTCAATCATACTTTATAAACGTGGGAAGCTGTAGAGCTATCTGAAATTGCTGATGAAATTGGTTTCATGAAGTTTTATTCCATTAAATTATCAAAATATTTCTGTCACGTCTTAACTCTGCTTATCTCGAGTATCACTGCCTTCTATTTATGTGGCAAGTAATGTGTAACTAGGTGCCTTTTCTTTTATTAAATTTGTACTGTTAATTCTACAACCTTGTTCTATGTTAGTTATATTGTAGCCCTTCCTACCATAAATATAATGTGTAATTCCAGGTGACACCAGCTGTTGGTTGTGGATATCTGTTTTATTGTGATGTATGACTAAATTATTGTGTCACAGGTTTATACACTGTAGAGGAGAGGTATTCTGTAGGACTGCTAGTAGTTTTTGCTTCATAAATTTGTTTGCCTCAAGCCATACACTTATAGGCTAACACAAGTAAAGCAGACAACGATTGCTGCCCATCTTTAATGATCTGTGGTGTTGATACTTTCCCCACTGCAGACCTGATGTACAATTCCAGATGCTACCAGGTTAAAGTTGATTGAATCCACTGACATAGTTGCTCTGATTCTCAAAATATAGTATTGCAGTCTCCTGTGGTGCATCCCTTTGAAGTATGAGATTTTTCACCATTTTCTTCTAGTGGAGTATGAAAGTTTTTACTAGTTCCTAGCTGCTAGAGTAGTGAACCATATAGGTCTGTCCTCCTGAATGATGAATCATACCATTCAGTTGAGAGAAGGGTAGTGGGATACTGCAGGTATCTGTATATTGGACTTCCTACTGCATAATTCCAGATGCGGCCAGGTTTTTGGTTGTATTTCTGTTTATATATCTTACCAGTTGTTTTTTTCTACTGTGGTGTTTTTCCTCTCAACTATCCTCTAAAGGTACATTTTCAGTGGGTCTAGTTTTGGTTGGAGGTGGCCCAGTAACATTTAGTATTGTATAGATGGTGTGGTACCCTTTCTGTCATTGTCGAATTGATGTACAATTACAGTCACTGCCAGGTTTTGGTTTAAGCACTTTATCATGTAAAAAAAATATATATATATATATTTGTGTTTGTGTGTGTGTGTGTGTATGTTGTTGCAATTCATCCTTCAGGCTGATATGTTTCTCCTTCATACCATCCTGTGGATATTTCTTTGCAGTGGGTTTGATTTTAGCTGGAAATGGTCTCTCCAACAACCATGGACTGGATAACAAATACCCACTGCCACCAGCTTTTGGGTTGGAAATATACCCTGTGTTTCAGTCCCTGTTCTTACAAGCAGCTGGATATCAATTCTCATCATACTTGACATTGGTAATAGCTGAATACAACATATTTCTGTGCTTGTGCATGACCAGATATTCTCCTACTACCAAGGACTGTAAGAACCACATCAATTGCTGTAAGGTTTTGGACTGGAAAAGTTGTATTGGGGCTTTCACCTTCTTAACATTTGTTTTAGTGTTTGTTCCACATGGAGCTGGTGTTCATCGTGTCAAAAATGTCTACAAATGGAGACCAGTTTTGGGGCAGGAGCTCTTTCATAAAAAATTTCCATTTTTAGTTAAAGAGATAGATGATCCTCTGACTACAGCGGATCTGATATACCATTTCAGGTGCAGTCCATTACACCCTAGTTGCTTGACATTTAGGAGTTTCATTCATTGGTCACACATATTCTGGCATTTCTTCATGTTTTTTTGCCTTTTATGGTCCCTATTATAAAAGATCAAAGAGTATATGTGAATCAAATTTTATAATTTTTACCTTTTGGTTCCACACTTCATGTCTCTCTTTGAATGCTTCTTAAAGGGGGGGGGGGGTATTTTGGTCCTCCACCATATTAATGTGGGATTCCTTCTATTTGGAGAGCAGGGGTAAGATATGATATTAAAAGTTAGCATTTTCCTACATTGAAAAAGTATTTCTGTTGTATACTTACCTTCTCTCACATTTCCCATCCAGTCTCTCCACTTCCAGTGATGTATGTTGTAGATCTGACCAATCTCAAAGAGCACAGATATGAAGAGGGCACTGGTTTTAATAAGAGTGGTGTTACACTTCTATTGGTGGAAAGCTGCTGCATGGTAATTGTAAATGGATATGCAGAAGCAGGAGGTGGAAGACTAGTGGCATAAGTTAAAAATTTGCTTCAATAGAGTTCAGTGCCAGTCCAGAAAAGTATTTTGTGCAAGGAGTTTAGTATCTGTCCAAAAGACATTTTTAGTATGGGAAAATGATAACTTTTAAAGAATACAACTAAGCATTTTCTATTCATTGCATTAAACATTAGGTATACCTGTTTCATGTGATTAAACTTTCACATTTATATTCCATTGGGTAAAAATGTATATCAGGGTGATATTACTAAGTTAAATTGGTGAGAATCCCATTCAAACAATTTATTTTTATTGACCAACCAGAACAACAGGTAAAACTAAATCCATGGAGTACTTCTTCTTAAATCATACTCACCTACATGACTTATTGAAAGTCTTGCTTAATGTATAGGAATAAAAGTCCCAAAGTGTTTTATAACGGTCACATTAGAAACACGGATTTAAATGGAAATAAGCATTAGAATATTAACATTTATTTTCTGTTAGCTATTAGTAACAGGATATGGTGATTAAACCAGTAAGTAATATTTTTATTATTGCCAATAAAATAAAGTAGCATTCAGTATACCTAACATAAATAAATATTTTGTACATAAATAAACATACCTGGTATTAAAGTATCTTCAATTATTAAAGTACCATTTAATAGCAAGAATATTTATTAACAAAATATTGAACTGAAACAATTCACAATAATGAAAATGACTGGATATAAAAGTGGCCAAAGATACTCACTTTTAATTATTTATGCACTTTCAGGGTGACTTAATGAAATAGTTGTGCACATTCCACTGATCAATACACACTGTGGTATTACAATAAACTGACTTTATACATTTCACAACTCAACATACTTAGTATTTTCATGATCTCTTACAAAGCTAACATTTATTACTTCAATAGTCAACACACACAGTAACATTTGCTATATAGTAATAAATTAACAATGATTTTTTAAACATACAATATTTATTTTACAAAGTAACTACTTGTTTATTAGTATATTTTTCATGCTTTTGAGAAAAATTTGGGGAAAGTTTGGCTAACTGTAACAAGCAGTAACTTAACTAAAAAGAAAAAGCCAAGTTTTCGTCATTTTGTCCTTATCTTACTTACTCCTAGATTACACTGTTTACCCATTTATACTTTCATATCTGTAGAACCTTTTGAATATCCATTACATTCTATCTTTTGACAAACTGTAAATGTCAGATATTGGTAAGATTTAGAATATGTACTTCATGAAACAGTTGCTTATGTATCTAGGTGTTTTTTTGAACATAGAAACTAATGCTTGTTGTCCATTAATGAATTCTGTTAGGTAAGTGCTATTATTATATCTGTTTAAAAATGTTAAATACTTTTCATGCAAAATGACAATATTGCTATGATGTATGTTGTTTATTTAGTGAACTAAAGAAGATTTATTTTAATCACAGTTAATACCTGAACACAGCCTATTCAATTTGATTCTTACACATAAGAATACAAATAATAAAAAGAGCATTTTTTTAACTTTCCTCTGAATAACTTTATTAATAATGCTAAAAGTTTGGTTCTGTATATACAGTAGAAGTGTCACTACATCCTTCTAATATAGATGAACTCACTAGCTTGTTTATAAGATAATGTTTTTGTAGTAGAGACTTAATAGTGAAACAGCAGAAATGTTTTAAGTTATACTTAAAATTAATAATGTGCACATGCTAAAATCTGAAGTGTCAGTGTCTCTGTAAACAGTTAAGTGGTTGAGGCTTTAGCTTAGTAGCATTTTTTGTGCATTGAACTGTTGACCATATAATGTTTTTTCCTTAGGATGATTCTAATACTCCTGTGTATTTTTAGTATATAATTTACAGCCAATTGTATAAGAACTAAATTTCTATTTTTACAGTTTTCTAAATAATTTGTAACTGTATTAAGTGTTTTATTAAAGAAATTGAAAGGAACAGAATTCTGTGTATATTATTAGATGCCTGGATCTTCAACACAAGAAACTTCCTTTTCGTTTGGTTCACCAGTACAATTTGCTGCCTCTGTTGCACCCACTCCTTCATTTTTCAATTCTAATGTCATTTGGATTCTCAACCCCTACACCTTCATTCCAGCCAACATATATCTAATCTGTGTTTTTAACTTTCATTGGATGCGACATTTTGTACATTAGAATTAGATGAAATCTTCTTCATTTTAAAAATGTGAAACGCTTTTAACAATGATAATTTACACACACACATCTCATATCTGTTGTTTCTGTACAAAAATTAAAAAGGAATTGTTTAACAATGCATTTAGTATTTTTAGAATAACAACTATGTAAGATTCTTAAGTTGCTAACTTGTAAAAGATAGGTTGAATATTACTGAGAATTGCGAGATGTAAGAAGTTATAATTTTTTATGGGTGTTGCTAAGTAAACTTTTTTTTTTCCAGGTCTTCAGAAAATCCATTCAGTGTTTCTGCAAACAATAAAAATCCTCCTCGGATGATCAGGTGAGCTGAAAGAAGAACGGCTCACAAATAATGAAAAAGCAAATATTTTAAATGTGTTGTGTTACACAGCACTATGAAGCACAGTGTGCTTTGTATTGTACAATATGTATTTTAAGACAGGCTTTGAGAAACATGATAAAAATTATATCGTGGTCAGATCTGACATATTTTAAAGTGAAAAAACTCCCTGTAGCAGAGGTTGTAGGCTGAATTTTGATTTTTTTTAACCATGAAAAATTAGCCAGTATAAATAAAACTTTTTTTCTTCATGTTTGTCTCTTTTGGTTGTTATTTTCATCTTTGTATTGAGAAAAACAGTGAACTTTATATTGTTTATTCCTGGCCATGGAAACCTTAAAATTTCATTTTACAGACAAAAATTGAGAATAAAAAAGGGTGAATTACAGTGATGCTTCTAAGACATGGATGGAAAATATATATAATTATTATGATGCTATAAATCTGCATACGGGTAGTTTTGGCTGACATAGCATGTTTACATCACTATTTGGGTTTCTTATTAATTGTCATAAAGTATTAAGGTAGTTACAATAGGTTCAGTAAAGAGCAGTATTGCACCTGTATAAACAGTAAAAGGGCTCTAGACATGTCTGATTTTTCATAAACACTAATTAGGAAGATCATTTTACTTCAGATTTAAATCTATTTAGTTACTATTTAGAGATAAGTTGTTTCTGTTACATAAGTTACTATTGGAACAGTTTGCTTGATAGTAATTATAGAAGGAATATAGTACCATGTGTATAGCATTGTTATATTAAATAGGAAATTTTTTTAAATACCTCAAAACAAAAATTAACAGAACATTATTTCACTAAAGCCTGACAATTCAGTAGAAGAACAAATGTACACAGTTGTGGTGAGTTATTACTCTTATTTCATATCTGTACTTATATTTATTCTATTGATTACTGAAAACTAAGTGCAATAAGTATATGAAATAATTTATTAGTAACGGACCTACCTTGTAACCATTTTGTTCTAGTTATAGTTTTCATGCTATATCTTTCAAATTACTAAATATACCTTCACAAAATTTGGCAGATTACACTGGTTTACAAAAAAAATATTTTTTGTCTGAGGCAAGAATGTGAATAGGTGTTTTTTACTAATTTGGGTGTGCTGAATTCAAATTTATAAACAGTTTTGCTCTATCACCTCTAGTTTTTGGGCTTTTAAATAGTCTCATTTTAGTGTATACAGAGTATATACGTGCTTATTTCAATAGTTGCAGCAGCTTATTACAGATAAAACAGGATAGATAAAGAACATTGACAGAATAAATATACTTGAATGACACAATGTACACAATTCATAGTACCGCAGACTGTTAGAAGTGTTTTCTTAGATGATGTGGTGTATTTTGCCTCCGGGATGTCACGCAAGAGCATCCAGCAGAAGTCTCCCATCATGCTGGGGTTCCACTTGCCTTGGTAGTTGCTCTCCATCTTCGTAATGTCTTGGTGGAATCTTTCTCCGTGCTCATCACTCACTCCAAGGTTTGGAGGGAAGAAGTTGAGGTGGGAATGGAGAAAATGAATTTTGAGTGACATTTGGCATCCCACATCCTCATAAGTCTTTAGCAACTTCTCAATACAGGCTTGGTAATTTGGTACGTGCGTGTCAGCAAGGAAGCCACTACAGACTGACATAAATGCTTCCCATGCTCTCAGTTCCTTTAAGGTAAGAAGCTCCTCAAAATCAGTATCCTTCAGCACTTCTCGGATTTGAGGTCCGACAAAGATGCCCTCTTTGAGCATAGTAGCACTGAGACCTGGGAACACAGTAGACAAGTGTTGGAAGGCAGCACCATTTTTGTCCATTGCCTTCACGAAATTCTTCATCAAACCAAGCTTGATGTGAAGAGGAGGAAGAAGCACCTTCTTCATGTCAACCAGAGGATTCTCCTTGACGCTGTGTTTGCCAGGAACAAAAGTGCTTCTAGACCCCCAGTCATTCTGCTTGTAATGCTGGGATACAGCTCGACTATCCCAGAGACGGAGAAAGCAACAGTACTTTTTGAAGCCCGCTTGCATACTCATAAGAAGACCAATGACCTTGAGGTCCCCACACAGACTCCACTGATACTGGTTGTACTTAACAGCTTCTAAAAGAAGTTCCATATTGTCATAGGACTCCTTTAGCTGGACAATGTGTGCAGTGGGAATGCTGGGATATTTATACCCGTTGTGCAGAAGCACAGCCTTGAGACTTCGCTTGGAAGAGTCTATGAAAAGACGCCAGTCTGAAGGATTATGTGGCAAACCAAGGAAAGTGAACAAGCCAGGTACATTTGTGCAGTAGCACAACTTGTTTTCCATGTCGAAAAATGAAGCAAGGTCTTTGTTCCGATTCCTGAAACTGGTGATCCGTCTTGATATATAGCTATATATATATATATATAATGTAATGCTATCACTTACATTTATTGCATAATAACTAAAAAAAGAGGACATAAGTTACACAATATTAGAAATTAACCCTGAATGCATATACGCCTTTATGTGCAGTATGTGTACAAAATGTACAATATGCATATCTAAAAAACTAGAGGTCATGAGTAAAAACAGATTTCAAATCTGAATTCAGCACCCCCAAATTAGATTAAAACAGCTATTTTTGTGCTTGCCTCAATTTCTTTGTAAACCAGTGTTATTGGTAAAGATTACAGAATTTTGCATTCAAAATATATATTTTTTTAATTATTAGGCTTTAAATTTTTTTAAAGTAATTTTTTCTTGCTCCTTTTTTCTTTTTGATTTTTGGCCGAGCGCGTTAAGGCGTGCGCTCGTAATCCGAGGGTCGCGGGTTCGCGCCCGAGTCGCGCTAAACATGCTCGCCCTCCCAGCCGTGGGGGCGTATAATGTGACGGTCAATCCCACTATTCGTTGGTAAAAGAGTAGCCCAAGAGTTGGCGGTGGGTGGTGATGACTAGCTGCCTTCCCTCTAGTCTTACACTGCTAAATTAGGGACGGCTAGCACAGATAGCCCTCGAGTAGCTTTGTGCGAAATACCAAAACAAACAAACAAACAAACTTTTTGATTTTAAGACTGAAATAATTTTATGCATTAGAAAGTTTTCAAATTTCACTTCAAAAGCCCTAAAAAGGTCTATTTTATCTGTTAATTTCACTAATAAATCTCCTTTGGTGTTCGTTTGATTTATCTGACCTTGTAACCACTATAAATATTAACAGTTATAACAGCTAATGTATGATATGAAAGAAAATATAGATATTTATTTGTTTGTCTCTTCTTCCGGTAAACAGTATTTTCGACTTCAAGTTCTCATGCTCATCTGGACAGTCAATTTTGACAGCGCACAATTTTTCATACAACGTGAAGTCGATAACATTCTTCCTTTCCTCATTGTTCTGGTTCACAAGTTGACCATTGCTAGTAGTAAAGTATTACAACAATCTATAATCAGCCAAACAATCAATGCATTGGGCAAATATAATTTTATTCATATTTTAATAACAATGGGAAAATAACATACTTCCTGATTTGATTGTTTTTTACCTTCGCGCAAAGGGAAGGCCACTAGTCATCGTCATCTCTTGGACTATTCTTTTGAACAACGAATAGTGGAATTAACCGTCACTTATAACGCCCTCACAGCTGAAAGGGCGAGCATGTTTGGCGCTACGGGGATTCGAACCCGCGACTCTCAAGTAATTGTGTTTCAATTTGCCTTACACTGCTAAATTAGGGACGGCTAGCACAGATAGTCCTCGAATAGCTTTGTGCAAAATTCGTTGTTGTTTTTTGTTGTTTTGAATTAAGCACAAAGCTACACAATGGGCTATCTGTGCTCTGCCCACCACGGGTATCGAAACCCGGATTTTAGCGTGTAAGTCCGCAGACATACCGCTGAGCCACTGGGAGGCGTGCAAAATTCAAAAACAAACGTTGTTTTGCCTTATTTGTAAGATGTCTAGTTTGTAGGTGACACTTTTTTAAATTTTATTTTATATGTATATGTATTTTTCATTTTTATTTTATTATTATTATTTACTTTATTATTTTTATTTATTTTATTATTATTATCATTGTTATTATTTTATTATTTGTTTATGTTTAAAATGTATATTGATCGGGGAAATGTGTTTTGACCAACTTCATCATGCATGAGGAACCTGTCTGGTTCGCATGGTAACTCGTTTTTCATCTAATTTTTATCGAAGTACGTTATTGTATTATGTAGGGGTCTATCTGGTATGATTAGTATGTTAGAATATTTATGTATAAATTGAGATGATGTTGCTCAGGGAACTCTTATATGCTGTTGTTAGGAGTGTGTTTTGGATTGTTTGTAGTTTGTTTTTATTATTTTATCACTTTCAGTTATCCATGCTGGAACTGCGTAGTCTATTACTGGTCTGATGTATGTTTTGTAAATTTTTAGTACGTTGTCTTTAGATACTCCCCTATTCCTGCCAGTTAGACTTCTAGCATAGTTCGTTCTTCGTCAGACTTTATTTTTAATTTCGTTTACATGGTTAAACCATGTTAATTTTTAATTATAGGTTAGACCTAAAGATTTTGCCGATATGAAAGTCTGAAGTAGTGTTCCATTCATATGTATTTCAGGCTGTAGTTTTTGTATTTTGATGAAGAGTATAGGGCTAACTACCCCTCCCTGAGGGACACCAGCTTCTGGAGTAAAGTACCCATAAAAGGTACCCTCAACATTTTCTATTTTCCAAAAAGTTAGATAACCAGCGAATAACTCCTCCGTAGCGACACAGTGAAGATTGGTTTGTTTTGAATTTCGCGCAAAGCTACACGAGGATTATTTGCGCTAGCCGCCTCTAATTTAGCAGTGCAAGAATAGAAGGAAGGCAGCTAATCATCACCACCCACCGCCAACTCTTGGGCTACTCTTTTTCCAACGAATAGTAGGATTGACCCCCACATTATAACGCCTCCACAGCTGAAAGGACAAGGATGTTTGGTGCGACGTGGATTCGAGACCGTAACCTACAGATTACGAGCTGAACGTTTTAACCTATCTGGCCATGCCGGGCCCACAGTGAAGATGTAAATTTATCTTTATATGAGCTATTCAATCTTTGTATGCTTCTAACCTGACTTTCTTACATGTACTTACTGAAGGAAACAGATAAGACAATTTCTGTTTCAGGTTCTTTTCATTAAAACGGTGCACATAAGAAGCAATAATAAACCACCGTTAATAAAATAATAATTTTATTTCTTTGTTGTTTTCCTTTCTGTGTAAGATACATTGATTGTATGAAAGTTGAAAAAATATGCTTTGCCTATTTCATTTATTTAAAATTTTCTGACTGTAATAAGCAGTTGTAACATATTTGAGAATAAATTATCAACGTTATTTTGAGACTTAAATTATCAGTAGTATATTATGCTGATCAGGGGCATAGATTTTTTACAGCGGATTGGGGGGATGATTTTTGCAACCACTTATGTGGACTGTTCAATGTGCAAATTGGTAATCTCGGGTTACGTGAACCTGAAAGCTGTAAACATGCAATCGCAGAGTAATCTTGTTGCCACGATACTTGCATGTATATTTAGGCCTACTGACTGATACTTACAAACTATCGCTTAGATCGAAAAGCTTAGAAGCACGCTTATATTAAAGATGTTTATTTCGGCTACTGAAAAAGCCTACATCTAGGCCTAATTATGTAATTCGATTGGTAAGAACATGAGAATCACAAGAACAAACACACAGTTTGTAGGCTTGTGATGCAATAAAACAATTCAACAGATCAAACTGTTGGGGGATGATTGTATGCACCATACCCCCACCTAAAATGAAGGGTGGGATGTATCCCCCAGGGTCTACGCTCTTAATGCTGATGTAATTTTTTCCACATGTTTCAGTACAATACACTACTGATAATTTGAGTTTTACGAAATTTTTATGAAAGGACTAATAAGTAAAGTATTTTCACACAAAGTTTAAAATGATATAAATAGTTTAATTGTTCATATCTATCAACCGATAAGTTAACAACACTTGATAGATCGCTTTAGTGGAAACTATTTTCACAACCAATAACGGATTGAACAAAATCATTTTCCTCCATAACACTGTTAATGTTATTCCTATCCAAATTATGATGAGTTGCATGCGTTAAGTTACATTTATTATACTTAAAACCCATTACCATTTACTTGTCCAACTCACTAAATGATATAGATCTTTTTTGTAGATCAGTAGTATCCTCACAGCTAGCAACACCAAAGACCTTAATATCATTAACAAATATAAATCATTTATTGACTATTCCTTCATCTATGTCCTTAGTATAAATAAAAAAAGCAAATTTAATGAAACTTAGCCCTGAGGTACCCAACTTACGACATTAATTCATTTTCACTGACTTGTGTGTGTAACAAACGTCTGCTTTCTTTAATACGGCCACTCTTCTGTCAAAGTAGATAATTTTTCCGTTACACCTATAGAGATATTTTTAAAAGGCTTTTATGTGTCATCTTGTCAAATATTTTCTAAAATTCTAAGTACACAAAATTTATATCCTTACCCCCATCTACCATTAGTTGGTAAAATATACGGCTGTTACTTATTTTTTGATGTTTTAAGTTCTTCGTAGATTAAACCAACAGAAAAACACAGATAACAGCTTGTATAATTTATTACACTAAACTATTAACAAATATAACAGATATAACATGAATTATATAATAATAGTGACAGATATCAAGTTATAACATTCGAAATTAATTACAAAACAAAATAATATTAGTTTCAAACTTCAAAATAAATCACAACACAAAACGGTACTGGCCTGTATCTAATGTAATGATCTAAAATTAAAGTCTCAAATTCCAGTCTAGGGTGTGAATTTGGTCCCACGAAGTAATTCCGAAACAGTTCACAGTTCAATGAAATCGCCGTCTCTCAGCACAAGCGGTAATTCAGAAGTATCGTAGAGATTGACGAAATAAAATCACGGCTTCCGTAGATCTAATTTCAATCACAAATCCAAGTTGAATATTCACAGCAAACACTTAAACTTTCTCAAAAAACTAACTTTCTTCTTTTGAAATGAAACTGGTGTTTGAATCTCACTCTTTGTCTTCGAATAAAACTAATGACTGAATCTCTCTCCCTCGAATAAAACTGATGATTGATGACTCTCTTTTCGAATAAAAACTGATGACTGATGACTCTCACGTCACCGTCTTTTTTATACCGATAGGCCTATTTCTCGAACAATCTCGCAATTTCCATACAACTCCAGAGCTATACACGCATATCCGTTCTTGCACGAGACTACACATCTAGACAGGAAGTCACCAGCACTCATTTACAAACATGTGATTGGTCTACTCAATTCGAGAAAGTTCTAAAAATGTTACCCTAAATAAATAACATATTTTAGTTTAAACTTCTAAACAATAATATCGATATGGAAAAATGAAAAATACAAATGAAAATTCAAACACAATACGACATGTTGTCGTTTACAAAATATTTACACATGTACATAACACTCTCCCCCTTAAAAGTAAAAAAAAAGTTTGAACTTGTGAAAACTTTTTTTTGTTTTGCTTATTGGTCTTTTTAAACCAACTTAAAAGGGTTAAATCCAGTAGATTCTGAAATAACCTCGCGAACTTCAAGCAGTAACAAGGGAACACCCTCAACCCAGTTCTTTGAGTGTTTGTGGCAGTAATTTGGTGGAAACGATCAAGAACACCTTGTGACTCAGGATGGTAGACACTGGATGAAATTTGATGGACCCTTAATTCATGTATGGCTTGTTCAAATAGCCTGGACATAAAATTTGAGCCTTGATGTGATTGCACAACTTTTGGAATTCCGAACATGGTAAAGGATTTGACAAGAGCCTTGACGATGTTGGGAGAAGTGATTTTTCTCAAAGGGATTGCCTCAGGGAAACGTGTAGAAGCACACATGATCGTCAAGAGGTATTCATTTCCTGCCTTGCTTTTTGGCATTGGGCCAACACAGTCGATAATGACCCTTGAGAACGGTACTTCAAAGGCAGGAATAGGCTGCAATGGTGCTTTTGGAATCCCCTGATTTGGTTTTCCTGTCATTTGGCAAGAATGGCATGTCTTACAAAAGTCAACAACATCTTGGCGCATCTTTGGCCAATAGAAATGTCGTCGGATACGATCTAGGGTCTTTCTTACACCTAGGTGTCCCGACAATACATGGTCATGAGCAAGACTAAGAATATCATTCCGATAGCATTTTGGAATGACGATTTGGTGAATAACATTCCACTCTTCATCAGCAGCAACGTCAGGAGGTCTGTATTTTCTCATTAGCACACCTGACTTCTGGTAGTAACAAATAGGGACAGTTCCTATTTCATTTTCATCAACAGCCAGTTGTAGAAGAGAACGAGTTTCAGGATCCTGTTCCTCAATAAGTTTGTTTCGATGAAGAGAGTCGAAAAATGTCTTAGAGTCATCAGTAGAACATAAAGTTGAGTCAGAAATCTCATCGATGTGAGACATGAACGTATCAGACAAAGAGAAATCCTCTTTGGACTCCTGAGAACGTGTCTGAGAACGAGTAACAGCACAGGCGGGAAAAACATCAGGAAACTCTTCAACGAGTTGCTCTGTACTGGGGCTAATAACAGGTGCTTCAACAACACGAACCTCTGGTACCACTTTACTACCAGCCAAATCATTCCCCAAAAGCATAGACACACCTTCAACAGGCAATGAAGCTTTAATACCCACAGTCACTGGGCCTGAAACTAAGTCCGAATGTAAATCTAATCTATGAAGAGGAATAGAAACGACGCCACCTTCTACACCAGAAATGAGCACACTGGCCCCAACGGATGACTTTTCAGAAAACGGAAGTACACTTTCCAAAATCAAACTCTGAAAAGCTCCAGTATCCCGCAGGATTTTAATTGGTTGTAGACGTGAATCGCCAACAAAAGAAACAAAACCTTCAGTCATGAAAGGCTTAAATTTGTCCTCAACAATACCTTCAGGTACATCAATAATATTGGACTTGGAATCCACAGTGGACTGAACAGGGTCAAAATCATTGGGAACCAATGATATATCAAACAAGGGCGAAATGAAACTATTGGGTGATGGCTTGTTTTTGAGCTTATAGCACTCAGAAATCAGATGGCCAGGTTTCTTACAATAAGCACATGTTTTGGATGAGAATGACACGTTTTTAGTAGATGATGAGCTTATAGAATAAGATGGAGTCTTCGTTTGAGAATTAGAAGTTTGCTCTTTTTGGTCTCTGTCGACATTTGCATAATATTTGAATGAGTCATTGGGTTTCTTTGTTATGTGAGATGTTTTGCTTTTGTATGAGAAATCTTTGTGAGTCAAAGCATACTCGTCTGCCAATACAGCAGCATCATGAATTTTTAAGCTTTTTGTTCATCAATATAAGTTTTTAGCTCTACGGGAATACATCTTTTAAATTCTTCAACTAACATGAGTTCTCTGAGTTTTGTATAATCCTCTTTAATTTCTCTGGAATCACACCACCTGTCGAACAGAGTTTCTTTTTCACGAGCAAATTCGACATAAGTTTGGCTGTCAAACTTTTTGTAACCACGAAATTTTTGTCTGTATGCCTCTGGTACCAATTCATATGCATTCAAAATGCATTTTTTTACGTGCTCGTAATCATAACTTTGCTCGGCTGTGAGCTTGGAAAATACTTCCTGAGCTTTACCCTTGAGAACACTCTGAAGTAGTACTGTCCAATATTCGGTAGGCCATTTTAGCCTAAGGGCCAATTTTTCAAATTGCTGAAAATATGTATCCACAGCTTTTTCATTGAATGGAGGTACTAAGCGAATCTGTTTGGAAGCATCAAAATTATCCAACTGCATTTGGACAACCTTTTCTTCTGTCTGTGCCTTTCTCATATTGATTTCTTTATCAGCTTTAATGCGTTCCATTTGTATTTCGGCATCAAGGCGTTTGTTTTCTTGTTCTGCCTCAAGAACAAGGCGTCTGTTTTCCTGTTCTGCCTCAAGTCGTTTGGTTTCTTTTTCTGCCTCAATACGTTTATTTTCAATTTCTAAACGAAATTTCATTTCCATTTCCATTTTTTTTAATTCGAAATCTGGGTCAAAATGAGCGACAGGCAATTGTTGTGCAACTGTTTGAGGTAAAACTTTTTGGCTGACCAAATGTTCAACAATAATTTGTTTAATATCTGCTTTCTTCATTGATTGCTTCACTTCTAAATTAAAATGTTTACCAACATCAAGTAATTCAGATTTTTTTAATTCACTGATTAATTCGAAAGAGGGATTCCGATTAAATTCGATAATAAAATCTTCAAGTTCGAATGCCATTTTAAATATACAAGCTGTCTATCTGTATAGAATATAAATCTTATTTTATAATAAAATTAAATTGTTTGTTCGATATCCCGGACGGGCCCCCAATTTTCTGTTACGTATTTTTTGATGTTTTAAGTTCTTCGTAGATTAAACGCAACAGAAAAACACAGATAACAGCTTGTATAATTTATTACACTAAACTATTAACAAATATAACAGATATAACATGAATTATATAATAATAGTGACAGATATCAAGTTATAACATTCGAAATTAATTACAAAACAAAATAATATTAGTTTCAAACTTCAAAATAAATCACAACACAAAACGGTACTGGCCTGTATCTAATGTAATGATCTAAAATTAAAGTCTCAAATTCCAGTCTAGGGTGTGAATTTGGTCCCACGAAGTAATTCCGAAACAGTTCACAGTTCAATGAAATCGCCGTCTCTCAGCACAAGCGGTAATTCAGAAGTATCGTAGAGATTGACGAAATAAAATCACGGCTTCCGTAGATCTAATTTCAATCACAAATCCAAGTTGAATATTCACAGCAAACACTTAATCTTTCTCAAATAACTAACTTTCTTCTTTTGAAATGAAACTGGTGTTTGAATCTCACTCTTTGTCTTCGAATAAAACTAATGACTAAATCTCTCTCCCTCGAATAAAACTGATGATTGATGACTCTCTTTTCGAATAAAAACTGATGACTGATGACTCTCACGTCACCGTCTTTTTTATACCGATAGGCCTATTTCTCGAACAATCTCGCAATTTCCATACAACTCCAGAGCTATACACGCATATCCGTTCTTGCACGAGACTACACCTCTAGACAGGAAGTCACCAGCACTCATTTACAAACATGTGATTGGTCTACTCAATTCGAGAAAGTTCTAAAAATGTTACCCTAAATAAATAACATATTTTAGTTTAAACTTCTAAACAATAATATCGATATGGAAAAATGAATAATACAAATGAAAATTCAAACACAATACGACATGTTGTCGTTTACAAAATATTTACACATGTACATAGCAACGGCCAACCAAGGATGGGTATTTTACAACTCCTTAACATTCGGTATGGTAGAAAACCCAAGTATTACAAAAAAAAAACAAAAAAACTTTCAACGGGAAAAGAGACTGAAATATTTCGGTAAAAGTGCATCAAATAGTATATGTACATAGCTAATGTTTCCACATTTATCCGTCTTTTTGTGATTTATACTAATTTTGGATCTATTAGGTACCGTGAGGTTTTATTGTCAATCATTCCAATCCATTTCCATTATGTTTCACAAAACATACGTAGCCATTATTATTATCCTATGTTCACGCTTATAACGTGAATCTGTGTTATATAAGTTCGGAAAAATTACTACACTTGTTTAATATTAAAGTAAAAGTTTTGTTCGTGTCTAAAAAGCTATAAAAGTCAGTTCTCTGTGTTCTATAAGCACTAGCAACATTTTCAAAACACATTTGTACGTAGTATTTCAGCAACACTTTGGTTTATTTATGGCAGATAACCTATTTCGCTCAAGACCAGAGCTTATAAACTCGATCGGGTCGCAACATGCACAGAAGTGGTCAGAACACTGTTTATATAATGAATTTGTTACGACAACAACTCCTATGATGAACACGTTTTTTTTTTCTTTAAACTGATGGATTGTAATAATAATTGTTTATGGTTTTTACAAGACACTAGTAGTAAAACTGTAATGTTATTAACTATACGATTTTTATATTCAGGGTTCGACATGGTCAGATGGTTTACAGAACTCGTCTCTCAATCTGAGGGTCGCAGGATCAAATCCCTCTCACATCAAACATGCTCTCTCTTGTGACAGTCAATTCCACTGTTCGTTGGTAAAAGAGTAGCCCAAGAGTTGGCGGTGGGTAGTGATGACTAGTTGCCTTCCTTTTATTCTTACACTGCTAAATTAGAAACTGTTATTGCAGATATACTTCGTGAAGCTTTGCGTGAAATTAAAAACAAACAAATTTTATATTTACCCCTTTAGGTTCTTCAAGTGGAGAAATAAACAACTTTATTTTATTTTTAGTTCTGTTCCATCTAGTATATAAATTGAAAATCCGAGTGAACAAAGATGCTGGTGTCTTAATAATCAACGAATTTTATAATTTTTATACTGGTGTTTACAAGTACGCTGTTGAATATTGGACAAAAAAGTGTTGGGTAAAGTTGCAAAACCCAGTGATCGTTACTCATTTATAGGAAGGTAAATGCTTACAAGAATCAACTTTGGTTGTTTTTAGAAGTTAAAATTTGGAATTATGAACTGGATTCTATTCGTTTCTACCATCATTTATGTAAAGTATTATAAGTTTGATATATGTTTAATGGTTGTATGTTCAAAATTCATGAAATCATATTCCAACTTGCCTACAACATAGCACCAGTGTTTTCGCGTTAAGTTTGAGGTCTTAAAATGCTGAAAATCAGGTTCCGATAATCGCTGTGAGAATAGTACGAATAGAGCATTGTATTACTTTTCGCTTAACACCAAACCAAAGTCATCTGCAGATAGAAATTTATTACCATGAAATAGATATTAAATTATTATCATAATATACAAAAGTTTGATACATTTTTCATTGAAGAAAAATTTGAATTTTGTTATCATCCACAACTAGCTAATTTTCGTTTATAAAGCAAATAATGCAAGTTGACTTATTATTTACAGCCTACCTTGTGATCGAGAATTCTTTATTTATATTTGCTTATTTTCGTTTGCTGTTTAACAAACCGACGTACGCCAAATTATATTAGTTTCAGTACTTTGATTTATTTATCTGATACTTAACTACTCTTTGCATCGTGCTAAATTTCCAAACAGTAGAAATTTTGAAATGAATTTAAATTTGTCAGCTAAAAAATTTCTAGATAAAAGCATTGGATTAGTTTATGTATGACAGAAAGTTTTAAAGTGTATTTCATTTTGTATAAAGGGTCATTATTATCGTATTCGTATTCCTCTTGCATTTTAATCCAAATTATATGCTCGATATTAATGAATGTCACAGCGCTACCTCGAAGCTAAACTTCTTCCAAAACATCTTAATGTTTTGTTTATAAAATAATATTAAAATAGAACGGCACTTATAAATAGTAAGAATGAGAGCTTATGAAACTAAGCTGGTCTGGTACTGTTTTTAATTATCGTGGTTGGGAGACAGAGATAACCCATTTTGTAACTTTTCAATTAAAGGCAAATAAATAAACAATAATTACAATCATCGCCTTACAATTTTGTCGATATCTGTAGCAACCAAACTAAAATATCCATCACACAATTTAATATCCTCAAAAGTACAGGTGTAAGCACCAAAATCCTTTTTTTTTTTTTATCTGAATTTCTTCTCCGGTTTGATTATTTTTGAAATTTTCAAATTTCTAACACTACTCATTACTAATTGTTTACATTTTGTTCTCTTTAATACAAGAGTTTGTTTGTTTGTTTGTTTTTGGAAATTCGCACAAAGCTACTCGAGGGCTATCTGTGCTAGCCGTCCCTAATTTTGCAGTGTAAGACTAGAGGGATGGCAGCTAGTCATCACCACCCACCGCCAACTCTTGGGCTACTCTTTTACCAACGAATAGTGGGATTGACCGTCACATTATACACCCCCACGGCTGGGAGGGCGAGCATGTTTAGCGCGACGCGGGCGCGAACCCGCGACCCTCGGATTACGAGTGCACGCCTTAACGCGCTCGGCCATGCCAGGCCCATTAATACAAGAGAAATGTGATACTTTCCACAGATTTTCCCCTAAAATCATTAAAGTTGCAAATATTTCGGCATGCATAACAAAAACATCCATCCCCTTTTTAGTAATCAATCATGGAGCCAGTTATTTTGCTTAAAATTTGGATATTTCAATAAAAATGTTATTCGAAAACGCATTATTTTAACAATATCCACTAAACTGGTTTGATTTGTTTGAATTTCGCGCAGAGGGATATCTGCACTAGCCATCTGACTTTCCAGCATTAGTATTATAACGTCCCCACGGCTAAAAGGGCGAGCATGTGACGGTATTCGAACCTGAGACCCTCGGATTACGAGTCGAACGCCTTAACCCACTTGGCCATGCCAGGCCCTATTAGTAATGAAATCTAAGGTATCGTTTGTGAATTTCAAATTTTAAAGTAACTGACACAACTCCTAGTTATTTCAGCATAAAACAAATGAAAATATTCCTACAATATACTAAAGAAACCCTAAATAAAACTGTATTAGACCACAAGTACAATTGTGGTCTCAAAATATCATTCAAACAGTGTTTCCTCTCTTCATCAAACATGCTCGTCCTTTCAGCCGTAAGGAGGACTGTCAGTCCAACTATTCGTTGGTAAAAGTGAGACGATGATGAATAACTGGCTTTTCACTGATAAATTAGAAACATTTAGTGCAAATAACCCTCGTCCAGTTTTGCGTGCAATTCATTAATCAAACCATTTCTTGTCATAATGCAAGCCTTTATTTACACTACTCTTTTTCACAAATATTCATTATCCTGTCGGACACTTTAATTTAGAAACTGCAGCATTCCTCTAGCGCTAATGAAAACTACAGATGCACTGTATTTTCCATTAACGCCTTCAAGGTTATTCAACCAAAGTTTATCTCCCATTCATTATCAGTATCAGAATTGAGATCTGTTTCTAAGTACTATATACATTTTCTTTTCCATTTTTCTTTATTATTTTTAATTAAAATTCACGATATAATTGTTTGATTTGTTTAAAACATTTTCGAAGCACTCAGTATAATGCTTCAGACATGCGTGTCTCATCTTACACATACATTTGTTATCATGCACCCATTGATTATTATATAACTCGCCATTATATTTTGTCAAGTACCCGAGAAAATTTCAGGTTTTGCTTCATAGTGTCACTGCTACATTTCAAAAATATCTCATAATAAAATAACAATTTTTGTCAATCAGAAGTGGTACATTACGCATGAAGGTAGATGTAAGCTTCAGCATGCATTAGGTAATATATTCTATGACGGTTTTAGCGAACCTCAAATCACGCTCCATTGCATGGAATTCACTCTGTGGGTTATAAAGCAAGAGCTCAACTGTAAGAAATATAGTAATATCCTTATAGTACAATAAACAGAAACTCCTGTAGCTCAGTTGTAAGTATGAGGGCTCACACTGCTAAAAACATAGCTTAGGTAATCATAGGGGTCAAACATTGATAGCTTATTTTTTGGCTTTGTACTTAATAGTAAACAAACAAATAGTACCCGGAGCTAAAAAACAAATGCTATAATGTCTTTAAATATCCTAATTGTAAGAAATTACTGATTACTCCCATCGATATTAATTGAAAAGATAACATCTGCACTTTGACTTCTGATTGCAATTTGAGACAACTCCTCATCTAGCTGGGATATATTCAGTACCAACACGAGAAAAATTGGTTGAAAAATCTGTTAATCTCTATTCCATTGCTTTGTATGTCATCATTGTATATAGTTGGTGTCAATGGACCTCACAAATTTTGCAAGCATTCACTTGGTAGCCTGCCTTGCGCATTCTAATAGCCTATCACATTGGGAGGTGTTAATGGAAGTACAATTCGTCATCACAACTTAGTGAATAATTGGCTGTTAATGATGGCCTCTTGATTTACATGTACTTGCTTGGGCGCTTCAAACTATGCTACCCAGTTTCCCATTAATGCATCTGCAAAAGTTTGTACTAGTGCAAAGGATAAGTTTTGGCCAACTTCATGAAATAATTGACAATTACAAGTTTTAGTGGTTGCCTATGGATGCCTAAGAGAATAAATTAGTGATGTGAAGGGCTATTCTCTATAGAGAAAAAGAAACAAAAATTGTGAAGTTTTATCTGTTTTGGCTGATTTTTCTATTGATCGGAACACACTGTATACCTTTAACATCAACATCACAAACTGTAATTAACTTGTGGTCATAAAAGCTACCATAAGATATTAGCAATTAGCATTGAGTACGATTCATGCATAATTGGTTTCCAGTCTTAACATTGTGTAATAATTAGAATGTCACTTATCACAGAGATCTATGGGCCACCAACTGCAGTACTGGACTGATGACATTGGAATAGCACATATTGCATTAATTATAGGTTAAACAAGTACCACATGTTTTGTGCATTTATGCCATGTTTTTCCATTGGTGATGAACAAGTTATTCTTTGATGGATCATTAGAAGTTCCCGTGGTACTTCAAGATCCTTCAACTGCTTGTCCCAAAACTCTTGGAATGTTTAATTTCTTATCGAAGTTTACAAATTTAGGTCTACAGCTATGGCTGATACAGTGCTGTTCTTCACTCTTACTTGGTGTCTAGGATCATAACATATCATGAATTTCAGATTTTTTTTCCAAGCACTGTGATATAATCTACGGGCTTTTGGATGCTACTTTAAAGGTGTAGCCAAGTGTAGATTAAGCATCTTTATGGAGCACAACAGTTTATTTAATGCAAGTTTCATTAACATCTTGTAATTGGTTAGGCATTCCATAGACCAAATGACATGACACTGAATTCATGCATGTTATAACTTCATTAAAAGCAGTTTTGATCTTCTTTTATTGTTCAACTTAAGTTTTCCAAAATCAAGAAGCTAGTTCCAAAAATTGAGTCTGTTCATGATAATAAAAAGATGTAATTGTTGGCTACCACATTTACTTGTCAGAAGCTTACAGAGAATCTTAGAATACCTCCCTTCTTTTGAAAATCACTACTGCAGATGACCAATCACTTTCCAACTATCATATGATGCCCTCTTCTTGCATCTGTAATTGGAACTTCCCTATTGTTCTAAGAAAGTTGTAGTAAATACATTATTAGACATGCATCACTTGTGTCCATATAATGTTAAGTAACTGTTGTTTGACTCAATCAGCCATTTGGTCCCACAAATATATTGGCATCAATAATCTACGAAGTTGCTCTTATTGTATTGTCTTCAGGTTGTCAGCACAGTCTTTGACCAATGCTTTCAAAATGGCAGCTATTGCGATAGTTATCTGTCAACAGATGTTATGATAGTACTTACTATGTGGGTAAGTTCTTGTAGCTCTTCCTACTCACTACACACCACTATGGATGCTCCAGATTTTCATTTCGTGGAGGTGGTTGATTACTATCCATTCTATTGGTTTGGATCCACTGTGGTGGAAGCAGCTGTGTAGCACATTTTTTCAATGGAGTTTGCCAAAATTGCTGTTGTGGGCTCTTTTTTACCAGCAACTGATTCAACGTCACCATCTCAAAGCATGACACAATGAACATAACTTTGGTGAGGGTGAAAATATTACTCATTCCCAGTTGTTTGAAATTAATTTACTGGTGAACTCCTTGAATTTACCTGTAAGAATAGCCTCCTGATATGCTCTTGGTTGAGATGATTGAGTGCATTCAAGATATCGGCCATGTATGCCAAAATGAGAATACACTCAGATTTTTCGAAGTAAACTGCATGACAATGTTGGTGCTCTCGCAAAAACAGGGCTAATTCCACACGCATGGCAAAAACACGATTCAGCATCATTCCCCGGGATAATCACCGAACATTAGAATGGTACAGAAGTACCTCGAATTCCGAGCCCATTTCATTACACAGCTCTTATAGTGCTCCAGGGCACTATTTTGCATGGCACGGCATGGCTAAGCATGTTAAGGCGTGCGACTCGTAATCTGAGGGTCACGGGTTCGAATCCCCGTCGCACCAAACATGCTTGCCCTTTCAGCCATAGGGGTGTTATAATGTGACGATTAATCCCACTAGTCACTGGTAAAAGAGTAGCTCAAGAGTTGGCAGTGGGTGGTGATGACTAGCTGCATTCCCTCTAGTCTTACACTGCTAAATTAGGTACAGCTAGCACAGATAGCCCTCGAGTAGCTTTGTGCGAAATTCAAAAACAAACAAACTATTTTGTACAAAGTTCACACATTCCACTACAATTTTTAATACTTCTATCAGTTTTGAAGGCAAGGTTTTTGTTGCCAATACATGCTTGTGCAGAACACAGTGCATTACAATGATCTGTGGTGCATTGGCTTTCACCAGTGCACAAAAATCAGAGTTTCGTCCCAACATGACTGGAGCTCCGTCCAAACAAAGTGCAGAAACCATATCCCATGAAAGACTGTAGTCTCTGAAGAGGTCATCCACAAGTTTCTTCACGTCTGCTGCATTAGTTGTTTTTGTAAGAGGCTTACACAATAAAGTCTTTTATCTTGTCGTTTTTCACATAGAGCACTAATACAACAAGCTGGCTTAGATTGGAAACATTGGTGACCTCGTCAAGTTGAAGGCTGAATTTTGCTGGGCTTCAAATTAGATCTGAAACTACTTGAACCAAGATGTCATCGCTCAGGTCATCTATTTTGCTGTTGATGGTGCCATTTGAAAGAGAAATTTTGGATAACTTATTTTTAGCAGCTTTTCTCAGCATGATATTCGCCATCTTTAATACAGCTGGTTTTGCAAGTTCTTCACCAGTGGTGTGGATTGTCCTGCTTTGTGATCAAGTACGCAACTTCATACAATGCTATGAGGATCGGTTTGTTGATGGGTGTGAAGCCGAGAACAGGCAAAGTAGCCTTTTCATCAAATTTGGCTTTCTTTACCTTGGATTTAGCAAGCGCTGTGCTCTTGTATTTCCCATCTTCATGCAGCTTTAGGAAGTGCTCTCTTAGTTTTGCCTGTGCTAGACTAGAATTGCTCAACTTAGCATTGCAAATCATGCATTGAGTACGCTGACTCTCATCATGTTCCGTTATATACGTGAATCCATATTGTGCGTATTTATTCGACCACTTTCCGTTTTTGATCGACATAGTATGAAGGGTTTGAAAGATTAAGAAAAACTCACAAATGACGCACGATAACTACAGTCACAAGTCCACTGCTAAGCGCACGAAGTTCTCTGTAGCACAGATATTAAGGCCAAGTGATGTGACATGATCAGCCGCAGCCAATGATGGTCCAGTGGAGCATGACGTCATGAATCATACGACTAGGGTGAACGGAACACAGTGTGTGTGTTTTGACCTCTGCCGAATTCGTGAGACTGACTCACCGAACCCCTGGGGTTCGTCTGAATCAAGATTAAAAACCATTGGTGTATACATAATAACTTTAAGAAAAATGTTGTCGTACATGTCAAAGTCTTACCCAATTTGACCTAAAAGGTCGAATTATCGCCTTTAGACTGCTCCGATCAGTCAACTATTTTCCCAGCTTTTCAGAAATGTAATACAACATATACTGATCTGAATTTAAAGTCGCAAAGTATTTGAATTACACATAAAAGTTTGTCGTCGTCGTCAATGTTTCTGTCTCTTATTGTTCGTTCGTCATAAGAAATATCATCAAAGGGCCGGGCCGAGTCGAGTCGGAAAACTTATGACGTCAGATTATAGTCAAGGAAGAAGTAAGAAGACTATAATTGTGATCTCCAATTTTTGGTCTAAACATGGCATATTTGACAAAATTTTGTTGGCTATTTATAAACGGAGATAAAGAAGAAGGGTCCCGGTTTAAATCACATTTAAGACCGGGCACCCTCATATTTAGCCCCTAAGTAAATCTAAGCTTAAGATTTGTTTATATTATTACATAATCTGAAGGGAATATAAACATGTCTAAATACTCTTATAGGTTACATGTTATCTATGAATGGGAGCATTGCTACAGTGGAATTCTTTTCTAAACTTTTTCTTGGTAATGATAAATTTTAAAACATGTACTAACACATAAAGGAGGTTTTTCTACAGCACGTTGTTTGAAGCGAAAATAATTAAAGCTCAGAAAAGCTTCAGTGAGAAACACACTTATAAAAATATTAGAAAGCACAATTGAATAATGCAATACTAACATAAATAAAACCTAAACAAACGAGACAATAACCCAAATTCAACGTACGAAAACAGAAGCCGAAAAAACATAAAACCGGTCACCTTTGTGTACAAATTTGCCATCATTTTGTTTGACTTATTTTATTATGGTATTATAGTCTTATTTTTGTGTAGATGTGAATGAATTGACAATGCTTGCTCAGTGGTCTTCAGAAATGATTTATTTGTTGAATAATTTGTCAATAGAAAGAGATAATACATGAAGAAAGTATCCCAGAAAGTTTATTAGGTTCACCAGCTTTGGCAAGAAAAATGTTTGCTACTTTTAAGAAATTTTGAATGCTGTTAGTTAAATTGATAGTAGTACTAAGCTGATTTATTTCATTGCTTGTATTTGATATTCATACAAACCTACACAAGGGTTGTGTGTCCTAGCCATCCCTAAATTTGAATTGACAGACCAGAGAGAAGGCACTAGTCAACAGTGCCATTGCCAATATTTAGAATTCTATGACTGAACAATAGATTTGACTTTCACTTTCATAATGCATCCATGGCCACAAATTGGGAAGTACAATGCTTTTAAAGCAACTGGATGTGAATCTGTAAGTCCATCACACTAAGTACTGAGACATGCTCTCACGAGAAATAAGATGAAGATTACATTGTAGACCAATAGTGGTAAAGAAAGAAAGAAAGAAATCAATTGCAAAGATGAAATCCTTACACCCAAATCTTTTTGCTATTTATTTATTTACCTAATCACAACAGTTTGAGCAAGAACTTTCTTCAGGTAAATTTGATGGAGCTTCACTATTAATTACACCTATTTTATACTATGTTTACATCATTGTAACGATAAAAGCACATTATGCATTGCTCTTGAACATTATTTACCCAACAGGTACGAATACATTGAAAAAGTACCATCATTCCATCCAACCCTATTTAGAACATCAATGCAAATAAGCTCTCTAGCAAGTGGGGAGTAGCCAACAACATGCTCATTAATAGAATGTCCTAGTTCAGGACATGGCATTGCTTGGATATATCATTGTGGAAGCAGGTAAGTGTATGATGCCACTATGAAAACATATTAGAGAGTGTTTTTCACTACCACCAAAATTTGATTTGGTGATGAAGTTTAATTTTAATTCAGCTCAATAATAAGCTAAGAGAAGGGAAGCAAGAATAGTAGCATATTTATTTATGACATGAACTCTGCCTTTCTTCATTATAGGGTTAAGTGCCAAAAGTAATGGAATAAACACAACTAAAGACATATCAAAGAAACCACAGTACACTTTAGATATTTTTCCATATTCTTCTTAAATATTCCACTGCATATTTCAAATCAGAGGAATGTAAAAATAGTATTTCAAAATATGCATTTTTTTTTCTGTCATAATATTCTGCTTATAATGTACAACTTGCTAGCTAGTTTGGACATAAAAGCATCCAAATCCTTGTCTAAAAGTAATACATGTACTTTATATGTAGTACTTATGAAGTTAAACACTAAAGGTAGATTTGAAACTTTGTAAATCTGCATAAAGCTTTTCCAAATGACAAGTCCTTAATATCTATGCAGTAAAACCTTTATCCCAAACACTTCAGTAATGTGATAACATATGTGTACTAACAATTTATTGTTATTGAATTACATTTATTTAGTATACAGTGAAGCTCTGGAGCTCATTTATTGTTATTAATATTATTTGATCAAGTTGATCTTCAGTATCTTGAAAACTGATTGGTTTCATTTTTAGGATTTTATATACTCTTATAAAATTTAACTACAGGCAACAAAATCTTTACATATTGTAAAATTTACATTCATTTGTTGATTCATTCAAACCTTAATTTTCTAAAAAAATTGTTTGCATTATGTCAGGAATGTCAGATTGCTTAACTCACTAATCTTTAACATTTGAGACAAAAATAAGCACACACATTACCATTGCTAGTTGTTATGATTCTATGAGGTTTGACATTATATAGGCTTAAAGGAATCTGCCAATAAATTGTTTGAAGCTTTTAAATGTATTATTGTAATAATGACTAATATGTAAATAATATGTTAGGAATCCCTCAAGTATTACAAATGTTAAATGAAGTTTCTGTAAATATTAAACTCACAGTAAGAATAAGTTTTGGAAAACTCTGAAAAAGGAAATTTACTTTAAAATATTTATAATATTATTAGTATGACAATTACATTGTAGTTTTTATGGAACTATATATTATCCTACCCTGAACTAAAAGTTAGAAAGTAGATTTTATAGTATATCAAGAACTAAACACATTAAGTATACATAATTAACTAAATATAGCCCTCTAAATCCTTGTGCTTAAAAGGTTGTAGTGTAATGGAGCAGTATTACATCATATGAACACAGATTCGTTTATAAAGTAACTTCCCTTGTGAAATTCTATGAAACACAATACAATAAACTCACAGTAATGTACATAGCACTACTTACAGTAATCTTTGAACAATTTTCAAGTATTTTAATAACCCTTAAATTCTTTGAGTAACTTTTTTTTGCATTTCACTGCCTGAAATATGTCATAAATAAAAAAACAGACAAACTAACTAATAATTATTACTTCCAGTTTCATTTTAGAAGTGAGTGATAGAGTTTCAGTATTACAATTTTAATTTTCAGGACGATTATAATTCACAAATTTATTGCTATATATTAATCACTAATTAGTATTAAAACCTTTGTCACAGCTTTCTACTCACTATGTTAATATATTTGAAGTGTGGTTATTACAAACATTCAAATGTTTTAACAAAATAAATTTAGCATACTTTGTTATTTTTGCTTTCCGCAATTTTGTATATACATTTTACGTTGTTTATTTAGGTTTATAATGAAAATGCAAAATCTGGTTCAAACATTTTGATGTGATACTTCAAAGAAATAATTCATTACAATGAAAAGCTATGATAAAGAAACTAAATCAGTACCTAACTGGATTCTCTATATATGAAAAATATAGTACCAGGTTACATTAACTGGTACAACATTTAACAATATTTATTCATGTTTTTATTTAAATACTCTTAATTACAATATTGTATATTTTTGTGCAAGTTACCTACTTCAATAATCCACAATACATCTTGAAATTTAGAAATGTTTTATGTACAATACATACCAAAAACTAAACTGTAAAGAGGTAAATTGACGGATAAATGTTACACAAACAAAAGTCAATGAAAAATTCACAATTTGGTCAACATATAACACTACATAATCTTTATTATTAAAAAACTCCCAGCTATGTTTTCTTTCTTTCTTTGACATAATTTCACTTTGAAATTTAAGTTATTGTTTTTAAGAAGTGGGAAGTGTATAACCAATACTTTTAAAGCTAAAAGTACCATTCATATTTTCCCGGAATGCTAATTCTTCTTTACTAATGTCTGCATTGATTCATGATTGTAAAAGTGAATATTACAAATACACAGCATCCAAGTAAATTCAAGGTAAAAGAATACAAACTTTTGTTTTATTTAAACCTGTTAGACTGTAATTTAACCACAGACTTCAGTTTAAGGTAAAGTTTCTAAATTAATCACATCAAAAAACTAAGATATTTCTGTACCTGTATTTTTAGTTTCAAATAAACTACTTAAAATCATGCCTGCAGGTGTAAATTTTCAACAGAGTTATTTCCTGTAGTTATGTTTTGCAGTTGACAGTGTACAATTTTATTTTACTGATGCACTCCACATTAACTGTACACAGAGTAACTTTCTAAATCAGGCTGTAGCATATGTTATTGTTTATCATTGATTTATAATGACATGAACTTCTTAAAACAAATGATCACCACTAAACTTCTCTGTAAAAGCTTAACTAAGATTGGGTCCATCAGATTGAATACGTATAAATTTTCTCCACTGGATGAACTCAATATCTGAAAGTTTTTTGTCATTCAATGATACCATATGGGAGTGAAACCTTTGTGAAAAACCGTCCATAACATTCTTTTATACTACTACTTCTGCTGGTGAGGGGTTGATAGGTTTAAGTAATGTTTCCATAACATGTTCTTCTTTAACACCATAACCAATGTCTACATTATCAACAGCATCCTTTTCAATCTATAAAGGTTTGCTACATGATTGATTAGGGCGTTTTTTATTTCCACTTTTTTTCTCACAAAAAAGAGAAGGAGGACTAGAATAACTATAAGCAATAACAGAACAAAGCTGACAATAACTGCTATGTTACCAGTTGACAGTCCTCCCTTATTCAACTTAATCTTCTTGTCAGCAGCTGGGTCTTGTGTTGAAGATGACATTGTAGAATCCAAGGAAAAGGAATGGCTTACTGTAGGGGACACTGAATTTAAGCTGAAGAAGACAGCTACTACATTAGATACAATCCCCTTGTTCCCAGCCTCATCTACACCTTGAATTCCAAAATAAAATATTTTGTCTTGTTGAATATCGTGTAGATCAACCAGAACTTTTTGTTTTGTTCCATAGCTTTCTGGCACAAGTGGTGGGGCATTAATGTTCCAGACATCTATTATCTTACCTATGTTTTCATCAAATCCATTCAGAACATCTCCACGTTTATCAAAGTATTTTATAAAATAGTTTGTGGCTGAAGAAGTCAAAATAAAAACAGATTAAATATAAAGTTAACCTAACCTGGAGTATCACAACAGAAAATTTTAAATGTTATAATTTTTAAATTTTATAAACACCCATACTTCACAACTATATTAAAATAAGTAAAAGTTTAAAAAAAGACTAAACTTGTATAATTTTCCAAATGATATTTTCACTACAGAAAGCATGGTTACTTTCAGCATCCTATTAATATTACTTGTGTAGTCAGTTTAGGAAAGTTATGTTTTAAGTGTAGTAAAAACTTAAGGAAAAAAGAAATAGGTGGATGTTATGAAAACTGACAGATTGTCAGAAATTTGTTTTGGTTTGAATGTGGCCCAGTTATTAGTATGCCAAAACTGTGGATCTGAGATTCAAATTATATTAATGCAAAAAAACAAAACAAAAGCAACTGCTCTGTATTTTGTGGCTATGGGTATAAAAGTCAAGTCCAAATTGCACAATTCAGACTGATAATAGTACTATAACAGTTAACAGTGAGTCGTTCTGATTAACTGCCTTTCCTATAGTCTTTATCATTTTATAATAAAGAATGGTTAGTACAAATATTCCACATGTAGGTTTGCACAAACCTCAACAATCATACGTGTTGTTTCTGTGCAAGTAAACCACATCTGTTGGATAATCTTGAAAGGAGAAGTAAGAATGTCATGGCCCCAGTAATACTAGAGAAGTTATAAATAGATAAGTATTAGGCACTGCTGGGTATTTTAAGTGCCTCAGAGGAGTGTATGTAATTTGCAGAGTTACATCAGAGTAATGAAGAAGGTATAAAAGTATATAAGAAAGGGATGATTAATATAGCGACATAGACTCCAGAGAACATATTAAAAAACTAATTGCTGTATGCTTAGACTATAGTGAGCTAATGCATCAAAGTCCATGAACAAAAATGATGTAAGCCAGAGGTGCTCTATTAATGAAGCCTATAATTAATTGATGCTATCAAGATTAATGGGAAAGGATGGTGCAAGTGAGAAATGCTTCATTATTGAAATAAACTAGGAAGTTAGTTGACAGCTGGAAGACTCTGCAACCTGTGGATGATTGATGATTATTGAGCTTAAAACTTTCCAAAAAGGAAGGCAGTTGGCTCTTTGATACCCTATTGATAACAAGAATGTGGGGATAGATACAAAAGAAGAGTTGGATGATTCACCTACTCTTGAGGGAACCAATGGGTGATGGAAGTCGTTTTTATTGTTAGATGTTGCACATGACTAAGACCAAATTAACAAATTAACTAGTGGAACTATTTGTAGAAAGTGGTGCTCACTATTTGATAGATGAGGCAGATACCAAGAGAAGTTAAAATAAAAACCCATGTAACAGCTGAAAAATCAACTCTCCCACATCAGAAAAAGTTGCTCTCCAGATCCACACGAATCTCAAGATTACTTCAACATGTCCATTGCAGCCAGGGAACAACAAGCTGTCTCTCACCAAAGCTAGTTAGTATTCAATGCGTTACTTCCTAAACATTGGGTACCATACTAAGTAAAATAGATTAGATGTATTAAGAGCATTAACCTAAGTGAAGAAAATACCATACTAAGTAAAATAGATTAGATGTATTAAGAGCATTAACTTAAGTAAATTTAATAAAAAGTTGTGTATTCACTGAGTATATGAAAAAAGTAATAAAAGAAATGTTATTGAAATATTCATTTTTAACTGTAAAGCCTTTGTGCTCTAGTTGCCCACTGCATCCTCACCTAAAAATAAATAAATCTTTTAACAACAGGCAGTATTAGTCAAAACTCCAATGACTAAGCCTAATTACATTTGGCCTACTTAAGCTGCTCCACTGGCTTCTGTTACAAGTAATAACACATTGTAATGATCTCTTCAATGTAGACAGAGAGTACCTTTATTTGTTTATTGTTTAAGCAATAATATTGATATCTTTGGTTGTTAACTTGACACCATTCCTCATTTGTTTTTTTAAGTCAGTATGTTCTCTTTCTTATTAGGACCTTCACTTTGTGGGTGAAGGCACTGATCCAGATTGGTTTAGCATGTGTTTTTGAAGCCTGCTGCTGTCTAGATATTCTGTTGTGCAAATTTATCTGCCTCCACAGAGAATCTGATGATGACCCTCTCCAAATTATGTAAATTATGGTTTTACGTTTTTTAGTAAATTTAATGTGTGAATATCTATTTTTTAAAAATAATCAGTGCATCTACAGCCATTGATCATATTTCAAAACCATTACAAATCATGTCACTGTGTTCTACTTTTGTATGTAGAATAGATTCTCGGTGATCATAGTTTAGATTCATGTAATTCAACATTTCTCATAACACACTGGGGCCTGGCATGGCCAAGCGCGTAAGGCGTGCGACTCATAATCCGAGGGTCGCGGGTTCACGCCCGCGTCGCACTAAGCATACTCGCCCTCCCAGCCATGGGGGTTTAAAATGTTGCGGTCAATTCCACTATTCGTTGGTAAAAGAGTAGCCCAAGAGTTGGCAGTGGGTGATGATGACTAGCTGCCTTCCCTCTAGTCTTACAGTGCTAAATTAGGGACGGCTAGCACAGATAGCCCTCGAGTAGCTTTGTGCGAAATTCCAAAACAAACAAACAAAACAATCATAACACACTGAGTTGTATGAAAGCATATGTTGAATCCTTTTCCCACTGTGTATAGAAATGTGTATAAATAAAGGAAATGTATTAATGTATAGAAGCTTCCTTTCATGTGTTACGTATTATAATTTATTACAGGCAAGTCCACGATTTATTATGTCACATTTGTTAATGTATTACTATTTCAAACAACAAGAAATCTGAATTTCAATCTAGAAGTTAATAAAATGTTAATATGTATCGAAATTATGTTATTTGCCAAAAAGGTTGATACACAATTTCCTTTTTTAACACAAATACATTTTCATATACAAATATAAACACAATATATTTTATAATAATAGTTATAACTAATAGTTACCAAAGTGATTTACAAACTTACAGGCAAATCTGAGTCTTCTATCTGGTCTAGAATCGAAAATTTTATCAATTATCAAAATATCACATCATCCTATAAGAAATGTCCAAATATATAATACAGAAAGTGCATCATTTCTTTCTTTGTAGAAGGCTTTAATGACTAAAAATATAGTAGGACGTGCATAAAAATGTTCAGACAAATAAAAGAAACTAACCCAACTTCACATTTTCAGATCTTTAATCAAATAAACCCTTATGAAGATGGATGTGTCTAAGGAGCACATTAGACATGTAATACTTTATGAGTTAAAAAAAGCAATAGTGCAGTAAAAACTACACCAAACATTCAAGTCATTTATGGCATGGAGTCTCTCAATGAAAGGAAATGTTGAAGGTGGTTTCACAAGTTTAGATCAGGTAATTATAGCTTAAGTAATGCACCATGTTCAAGTTATCCTGTTGAGTTTCTGTTGGCTGCACTTGATGAAGATTGCGCTGTAACAGTTGAAGAACTAGCATAAAAGCTTATTTCAACCTATTATACAGTTCACTGTCATCTACAACAGCTTAGAAAGGTGTCAAAACTTGTAAAATAGGTCTTTCATGAATTGATAGAGGCAACATTTGAGCAAGATTGGGCATTTGCACTTTTTGGATCTCTTATAAACGTAACTCACTTTTTCTGGACTGGTTTGTGACTGGAAATGAAAAATGGATATATTATAATAATGTAAAGTGCAGCAGACATTCATTGCAGGTAAACTGACTAAAGCATAGCCCAAAATGTACCTCCACTGTAAGAAAGTTAAGCGTTTGGTGGGATATTGTTGGTGATCTACTCTGAGTTGCTGCCACTCAGTATAATGATTACATCAGACTTCTGTTGTCAACAGAGTGTTTGAATGTTGCACTGAAAGAAAAGATACCTGCTTTGATCAATCACTTGTGTTACACCAAGATAATGCATGGTCCCATACAACAAGGATCACATCTGCAAAGACTGAAGAGCTAGACTGGGAAAAACTTCCTCATCCTCCTTATTATTCAAACCTTGCCTGATCTGATTACCAGGTATTCCAAAGTTTGCAGAATTATCTTGATGGAAAAGAGCTTGAAACACATGAAGACTTCAAAACTTCTCTCTCTACATTTTTTTCCTCCAAATCCCAAAAATCTTATAGAAGTGGTATTCAAAAACTTGTGAATCATTGGCAGGATGTAATTAGTAATAATGGAACATGCATTATTGACTAAGTAACATCAAAAGCATTTGAAATCCTTTCTCTTTTTCTGAACCTAAAATTGGACATTACTTTAGGGATGACTTGATAATTTTAAATTGATACTGTCACATCTTGCTTAAGTTAGCTACTTTGTTTGGCCTAATGCCATTCATGTGATGACCGAAGGAGATAATTAATCTAATTGTAGAAACACTGATGTCCACAGTTCATTAACTGAATTTGAAAGGTTTGTAATCTATAAATGTTCAAATAATAAATCTTGATAAATTCCAACTATAGTCTCTGATTAACAGTTATAGCTTCTGAGGTCTACAGCACAATGACTGCAGCTGTCAAATGATAATAATGCTTCCATTGTACCAGCTTTATATAATAATTGTGCAAGTTTCTGGAATTTTAAACAATGATTGAGCACATCAACATTTTCATAAACAAGTACTGTTGATTCTCACACTCAAGAACCTTTTACAGATTTTGAGAACCAGCAGGACTTGAACAATACATAGCCAACAATATATTGTATAGGCAAGAAAGAAAACAACAATGAAACAAACGTGGGCACTAAAATAAATGTACAACAGTGAATCTATTACACATGTTGAGTTTACAGTGTAATCAATATGCAGATAAGGTTTTTGGTATCATCCTGATTTAGTGTGGGTTTTGAACATAATCCACATGCAGACAACTTATTATTAAATATAATTATTGTATGAAGACAAGCTCAAGTAAAATACTTCAATTGCACTAATGTTTAAAAATATCTCTGTTCATTTTATTCTCTGCATAATTAAGACATAAATGATCTAAATGATTTTCAAAACAGATGTACAATTATGTTAAAATATAAACTAAACTTTCCCCAAAAATTTATGGATTGAAAAATGTACCTTTTCCCTTATCATAGTCATCTCCTGGTGAAGTCCACACTAACAGCACTTGTTTACTCTGTTGGTTTACCTGCATTACCCTGAAATCTACAATTCTACTGGGTGGGTAAATATCTGTATTAACTTTGGCATTGGTTACACAAAAACTTCCATAATTGACTTGTCACATGAACTTTCCTGTTGGTGCAGCACTCTTTTCTAAAATGTAGCTTCCACAACATTTGTGATGGTCTAGGAGAAACAAAACAAAAATATGAACATGTTAAAATTCAATTTTGACAGAGATAAATAAACAGTGACAACTAAGTAACTATATTATGTTTATTAGTAACGTAAAATTATTTGATGATTCAAATTTAATTAACATCACTTATATTTGAAAAGTGCTGATCTCTTAGGAGCATTCTTACTTATATTGTACTACTTTACTATACTGTACCAATGTGTGGATACTCAGCTAATACTTGTTCCAGGTTTATTTACTTAACACCTCTATGAAGTGTGGCACATACTCCTTCATGCCAGTTGTGTAAATATGTTAGAGGTATATAATTAGTTTATTTGTAGTACAAGTTAATAAATAAGGTGTTGGAAAACAGATGTAAAAAACATGTTTGTCTTGTCTTAATGCAACATTGTTAACTTGTAGTAGATATTTCCTCATGAACCAAGATACATAATACTTTTTATCAGTATTGTGAAATAAAGGTTACATAGCAAGATGGAAAGCCAGAAATTGCAAGTAAAATGTCATTGAAGTAACACCAAACTCAGGTAACCTTGAGAGACCTCAACAAGTCTGTGTTTGTGATTGAACAGCATATAGTAAGAGTTCATATAAGAAGAACAGCATAACTTGGTAGGTTGATATGCTTTGCCGCAACAGTCCCCCTTTCTCATAGCTAGATTGTGGAAATCACCTGGAGTGAAATTTACCAATACTCTGAATTGGAAAATCCCAGATTTAGTTATAGTTTCTGAGGGTATTTTTTGTATAGTACTTCTAGAGCAATCTTGTTTATTGTGAAACAATATTCTATGTGTGAGTTAAAGTTATAGGACATACAAAACGAATTACTGAATGTAAGATTATTATTCATTAGCATACCTTAACACTGTGGCATGTGAACTTAGCAGGTGTTTTTATTTCCTTGTAAAATTATAGTACTTATTATTAATTTATCATTTCTTATGCACATGTCTCAATTCCACATAATATGATCAAGAAAGCTATTTAATGAATTTTACTGTACATGCCTTTGTTTCTTTATCCTCTGTAAATGACATTGCTTTACTCTGGAGAAGGTACTGTATGTTGTGTAATGATGTTGACAACAGTGTCTTGGTGATATCCAAAGGTCTTGTGGGTGGAACTGGTCACTTTGGGCGAATGCAAGGTTTTTGTGATCTAAGAAACTTTGCAGTTAACCATTTTGCAATGGGCTTGGTAAAATATATACAAGTTCATTCACACATTTCCACTATAAATTTTGATACAGCAGGTGTGTCTTTATAGAACCTGATAGAAATTTAGTAAAGATTACAAATTTTTCATATACAAAAAATAATGTTTGATGAAATATATTCATAAAGATTTGTTTGTGAAAACATCAAGTTTTGTATTTGATACTTTGAATATAGTATCAGATATAGCTCAAAGGTTAATTCAGTTTCATGTGGATGAACCACAACATTACAAGCCAAATACACTTTTGCCATATATTAGGAAAGTGTATTATATAAAGTCTGAATAATGATAAAGGAGATTACAGTATTTCTTGAATTTTTGAATACTATACTCTAATGAAATATGGCATTTTTATAAAAAATGGAAATCAGAAGCTCAGTTGTAACTTGTTTGATAATGGCTTTATATATTATTATTACTAAAGTGTGTGTTTTATTATACAAACTGTAAGAGCCAAAACTGATAATCTGTTGTAACTGACTGCCTTGTATGGCAGAATGCATTGCTGATTATTATTACAATACAAGCATAGAGATACAATCACACAAACAAACTACTTATTATGAGTCTTTCTTGGTATAAAATTCACAAACAAAGGTTAAACATGATATGTAGCAAACTGCTGTCTGCTAATACCTCAACATGTAGGACAAAGTTTACTGTTTCTACATGCTGATACATGCCATTTTTTTAATGTAATGAATAGGTTTACCTAACATTAACACACTGGTATGTACAACTACACAACAGCTAACATCACTGTTCTGGTTTATAATTTCCATAATAAAACAGTAAAATGTGCTTGTAATGTTCTACATGGAAAGTTTCACATGAAATATATGAAACTAATTTTAAGTTAAAAAACACAATAAAAACCAAGCATGATAATATGCATTGTTTTTATTAAATTATAAATAAGACATATTTATAGAGATTATTATCAAAAACCTTGAAACAACATTTACACAGATCTAATTGTGCAATAGCTTATTATCTTGTACATTGTACAACGTATGAAACAAAAGTAGATGATAATAAAGAAGGCCATATTTTAAAATTTCTAGGGTAAACTTAGGTAATTATATATATATTTTTAATTTCAAACACATTAAACTGTTTAACACATGGAATCATCTACAGGGTGTTCCGAAAGTCATTGTGCAGTTTTGTAATCATATTCTGACTATCACGCAACAATCTTTATTTTTTTTCTTGCTATTTGTAGAGGAGTAAATAAAGAGTAATTTTTTTGTAGTTAAGCGCAAAGCTACACAATTGATTATGAGTGCTATGCTAGCCGTGCCCATCGAAATCTGCTTTTTAGCGTTATAAACGTTCACTCTTACCATCAAGCTATTGAAGTATATTAGAGTAATATGCAAACTAATGTATTTTAAGATAATACAAAAGCGCTAAATATTAATAACAAGTTATTAGAAAACAATAGTATGCTCGAATTAATCTTATTACAATTTTGTTGTA
Source organism: Carcinoscorpius rotundicauda (assembly GCA_011833715.1). Lineage (NCBI taxonomy): Eukaryota > Metazoa > Arthropoda > Merostomata > Xiphosura > Limulidae > Carcinoscorpius > Carcinoscorpius rotundicauda. Next base: position 26,594,050 of record CM022404.1, read on the forward strand.
AATAAATAATTCGTCAACATCCATCTATTTGGTTGTCTGTCTACGCGATTTGTATAGAATTAATTCATATATAACTCACAAAATGTCAGTGGTGTTACTTTTGGATATATATAACACTTTGGGATTAGCAGATTTCTGAGTAAATACAGGGTGTTCGGAAAGTTAATGTGCAGTTTTGTAATATTTTATTCAGTCTATTACAAGTCAGCAATTAACAGTGGTGTTTAGAAGCAAAATAAGAAAGATCCAAGCCTGTATTGATGCCAACAGGGGTCACTTTCAACATTGTTTATAATTATCATTCATATTTACCCCCTATGTTCAATATTGAAGCATGTCTGTTAATAAATATATAAGTGCACAGTGACTTTCCAAACACCCTGTATAATGGTATAATTAAAGGACACTTCTTTTGTGAGTCATAAACTGTTTTATGATATTGTTATTTCTATGACAGAAATATATCTTTTACGTTACATATTTCAAACAACTTAAAAAAGGTTATTTAGTTCAACATTTTGGCTTCTTTTTCATGTAACTGTTTTATTGCTTTCATTTATTTTTATAATCTAATAGTTCAGTTAATTTTTTCCTGATTTGTACTGTTAATACAGGGTGTACACAAATGAAAGGTGGGGTTTCATGACATTATCAATATGTAGCTACAACAATACCTAGCATTGCACACTTATCTACTTACTTCTGTGTTTATATAAATTTGTTAAAAGTAGTGTTTCATGTTGCAGGGCTCTGTCCTAGTGAGTATTGTATAAGAAAAGGCAGAATGTGTTCTTTCGTTAGCAGAGTTGTAGTTGGTAAAGTTGATCCAAGAACAATTTAAAGGAGAGTACAACAAAGATATGCCATATGAAACCAACAATTGAAGGTGATTCAAAAAAGTGTACAGGGCTTTAAATGCCAGATTCTCCAACCAATGGACTGGAAGAAATATGCCAACAGTGTGGCACCCAATGTGTCCCAATCTCACATCTATAGATTTCTTTCTGTGGGGCCATACAAAGAACAATGTACACAGCAAAAAGATTGCTGGTTTGGCTCACTTACAACAAAGCATCACTAGAGGAGTTGAAAGTGTTACATTGAAGATTCTTGACCAACCATGGACAGGAAATGATTATCAACATAATGTGTGCCATGCTGTTAATGGTGCAAACAACGAAGTTGTGTTATACCATTTTAAAAACTTTTTGAAATGAATAAAACTGCATTTAAAAAACTTTAAAAGTTGGTGAATCAAATAAACTAAAATTCAATGCACAGTTAGTTTTTATTTGTTTACCAATCTGCTTACAAATCTCCATCACTAATTTGTATACACCCTGTACATATAACTTTGCAAGAAAATAAATATCAGTTTACAAACAGTAGTAGTACTTACTCAGATTCTAGGCATTGATTTACTATTTCTACCATGCAAAACCTTTGCTCTCCCATTATTATCGTGAGCAGATATAGTTAACCAGTAATGTCCAGCTGCTGTAGTTGTTGTAAGATATCCTGAATAGATTCCATCTCATTTAGTTATATCTGGATCTAAAAGGGTAAAAATATCAGCTCCTATTCTGCTTTTATAACACTGTTCTACCCATAAAGATGTAACATGCAAACTGATATGTTGCTTGAAGAAAAGATGTTTGTGATGAACTTTCTCCACAAATATTAATTAGTACAATGGAAAATATACGTCCAAACTACACTGAAATGGTTAAGCTTGCAGCAGTATTCATTAATATCTCAAGACAATATCAAAAGTTAATTAGCCTCATATTACAAAGAAACACTAAACAAACTTTTGCATATTGTATCTTGAATATCTTACATTATACCATTAAGATACCTATTCAGAAAAGCAAAAGTCCATACCATATTTTGTAAACATTATACTTAAATGTTATTGTTAAGCAGTTGTTGTTAAGTACATGTTAATGACACTTTATCCTAATTAATACCTGTTTCAACAGAAAGATGAACAAATAATAAAAAAAAAACTTCAGTCAATCTAAGCACGTCAAAAATAGAAGCATTTACAGACTTACTTCCAATGCCATAGTCAAATAGCTCAAATTAATTCATTTGTCCATCTTGATAATGAATGTTGGCAATGACCTTAGCCCCTGAGACTGGATTGGTTCCATGTTGTAAGAGGGTAAAAACAATGGGAGGTGGGATTTGTGAAGGATCAAACTAACAGCACATGAAGTTTACAGATTAGAGTTTTGTAAGATATACAAAGTATTTTAGACAATTCACTATTTTTTACACTGTGCACTATGGACTGAAGAAGCCACATCTTTAAAAATCAAATTATAATATATGACCAAGGCTACAATTATATAGATGGACATATATTTTATTAAACAATAATTAAAACCACCTTGTGAAACCACCTTTAACCTCAGTTACAAGAAAATACATTGAAAAAACACTGAACTTTAATAATAGGGAAAATAATTTATATAATAATACTTATTCAACTGACTCATGAAGCAATTACAAGAACTACATGTGAATCCATCAGTTATTTCTCAAGTAGATACTGTTCCATGTAATATTATAAAAAGAAGCAATCAACTAATCTGGGATAAGGAATAAATATATTTAAAAAAAAACTCACACAGTGTTTATGAAATATGTTTTCTTCACTTCATTATAGCTTCAAATTGTCATGAGTATATAATTTGCATCATTAATCAATACAGCATCCAACACTAAAAATCTATAACATAATAGTACTATCAAGGTGCCTGTTATTTTAATATTTAATCTGATTACAGATTGTAGGTAAATGAAAGAGGTTGAAAAGTTCTGCCCTTAATTGTGCAGTATCCATTAATTGAGGGCAGAACTTTTTAACAACTACAGGGTGGTTGCTAGAAAAGCGGAAAATTTGAGGGTCAGATGAGATCATGAATAAAATGCGTGCTTACTCATTTCTATTTTGATTTCTTTACATCATGAATAAAATGCATGATTTTAATAATTTTGAGCATCTATGAGTGTAATATAACATATGCCTTTAAAAAACTTTGTAAAAGTTATTCTTTGTAAAAATAAATAGCTGTTTGACAAATTTTCCGCTTTTCTAGCGACCACCCTGTATATTGAAAGAAGAGATTTACATAAAGTTGCATGAACTCTCTACAAAAGTCCTATAAAGTTGTACTTTATATTTTTGTGAAGGAAGAGCATAAATTAGTCCTTCATATGTGATAAATTCACAAGGGTTGTAAACAGCCACCAACCAAATAATGTTTGTGACCTGAAGAATTCGTTCAAAGGCAATTTAGGTCCTAATGAAAGTTGCTAAACCTTTTCTTGCTACTTTGAATTTGTAAATAATGATTAACAAATTTTATCATTTACACTTTCAAATACTGAGTTAATTTTACAGTTACAGATATATTAAACCTATATACAACAATATAGTTTAAAAATTATCATTCACCTAATTTGAACATATATTTCTGATATATACTCACTTTTACATGCAGAAATGCCATTTCACTTGCACATCCCTTTATGAGATTTGCATGCAACTTGCCTTGAGCTAGTTCTTACCTAAATTCACATGTTTATTATGAACTGTTCTTGTGTGTGATGACATAATTATGTGACAATAGCCCTCCACCAGTCAGAGGGGTACACATTCTCCAAGCACAGTAACTTCCTCAATTCACTTGTACCAGTAACAAGTTCATTCTTAGATGAAGCAAAAAAATACAGTAGAAATGGAGGTTGTGTGGGAGGTGACTATCTCCCAGCAGTACATTTCCTGATCAGAAAAATTTTAACCTCTGAGAAAATAATTCATCTTCATGAACAAAAGCCATTATTTAATTACACTGATAATAGATTTCAGATAGATACTTATTTCCCTCACACAATAGCTCTTCTCATGGTAGTTCATAAGTGATATTCTGTAATGTGCTTATCATAACTATATGTATGGAGAAATACACACAAGCACCCTACGAGGTAAGTTGCCAGTGATCTTGCAGAAAACCCTAGCTCATCTATGTGTGTTATAACTTTAAAGGTATTTGGTCTAAGTTTATAGGAAAATATATTTAACCAGGCAATACTACCCACTGTGCAGGAACCAAATATATACCAAAGACAAAGTAAGCCACTGAAAGAAAACATAATAGACAAAGGCACTGACTGAAGTTAGAATCACCGTAGGAGATAAATGATGTCAAGTAGAGGACACAAGTGATTCAGGTAATTAAGAACAAAGATATGGGGAGTTGTCTATTTTACAGCCCGAAGAATTTCCTATGGAGGTGATTGATACAAACCACTAGATACATGGTGAAATGTCAAATATGATAAGATGAGAGACAATAAAGATGTTCTTTTAAGGAGAGAAAAGAGTAAGCCAATCTAATAAGCTCATGAATCCAATCCATAAGGGTAATAGGAGAGAGGTCACATGACACAGAGGAGGTTCCAGGGAATAAAAAAAACAAGAATGGGAACCACAAAAGGAAACCGTATAAGCCAAATACCACTGCAGAGCCTGTACAAGACAAAGGAGGCAATCCAAATTCTTCTATCCAATTAGCTAACTTATACTGTAAATCTACAAACAATTTTTTTACAAGCATTTTATGTGATACTGTCACAAATGCTTTTTGAAAATTCAAATACATAAAATGTGCAGTGACATTTTCAAAGAATGCAAAAAGATATGTGAGGCACGATTTTCTTTTAGTAAAACCATTTTAATTTTCGAATAAAATTCTATACCTTGTTGAATAATTTTGAAAATTTGTTTCATCAAACTTGCCAAATTTTTTCACAAATCTGATTTGAAACTAATAGGACTATAATTATTACAACAACTTCTATTACCTCCCTTTAAGATATGACTGACATTAGCTAATTATAAAATCTGTTGGTACTTGTCCACTATTCAAGGATTTACAAAATATTGTAGCAAATAGCTCACATATTAAATCCTTGACCTCTTATAAAACTCATATTATCTAGTCCAAGAGCCTTATTATTCCTTAAACTTCCCAATTTTATTTTCATAAGCTCAGAATTTATGCAGTTTTCTTGTTCAACTTTGAAATCATCTTTCAATTGCTCAAGATGAGAAATTCTGTTTAAATCTTTATTAGTAAAAATAAACAATTTAATAACCTAGACATTTCATAACTATCAGACATAAACATTCCTATGTTATCCCTCAAGGGTTCTATCCTCATCATAACATGCTTTTTACCACTAAAGTATTTAAAAAAAAATCCTTAATGTTAATTTTTATGTTTTCTGCCATATTTTTTTCACATACCCTTTTGGATATCCTATTCTTTTGTTTGAGAAACTTTCTTGATCTTCTATAATCTTCCATAATACCAGTAAATTTCAATTTTTTTAAATTTGTTAGGCTTTTTTAAACTTTTCTCTCTTATACTCTTTGTGAGCTAACCTGTCTTTCAAACTTGCTGTTATCCTTTTCTTTCTGTAAGGAATATATTTTTTTGGATATTTAAACCAATTTTCTTTAAAAATTTTTTACATCCAACTCCAATATTATCAGAATTTAGCTTTCTAATGTATTCTCATTTCAAATAGTCTTTATTTCTTGGTAAGAAAAAAAAGTACCACTAGTAAAAGCAGTAGGCATCAAGACTGACTTGATAAAAAGTTGGAAGTCTTATAAGTAATTACAAAATCATTTGATAGTGATTTCTAATATATTGTGATAGTAGCTGTCAGATGTGAAGGACTGGTAAATTCACTTAAGAGCAAATAAGCATAAACAGTATCACAAATAGAGAGGCAATCTTCTGCCACACATTGTTTATCGTATTCTGGTGTTCAAACATAAAGAAATGTGTCTATATTTCTATTGTTATTAAAAACATGGACCACTTTGGCAGCACAATGGGGAGTAATATGCTTCATATGTCCACCAAAATCAGACCAAATTTGAGTGAGTTATTGTGAAAAATCTGTCCCTAAGTTAAGATAAGAATTTTTTGTGACTTTGACCCTCCAAAAATAATATATTCTATGTACGATCACAGTTGGGATGTATACCAAATTTTAACCAAATCCATTTGGCCATTGTTTTCTATGGTGGTGGATGTAATAAAACAGAAAACTTTATACTTGTCATGTTAAATGATCCAGAAAGGTATTTTTTAAAAAATGGATGTAAATTATCAGCTAATTATATTTTCTTTGAGGCAGCCAACTGTCAATAAGAGATTTCACTTAATAACCACCACAGGAAACGTAAACTGAATTAGTTTAGAATGAAGCACTGAAATTCATTGCCAGGCTTACTATTATGTTTTATGACATGTATTTCTCTCAAAGATGATACTTTACTAACTTTATCATGAATACAACAACAATACAGCTCATTCAAGTAATAAGCACACAGAAACATAAGAGCTTATTAATTAAACAAATATATATATTTACTGTAATGGTTTGTAATGCATAAAAATAGGCTAATAATAAAGTCATATCACATAAATGTACCCATGGTACAATTGAAATTGAGAAACATTTAAATAAAACTAGAACTGGAAAAAAAGTAAGTTTTGGTCAAAATTTTTTGGCTATTTTGTAAATAAAAACATAATTTCATTTCATATATCATAACATAATAACATCCAAAGAGAAAAAAATATATACAAAGACACACATACACATTTACAGCAACTTATCAATTAGATAAGGCTCAAGTCGCTATTATGATTTTTGAAACATCTTTAATTTTCCGTAATTATGTTCTCGTTTGCTTTATTTTTAGGGTTAAAGTTTTGCTCTAACGGTGCCAAATATGCTCCCTCATCTCACGTTTTATATCAAAATGTACTTCATGTACTTAATGAAATCAACTAAGGAATTTTTACGGGTCTCGTTACGAATATTTACGAAACCAGTTGTTACAAAAGACACTAATGGTAGTGTGGATACTGGATGCTACTGTACGAGTGTTAAATGTTATTATTGAATAATAGAGGGATGGCAGTTTAGTTCTATTTTTCAGCCATGCTTATTTAACTTTGATTTTATAGGTAGAGGTAAAATTGTTGTGCAGCTTGTTACCGCAACATTTCCTGAAGTAGTTGTTCAGCATGGTCAGGTGGTTAACATACTCTACTCGTAATTCGAGGGTCGCGAGTTCAAATCCCCGTCACACCTAACTTGTTCGCCTTTTCAGCCGTGGGGATTTATAATTTGACGGTCAATCCCACTATTCGATGATAAAAGAGTAGCTCAAGAGTTGGCGGTGGATGGTGATGGTCTTCCCTCTAGTCCTACACTGCTAAATTAGTGACGGCTGGCGCAGATAGCCCTCATGTAACTTTGCGCGAAATTCAAAACAAACCAAAACTTGTCGTACACGCATCTCTTTAATAAATATAGTTTCTTGTGCCCTCTTTCTTTAAATGGGTGAAAGAGTTAAGTGATGAGATATAATACACAGGTACACAAAATCGTTCATAGTGCACACTATTGTTCTGGAAAGTTTTAGGAAATAATGCAGTTTCATCGCATGTTAAATGAATAACTTATTACTGTTGTATGTTTTTAAACAAAAAATTAAAACCTGCTATTGTAATTTATACCATAGCATTTCTCATTGAGAGTGTGAGAATAGAAAACCCGTGATACACGAAACAAAGCCAGTTATCCCATGCACTAACAGGTCCAGGATTTTAAGAAGAGGAGAATAAGCAGGTGCGGCAGCAGATCAAGTATCACTAGTGCTACAAAAACGAAAAACATAGCATGCAAGTGTAGTTGTTTCCAGGAAACAGTATTCGTTATTTCACCAGAAGGTCTACAAGTACAGGCGAGACTTGCGCAATAGAAATTTAACAATATAAATTACAGGCTTCAAACTGAAACAATGGCAGATATTAAAATTGTATATAATAAACTACGCTTTGCAAGTTTTGCCATACATACCTGATAGTGTTTTAAAAGACACGCAATTTACAGTCGAGGGCAATAATAAAAACGTGTTTAGTTACAAATTCATAATACGGTAAACTGACCTACAAACTGCTTGTGAATCTATAACTTAGTAACAGTAATCAAAAAGCCATTACATTGAACAAAATACTCAGATGCTATGTATTACATGCACGCGCAGGCACTACTCGCTTATAGGTATTTAAATTTTAGTCATTTTTATTGAAACAAATTTGAAAATATATTAAATCCATGATTTCCAATAATTAAAAGAAATTGGAGTTTAGTTGATAACCCTCCCACCAAACTTCATCGATTCTCTCAATTAAGGCAAGTACATTTAAAATTTACAAAAATCTGTTTAAACATTTTAAAAAGCAAAAAAAATAAAAAAATACCACTTACTAAAACAGAACAAAAACTATTCTTATTTGACTTAACTAAAATATAAATAGGTAAACAAAGTTTAGTAAACACTTTCCATCATATTTCTACTACCTATCACTTCGAAGCTCTGCCTTCGAGTCGTTACGTATATTGAATTTTGGTTTCTTTGGAATTAGGCGCAAAGCTCCACAGTGGGCTATTTGTGCTCTGCCCACCACGAGTATCTCAACCCGCATTCTAGCGATGCAAGTCCGCAGACATACCGCTGTGCCACAAGGGAGGGGGGGGGGAAGATTTATTTCGGACGGCTCTCAGATTTATTATATTACGTATATTAACGTATTACTATTTTAAATAACAGGACATTTGAATTTAGAAGTTAGTTAAATATTAATATGTATTAAATTTATAACATTTATCATCAAGTCTGATACACAGTTTTTTTTTAACAGAAATATATTGTAGAAACAAAAAACAATAATTTATAATAACAGTTAACAATAGTAGTTGAAGATTATGGTTTATGTGCAAGAGGTTTACAAACTATACCGAGTTTTCTGTATGGTCTAAAACAGAATATTTTATCGACGTTCACGGAAAGCAAATTTATTGTGTTCATACACCCATATATTTTTGACAGCTAGTTAAGCTTAGAGCTTTCGTAACCTTTCGCCAACGACGATATCTAATGTCCTCATAAAGACACTAACGTTCAAAATTAATTCACTGAAGTTGAACGGGCTCTAATGTTCGAAATCTATAAACATTCCTGGACCATTTCTGTAATTATCCCTATGAACAGGCGTTAATCACAATCATAGCTTCTGATGCCTGTGGTAGTCTGCTATAGCTAACTAATAATCATCTTCTAATGTCCCAGCTTTCATACGAATCACTCAAGTTTTCTGAAGTTTCAACGATGTTGTAGCGAGTTATCTATTTAGTTTGACATGATGGAACTTATGGGAAACATATTATTTCATTATCTCCTTTTCGTGCCCCACCCCACCACCGTTATCACAAAACAACTCGTTTTCGTCTTTTCTGCATAGGACTGTTAATGTTTTCCATATAAATAAAACTTAACATTAGAATTAAATTATTTGGGATATCTAACGATTTATAGAAGGTATAAACGTAATATTGTAGGTATAATTTATAACATATATTGCAATAAATAATAAATATTTAAGTGTTCTCAGTCCCACATAATCAACGTGAATTAATGGCTTGGCCTTTTCTATCCTATCGCAAAACCTTACTTTTCTATACTGAAGACGTTAACACACTCGTTAACAATGTAGAGCCTTGGGGTATCCATTAACCCAGCTTCCTTTCAAGTACTTCATGAATTTAATTTCGCAATGCTTGGCTCTAGCATGGCTCTATCAGGTTTTTCGAGTCTTTCTCTGATGTCAGTAGCTTGAGGTTGAGATTTCCAATATTTTCGACCAAGAAGCCTATCTTTATTTTCAACAACTTGGTTTTATCCTGACATCTCAATTTAAAATCAAAATAGCCAGTGATAAAGAATCATGGTTTTATATTGCAAAACTAAAGACTGAAAATTTATAGATTACAAGTTCAGTAAGCAATAAAGCTAAAGGTAAAAATCAAGTAGGTCAGGCCAGTCGCTGTCATTTTTTCAGGAAAATTCATCTAGGCTGACTCTTGGAGTTAGTGATCCGGCTAACATACTCCGAATACCCGACAATGAATAATTTGACCCTTGACGAGTCCTTCCAATTTTCAAACACTCACGAAAATTTATTTCTGAATGGTACAAAGCATATCCTTTGCATTAGTATTCCGTATCTATTGATAAAGTTTACTGTTTCGTTTGTTGTCGTTTTACTACGAGCATTAAATATCAAGAAGAGCAAACTTTGGAGTCTGAATGATTCAACACATGGAAAAAAGTGCACGAGTGAATCTAGAAAAATCAACTTCTCAAACAAAAGCAATGTATGTATATATATATATAATGTTTATTTAGAATCAAAGTTATCTGAGTAAACAGCAGCGGACTATGTTAATAAAGCTCATAGTCTGCTTGTGAAAACAAGAGAAAAAACGTCGACATACTTGTAGACACTTTCAGATTTACACCTTTAAAAAATGTAGCTCAGAAGGATCGCTGTGAAAGGGTCGCAGCTGAAAATAAAGGAAGCTTTCAGAAAATATTAAACTTCTTAAAAACGTATTTCCACATCCCAAATGAATAAATGTTTGAAGGAACTAAAAATGGCAATTCCTCAGTGATATGATTTTGGGTAAAATAATAGAAGAGATAAGATACGCTCAGTACTTTTCAATCTTTGTCGATAAAACAAAAGACTTATCCACAAAAAAGCTGATGAATGTGATATTTTGGTACTTAAATGATACAGAAGTTCATGAAGAATTTTTTGGTTTTAAGTCTCTCATGATCTCGACGCAAAACCATTGGCCAAATATATTCTAGAGGAATTAAAGGACGACGGAGTTAAAATCACTAACCTAACTGCTCAAGGATATGATGGTACTACTGTCACGAGTTGCAAGTACTTTGGGCTTCGAAAAAAAATAAAACAAATGTTACCCTGAGCTATCTACATTTACTATTTTGCTGATCTTCTTAATTTGGTTATTGTAGAAAGTGTGAAATATGTTAGCCCTATGGCATAATTTTTTTCTCGACACTTCAGACTTCATACAATGTTTTAAGTGATTCTAATGTTCCCGCAGAGTGGATTGCTTTCCAAACAAGGACATGCATCGAAATGAAAATTTGTGGGATTTAAAAATTTAAAACTAGAACGACTTTCTAGTTCTAATCACACTTGAGAATCGGGACACCATACAATAGTCATATGACATGAAACAAACCATCTTTTTTCGACCATTAATAGTTTTTAGAATTAAACAAACAATTCATTGAGTGAAAATCTTTGCAGTTGACTTCAAATTTGAAAACTTCCTCGCTTTTGAGGCTATTAAACCTTTTGCAACTAATTATTCGGTCAATATTTAAGACATACAAATGCAAATAAGGCAAGCTAAGAGAATGAATGAGAGTTGAAGTGCAACATTCAGAAAAATCGAATAATTTGCATGACATCTCAAACCCCTATTTATGGCTAAACTTTTACTAAACTTATATAGAAAGATAGCAGTATCTCTCCCAGTTTGTACAACCGGCTTGAAAGGAACTTTGGCAAGTTAAAAGTGATAAAAATAACTTTAGAACCAGTTTGGTAAATAAGAGATGAAAGCGTCTAATAATAATTATTGTGTGTAGAAAACGTAATGTTCCCATTGATCCTAATGTTGTTGTTGGCGGGTTTGTTACTAAATTTCCAAATACGAGGCTAACGTTGGTTTAAAGTCAAAGAAGAGGATCGTTCTGATTGAAATCTTTGTAAGTTCATGCTTTTGATCGTTATTCATAAATTCACTTTTAAATGGACTTATTATTACCCTCTTTGAAAAAATTCTTAAATGTGCTAAAATGGTCAAAACATTCGGATCTATTCCAAAGTCTATGAGTATTTTGGACCTCAAAACTCACTATAAAGTACCTTTATAAAATCCAACGTTGGCTCAATGTAATTTAGCACACAATAATTTGGGAGATGTAATTTTAAAGGTACTAGTTATGTGTGAGTATGTCTTGTTTTGTATAAACAAATCTGGCTTGCCTCCACTTGATTCCTGCCCCCTCCCCCAAGAAAATGAAAATTGGTGCTGGCACCACTATTGTATTTTGTGCTTGCTTGTACTCTGGCTAAGTAATACACATTTATCCAAGATTCAGATTACCTTGTTAATTTTTCACGGTGTCCCACAGCAAACTTCCCTTATATAGATATATCAGATGTATTTCACATGATTTCATAACGCAAGGTAGCATCAAATTAAGCTTAATATTTCAAACTCACTAAGTTACTAACGGGAATTATTCATCAACATCGCCATAAGACTTAGCATGAATGCTCATAAAGTGAGGACTACAAAATCTTATCAGCTTACTAAAACTCCACAGTTTTTAGTCATATTTAACAGTTGAAGCTCATAACCAGTTTTTTTTTAAAACTAATATGACAACAATATTTGTTTCTGCTGTGCGACCATTGAGTGTACTTGCAGAAATTCCGGTATTATTCACAAGATGTGTCTAGTAACTATTGCAAGACATTACGCCTGGCATGGCCGAGCGCGTTAAGGCGTGCACTCGTAATTCGAGGGTCGCGGGTTCGCGCCCGCGTCGCGCTAAACATGCTCGCCCTCCCAGCCGTGGGGGTGTATAATGTGACGGTCAATCCCACTATTCGTTGGCAAAAGAGTAGCCCAAGAGTTGGAGGTGGGTGGTGATGACTAGCTGCATTCCCTCTAGTCTTACACTGCAAAATTAGGGACGGCTAGCACAGATAGCCCTCGAGTAGCTTTGTGCGAATTTCCAAAAAAACAAACAAAACAAACAAGCAAGACATTACATTTAAATTGTCACAATAAGAAATATAGATCATTATTTGTTTGTTTTTGAATTTCGCGCAAAGCTAATCGAGAGCTATCTGCACGAATATACATGAGTTCAGACAGAACTTAGCTACGTGCACGTTGCATGTGCGTACCCAGAGCAAACTTTATGTATTTGTTGAAAGAGTTCGGTATTGTCTTTCCTTGCAATCTGTCGGTCATGAGATCCAAATTCATTGTCAAATATGTTTGTTTTTTAACAATGAGAGTACTTTATTAAAGTGGTCAATCCCATTATTCGTTGGTAAAGAGTATTCCAAGAGTTTATGATGGGTGGTGTTGACTGGCTGCTATCTCTGTAGTCGGCCCGGCATGGCCAAGCGCGTTAAGGCGTGTGCTTCGTAATCCAAGGGTCGCGGGTTCGCGCCTGAGTCGCACCAAACATGCTCGCCATTCCAGCTGTGGGGGCGTTATAATGTATGGTCAATCCCACTATTCGTTGGTAAAAGAGTAGCCCAAGAGTTGGCGGTGGGTGGTGATGACTTGCTGCCTTTCCTCTAGTCTTACTTTATTCTGTTAATCCAACGAATTGTGGGATTGAATGTCACATTATAACGCCCCACAACTGAAAAAGCGAGTATATTTTGTGTGCCGAGGAGTCGAACCCGCAATCCTCAGATTAGGAGTCGAGGATATTTTAAGTGTTTTAGCTTTTGACACATAACTTTGCTCCCCGATGGGTCAATCGTAAGTTTACGGACTTACAATCTGTGATTCGATCACATGCATAGGATACAGTCTATTAGGCTTCACCATTAAACAAGCGTATATGTGTTTTTTTAATTATAAGAATTAGCGGCGATGCCAAGAGCATTGTCCTTTATTTTACGAGACCTCTGTTAACTGAAAGTGAAACAAATCGTATTTGATATAGCTATATGTCATAAAATAATACTTTTCTCAGAATAAAAAACAAAAAACTGCTATCAGTTACGTACAAGCTCTTTATAAAGGAAAAACACAAATTTGCGTGTCGTATATCACCTTGAAGATTCCAAGATTTGTCACCTAAGACCGTTTTACAAATTTTATAAGATTTTTCTGGTGTGTCTATATTCTTATGGCAAAGCCACATTGGTCTATCTGCTGAGTCAACCGAGGGCAATTTTTGATGAGACTTTTTACATACACGTATATGTTTCAGTAAGCATCCACTGATAACGACATACAACTTGCTCGATTCATCCAAGAATCAGAATGTTACCGTCACTGTCACATAATTTTGTTTGTGTCACTTCCGCTTTTTATATACACGTATATGTTTCAGTAAGCATCCACTGATAACGACATACAACTTGCTTCGATTCATCCAAGAATCAGATTGTTACCGTGACTGTCACATAATTTTGTTTGTGTCAACTTCCGTTTGTCTTAGAAATATTTGGAATACAAAAGCATATTTCGCTACAACTAAACCTATGAAACATAAAAATCAATGTAGTCTAGTTTACTGACCACTTCAATTTAACATGAACAACATTAATCAATTTATCATTCCTGAAGCACATATACTGATATTTATTTTAAGTACATTTATTCACTGAAAGTTGTAACATCTTCAGAATAATCATGTATTAGCTACTCTTACCATTCACCACTCATGGAAGAACATAATCTAAGTCCTTGACGTTTGTATAACTCTTTTGTAACAACAAGCATCTCAGTTTAATGTGCGACGGTACTAACAATTTAAATAAAATATACAATATGTCACTTGCATGCCACATAAGTTATCCAAAGTATGTCTCTTCTAGTTGTAGTGTATAATGATAAACTGCCAAATATTCAAAATATTATGGGATATTATTTTGTTATTTAATTTTTGTGCAGTTAAAACAAGCAGATTTTAGGACACTCACTAAAGCGAAACAAAGTTAAGATGAACTACTGAAGGCTATTACAAAAAAAAATGGAATACAAAATTATAAGAAACTCGAAACATATATTTTAATTTGTATTAATTTTAAGGTATTCATAAAGGAAAACCTTGAAAGTTGAATTGCTCATATATTAAACTGAATAGATAACACAGATTTGTTTTTTATCTAATGTTACAGATCTTATTTAGTTAGTGACTGAAAAAATTCATTAGCAATTTTAATAGAAATCAACTTAATAAATATCATATCATGTAGTCTTTTATTATTACCCCAAGTTGCACAGCGGCATGTCTGCTCATAACCAGTTTTTTTTAAAAAACTAATATGACAACAATATTTGTTTCTGCTGTGCGACCATTGAGTGTACTTGCAGAAATTCCAGTATTATTCACAAGATGTGTCTAGTAACTATTGCAAGACATTACATTTAAATTGTCACAATAAGAAATATAGATCATTATTTGTTTGTTTTTGAATTTCGCGCAAAGCTAATCGAGAGCTATCTGCACGAATATACATGAGTTCAGACAGAACTTAGCTACGTGCACGTTGCATGTGCGTACCCAGAGCAAACTTTATGTATTTGTTGAAAGAGTTCGGTATTGTCTTTCCTTGCAATCTGTCGGTCATGAGATCCAAATTCATTGTCAAATATGTTTGTTTTTTAACAATGAGAGTACTTTATTAAAGTGGTCAATCCCATTATTCGTTGGTAAAGAGTATTCCAAGAGTTTATGATGGGTGGTGTTGACTGGCTGCTATCTCTGTAGTCGGCCCGGCATGGCCAAGCGCGTTAAGGCGTGTGCTTCGTAATCTAAGGGACGCGGGTTCGCGCCTGAGTCGCACCAAACATGCTCGCCATTCCATCCGTGGGGGCGTTATAATGTATGGTCAATCCCACTATTCGTTGGTAAAAGAGTAGCCCAAGAGTTGGCGGTGGGTGGTGATGACTAACTGTCTTCCCTCTAGTTTTACACTGCTAAATTAGGGATGGCTACCCTCGTGTAACTTTTCGTGAAATTATAAAAAAAAAAAAAAATTTAAATTTTACGTGATTACGACCAGAATTTACTAATAAAAACACAATAGTGAACACTGTACGCTTTATACGAAATCATACAAACACACATATAATAAGTCTGACACCTTCTCTTATGACCCGGCATAGCCAGGTGATTAAGGCACTCGTCTCGTAATCCAAGGGTCGTGGGTTAGAATCCCCGTCACACCAAACATGCATGCCCTTAGAGCCGTGGGGGTGTTATAATGTGACGGTTAACCCCACTATTCGTCTGTAAAAGAGTAGCCCAAGATTTGACGGTGGGTAGTGATGATTAGCTGCCTTTTTTCTTTTCTTACGGTGCGCGAAATTCAAAGCCTACAGTTAATGGACTAGAAGCAAACCCCCACAATAAATACGACTTCGTTTTAAGTAGTGATATATCCTTTATAAGACCCTCGATCTCTGGATTTCCTTCTAATTACTTGTTGCTCTGATCTTGAAGCTCCAGTTTCTCTCTATCTTGTTTCAATTCTTCCTCTGAAACAATAGTCTATCCAAACCAGAGAGGTAGCAGGTGGAACATTTTATCAGAATTCTTTGTGATGGTCTCCTTGAAGAGTGTAATTGTCATGGTCGTAATAGAGGCTTGGCACTTTTTCTTCTTCCCAGTTATCTCCACATAATGTGTTGGATAAGCGTAGAATTTGTCCTATCAATAGGTGATAGTTTTAGCTCGATTCCCTGACAATGATTTAGAACATTTCACAAAGGACAATTCATTGGAGAGTTCTCTGAGCACCTCCTTCTATTTTTAATGCTGCATTTTATGCGAATATGTTTTTGCATGTGTTCTCAACGTTTTCTTCAAATGGTAAAATTATCAGTTCACTGCAAGAAACTTACAGAAAAATGACACATCCATTTCCGTTAGCTAAAATTCCGAGCTTCAGATGATAAAAGCTCCTTTGCTGGTTGACTATACCACCTAGAAAACTGACTCAGTAGTTGTTGTTAGTGATGCTATCAATAACTTCTTTAGAGGCACAATAATTGCTGTAACTAACAACTCATACTTCTGGACTGATATGCAGCAGATGTCATTATTTTTACAATGCTAAAATTCCAATAGTTGGAATAGGCTTCTGTCGATATAAGATTGTTATGAAAGAGTAAGATGATAGGTGTGTTCACATATGATGTGAATTTGTTAGATACCCCTGCTATTCATTACTGTTATGTTATTATTTGACTCATCTGCAATACAAAACACGTTACCAACGATATTTTATAAACCTTTAGAAGCATTAGTTAATGAAAAGTTATTTTACCCAATTTAGTGTAAGTATAGAGCAGTTAGGCAGTCATAGCACGAAATATGGTTCAGTTCAACCAGCTCTAAGAAGGATGTGCATTATTGGTGTCTACCACACTCGAACTCAGCCTCTATATAGAAATTAACCTATCGTACAGCAAGTTGTTTTCAGTTAATAGCACACATGCTGTTAAACACCAGCGTTAAAAATTTATAAATACATGAAAAATTCCTGTAAATATTTAAAGTACCCAAAGATGATGGAGGTCATATATCAAATCTGCGGGAATGTAACTTCCCAGGTAAATATTAATAAATTTATGGAGCACTTGAGTGACTGCTGCATTCAGTTTGGTCGACGCTTATAAATTTTGCAAACATTTCTTGATAGTTCACATCACTAGTTAAACTAGTTATTCGAAGTATGTGTCTTCACTACCTCAAATATATGTGGCATTACACCACGAATAATAGTGAATAAATGCAATTCGATCTCGATATGTCGTGTATGGAACTCTGTAACGCGATATTTATTATTTTGATAACACATCAACCACAGACATATTACAGAGACGTGATGAATGATTTATTAGAACAGCAAACAATTTTATTAAACACCTACAATTCAGCATTTCACCTATCACAAACAAAACTTTGCTAAATAGTAGATAGAGACAAAGGGAATCTTGTTAATCCATTCATGAGAGTCACTAATTAGATGACGAGGCATTTGTCTATCGATATTTTAAATTACCCATTTTTACCCAATTTTACGTCAGGGTCGACGATACCGACAGATGCCGGATGTTAGTACATGAAAGGACGTGATGCAGGGATACTTCAAATTAAGTTGACAATTTCTACTTAGCGAGATGTTCTTCATTATTCGCTTTCCATAGGATTTAAAGCGTACAGAGGATTGTATGCCTACACAAGAACTCCTCGAAATACTTGGACTTAATGTCCAGGTCTGCTAGGACTTCCGTGTTTTCAGGCAACCATGCACCACTGACACCGACTGGGAGACCGTGAAATACAATGGAAGATGCACCTGAGATCTTTTACTTATGGTGCTAGATTTTCATACCAAGAGACCTTTGACTCGTATGGTTCTTTCAGCAAGTTATACATGAGTTCATAGCGGACCGTCAAGTCAACGATCACCGCTTTATTATCAAGATGGAAAATCAGATCGAGTAGTCGGTGTTCTCCGTTTTCTTTCTCGAAGATGGATTATTGTAGAACCTTCAACCCTTTATAGGAGGTCTCTTTTACCAAGATGTCACAGATCTTATTGTGACGGCGTATTCTCATTGATTTCAAGATGACATAGTGTCTCTCTCGTGGCTCCACAGCCCCGACATTTGGCAGTTCTCTTGTTCTTACTGAAGTAGCCTCTACTGATGGCCTCTTTTTTTAGGGTATACATTTGCCCTTAGAGCTAGATACTTCACCCATTGGTGGGCTTTCATACGAACAGGTTTAGGTAACTAGTGGTTGGTAGATGTTGAGCCATTGGAAAGCTTTATGCCCTTGCCGGGCTAGTCTTTCCCGGTTATTCTTTTCCATATCTCTCCAGTTAGAAAGATATGTTATGGATTTCTGGTCAGACTTATGGATCGGAAGTCGGGCTTTCGTGGCAATACCCTTGATGACTCCCAGCAAACCATCTTCTTCTGCCAAGTATGATGTCATTTTGTCCGATGAATAAATGAGCCTCAAATACTTTTTGATCACTAACGTTGGAATAAGAAACTCCAGTTTTATAATTCACGATGACGTGAATAAAGCAAACTGTCGGCCGTGGAGTTTTTCATGGCTTTTCTTTTTAGATAGTCCAGTTCTTTCAGCAATCTAAAATTCAAGCTTGTATAAAAGCCTGGGCATGGCAAATTTACAGGGCATTTTTAACCTCTGGTGTGTTTTCACGGTTTCACCGGAGTGTTGTAGATATTGTTTATCCACTTCTCAAGGGTTGATTTTAGAGGCTTGTTGTAAACCCCTGTCTAGGGACAAACGTTTCCTCCAATATATCGATATAACTGTTTGGGTCCAATCATATGGAATGTGTCATCCCTGACTGACCATGGGGGGCCGTTTTTAACAGTGAAGGTCTTATTAAACCCCTAATTAGCATTCTAATACTCTTAGAAATGTTCAGACTGAGGCTGTTACCCAAACAGTATTCATTCAATACGTTTAACATTGTCTAAAGACTGGCTGATGTTTTGCCAAGACTGTCATACATTGGCGTATGCTGGGGTTGAGATTTCTTCTAGTTGCATACCTAACAATATTCCTGTGCCTCCCTCTTAATATTAAACAGAATAGGAGACATTCGGTCTCCTTGTTTGAGTAGGTTTATTGGGTTGGTACCCACACGAAATGTTTTCGTACCACCATTATACATGTTCTCCACAATATCAATGAAATGTGGATAGACTTCGAATCCGGCAAGGCTGGCTAAGAGATTTTTGTGGCCAACAACATCAAAGGCTTTACATAGGTCTGGGAAAGCCATAACCAGAGTCCTGTATCGCTTTGACCTTCTCATGATAGATTGGAGTAGGAAGATATCTCTACCACCAGTCTCAGGAATAACTTTGCACTGTTTGGGATTTATCCACACTGTCTGCTCTAGGCGGTAAGCCATTATCTTGAAATATAGTCGAAGCACTGCTTTGCCTCTAGTTGTGAAAGACATATAATGTTGAAAGAATTGCATGCGAGTTCATAACTTTATTACTTTGATGTAAATATACTATGCAAACATTTTTCAGTAACTTCAATTTGTTTTTCATCTGTAAAAATAGAGAAAAAAACAAACCTCTAGAATGTTTTGATCAGCTACCAAGCTCGAATATTTTGCGACCGCACTCAGAAGATTTTCGGTCACATAATTTAATTAGAAAATATAAGAAAATAAAAAGAGAGATAGTGAATACATGTACATGGTTGTTCCTGGTAAGTGACAGCTTCTCTGAGCCTTGTGTCTCTTTAACTCCCAGTTGAAATACGTTACCAGCATATAGATTGCATACTGGGATAAAGCAAATCCCGTACTTTGTAACGGCATATGCAGTACCTCCAAGAAACCTATACCGGAATTTCAGGTGTTGCTTTTCTACCGGAAAACAAAACGTTGAATCTGACTAAAGAGAATACTCTTAAGAGGAATGTATGTGGGTGCTTAGTTGAAAGGTTATTTACCAGGTGTGCAAACAAGTTGAATTCTACTCGAGGACAGTGTTAAAATAGATTCTTTCTAAAATAATGCGAAAATATACAAATTAATATTACTCCATTAATTGGACACGGCATGAAAATGGCACGTTAATTAAAACCTGCGGACAGTAGACAAAATTTAACTTACTGTGAGCTGCAACAATGTAAATACCTAGGATTTAGTAGTAGTGTAAACAAAACAACATCAATTTCTGAGAGGAGGAAGAGATTCACGCTGAAGATAACCCTAAACATGGACCGAATGTCAATTATTAAGACTACAAATGATGATTGCCCCATTATTAACTAATATTCAATGTGTTCGAATTGGGAAACGTATAGAACGCATTTAGTAGGTTACAGAGAACGAACAGTCTTCAGCTAACCACTTCTCAAAGTATGGTCGAGCTTTAAACTTAGTTTTGAGATTATTTTTATTTATGCTCAGAGAAAAGAAACATTCTTTAACGGTTATTTCCTAGAAGCAGAGAGGAAGGCGAACTTTATGTGTTTAGACCACTCATTACCCTCCATTCTTCTATAAATGAAATGGAGGCTTCGCTAACCTGAAAGATCAAAAAATTTAAACCTCTCATTTGTGTAATATTTGGTTTAAGTTCAATATAGCACACAATGCCAGATTCAATCATGGTTGATAAAATGTTTTTAAGGAATATGTTAACACTTAATATTTACTGATAGTCCAATTGGTGGTGGTTTCATTCTGGCAAGTGACAGTTATATTCAATTACAATTACGAGAAGTAGAGTAAAATTAAAGTTATTCTGATGATATTAAAGTTGCATCTCTGTTTTCGACTTTTTTGAAACTGGCAGTCACAATAACGCAAACATTAACAGTAGCAATGAATATAAGTCAATATAATATGTGTATTCAGTAAATTCCAATCTATACCGGAAATCTTAAAGAATCGTTTGTTTGTTTGTTTTAAATATCGTGCAAAGCTACACAAGGGCTATTTGCGATTTAGCAGTGTAAGAGTAGAGGGAAGGTAGCTAGTCATCACCACCCACCGCCAATTGCTCAATATAAGTTTGGGTTATGTCTTTTATACCATAAACTACACGTATTGGGATAATGATGTTATAATAATATATCACATGGTCAAATTGGTCAACATTGACTTTCACAACATGCAAAAGTCTGAAGAGTGCAAGTTACTTTTGAAACACCTGACAATCCTCAACGTTTTCTGAGGATTATGATTTCCATCTTAAAAGAGTGCCATATTTTGCCATTTACCGTATAAATGATTTTATTACCATTTAGTTTACCCTGTTTAAAGTTTTCTGCAACACAAAGTCGATTCATCATATCACTACTGTGAGAAATTATAATGGAAAGTATCCCGTTCAAAAAATTTTTAATGAAAATTCAGTCATCAATAATTTTTCTTAAAGAGCCACTTCGTGCTTGTTTCAAAATGGTCGGTACTGTGTATATTTACCACAAAGCTACAATGACACTTTGACAATTCCTCTGCATCCCAGAATATCTTATACAATGTTGTGAAAGTAGGGCAATCAGACGAGCGAGTAACGAAGCTCTTGCATAGTCCTGCAGATTTTGTGATGCAATGCGAAATGCTGAATTTTCGAAAAACCCATGTACTCTTTTTCATGTATTCATTATTAACAAACACTTATTTTGTCTATGTTCCGTTACACTTACTGTAAAAACAATTTCTAACCAAGTACTCTCACATATCAGGTTGTGCAAGCTTGCTAACCGCTTTTGTAAAGTTAAAATGCAAGATCATTGCTATATATTTCCCAAGCTCGCACACAAAGTTCAACAAAACCTAACCTTCAATATTAGCCATAGAAAAATATTTTCTTGAACTAATACTGTCGTATTTAGCAATATATATATATATATATATATATATATATTTCTAATATTTTCAAATAAAGTAATATTTCTTTCGGCCCGACATTTTCGGGTGGTTAGGAACGTTCGACTTCCCGTCGCACCAAACATGCTCGTCCTTTTAGCCGGGAGGACGTTATAATGTTACGGTCAATTCAACTATTTATTGGTAAAAGAGTAGCCCAAGAGTTGGTGGTGGGTGGTGATGACTAGCTACCTTCTCTCTGGTCTTACACTACTAAGGTAGGAACGGCTAGCACAGACAGACCTCGTGTAGCTTTGTGCGAAAGGCAAAAACAAACAATATTTCTTTTCTAATTTCAAGATAGTTGGAATTTGGCTCAAACTAAAAAAACGTAAGTTTATAAAGCCCCCCAGTGGCTCAGCGGTATGTCTGCGGACTTGCCCGCTAAAATCCGGGTTTCGATACCCATGGTAGGCAGAGCACAGATAGCCCATCGTGTAGCTTTGTGCTTAAGTCAAAACAACAAGAAGGTTATAAATGTTCTTGTAAGTTACAAAATTAAATTTGATTAAACCAGTATGGACTTTAGTTATTTATATAATTAGATTGATTTGATATATCACATTAAATTCCTTAAATTATAGTAATTGAGTGGCTAAATGTGATATGTATGGTACCTGAAGCTCTAAATGTGATAATTCTGCTTTATTGCTCATTAATACAATAAGCAGGGCTAACCTTGTTACGGATAACAGCGGAAAACACCGCTAATAGAGAGGATACTCAATTGGAAATCTAAGTTATGCATTCATGTTTCGATTTCAAGGAATAAATTAATTATTTCCGTACTGCTTCTATTGTTAGCAGATGGTGCCAGGGTAAATTATTCTTTTGGTATTTCTTTCTAAACATGTTTTCCAATAATAAGAATAAAGAATTTGTTTGTTTATTTGAAGTTAAGTACAAAACAACATAATGAACTATTTGTGCTCTACCTACGTCAGATTTCGAAACCCAGATTCCAGCTTTGTAAGTCAGCAGACATGCCGCTGTGCAACTTGGGGTAATAATAAAAGACTACATGATATGATATTTATTAAGTTGATTTCTATTAAAATTGCTAATGAATTTTTTCAGTCACTAACTAAATAAGATCTGTAACATTAGATAAAAAACAAATCTGTGTTATCTATTCAGTTTAATATATGAGCAATTCAACTTTCAAGGTTTTCCTTTATGAATACCTTAAAATTAATACAAATTAAAATATATGTTTCGAGTTTCTTATAATTTTGTATTCCATTTTTTTTGTAATAGCCTTCAGTAGTTCATCTTAACTTTGTTTCGCTTTAGTGAGTGTCCTAAAATCTGCTTGTTTTAACTGCACAAAAATTAAATAACAAAATAATATCCCATAATATTTTGAATATTTGGCAGTTTATCATTATACACTACAACTAGAAGAGACATACTTTGGATAACTTATGTGGCATGCAAGTGACATATTGTATATTTTATTTAAATTGTTAGTACCGTCGCACATTAAACTGAGATGCTTGTTTGTTACAAAAGAGTTATACAAACGTCAAGGACTTAGATTATGTTCTTCCATGAGTGGTGAATGGTAAGAGTAGCTAATACATGATTATTCTGAAGATGTTACAACTTTCAGTGAATAAATGTACTTAAAATAAATATCAGTATATGTGCTTCAGGAATGATAAATTGATTAATGTTGTTCATGTTAAATTGAAGTGGTCAGTAAACTAGACTACATTGATTTTTATGTTTCATAGGTTTAGTTGTAGCGAAATATGCTTTTGTATTCCAAATATTTCTAAGACAAACGGAAGTTGACACAAACAAAATTATGTGACAGTCACGGTAACAATCTGATTCTTGGATGAATCGAAGCAAGTTGTATGTCGTTATCAGTGGATGCTTACTGAAACATATACGTGTATATAAAAAGCGGAAGTGACACAAACAAAATTATGTGACAGTGACGGTAACATTCTGATTCTTGGATGAATCGAGCAAGTTGTATGTCGTTATCAGTGGATGCTTACTGAAACATATACGTGTATGTAAAAAGTCTCATCAAAAATTGCCCTCGGTTGACTCAGCAGATAGACCAATGTGGCTTTGCCATAAGAATATAGACACACCAGAAAAATCTTATAAAATTTGTAAAACGGTCTTAGGTGACAAATCTTGGAATCTTCAAGGTGATATACGACACGCAAATTTGTGTTTTTCCTTTATAAAGAGCTTGTACGTAACTGATAGCAGTTTTTTGTTTTTTATTCTGAGAAAAGTATTATTTTATGACATATAGCTATATCAAATACGATTTGTTTCACTTTCAGTTAACAGAGGTCTCGTAAAATAAAGGACAATGCTCTTGGCATCGCCGCTAATTCTTATAATTAAAAAAACACATATACGCTTGTTTAATGGTGAAGCCTAATAGACTGTATCCTATGCATGTGATCGAATCACAGATTGTAAGTCCGTAAACTTACGATTGACCCATCGGGGAGCAAAGTTATGTGTCAAAAGCTAAAACACTTAAAATATCCTCGACTCCTAATCTGAGGATTGCGGGTTCGACTCCTCGGCACACAAAATATACTCGCTTTTTCAGTTGTGGGGCGTTATAATGTGACATTCAATCCCACAATTCGTTGGATTAACAGAATAAAGTAAGACTAGAGGAAAGGCAGCAAGTCATCACCACCCACCGCCAACTCTTGGGCTACTCTTTTACCAACGAATAGTGGGATTGACCATACATTATAACGCCCCCACAGCTGGAATGGCGAGCATGTTTGGTGCGACTCAGGCGCGAACCCGCGACCCTTGGATTACGAAGCACACGCCTTAACGCGCTTGGCCATGCCGGGCCGACTACAGAGATAGCAGCCAGTCAACACCACCCATCATAAACTCTTGGAATACTCTTTACCAACGAATAATGGGATTGACCACTTTAATAAAGTACTCTCATTGTTAAAAAACAAACATATTTGACAATGAATTTGGATCTCATGACCGACAGATTGCAAGGAAAGACAATACCGAACTCTTTCAACAAATACATAAAGTTTGCTCTGGGTACGCACATGCAACGTGCACGTAGCTAAGTTCTGTCTGAACTCATGTATATTCGTGCAGATAGCTCTCGATTAGCTTTGCGCGAAATTCAAAAACAAACAAATAATGATCTATATTTCTTATTGTGACAATTTAAATGTAATGTCTTGCTTGTTTGTTTTGTTTGTTTTTTTGGAAATTCGCACAAAGCTACTCGAGGGCTATCTGTGCTAGCCGTCCCTAATTTTGCAGTGTAAGACTAGAGGGAATGCAGCTAGTCATCACCACCCACCTCCAACTCTTGGGCTACTCTTTTGCCAACGAATAGTGGGATTGACCGTCACATTATACACCCCCACGGCTGGGAGGGCGAGCATGTTTAGCGCGACGCGGGCGCGAACCCGCGACCCTCGAATTACGAGTGCACGCCTTAACGCGCTCGGCCATGCCAGGCGTAATGTCTTGCAATAGTTACTAGACACATCTTGTGAATAATACCGGAATTTCTGCAAGTACACTCAATGGTCGCACAGCAGAAACAAATATTGTTGTCATATTAGTTTTAAAAAAAAACTGGTTATGAGCTTCAACTGTTAAATATGACTAAAAACTGTGGAGTTTTAGTAAGCTGATAAGATTTTGTAGTCCTCACTTTATGAGCATTCATGCTAAGTCTTATGGCGATGTTGATGAATAATTCCCGTTAGTAACTTAGTGAGTTTGAAATATTAAGCTTAATTTGATGCTACCTTGCGTTATGAAATCATGTGAAATACATCTGATATATCTATATAAGGGAAGTTTGCTGTGGGACACCGTGAAAAATTAACAAGGTAATCTGAATCTTGGATAAATGTGTATTACTTAGCCAGAGTACAAGCAAGCACAAAATACAATAGTGGTGCCAGCACCAATTTTCATTTTCTTGGGGGAGGGGGCAGGAATCAAGTGGAGGCAAGCCAGATTTGTTTATACAAAACAAGACATACTCACACATAACTAGTACCTTTAAAATTACATCTCCCAAATTATTGTGTGCTAAATTACATTGAGCCAACGTTGGATTTTATAAAGGTACTTTATAGTGAGTTTTGAGGTCCAAAATACTCATAGACTTTGGAATAGATCCGAATGTTTTGACCATTTTAGCACATTTAAGAATTTTTTCAAAGAGGGTAATAATAAGTCCATTTAAAAGTGAATTTATGAATAACGATCAAAAGCATGAACTTACAAAGATTTCAATCAGAACGATCCTCTTCTTTGACTTTAAACCAACGTTAGCCTCGTATTTGGAAATTTAGTAACAAACCCGCCAACAACAACATTAGGATCAATGGGAACATTACGTTTTCTACACACAATAATTATTATTAGACGCTTTCATCTCTTATTTACCAAACTGGTTCTAAAGTTATTTTTATCACTTTTAACTTGCCAAAGTTCCTTTCAAGCCGGTTGTACAAACTGGGAGAGATACTGCTATCTTTCTATATAAGTTTAGTAAAAGTTTAGCCATAAATAGGGGTTTGAGATGTCATGCAAATTATTCGATTTTTCTGAATGTTGCACTTCAACTCTCATTCATTCTCTTAGCTTGCCTTATTTGCATTTGTATGTCTTAAATATTGACCGAATAATTAGTTGCAAAAGGTTTAATAGCCTCAAAAGCGAGGAAGTTTTCAAATTTGAAGTCAACTGCAAAGATTTTCACTCAATGAATTGTTTGTTTAATTCTAAAAACTATTAATGGTCGAAAAAAGATGGTTTGTTTCATGTCATATGACTATTGTATGGTGTCCCGATTCTCAAGTGTGATTAGAACTAGAAAGTCGTTCTAGTTTTAAATTTTTAAATCCCACAAATTTTCATTTCGATGCATGTCCTTGTTTGGAAAGCAATCCACTCTGCGGGAACATTAGAATCACTTAAAACATTGTATGAAGTCTGAAGTGTCGAGAAAAAAATTATGCCATAGGGCTAACATATTTCACACTTTCTACAATAACCAAATTAAGAAGATCAGCAAAATAGTAAATGTAGATAGCTCAGGGTAACATTTGTTTTATTTTTTTTCGAAGCCCAAAGTACTTGCAACTCGTGACAGTAGTACCATCATATCCTTGAGCAGTTAGGTTAGTGATTTTAACTTCGTCGTCCTTTAATTCCTCTAGAATATATTTGGCCAATGGTTTTGCGTCGAGATCATGAGAGACTTAAAACCAAAAAATTCTTCATGAACTTCTGTATCATTTAAGTACCAAAATATCACATTCATCAGCTTTTTTGTGGATAAGTCTTTTGTTTTATCGACAAAGATTGAAAAGTACTGAGCGTATCTTATCTCTTCTATTATTTTACCCAAAATCATATCACTGAGGAATTGCCATTTTTAGTTCCTTCAAACATTTATTCATTTGGGATGTGGAAATACGTTTTTAAGAAGTTTAATATTTTCTGAAAGCTTCCTTTATTTTCAGCTGCGACCCTTTCACAGCGATCCTTCTGAGCTACATTTTCTAAAGGTGTAAATCTGAAAGTGTCTACAAGTATGTCGACGTTTTTTCTCTTGTTTTCACAAGCAGACTATGAGCTTTATTAACATAGTCCGCTGCTGTTTACTCAGATAACTTTGATTCTAAATAAACATTATATATATATATACATACATTGCTTTTGTTTGAGAAGTTGATTTTTCTAGATTCACTCGTGCACTTTTTTCCATGTGTTGAATCATTCAGACTCCAAAGTTTGCTCTTCTTGATATTTAATGCTCGTAGTAAAACGACAACAAACGAAACAGTAAACTTTATCAATAGATACGGAATACTAATGCAAAGGATATGCTTTGTACCATTCAGAAATAAATTTTCGTGAGTGTTTGAAAATTGGAAGGACTCGTCAAGGGTCGAATTATTCATTGTCGGGTATTCGGAGTATGTTAGCCGGATCACTAACTCCAAGAGTCAGCCTAGATGAATTTTCCTGAAAAAATGACAGCGACTGGCCTGACCTACTTGATTTTTACCTTTAGCTTTATTGCTTACTGAACTTGTAATCTATAAATTTTCAGTCTTTAGTTTTGCAATATAAAACCATGATTCTTTATCACTGGCTATTTTGATTTTAAATTGAGATGTCAGGATAAAACCAAGTTGTTGAAAATAAAGATAGGCTTCTTGGTCGAAAATATTGGAAATCTCAACCTCAAGCTACTGACATCAGAGAAAGACTCGAAAAACCTGATAGAGCCATGCTAGAGCCAAGCATTGCGAAATTAAATTCATGAAGTACTTGAAAGGAAGCTGGGTTAATGGATACCCCAAGGCTCTACATTGTTAACGAGTGTGTTAACGTCTTCAGTATAGAAAAGTAAGGTTTTGCGATAGGATAGAAAAGGCCAAGCCATTAATTCACGTTGATTATGTGGGACTGAGAACACTTAAATATTTATTATTTATTGCAATATATGTTATAAATTATACCTACAATATTACGTTTATACCTTCTATAAATCGTTAGATATCCCAAATAATTTAATTCTAATGTTAAGTTTTATTTATATGGAAAACATTAACAGTCCTATGCAGAAAAGACGAAAACGAGTTGTTTTGTGATAACGGTGGTGGGGTGGGGCACGAAAAGGAGATAATGAAATAATATGTTTCCCATAAGTTCCATCATGTCAAACTAAATAGATAACTCGCTACAACATCGTTGAAACTTCAGAAAACTTGAGTGATTCGTATGAAAGCTGGGACATTAGAAGATGATTATTAGTTAGCTATAGCAGACTACCACAGGCATCAGAAGCTATGATTGTGATTAACGCCTGTTCATAGGGATAATTACAGAAATGGTCCAGGAATGTTTATAGATTTCGAACATTAGAGCCCGTTCAACTTCAGTGAATTAATTTTGAACGTTAGTGTCTTTATGAGGACATTAGATATCGTCGTTGGCGAAAGGTTACGAAAGCTCTAAGCTTAACTAGCTGTCAAAAATATATGGGTGTATGAACACAATAAATTTGCTTTCCGTGAACGTCGATAAAATATTCTGTTTTAGACCATACAGAAAACTCGGTATAGTTTGTAAACCTCTTGCACATAAACCATAATCTTCAACTACTATTGTTAACTGTTATTATAAATTATTGTTTTTTGTTTCTACAATATATTTCTGTTAAAAAAAACTGTGTATCAGACTTGATGATAAATGTTATAAATTTAATACATATTAATATTTAACTAACTTCTAAATTCAAATGTCCTGTTATTTAAAATAGTAATACGTTAATATACGTAATATAATAAATCGGAGTGCCGTCCGAAATAAATCTTCCCCCCCCCTCCCTTGTGGCACAGCGGTATGTCTGCGGACTTGCATCGCTAGAATGCGGGTTGAGATACTCGTGGTGGGCAGAGCACAAATAGCCCACTGTGGAGCTTTGCGCCTAATTCCAAAGAAACCAAAATTCAATATACGTAACGACTCGAAGGCAGAGCTTCGAAGTGATAGGTAGTAGAAATATGATGGAAAGTGTTTACTAAACTTTGTTTACCTATTTATATTTTAGTTAAGTCAAATAAGAATAGTTTTTGTTCTGTTTTAGTAAGTGGTATTTTTTTTTTTTTTGCTTTTTAAAATGTTTAAACAGATTTTTGTAAATTGTAAATGTATTTGTCTTAATTGAGAGAATCGATGAAGTTTGGTGGGAGGGTTATCAACTAAACTCCAATTTCTTTTAATTATTGGAAATCATGGATTTAATATATTTTCAAATTTGTTTCAATAAAAATGACTAAAATTTAAATACCTATAAGCGAGTAGTGCCTGCGCGTGCATGTAATACATAGCATCTGAGTATTTTGTTCAATGTAATGGCTTTTTGATTACTGTTACTAAGTTATAGATTCACAAGCAGTTTGTAGGTCAGTTTACCGTATTATGAATTTGTAACTAAACACGTTTTTATTATTGCCCTCGACTGTAAATTGCGTGTCTTTTAAAACACTATCAGGTATGTATGGCAAAACTTGCAAAGCGTAGTTTATTATATACAATTTTAATATCTGCCATTGTTTCAGTTTGAAGCCTGTAATTTATATTGTTAAATTTCTATTGCGCAAGTCTCGCCTGTACTTGTAGACCTTCTGGTGAAATAACGAATACTGTTTCCTGGAAACAACTACACTTGCATGCTATGTTTTTCGTTTTTGTAGCACTAGTGATACTTGATCTGCTGCCGCACCTGCTTATTCTCCTCTTCTTAAAATCCTGGACCTGTTAGTGCATGGGATAACTGGCTTTGTTTCGTGTATCACGGGTTTTCTATTCTCACACTCTCAATGAGAAATGCTATGGTATAAATTACAATAGCAGGTTTTAATTTTTTGTTTAAAAACATACAACAGTAATAAGTTATTCATTTAACATGCGATGAAACTGCATTATTTCCTAAAACTGTTTCCAGAACAATAGTGTGCACTATGAACGATTTTGTGTACCTGTGTATTATATCTCATCACTTAACTCTTTCACCCATTTAAAGAAAGAGGGCACAAGAAACTATATTTATTAAAGAGATGCGTGTACGACAAGTTTTGGTTTGTTTTGAATTTCGCGCAAAGTTACATGAGGGCTATCTGCGCCAGCCGTCACTAATTTAGCAGTGTAGGACTAGATGGAAGACCATCACCATCCACCGCCAACTCTTGAGCTACTCTTTTATCATCGAATAGTGGGATTGACCGTCAAATTATAAATCCCCACGGCTGAAAAGGCGAACAAGTTAGGTGTGACGGGGATTTGAACTCGCGACCCTCGAATTACGAGTAGAGTAAGTTAACCAACTGACCATGCTGAACAACTACTTCAGGAAATGTTGCGGTAACAAGCTGCACAACAATTTTACCTCTACCAATAAAATCAAAGTTAAATAAGCATGGCTGAAAAATAGAACTAAACTGCCATCCCTCTATTATTCAATAATAACATTTAACACTCGTACATTAGCATCCAGTATCCACACTACCATTAGTGTCTTTTGTAACAACTGGTTTCATAAATATTCGTAACGAGACCCGTAAAAATTCCTTAGTTGATTTCATTAAGTACATGAAGTACATTTTGATATAAAACGTGAGATGAGGGAGCATATTTGGCACCGTTAGAGCAAAACTTTAACCCTAAAAATAAAGCAAACGAGAACATAATTGCGGAAAATTAAAGATGTTTCAAAAATCATAATAGCGACTTGAGTGTTGAAAGTTAATTTGGTTTTATAAGGTTTTTGAGAAGTCTAAATATACATTTTATTCATTATATATTTGCAATTATTAGAAAATATTTCACAGTTTAAACCAAAACCTCTTGCACATAAACCATAATCTTCAACTGCTATTGTAGTTAAGGAAATTAGATTATTTTAAGTCTGTATTCTAATGTAATTACTTGTATATAAAATCACACTTGACTTTCTAATAACATCAACCGTCTTATTTTGATGTGATAAACAAGTGTACGTTGTTGGCTTCATTGCAACACCTTTAAATGTTGATATAACCCTTCATTTTTATTTAAGATACCCTTTAACACGTTCTTATTTGTGTAAGCCATGAATATCTTGCTTTTGAGACTTAACTTCAGTTTATTAATTATTGTGTGATGTAAAACTTCACTAAAAATAACGGAAATGAATTTTAGTGCCACCTCTTTGGTGTTTAGATAAATCAATTTTATAGTCTGTATCCAGTTGTTACCTTTCAGTGATATCGAGAAAACCCATTTGTAGAGAAATAAATATGCAAAAACGGCTCTTTTGGGTCGAGAAAATATATTACATGGAAGAGCGAACAACATTTCGACCTTCTTCGGTTCACCTGAACCTGACGATGACCAAAGAAGGTCGTTTTTCTATGTAAAATATTTTCTCAACCCAAACAAGCCGTTTTTGCATATATAGTTGTTATCTCTATTCCTGCGTTTTATCAATTTTGTAAAACAAATTATTCGGTAAGATAATTGGAAGATACTTTTGATAACAATGCAAAATAACAAATGTGTGAATATTTGCAGTGGTTTGAGGTTTACAATGTCTTGAAAATAACTGCGTGAAAAACATCCATCTAGTGTAAAGAAGTTTGTTTTTTTACAGCAGATGGACTGTGTGTGGTCATTTTTAGTTTGTAAAGAATAAATTTTCTGAAATATTCCATATTTTGGAATTATTGCGTTACTATATTCAAAACTCAAACTTTACCTCACAGGCTTATTAAAGATTATTAAAAAAAGTGAGATGATGATAGCTTCTATCTATGTCGAAATGAAAGAGTTAAGTCTGGTAACTAATTTCTTAGAAATACAGAATGTTTACTCGTTACGCTAGAAACCAGGTTTCGATACCTGTGGTGGATAGAGTACGGATGGCCCATTGTGTAACTTTGTTCTTAAATACAAACACTTCTCATTCATATAATCCTGATAGTAATATACACATGTGTGTGCGTGTGTGCCCAAAATTGATTGTTTCTTTTCAAATACATCACTCACAATAAAAGGAAATTCATGTTTACGTTTGTTAAATGTTATCTGTTCGAAGAAAATTATCTTGCGTCTTGTCATGATTTAGATGATGTATTACCCGCATTACCAAGAATATTACACCGGAAGGCTGTGTATTATTCTAATTTACTTTGTATTCAACCCTTCGCTAGTGCTTTTTTGACCACTCTTTCTGCATTAAGAGAAATTTATGCCAATCCGCCAGTTGAAAAATCGGAAGCAACGTTGCATCTTCAAAAATTTACACTTTTATTATTGTAATGACTGTACTATCAGATATTACATAGATTAAACTTTTTTGAAAACCTTTTATTCAGGATATTTCAAGAGAACTCGCCTGTCGAATAACTACTCCTTTAGTCTATTACATTAAGTTTTCAGTTCCCACGAATGTTCACATCTATAGCTTAAGGCAGAATTATTGTTTATTTTGTAAGTGTGACGCCTTTGGTTTTTTTGTTGTTGTTGCAGTTACGAAAACTAATTAGCTGGTTATAATAATCTTATGATATGAAAATTTTAAGGATCTGTTTTCTTATTCAGACACTTCACGGTAGTAAACCAACCATATACTTTCATCTTTCTCTCTATGTATGGGATACTAACTTTAGGAATTTTTTATCAACCAGAATGTATCGATATAGGATTACTAGAATACTATTTTCTGTATTCTATCTTCCTAACTACGAGTATCTCTTCATAACTATGCATTTAAGAAAAACACACAAGATTTGCGAAATACTAAATCTAATGCATCTCAGAATGAAAATCATACCAGCCGTTAGCCCGTGGATTTCACAAAGCCCATGACTAACAAACTTTGATCACCTATGGCAACTTAATTTTAAAAGAAATTGTAATAATGATTTTAAAAATGCACGTATATCAGTCAATGAGTAAATTTGATTTCAAAGAGCAGTCAAATAATTAATCTTTCATAGTTCTCGTTTACACAAAAAAAATTATCAAGTATTCTGTAGTAATTAGAATCTCAAGAGTGTACTGTGTCTTTCATATGGCTCATCACTTAAACAATTAGGAAGTGCTCGCGCAAACAGCCATGGAGTAGCATTCCACGCGATTCACCAAATAAACGACCCGGCATGGCCAAGCCCATTAAGGCGTTGCGACTCGTAATCTGAGGGTTGCGGGTTCGCATTCCGGTCGCGCCAAACATGCTCGCCCTCCCAACCCTCAGGGCATTGCAATGTGATGGTAAATCCCACTATTCGTTTGTGAGAGTTGGCGGTGGGTGGTTATGACTAACTACCTTCCCTTTAGTCTTACACTGCTAAATTAGGGACGGCTAGCACAGATAGCCCTCGAGTAGCTTTGTGCGAAATTTCAAAACAAACAAACAAACAAAACCAAATAAACAATCCAACGACCTAATTCTCAGTGAAGTAACAGCAGTATCACATATATTTTACCAAACATTGTACGTATATTAATACACTGACTCCAACTTTCCTTTTCGTACGAAGGTAATTACAAACCATCTTAACGTTTTAATTCCTAAATTAAAAAGGGAACTTTTTTTCTGGCTTACTGTGATGTCAAACATTTAATTTATCTGAAGAATGATATTCAGCTTTTAAACAAGACGGGTGTTTTAACCGAGTGATCACATTTATAACTATTAGATGATTTACAGAGACTGGTAGTTGTTTAACTACTCACCATTATTGTTTTTGATATCGACAGGCGTTGATCTGACTGATATGATTCAGTGACAGATTGTTTCTATTTAAACGTTGCCGGATGCTTAGATTTAGTCTGTCACTGTGTTCTCTCCCTGCTTCTGTTTAGACGTTACTCGACATTTATATTATCTACGCCAAATTTGCTTGGTAAGCGAATGCTTTCTTTACCGCCTCCCTGTGGCTCAGCGGTATGTCTGCGGACTTACACGCTAAAATCCGGGTTTCGATACCCGTGGTGGCCAGAGCACAGATAGCCCATTGTGTAGCTTTGTGCTTAATTCAAAACAACAAAACAACAACTTTCTTTACTCGATATATTAACAACCACAAACCCTCTTGCATCTGAGTGAAAGGTTTAGCCTTTGTTAAAACAGTTAAAAAATTGCATAATACCAATGTTTACATACAGTCTGCGACGTCAGGAGAAAAACTATAGTAACTCAAATTGTAAAGGACTTTCTATAGCGTGACAATAACAATATTAATAATAATAAACTCGCTAAGAAGACTGACATGCAAGTACAAAAACCGTCAGTCACCTCCAGGTGGCCTTTCAAGTTCTTGTTTCAAGTTATATAATGTTACGCTCACTTTTTAATTTCAAATCGAACTAGATGAACTGTGATTTTTAAAAGGGAGCCACATTAAAATGGTGCAATGTATAAATTTAATAAACTTGAAGGCCATTAATCCTTTTAACACCATTCAAATAACAACTAAATATTAACAAGGTTTAAAATGATTCGGTCGTTGAGAGTTGTAATGATAACAAGAAAGGAAAATGTGGCTTATTGTGATCTGTCTTGCACAAACTACACTCTCGTGCATCAGTTTCAGATAAGAGAAAACGAGTTAAACTGTAACCAATGCATAGTCCAGTCAGAACAACTTCCTCTTTCCCATCCTTACGGAAGCAAGATGGCAAAAGTCCAATAAAGGGTTTTATTTGGAAAAGCTTGTTTTTACGTTGCTCACTCCATGTCGACTGCCAGTTGTCACCGAGCTGATCCAGGAATGGGACGGGCACAGCAGTGATAGTGCCAGAGCAGATACACTTAACTGCAGTGTCGGCGAGCTCGTTCCCGCGAATACCAATGTGGCCCGGTGTTCAGAAAAACTAGAAAAGTAGATGTTAAAGATAATTAGGCCAGTTGGTTTTGAATATTGCCGAGAACAGGGTGTGAACTAACGTGAAGTCGTTCCAAGGCCAGTAAAAAATTCAGTCAGAATAGTGTAGCTTGAATACTTCTTAGCTTCTATGTGATCCAGGGAAAGAGAAATAACATACAGTTCAGCAGTGAACACACAAGCTCTAGCGGGGATTCTGTGCGAAACCACCGAACCAGAACCACAACAAACCATGGCAGAGCCCACAGAGTCACCTGATTTCGAACCATCTGTAGAAATAGGAATGGAAGGATGGATCGAAAAATGTTTAGCAAATAGCAGACAGTATTTCCAGTCAGGAGTATCTGCTTTTCTAAAATGACTTAAAGATAGGTCACAATTGGGGACTGTAAGAAGCCATGGCGGGATGAGCTGACCAGTGGATACAGCAATGTTATCCAAGAACAGACACAATTCATCCAACTGCACCTGGATATGAAGGCCAAAAGGAGCAATGGCAGTTTGTTCTGAAAAAGTATGGTCCATTGAGGAAGGAAAACACAACCCCAGGTTTGCTTTGGTAAGGAACGAAGTTTCGAAACATATAGTAAAGACAGTTGCGAATGGTGGAGGTGCAGAGAAGGTTCATGACAATACGTATAAGCTCTGAACTGGGAAAGTGCGGAAAGCTCCAGTGTAAAGCTGAAGTTTTTGATAATGAATCGGGTCTAGCATCTTTAAGGCTAATGGTCTGGCAGAATATAACCCAGGGATCCACTGTCGAGTTTCAACTGAGTAAGAACATGATATATATGTATAGCATAGAACGTTGATCCACTCCCCAAATGGTGGAAGAGAGGACACGGATGACGTTCAGTGCTGCTGTACATTTTACCCATAGTTGCTTCATATGTGGTATAAAGGTTAGCTTTCGGTCAAAGATAAGCCCTATGAACTCCGTCTCGGAGATCACAGGCAGTACGACTTTGCCAATTCGGAGTTCAGAATCAACGTGACGACCCTGTTGGCAGCAATAGTGCATGAAAGCCGTTTGATGTGGTCTACTTCAGTAAACGACTGAGAGTAGTCTGTAGTTGCCGCTCAATATACCTCAAGTTCAACAACTTACATGAGATGTGAAAGTCGTTGATGTAGAGCCTGTTTAAAACGGTAAGAGGGAGGTGTTCAGTGATGCCATTAAATTTTATACTGAAAACTGACACTCAGAACACAGCCCTAAGGGACTCCAAGTTCCTGTAGAAAAGGTCTTAAAGAAAGCTTGTCAAAGCAACTGGACGGTAGTTTGAAGGAATCTTGGGATCCTTCCCAGCCTTGGAGAAAGGCAGGACAATAGCCTGGTGCCAGGCACCAGGAAAAAATTATTTTGCAAGATCCGATTAAAAACCAGGATAGCAAGAGAAGCAGGAGATAGATGGCGCAGCATCTCGTGTATATAATCAGGCCCAACAGATGTACTGCCAGACTGATGAAGAGCCAGTTTGAGTCCACTGGCGTAACGGAATGATTGTAGTCAGACAATCAGCTCGAAAGGAAAGAGGTGATTCCTCTGCTCGAGTCTTGATGGCTAAGAAGGTGGAAGTGCTAGATATCCGACAAAAGCTTTCACTTAGAGTATCGGTGATGCTCTGAGCATCAATTACTTCTGGGCCATCAAAGCAAGACTGAGAGGGGGCAGAGTGATATTGCACACCGACCTTTTGAATCTTGTCCCAAATGACTTTGGAACTGGTGTTAGTAAATATGCTGGATGTGAACTTAACCCAAGATTCTTTGTGGCTGTAACGTCTTACCTATCAAGCATTGCACGGGCCGCTGGAAAGCAATGCATTTCAAAAGTGTGGAATATCTACAAAAAGTATCCCAAGCTCGTTTTTAGCCTTCTGTGTTATGTGGCAGGCAAGATTCCACCATGGATGAAGATATAGTGGAAGACGTGTCGAGAATTTAGGAATACATTGAGCAGCTGCTTGTATAATAGTCGGTTACTGCTGCCACAAAGTCGTCTATTGATGGCTAACAGACGATGGCAGGATCAAGTTCTGCGAGATCAGTGAAAGAGCCAGTTTGCTTGATCCAACTTCCACCAGGGCACGCGGGTCGGGTGGCATCGACGATCCAACTTCTACCGGCGCACGTGGGTCCGGTGGCATCGACCATGGCCAGTCTTTCTCAAGATTACAGGAACATGTCCACTGCTTTATGGATTATTGTCAACCCTCCATGAAAAATGGGAGAATAATGAAGAGCCCACTGAGAGATTAATAGCAGTAAAGGACTGACTAGGTGCATGGAAATAAGTAGAAGAACCAGTGTTGAAAAGAGAGGTTGTGATCAGAGAGCATACACTTTAGTCACCCCTCCTATCAATATCTGCACTTCCCCAAAGGGGATAATGTCCATTAAGTTCCTCCAGGATAAAAAATGGAGACGGCAACTGTTCAATGAGGGCATCAAGGTCAGCATGTGCCCAACCAACAGTGCCACCCCTCCATGCACTCGTCCATCACACAGCCTGTAATTTCTGCACAAAGAAAACCACCGAAAGGTGACTGTATCTGCAGGTTTCAAAAATGTTTCCTGTAAAGAAAGGCATAAAAGATGATAGGAAGCAATCAGTGTATCAATGTCTTCCAGATTAGAACGTAAATCTAGATAGTCCATTGTATCAGGATGGTCATTTTTATTTACGTGTAGTTGAATTGAGCAGAGTACCCTTCTGTTTACGGTTATGTTTTTTTCCATTATTTTCCTATTTCGAAGGAAGTTTGTCGACCTCCATGGATCTCGCCCTACTTCTATTGGGCTAGTCTTTGCTGTTGGAAGGGGATTCCAGAGACTGAAGATGTGAATGGATGATTGTTTTGCATCTTAGGGTAAGAAGAAGATGGAGCCGAGGAAATGCCTGTACTTGGAACCAAAGGATGTGGATCTTGGGGTTTGAAATGTATATAAGGGACACAAATAGGTGTTGAATTTGATTCACCGACTTTCGTAATCGTGGAGGTCGAAAGACTTTGGAGAACAATTCTTTAGGAGGCACAGATCTGTCTGCACTCCCACAGTAGCTGTATAACGAAGTGCAACAGCATACGTCAGTAATGGGGGTAGACGACAATTTTCGAGCCTTAGGATAGATAACATTATGAATCGTTTGAAAACACTGCCCCTTTTTTTTCCAATAATTTAGGGCAAGAACGAAAGTCAGACGGATGAGAGCCGTTGCTGTTGATGCAATGAAGGTTCTTTTCCTACTCCTAGGCATCATGGTCCTTGCCACTGCAACGATCTCACGTCGAGGAACCACGAAATTGCGTGTTTGAATGACCGAACCGTTGACACTGGAAATATCTGAGAGGGTTCGGAATGTATGACCATACTCTACTATTAAAATAACCTACCTTGATAGTGGTAGGTAAACGTGGTGACGTAAATGTCAGAATGAAGACATTGGTCGGCACCATAATTTTATCTTTCCAAGTGGATATACGTCTCACTGCAGAAATCTCTTGCCCTGGATTATAGTGAAGCTAAGCAGTATTCCAACTGCACTATTCATACTGACTCGCTTAGTTCTCTACTGCCCCTGGAATCGCTTCATGTTGTCTCACACCCTGTTCTCACTGATATTCATAACCGACTGGCCCATTTCTCATTAACATCTACTACTATCCAGTTTTTCTGGATACCAGGCCACGTAGGTATTCGTGGGAATGAGCTTGCAGACACGGCAGCTAAACCTATTTACTCCGGCACTGTCACCACTGTGCCTATTCCGTATGTGGACTATGGTCCTTTATTCAAGGCTCGGCTCCGTACCAGCTGGCAGTTCACTTGGAGTGAGCAACGCGACAACAAACTTTTTTTAAATGAAACCATACATTAGGCTTTGGCCGTTTAGCTTCCCTTAGATTTGTAAGGAGGAAGTTGTTCTAAGTAGGTTACGCATTGGTCACAGTTTTCAACTCGTCGTTTTCTTTTTATCTGGAACTGTTGCACCAGTGCGTTGTTTGTATAACACTCAAATCACTGTAAACCACATTCTACTTTCTCGCTATCGTTACGACTCTCAACGACGGCACTATTTTAAACATGTTTTGTCCGAAGGTTTGTCCGTAACATTGGACAGTGTTACTGGTGACGGTGACACTGTCCACCTTGATAAAGTTTTTAGTTTTTTAATGGTCATTAATCTTTTTAATCTCATAAGTGTTTGATATTTATTTGTTACACCTTTTTAATTGTGGTTCCCTTTAAAGAGTTCCTCAATCTCTAGTTCAATTGGAAATTGGAAAATAGCCAGAACATCAAAATAACTCGACACCAGGACTATTATTACAATTTTGGTGCATGTCTTTTAACACTTTTATTACTTTCCCTTTTGATACTGGCTATAATGACACAACCCGGAACCAAGACTTGGAAAACCAACTTCAGATGACTAACGGTGGTTCTTGCACTTATCTGTTAGTTTTCCTGGCGGGTTATGATCACTATCATTATGCTAGAGAAATTCCTTTACAACTTCTTACTCTGCTTTCTCTTAACATTGTAGACTAGGAGTCAACATTGGTTTTATGCTTTTTCTGTTTTTCAGTGCTGTTTTGTTTAATTTTCATTTCCTTTTATGTATTTTGCTACATTAAATTTATTTTTACCTTTTTTACCGGACGTTTGGCATAGATAGCTTAGCTGCTTTGTGCCATAAAGCACGAAACCAACCAACCACTGCAGAAACCCCTTGAGTTGAGAAACCATCAAGAATATTTGACTCAGAGATGTTCTTCAAATTCATCACGAGGAGTTGTTGTTGAGACGGATTTGAAGTAGCATGAGGTATATCCCCAATTGCTTTTTGAATGCAACAGGAGTTCACTATGCTGATATAATGTTTCCACCAATGTCACCACATCAAAGCTTTTTCACTGACTTTGGAGAGCCAGCAAGTCCCTTCTGAATGAAAAAGGGAGACATTTACCCTAAAGAGTTGTCTGAAAGTGAGAGCAGTATAAGAAAATGAGGTACAAAAGGTGGTAAAGATGGTGACGTTGCTGCTCAGAATCTTCAAGACGTGGTCGTTTATCAATATTTTTAGCAGTATTTTATTAAGATTTTTTAATTGGAATATGCATTATAGAGAAACAGAAATTTCGGTGCCCACTGACCCCATCCACCATGGAGCCTTACGAGGGGACGCAGTACAATGCCAAACAAGGACACTGCAGCAACGCCAGGGTTTCGTGAGCACTATACCCAAATACCAGCATCAGATACAATGTCCACAACCTGTTGAGAACATCTATTTT
The DNA here is from genome assembly GCA_011833715.1 of Carcinoscorpius rotundicauda. Classification (NCBI taxonomy): domain Eukaryota; kingdom Metazoa; phylum Arthropoda; class Merostomata; order Xiphosura; family Limulidae; genus Carcinoscorpius; species Carcinoscorpius rotundicauda. Next base: position 26,634,994 of record CM022404.1, read on the forward strand.
ATGTATAGTTGAATAGTTTTGATAGTTTAGTTTAAAAGCAAGTGATTAGGTGATATTTTATTGAAACAAAATGCTTATTTTACATTTCAAGTGAAAAATTGTTTCTGTAGCCGAATATTTCTGTTTATATTTACTGAAAGACAAGTTGCTAAAAATATAAATTATATATCGAGTTGTACATAGTTGTGTTTTACTGTTGTTGTGGTACAGGTATATACATACATATTTTCTCTGTAATATCAATATATTTCATCCTAACTTCATTTTTAATTGTGATTATATGGAGGTATTATATAGCACATGGTCAAGAAAAGTTATTTTAAGTTACCTTTTAACTTTTCAAAATCAGGTGCTAATTGTTATTGCTTGTTAAGAACATTGGTACATTTGACTTTCTGTAAGTTTAGGGCAATGTGTCTCCGCGGTTGTACAAAGAGCATCTAGAAACCATGGCCTCGCCAATGTGGAATGAAAGAGGTTATACGTTAGCACTAACTAAATTTAGTTTTATTTTTAGAAAGAAACCCCTCTCTCAGTTAGTCTTATTTAATTGTGCATAGATGTAGCAGATACTGCAAAAGAGAACGTAAGCTGTTGAACCAGAACCAGATTTCAAATACATAGTCGAGGAAAACAAGAGTCAATATGTCAGGCGGCACGGCATAGCTAGATGGTTAAAGTGCTTCATTTGCAATTAGAGGATCGCGGGTTCAAATCTTCAAATCTTACCAAACATACTCGCCCTTTCAGCCGTGGGAGGATTGTTAGTCAATCCCACTATTTGTTAGAAAAGAGTAGCCGAAGAATTGAAAATGAGTGGTGATAACTAGCTGCCTTCCCTTTTAGTCTTAATCTGTTAAATTAGAGATAACTAGTAGAGATAGCCGTTTTGCAGCTTTGCCGAAATACAAACCAAACCACTATGGCGAAATTTTCATTCAGCCACGAAATCTGAAAACTTGTACCTTTTGAACCTGAAACTCAAGTACAATGGCATTTTCCAATGAATAAGAGCTTTCCTAAAATGTGTATTGTTCCACAGTCCAATGAAGTATCCAAAAAACAAACTATTTTTGTACAAAATGTTGGGAATTCTAGTCGGACATCTTAAGTACCTTCTCTTCCGAGTGGAAAAAGTTTCGGAACAAGCAAATACCAGTCACTAAGTTTTATGCATACCACTGCCAATATCGCACAATAAACCCAAACTTCACATAAACTGTACTTTTATAGTCTAATAACATCAAACAAAAACCAATGGAGGAGGGAGGTTAGAATGACGGCCTACCAAACAAACGCCAATAGGAGAACAAAATGACTGACTGCCAGGAAACGCAAATACTAACTCATTCATTGCCACAGAAAATATTTCATTTTTAACTGTTATCCAGACCAAAATAAGGACGTGAAGTAAACCTAAGCCAAGATACTCTCAGATCAGGAACCAAAAGTCCCCGATCACAAAGCATATCGAAGATTCCTAAATTTGTCTAAACATGTTTTAATCGCAGGTTTGATTTTCTCATTAACGATTATAAGACAGCGAAAAGTCTCTAAAAATAGCTTAATAGGCTGGTGTAAGCTATTTTCAATGCACCAAATTTACTTTTAAAAGACTACACTAACCACATCTCTACCATATGGTCTTCCTGTCTTGTAATTTATTCATATGTTCTTACAAACCTTTTTTCCACGTTTAAGTCTAGTCTAGGCACTGGATGGGTTAAAGTTTTTGATGCCCTTTTAATGCAAGGGGATTAATCTCGGTAAACCTTCTTCTCCAAAACAGCAAACTTTTGGGTGTAGGACTTTTTATCTCAACATCTTTAGTGTTGGGTCCAGTGAACCCACATTTGTTGTACTTGGTAATATTATCTTCCCTTTTTACTACAACAGAATAATTAAGAAAATGTTTTCTGAAGTCATTGAAATACAATCTTGTTTTCATGAAGCTGATTATAGCGTTAAATATATAAAAAAACAAACATTATTAATCAGAATGGGGAACTATGGTGTCAATGCTTTTTCAAGAATGTCGAATGTCGAGACGGCATCACCGCCAAATGACAGGACCATTACGTTCCCACAATATCTTTCCAAAGTTCAGGCTTCCTTGAAAAGTGACCAAGTGTCTGGGAAGAACAAAATAAAATGACTGCTGTCTTGTCATGGGGGTTGAGCATAACATCACATGGAGTCAGTAAAATTGGTGCCATTGTCAGGGTTTACCAAGACAGTGGTGACTGCAGCAGCTCATCAGAGTCGACCAAAGAACTTTGATCTCCAGTGCCTCAACCGAGACGTACGAAATTTTAGCAGACGCTGCTACTGAGGCACTCACTAAAGTCCAAGTAAGTCTTCCAGCAGTAGTCAAGAGTAAAGGTTCTCTCTAACTACCATCACAAATTGGGTAATCATTCAGCAGTTACTGGCGCTCAAGTGCTATTATAGAAATAGGGTGAGCTAATTGACAGACTTCTGCCCTTTTTTAACAGAGTAGGTCAGTTGTGTCAGAGGCTCCCTAATGGCATAGCGGTATGTCTGCAGATTTATATTGCTAAAAACTAGGTTTCGATACTCGTTGTAGACAGTGCATAGGTAGCCATTTGTGTAGCTTTGTACTTGATAACAAACAACTGTGGTAGATGCTAACACATCTATCACAGTTGAATATCGATATGTGGCTGCTACGACGAGAACTGGTGGCGACTGAAAAAATGTCTTTATTAAATTGCAGAAAATTTGGTTTGTTTGTCTTTGGAATTTCGCACAAAGCTACTCGAGGGCTATCTGTTCTTGCCGTCTCTAATTTAGCATTGTAAGACAAGAGGGAAGGCAGCTAGTCATCACCACCCACCGCCAACTCTTGGGCTACTCTTTTACCAACGAATAGTGGGATTGACCGCACATTATACGCCCCCACGGCTGGGAGGGCGAGCATGTTTAGCACGACCCTCGGATTACGAGTCGCACGCCTTCCGCGCTCCTGGCCATGCCGGGCCATAGAAAATTTGGTAATTTCAATTATCAACAAGGCGTTGGTCACTCTTGGAGAATTGTTAGTTAGATCAGGTTGAAGCTGATCGCCCTAAGAGTATATGCAGTGTGTTACGTTTTTTTTATGTATGGTTTAAGTGTAGACTGAACGCAACAGAAAGACACAGATAACAGCTTGTATAATTTATTACAACAAACTATTATATATGTAACAAATAAAACATAAATTATATAATAACAATGACAGATATTCAGTTTCAACCTTCAAAATTAATTACAATACAAAATGGTACTGGCCTGTGTCCAATATAATGATCTAGAATGAAAGTCCAAAAGTTCAGATCAGAAATCCAAAATTCCGGTCTAGGGTGTGAATTTGGTCGCACGATGAAATTCTGAAGTTTCAATGAAGAAGTTCAGAAACAATTCACAGTTCAATAAATTTGATGAAGTTCTTTTCACGATGCCTCCGATGAACGTGTCAAACTTATCGCCTTCCAATTTTCCCGGTCTTCTCAAAACAGTTCTACACGTGTTGACTTTCAGTATACTGTAACTAGTAATTCGAATGAATCGTAAAGATTGACGAAATACAATCACAGCTTCTGTAGATCTAACTCTATTCACAAATCCAAGTTGAATAAACGCACAGCAAACGTTTACAATTTCTCAAACGTAGACAACCTCTTGATTTGAATGAAACTAATTATTGACTCTTACTTTTTCGCATCTTCGTCTGTTTATATATTAGTAGGTCTACTTTTCTCGAATAATCGCGTAACTTCCACAGAACTCCAGAGCAATCCGCACATGTCCGTTCTTGCACGAGACTCGACGTCTAGACACTAGGCCGCCATACATTTCCGTTTACAGTCAAATGATCGATTTACTTAATTCTAGAAATTTCTAAATGTTATTTTAAATGAATAACAACATATTTTATTGGTTTAAACCCCGAAACAACAATATAAACAACAATATGGCATTCAAACGCTTTATACATAACAAGTGTGTGTATTTATTTAATGTTTACATACAAATTGTAATATGATCTTCATTTTCACACTTTAAATATTATTTTATGTTGTTGAAGTTTTATTTCGCAACATTGAGTGTTTGTAATTTTTAATGCAGTTGTTTTCACGTTTTCTTTTATCATACGTTTACGATTTACGATACAAAATTGTCTTTTTAATATGATGTTTTTCATATTTTCAACTTACTGCAAATATTTTTCATTCTGTTTTACTGTGCTTACAATATGTAAGTGTATATACATAGGTTTATTTTGGATTCATAATTGTAATAATATTTAGTCTGATTACGTCATTAAAATTGTGTATCTTCATATGATTTATTTTAATTATTGTAAAACGGTAATCCTCTCTAAACCTATGAGCTTTGTTCATGGGATCATGGTAAAATGTATTGAGTGATAATGCATGTTAAATATTTTTATTTTGTTGCAAATTCTACAATAAAGAGAATCTAGGATGTACCAAAACGTTTTTAAACCCTCTGCCTTAAAGGTTACCTTCGTTTGTTTGTTTTTGAAATTCGCACAAAGTTACTTGAGGGCTATCTGTGCTAGCCGTCCCTAATTTAGCAGTGTAAGACTAGAGGGAAGGCAGCTAGTCATCACCACCCACCGCAAAATCTTGGGCTAGTCTTTACCAACGAATAGTGGGATTGATTGTTACATCATAACTCCCCCACGGCTGAAAGCATGTTTGGCGCGACTCGGGCGCTAACCCGCGACCCTCAGATTACGAAGCGCACGCCTTAACGCGCTAGGCCATGCCAGGCCGGTAACCTTCGTAATTTAAAGGGTCGCTGTTGTTTTGTTGTTTTCGAATTAAGCACAAAGCTACACAATGGGCTATCTGTGCTCTGCTCACCACGGGAATCGAAACCCGGATTTTAGCGTGTAAGTTCGCAGACATACCGCTGAGCCACTGGGGGCTTAAAGGGTCGCAAACGCAAACTAACGTGGCAGGGGTTTAGTTTAGAGAGAGAGAAATCAAAAGAGTTCTCTCTTCTCCAATAGGGGTGTTCAGGAACGTTGTGGTTCCTCTTCGTCCCCTTTCGTGAATTGTTATTAGGAATATTTTTTTTATAAATTAATTAATTATTATTATTTTTAACTCTTTGGGTGGAGGATGTATCTCTAAATGTTGTCTTGGGTAGAGGCAAAGGCAGCATTGGAAAGAAAGGCCGGGACCTGTCCCGGAAGGAAGAAGTCAAGCATATATGAACATGAATACAATTCAAATCAAACGGCGCGATTCAGGGTCTGGCAATAAATTTGCCTGGGTTGGGATCTAGAAATCCAATGCCTAAGTTTTTGCTGTGGGGGGAAACGGGAGTGCCCCGAGAAAACCCACTTACACAGGACAGGCGCCAAAAGTTTTGCTTGTCGTGTGCCCGGTATCTGAAAAAAAAAAGAATAATACATGTTAATGACATGGATTTATTTATTTACATTCTTTGTTGAGTAATCTGTGATTCTTGAAATATGTTGTAAGGTGAAATGTATATTGTTGGTGCACTGGATAATTTGTGTAGTGTGCCGTTAGTTTGTTTCTATTTTCTGCTTTTAGATAATATTTGAGTGATATTTCCGTTATTCTGTCTCTTATTGTTGGTAAATTGCTAATTTGATGTATATAATTTGTTGGCGTGAATGATGGTAGGCTGAATACAGATTTTAATATTCTGTTCTGTTGTACTTGGATTTTCTGGAATGTGTTGTTTCACATATTGTATGTTACGTGACATCCGTACTCTATTAGTTGACGGATGTAAGCCTTGTATATTTGTATAATGGTGTTTAGTGAGCATTTCGATTGTTTACCGGTTATAGTCATTAGATGTGAAATCCTTTTTCTGATTGACGAGTGTATATTGTTTATATGTTTTTCCATGTTAGTTTTGTGTTGAAAGTAATGCCAAGGAATGTGATGTTTTTGCTCATGTTAATGGTTGTGTTTCCGAGTGATAGTTTTATTTTTTATAGATTTTTTCTTTGCTTCTTTAATTTCCTATAGAAGGTGATAGCTTGTGTTTTCGTTGGATTTAACACGACTCTTCACTTGTTGCTCCATGTTGAGACGTTATTTAGTGATTCTTGTACGCGAGACATGGCCATCACTGGGTTTCTGGAGGTGCTCCAGATAGCGTTGTCGTCTGTGTATTGTGAATTGTGTGTGTATGTTAGATTTGGAAAAGGTATGTCACTGACGAAAATTATGTATAGAAGTGGAGAGAGGACTCATCCTTGGGGCACTCCTGCAGTTATATTAAATGATTTGTATATAGTTTTATTGACTTTTACTTGTGCTGTTCTATTGGTTAAGAAATTTGAAATCCATTTAACTATCATGGGATTTATTTGCAGGTGATTTAGTTTGTATTTGATGGCATTGTGCCATACGCTATCGAACGCTTTTTTGACATCTAGGAATACCCCAATGGTTACTAGATTGTTGTTGAAAGCTTTGTAATTAATTCAGTGAGTCGTGTGAGATGATCTGTTGTTTGCCTATTTTTTCTAGAGGCATTTTGATATTCTGGAAGAATGTTATTCGATTCGCAAAAATGGAGAAGACGGCTGGAGATAATTCTCTCCATCAGTTTGCCAAGGCAGCTTAACAGACTGATGGGACGGAAATTATCTGGATTTGTTATATTAGTTTGTTTCTTAGGGATCGTTGTTATGATGGCTTTCTTTCACGTGTCAGGGTAGTATCCGGTCGCTAGTGAAATGTTCATGATGTTTTTGAGGTGTTGTAATAGGAGAGTGGAGCTTTTTTTCAGAATAATATTTCGTATTTGTTCATGTCCGGGGGAAGTGTTCTTCACGTTTTTGACATTAATTTTTAGTTCGGTTATGGTTATTTTTCTATTGATTGAACTTGAGTATGCTTCTAGTGTCTCGCGAGGGAATCGTGGTGAGAATGAGCTTGATTTGTATTTATGCAGTTATTGACATGGTGTTGGTGTTGTGTGTCAACATCTACTGAGTTTAGGTCGCTAAATGAGGATTTGTAATAGTTAGCTAATAAGTCAGCTTTCTCTACGTCCGTCCTTGCGATTTTATTGTTGTGTGTGATATGTTGTAGCATGTGATTTGTGTTTTTGTCTGAAGCAATACTCTTGAATTTTTTTCAGAATTCTTTTGGATTGTTCTTGTTTTTTTCCAAGTTTTGCCAATTGTTTTCTCTTGCTTTTTGAATTTCTTGTTTAATTTTTGTATTTATTCTATTGATTTCTGTTTTAATGTGTGGATCGCGTGTAACGTAGAGTGTTCGTCTTAATTGTCTGCGTTTGATTATTAGTGCGTGAATTTCTGGTGTTAGAGTCCATTGAATAAGTGATTGTTTTCTATTTGTTTTAGGAATTGTATTTTTTATGGCTTTCTTTATGGCTTCTGTAATTTGATCAACATAATTGTCTAGTTCTGTTTTGTTGTTAGCATGTTCAATTGGATGGGCTAGGTACGAGTCCAGAGAGGCATTAAAAGTGAGCCAGTCTGTTTTAGTGTAGGTGTATGCGGAGGGAGTCATTTACGCCACGGCAGGGTGGCGCGGGTGAATCATACATGACATGGGGAAGTGGTCACTGGTGATTTCATCATGTACTTTAAAGTTAGATATTCTGTTTACCATGTCCTTGGGTGCGATGATGAAATCGAGTACATCGTATGAGCCGTTGGCGGCTGAGAAATGTGTAGGTGTGTGGTCATTAATTAGGTGCATTTTATTGCTAGAGATAAAATTTTTTATGCACGATCCTCTGCATGTGTCTCTGTTACCTCTTAATTCTGTATGCGGTGAATTAAAATCCCCAATAATAATTGGTTTAGGTTTACGATTAACACATATTTGAAGGAGTTAATGTCGATATCTTTAGTTGGTGAGCAATATATGGCTAGAATCGGAATAGTTAGCCGGTTGTTACAAAAAATGGTTTCATTAATGTTAGATTTAAAGGAATCTTCTATCGAGATTAAATGCGATATTTTCGTACTAAAGTAAGCTATTATACCTCTGTTGTTTTCTGAGTGAGGTATGCTGTGCGTGATGAATCCGGGGATTGTGGTGTTTTGTTTCTCTGTGCAAAGTGTTTCTGAAACGATGATTATGTTGGCGTTTATATGTTTGTTTATGTTGAATATTTCTATCCTTTTGTCTTTGAGATTTCCTTGGCATTTGACGTGTAAGATTTTAATGTGTTGTATCATTGTGTTGTTTTATTTCCCTTGCATGAATTTTGAGTGAAAGATGGTGAGGTTTGAGGTGAGGAAGGTTAAAATAATAACTTGCAAGGCTACAGACAATCTTGAGAGACTCGTGCCTCGATTCGAATGAGGGGAGATCACTCAATTCTATTAGCATTGCTAGTAAGTTTATGGTGAAATCTGTGGGGTTGAATGCTTGTGTTGTTTTCGGCCGTGTTACGTCCGCGTAAGTACGTGTTGGTTGAGGTTGAGAGTGTTTGATTTGCGAGTCTGCTGGAGTTCGTATTAAAGGGTCTATTTTGAGTTTGTGCTTATATAGAGTTCTTCAGTGTGAATGTCATACGAATTTACACAGCAGGCTGTCTTTGTATATGTGCTAGTATACTTATCTTTATGTTAAAAGGTTCATTTTCGAGTCATTTAAGTTTATTTACTTGCATTTTATTTGTCTGTCTACTTGCACTTATGTTAGAAGGTTCATTTTTGTATCATATTTCTGTTAAAGGTCTTATTTCTAATTTCATGCTCTAAATTGTTAAAAGGTGGTTTGCTTTATCTTTAAGGTTTGTGATATCAGTGAGATGTTTGAAAACCAGAAATACTTAGCGTATTTCTTGATCAATGCGAATTTAAACTTATTGGTCTTGTGGACTTTAGACAAGACTAAGAAAAGGATTACAGGAAACTAGTATAGGGAGAGCTATATGGTGTATTTCTTTCTGTAATAGCTGATTTTAAGTTGTTTTTTTCATATACCACGTACTCAAGAAAACCTGAGTTCATCCTATTTCAAGTTACCTTTTTTCTTTGAAGATTATGTGATACCCACCTAAAAAAAGAACCTTGTACTTTTCTGCTTGTATAAGGGGATAATTTCTCAACAATTGTGTAACAAGTCATTTGATAAATTTGTAAATGCGAGGTTTATTGTTTACATACTTTTCATGAAGTTGGTCCTGCACGAAGTCTCAACTGAATCTGACCTGTCTCAGTGAAAGGATGGCCTAACGTGAAACCACAAGAACATGCATTGTTTTTGTTTGAAATGAATAAATATTAGCATTGAAAACGTTGTATTCAGCCCCTTTATTTCTAGAATTAAGCATGTCTCGTAGACACTCAGCACTTTCCCATAGTATTTTGTGGAATTTTCTCAAAGTGGACTTATCCGATATAGGACTCTAGTTAATTCACCTGAATATACCATACTTTTTTGTTACTGTTTTCCTGCAGGTCTACACGATAAAGCATAATTTCTCGCCATTGGCGTGACCTTCAATTTGAAAATACAAGACCTGTTGCTGTACTAAAATACTTTTGAACTTCCAAGCTAGTCTTTGCAAGTAAATCACTTATCAATGAAGCTAAAGGAATTTTTTACTTCCGTATTGTTTACTAAGAGATACCATATAGTTTTTGAGATGTTCGTTGCACTTGTTGAACTGTAGCTTTTATTTTTGATGACTTTGTGTTATTTGACTTAGGCGCCAATCAACTGTATTGAAGTGATACTGTACTTTATGAAATCGAACTACAGTATTTAGTCGGTCTTATGACGTTTTGAAGTTTGTTAGGAAATAAATAATTTTATCTGAATAAAAATCTGTTCGAAATTTTAACAGTCTCTGAACAGAAGTGGAAGTTTTGTTATAGGAAGGTTTGTTTCTAAGGCTCATTTTGACCTTACCTCATGATATTTATCACTCTTTTGTTCCCTACAGGTATTTCCTGCTTTAAATACGATCATTTATTTACAAATTCAGATTGTTATAAAATTGATATACGTCAAATTGACAGATTCTTTCAGAGCTGCTCGAGGAAAACTTTCACTCGCAAATCGTACTTTTGAAATTAAAGCGTAACGGAGTTGGTGTGCGCTATAAATATTCCACTCCTTGCTAGCTTATAATCGCAAGTGGTCCGACATTGCCAAGCGAGTAAAGGCACTCGACTCGTAATCCGAGGGTCGTGGGTTCGAATCCCGGTCGCACTAAACATGCTCGCCTTCCCAGGCGTGGAGGCGTTATAATGTTACGGTTAAACCCACTATTCGTTGGTAAAATAATCGCCCAAGAGTTGGCGGTGGTTGGTGATGACTAGCTGCCTTCCCTCTAGTCTTACACTGCAAAATTAGGGACGACTAGCGAAGATAGCCCTCGAATTGCTTTGCGCGAAATTCAAAACAAACAAAACAAATATAATCGCAAACTTCAATAATTCTAGTATTCTCATAAAGGGATTGTGTTGTGTAGTTTACATGTTGTGTATATTGTTTTTTTATCGTGTTATAGCATTGTTCGCGTATACTTTTAAATATAGTTAGTAACAATACAGTTGACACACTATTTTATTAATTAAATTGTATTCACTGTATGTTTTCATAAACAAGATACGCGGACTGACGTCATGAAACAAAATGTACTTTATTTAAAGGTTACAGGTCTGGGACCCCTACTCTCCTCCCCAACGCACACACTTATAGACGCCTCTTTTGTAATGTCCTCCAGCTCCTTCGTCGCATTTGCCTTAATCTCGGCAATCGTCTCGAATCTTCTTCCTTTCAAGAGTCTTTTGAGTTTGGGGAACAAGAAAAAATCGCAAGAAGCAAGGTCAGGTGAGTAGGGGAGTGAGGAAGAACAGTGATCGAGTGTTTGGCCAAAAACTCACGAGTTCTGAGGCACAAATTTCGCAGCAACGCGATGCATCTTCAATTTTTCGGTCAAAATCTCGTAACAAGATACAACTGATATCCCACACTTTTCAGCAAGCTCCCTGACAGTCAGACGTCGATTTACCCGCACCAGGATGTTGATTTTGTCGACGTATGGGTCGTCAGTTGACGTGAAGGGACGTTCATCATCTTCAATGGACTGTCGACCATCCTTAAAACGTTCATGCCACTTGAAACACGCCGTACGCTTCACAGTAACATCACCGTAAGCCGTGTTAAGCATAGCAAAAGTTTCAGTCGCAGATTTTCCAAGTTTAACACAAAATTTCAAGCAAGTCGTTGCTCCTTCAGGTCATTCATTCTGAAATCCGCCAAACGAAAAAATCGCACTTCACTTAAAACCGCGTAGGTAATACAGAAATGAGGATATCTACAATCTGGAAATTGCGTCGTAATTCATGCCACTTGAAACATGCCGTACGCTTCACAGTAACATCACCGTAAGCCGTGTTAAGCATAGCAAAAGTTTCAGTCGCAGATTTTCCAAGTTTAACACAAAATTTCACAGCAAGTCGTTGCTCCTTCAGGTCATTCATTCTGAAATCCGCCAAACGAAAAAATCGCACTTTACTTAAAACCGCGTAGGTAATACAGAAATGAGGATATCTACAATCGGGAAATTGCGTCGTAATCAGCTGATCTGTGCAAACCTAGCGACACCAAGCGAATTTTACTGGATTCGCGCAATTCAATAACAGTCCGCATAATTTTTGAACAGACCTCGTAAAAGAGTGGTTTTACTGCACTGTTTATTAGTTGAAATGAGGGTGCTGGCCTCTTACTTACTGTAAGATAACGTTTTGTCTAGCAGACAAGATACTAGTTAAATCACTGATTGAAAAGGAGTTATGGTATTTACTTCTTAAATATCAAAACATAATTAGTAATGAGATATTAGATATTTCTTCTTGCATTAACTATTTGCTGTATCTAGTGAGTTGTGCAGGTATTTCTGTAGAACATACTATGTGACAGTTGCAAGATAAACGTAACTTGAATGGCTGAGATTTTCACTTAAGACACGAGAATTTTTATGGTTGTTTTTGCTTGTCAGTGAATTTTGTTTGTTTGTTTGTTTTGGAATTTCGCACAAAGCTACTCGAGGGTTATCTGTGCTAGCCGTCCCTAATTTAGCAGTGGAAGACTAGAGGGAAGGCAGCTAGTCATCACCACCCACCGCCAACTATTGGGCTGCTCTTTTACCAACGAATAGTGGGATTGACCGTCACATTATACACCCCCACGGCTGGGAGGGTGAGCATGTTTAGCGCGACGCGGGCGCGAACCCGCGACCCTCGGATTACGAGTGCACGCCTTAACGCGCTCGGCCATGCCAGGCCTTGTCAGTGAATGCTGAGTACTTTGATATAATAGTAATCTAAAGCACTCAGATAATGATTTTTACTGTGTTGCGCATACTGTGGTATTCTCAGATCAAATTGATTTCTGCACGAATGTTAGATAAGTTCAATTTAATAATAAGATCGAACAGGAAATCTAAGGAATAATTTGTGTCTGAAAACTTAACTGGGAGTTAATATTTGGTGAGAAAATAAATAGATGAACAAGTTTATTCGAAAATAAACACAATATTTATTTATCTACAAAAAAAACATAAATCGTAATGTGCATATTTGCACAGACACTTACACAGTTCTTTCTACAGATTTAGAGTCGGTCAACAGTTTCCTTATTTCGAGACTGGCTTCTGTCTTGCTAAACAGCAAGATTGTAAAGGTAGAACTGAGAAGAAATGAGTGCCTTAATCTTTGAAGAAAACTCGCATCCTTTCTTTTGTGAGAGCGTTACAACAGTCATCTACTATAGATTCCATCCGTTCAGAAGACAAAGTGGTTGAAGTCATTGATCTTTCTAACTTAAATCTGACATTAAGCGAAGTATGCTGCAACATCCCTAAGACAGAGAACTTATCTATTATAGAAAAAGACGCAAACGTAACAAAATTATGACAAACTACAATGATTCTTTCCAGACCACGGATTTTTAATAAAACTGCATAGAAACTACTTGAACAAAATATTTTTAAAAATCCTGTTTTACTAAAAGAAGGCAGAAAACACGATATATGTGCATATCACAGCATATATGATCATATTTGTGAATATGATAGTATGGGTAAATCTACTTTTCTTAGTGGTTTCATAAAGTGTACAATACCACCAAGACCCAGCGTCTTGAGGATTCTCGCAGTAGTTTACAACAACCTAATTGGCTGAGGGGTCTAGCTGGGTCACTGCTTGGTGGGTGTCTATTGATTTTCTTGAAGTACAATCAGAGAGGTACGCTCTAACACAGCAATATACAGGGTGGTCGCTAGAAAAGCGGAAACTTTGAGGGTCAGATGAGATCATGAATAAAATGCGTGCTTACTCATTTCTATTTTGATTTCTTTACATCATGAATAAAATGCATGATTTTAATATCATAAAATGCATTTTGTGCATCTATGAGTGTAATATAACATATGCCTTTAAAAAACTTTGTAAAAGTTATTCTTTGTAAAAATAAATAGCTGTTTGACAAATTTTCCGCTTTTCTAGCGACCACCCTGTACACTGAAGGATTAGATAAATCATGGAGGGACGTGTATCATATTATTAAATTTGTTCTCATTTTCATGTTTCTGCTCATTTGATATAATGAACTGTAATATCATAGTGATTGAAGCTAATTGTTGTGTTAGGCTCTGATAAATAATTTTGCTGATGCCCTAACTACTTGAATTCTCCCTAAACTGATGAAACTTTGTAGAATGAATCGTAGAGAGTTTTAAACAGAATGGTTATACCTCCTCCTTCATCAAAACCTTCTTAAAGAAGACCATGACAGAAAGAAAAGATCAGAATATCACCACAGCTACCACCTACCAATGACCTGCAATGGTTTTATTGTCTTGAAAGTTTTACATGTTCCACTGTAATTCCTATACGAGGAATCTGAAAATGATATACATTTTTTCTATTACGCAGAGAATTTTCACAAGAAGTCATATGTACTTTTACATAAGTTAATCATTTTCATTGAAATTGGGTCGCATTTTGTTATGCTGGAAAAAATGTTGACAACCACTGGCTATAGATTTCTACAGACCAATTGCGACGTGAGAGTCTTATTGACCGTTCAGAACCCAAGAGCTAGTGTATAAACGACTAACATATCATTTCTGAATAGTATTTGTTTGTGTGTGTCGACACAATTTTCTTTTCATTTCAATGTTATTCATTTGTCGTTACGATAAAAAGAGTTTAAATAAATGACCCAAACATATTCTGTTATGATTATTGTAAATTAGCGAAGCCTTACAGAATTCGTCAAAAAGGCGTATTTTGAAATAAAATATGAGAACCAAGACAAATCATGAACGCCACACAAATTTTGCACTGTTTATGTCGAAGAGTTGAACAATGAACTAAAGATAATAAAAGTATTTGCCTTTTGGAATACTAATAATGTGACGTGAGACAAGAAACCACGGAGATGACAGTTATTGTTGCCCTTGTAACAAGCAAGGCTACAACATTTGAAATAAAAAGGAAATTTCTTCTTCGAATCTTCATTCTGATATATAATTCATGTTTTTTCATGGATCTAATCTATCTGTGCTTACTCCACCTGAAACTCTTGGAACAGTTTCATTTGATTCTGAATCTCACATCAGTAAAAATGATGATAAGGATTGTTTTCAATCTCAAACGTCTGGTGAATTACAATTTTTCACACAAAGTGAATTTAATGATTAGTGAGAGATTTGGATTTTCTAAAGGATTCTTTAAAGACTTTGGGGGCCAGACTTACTTTCTCCAGGGACATTATTTTACTGATACAGAAATTGTGAGAAAGAGTTCATACCATACTTTACGCAAGAAGAGTCACAGGTTCAATATTACAATATTACTGAATTATTACTAATGCTAGGAGCTGCTGTCTATGAGCTAAATGAGTGATGATTTTTCATTGTTTCCTCCAAAATAAATTTAAAATATCTTCTTCTTCACCTGGTAATATATATATGCATCTATTCTTATTACCAATTCTGTTCATTCGAAGATAACATATGAAAATCTCGAACTTCTTCTTAATAAGGTAGAATACAAAGAACATGATTGGCTACATTGTGGAGACTTAAAAGCCCTTTGTATATTGTTCAGTCAACAATTTAGCTATAGAAAGTTTCCATCCTTTTATGGGAATAGGACAGTACAGCACGAAATCAGCACTGGATAAAGAAGCAATGGCCATACAGAGTCAGCGTGATACCAGGATTGAAAAACATTGAAGTGAAAGTCCTATTTCCTCTATTTCACATAAAACTGGACTTAATGAAGCAGTTTGTAAATGTCTTAGATTGTTTTATGTATTAGTATATGAAATTCCTAACTTTTTCAGAATCAAAAACTAAAGAAGGTATTTTTATTGGGCCTTAGATTAATAAATTGACTTCGGATGAACGATTCGAAAGGATAACGAGAAAAGTTGAAAATAAAGCGTTGGTTACCTTTGAAGATATTATGACAAATTTTAAGGAAGCAACAAAGATCCAGGTTGCTAAAATGTTGTCAGAATATTTTCAATAAACTCAAAGATTTGATTTGTGATATAAGCTTGAAAGTACATTACTTACACTTAAACAGTGAATATTTCTCTGCAAGGGAAATAGTATATCAGCATGATGGCTGATTACTGCTAGTCTTAGAAAGGGGATGTTTCAGACACAACGCATAAAAGAAATACTACAGCACGTAGTTTTAAGACAAAAATATCAGAATAAATGAGGCTGCATCAATGTTTTTCCCTTTTCTTCAGTTTTTTCTATTTTTATAAACAAACATAATATTAAAAATGTTAATTATGGTAAACTAAATAATGACATCACGCATAAGTAAAAGTTTTTTTTCCTGATTTGTAAAAAAAAAAAAGACTGATTCATTGATTGACTGAGGGTAAAGAGATACAAAAGTAATGACGGCGTGACAGAAAAATGTAAGCTTTTGTGAATTAAGTGTCACAAAGACCACATGTTGGTTGATGAGGCCCAGATAAAAGAAAACAATAAGTCATAAAACTGTGATCAATGCATAGCCTAGCCATGAAAATTATGTCCATCTCATCCTGATGGAAACAAAACAGCCAAAGAACAACAGAAGTTTTGATCTGGAAAAGCTTGTTATCAAGTTGCTCGCACCAAGTTAACTCCCAAGTTTTGCTAAGACGAACCTTCAAGAGAAAACTATGGCAGCATCAGAGCAGTTGGATTTAGCGAATATTGACATGACCAGGGATCCAGAAAAATTGGATATTAATGGAAAAGAAAGAAACATAGGCCAGTCAATACTGACAATAATAAGGTAAGTACTAAGTGAAGCGATTCCAGGGCCAAGGCTGAGTTGAGAGAGTTAGTGTGAATTGTACAGTTGATGTATAGCATAGCTTCTACATGATCCAAAGCAAGAGATATGGTATACAACTCAGCATTTAACAAAAAACTGTAGAGAAAATCCTGTGAGCAATCTCTGAGGCACAGCAAACCAAGGCAGAACCAACAATCACCTGATTTCGAACCATTCATATAAATAGGAAGGGAAGGATGATTCAAAAGATATCCAACAAAGAGAAGATGGAACTTTAAATCGTGAATGTCTGCCTTTTTCATATGATTGAAAGAAAGTTAGATCTAGAAATAGTGATAAGTCATGGTGGAATGGGCTATTTTTTTGGGAGAGCAATATCATTCAATACCAGACTCAATTTATCCCGTTGAATCTGGATATGAAGCCGTAAACAAGGAAATGGAAACTGACTATTCTGAAAGAGCATGATCCACAAGCCCAGGATGAATGCTGTGGTAAGGATCAAAGCTTAGAAGCAAACAGTAGAGAAAGTTGTAAATAATGGAGTTGAAGAGAAGTCTAATGGGACTCTGCACAAAATATAGACGGGAGAAGTGTGGAAAGTCTACTGTACAGAGCCAAAGCTCCAGATGGTGAATGCGGTCCAGCATCTTCAAGACCAAAATCCTGGCAGAACTATAGACCCATTGTCCAGTTTGGATCGAATGAGGACATGATATACCTTTAGCATAGAACATCGATAAGCTCCACAAGAGGTGAAAGAGAAGATACAGTGGAAGTTAAGTCCCTTTAAAAAAAGATTTTAGATAGAAGTAGCAGAGAGATGTCGGAAAATGTACCCTCAAAATCAGTTACACGAAGCTGTTCGTCAATAATGGTTAAAAAATATAAGTCGTGAAGGATTCCAGCCATCCAGGCATTACAGAGTATGCAGTGAACATTTTCTAGCAAAAGATTTTATGAGAGGTATAAAACCACTTGGACAATACTGTCAATACTTATTAATATTTTTGAAAAGGAAACTCATATTTTTATTCTTGAAAAATAGTCAGTGACTTTATAACATAAGTAAAATATATAATAATGACTAACTATGTTTGTTACTGTTTATAATACACGTATCTTTAATTTTGGGTCTATTTAAAATGAGATTGTTGTTGTTGTTGTTGTTTTGAATTAAGCACAAAGCTACACAATGGGCTGTATGTGCTCTGCCCACCACGGGTATCGAAACCCGGATTTTAGCGTGTAAGTCCGCAGACATACCGCTGAGCTACTGGGGGGCATTTAAAATGAGATAAACACAAAATACCGATTGCCTTCTTTGTGAAAACCTTCTGCAATTACAAAACTTAAAAAAAAAAGTTTTCATTTGTTTCCAGGAGTGCGCTCACTAGACATAAAAAAAGATGACATCTTGAAGTATGAATTGAAACCTCTGGCATTGCCTACCATCTTTCCAGGTCATCCTCGACACAAGCAAGTTGTACAATCACAAAGTAGACCACCTCCAAGAAAACGAGCTACTAAAATCAAGGAAACATGCCCATTACGTGCCAAGAAAAAGAAAAATACATCAGATGTCGAGCATTCATAATGTTCAACTGTCTCAGTTAAAGATTAGCTTGAAGCAGCTAAGGACAAGCTAAAAACAGTACAAAACGATCTGAGAGTATTCAAGCAAGTAATAAAAATGAAAAATTGTCTATCGCAAAACTGTTACATATCCGAAAAGAAAATAATCTTCTCGCAGAAATTCGCCACTGGACTTATAAAAGTCTCATGAGAGCTTTCAATGTGGAATTTGAACATTTTTATATTCCAGACTGCTAACAATGGTTTTTAGTCACAAAAGTAGGGGAAATTTATTTGTTGAAATATATGTAACCTCACTGGCGAACTTAGGAACACAGCGAATTTGGGCAACATGGCTCGTACTCATTCGTAAATATAGTGACTAAATTTCTACGGAATTAGGCCCGGCATGGCCAAGCGTGTCAAGACGTGTGACTCGTAACCTGAGAGTCGCGGGTTCGCATCCCTGTTGCGCCAAAAATGCTCGCCCTCCCAGCCGTGGGTGCGTTATAATGTGACGGTCAATCCCCCTATTCGTTGGTAAAAGAATAGCCTAAGAGTTCGCGGAGGGTGGTGATGACTAGCTGCCTTCCCTCTAGTCTTACACTGCTAAATTAGGGACGGCTAGTACAGATAGCCCTCGAGTAGCTTTGTGCGAAATTAAAAAAACAAACAAACATTCTACAGAATCAGGTACATTATAATACCCACCGGGCCGGCAATTAACTGAGCAAATTTACTTCATGTACACAGCTTGCTTCATAATCGCAGACATGTTTAGTCAGTTATATTGTATTCTCAGGAAATTCTCATTCCCTTCCAAACTCACATGTGCTTATGTGTTGGTTGTATGTTGTTAACAATGTTTTCGTTTTGGCAGCCATTTTGAAACCTCCATTACGTCACAGTCTGTGATTTGTCAATGTACGAGAAGACTCTCTTTCTCTGTTTATAACTTTATGGTTTACTTGATAGCCAAAACCTTTCATGTAACTCATTCATATAAGGAAGTTATGACGGAAAAGGAACAGTGATATATCATGACTGGTGATGTGAGAATTGTACTGTTCTAAAACAAGGAAATATTTTAGCAGTCTGAGAGAAATCAGATCTAAATATGATTTGATAATTTCTAGTATACAACAAATTACTGCATTTACAAAAAAATGCAAATAACGAGAAAATCTTTCACTTAGAGCTGTCTATATTCTATACTTTAAACGACACCGAGGAGAAACGTATTTTCAATGTTGGTTGAAGTGGTGACATTGTACTCAACGTTAGTAAAAAATTACATATGTCAGAGTTTTCTCAATTTGAACAAATTTGTTAGTAATATGTACTAAAGTAAATATAAGTAAAACAAAGTAAAAGAGTATAAAGATTTAGCACAAAACTACTACAACCCCATAAGGTTGCTTTCAGTTAAGTTTCTCGCTGTTGACTAGTTTGCTTATTTTGTTTGTGTGAGTACTGCTGTACCATTGCTGACTGGGATTTCAGTAATTCAGGCAATTTTTTTCAAACGATTTTTATTGTCCAATGATTGTTTTGAATTTGTTTTGTTTTCAATTTCGCGAAAAGCTACTCGAGAGCTAATTGCGCTAGTCGTCCCTAATTTAGCAGTGTAAAACTAGAAGAGGGGCGGCACCTAGTGATCACTACCCACCGCCAACTCTTGGGCTACTCTTTTACCAACGAATAGTGATATGGACCGTTACGCTATAACGTCCCCACGGCTGAAAGGGTGAACATGTTTGGTAGGACGAGGATTCAAAACGGCGAATTACGAGTCGAGTGCCTTAACCACCTGGCCATGCCGGGCCTGCCCAATGATTATCTCCCTGATTAAACTCAATCTAGGGTTGCAACTCAAACAAGGGATAAACACTTCTCTTAGTTTAAACCTGTTACATGCTAAAATAGTATTAAAATACAACAACAGCTACTTCTTAATGGTTTTGCTTTCAAATTAAATATCTTAGAAACTTAAACCAGTAATAAATTTATTTAGTTTTGAATATTTGTATCAATTTCGAAGAAAAGTTTGTCATGTTTTCATACTGTATTTATGAGTCCAAGTATATGGATTGAAATTTATTTTTGATGAAAGAAAACAAAGGTTTGAATAATTTATTCTTTCGACACATCTAAATTGGAAAGATTTTGAAGAAAATTTTAAAACTGATATATATATATAAAACATATATATACTGCTGCTGGCCAAAATCTCAAGGCAAATGAACATAAAGAAAACATTTATTTTGCGTTGCTAAATTCAACCACTTATTTGAGTAGATATTTGAACGATAACAACAAGAAAATGGAAAATAAAAATAAAAAACTTTTTAGCATTTAAGAGGGAAAATGTGAACACTAGGAAATTAGCCTAAATACTAACTAGTCAAAAGTTTAAGACCATACCAAAAAGAAGTCCTAAACAGGGTAAGAAATGCCCAACAAGAGATCTCAGTAGTGAGTTGCACGGCCGTCATTGCGAGTAACTGCAAACATTCGTTTTGACATGGTCGATATAAGCGCTTGCAGAAGGCCGGCTAGAATGTTATTTCAAGTGGTGAATATGGCTTTGCGAAGATTACGCACTGTTTGGAATTGATGTTAATTTCTATAGACTTCCCTTGCCATCCACCCCCAAACATTTTCAATGGGGTTCAGTTCGGGCGAACACGCTGGATAGTCCAAAAGAGTCACGTTATTCGCCATGAAAAAGTCCTTTGTCCTGCGGACATTGTGGATTGCAACGTTGTCCTGCTGAAAGATCCAGTCATTTCCACACAAGCGAGGGCGTTCATTCAATAGGGATACTCTATCCGACATGCTAATGTAGCCAGCTGCTGTTTGACGCCCTTGTATAACGTGAAGCTCCATTGTTCTATGGAAGGAGAAAGCACCCCGATCATGATGGAATATCCTTCACTGTGTTGTGTAGAAAATGTCTCCGGAGGGATATCGTTATCATGCCAGCACGTTGGAAGCCATCTGGACCATCCACGCTAAATTGTTTTCTCATTAGAGAACAAAACCTTCTTCCACTTTTCTACGTTTCATGTTTAATGCTTCTCAACAAAGTTTAACCGAGCTGTTTCGTAGTGTGGAAGGAGGCGTGGCTTTTGAAGACGTTTACGGTTTTTAAAGCCTTTTTCTCTTAGATGCCGTCTTATTGTTCTTGAGCTGTATTCTGGGTTTGTAAGGGCCTTAACCTGGTTCGATGATCGGCTGGTGTCTTGCTGAATGACCCGTCAAATCCTCCTGCTCAACACCGGCAAAATTTTCTTGGGCCGACCACTTGAAATTCTTGTTCCGTATCCCTCAGGGTCTTTTAAGAAATTTGCAGCAGCAGTTTTACAATACCCAATCTCACCAGCAATAGTACATGGAGAGAGACCTTGCTTTTGCAGCTCGACAATTCTGCCACTGTCACCTTTTTAGACTTTGCCGTGTTTTTACCCAATGTAACACAGGAAATGTTAGTGTGAGATGTTGACAACGCTAATGCTTGAACACAAATGATTTAATTTTGTTACGTGCTTACCGATTAACGCTTCGTTTCAGTATAATCTTAAACTTTTGACCAGCTAATATTTAGACTAATTTCATAGTGTTCATATTTTTCCTATTAAATGCTAAAAAAGTTTTTTATTTTTCGAAGCTTTACTCAAATAAATGGTTGAGTATAACAACACAAAATGCATATTTTGTCTTTATGTTCATTGGCCCTAAGATTTTGACCAATAGTGTATTACCTACGCTCGTAGGGCTAAACGTTACGTAATGGTTAACATAGTCTGATTTGAGGTCATGGGTGCGATGTGAAAGTAAAGTTCAGATCATACTATTTGTTTGTAATCCTTGATGAATTGTCTATTAATTTCTAGCTGTGTCAAATAATTGATTTCGCCGGCAGATTTAAACTAGGGGTGGCAAGTAACGACATCAACACCAGGTTTTTACGATATGATAAAATATTTCTTCAACACACAACCCATGATGAGTTTATCTACTTTTATCTCCAATGAAACTCCGTTCCACAGGTTTCATGTCACGCACCCCTAAGTAATTATAATCTCTGTATTTTAAGAGGCGTAGATCCTTCAATGAACCACTGAGAAGTCCAACAATCCATAGAACATAAACTCACGCATGTTCCGTGCAGTACGTGGATCTGCTCAAAAACTGTCAGAAAGATGACCCGATTAATTAAAATAGTTACCATGTCACAACAAGCCTCGAACGATATACTTACTCATGGCCGTTCTTTCCATTTATTCCACTATAAAACTTAAAGGTCGTACAGATAACTTCCCCTACAGCTTAGCCTTAGCACTTACCGTACATATTACAAAACACCTGTATCCTAAAATGCTTATTACAGTCCCTACATGCACGACACCTTTATCTACTAACCAGACCACCCAAACCATGAGATAAACTTTAACCATGAACCAAGGTACTCAAACAAGTATTCCTGATTTTAACGATGTAATGGCCATGACACACTATCTCGCCTAACCACATAGACTACAAAAAAAAAAACAATTATAGAAAAGCCATTCCAAAAACAGTTGAGTTCCGAACCCACTAATGACGAAATTATTGACAAACCTGTGCCAATATCTCTTTCTTCTGTCACCCATCCAGCAGTGAGGATAAAAACTCACTCCCTAATAGATTTACTCTCAGTCAACCAGCTTCCTTCAGACGTGTTTTCCTCAAGAAGAAATCCCTATCACACTTAACCATTACACCTATCACTCTTTCCTTCTTCGTCATTTAGGATTAATCGGTCAATGGTCAAATATTTTTTCGACGTCTTGTCAGCAGTGAAAATGGGTTTTCACGGGGTACTCCCGTTTCCCCCATATCTAAGTCTCTATACATTGGATTTACATATCTCCTTCGTTCAATAAGGCAAAGTTCCATAATGATCGTTCGTTAGAGGTAAAACAATTTCGCGTAGACACAAGCTCGCAATTTTCAATGCACAGCCTCTTACTCCTATCACTAGCGGGCCGTAGAGAAATGTTCGTTTTTGAGCTCCTCCGCTTGTCTTACGAAGTTCCCCCTAGAGATTTCGAATTAAACTAACTTCCATGAAAAAGAAACACATTATTTTCCCGTAATACAAGTGTTATCGGTGGGTACTACCGACTAATCGCTTTCTCTTTAGTCTAAAAGTTCATAATTAAGAGACAGCTTTACAATGATGACTCTTGTGTAGCTCAGCCAAAAACTCTTACAATAAACAAATTCACTGAACGACTGACAGGTGGAAACAAAAATAATCAAAATATGCAAAATTACTGAGTTGCATTTATAAGTAAGAAGATATGTCAACGTAGGAAAATATGAAAGTTTCAAGAAAAAATAAATTTGAGCATCTTAGCAAAAAAGAACACAAATTGTTTGTTTTAGAATTTCGCACAAAGCTACTCGAGGGCTATCTGTCCTAGCCGTCCCTAATTCAGCAGTGTAAGACTAGAGGGAAGGCAGCTAGTCATCACCACCCACCGCCAACTCTTGGGTTACTCTTTTATCAACGAATAGTGGGATTGACCATCACATTATACGCCCCCACGGCTGGGAGGGCGAGCATGTTCAGCGCGACTCGGGCGCGAACCCGCGACCCTCGAATTAAGAGTCGCACGCTTTACGCGCTTGGCCATGCCAGGCCGAGAACACAAATAAAAATCATGTATGCGATGTTTAAAACATTAAGTCACCTTATTTTCTATTAAATATTTAATAGCAAATTCCGTTATTATGTGGTCGACTTGTAAATATCTACTTTATAAAGTTTGAATTTTGTGTGGATAAAGCTTTTTACGTACGTAAAGAGAACTCAAAGTTCTTTAGTAAAAATACTAAATTTAATATATTACATGAACATGTCTAACCAAAGCACTCCCAGTGGCATAAATCTATTTCTATTAACTCATACCGCTGAAACCCGGGTTTCGATACCCGTACTGGGCAGTCACAGATAGCCCATTGTGTACTTTTGTACTTAATTCCAAACACATCCAAGCATAGAAACAATTGTTAGTGAATTCGTTACATTGAAATTGCTTTTGATGACTGATGGCTATAAGTAAATTATATGTATAATACGATTTATATGAAGGTAGCTGGTCATGGGTCAACATAACGTAACGTTTGTTTAGCATCAGGTATTTCATTATAAACCAACAAAACGTATCAGTTGGCTGGCGTCAGCTAGTTCGATACAAACTAACACAACGTATCAGTTAGCCAACGTCAGCTAGTTCGATACAAACTAACACAACGTATCAGTTGGCTAGCGTCAGGTAGTTTTTGTTAGTCAACATAGTGTGATGGCAGTTTAGCATAAAGAAACTTTTAAATGACCCAGAACAACGAATGAATAGTCTATCAAAAGTAGTTCTTTGTGACTCAACACAACCTAAGGACAGTCTAGTACTACAGAAAAAAAATCCTTTAATACATACAATATAGTGTATTTCCTTTCGTACCTATTAATTTCATCATTGAGTGTGACTATGTATATGTTTATGTTTAATTAGACATAACTTAGAGGAAAAGCATTCACAGCGTTGTACGTCTAGCATATGTATATATTAAGTACCCGGAAAAACAACAAGCATTTCTTTGTTTTAAGACCATATTGAAAAGAGTTCTGAGAAAAGAAAGTTTTAACCTATCATATTTTGGCTTTTATCGTACATAATAATACGCTTGGTGAGCCATGATGTACAAAACTTGGAATCTGTGTGTGTTATAGAGTATAGCACTTGAATGTATGCGTTGATACAATACAGTAAACAATCTTTAAGTATTTTAATGAGAGAAAATTTTTAAGTAGCCTTTAAACAATTGGAAAGCTTAATGGGTTTTAAATGGGAAACTTAGTTAGGGTTTCTTGGAAAATTTCTTTAGTTTATTTAGTTTTATTTTGTGGGCATGAAATTCTTTTTTGTTACACAAAAGACAAAATTTCGTCATCTCCTCTATAAAAGTAGCACATTTTCGAATTATTGTGATCGGTTGAAATTTTATTCTAGTTTCACAATTTGTCTAGATAAATATAAAAATGGCTATATTTAATTTCTCCTAATGACTTTAGGACTGTCATAATTAAAAGAGATTAGTTACATCTTCTGAAGCTCTGATTATTTCTACTTGATAGATTAAGTGCCTAGTCGTAATGCAGATAAAGCTTAATCTTACGAGACTTATCTCTGTTTCTGTTTTCTTCACTTGTAGTTTCAGGGCTCAATGAGCACGGATTTCTTTTCCAAGGATCCTTCGGTTTCTGTCCGATTTATTTTTATTATTATCAAAATTGTGTAAGGATAGTGTTTTTTTTAATCTTTCTAATTTATCTCCAAATTTCAAGATGTTCAGGACTGAGTAAGAACGGTTTTGTCTAACTAAAACCTTTCCATTTCTGTTTGATTCATTTCTAGCTTCAAAATTTTTAAGACTGAGCAAAGCGTGGGCTTATTTAATTACAAACTTTCAATTCCTATATCATTCATTTTTAGTTCAAACTTTCAGCTTGTAATGTATTTAGTATTATGTATATATTTTACTATCTATGTTTGTTTTAGTTTAATATGTTGAAATTGATATGTGCATTGCAAAAGTCTCACCTGTTCTCGAAATTTGTAGAAAATTCTCGAGTGTAAAAAAATCAACAATGTGTGATGTGTGTATGTAAAATACTAGTGATTGCCAGTATTACTGCCAGCTCAATGTTCAAGAATCATGTCTAATAAGTGTAAAATGTAGCCATCGCAGCACGCAGAAAGACAGTTCTATGTTGTTGATTTTCAACAGTCAGTATGTTATAAACCACGGAAGTTATAATTTTGAATAAACGCTTATTAATAGGAAAACTACAGATATTCGACCATGAACATTCATAGGTTTCGAGCGTTACAAATTGTTTAACTGCGATGAATTAATTTTCGACACTAGTATTTTTAAGAGGACATTAAGTATCTCCGTTGGTAAAAAAGTCAGTTTGTAAGTAGTGTGAGACCAGTCTAGAATAAACAGTTTGCAAGCTTAAGAGAAGTGTAACAGTATCAACTCAGAATTAATTCACTCGTTTATGAGCTTGGACCGTCGATAAATATTCATTTCCAGAATAAATAGAAGATTGAATATTGTGTGTTAATTTTTGGGACGGTGATTCCAATTCGCAACCCTCAGATTATGAGTCGAGTTCCCTGATCACTTGGCCATGCCGGGCCAAACTGGTTGATTTTCAACGAATCTTATAGGTTTTACTTATAACTTGTTCATTTTGAAAGTTAATTATAATTCCATTTTGCATAGATCTAAATTTCAGGAACAAGTAATTTTCATTGTACAAGTTCGTCATATAAACAAAATGTTTGTTTATACAGAATGTTAAGATACACTAAAGAATATAATGTGTTAAGATTAAAATCAAAAAGCGATGAAAATGATTCTGTAACACACCCTAATAACGTTGCAAAAATAGTGTTATTTATTTAATACAACTAGAAAATTGTATAATTGATACTTAACATATGTTTTTAGTATTTAACAACTGATAGTGAGCAACATAGTATAGTTAATGGGTGCCAGGCCATGACCTCTAAGTGGTGGAACGTTCTACAAAGTGCCAGACCACATCTTCTAGGCGGTGGAACGTTCTACGGTCCATTGAAGAGGGAATCAAACTTCAACAGTTTTCTTTCAGTTCTATTCACCAATAAAGACGAAGTTATTTTAGAGATTCCGGCCATCGAGCTGAAGACCGGGCGCAAGGGCACATTCACCATGCTTATGGATGGTTGCGCTTAGATTGTCAGTCCCAAAGTACAGTTTACAATTTGCTAACTTTTGTATTAGCCACCTTGTAATATATAGTTTGTTTACTTTGATATTTAATACTGCCATCGAACATGGATAAAGATGATGTTTTCACCTCTGTGCGTGTAAGTTTGTAAATAATAGTTCTCGAAAATGGCAGAATGAATTTTGACGAAAGATAGTGCACATTTGGACTATAATCAACTTAGAAGTGATTCATTTCTGTTCGGTCAAGGACAAAGGTCAAAATCAGTGATGTCGAGAAACCTGAGTTTATATCTCCGTTTGTTCCAGAGTCTGAAAGCTCAAACTATATGGTAGCTTATCGAGCAAAAGATAATGAAGACGTAGAATCTGCAAAAACGCTAGTGCTTACCAAATTACAGGATAAAGATAAAACTGACAAGGCTTTACTTCTATTCCTTCCTTAATCAAAGAAGACTTCACAAAATAGAAATAATGAAAAAGAAGCGATGATCAGTGGCATAATTCAGCCTATAAGGACAATTATTCAGAGTGTACCAAGTTTGCAAAGAACAAACAATAAGTCTGAGTTTGTCAGAGATAAACACCCCCCCCAAAAAAAGAAAATATAAAAAGTATATTAGGTGTTAGGCCTCAATCATTTCCGTTTTTTCAAACCCCGAACCAGTTGCAAAGGAAAAATCTACATCATTTCAATTGTCTTCATTTTACTTAACCTCTAACCTTAAATTTCAACAACCATATATTAAAAATTCATCAAAACACCTCGACCAAAATACCATTCCTCGACTTTTTGGACAGCCTGAAATTCTGATCCAACTACTTATATTTTGTTAAATAAAGTATTGAACCTTGGTAATGGCATTGAAGGCGGTCGTATGCATGGAAATATTGATGGTAGTGATTATATTGCTCAAGTTATTGATAGCAGTTACAATATAAAAGTAAGTGCACAGTTGCCATCTTTTTCAGTTCAACAACAATATACTCCACGTAATTTTCTGCAAGGAAAGGAAAATGAACCAATCATTGACCCACTTTTAAGCGAATACGATGAATGGCTTACATCTTTCCATTGTGAAGAAAACCTTTACTTCGTCATCTAATGATGCCCTCACGTTTACGAACAATTAGCGGACCGTTTTCTCTCTCTTATCCTCAATTAACTCTGGCCACACACACTCAGTTAAACAGTTTCTTATGACTCCAAATGATACTGTAACGCCTTGGATCTCAAAACCTAGGATGCTAGTGACTCATCCTTTACCTCATCTAATAGCTTCCCTGCCATTTCCAGTTACTCCATTTTCATCACCTAATTCATATACTATTTCATCAAACGATCCTTCAGAACGAGTTATGGTGTTATTATATCCGTTTCATGTTCCAGCGCCAGTTCCTATATATTCTCAAGCTTCAATGTCATTAATCCCCAGTTCTCTCTCTCTACCTCAATTCGTTTATGATTATCGTTTATCATTCACACTAAATAAATTTCAATATTAGGACTGCTGATTTAAAAATATATTTAGAAAAACTCTGCTACCTTATAATAATAAAATTTATATTTACTTTCTTGACGTATTAGAATTAATATATTTGTTTAGAATGTAAATAAAACCAAAATTGAGTATTGTAATGTCTTTAATTGTCAAGGAGATTGTATTTCTTTATAATTAAACGCAAAGCTACATATTGGGTTGTCTTTGTTTTGCCCACCACGAATATTGAAATCTCATTTCAAAGCAATGACAGTTCGCAGATATGTCACTATGTCAATCGAGGAGGAGGGAGCGAAATGATATTTACGTAAGTATTAAAACCTCCACGTTGTTGCTATCTAAGATTCCAAGTAATTGTAGGAAAGGATATATTCTAGTTAACTAGAATATAAAACTAAATTCAATTTAAAGTTTCTGTCTTTTGATTTCTTTCACAAATACGTGCTTTATTATATAAATAATTAGTTCAAACATATGTAATGAAGTCGTATAAATACAAAAATTCGCAATTTATCTTCTGCACAAATGAAAAAAGGCCATTATTTCTACGGAAAACGCACACACAAAATATGAAGAAATAGAGAAGACATTTTAAGGTTTAAATATAATTTATTATTTTCAATGCTCCCTTGTATCTTAAAAATATGGTATGTTGCGCCACAGTACATATAATGTACAATGGGCCTATTTCGTGAAAGTAGGAAACGAAGAAGAATAATTGAATGGAATTAACTTATGTTATATTTTATGTTGGGAATATTGTGAGGTAATTTTTTACTTGCTGAAGTTGTCTAGCTCTAATTACGTTACATATTTTTCATTAGTTTACTGCTGTTGATAGTAGTGTTAAACACTACAAGAGCTACGTTAAAGTACTTTAAAAGTTTACTTTTGAGATAATCAATGCTAATATTAAGTAATGTCTAATCTTTATAAGTTATTGCTGCTAATACTATTTTACTCTTCAGTAATATTTATACAGTAATATCAGATACTGTCTTGCCTAATTCTATAACTGGTAGTGATTCCACCAAGTAGTAATGGTACCAACATCAGTGGCACTATCTTATGCCTTACAGTAGGACAAACCCACGTTAAGAACCATAAAGAAAGAAAAAGGAACAAAATGAGATATGTCAGTAAATACGTTAATAGAATGAGGTTGTTAAGTTGGAAATGTAATTGAAATTTGCCTAAACTGAAGGTAACTTAAAGCTGTATTATGGGCTAAAACCCATTATTCATACGATAATGTTTTGGGGCAACAAGGGTCAATCTTCTTGATGATGAGAAACCTGCTTGAAATTAAAATGTATTTCAGAATGGCTGGTATAAGTATCGATACTTTTATTGATAAGGAGAGAACAACATTTCTCAACCCGAAGATGACCTAAGAAGGTTGAAACATTGTTCTCTTCTTATCAGTAAAAGGGTCCATCTCATTGTTTAAGCCAAACTAAAACTATTAAATAAATAAATTAAGAGAAAATAAAGCCAGCTTTTTTCATTTATGTATCTATCAAGCTTTCTTTTAAACTCATTCAAATTTACTGCCTCCACAACATCCAAAGGCAGCCCATTCTGTAAGCCAATCACCCTGTTTGAAAAATAAAATTGTCTCAGGTGAAGATGGCTTTTATCTTGCTTAAATTTATATTTCCCTCCTAGTCCTACTATTCTCATCATTAAAAAAACATAAACACTATAATTTCCCTTAACAGTCTTAAATATCTCAATAAAATCCTCTATAACTACTTTATTTCAAAAGAAAACAATTTTTAAAATTTGATCTCTCTTCACATGACAATCCCTCTGACCCAGGTGCCATTTTAATTACCCTTTTCAACAATTAAATGTCTTTCATAGGGTAAGAAGCCCAAGACTGAACAAAGTACTTCACATAAGCCCAGCCAGTGACCTGTACAATGAAATTATGACCTTGTTAGACTTGTATTCCTGATTTGTGTAGATAAAACTTAAAATCCTATTTGCCCCACAACTAATATCAGCACATTGCTTGGATGGCTTAAGAAACTGATCAACCATTACACCAATATTTTTTTCTTTTATGATACTCTTAAGGTTGTTCCTATCCAAATTATACTTATATTTCAAATTATGATAACCCACATGCAATATCTTGCACTTTGTGTAATTAAAACATGTATGCCATTTATTTGATTAACTTAATAAATAATGTAAGTCTATATTTAAAGAAGCAGCATCCTCTTTACAGCCAGCAACACCCAAGACCTTGACATCATCAGCAAATTTAAGTAAGTTATTGACCATTACTTCATCTGTGTCCTTACTGTAAATCAAAAAGATCAGTAGTCTTAAGACCAAAACTTTTTGTTTATTGACAAGCACTAGAAAATCTGTAATGTATAAGGAAATACTGTAAGTGTCAGTAAGCTGTACTTGTTATGCAATTACAGTGTAGAACAATTAGGTGTAATGTCTTAGCTGGAAACACAGTTACTTGTTTTGTATTAAATCATTAAAGAGTAATGTTGATATTAGTTCATCTACATCATCAGGACATGTGCATGAGTTTTCCTTGCTATGGAGTGACTCATAGGCTAAAGAAGCTATGGCGTAAAACAAACATATAAAATGTTTATATAATATTAACAATAAGAGCTGTTTGAGCAATGACCTGCAAGAGTTTTTTTTAATTAATGTTTCTTTACAATGTCTGACAACTCTTCATGGTGTCTAGTAAAATATATTTTCTACTAGAATTTGAGACTGAATATAGTACAACATAGGTTGGATTAAGGGTTTTATTGGCTCTAGGCTTTTCAACTTACAGAAGCCCTTTAAAGACAGAACCTTTATGTGCATTACATTTATTTATAGTCATAGCCTATGGTCCCCTAATTAGTGTGAGGCTCTGGGCTTCAGACTGGTAAGCCCATGCCTTAATCCAGGGTTATCTACAACTACATTAGTTTAAAAGTCACTTAAACAGACAGTATAGGTTATTTTCATCAAAAATACCCAGTTTTAATAATAGCATGTTAAAGTGGAACTTGGTAAACTTTAATCATGCTTCAGTCTGAAAAGTATTTTGCCATGTAGTTATTATTATTATTATATTAGCCCAACCTCTGAATCTGTTACCTGTTTTTGATGGTATTTGGTATGATTATGTAGATTGAGCAAAATATTTTTTATTGTATGAAAGGAATGAAAAATTATGTTTACTGGTTTTTTTGTTTTGTTTCTTGTGTGGGATGAAAAAATAGTGACATTTTTTTCTCACTTGTTACTGATGTCATTTTTTTTCATGAATTTATCTTTGATGTGTAATATCAAAACTCAACCACTGAAATACCATATCTGTATCTATAAATGTGAATTGAAATATTTTTTAGAAAATATTTTATTAATCCATTGACTACTGGCTCACTG
The DNA here is from genome assembly GCA_011833715.1 of Carcinoscorpius rotundicauda. NCBI lineage: Eukaryota > Metazoa > Arthropoda > Merostomata > Xiphosura > Limulidae > Carcinoscorpius > Carcinoscorpius rotundicauda. Next base: position 26,666,656 of record CM022404.1, read on the forward strand.
TATAGTGTACAGCCTGCTTCCAGCAGTTGAATGAATGTGTCATATGTTGTACTTCTTGCAAAAGTTTAGTGCACATTTACAGTGGCCACATTCAATGGATTAAATTTACAAATCAGTCATAGAATTTTGTGCATTGTATGTTAATTTTGCATTATAATTGTAGTTGAATTGGATTAAGTATGTTTGTGTAAGGGTTAGTGATAATATAATTTTAGGTTGTATTTACAGACATTGATTACAATTCAAAAGAGGAAATTATACGTATAAGTAGGCCTTATTTGGATAAACATGTACAGTTATCTAAGTTAAGTTATCATTTTAAACCTTTCACTGCAACTGGGATGTATATTTCGAGTATGCTGGAAAATATGTTCTAGCCACAGTGAATGGGTTAAAGGAAAGGGTTCAGAGGATGACTACTAGAATGATTTTCTTATTATATGTTTTAAGGACAATAGAGGCCTGTTTGGTCCACTGAGTATGCCATATCCCTAAAATAAATGAACTAAAATAGTCATGATCATTGAAATATTTATTGAGCTTTTCCTTAAATTAATTGTATTTAGTATATTTGAAAACAATTTGTTACGAAGGCCACTCACCCTACTAGAAAAAAAACTAAGCTGAAGAGGATTGCTACTCTGCCAAAATTTGTTTGTGTCCCCTTATCCTATCATTTTTGTCTTTAAATATAAAAAAAAAAATGTGCAACAGTATCGTATTCTCTTAATAATTTGGACATCTCAATCACATCTCTAATTTTATTTTTAAGGGAAAACAATTTAAGAGATGTTAACCTATCATTGTACAACAAGGTATCATTCCAGGTATCATCCTAGTAGCTCTTTTTTGAATGCTTTCCAATAATACAAGGTCTGCAAGGAGCCCAAACTGAATACAGCATTGCAAATGTGATGCAAGTAGTTACATTTACAATGAAAATTTAATATCTTTAGAATTGTATTCAATAACTTTGTGGACACAGTCTATAATACTATTTGCAACAGCTTGCATCTTAGAGACTGATCGACCAAAACAATTTTTAGGTTATTCCTATCATAATTGTATTTGTAATATAAATTATGAATTGCTTTAGATTTATTTTATTCAGAAACAATCTGCCAGTTATTTGCCTATCTCACCAAATGAGCTAATTTTTTTAAAAGCAGCAGCATTTTTCTTACAGCCAGCAACACCAGTTACTTTAATATAATCAGTAAATTTATTAACAATTTCATGATAAACAGAACTGATGTAAATCAAAATGAGTAAAGGTCCTAATACTGAACCTTTAGATAGACCACTTGTGATATTAATCTAGTTTGATTATACTCAACTTAAATACATATGTATCTCTTTGGGTGTGAGGGATAAACTGGTTCATTGGATTAAAAATACTAATAGGAATTGAGCAGATATTTCTTATATATGTAAAAAAGAGATGCACTTATTTTTGTCACAGACCTTTTACACTGCTTATAGAAAGCACTGCACCATTGATACAGATCAGAAAATGTTGGCCACCAGTACAGTTACTTGCAGGCAGAGTGAAAATGCATTGACATAAGGATATTTTCTCTCATTAACTTGCTAATTATGATTTGGCTTTATCCAATACTGGTACCAGAAGGGCAGGTATGTTGGTAGTTCATAAAAGTGACTTTTTGTTTAAATGATAACTGTCATTCACCAAGAGTAAAACCCTTGTTTTGATTAAGATTTTGTATTGATAATTACTTTATAACAAATATTAATTGTGTTGGAGGCCATATATGGATTGTAAGGTGAACTGATTGTAATGTGACTATTATTTAGAATGTCAAGAATTATTGCCTGAAAAAGCTCTAAAACTTAAGTTGCATACATCAAATTCACAGTTTGGTTACGTTCAGAACAAACAACAATTTAGTTTGATCTCTTTGTAAAGAAATAGTGAGTTAAAAAGACAAATAAATATTTTAGATGTTACTTAAATCTTAGATCACTAAAACTAGCAAACTTGGATTGTTTAAGACTCATGAATTACGAGTTTATATATTTCAATATTTTGACACTTAAGCATTGAACTTGATTTTATCATGAGTTGCAGCTCTTTCCTCAGAGCTTTTGTCAGACAAATGAAGTAAACATGAGTGTGGTACAACAATCAAAAGCTTACAGTAAATAAAAAATTTGTGTAGCTAATGTCCATATTCAATTTTCTGAGGTAGCATGTGGTTAAGGGATAGAGAAATAGTGTACAGTGGAACCCCTCTAAGTGGCCACCCTTCAGATTTGATCACCCCTTGAAAGAGGTCATTCAATCACAGTCCCTCTTTTTGTTTACATAATCCTAATTATGTACAGTGGAACTCCTCTAATCAGGCCAGTTTGTCTCAGACCTGAATGTAACTGCTTTAAAGGGTTTCACTGTAGTAAGTTGAACATTTTCCTAATGCTAACTGTAATGAAATCATTGTGTACAGAAAATAAAAGGATAAAAAATGTTTAGTTTTCTAGAATGAATGCAAATGTGAAAGACAATGATTTATCTTAATAGCTTCTGGTTTCTAACTACTTTACAACTGCTTTCATTTAATTGTATCATGTTGTATTAGCATAACAAAACAATAAGTCACTCATCAACAGTTTAGAGCAATCTGTCCTGTTGCATCCCTCAAAGGGAGATCACGATAAATGTTTTGGTTATTTTTTCATTTATGTTTTTAAACCTAACTTAATTAGTTACTTATCTTTAAATTTTAGTTAATTTTCATATATTTTTAAAACGGTAAATTAAAAAAAATCTTAGAAAGGCAATTGTACTAATTTTAGTCATTAAGAACTTCAAGTTTTCTACATGAAAACAATTGGCTGTGACTGGTAGAACAAGACAGATACTTACTAAATTTATTTAGTTCGAAATATGATTTTTTTATTGGTTATAAATAGGTCTAATAGCAATGTTAGACCCCTCGGTGTGGATTCCTGTACGTGGTGAGGGGACCTCCCGGGGGAGGTTCTGTACTATCAGTTTACCTCCTCTAGATCTAAACATTCACCCATGTGTTTGCTGTGTGTGGCAACCCGTTAAGGGGAGTAGAGGATTCTTGTGGTTGAGGGGTCCAACCCTAACACACCACTTTGGTCTTGAGTTCCTGTAGACAGGGGGGACTTGGGGTGGCCCCCTTGGGTCAAACGGCTGGCCCACTCAGGCTAGGGTAAACCAAGAGTACCAGTGTTGGATGTTCTCAACAGATGTTGTGGACATTATATCTGATGCAGGTGTTTGGGTATAGTGCTTACAAAACCCTGCAGTTGCTGCAGTGTCCTAGTTTGACATTGTTGGGATTTGAAGAACATCCCAGAGTCAGAGATTCTTGCTGATTTCTCCACCCAAGGAGTTTCTGCAGTGTGGAATATCCCTACTCACAGAGACAGAATTATGGTGCCAACCAATGTCCTCATTCTCATATTTACGTCACCACGTCTGTCTGCCACCATCTTAATTGCAGAGTACAGCCATATATTCCAAACCCTCTCTGATGTTTCCAGTGTCAACTGTTCAGTTATTCAAAGACATGATGTTGGGGTTTCTTGATGTGTGCTTATTGCAGTGGCAAGGACCATGATGCATACAAGTGTGAAATGGACCTTTGCTCTCACCCATCCTACTTTTGTTCTTGCCCTAAATGATTGTAAGAAAAAGATGTGCAGCATTTGAAAATGATTCATAACATTACCTATCTTGAGGCTCAAAAAGTGCTGTCCACAACCTCATCTTGGACTTATGCTGCTGCACTTCATTTCACAACTACTGTGGGAGTGCAGACAGATCTCTCTGTGCCTCCTAAAGAATCATTCTCCAAACAAATGAAAAGTCTTTTGACCTCCATGGTTAGAAAAGTTGACGAATCAACTTCAACACCTATCTCTGTCCCTTATACATATTCCACCAAACCCCAAGATCCACATCCTTTAGTTTTATGTATAGGCATTTCCTCGGATCCATCTTCCTCTCACCTCAAGATGAAAAACAATCATTTGTTTATTATTCCAATTAAAAGTTCATAATTCTAATTCTTAAAACATTTTATTTAACACTTTTGCTGTTTGGTGCAAATTCTATCTAACCTGTGACACTTTTTAACCTATTATATGAACTACATAATTTGGATTCAAAATTTTTCATTTGTTAATTAAAGTATGCTTATAACTGACTTTTGTAAAAGTATATAAAGGTATTTTTTATTCTTCCTGCAATTTGTGTGTCATAAATGATTGTTGTAATTGCTCAACATTCTAGAGTATTGCATAATTATTGCCACTTGCATGATACTTGTCTATATCATAGTCTGAAAAATAATTACACTCTTATACCTTTAGTAACAATTAGAGAATCTAAGTTGTATGTTTGATTTCATGAAATCAGTTTTTAATATACTGGCTTTGAGTATCATATGATACTTAAACATGTCGGTTGAACCATCTGAGTATCAATTTTGATACTCAAAACACTAAAAGGGTTAAGAAAGAAGTCTTCATCTTGACTGTAAATATTTTTAGAATTATAAAGAGTTGGAAACATAATTATTTGATGAAAAGGAATTTGGTAAATATTACCAGATTAGAAAATTTGGTAGAGTGCACAATAAATCTTGGCAAACAGTTTTTTTTGGGGCACTAAAGCTTGAGGTTTCATTAAAATTATAAAAATGTTTCTGGTAGAAGCTAAAGAAGGTGTGGTCTTTAAAGCTATCAGTATTAGTAAAGATGGATTTGAAGAACTCTTAACTAAGTACACAGTACTGCTTTTCAGCTATAAAGATAGATTGTGTTGAATGATTGTTTTAGTTCCTCTATATTTTATACAAGTAGTGATAAAAATATTTTGGTGGTGCTTGGATGTAGTTACCATTTAAACCTTTTTTTATTGTTTTTAGAGGTTACCATTTTGTGATTTTGTTCTCAAAACATTCAGTCTTGTTCTCCTTTGTCTTCACTGTTTTGTAGTTTCCACAAATATGGAAACTGGGTGGAGCTGGGTGATTAACTCAATTACTTGATATTATCAGTTATTCCTGAGCATTGTTCAATATTGTAGAATAATCACTAAATTACAATCATAGTTAAATAAATTACTATCACAAACCTAACTGGAACTGGTATTTCTCATTATTAATGTTTTTAATTATTTTAATTATTCTAGTCTTGTGAAAATAATCATTTGAGCATAATCAATCAATGATCAGTCAGGTGGGAAATTCCACTAACTGCACAGTCCTAAAACTGAGTGATATTTTGGTATCGTTTTGCTCTTATTAAAGTGCATAACAGCATTGAGGAATGCTATTAAAAATAAACTAATTTTATTTAGATTTATTTTGATATTTTATGGTTTTCAAACAATGGAAGAAAATTAGGTATTCTTTGGGTTTTGTGCATACTGTAATACATATCAAAGTTGTATGTGAGAAGAAACTTTTTTCTAAAAGATCAATCAGCTTTTCTCACATTGTGTTCATTATTTCCTTTTATTTATCACTTTTCATCTATTCTTATATCTTTCCATTCTCCTATCATCCATTATTCATTTGAAGCTTCTATTACCTATATAATGTTTATATGTGTTTTAAGAGGATTTTTGTAATTACATTATTTCATTTGTGTGTGGTTCACAAATTAAATGAAAAATTATAAGGAATATTTCTAGATAAGTAGTTAGGTAGTTAGTTCTTTTTGGTTTGTTCAGAAACATTGGATAGGTGTTTATGGATGATAGGTTCTGTATAAACACAAAGAAATAGTGGTTATGATAGCATCAAATAACTGTTAACAATTCATTAACATAAGATTAGATAGAAGAAAACTGTTACTGTGTGAACTGTGAAACTGATAAAAGTTTGAAAATAAGGGGTGGAGGAGAGAATCCTGGTGGTTGAGGGGTCCAACCCTAACACACCACTTTGGCCTTGAATTTCTGTAGACAGGAGGCCTCTAGGTGTCCCCTTGGGTCATTCGGCTGGTCCATTTGGGCTAGAGTCCACCAAGTACCAGTGTTGGAAGTTCTCAACAGGTGTTGTGGACATTGTGTCTGATGCTGGTGTTCAGGTATAGTGTTCATGAAACCCTGGTGTTGCTGCAGTATCCTTGCTTGACATTGTAGCTAGTTTTCTCATAGGGCTCCATGGTGGGTGGGGTCAATGGGCATCAAATTTTTTTTTTCTATGGATCCTTCTTAAAAAAATTTAAATAAAATAATGAAAAACAGTCAACAGGTAAACAACCATGTCTTGAAGACTGATCAGCAATCTTCAACATCTGTACCACCAGTTGTACATCATTTTCTCATCCTACATTCTCTTTCAGAAAAAACCTTTAGGGCAAATGTACCTCTTTTTTTATTCAGAAGGAACTGGAGGCACTTGCTGGCTCTCCAAAGTCAGTAAAGAAGCTTCAATCTGGAGACATTGGTTGAAACATCCACATCCCAACACAGTGAACTCCTCTTGAATTCAAAGGCAATGAGGGATGTACCTATTGAGGTTATCCCTCATGTTACCTTGAATTCATCATGAGGAGTTATTGTTGAGAGGGATTTGAAGAACGTCCCCTAGTCAGATATTCTCTCTGGTTTATCCACTCAAGGAGTTTCTGCAGTGAGGCGCATTTCCACTTGCAAAGATGGAGTTACACTGCTGACAAATATCCTTGTTTTGACATATACATTACCACGTGCACCTGCCACCATCAAGACAACTAATCTAAATTGCAGGGAACGACCATACATTCCAAGCCCTCTCCAAAGTTTCCAGTGTCAGAGATTCAGCCACTCAAAGATATCATGTTGTGGTTTCCTGACATGTGCTCATTGTGGTGGCAAGGGCCACAATACCAATGAGTGTGACACGGACTGACATTATGTCAACTGGAATTGTTTTCACTCTTCCTCATTTTGTTCTTGTCCTAATTGGTTGGAGGAAAAAGAAGATGCAGCATTTGAAAAGGACTGATAACATTACTTATCCTGAGGCTCGGAAATTGCTGTCTGCCACTTCATCTTGGACATATGATGCTACACTTCCTTTCACAACTACAGTGGGAGTGCAGACAGATCTTTCTGTACCTCCAAGAGGATTGTTCTCAAAACAAGTAAAAAGTCTTTTGACCTCCATGGTTAAAAAAAGTTGATGAATCAACTTCAACACCTATCTCTGTCCCTTGTATGTATTCCACCAAACCCCAAGATCCAGATTCTTTAGTTCCATGTACAGGCATTTCCTTGGATTCATCTTCCTCTTACCCCAAGATGCAAAACAATCATTTTTTAATGTCCTCAATTCCTAGAATCCCTTTCAAAACTCAAAGACCTGCCCAGTCGACTAAGGGAAGGATCCATGAAAGTCGATATATATCTCCCCCAAATAAGGACAGTAAGGAAAAAAGATGTAGTTGTAAACAGAAGGGTTCTCCACCCAGTTTGCCTGCATGTAAATAAAAATGGTCACCCTGATACAATAGAACTGTCGAGGTTTATGTTCTAATCTGGATGACATCAGAACGCTGATTGCTTTCTACTATCCTGCTTGTCTTTCCTTGAGAAAAATTTCTGATACCTGCCAATACAGTCAACTTTCGGGGGTTTTCTTTATACAGAAATGACAGGCTCTGTGATGGATGAGTACATGGAGGGGTGGCACTGTTGGTTGATCAGCATGTGCCTACCCTATCTTTGTCACTCAACACACCCTTGGAGGCCGTACCCATACATGTTTCCTTGGATCATACCATCACTGTTTGTTCTCTATACCTGTCACCTGGAGAGACATATGATCAATTAGACCTTGATGCTGTCATTGAACAGTTGCTGTCTCATTTTCCAATTTTGAGGGACTTTAATGGACATCATCCCCTCTGGGGAAGTACTGATATTAATTGGAGGGATAGCTCTGTAGAGTGTATACTCTCTGATCACAACCTTTCTCTTTTCAATGCTGGTTCTTCCACTTATTTACACACACTTAGTCAGTACTTTTCCGCTATTGATCTCTCAGTTTGCTCCCCTTCATTATTCTCTCATTTTTCATGAAGGGTTGACAATAATCCACCAGGTAGTGATAATTTTCCTATACTTTTGAGGGAGACTGATAGTGTGCCCTGGTGGAAGTTGGATTAGGCAGACTGGTCCATTTCCACTGCTCTTGCAGAACTTGATCCTGTTGTGGTCTATCGGTAATCAATAGACAACTGTGTGGGAGCAGTAACTGACTTTATTACAGAAACAGCTGCTCAGTGTGTTCCTAAAACCTTGACATGTTTACCACTGTATCTTCATCTGTGGTGGAATTCTGCCTGCCTCATGGGAAGGAAGGCTCAAAAACAGGTCTGGGATACTTTCTGTAGATATCCAACATTTTCAAATTGCATTGCTTTCCAGTGGGTCCATACACATGCTAGGTGGGTGAGATGTCAAAGCCAGAAGGAATCTTGAATTAAATTAACATATTGCATGTCATCTACCACCAGTTCCCAGATCATATGGGACATGGTTCAAAAGGTCATTGGGCACTACAATTTTTCTGCCCTCTTAATCTTTCTCTCTGATGGCCAAGAAGTAGCTGATGTCTGGAGCATTGCCAAAAGTTTATGTGAAAGCTTTTGCCAAGTGTTTAGCACTTCTGCTTGTTTCTCCACCTTCATGGCTATCAAGACTTGGGCAGAGTGCTAACCTCTTTCCTTTCTCTTTTACTATAATCATCCATTTACACTGGTGGAACTGAAACTGGCCCTTCATCATTCTGGCAGTACATGTGTTGGACCAGATGATGTACACTATGACATACTGCACCATCTATCTCCTGCTTCTTTTGATTTTCTTCTCATTGCTTTCAACTGGATCTGGCAGGAGAATGTTTTCCTAATGCTTGGCACCAGGCTATTATCTAACTCTTCTCTAAGTCTGGGAAAGATTCCAAGATTCCTCTTACAAGCTGTCTCTGTAAGACCTCAGAGAGGATTGTTAATGCTTGTCTTGTTTGGTTCCTCGATTTAAACAACCTCCTCTCACCACCCAGTTTGGGTTTTGACAACAGCACTCCACCATGGACCATCTAATTAGACTTGAAACGTCAATCAGAGAAGCCTTTTTAAAATGACAACATTTTGTATCAATATTCTTTGACATTGAGAAGGCTTATGACACAACATGGTGGTATGGCATTTTGTGAGACCTCCATATATATTGGTTACATGGCCATTTACCCAATTTTATTGAAAACTTTTTAATGGGCAGTAGATTCCAAGTTCATGTGGGTTCGATATATTCCCGTACAAGAACTTAGAATCCCTCAGGGCTGTGATTTAAGTGTCACACTTTTCAGTATAAAAATTACTGCCATCACTGAACAACTCCCTCTTTCTGTTGCAAACGGGCTTTATGTTGCCAATTTCTCATCTCGTGTCAGTTGTCGAACATGAGATATAGTGTAAGGCAACTACAAACTGTCCTTGATCATGCACTGAATTGGTCCACGGCAAATTGCTTTAATTTCTCTCTCTGAAACTATTTGCATGCACTTTTGCCACCAATGCGTTATTCACCCTAATCCTGAACTTTGTATTGGTGAAGTTTCACTGCCTTGGATCTTATCTTTGATTATAAGCTGACTTTTATACCACTCTTAAAGCAGCTATGGGTCAAATGCATAAGAGCACTGAACATCCTCCATGTCCTCTCTTCTACCAGTTGGGGAGCAGATTGATGTTCGATGTCAGATATATCGTACTCCTATTTGATCGAAACTCGATTGTGGATATCTGGTCTATGGCTCTGCCAGAAATCTTGGCCTTAAAGATGCTGGACCCCATTCATCATAAAGGAATTTGACTCTGCACTGGGGCATTCAGCACCTCCCCAATTCATAGCTTATATTGTAGAATCTCATGAAACTTCTCTGCACCTTTGACGTTTGCAACTGTCTTTCCTATATTCTTTGAAACTTAGTTCCTTACCATATCATTCCACCTGAGGATTTGTTTTCTTTCCTTGGTGGGCCATACTTTTTCAGAACAGACAATCTGCCATTGCTCCTTTTAGCCTTTACGTCCAGGCACAATTGGATGAATTGGGTCTGTCCTTGGATAACATTGCAGAATCCATTGGTCAGCCCATCCCACCATGGCTTATTACAGTCCCAAAATGTGACCTTTCTTTAAGTCATCTGAGAAAGGCAGATACTCCTTATTGGAAAAACCATCTTTTATTTACTGAACATCTTTCAAACAACCTTTCCATTCCAATTTATAAGGATGGTTCCAAATCAGGTGACTCTGTGGCCTCTGCCATGGTTTGTTGTAGTTTGGTGGTTGCACACAGAATCTCCTTCACAGCTTGTGTGTTCACTGCTGAACTGTATGCCATTTCTCTTGCCCTGAATCATATTGAAGCTAAGCAGTATTCCAATTGCACTATTTATACTGACTCGCTTAGTTTTCTACTGGCACTAGAATCACTTCACGTTGGCTCACACCCTGTTTTTGCTGATATTCAAAATGAACTGGCCCATTTCTCTCCTTGATGTGGTATCCTGTATGTGGTGAGGGGACCTCCCAGGGAAGGTTCTGTTCTGTCTTGTTACCTTCTCTGAGATCTAAACATCCACCCACGTGTTTGCTGTACGTGGCGACCCGTGAAGGGGAGGAGAGGATCCTGGTGGTTGAGGGGTCCAACCCTAACACACCACTTTGGCTTCGAATTCCTGTAGACGGGCAGCCCTTAGGTGGCCCCCTTGGGTCAATCTACTGGTCCACTTGGGCTAGAGCCAACCAAGTACCAGTGTTGGAAGTTTACAACAGGTGTTGTGGACATTGTGCCTGATGCTGGTGTTTGGGTATAGTGCTGACGAAACCCTGGCGTTGCTGCATTGTCCTTGCATGACTTTGTAGTGCGTCCCCATGTAGGGATCCATGGTGGGTGGGGTCAGTGGGTATCGAAACTTTTCCTCTTTCCTATGGATCCTCCAAACAATTTAAATAAAATTGTAAAAAAACAGTCAATGGGTAAGTGACCATGTCTTGAATACTCAGAACAGCAATCTTCAACATCAGTAACACACATACCTCATTTTCTTATATTGCATTCTCGTTCGGAAAAACCTTTGGCTCAAATGTCCCCTTTTTATATTCAAAAGGGACTACAGGGACTTCCTGGCTCTCCAAAGTCAGTAAAAAAGCTTCGATCTGGTGACATATTGGTTGAAACATCCACAATCCAACACAGTGAACTCCTCTTGAATTCAAAGGCAATTGGGGATATACCTATTGAGGTTACACCCCATGCTACTTTGAATTCATCATGAAGAGTTATTGTTGAGAGGGATTTGAGGAATGTTCTCAAGTCAGAGATTTTCGCTGGTCTCTCCACTCAAGGAGTTTCTGCAGTGAGGCGCATCTCCACTTGCAAAGATGGAGTTACACTGCCAACAAATACCCTCGTTTTAACATTTACTTCGCCACGTGCATCTGCCACCATCAAGGCAGGTTATCTCGTTTGCAGGGTTCGGCCGTACATTCCAAACCCTCTTTGATGTTTCCAATGTCAGAGATTCGGCCACTCAAAGACATCTTGTCGTGGTTCCCTGACATGTGCTCGTTGTAGAGGCAAGGACCACAATGCCTATGACTGTGACATGAACCCACATTGCATAAACTGCAATGGTTCTCACCCCTCTTACTTTCATTCTAGTCCAAAATGATTGGAGGAAAAAGAGGTGCAGCATTTGAAAACGACACAAAACATTAGCTATCCTGAGGCTCGGAACTTGCTGTCCACAACTCCATCTCGGACATATGCTGCTGCACTCCATTCCAAAACTACTGTGGGAGTGCAGACAGATCTCTCTGTGCCTCCAAGAGAATTGTTTTCAAAACAAATGAAAAGCTTTTTGACCTCCGTGGTTAAAAAAGTTGATGAATCGACTTCCACTCCCATCTCTGTTCCTCCCATATCTTCCAATAAACCTCAAGATCCACGTCCTTCAGTTTCAAATACAGGCATTTCTTCTGATACATCATTTTCTCCCACCACAAGAGACAAAAGAATTATTCGTTCTCGTCCTCAGTCACTGGATTCCTCTTCCAATAACAAAAACCTGCCCACTCGACCCAGAGCAGGATCCATGGAGGTTGATAGACCTCCTCCGATTAAAGACAGTAAAGAAAAAAGATGCAGTCATAAACCGAAAGGTTCTCCAGCCACTTCACCTACCCATTCTTAAAAATGGCCACCTTGATACAATGGAACTGTTGAGGTTTACGTTCTAATCTGGATGATATCAAAACGCTGATTGCTTCCTACCATCCTGTTTGTCTTTCTTTACAAGAAACATTTCTCAAATTTGCTGATACAGTCTCCATTTGGCAGTTTTATCTGTACAGAAATGACAGGTTGTGTGATGGTGGAGTACATGCAGGGGTGGCACTGTTGGTTGATCAACATGTGCCCACCCTGTCTTTGTCACTCAACACACCCTTGGAGGCCATAGCCATCCGTGTTTCCTTGGGTCATACCATCACTGTTTGTTATCTGTACCTGTCCCCTGGAGAGACATACGATCAATCAGAACTTGATGCTCTTGTTGAACAGTTGCCATCTCCATTTCTAATTCTGGGGGATTTTAATGGACACCATCCCCTCTGGGGAAGTGCTGTTATTGATTGGAGGGGTCGATCTGTAGAGCAGATGCTCTCTGATTACAATCTTTCTCTTTTCAATACTGGTTCTTCCACTTACTTTCATGCACCTAGTCAGTCCTTTACCACTATTGATCTCTTAGTTTGTTCTCCTTTATTATTCTCCCATTTTTCATGGAGGGTTGACAGTAATCCACTAGGCAGTGATCTTTTTCCGATCCTTTTAAGAGAGACTGGCTGTGGTTGATGCCACCCTACCCGCATGCTCCGGTGGAAGCTGGATCAGGCAGACTGGTCCACTTTCACTGCTCTGGCAGAACTTGTTCCTGCCGTCGTAAATGAGCCATCAATAGACGATTGTGTTGCAGTGGTAACTGATCGTATTATACATGCAGCTGCTCAGTGTATTCCTCAAACCTTGACATGTTTTCCATGATATCCTCGTCCATGGTGGAATTCTGCTTGCCACTTAGTACAGAAGGCTCAAAAATGGGCCTGGGATACTTTTCGTAGATATCCCACACTTTCAAACCGGGTTGCTTTCCTACGGGCCCGTGCACATGCTCGGTGGGTAAGACGTCAAAGCCAGAAGGAATCTTGGATTAAGTACACAACCAGCATATCTTCTACCACCAGTTCCAAGATCATATGGGACAGGATTCGAAAGGTTAATGGGCACTACAATTCTGTCCCCCTCTCGATCTTACTCTCTGATGGTCAGGAGGTGACTGATTTCTGGAACATCGCTAACACTCTAGGTGAAGGCTTTTGCCAGGTATCTAGCACTTCTGCTTGTTTCTCCACCTTCCTGGCCATCGAGACTCGGCAGAGCAATCACCTCTTTCCTTTCAAACTGACTGTTTCTTTGACTATAATTGTCCCTTTACCCTGGTGGAACTAAAAATGGCCCTTCATTGGTTTGCCAGTACATCTGTTGGACCTGATGATATTCATTATGACATGCTGCACCATCTATCTCCTGCTCTTGATGTCCTACTGATTGTCTTCAACCGGATTTGACAGGAGAATGCTTTTCCTGATGCCTGGTGCAAGGCTATTGTTTTACCTTTCTCTAAGCCAGGGAAAGATCCGAAGATTCCTTCAAACTATCGTCCAATTGCTTTGACGAGCTGTCTCTGTAAGACCTTAGAAAGGATGGTTAATGCTTGTCTTGTTTGGTTCCTTAAATCAAACAACCTTCTCTTGCCCACCCAGTGTGGGTTCCGTCGACAGCACTCTTCCACAGACCACCTAATTCGTCTTGAAACTTCTGGCAGAGAAGCCTTTCTCAACCGCCAACATCTTGTATCAATATTCTTTGACATAGAGAAGGCTTACGACACAACATGGAGGTATGGAGTTTTGTGAGACCTCCATACATATGGGTTACGTGGCCATCTACCCATGTTTATTGAAAAGTATTTAATAGACAGGAGATTCCAAGTTCATGTGGGTTTGAAACTTTCCTGTTCTTTTGTACAGGAACTTGGAGTCCCTCAAGGCTGTGTGTTGAGTGTCACACTCTTCAGTATAAAGATAAATGTCATCACTGAACAACTCCCTCTCACTGTTTGAATAGACTGTATGTTGACAACTTTCACATCTCATGTCAGTCGTCAAACATGAGATATATTGAGCGGCAACTACAAACTGCCCTCAATCGTGTACGGAAGTGGACTCTGGCAAACGGCTTTAATTTCTCTCACTCCAGAACTGTATGCATGCACTTTTGCCACCAATGGGGTATTCACCCTAATCCTGATCTTCGTATTGGTGAAGTTTTGCTGCCAGTGGTCCCGGAGACAAAGTTCTTGGGGCTTATGTTTGATCGTAAACTGATCTTTATACCACACTTAAAGCAGCTTTGGGTCAAATGCACAAGAGCGCTGAACATCCTCCGTGTCCTTTCTTCTGCCATTTGGGGGCAGATCGCTGGTCGGTGTTGAAGATATATCGTGAAACTCGACTACGGATCAGTGGTCTATGGCTCTGCCAGACCCTCGGTCTTAAAGATGCTGGATCCCATTCATCACCAAGGACTTCGACTTTGCACTGGGGCTTTCCATACCTCTCCACTTCAAAGCATATACATTGAATCTCATGAACCTTCTATACACCTTCCCCGTTTGCAACTATCTTTACAATATACTTCAAAACTTTGTTCCTTACCAAAGCATCCTACCTGGGAAGTGTTTTCCTTCCTCGGTGGGCAGTACTTTTTCAGAACAGACGATCTGTCATTGCTCCGTTTGGCCTTCGCATCTGGGTGCAATTGGATGAATTGGGTCTGTCCTTGGATAACATTGCAGATTCTACAGGTCGGCCCATCCCACCATGGCTTATTACAGCCCCCAAATGTGACCTTTCTTTCAGTCACCACAATCATTCAGTTCCCATTTATACAGATGGTTCCAAGTCAGGTTGTTAAGTGGGCTCTGCTATGGTTTCCTATGGGTCAGTAGTTGTGCGCAGAATTCCCTCTACAGCTTCTGTGTTCACTGCTGAACCGTGTGCCATATCTCTTGCCCTTTATCATATTGCAGCTAAGCAGTACTCCAACTGCACTATTTATACTGATTCGCTTAGCTCTATACTTGCCTTGGAATCGCTACACGTTAGCTCACGTTTTATTCTCACTGATATTCGAAACTGACTGGCCCATTTCTCATTAGCAACTACTTCAATCCAGTTTTACTGGATACCAGGCCATGTTGGTATTTGTGGGAACGAGCTTGCAGACATGGCAGCTAAAAATGTCTGCTTCAGCACTGTCACCCCAATGCCTATTCTGTACGTGGACTATGGTGTTGTCTTTAAGGCTTGGCTCCGTGCCAGCTGGGTGTTCACTTGGAGTGAGCAATGCAAAAACAAACTTTTTCAAATCAAACCCAAAATTGGAGTTTGGCCATCCAGCTTCTGTAAAGTTCGGAAGGAGGAAGTTGTTCTCGCTAGGTTATGCATTGGTCACAGTTTTTTAACTCATCATTTTCTTTTATCTGGAACTGATGCACCAATGTGTAGTTTGTGTAACACTCAAGTCACTATCAGCCATGTTTTACTTTCTTGTGATCGTTACAATTCTTAACGACGGCAATATTTTAAACATTTTTTTCAAGGGTCAGTCTGTGACATTGGACAGAGTTATTGGTGATGGTGACTCTGTCCACCTTGATAACGTTTTTAATTTTTTAATGGCCATTAATCTTTTTAGTCTAATTTAAGGGTTGCATATTTATTCATTGCACCTTTTTAATTGTGGCTCCTTTTTTAGTTTTAATCTTTCTCATTCAATTTGACATTGGACAATGGCCAGATCAATAAATAACTCCACACCAGGATTGGAAAGGCCAACTTCAGGTGACTAACGCTACTGTTTGAACTACTCGTTAGTCATCCTGGCGAGTTGTTATAATACTTTTGCTGCATATCGTTTCACACTTTTACTACTTTACTTTTTAGTACTGTCCATATTGACTCATATTGTCTCATATTATTACAATTTTTCTGCATGTCTTTTAACACTTTTATTACTTTACTTTTTCAAACTAGCCATAATGACATATAACCCAGAACCAGGACTGGAAAAGCCAACTTGACTGATGGTGGTTCTTGTACTTACCCGTTAGGCTTCTTGGGGGGTTATGATCAATACCACTATGCTACAGAAAGTCCTTTACAACTTCTATAACTGCAGTTTCTCTCTTAACATTGTAGAACATTGTCAACCATGTCAACATTGGTTTTATGCCATATATGTTTTTCAATGCTGTTTTGTGTTACTTTCATTTCCTTTTATGAGGCCTGGCATGGCCAATCGTGTTAAGGCGTGCGACTCGGGTTCATATCTTGGTCGTGCCAAACATGCTTGCCCCTTCAGCCGTGGGGCATTATAATGTGATGGTCAATCCCATTATTTTTTGATAAAAGAGTAGTCCAAGAGCTGGCGGTGGGTGGTGATGACTAGCTGCCTTCCCTCTAGTCTTACATTGCTAAATTAGGGACAGCTAGCAAAGATAGCCCATAGGTAGCTTTGTGCAAGATTCTAAAAAACAAAAAAACAAACAAACCTTTTATGAATTTTACTACATTTACTTTATTTTTACATTTTTACCAGATGTTTGGCACAGATAGCCTAGTTGCTTTGTTCCATGAAACAATAAATCAACCAACCAATAGATTTATTATTCCAGATTTTAAGCAAAATAATGATGTATTTTTAATTAGTCATAATTTATATACATATATAATGTATAATAATTGAAAAGTGACTGCATATTAAAAAAATCAGTCCAGTAAAATGCAGCTAAAAGAGGGAGACTAAAGGTCACTTTTATATTTGCTGGATATGTAACACGAGTGCACGTGCATCGCGTCAATGAAAGTTACGTTATGTTAGTTAGGTGTGACTCTTAGGTCAATATAATAAAAACTAATGAATATATATATATAAATGTGTAGTATTATGAGACTTAAACTACTTAGACTGAACATTTTTATTTTTGTGTTATGATGGTTATGAGGTTGATCAAGTGACAGACCCCACATTATAAGAGTATAGAAAATAACAAAATATAGTCTTACTCAAAACAAACATTTAAAATGTATTCAGGAGGTTTTAGTGATTGTACAAGTAATATTTGAGATTTTTAGGATGAAGAATAGTTTTTTTAATCATAACATGGAATCACTTTGCACTCAGACTTGTAAGAAAAAAACTGTTTTGATGAACAGATCTTCAGTAAAAATAATTTAGTAAAAACCTTGTAATTTTAACTAAAAGTCTGCTAAATTTCATGAAGATACACTATATATATCAAAAGTTATAGTGAAATATTTAATGTGTGCAAATGTGTAGAATAAATTTGTTATACCAAGCCTATAGTGAAAGGGTTAACTGAAGCAAAATCATAAAAATATTTATTTTAGAGTATTTTGTTGGATTCATGCAAATAAAAGAGATTGATTGGTGTGAGGATCCTAAAAGATAAAAATGGCTTTTGATTTCCAACAAGTGATATGTTGAATAGAGCTGAATATTTTGTGGTATTTGCTGATTGCCTAATCAACCACAATTGGTATAGTGTAGCTCAAACAGTGGTACATACATTTACTCTAGTCAGAAGTTCAAAGAAAACAATAAAATGGGTGCTGCCAACACATTTCCTTCTGTCCACTCAGTAGTTGAAAATTAGCAATGCCTTAACAAAGATGATGTGAATAATTTTGATGTAAATAAGAGTTGAATTGAAAATCCTCAAGTCATGATCTCCTTCTTGATTTGCCAAAGCTGAAAGTATTTGTAAGGCTAAAACTGAGAAAAGCACAGATTGCCTGCTACATAATAGCAATATTTCAAATACCTGTAGAGTTGTGTAATCAAAAAACAGTAACAATTGGAAACCCTAAATTTGACTAGTTGAATATTTTTGTCACAGTAAATTCAATCATAATTTCAGTGAATTGATTGTTGGACTATTCTGAAACAGTATTAATTGTATTTTCTATTTTTGATTGATTGATTTGATCATAATTTTGATTAATTTGTAAGATACTGATCTGTGTAATGTCTACTTGTAGACAATTTACTACACAGATCAGTGGGCCCCAAACTTTTTGTGCTCATGGCACACTATGAAAATAATGTTAACTTTATGCTACACTTGATTGGCCCTCTACCTGAAAAAGAGAACATGCGAATATCACCATGCTTATGGGGATTCTGCATTTATTCTACTTTGACACATTATTTGAGGATAATAAGGCCAAATTGGCCTAAATAAATTGGATTAATTTACATGGTCATGAAAGGGCATACTTGATGCCAAACATTTACAGAATTTTGCACTACACCTAGAATGGGTTCACAGCACACAGTTTTGAGAACCACTGACATAGATTAATCAGTTTAATCATCTATTTCTAGCTGTATATGCATAAGATGCAGGAATGTAATTGGTTAAGTGTTGATTTATTGGTGTAATACAAACGTTTATAGATCATCAATGTTAATTTGACCATGTTCTAGGAACTTCAAAAATACCCCTGTTAGATTCTCCAAAATTCTTCTGATCAGCTGACTTACAAATGTCCCATGATGGAAGGATTTATGCCATCTGAAATTGCTAGACTTGTTTTAGGTATGGTTTTTGATTGTATAAAAATGCATTTGTTTACTTTTTGTCAGATTACATGATTTTGAACCAGGAATTTTAATTTTAAATACATTTTCTAAAACAACAAAACACACCCTTATTAATTTATATAAAGTTAGGTGGAAAAGTAAATCAATTATAAAGGCAGCTAGCATAAAGAAAGGGTAAATGGTTAAAAAAAAACTGTGGTGAAAGGGTTTTGATAATCTTATAAAACATTAATGAATTTCTGCAAAATCAATACTGGTTTTCTTGAGTTTGTGAACTTTTCTCTCAATAACAAGCAGAATTCTCATGTTACCGAAATATTAATGCAAAATAATAATATAATTTAAAGTAATTGGTTTGATGTTCAAATATTTTTTATAACTGTAGTACATGTCTTTAATTTTAACATCTTATTTTCAGGTTATTTACGAGAGACTGACTGTGTTAAAACCTGGGAGACATTTTTAACAGAAAGTCCACACCTTAGAGAATATGCCAGTTGTTTGCATGATGGAAGAGAATATCCAGTAACAATAGGAAGGCAAAATCTTACTCAGATTCTGCAAGGGTATAGTGCACTAAGGGGAATTGGTAAGTAGTCAATTTTCAGTTTTCAAGTTTATTAAACATTCAGCTTTTTGTCTGTGCTTATTTCACAAAATGAGGAAAGATTCATGGTTTGAAGTAAATGGACCATTGTTGTGAATTTCAAATTGTATGATGAACAAGCAATGGAAAATGGGCAGCAATTGCTTAGTTAAGAGTAACACTTGTAAAGAAGATTTTGGAAGACCAACCTTTTAAAGTAGTTTATGCAGATTAAGGCAGACTTCTTTGTTAAAATTTAGTATATAAAAATCGTAACATCAGCTTGTTGTGTAAACCTAGATTCCAAGACAATACCATGCCTCTTAACACAGTTTAGCTAACTTTACTGTGCATCACCCAGTGAGATTTGCATGCCATTTGTCTTGAGACATTTCTTACCAAATTCTGATATGATATCTTACTTCTATTTAAGTTATAGCTTTCCTCAATTTGTGTTGCCTTTTATGTGCAATTTTTCCCATTACAAGAAACTGCAGTATTTATACGGACTTTCATAGTTCTGTTCTGGCCCTGGAACCATTTAATATTTGTTCACACCCTGTTTTTGCTGATATTCAAAAGCAATTGGCCCAATTATTTTTAACATCTACTGCTATCCAGTTTTTCAACTTACCAGGCCATGTCATTATTCATGGGAACGAGCTCACTGACGCTGCAGCAAAATCTATCTGCTCTGTCACTATCACTGCTGTGCCTGTTCCATACATGGACAATGGTCCTGCATTCAAGGCTCAGCTCCTTGCCAAACGGTAGTCGACTTGGAATGAACAATGTGACAACAAGCTTTTCCAAATAAAACCCTCTATTGGACTTTGGCCATCTTGCTTTCATAAAGATCAGAAAGAGGAAGTTGTTCTAACTAGACTATGCATTGGCCACAGTTTTTTTAACTCATCATTTTCTTTTATCTGGAACTGATGCACCATTGTGTAGTCTGTGGGATACTCAAGTCACAGTAAACCACATTTTACTTCCCGTTGTTATGACTCTCAATGACGGTACCATTTTCACCATATTCTGTCCCAAGGTTTGTTCATAACGTTAGACAGTGTTATTGGTGATGGTGACACTGTTCATCTTGAGAATATTTTTTAGTTTTTTAAAGGCCATCAATCTTTTAATGCTATTTAAGTTTTTTAATTTATACATTAGACCTTTTCTTAATGAGATTCCCTTTTAAGAATCACAGTCCATTAGTCATCCTGGTGAGCTATTATTAAGATTTTACAAATCTTTTAAAATTTTTATTACTTTACTTTTTTAAAATGGCCATAACATCAAATAACTCAGAACCTGGACTGGAAAGGCCAACTTCAGGTAACTGATAGTGGTTTTTATACTTACCTGTTAGTTTTCCTAGTGAGTTATAATTACAGTTATGCTACAGAAAGTCCTCTACCACTTGTATTTCTGTAGTTTTTCCCTTAATTTGGTAGACTAGATGTAAAGATAGGTTTTATGCTTTTGTTTTTTACTTTGTTTTATTTTACTTTACTTTCCTTTTATAAATTTCCTAATTTCACTTTCATTTTGATTTTTTACTGGGTGTTTGGCACAGATAGCCTTGCTGCTTTGCATCATAAAACACCAAATCAACCAACTAACCAATTCTTTTTTGTCTCTCTCTATCACCATTTCCTAGTTCTCTTTTGTTTTGTTTTTCCACTTCTGGTAGACTTCAGTACTGTCAGTCTTGGTGGTGACAGTCTGTAAGCACAGGGTCAGTAGGTGTTTTTCATTTCATTTAGGGAACTCTGCACTTCACTTGCAGCCAATTGTTGAACAATGGTTTTAATATAAGAAAGGCTTAACCTTTGTTTTTATTTTTTTTATTTTTCCTCCAGTGCCTTCTGTTACCATTATTTTGCATCCTTTAAAGGGTTTTGTTTTTGCCAACTTTGATCCATGGCATTATTGGTCCTAATTGCTACAGTTGTTATATAGGTTTTTAATCTTTTCTATGTCTCAAGTCTTACACCCTTCATGTCTCAGTCAGTTTCTAGTCTTTACTTTCTTTCGTATAGAAAATGTCTCACTCTACTATGGTCTTATGCCCCAGGTCTTGGAATAGCTGAGGGAGACATTTTGGATGTTTCTTTTCTCCTTTGGCTTTGTCCCAACAAGCCTCCTGCAACCATCACCTTTTTCTCCTTGGGGAGGCACTACATCTGAGTTGGTTGGTTCAGCTTGGAAAAATCACCTCTAACTCCCATTTCATTTGTTATTCATTTGAATGTTTTTTGTTTGTATGACTGGAAAGCTCAGCCTTCTACTCTTTGTTTGAGTGACATGGAGCAGTTGGTTTCTTGTGCCATGTCTTCTCCTTCCTTCACTATGCAGGATGTTCTGTCTCAGTTGAGGACTTAGGCTTCCATGGAATCCTATATCCTCTTATGCTACGATTATTTGTAACTTTTACAGTGGACTGTACATTATCTGGATCCTTCCTTGGAATCCCTTATCTTCAACTTTTTCTTCCCTACTTAACAATTTCACTTGATGGCTTGATAAAATTATTCCCATAGCAGATATTTTTCTTTCTTTCATCAGTTTTTCTAGATCCCTCAATGATCAAATGGTATGTCTATGAACTTACAATGCTAGAAACTGGGTTTTGATACCCATGATGGGCAGAGCACAGATAACCCATCATGTAGCTTTGTGCTTAACTACAAATAAACAGTTATCTAAATGCCACATTGATGAGATTGGATGGGCATATCTTGACTCTCGTGAGTTCAAGTTGTAGTTATATGGATTTTTTTATCCAGTGATTTTTTTCGTATACCTCTCTTGATGGTACACAGTCATCTTTTCTTTATCTTTCTGTTTTCATACTTTCAACCTCTTTTTTTTTTTTCTGGGCTCAATATCTACAAGCATGCCTAATAGCATGGTGTATTCTTGGTACACTTATTGAATTGTACCTGGATGACCACAAACATATTACCTATGGATTGGTTTTTTTTTTTTCTGATGTTCAAGTGGCTGTACTCTCATTTGGACATTCTTATCAAAGTTTATGCCACTCTTTTCATCACTATACTTCTCTCTTTCAATGTTTTTATTTTTCTTCCCTCAACTTTAGCTGGGAATGCATTTTATCACAATTGATTCAACTTTTTCTCCATTTATACCCTTTTACTTGTCTTTTTCCTTGTGTTTTATATCGTTCTTGAACTTTATGGTAATTTCTTCTGATAATTTCATACTGGCTGGCTTGGCCATTGTTTCCTCCATTGCACCTTCTCAAACATCTGTCACTCTTTCAACTTCTTCAGTATCATATTACTTCATCTTTCATATACCTGTGTCATCAGTCTGATTTCACTGGTGTATTTTATCTGATCCCTTGTTTGACATTCACTACTCTCTTTACAATAGCCTTCCTTGCTCAGTTTAAGGGCACACATTCTGTTGTTTATCTCTGTGTTATGTTCTTTCTATTCTTTTCCTTCTATCTCCCATCTTTCTAATTTCTTTGTTGGCTATTCAGAAGAGGTTTATTGCTTTCATCCATGGCTAATTGCTGGGCAGCTCTATCTAATATTTTCAGGTTTGCTCTTTGTCATCATGTATTCTCCACTTTTGTCATTTGTAGGCTTTTTTTACCACCTTTATTCTACTTGTTTTTCAGTCTTTCCTGATTTGGATCTGAATACTGTTCTTTATGTCCTTACCTCTTCTCCTTTTTACCCTTTATTAACTTTTGCTTAGGTCCTACCTGTTCCATTTTGCCTGTAGCCACAAGAGATGGGTAAGTTTTCTGTTTCTACATATCTGGATCCTTCTCAGTAGCAGGTGGTTCTTATCCAGGGGTACATTACTTCAAATCTGCACCATATAACCTTTAAAGGTCTGTAAAACACACTGATGAGATGGGGTATTCCATAGTATTGCTTGAGGGTTTCTCACAATATATTACTCCATAAATAAGGTCTGTTCCAGACTGTACCAACTCCAGGACTATCCATTAGTTAAACAGTGTTAAGATTTCTACCTATTTTTTTGTCTTTCCAGCCCTAGTTAAATTGAACAGAACTGGCCTGTTTTTTAAAAGAGGGTTATCATGTTTACCCATTGCACAGTCTTACTGTTTTGTATTTCCCTGGATGTGTTTTTCCCCCTCTTCTTGTCACTTACCAGTTCATAGCTGATGGGGTGAGGGACCAAAAAGATTTCTTTCTGACTGTGACCACTACCAGTTAGTTAAGAGTAAGGAATGGTGTTCTACTGTTGTAGGTGATGAGTACTCTCCTCCTTCCGTGGACCAGAAGATGAATACCTGATGCTGCCTGGTTTTAGATTAATGAATCCACTACATGTAGTTTATCCTTCCTACCTTTCCATCATTTTACTTCCACTTGGAGGTAAACCCATGGGTGGTTTGGTGTTTAATTGGCATAGGGCTCTTCACTTACTAAATATTGAATGAAAAGTTCTTGAGTACACATCATTTTGGACCAGAGTTGACTCCATGTTTGCATCTCATCATCCTATCATTTTCTGAATGTCAGGTTCCCAGGTGGCTAGGTGTTGATTGTGTATATAGTTGATACCACCTGGTTTTAAATTGCAGTTGACCCACCGAATATGTTCTGTCACTTTACCTCATCTAGTACATCCATTTACTGATATTAGACTTGCATCTTTTCTGCCCACATTAGTAATATGTGTCTTTAAAATGGGGAATAGTGTGCTTTGGTACACATGTGGTGCAGTTTTTCTAAATGGTTGCCATATCTCTTAGGGTGTCACTCTTCATGGGTTCTCTTTGGATACCTTCTGAAGAGTGCTCATCTAGTATTCTTTGCACCATTCCCTCCACTATTTCAATGTTGGATTCTAATTACTTTCTAAGTGAAGGTAAAGTAATTGTGTCAGAAGTTAACATTTTCCAGCACTGAAAGTGTATTTCACATAGGTACTTACTTCTCCTGACACTTCCCATTTCCAATGCACATTTTTTGCCTGATCTCAAAGTGATGACTGTGCTGTACAGTATAGAGGTAGTCAGACACACTTGGAGAGTATGTTGCACTCCTATTAGTGGAGGTTTGTTGCATGTCATTTGCATGTTACAAGGCAACTTTTCCATGTGTAAACACATGATTTTAGGTGGAAGCCTCAAGGCTAGTGAAAATTGTGCATATAGAGGGCAGCACAAATTGAGAAAAGCTATTATGTAAGGGAGATAAGTACTTATCAGAAATACATTTTCAATGTTGTAAAATGTTAACTTTCACAAGAATTTATGTGAATTGCACTTTTCCATGATAATATCATCATGTAACCAAATCCCTCCATTAATGTTATAGCACTGCTGCCATTTTTAAACCTCTGCATGTTACCAAGTTACAATCATAATTTAATTAAACCATTTTAATATGAATGTATTTTAAAGAAATTACTATTATTAAGTATGTGATAACTTAAAGTTTTATATTATCCAAGTTTTATTTCTTTACTTTAAAAACAAAATGTGAAAAAGCAATTAAAACTGCAGTTTTTGCTGTTGTGATCTACTTAAGGCTATAATTCAAATTTTTTTAAACTATTATGCTTGACATAGACGATCAAATTAAAGTTCCACCAGTCTTTCATTAGTTTCCAGAAAACTTCCAAGAATTTCTCAATGGGTGTTTAGCATAGTAATATTTCTAAGCTTAATGTTACTCATGCCCACTTGCAAAGTGAAATCTGTGTTGCCAAGTGACAGTTTGAAGTTGATTGCCATATTTATATCCAGTAGAAAGTTAAGATTTTGCACTATTCAGTCATAGAATAAAGAAACCTCTAACTGTTTATGAATCTGTACCATATGATAGAAAAAAAAAGCTTATTCCATTGTTCTTTTGAGGAGTGTGTAGTACTTTGTGTTTTTCCTTTTATATATATTAGTATACTGAATAGACTGCATTTAGGTTTTATATTTTTGAAATTAGTTATATATTATTTGTGTTTTAAAATGCATATTAGAAAGTTTTATGATTGTATACATTTAATTTGAGGTAGATTTGTGGAATGTATAAGCAGGATGGTGTCATTTGTACGTATGAACATTAGTGAAATAATTAATGAATGACCTTTGCTTTATAGTAACTATAGAACACTGTGGGAGCAGGTTGACATACTAGCATCAAGAACAAAAGACAAAGAATTGGAAAGTAAATTAAAAACAAACCATAAAGATGGGAAATTACTCGTGACAAAAAGAAGTTTCAAAAATATATAAAGTTAATAATATAATAGAGAAAATAAAATGTTAAAATTCACCTTGAAAACATTTTATATTCTTGAAGGAAGTTCTAGAGATTCTGCAGATCAAATTTGAAAACTGTAAGATGAGAAATAGTATTTTTATGCTCAAAATGAAAATTACATTGCATGTGAAAATTCAATGTTAGCATAAATAACATTAAATAACAAATGTTTCATTATAAATAATAGTAAAAAACAAAATTAAACATTTTATTTTTCTAAAACTAAATAACCTTGGGATCATTCAAGTCAAATTTGTAGCTATTTCATCTACTAGTTTAATTTTTATAAAAACTTTCATAAGAGTTTCTTAGTCATAGTCATAGGGTTAATAGGAGAGTGACATATCTCTATGCATAATTCATCCTATGCAATTATTAAATCTCATTCTTTTTCTAGTCATTGTGTTGGTCAGACAAATTTAAATGTTTCAAATGAGTACAGTTTATTGAGCTTTGTGTTGTTAACAAAACTATGATTATAGTTTTCCTTGGTTTTTGTTTCAAAAGTTTTATTTTTATTTTTTTGTAAGTTCTCAAAAGAAGGAAATTTCTACTTGATCCCAAGTGAGTTATTACTGTTCCCACTTGGGCTTTATTTCTGCTGTGGCCTTTAGATCTAAGGCTTGCTAACTGTCATGGTTGTTGCAGCCATTGTTCAATATGTTGTGGTTACCACTTGCTTAATGATCCTTCTACTCTTGTCCCATTGGCTATGGCCCGGCATGGCCAAGCATGTTAAGGTGTGCGTAATCTGAGGGTTGCGGGTTCGCATCCCCATCATGCCAAACATGCTTGCCCTTTCAGCCGTGGGGGCATTATAATGTTATGGTCAATCCCACTATTCGTTGGTAAAAGAGTAGCCCAAGAGTTGGAGATGGGTGGTGATGATCAGCTGTCTTCCCTCTTGTTTTACACTGCTAAATTAGGGATGGCTGGTGCAGATTGCTCTCGAGTAGCTTTGCGTGAAATTCACAAACAAAACAAACAAACCCATTGGCTAAATGTTTGTATTCACAGTGAGAAATTATCTATTGGACTACAATCTTTGATAGTACCTTACCATTCATGAAACTTCCATTACCTTTTATTATCTTTCTTCGGTTTGCTCTTTTCCTTATCTGTTTTCTGTATTTTATATTTTTCATTTTCTTGCTTTCTGATCCATGTTTTTTGAAGCTACTTGCTTACTGTCAGGACTTACACTGATTTTTTTTCCTAATAATTCCTTTTTATGTCCAAATGTCTTATCCAGGTAGGTTTGGTTGTTTTTGTCTTGGTTTGTAAGCTATCTTTAATTTTTTTATTCCCTGTCATTGATATTTGCTTGTACAAATTGGGGATCAGATCTCTTTTTGTTAATCTTTCATAAACTCTTGAGTTTATAAAATAACCATAAAGCTTAATTAATAACTTTGCTTTTTAACTTTAATTAATATATGATTTCTTTTAAACATTCCAAACTCTGAAAATTATTATTTTTAATTTCAATAAATGCTAGGCCTGCCTCTGTAACAATGACATGACAAAAGTGAATGAATTCACATAGTTCTTTTCAAGATTAAAACAATATATAATTTTTTGTCAGCAACAGATTGCATCTGAAGTATAATATTATACCATTTACTATGGTGATTTGAAAAACACTAAATGGCCAAATGTACATTTCCAACAGAGAACAGAAGATCTCTTGATCTTGAACAATTCATTGAAATGCTAGAAAATGCTTTAATTCAAGCTAGAAAACTTCTTTCAGAGGGATATTCTACTTCACTTGGAATGCAATTGTTAGTAAGTATTGCATATTTCATTATTTTGGGAAACAGTATCTATAAACTTGTATAAATAAATTAATACTGAAATAACTTGTAAAAATTGAATTAACTAAAAATACAAAAAAAGCAACTCTTACTTCCAGGATTTTACACCCCACTTCAAAGGAAAAATTGCACCATTGTATTAGAAAAAAATTATAGAAAATAAATTCATTGTTATTCTACTAAACATTAAAATAAATAAAACAAAAAAACTTTGGTGTTATTTATTAAGTAGAAAAGTTTGTTATTTTATCTTATACATAAAAATAAAAATCACACATTTGGATTTTGGGTTGATTTCAGAATGCTGCAAAAACACATAATATTGCACTCAGGAGGAAAGGTGAAATACCTTTGGATGAAATAGTGCCAATTAACCTTGCAATTTCAATAAAAGTGTAATTTTACCAGTTTTTAACTAGTCACTGTTTCTCAACCTCTATTCTCTTAATGTAATGTAACTGTCTACATGTGTAATAGTAAAATAGTAAAAATAGTAATGAAAACTATTTTCTCTCTCAACTCTATAATTCCGTAAGGCTTCCAGTTTATCAGTAATGTAATGCAGAGCTTGAAGAAACATAAGTTTAGCTTGTTGGTATGCTGTTGAGGAAGAAAACATTTTTATAATAATTATACTCTTGTTTTTTGGTTTTTTTAAAGTTATTTTACCATTTCATACTTCATTTGAATTATGGTATGTCAGTGTGAAAGAAGAAAGGAATGTTTCTGTGGAACACTGCAAAGTAAGCTTAGTTCATTTTGCAATGGTCAATATCGAGGTTTGTTTTACAGATCTGGCCACTGTTTGTTAGATCATGTTTGCATTAGTTCTTATTGGCTTTCGAATCCCTCTAACACCAAACATTCTTGCCCTTTCAGCTATGGGTGCATTGTAATGTTATGGTCAATCTCACTATTCCTTGGTAAAAGAGTAACCCAAGAGTTGGCAGTGGTTGGTGATGACAGCTGACTTCTCTCTAGTCTTACACTGTTAAATTAGGGATACCTGGTGCAGATAGTTTTTGTGTAGCTTTGCATGAAATTCAGAATAAAACAAACCAACCAGAAACCTTACTGACCAAAGTTACTGCCTGAATAGGCAATGAAAATTGCAAAAAAGAAACTGGAAAAGATACATGTAACTATGTATTAGTATAATACAGGTGTAAACTTGTATGAGATACAACCTTACAATTAATGACTAAGAAAAAGTTGGCCTGTTTATGATATTGTATACATGTTATTGTAAATACAGTGAAATTGCATGTGATTAAAAGAAAGAGCTTTCTATATTGGGAAGCTTTAAACCAATGTAAGAAAACATAACAATCAAATTGCAAAGTACAACAAACCTAGTCATTTTTAATTGTTTCACAATAAAATCTGTAAATTCATACAAATATTACACATAAAAATTAGATATTTTATTTGCAAAATGTTAGCTATGGAAAGCCTATTCCAAATTCTAAAATATTTCAACTATAAATTGTTTTTTTTAATCAAATAAAACAAGTAATAAAACATCTCTCAAGTTAACTCATCTGTGTATTCACAGATAATCAGCTGTAAGTAGTCATAAACATGAATAGTTTATAAAAAAAACAAAAACAGACTAATACAAGAATCTTTTTAAATTTTCAAAGCTTCAAATGCCACCTATAAGATATTTGTAAAAAATATATAATCTGTAGAAAAGTCCTCAAATTTCAAATTATTTCAATCAATATATTTTTTTCTGCAACTTAAGAAAAGAAACCAAGAAATGTTTCAGGTCAACTCGCCCAGTTAACATTTCATGTGTATGTTAATACCAACTAATAGATTAATTTGTTTTTGCATAAGTTATATATTTTCATGACAAAAGTGTTAAACATTAGGAAAAATTGTGTATTTTATAACAATTGAAATTTAAGTGGCATGATAAGAGGTGCAATGAAATTAAAAAATTGCTTATGAACTTTTATGTATGGGTTTATACCTATGTGAATTATATATTAACTCTTTCATGTTGGATTTATACCTATGTGAATTATATATTAACTCTTTCATGTTGGATTATAGGTCAAAGGCCATGTTATCTCATTTGTCGACTTACATTCAAAATTTTATGAATTTACGTCAGTACGTTTGGAGCAAATTATAAATTATAATTCAAACTTTACTGTTATAAATGAGCTAATTACATAATTTAAAAGTAAATATTAAAAGAACACACTTAAATGTAGAATTTAGTTAGTCATATTGTATGTTGAATACACCACTGCTTAAAATTATAGGTTAAAGATGTCAAAATAGTAAGTCTATAGATTTGTACAAATCAGAAATTCAAGTTATTGATATTATGAAGTTGAGAGATTTTGTTGAAACATTGCTTAGGTACTGAATCATATATAGAGGCCCCCTACACCTCTTTCCAATTTTGGAAACAGTCCCTCATAATACTTCTTTCAATATATGATAATTGAGTAACCAACCAACTGCTTAGAAGTCCTCCTAATGGTTTTCTTAGTCATTTTAGTTTGTTAAAGGCTACCATGTTCTTTTCAACTCAGGATTTCAAGAAGATAGGTTGGGTCTTTGGTCTTCTTGAAGTTTCATATTTTTTTAAAATTTAGATACAGCTTAGTTGCTAAGTATATGAAATTATAGTGAAATTCTGTAGTATCAGAATAGTTATTTATAATTTTTTGATTGTTCAATTATATATATAAAACATAAAAAAGCTTTTGATATCCTCCATGTGCAAAATTTTAAAAGACTTAGCAACCTATGTCCAGTAGTAATCAAATTCAAAGGTCGTGGCATGAAGAGATAATTGTTTTTTTACTTTATTATTCATTGTTCTAAAATTTCAGGACAAACAAGTTTCATAACTTATTTCTAAATAGTAATAATTTATGTACATATATAATGTGTTATTGAAATGTGACTGTATATTACAAAATACTAGTCCACTAAAGCACAGCCAATATAAGGAAGACTAACAATGGTCAATATTTATTATTGGATATGTAACATGAATGCAAATTATACAATGTTTGCTAAGTATGACTGGAAGGTCAGTATAATAAAAAATAATAAATATATAATGATATGAGACTCAAGCTACTTAGACTAAACATTTGTATTTTTGTGTTATATATGTAATCATTCTAGCATGCGAAAAAGGGTAATTTATATTTATTTCATAACTCTTTTTATGATGGCAGACTCCACATAGAGTATAGAAAATAAAATATAAATTCTTATTGAATGTATTGTAATGTATTTAGGAGCTTTTAGAGATTAAGCAAATAATATTTGAGATGTTTGGGACAAAGAATAGTTTTTAATCATAACATGAAATCACTTTGCACTCAGACTAGTAACAAAACAGACACTTATTTTCACAAACAAATCTTTATTAAAATATTTCAATAAAAAAATCTGTTTTTTGTACACAAAAAACTTGTAATATTTTCCAAAAATTTAATAAATTTTATGAATACACATATGCTGTATCAAAACTTGTATATCATACTGAGCACAGTGAGAAAGGGTTAATATAAAAATATATAATTTTTCTGCTTGATAAAACTTTCTAAAGGGGTAACTGTTGTTCTGTTCAGTTAGATTACTAACATGGACATTCTTTATAGTTTCATTAAAAATGTTTACATATTTTTTCTTTTAGTCTGAAAAGTTTGTGTAGGGTTTCACTGAGCATAGACGGTGTTTACACTAAATCATTAAATGAACCAATTCCTGGATCTTGGATAAAAATTGGTGTTTTGTTTTTGTGTGTGAAAAGAAAATATTTTCTATGCATGCTGCCGCAAAATACTTTGTAATAGTCCACAGCAAATAAAGTATGTATTGGTGGAGTCATTTAGGGCAAAGAAAAAAAGATTGACAGTTTATTTGCCTCCAACGCTTTTTGATGACTGTACTATGAGTGGAAATTTACACATTATTTAACATTTATCACAAAAGTAACTAACAGTAAAATATTTACTACAATTTTAAACTTCTTAACTTGTTAAGTGAATGATAAATCAATTTCTCAGTGGCACAAGCTCAGTCTGCAAAGGTATCTATGTATGATATATCTGAAAGGTTCAGAGAATAATGTGTGTGAATATATATTAAATGTGAAATAAACTGTTTTGATTCCATGAACATAGTATTTCTCTTAAGTCTCATGGTACTCATATGGGATAACAAATATATATATTAGCTATGTTTACAATTTTAATATTTAATCTAAAGTATATTATGTAATTTGAGATACTATCAAAATTATTTCTTCAATTAAATTTAATATTGCTTCAAGGTATATTGTTACATTGAAATAAACATTTATATTCTTAGAATAAGTCAGGGGTGTTGGAAGGTACAGAAAGAAAATCACCCCACAATGACAGTCAGAAACACCCATGTTCTTTGCAGACTGTGTCATCTTCATGCAATGTGGCCTTATGTGGTGGTTGTGATCAGGTAGAGCCGAGAGAACAGTCAAATCCACCTGGTACTAATAATTTATACAATGTAAAAGGCAAGTACTTATTTAATTGCTTATAGTATAGTGTTTGAATTATAGCTTAAAAATTAATTTAGTTATTAAATAGTTTGTAAGTCTGGTACAATTGTTTATCTTCTTGAAGTATTGTGCTTAAATTACAACCTAGTTAAAAGTTAAAGTATTGATTCACAAAGTGTGAAAGGTATGTATGTGTTTAGCTATTTGTTGAATTGTCATTGCTTAAGGTACCCTTTACTCATATGCTGACTTTGAATGTTTATATTTGTATGAATTAACACTTAATCTTAATTTAAAATTTTCAACAGTAAACAAAGAGCAAATTTTGTTTGGTTTTAAGCTCATTGTGTTTTATTTATTTTATAAATTTGAGTGTTTGGCATGTCAAGAACTTTGGTCTTGGAACTTAACAGAAAATTCAGCAATGCAATTGTAAATATCTGAAAAGATAATGATCAAAGTATCATAGTGTTTTAAGGAAATCAACAGACTTGAAAAGTTGTATATGATATTTTCTCTTGTAATTAATTTACACAATTTACTTTCAGTCTTCAAAAATGCATCATAGGAAGTGAACTTGTAGTTATTCTTTCACACATTAAAAAAAACTGAAAAACTTCCAAGTTGAAGTTTATTAATAATTATGTTTTATTTATTTAATTTTTGTACATGAAATGTATATGAATTGTTTTCTAAGGTTGACTTTAGCATGATTTGAGTATAATTACAACTTATAGCCTGTTAGGTAGCAAATTGAAAATAGTTTTTTTTATAAAGTAATACTAATTTTAACTTTAACTTCAATACAGATGTAATTTTATCAATATTAGCAAATCACTGTTTCTCAACCTCAGTTGAAAAAAATGAAATAGAATCCCTATAATCAGAGCTGTTTTGAAAAGTGGACCTTTTTTCTTCAGGTGCAAACCTCAGTTGTGATTGTCTAGTGTAATTGTCTATACTTAACCTTTGAGAAGTTATAGGGTTAATCATCTAAACATCTAATGATAGCTCATGTTCTGTTCTTTTCAATTGTATAAGCCAATCTGGCTTTAATTCAGCTGAGATCAAAATATAATTTGGTGATATATTCCTAGAAGAAAAAAAAATTGTGAACATCTGCCAGAAATTCAGTTTTAATTTTTTAAAGTTTGTTTTATGGTTTTATAGCTCATTTGAGTTATGATATTATGACATAGTGAGAAAATAAATGTTTTTAATGGAGCAAGATTAGGTTGACATAATGAAATCATTTTT
Organism: Carcinoscorpius rotundicauda; assembly: GCA_011833715.1. Classification (NCBI taxonomy): domain Eukaryota; kingdom Metazoa; phylum Arthropoda; class Merostomata; order Xiphosura; family Limulidae; genus Carcinoscorpius; species Carcinoscorpius rotundicauda. The sequence goes on from CM022404.1 coordinate 26,699,930, forward strand.
ACTCTATGATACCAAACTTTGTTTTGTAATAGGCTGCCTTAAATTCTCTACTCTAAAACATCATAAAATATGGTACTTGAAGGATGTGAATGCCATTTTAACTATCAAATTACCATAATATTTTTATGCCTTTTATCACTGGTGGGGGTCCGTGTATTGCATCATATTGAGTAATTTTGTTTTTTCTTGTTAAAAACAACATTTGTGTAAAGAACTGATCAAAAAATTATATGAAGTCACTCCCTTTGTATGTAAAATAAGTATAGGTATTAGCATTGGGTTTAATTGCAATTCATACTCTTTAAATTTTTATGACATATATTATCAGGGATACTTTAATCAACAAAGTTGTGAACTCAAGCAGTTTGGTATGTTATAGTTTAATAAAATATTTTGAAAGTCAATAAGTTGGTAATTCTTAAATTAAGCTTGTCACTTATGCAGAAGTTAAATTGTTATTTTCTCAAGCATGTATTTATAATGTTAAATATTATTTTACGAATAACATTTGCACCAAAATAAATTAACTTTCTTGATGTTAATATAAAATGAAATAGTATTTTTGTTGTTCATCATTGTCTCTCAACTGTTTTTGTTCTTGGTTATTTCCCTACAAACCAGAATCATTATGCTAGTTTTTTTAACAAATAAATAAAGAAAAGTAATCATGTAATTCAACTTGTTTCTTAAAAGTACAGTCAGAAGGTTATAAGGTTAAACTGAAAGATTGGATTTAAAAGTTATTTATAACCAAAATTTATCACACATAATGAAAAGTTAAAAACATTTTTATAGCATCCTACAAGTGGTTAGAAATTGTGTTCCAAGGTTTATTCAAACTGTTATAGTATTTTCAATATGAAGGAATTTTCTGTGAAATCTTAAGAAACTGATCTTCAAGTACTAAAAGGCCATCTGTTGTTATTATTACTTTTTTTTTTCCAATTTTGTTAACTAATGAAAATGTGAACCTTCAAAAATTTCAGATTACCAGTTCAAACTATTTCATTATTTTTGGTCTATATGGGCTTTTGTTACAGGATTTGACCAAATAAGTGCTGCTGCTTCAGGATATAGTTCTCTACACAACAAGCAAAACTCATGTACTCATTTGTGTTCAAGTAAGCAAGGAATGCTGTCAGGATGTTCATGTGGTAGTACTGGAGACATGTGTCAGAAGTCACACAACATTAATTCAAGAGTAGTTCGAGGTGCTACCTTCAGAACATTTGATTCTCTTGGCTCTTGTTCTCATTGTCTCAGTTCTCTTCATGCACCTGTGAGAAATGAATGTGGTGCTACTAATTTTTTTCATCATCATAATACTAGAGAATCCAACAAAACTACTCCAAAAAAAGTTGAAGAACCAAATAGGGTATCTATAAACAGAACCATTGAAAGAATTTGTATGTCTTCCACTTGTAATAATTTTCAAGGAGATATAAGTAATGGACACTTACCTGAACAGTACCAGAATTACAAACAGTTATCATTTAGTCATAATCATATTTCATCAAATTTGAATGGAGCTGAAGAAATGGAAGCTGAGCCAGTACGTATTTCACCAAAAAATAATAGTGAATTTATGGTTGGTGGTGAACACTGTAGAAATCTTTCTAGTTCATCAAAATATTGTGTAAGGAACAAATTAAAACATGAGCAAGAAAAGATTAAACAAACCAATCAGATTGCTGAACAAGATATGTGTATTCCTTCAAATTTTAAAGAAACAATGCTAACTTCTAGGAAGCAAAATGATAGAACTTCAGATTTAAAAATTGAAGAGTATGATGCCATCAAGAAAAACAAAATAGAAAAAAAAAGTAAGTCCAAATTCTCAAGAATTAAAGAAATGCCACATTTTGAAGATACTTTGTCACCCCTAATAGAAGACGAAGTAATTATCAGATCAAGATATCCTGAAAAACATTTTGTGAATACCAGTGGTTTTAGACATTCTTTAGTGAATCCAAGTGAGTTTTCTGTTAAGCAAGAATGCATTAATCATAGCTTCAGTAACTTTATAGAAAGGAGAAATGATGATTTTGAAGAAAAATTACAACCACCTATTCAACCTGAACATCAAAAGTTTGATGTTCCTTCAAGTCTTCTGCCATCATCTGCTCCAGAATCCAGCCCAGTGCTATCTTCAATCATTTCAACAAAAAATAAGCAAAAATATAGTCCTCACAAAGAGAAGCTTGAACTTGTACAAAATTGTACAGATGTCAAACATATCAACAAACCTAACATTATGTGTGATATTACAACTCCAAGATCATCTATCACCATCATCAGTAAAGACTGCAAATCTTCATATCAGAACTCTCAGTTTAAATCCTCTGAAATCTCATCTCAACACTTATCCAAGTATAAAACTCTTTATGAGGACACTGAAAATCCAAAACCTTCCCATTCTTTTTCTCAGAATTCTCTTACAAGCATTTCTAGGATTCAGAGCTGGATACCCCCACAGGGGCTTGAAGAACCACTTGATGAAGATAGCAGTTCAGGAGTTAGCATTTTATCATCTCCTGGTCAACATTGCAAAAAATCTCCAAGGAAAATTATAATGACATCATCTCGTGTAGACTCAAATATAACAGAAATTTCTGAAAAAGAAAATCCAAAACCTTCATCAGATTTAAAGCAGAATAAGTATATTGTCATTGATCTTGTTGAATCTGAACCAGGTAGTTCAGATGAAACTGAAAAATATTCTACAGCTGGAGAATCCACAGATGTCTCTGTTAATACTCTGATATGTAAAAAAAAGAACAAAACTGCCCTTAAAGCCTCGTGTAATATTCTTGCATTACAAAATTCCTGTGAAGAAAAAATTCCTGCCATTAATCTTTATGAAAACTGCTCAGAATGTGCTGTAGCTAGCAATAAACTCAACAGGGGTTCAAGGTCTGAAGATTTATCATATAAAATAAATAGTATATCAAAATTTCCTCATAATAATAATAATAATGAATCATTTGGTGTTAGTTTTCCTATGACAACACAAAATTCATTGACCACAACAAGTGAACCTGTAGTACCACATGCAGGAATTTCATTGAATTTTCAGAATAGTTCTCACAGTTCTCAGGTAAGTTGTTCATTATCAGAACCTAACAGTTCAATATCCGTAACTAAAGAAGCTACTGTAAGAGGAAAAGATGTATCAAAACCTGTTTATGTTAGTCTGAGTTCTCGGGTTAGTTCTTCATCTCTGTTTACAGAAACCGTAAGAAAAAACTCAGAAGAAAATAAGATGCTTTCACAAGATCTTGGAGAAGACATAGAAGAAAAGTCAACAAATTGTGTAATTAAAACTTCAACTTCTGAAGCATTTAATGAATATACAAGTTCAAAATCTGTGTCTGGTAATGGTAAAACACAAAATAATTCAGGAAAAAAAAGTAATTTTTCGGGATTATTGAGACAAGAATTATTCACTACCTCAGATGACAATTTTGTGCCAAAAAGCATGAGTCTTAATACGTTAAATACTGTTGATCAACAGAGTTTAAGTAATAATTCTTCGCTGTTGAAAAGTGATGTTCAAAAAGATGAAGAAATGCTGGAAGAGATAAAATGCAAAAATGAAATCAGGAAAAAGTTTATTCCTAAAAGTAATATGTTATGTGAAGTTGAACAGCAGAATAATTCTGTAGCTTCTAAACTTACATCAGACACCTCTCATATGAATCCTAAAACAGAGTTCCTCCAAGCTTCAAATTTTCTATCTGATGACACTTTACAAGGTAAAGAAGAGAGTGCTCATTTCTCAGAACATGTAGTAAGAAGCTGTTCAAGTGATGTAATGATTTCTGAAAATGAACTAAGAACTGTTTCAATAGTGAAATCCAATTGTGGAAATAATCAGGCTGTGGAAGAACAGACAATAGTGACTTCAAAAGTATTGAGTAAGAAAAATGAAACTAATCACACTGAAAAAGGCCAGCAGTTGTTAATGACATCTGAATCTCAATTAAGGTATGCTGAAGAAGAGTCATCTGCATTAGATAATAAATATATTTTACCTCAGCTCAACTTGAAGGAAAGCGTGAGAGACAACATTTCCTCTGCCATTCATGAAGTGGACTTAGAGAGTGTTGAACAAAACTTAAAAACTTCTATTTGCAAACAGAGATCACCTTTACCACATAGACATCTTGACACCTCTTCATCTCATTTGTTTTTGACACAAGATCATTCTCTGCAGCCATATTTAACAACTCCTGCTAAAGACCAAAATCTTGATGATGATTTTCGCTCTCCTAGAAGAAAAAAGTAAGTATCAAAATCAAACTGCCAGTTAGTAGGTCTTTAAACCTGTAGTTATTGTAGTAATCAGTTGATCTGTTTCTTTTATTTGTGGAATGCCAAAAATACCCACAAATATTATAATGTTAAGGTTCTTTGATGTAGAAATGCTAACTTTTATCACAAATGTTGAGTTTATAGGTTTCCAATTTTGTCAGTTTTCAATATTGAAATTATAATTTTAATTGAACCACAGGGATGAATGTGTTACATCAAAATGATTATTGATTTGAAAATCAGCAATTCTAATGGCAACCAGATCTAAATAATTTTTAACATTGTTTGGTATTTTATTAATATCACTACACTACCAAATGTGTACTGCTTTTGGAAAGGGTGTGTAACAGTTCATTTTGACAGAAACACAGATCAGACACTTAGAAGTTCCAAGACAAGGATATTCCTTGTACTAGCTTGGTAAACAAAGAAATATGAATGAAGTTGAGACACCAAGAATATTTAGAAAGAGACCTGTAACAACTTATACCCTACAAAGTTTAATCAAACTGTGGTGTCTTGTAACAGGTAAGAATTCATGGACACAGAGCTTAGTGGCAAAAGTCAATTATGTAACCCAGACAACAGGAAACAGTATAATTAAGAACACCATGTACAACCCGAGGCCAACATTGTATCAAATTACCAAGGTAAAGATTCTAGTCCTAACTTTAAATCAACCATCACATACCTCAAACAACTTAAGAATGAGATAAGTATATATGGTATTCCATACAAAAACATACTAGTCAAATGACCAGATATAACGTTTGTAGGGGTCTCTGTGAACAGACTGTTGAATTGACACTGGCAAATTATCATGCTTTATGCACTAAATGGATTATGAAATACCTCAAGAGAGTAGTGGTGTGTTTTGGATCTAACAGACTTATAATTTTGTCTTTTACAATAGAAGTATGTTGCAGGGCTATTGTCAAGATGCAGTGTTATCAGATAGATCATGACTGCCCATGGTAATGTTATTTTAGCAATATAGAAAGGCTTTAAAGTTGTTTTAATGTTGCATACTTAACTGTATTTATAGATAATTCTAGTTAACCTTTGTTTGTAATATGTTCATCTCAGCCAGTATGTTCTCATATTAACAGAAAGCTATCTTGACAATGTCCTTTGGCAGATGAAAAATCTAAATTGATAACTTATCAGACCATTGATCTGAAATCTATGCAAATTAAGGAAAGTATTAAGAAGAAAACATTCAATCTGATGTAACTTGTTCTTGTTGAGTTGATAGTTTATGAATACAACAATGCCAAATACTGTATTAAGTGTGTAAAAATATTTTGCTGAACTAAAAGTTTCATAATTTTTTATAAAGAATATTACATAATTTATTTTTTCAGTCAAATTCCTAGACGTCGTTTGATTAGTTCAGTACCTCCTCTCGATCAACCATTACCAGAACCAGAGTTTACTTATCATTGTGAAGATTCTGTGGATTATGGGGTAAAAATTATGCATTTTGCTCAATAAACCTTTCTTTCTTGCATGTTATACAAACTATTTTCTTGTTTATATATTTTCACGTGTGCTGAAAACAATTTAGAGATCTAAACTTTGGTGTTAACTATATGCCATATGTGGTATGATCGAGTGAGAGAACTTTGAGTACAATTAAATTTTACTATCACATGTGTATTAATATAAACAATTCTCTGTATATATGCCAACAGCTTATGGCATAATGATTAGGAAAATTGTAAACTGGTTAGGTGTTTAATTGGACCATAACTGATTATATAGTTAGCCATAACACCACTTTGATAGTCTTATTAAAAATCAAGAAAAACAATTATAGAAAACCATACAGTTCATGTATAAATTTACTTGTAGGCCAAATACTTTTTATAATATTTTTAAACCCCTTTTCAAGAAAATGTTATATATTTAAAAACGACTGTTATGTGGAGAGAAAGCACTAGTTAATGAGCGAAGAACAATTCGACCTTCTTCAGTCATTGTCAGGTTCACAAAGATAGAAAGAGTTACTGACTGGTAGCTGACCACATGTTTGAAAGCAGTTGTGTTATTGAGTGTAGGAACGTAGAAAGTGTGCTTAGATGTTGGATATATTTATTAATATAGGTATAAAGGTGTTCCTTTGTATTGGGCTTCAGTTGTTTAAGTAAGGCTTCTTTAATTTTGCATTTGTTTATGTTCGTTTATTAAGTATTTGTGTGTTTTCTATGGTTATGTAGTGTTTATTTGATTTTCAGTTAACCTTGTAACAGGACATAAGAGAGTCCGCTTATTTCTCCAAGCCCGTTTCCTTGGCTGTGGTTTCGCTAGATAATAGATAGGGACAGTGGGAATCTCGTTAATCCTTTCATGCGCGTCACTAATTAGATGACGAGGCATTTGGCTACCTTAAGAGAGTCATAGTTTTATCAATTTTATCAACTAAATAAAATGTGTGAAGGTGACTTTTTGAGTTCTTTGAATCTGGTTTCAATTTTTCTACTTGTTTCTCTGATATGGAAGTTATGGCAGTTATCACATTGTATTTTATAAATAATGTTGGTGTAGTGTTTGTCAGTGTAGTTTTTACATAGCAGGGACCTTAATTTTGTTCCTGGTTTTTGAATAAATTTGGTATTAACTGGAATGCCTTATTTTGTTGCTAGTTTTTGCCAAATGTTGGTTATTATTCTGTTGATGTCAGAAATATATGGTGTTCAGCCGTATATGGTTTCATGATTTTTTAAATTGTAGGGTATATTTACTTTTGTTAGTTGATTTTACAAACAACAAAAAAGATACCAATATCACAAACCATTGACTAACCTACTGACAATTAAACACAGATGAGATGCATCTTTTTAACAAAGGACTCAACTTTGCAATAACACCTAGGTACATCTCAACCTTAGAAATTAAAGCATATTTAGAAGACCTAACTAGGAGACTTGTGACACTTTCCACAGAAAACAAAAACAACTGAAAATAACCAACAAAAAGAAGACAACTTTGACAATTCTATTGACATCCAACAATCAAACTTCCCAGGAAAAATTAAAAATTAATATTTTCCAGAAATACCTAAAAACAACATCTTAAATGATTTTTTCAAAGAATTTTCTCTCAAAACCATCAATATCATTTCACAAAACAGAAAATAAAAAAACAACCTTACAAAGATAGACATTAACTCCATTAAAAACCTAAAACAAGAGAAAAACATAAAAATTATAAAAGCAGATAAAGGAAACACTGTAATCACAATGAACCTGAATGAATACATCAAAAAAATGAAAAACTTTCTATCTAACACAAACAAATTGAAACCAATACACACATTAAATGCAACTAAACAAAATACTACTAAAAATGAAAAGAAACCAACACAATTTTAAAAACACTTTATTCCTACCTATGCAAGACCAACTCGTGCACACCACAAATATATGGCATCCTCAAACTTCATAAACCAGATTGTCCATTACCACCAATAATGTCCACATATGAGTCATTTAATTACAGTCTTGGTAAATACATAGCATGGACATTCTCCAAATATGTAACATCAGCCAGCTCATTCATCAAAGACTCTTTCAATTTCAAATCTAACCTTAATCAACTTAATCATAAAGTCTTAATGGCTAGTTTCAATGTCATATACCTCTTTACAGAAGTCTCAAGCATTGAAGCTTGCAAGATAGCCATAGAACTCTATATCTGAGACCCTAACCCAACAACCAATTAGCTATTCTCATAGAATTAACTACAATGAAGACGAATTTCATGTTCAATTACAACAACTGTATACAAACAAATGGCCTAAGCACAGGCAATCTAGTATTACCAGTTATAGCCAATATTTTTATAACACAAGTTGAAATACAAGCAATTAACACAGTATTATATCCACTGGTATAATAGTACAGATATGTAGACAACACAATTGTGGTATTCATATCTACAGAACACACACTTAATTTTTTCAATCACATTATACATCCCAACATTAACTTCACATGTGAACAGGAAGAAAGCAATCAAATATAATTTCTTAATTTCAATATTACAAGAGCCACTACACAATTTAAAACGGGAATCCACCAAAAAATCACCCATACTGCACTATACGTTCTTTGGGACTCAGCACATGAAACAAAACAAGAACTCAACATACTAAGAAACCATATAAACACAACTACAAAACTATGCTTACCAGATAAAATTAATGATGAATTAGACAAAATAAAACAATACTTCATCAGTAAGTTTCCTCCACACACCATAGAAAACATTATACGTACACACATGGACAAAATGCAAAATCAACTGACAAAAGCAAATATACCCCACGATTTAAAAAATCATGAAACCATATATGGCTGCATGCCATATGTTCCCGACGTCAACAGAAAAATAACCAACATATGGTAAAAACTAGCAACAGAATATGACGTCCCAGTTAATACCCAATTTATTCAAAACCCAGGAACAAAACTAAGGTCTCTGCTATGTAAAAACTACACTGACAAACACAACACCAACATTATTTATAAAATACAATGTGATAACTGCCATGACTTCTATATTGAAAAAACAAGTAGAAAAATAGAAACCAGATTCAAAGAATACAAAAAGTCACCTTCACACATTTTGGAAGACTGCAAATCAAATAAACACAACATTACAATAGAAAACTCCCAAATACTAAATAAAGAAACAAACATAAACAAATGCAAAATTAAAGAAGCCTTACTTATGCAACAATTTAAGCCCAAAATAAACCAATACAAAGGATCACCTTTATACCTATATTAATAAATATAATTAAACATGTAAGCATGCCCTCTACATTCCTACACTCAATTACACAACTGCCTTCAAACATGGCAGCTACCAGTCAGTAACTCTTTCTATCTTTGTGAACCTGACGATGACTGAAGAATGTCAAACTTTGTTCACTTTATTACTAGTGCTTTTTCTACCCACACCAGCCATTTTTAAACGTATAATTTTTTTTACAAGTGGGTTTTTTTGTGATCACAAAAAAAAATGTTGGAAAAGCAGAGCAGAATAAAATACTCTTATTAAAGCTTTACTTACATGCTAGTTAATCGACCAGAAAAACATATAACTGGTACTTTGTCAAATTTGATATATTCTGATACTGGAAATTTACAGTTATCTGTATATTTTAGGAGACAGAAGAAAGATTTTTAGGTGATTTCTTTAGAATTCATATGAAATTTCAGCTGAGTCCATTACTTTATGGATAATCATTCACTGTGTCTTTGCAAACCCCACTTAATATTGTTAAAATGTTTTTGTCCTTTATAAAATCTATTTTGATTTATTCTAGGCTTTTTTGGAAGAGTTGATCAACTTTAAGACTCTGCATGAGAAATTGGCTGAGAATATCAACAAAGCTGTTTCTAAAACCTATTCAGATAAGGAAAGCTCTTCTGATCTTCAGAAAACCATAGCTGATTTCAATACTGTTTCCGTAACCTCTGCATCGATGACCAAAGATTCAGTAAATGGTCATCATGATGAAATAAATAAAATCAGTACTGGTTTTGAAGAACAGCCTATATCAAACTGTGAAGAAAAAGAAAAACTTCAAATATCTAAGACTGAGCAAAACACCAGACAGGTCAGTTTTGTTGATTTTATTACATGATATATTTGGATCTGAGTAATTAGTAATATGTGTTAACTCTTTTGCAATGGCTCAAGGGTGAAAATGCCATTGTCCTTTTGTTTGTTGATTTGTATTCAAAATTTTATTAAACATTTATTTTATGGATTTATGTCTGTGACATTGAATCTTAATTATTGATTATAATTCAAGCTTTCATATTTGAGTTGTATTTTATTTTAAATGTAAATGTTAAAAGAACACTGAATATAGATTTTAGTGAGTCACATGGTATGTTGAATGCAGAACTGTTTAAAATTAAATGTTTGTGATATCAAAATGTGAAGTCTGTACTTTTTACAAATTAGGAACTCAAACTACTAATATAAATGAGATAGAGTATAAAATATAAACCTCATCTTTTTATTTTGTTGAGACATGACTTAGGTACTGAATCAAATACAGTGGCCCCATTCACCTCTTTCTATTTTTTGGAAATGGTCAATTTTTTACACTTTAATGTATGGCATCTGAATAACCAATTTATAGCCTAGAATGTCCTCTTAGTGGTTTTTCTCAGTCATTTTAACCTGTGAAAAAGCTATCACATTCTTTTGAACCAAGATTTCAAGAAGATAGGTTGTGTCTTTAGTGTGCTTGAAGTTTCATATTTTTTCAAATCTTAATACATCATAATTACCAAGCTTAATAAATTATAGTGGAATTCTGTGATATAAATATAGTTTATGATTTTTTGGCTATTCAACTGAATATATATATATAAAACCTAAAAAAGAAAAATTGTTTGATATCCTCCATGTGTGAAATTTAAAAATAATTAGTAACTATGTCTATTAGCAACCAAGTTCAAATGTCATAGTGAGAAGAGATAATTATTTGCCTTACTTCTAGATTTATTGTATATTTTAAGAAAAATAAGAATAATAATTTATATTTCAATAATAATCTATATACATATGTAATGTGTAACAATTGAAATATGACTGCATATTAAAAATACTAGCCCAGTAAAACGCAGCCAAGACATGGAAGATATAAGGTCAGTTTTATATTATTGGATACATAACATGAGTTCACGTGCACTATGTCAATGCAAGTTATGTTAGCTAGGCATGACTGGAAGGTCAGTATAATAAAAAAATAATAAAAGTATAGTGTTATGAGAATTAAGCTATTTGTATTTTTGTGTTATAATATGTAGTCATTTAAGCATTGAAAAACATTTATTTCCTAATTTTTTTTATGATGGTTATGAGATTGGTCAAGACACTCCTGTAGTAAAAGTATAGAAAATAGCATGAAATATATAGTCTTACTGAAAACAAACATTTGAAATGTGTTTAGAGATTACACGAATAATATTTGAGATTTTTGAGATGAAGAGTAGTTTTTTAATCATAACATGAAATCACCTTGAACTTAGACTATTAATGAAATAGTCTCAATATTTTTATAAAAATCTTCTAATCTTTACTGAAAGTCTACTAAATTTTATGATGATGAATGTGCTGTATCAAAAGTTATATTACAAATACTTAATATGTGCAAATGAGTAGATGAACTTGTGTATTATACCTAGCCCATTGTAAAAGGGTTAATTGATAAATAAGGCTTAGTAATCAACTGCACTTGAGTATTTCGTTAATAAACTCCCACCTTTTAAGCAAAAGAAAAAAAATTAGATGTGCTAGCTTTCTTGACTTTTCAGCTGAGTAGTAGGTTAAAAATAATATCTCGTTTTTTGACACTCATTCAAACTTTTATTGAACTGCTATTTTATGAATTATTTATTAAGTTTGATGTCAAATTATAAATTATAATTTCTGAAATTAAAAATATGTGTTCATAACACATCTAAATATTGATTTGTGTGTCACATGGTATGCTGAATGCAGCACTGGTTCAGATTAGATGTTTGTGATGTCAAAATATAAAGTCTATAGTTTTGTATGAATTAGGAAGTCAAATTACTGATATTGACAAGATAGAATATGAAATAAGAACCTTCTATATTTTATATTTGCTCAGATATTATGTATTGAGTCAAATATAATGGTCCAGCTCACCTCTTTCCATTTTTAGAAATGTTTACTTACCTTTATATATGCAATACAAATAACCAATCAAAAGCTTGGAATATCCACATACTGGCTTTTCCAATTGTATTAAAATATAATGGTGTTCTCTCTTTCTTTCATGATCGACTTTCATGCTGCTAAGTTGAGTCTTTAGCCTGTTCAAAGTTTCATATTCTTTTTGACTGATATAAGTTTAGTGACTAAACTTGACAAATTATAATAGATTTCTATGCTATCCATGTAGCAAGTTAATTCTTGTTTATCCAAATGTATATAAAAAATAAAAAAAACTATTTCATTTCACATTCTCCATGTGCAAAATTTCTTGAGGCTTAGTGAGCAGCAACCGAATGCAGAGGTTATTAGTTAAAAGAGAATTTATTGCTTTAATTCTTTATATACTGTTCTATGTTTTAAGCAAAATAGTTTCAAAATGTTGTTTGTAAATGTTAATCTTTATGCCTATATAATATATAATAATTGAAAATTGACTGCATGTATAAAATACTAATCCATTAAGACATGAGATAACACAGGTTATTTTGTAAAGACTAAAGATAAGTTTTATATTAATGAATATGGTAACATATGTTCATGTATGCTGTAACATTGTAATTTGTGTATTTTTAGCCAGGAATGGCTGAGATGTAAATATAATAAAAATAATAAATATTAATAAATATGTAGTGTTACAAAATTTTAAGCAACATAGTCAAACATTTATGTTTTTGTGGTATAATTTGTAGGCAATGTAAAATAAAAAAGGTATAATTTATATGTAGTTTCTATTTTGTTTATAGTGTTTACAAGGTTGGTTAAATTGACTGAAGCCTTAAACAAACCTGTTAATGAAAATAACAGAAGTTTTAAAGTTGTTTCCTAGAAATAATTTATAACTATATGGACATTATAAGAATTTTGCAAGTGAATTTGAAATTTTTCTGATGCATAAAAGTATTTTTAATCTTAAAATGAAAATTGCTTTGCATGGTGCCCATCCAACATGTGAAAAGAAAAAAAGGCATAAGAAAAACATTGCTTAACAAATCTTAAGATATGATAAAAAAATCTAGTATTTTGTATTGTAATGTTTATGGATAGTCTGCCAAATTTAAAAGTTATAGCAGGAGAACTATAAGAAGCATAAAATGGTAACAAAGTCAGTCCCTGCGACCAAACCTGTGTTTAAAAAGTTATTCTAATATAGTATTAAACTTTCTAATTTCATTTTTTTTTAGTTTCAAATCATTCTTTTCATATGATATACTTTTTATAAAGGTTGCCATTTGTATGTTTTGTGAAAAAAATATTCTGAAACAATTTTTTAAAGAGGTAGTCTTGGTATTCCCTTCTTATTGAGTGAGTTATTCAGCATCAATAATTATCATCACGAAGTTACCTTTATTTTTAAATATGTATTTGTTAATTTTCCACTATATGTAAATTAAATGGATAATTAAGTAATGAAACAAAATGTTTTGCTGTGACCAATAGGAGTAACAATGTTTTTTACTTTGAACATATGATTACAGTGAAAAATAATTAACCAGTCATTCAGTTTGTGTACATTATTTGAATAGGATAGATATAGGATATTCTGTAGTTTCTTATCATACTCAATAGACAGTAAACGTATCTGGTTTGATAAGTTTTGTTTTATTAAGATAATAATAAAAACTTTGTTTATAAACATTCCAAATTGATAAAAACTGTAGTATACCTATTGAAAAGTAAAAATACTGTAATTTTAAACACAAATTAAACATTTATAAAATATCTAAGCATTTTCCAGTCAAGTGATTTCTTTGATTTATATTGTATATTCTTCTGTTTAAATTAGTCTTTCTAACTTGATACTGTATTAAACCTGTAATAGAGTTTTCATTGTTACTCATTTGAATTATAGTCATAATTCATTTATTAAGAAAACATGTTTAGCTGAAGTAAAAACTTGGTATTTTTGGGATGTTCTTCATGTATTATAACTTTAAAGTTAAATGGCACACAAATTAGAATAACATCAATTTATTTTGCAACATTAAACTTTGATAGTTGTAACATTATCAAAGTAAAGTTTGACAATGTTTCCAAATTTGTAGTGGGTTTCTCATCTAATTGTAGGATACATTGTTTTAAAACTATTTGGGAATGAATAAGAATAAAACTAGTAAAAGCTGTTCAGATAATGTAGTATTATTGTGTTAAGAAGTAATAACAATGTTTAACTTTACCACACTGACTGTAGTAATGCTTAATTTTTACAATTATGAAGAGATGTCAGTTTTTAAAAGTACTTACAGAATATTTTACATGAAAGAGGATACTTTCACTATAACTATAATATTTGGGATTAATCAAATTAAACCATATAGTTTTAAAGTAATCTTGGTAAGTTACAATAATGTTAATTCATAAGATGTAAATGATTAGCTCAGTCTGGTGATTTTTGTTGTTTATATCAAAGTGATTTGTATGAAAATTTAAAAAGTTAAAAAAAGCTTTTCATAGTTTAAATAAAATTATAAAGCTGTAATTATTTATAGTCATATTTAGAGAAACATTTATAGCAGTAGTTAACAGGATGTCTCTTTTTCAGACATTAAAAAAAAACAACTACCAACCACCAGATACAATCATACAACCCAGATTTTCACTTACTTTAGACATCAATAGTGCAAAAAACATTTTTCATGAAAAAAGTATAACTTCTAAACAGTGTAAAATCAGTTTTTGAATATATTATAAAAACTGCATGTATTCTAAACAATACTAACTTTAACCCTTTTTCTACAAGCTCAGTATAACATGGGGTGTCTACACATTAAGTATTTTTACTAAAACTTTTGTTACAATATGTTTTTCTTCACAAATTTTTTACACTTTTAGTAAAGATTATAAGTTTTTTTGTAGAAAATAATCAGATTTTAATGAAATACTTTCAGTAAAGATTTATGAAAATATTAAATCTGTGTTGTTACTAGTCTGGGTGCAAAGTGATTTCAGGTTGTGAGCAAATAACTATTCTTCATCCCAGAAATCTAAAATATTATTTTTGCAATCTGTAAAACCTCTTAAATATGTTTCAAATTTTTGTTTTCAGTAAGACTATATTTGTTATTTTCTGTACCCTAGTTATGTGGGGTCTGTCAATTGACCATCATCATAACCATCATAAAAACAAGGAAATAAATATAAATTATGGCTTTTCTTTATGTGAGAATGACTACATAATATAACATGAAAATACAAATGTTTTGTCTAAGTAGCTTAACTGTCATAGCACTATATATTTATTTTCTATTGTACTGACATACACTATATGTACCAACACGTAATGATTGATTAGTTTATATAACACTAATTGATGTGATCACCTCTCATAGTTAACCAACTTTATTGACTATTCAATTGAACTGGCCGTTTCTGATTCTGATACTTAAAGATATTTCTTCTGTACAATTGTAAGCCAGATGACGTGTTTTATAGAGCTATTTCATCTTGCTGAAAGTCAGAAATGATACTCTTGATTTACTCATAAAATTTGAAGTTAAATATGTTTATTAATTGATCAAAATTTACATCATTAAGTTTTTATATTTCTTAGACAAAGTTGGCATCAATCAATTTGTTTGTATGTTTTATTCTTTTATCATTTTCATGAATTTATTAATGTTTTTAAATCATTAATAACTGATTTCAAGTATATATTTGTAGGAACACCGTATTTCAGATGCTCTAATCAAAGATGTTCTCACTGAGACGGAGTCTGATCCATTATTTGAAGAAATTATATATATGTTATGTGGTAAGCTGAACTTTATTTTGTCAAATACTTATTCTTTATTTTAATTCTAAAATCCACATAAATATTTTCCTTTTTTCAGTTTCTTTTTGTAAAATTAATATATATATATATATATATATATATATATAACAAGTAAGCCATTATACACAAGTTCTTAATAATTTGAACTGTGTCATTTTTAATCATCATATGTGTTTTTAGTAAAAAACAAACAAAAAACGCAACAAAATAATATTTCATTCAATTTATGAGTTTGCATGCTTATTTGAAACTGTTTCACATTTCTTGTTCAATATTGCCTAAGCAGGAGTATATTTTATTGTGTAATGATAAGATTATAATAGTTGTAATAATATGGTTTTGAAATGCAAGCATTACATATTTTCCTTGCTTGTTGTATGCAGTTCTAGTAAGGACTTTCACTTAATATTATAGCTCATCAGGTTAGCTAGACTATAACACAGAAAGCCTTAACTAAACAAAATATTTAAATCAACCTTTTTATTACTGATATAAATTATATTTATGATCATAAATCCAGAATTGTGCTCTTTAAGGAGAAATTGTATTACTTGATGTTACGTTTTTTATGTGGACTGAACACAACCAAAAGACACAGATAACAGCTTGTATAATTTATTATAATGATCTACTTATGTGATAGACACAAAATAAATTATCCAATAGCAATAACAGATATCCAGTTTCAACCTCAAAACCACTTATAATACAAAAAGGTACTGGCCTGTGTTTAATAATATGATCCAGAATGAGTGTCCAAATCCGAAATCCAAAGTTCCAATCTAGGTGGTGAATTTAGTCCCACAGAGAAATTTTCAAAGTTTGAATGGGTAATTTCAAACAAAAATTCACAGTCCAATTCGTATTGACTTTCAGTATAATCCGTAATCCGACTGAATTGTAAAGATTAACGGAATAAAATAAATTCACCGCTTTAGTTGATCTAGCTCTATTCACAAATTCAATTTGAAAAACAGATGACTTACTTCTTGACCCGAGTAAAAATGGATGACTTCCTTCTTGACCTAAGTAAAAATGGATGACTTACTTCCCTCGCATCGCCGTCTGTTTATATACTAACCGCGTAACTTCCCAGAATTCCACAGTACAAACACCAGGCCAATACAAGTGATTACTCTACCTAGTTCTAGAAATTTTTACATAAATAATTCTAAATGAATTTTAATTAATTCTAAATATTATTTTAAATGAATAACATTTTTTTTGGTTTAAACTTTGAAAAAAATAATATAAATATGGAAATATAATAGATATGGGAATACAAACACGACATGACATGGTTGTCGTTTACACAACATTTACATAACACTCTCGACATGGTTGTCGTTTACACAACATTTACACGATATTTACATAACACTTGATCAAATGTTTATTTTCTGCCACATGATTTACACACTTCTGTGACATCATTATTCACAATAGCTCACCACTCACATCAGTGTGTTTGTATTTCAGTGTAACACAATATCTAGTTATATAAAATGTAATAAATTTTATGGATTAATTAAGTTTTAGTATTAGTTAGCATTGTAAATAGTGAGTTGTTTTTGTAAAATACTTCTGATGATTCATTCTGTAGACATTAATTTTTGGGGGTTTGTTTTCATATAAAATAGATATTTGATTTCTTTGCAATAAATTTCATAAAGGTACTAAAATACAAACCTAATATATATAATTATCTCTTTTAAAACTATGTGAACATTTTTATAGTGAAACTGAAAAATGTCTCATTTTATGCAGAAAGGCAGGAATCTAGTCGTGACTGTCTTGGTGCTAGCTCAGAATTTGATTCGCCAAGAAGAAGTAGTAACATATCAGATATACAACTTTCAAGTCAGCAGTTGTGTACTTCCTTAGATCAGCATGAAAATGTTGTTAGTATTAGTTCATCAGTGTTTCAAGATCAAAATGTTTTACAGTCCAACAACAGGTCTAGTAGTATTGGAATATCAAAATCTGAGGATACTTGTTTAGTTAATCAAAGCTTTCTTGTTGATGAAACACAACAGAAAGCTCAACCCGACCTCTTGCAACAAGCTCTTGATGCTTCACTTATAAATGTTGAGGATCAAGACAACATTAACATTCAGGAGCACAACTATGATAAGAGAAATGCTATAGATATGCGACATCGTACTCCCACCAGCAATGAAAAAACAATTGATTCCATATCATTGACGTTCCCTGAATCTTCCAACTTTAGTGAAGTAGGGCCTGTAAGAAGTCAAGTTTGTACCTCATTATCTGTTTCCTCTTTTGATGCTAGCAGTTATATTTCATTTGGAATGAACATGTCTAATCCAAATGTGAATCCTAGTCAAAAAGAAGTTAACTCTAGTATATTAAAGCCTGGGGTAATTTTGTCGAGCCAGTCTGTTACACTACCACAGGTATCACTTATTTCTGGGTCAGTTTGTTCAGTTCCATTTCTATCCATCAGTCAGCCAAACACTCAGCACTCTTTTGTACAACAGCCAGCATCTGCAGTTTGGGTTAACAACTCTTGTTTAAACCCACCAACTGATAGTCTTACATCTGTTGCATCATCAAACTCAGCCTTATGCAGTCTGAGTAATTCTGCTGTTATAAATGTGAAAAATGTTAATCAAGCAGTGATTCCTGGTATTTACTATGTAGTTGGAGGGAATAATAATAACTCTACTGTATTGAATCTAAATAGCAGTAACACCAACATTAGTGCAAACAACAAACTAGGTCAACAGTTACTAGTACAGCAAGTCATGAATAATAGTATCTGTTTGAATGGGGAAACAGTTCATTTGGCACCGTCATTGCAACAGAATCAGCTAGGGTTATCACAGTCTTATACACAGCCACTCAGTAGTGTTATTATGCCACAAATAAATGGTGCAAGAAACCCTGTTTTTTTTACTGGCACTCAGACTCCAATCAAGATGGTAACTTCAGATCTTCAGTATCTCACATTATCTCCAAGTAAGTGAATTTTTAAATTGTACATAAAAAAAGAAAAAAAGACCTGTATAAATGGTAGTAAAAGGTTTATCTCACACACACCTATGACACATCTCTTTAAATGCAGTGTCTTATTTGTTGACACATCTATATGTAAAAATCTTCATTATTTTCATTTTAAGTAGCTAAGATTACAATCGGCATTTAGTGTAGAAAATCTAGTGTGTAGTGTATTTGGTTGTGAAAATATTTAAGGTTAAAACATTTATTTAAATATAACTGTAAATTGATATTTATTTTGTATGTGTTTGTTAATGTTACTTTTCTGTTTAGTGTAAATGCTCAGAAGTTGTGTTTTTAATTGACATTCATTGCACACTCTTTATAACTTCATGATTGTCTTTTATACTAATCTTTGTAATGTATTAATTTATGTAAGCTGAATTTCACTGTTCGACAGAAATTTAGACATTACAGTTTTATCTTCAAAATAATTAGTTGTAATTCATTGCAAATCCTTTATCTCAGCTTTTCAAAAAGTTCTCTAAATTATTTAACCATATGCCTATTCCTCCTTCTGCTTTACTTTAAATAGCATAGTAGCTGCAAATTTAAAAATTGTTTTCATATTTTGTAGGACAGTAACTACATAAAAATATAATAATCTTCAGAAGTTCACTTGATTGTAATATACAACTTTGTATGTAAGAAGTGTAAGGGAAATAATGGTTAAGCACAATGACTTCATGTAAAATATGTGGTTATTATAATGTGTAGAATAATTATGCACTCATGTGAAATATTACCCAATTGTTTTGAAATTAACATTTATTTTGTGTTAAATATTTAAATATCCAATGATATGTGACACTAAGATTGTATATTGCCTCTCAGTGTACCTCATTGCAATGAAAGTATGTCATCACTCGCATATTTTGGTAGACTGTGGTGAGTATTGTTGTAATTCATGAGGTAGTGCATGTTGATGGATTCCTTGCAATAAACTTTTAATTTTTCACAAATTTTCACAAAAAAAGGGTTGGTGGGTTGGAGGGATTGATGGTGTCAGATCCAGTAAATACAACAGGTATATCAACAGTCTACCCACTTGAACATATTTAATACACTCACAAAACATACTTACTGAGTCTAATGGAAAATATATCTCAGTGAATGTTGAGACACATGTTACTTGTGTGAATGCATATTGCATAAATCTCATTGGGTTCAGTAGGAACATTTCTTATACAGTGACAGTAGTGTTGTTAGTGCATATGGAAATAGGTCAGCTGACACTCTCCACATGTTTAATGAAGCTAATCTTGACGTGTGATGTAAGACCATTGGATCTTCTTTAACAAGGACATTGGAATGTGATAGTACAGTTTAATTTTATTAATATTATAGTTTATTTTCAACAGTATTATTACTTTCCAAGGTTAAAGCAAATCCTCACATAAATGTACACAGAGAAGGAAAACCTAATTAATTTGCATATTTAGATAGATATTTGAGAATGCCCTTAATTATAATTCACTGTTCTTCTGAGGTGCACACATGCACAAAAATCATAGTTCATAATCATTGTCATTTTTGTATTGTTTCTTATAATATTCAACTGTGCCAGAAAAGTTATTCCAATGCCAGTTAAATCCAAGTGATTAACTTGATGAATCATATTAATCAGTTATGTTAAGTGTTGTCATATAAGATAATTGATTAACTGAAATTGCAAATAAATTAATTATTGTCATGAAAATAATTCAACTAATTTGAGATGGTGTTTCTGATTATTATTGTTTTAAAGTCATCAAAATATTGCATGATGATCTATTATTATTACTTTTGATAAATTGAAATTTATTGAGCATAATGAATGTTCCCTCGATGTGGTTTCCTGTACATGATGAGGGGATCTGACAGGTAAGGTTCTGTTCCTTCAGTTTATCTCCTCTGGGAACTAAACTTCAACCCACGTGTTTGCCATGCGTGGCAACTCAAGAAGGGAAGGAGAGGATCGTGGTGGTTGAGGGGTCCAACCCTAACACACCATTTTGGCCTTGAATTTCTGTAGATGGGCAGCCTTGGGGTGGCCCCCTTGGGTCAGTCAACTGGTCCTCTCTGGCTTGGGTCAACCATATAACAGTGTTGGATATTCTCAACAGGTGTTGTGGACACTGTATCTGATGCTGGTGTTTGGGTATAATGCTCACGAATTCCTGGCATTGTTGCAGTATCCTTGATTGACATTGTAGTGCATCGCCTCATAGGTCTCCATGGTGGGTGAGTTCAGTGGGCAATGAAACTTCCCTTTCTTTATTATGGCTACTCTAATTAAAAATCTTAACAAAATAGTGAAAAAAACAGTCTGTAGGTAAATGACCACATCTTGAACATTCTGAGCAGTAATCCTCACCATCTGTACCACCTGTTATACTTCATTTTCATATATTGCATTCACTTTCAAACAAACCTTTAGGCCAAATGTCTCTTGTTTTCATTCAGAAGCGACTGGAGGGACTTGCTGACTCTCAAAAGTCAGTAAAGAAGCTTCAATCTGGTGGCATATTTGTGGAAACATCCACATCTCAACACAGTGAACTCCTCTTGCATTCAAAGGCAATTGGGGATATACCAATTGAGGTTGCTATATTGAATTCCTCACAAGGAGTTATTATTGAGAGGGATTTGAAGAACATCCTAGAGTCAGAGATTTTCACTGGTTTCTCCACCCAAGGAGTTTCTGCAGTGAGGCGTATATCCACTCGCAATGATGGAATTATGGTGCTGACCAGTATCCTCATTCTCATATTTACATCACCACGTCCACCTGCCAGCATCAAGGCAGGTTATCTTAATTGCAGAGTTTGGCCATACACTCCAAACCCTCTCTGTTTCCAGTGTCAATGGATTGGTCACTTGAAGACATTATATCATGGTTCCTTGATATGTGCTCATTGCAGTGGCAAGGACCATGGTGCATCAATTGCAATGACTCTTATCCATTCTACTTTTGTTCTTGCTCTAAATGGTTGGAAGGAAAATAGGTGCAGCGTTTAAAAACAATTCATAACATTACCTATCCTGAGGCTCGAAAATTGCTGTTTACCACCTCATTTCAGACGTATGCTGCTGCACTTCATTCCACAACTACAGTGGGAGTGAAGACAGATCTCTCTGTGCCTCCAAATGATTCATTCTCCAAATAAATGAAAAGTCTTTTGACCTCCATGGTTAAAAAAATTGATGAATCAACTTCAATATAAATCTCTGTCCCTTACATACATTCCACCAAACCCCAAGATCCACATCCTTTGGTTCCAGGTACAGGCATCTCCTCAGATGCATCTTCTTCTCCCACTCCAAAATGCAAAACAATCATTTGTTCATGTTTTCAGTCACCGGAGTTCCCTTTTAACAGCAGAGATCTGCCATAGGTCTCGAATAAGGACAGTAAAGAAAAAAGCCATGGTAGTAGTAGAAGGGTTCTCCACCCAATTCATTTACACGTAAATAAAAAATGCCACCCTAATACAATGGAACTGTCGAGATTTACATTTTTATCTGGATAACATCAAAACCTTGATTGTATCCTATCATCCTTTATTCCTTTCTTTACAGGAAACATTTTTGAAACCTGCTGATACAGTCACCTTTTGGCAGTTTTCTTTGGAGAGAAATGACAGGCTGTGTGATGGAAGAGTGCATTGGAGGGGTGACACTGATGGTTGGTCATCATATGCCTACCCTGTCTTTGTCACTCGACACATCCTTGGAGGCTGTAGGCATCCATGTTTCCTTGGGTCATACCATCACTGTTTGTTCTCTCTACCTGTCACCTGGAGAGACCTATGATCAGTCATTCCTTGATAATCTCATTGAACAGTTGCCATTTCCCTTTCTCATCCTGTGGGACATTAATGTTTATCATTCCCTTTGGAGAAGAACTGATATTGATAGGAGGGGTAGCTCTGTAGAGCGTATGCTCTCTGTAACAACCTTTCTCTTTTCAATACTGGTTCTTCCACTTATTTTCACACACCTGGTCAGTCCTTTTCTGCTATTGATCTCTCGGTTTGCTCCCCTTCATTATTCTCCCATTTTTTATGGAGAGTTAACAATAATCCAAGAGACAATGACCATTTTCCTATAATCTTGAGAGAGACTGGCCATAGTCAATGCCTCCCAACCTGTGTGTTACGGTAGAAGCTGAATCAGGCAAACTGGCCCTTTTTCACTGCTCTCACATAACTTGATCCTGCCATCATCTGTTCGTTGTTAATAGATAACTATGTGACAGCAGTAACTGACTGTATTGTAGAAGCAGCTGCTCAATGTATTCTTAAAATCTCAACTCGTTTTTCTACTATATCCTCGTCCATGGTGGAAGTATGCCTTCCACATAGCATGAAAGACTCAAAAATGGGCCTGGAATACTTTCCGTACATATCCCATACTCTCAAACCACATTGCTTTCCAGAGGGTCCATGCACATGCTTGGTGAGTAAGACATCAAAGCCAGAAGGAATCTTTGATTAGGTTCACAACCAGCCATATCTTTTACCACTATTTCCAAAGTCATATGGGAAAAGATTTGAATGATCAGTGGGCAGTATGATTCTGTCCCCATTTTGATCTTGCTGTATGATGGCCTGGAAGTAGCTGATACTCTAGGTGAAAGCTTTTGCTGGGTATGTAGCAGTTTTGCTTCTTCTTCCACCTTCTTAGCCATCAAGACTCGGGTAGAGCAATCCTCTCTTTCCTTTCAAACTGATTATCTCTATGACTATAATAATCCCTTTACACTGATGAACTCAAACTTCATAGGTCTAGCAGTACACCAGTTGGATCTGATGGTGTATGCTATTAGATGCTGCCTCATCTATCTCCTGCTTCTCTTGGTATTCTTCTGATTGTTTTTAACCAGATCTGGCAGGAGAATGTTTTACCTGATGTCTGGTGCCAGGCTGTTGTCCTACCTTTCTCCAAGGCTGGGGAGGATCCCAAGATTCTTCAAATTACCATCCAGTTGCTTTGATGAACTGTCTCTGTAAGACCTTAGAGAGGATGGTTAATGCTCATTATTTGGTTCCTCAAATAAAACAACCTTCTCCTTCCCCCCTAGTGTGGGTTCCAAAGACAGTGCTCCACCATGGACCACCTGATTCGACTAAACATTAATCAGAGAAGCCTTTCTCAAATGACACATCTTGTATCAATATTCTTTGATGTTGAGAAGTCTTACGATACAACATGGAGGTATGGCATTTTGCGAGACCTACAAGTATGTGGGTTATGTGGCTTTTTGTCCATTTTTATTAAAATATTTTTAATGGACAGAAGATTCGAAGTTCATGTGGGTTCAACACTTTCTTGTTCTTTTCTACAGGAACTTGGAGTCCCTCAGGGCTGTGTTCTGAGAGTCACACTTTTCAGTATAAAAATTAATGCCATTATTGAACAACTCCCTCTCACTGTTGCAAAGAGGCTCTATGTCGACGACTTTTACATCTCATGTCAGTTGTTGAACATAAGGTATGTTGAAAGGCAGCAAACAGCTTTAATTTCTCTCTCTAAAACCATTTGCATGCACTTTTGCTGCCAAAGAGGTATTCACTCTAATCCTGAACTCTGTTTCGTTGAAGTTGTACTGCGAGTGGTCTCTGAGACAAAATTCTTGGGGCTTATCTTTGACCACAAGCTGATCTTTTATACCACTCATCAAGCAGCTACAGTTCAAATGTACAAGGGTGTTGAACATCCTCTATGTCTTCTCTTCCACCGCTTGGGAAGTGGATCAACATTCTGTGCCAAAGATATATCATGCTCTTATTTTATCAAAACTCTGCTATGGATCACTGGTCTATGCCTCTGCCAAACCATCAGCCTTAAAGATGTTAGACCCTATTCATCATCAAGGACTTTGGTTCTGCACTGGGGCTTTCTGCACTTCCCCAGTTTAGATTTTTATACATAGTCTCATGAACCTTCTTTGCACCTCTGCTGTTTGCATTTATATGCTTAGAAACTTCATTTCTTACCAAAGCATCCCACGTGGGATCGTGTTTTTTTTCCTCAGTGGGCCATACTTTTTCAGAGTAAATGGTCTGCCATTGCTCCTTTTTGCATTTATATCCAGGGGCAGTTGGATGAATTGGGTCTATCCTTGATTAGCCCATCCCACTATGGCTTCTTACAATCCCCAATTGTAACCCATCTTTAAGTCATCTGAAAAAAGTAGATACCTGATTGGAAATACTGTCTGCTATTTGTTGAACATCTTTTGAACTATTATTCCATTCCTATTTATACAGATGGTTCGAAATCAGGTGACAGTGTGGGTTCTGCTGTGGTTTGGTGGTTGCATGCAGAATCCCCCTCTACAGCTTCTCTGTTCACTGCTGAAGTGTATGCTATTTCTCTTGTCCTGGATCACATAGAAGCTAAGCAGTACTCAATCTGCACTATTTATACTGACTCACTGTGTTCTCTACTGGCCCTAGAATCACTTTTTGTTGGTTCACACCCTGTTCTCATCAATATTCAAAACTGACTGGCTCGCTCATCTTTAAGATCTTCTTCTATTCAGTTTTTCATGGTATGAGGCCACATTGGTATTCAAGAGAACGAGCTCACCAATATCACAGCTAAATCTATCTGCTCTGGCAATGTCACCCCTGTGCCTGTTCCATACAGCTCTGTGCCAACTGGTAGTCGACTTGGAGTGAGCAACATGACAACAAGCTTTTCCAAATAAAACTCTATATTGAACTTTGGCCATCTTGCTTTCTTAAGGATCAGAAAGAGAAAGTTATTCTAACTGGACTATGCATTGGTCACAGTTTTTAACTCATCATTTTCTCTTATCTGGAACTGATGTACCAGTGTGTAGTTTGTACAACACTCAGATCACAATAAACCATATTTTACTTTCTTGTCATCATTACAACTTTCAACGATGGCACCATTTTAAACATGTTCTGTCCGAAGGTTCTAATGTTTGTCCATAACGTTAGACAGTGTTATTGGTGATTGTGACACTATCAACTTTAGTAATGTTTATAGTTTTTTAAAGGCCATTTAAGTTTTTTAATTTTTACATTACACCTTTTTTTAATGTGGTTCCCTTTTTACAAATCACAGTTCATTTAGTTTGATTTGAAATCAGAAACTGACTGTAACATTAAATAACTTGAAACCAGGACTGGAAAGACCAGCTTCAGGTACTGTTTGAGCTACCCATTAATCATCCTGGCGAGTTATTTTTATAATTTTGCTACATGTTTTTTTAAAACTTTTTTATTGCTTTACTTGAAAATGACCATAACTTCAAATAATTCAGAACCAGGACTGGAAATACCAACTTCAAATGACTGATGATGGTTTTAGTAGTTACCTGTGTGTCTTCCTGGTGAGTTACAATAATTACAGTTATGCTACAGAAAGTCCTTTACAACTTGAATTACTGTAGTTTTTCTCTTAGCGTTGTTGACTGGATGTAAAGATTGGTTTTATGCTATTTATATGTTCTTCTTTTTCAACTTTGTTGTGTTTTACCTTAATTTCCTTTCATGAATTTTACTAAATTTACTTTTAACTTTTTACCATATGTTTGGCACAGATAGCCTACCTGCTTTGTGACATAAAACACAAAATCAACCAATCAACCTAATGGATGTCATGACTCCTAAAATATTCAACTAATTGAGATTGATATTAAAGAATGGATATTAAGTCCTTAAATAAATTGGGGTCTGGAACTCTTTCCCCCTCCACATGATTCATACTTGTTTATACAACATTAAAGACATTAAAGAATACAGTTATTCATTTTTAGAAATAAAGTAGATGAGGGAAGTGTCTAGACTCCATGGACCCTTCTGTAAGAACTCTACCTGCTCATACAACATTACAGTTACTAGTCAAACGTTAGTAGCATAACATATGGTAAATTTACATTCTACATAACGCTTAATTTGCCAGAAGATTTACAGTTTGTATTTCTAACCAGTTGCTTTCCTTCTAGTCACCAAGTCAAAACTGACTGTAGCAGAAAGCCTTGATAGTCATTCAGTAACAAAGACAAGGCGAGCAAGTTTAGTGGTAATATGAATTAAATCACAAGCTAACTCACCCCTAAGTATATAGCTTTATACTTAACAACAAACAAATGTAATAACAATATTTTAATTACTTGAATAGTTGGAATAATTGAAAGCAATAAATAATTAGAAATTAATTTTGATTAGTTTATAACTTTCATTAAAATAAATTTAATCATAGTTTTAATTAATGAGTTTGAGTTAAAAATTGTTATATTTGGAACTTCTGATTTTTATGTGTGGATTATGTTTATGTCAACTGCTTTAATAGTAATTTTGATAGATTGATTATTGATATAATCAGAAATGGTAATACTGAAAACATCAATTTCAAATAGTTAAAGATTTTTTATGACATTAATTGATGAACCATAATTTTGATTAATTATTTTGTTTATGAGATGCTAATGGATGTAAAGGCTGCCTACAGGTCATTTATTAATTCCCTGAACTCCAGTTGCTAGTTAGAAAAACAAGACTAGAATTGAAAAGATGGGTAAAGTTTAAGTGAATTAATATTTTTTAATAAGATGAGCATATTGTTTTGTACTTGTGTAAGTTAAGACTAAATTTATTTTTCTTAATATATTACTTAAGGTGGAGATAATGAATGTGAAGACACTATAGCAATAATGCCAAGAAACTTAACTGAAAATGAACATTGCCAGGCATGATACAGAATGTAAAGATTTTTTTAAATTTCATCTAATTGCAATAATTGTAGTCATAAATTTTAACTTTTAAAAGTTATTGAAGAGCTATGTCACTAAATCAAAGTAAGACTGGAGTTTCTTATTAAATATTTTAATGCAGCTATTCCAATTTTTTTTTACAAATCAAACAGACCAAGTTATATCAAAAAGGAATCATTACTTTCATTCTTTGCATAGGTGATTTAAGAAAAATGAATTTTACAAAGAGCTATTTGATTATTAACAAACTTGCACAGGAAAAATATGCTTTATTATTTATTGAGATAAAGTAAATATAAGATATATGGTGTTAAAGTTAAAAAAGTAGTAGCTTTCAATGCATAATACAATTTAAGTGATTATGAATTATATATAAAATTGATCATTATCTTGAACAGTAATAATGATTCATAATAGGGATTACCCATTTGTTCTTTATTATTTAATATTGTTTTACCAGCCTACAATAAAAATGTTCTGAGTATTGTAAAAAACCCTAGACAGTATTACTAAATTAATCATTTTGCATTGCATTTTTAAATTTTGACTATTTCGGAAATAACAGTGGCTGACACCCAATTGTTTTAATGTAGTTTATGGTTTATATAAAGCCTCATAATCTATTACATCATTGTGCATATAGCTATGTGCAGGCTGGGGGTGCAGTTGTCAAACCTTTCTTTCTTCCTCTCTCACTACAGCTATACTTAATTGCCATGGTTTCACCATTTACCCCTCTATGCTTTGGTCTGATTTTTTTTTGCTCCAGTCTTTCATACCCCACTAAATAGCTCTTAGCAATATTTGTCTTGTGACATTTCCACCTATGTCAATGCATCCTCTATTGTGATAATGTATATAAGCACCTCATGCAGATAGTTTGTCATTTTTCCTTACCAAAGTTTTCACTAATTGGTTTCTCTCTGTTACAATTATTAGGTGATACTTTGAATATTCTACATATTAGCTAGTTGATTTTCATTTTTAAAATTTTTGGAATGAGCACCCAAGAAATCCTTTCAGTGATCTTTTTGCCACAAAGGGATAATAAAAATTGATTCACTGGAATTCCCATTTTCTTTATTTAGGATCATTCTTTGGCCTCAAATGGATGTTGGATTGGATTCCTCTGCTGTCACCTTATCTATTTAGGAATGGGGTGTATATCTCAACAGTCAGGAATTTTAAAGTCTATGTGTGGATGATGAGGTTTCCTTACATAGTGTTTTAGGCCTTCTTCTTCAAAACATCAGTGCATCATGATCCGAGCTTATTGAGGTGTAAATTGCCTTGCTACACCCCAACAATTCCACAGTGGTATCTTACATTTCCTGTCAAGGGACACTTGTTCCAAGACTCCTCATTCTTAAACTTTGGATTTCCTTTCTTGGGACAACTGAAGCACTGATGATTGGTGGGTTGGCCACTCTTTGAACATAAAACTTACTGGCAGTGTGATCTCCAGTACTTCATCCACTGGCTTTGGCTTTGGATGTATTCTATCAGGACAGGAAAGGAATACAACTCTAGGCCTTCCTTCCAATTCATATGTTACTCAGGATACTAAAAATGATTTGCTATAACCTATTATCAGATTCTATTGATAGCACTAGATTAATAGCTACTTGGTTTTTTCTTGTATGATACATTCAGTAATGCTCATATCTTCCATTTCTTTGACCATCTTTGCGATGCAGCCATGATTTGACATGGTACACTCAGTTATCCAGAAGTTCAAGCTTCAGGTATGGAGTTTATACAGTCTTGTACACAGTTTAAATTTACAATGAATCTCTCTAAGTCTTTGCTAATTCCCAAGATGGATGTTTGTCAATGAAAGTTACATACACATTGCTATAGTGTATTGAGAAGAAGTTAAACCCATTTTGCTAAGAAGTGCCAACTATAACTTGCTTTTTAACCTGGCTTTTTGGTTTGGGTTTTGCATCTTCCACAATTTCTTTGTTTCAAGCAGTCTTATTGATTACTGTTTGATACTTGAGAGAAATATTCTTTGAGTCCTCAGTACTCTTCAGCTTCCTTAAATTGCTTTGGGTTCTTTATCCTAGATTATTATTCTAGTTCCCTAACTGATATATTATGTGCCCTTTCTCAACAGCTTTGGTTACCTTAGCCTTATGTGCTAGGTATCATCTTTTCCTGAAGGTTTATTTTTTAGCTGCTGACCTAAAGACATCACCAGTAGAATTGGTTTGTGGTGACTGTGCCTAAGATGCTTTATCATTTTACATATGTCCTCAGACCAGTTCCTTGTTCCTTAAGATACCTTCAGACAGGGAAGGGGATAAACCATTTTCACCAGTTCATCTGATTACTATTTTTTACTTTTTTGACCAATCAGAGTTTGATCATTTATTGTGCTCAGTGAGGGTCTCAAGGTTTTGTTTCCCATGTTAATACCTGTATAGACAGTGACAGTTTATTCATTGGGATCATTCGGTTTCATAGGATTTATCGCCAGTTACATTCACAAGGTAGGTACACAATTTGTTCATATTGTTTATTCTCAGCTCTCTATGCAGGTGAGGAGTTTTCTGCAAGTCATGTCTCATCAGATTTCTCACTTTTATGTCCTAAGTGGTCTGGTTGAATTGCCTGATGGAAGGTATTGTGGTTCACCCCTAACACTTTTATCTCACATTTTTTGGATGATGGGACATTATCTTCATCTGAGGGCTTTCACCTACCCCCTATATCTAGCTTAACCACTTCTGTTAGAATATACAGAAGGATGAGTAATTTTTTGTTACTTTTCAGGGTCTTTTACCTTGTTTTCACAGGATCCCACTTTGTGACAAGTATCATCCAGGTAGATGTGCTTTTATCAAACCAATTCTACACTTGCAGCAACTAATTTAGTATTATACAGGTTGCAAAGGCTCTGTAGAAAGGAGGTATTCCATAAAACCATCTAGATGCTGACTGGGTTGTGCTGGCCTAGTGCTCATAGACTATCATGAGTAAAGCATAAAGGAACCCTGCATATCTCTGCTGATCATTTGAGTGAATAAACTTGGTTACTTCAAAAATTTTGGGAACTTGGTTCACATATTCCATTTTGTTTGCAGAGCACTATTCCTCAGGGCTTACCAGCACACATTAACTCACTAAATTTTACTACTTCTGGTTTCTTGTCACTGAGGAGGTGGCAGAGGTTATTCCTACAGATTGTTCAAGTGAATGTCTTTCACTTTTGGAGAAGAGGGTGAGGTAGGAGAGTCACAAGCCTACCTGGGAACCATCTTGTGATAGCAATTCGAAGTTGACACTCGGCTACCCGATTTGTGTAGCATGCCCTTTATTTTTTATCAGTATTGGTTTTGTGCATTATTCATGCAAGAGGGTCCATTGTCTCTTTGTAATTCAAAACACAGAGCAGTCCTATCCTGGTTGAATACAGTTTGTTCCACATTCTCATAATTCTCAAGCAAGTGGAATTTACCTTACTCAGTTGGTAAGTAAGGGTGAATGTTGATAATTTCAGACTGGATGAATTATGTTTCCTCAGGTTGTGTAAGATGTACCATATCCCATCATTCAGTGCCTGGAGTATTGCCTTTTGGACTTTTTCAGGGTGAGAATCACTTCAGTGTTACTTATCTTCTTATGATTTCAGTGATTCAGAATGCATCACTGAGGATTGGGATCCTCTCATAAATATGTGTATATATATATTGCAGTCCAATTACACTAGCCACTAACATGGGATACTGAGACCATAACCTTATAATTCCAACCCCAAGCAGTGAAATCTTGGCTACCTCATTGATGTGACCAATAGTATCATGAATCATGTAAAATTTCACCCACACTAAATGAATTCAGTTTAAAATGATGAATGCATCTTCTGTATGTAGTGTGGTTTTTTTTCCACTAAGGTACCAATCTTTTAATAACACATCCATGATCTATGCAGATGCCTTCTGTATGGTTAATACCTTTACCAGCTGTTATACTTTATCAGTATGGTATTCTAGCTATAGTATGAGAAGAGATAAGATTTGAAAGTTATTATTTTTAAATTTAAAATATACTTCCAATAATACTGTTCTCACACTCTTGTTCTTCCTCCCCATTAAAAACCAATATTAGAAACTGTGGATTGAGTCAGTCTTGATAAAGACATTATGTGAATGAGGTGTTTATATACAATAGCAGGATAGAGGATTCACTGACATAGTTGGAGAATATAACAAGACAAATATCACCAGGGACAGTTGAGTGGAGATATAAAAGACTGGAACAAGTGAGAAAACATCAGACCAGTGGGCAAAGGAAGAAACTCTTAAGAGTTGAGAAATGTATTACTGGAAATACATTTTTGATTAAAGAAAATGTTAATATTTTTATTGCAGGCATGACACATGTATCATAGTGATTATTAACTTACTGTTTCAACTGTGTTGATATTATGTATTTGTTTCTGTGTATGGTTCCTGCTCTTTCTGACATGATGCTGCTGACAAAATAACATTTTTTTAACCACTACATGATCAGTTTCAGCCATGTTACACATGTTTAAAACATTATACAAATGTCTAGGCTGTCTCCCTCAACAGAAATCTTTGAGCTGTAGTTTAAAAGATAGTACCAAGTTCAGTTTTGAGCATTGGATCAGCAGTTGCTGTGATGGCTGATGATAAGTGTTGAATAGTAGCCAACACTGCATCATTGAGGATTTTCTATAGATACTACAGATAGAGTACTTGAAGCTGATTATAAGAAGTGGCAAGAATCGTGCAAGTAGGAAGTGACAAAAGTGAGGCAGAAATTTTGTTGCTATATATTTTATTTAGAAAATATTTAGTTTCAGATAAAGTATGCAGCAGCAACAGCCTACCAGAGTTTAGGGTTTTCACAGTGGACAAGGGTTGTAGAAGTATTATGACCCAAAGTGTGTCAGAAATGGAAGGAAGAAAGGTATACTAATATAATCATTTCATAATTACTAATAATATATTTTTCACTTTGTAGCATGGTTAGAGTGTTACTCTTAAAGGAAATCTGGTAAAATGTCTTACTGTGGCTTTTGGAAAGGACGAGTCGGAAGAGGAAAGGGGAAATATAACAGCTGTAAGAAATAGTAAAAATGCTTATTTGTATACATATGCTGTTATATTTACACTAAATATATATGTATGTATCTATTCAATTTGAAAATACATTTGGCTATCTATGTATATGGCTTTACAAATCAAAAAAAACTCTAAAGCCTGTATGTTTAAACAGATATGCTAAGAACATGTACAAATCTTATGCAGTTACAAAATTCAGTCTATGTACCATTGGAGTATAGTTTAATAGTTTCTTCAGACTCCCCATAAAGATACAGAATATAAATATAGTAGCTATATATATTTAACAAGCATATACATAATGTGGTATGTTGACACAGTATATCATAGTGATGATACATACACTACCTCTGCCAGTGATAACGTAGTATTGGTATTGGGAACAACAAGCACCTAACTTGCATGAAACCAATTTAACTGAAGGTTGTCACTGTTTCTTGAGAGAGCATCATATGCCAACCACATATGTTATTAAACAGATTATACAAATACTCTTTATATTATCAGACAGACTTTTGTCCATAAAGAACATAATAAAAACTAAAGCAACAAGATTATTGAATATTGTTCATTTAAAAGGGGGGACAGGAAAATTTCAAAATGTTACAGAAACAAGATGGGTAGTTTATGGTGAAAATACAACTAAAAAAAAACATGAACAAGCTTAAGGTTTGAAACATAATGTCAATACTATGACTCATGTCGAAAAGCTATAGGGGTCAAAATGGGTGTTTGTAGCTTGAGAAAATAACTTTTTTTTAACTTTCTTTGCAGTGGTATTTTCACTTTAAACTGCCTATTTAATATAAATATAAATGGAATCTTGTAAACCTGTTACATTACTTCATGTTAATGCCTTATTAAAGTTTAACTGTAGGTTTCATAGAGAATTGTCATTACAAACCTTTTTTTTAGTTGTTTAAAAAGATTTATTACAAAATAATTTTATGAAATGTAAGTTTTCATAACTGACAGTAGATGGCAATAGTATTTATATTATCATACATATTGTTTTTATGAGAAAGAAATAGAATATAATTACTATAAGATCCACTTCTTGTTGAAATTCTACTAATAAATAATAAAACTACTAAATAAGAAATGTAGTGTTACTAGTTTGAATAACGGTTCATACATAAAGTTGCTTTTGGATGTAATAATTGTAGAAGCATTGGAATCAAGTTTCAGTTTCAAAGCATGAATGCTTCAAGCTCTTACGTTTTATCAGTAGAACAGAAAGTGGCAGAGTTTAATAAATAACATATTTACTTTAGACTGGCATTTAGTTACCTTTTTTTAGTAGCATTTTGCTTTTAATTACAGAATATAATGGCCTCAAAATGCACATAATTATTAGTTTTATTTAGGTTTGATAAACAGTTTGTTTTATGGTTTGTTTGGAATTACCAGAGGGTCATATCTCTAAGAATCATCTAATTTCCAGTACCGTATATTTCAAGCTTTAATTAATATTATGTAACATAAGACACAATGGCAGAGTAAGTAGTATCACTGGAGTTGTGTCTGGTATTTGATGACAGTTTCTTTGATGTATATATAATATCATCAGGCTTTGTCTATATTTCAGTAAAATAGTTTATTCAGACTGTAAGGATCAGCATCAATAGAGGTAATTTCAGGTTTTATAGTGCTTCTTTAAGCTTTATTTTGGTTTAACATAGTTATAGACAGATTTTATTAGTTATATCCAAGTTTCATTAGCAACTTTTTGAAGTTGCTAGTAAAGTCACATCCAACTTTCATTAACATAGTTTTTTTAAAGCTTTAAGTAGTATTTTTAGTAATTTCATTTAGTTGTAAATTAGTGTCATTATTGTTTTGTTCAGGTTTCAGTTACTCTGCTCTGGATGATGTCATACATTTTGTGTTTGTTAGTATGTTGTTTTGTATTTAAGAGAAATAAATTTGAAAATGTTTAGTAAAGTCTAGTAAAAGTTTTATATATAAATGCTTCTTCAACAGTATCCTTTGAACTTTACAAAAAATGTAATAAAGAATGCTGATAATATTAGTATCCTTTAGACATAAACATGTCTGTTGTAACTCCTGTTCATATATTTAAAAAATTCAATTAGCGTTTAAAGAAATGCTATTTGCAACCTTTCTAAAAACTAATAATATATTATATTTTGTGCAAATACATATTTTTATCATATTTATTATGATGAGGAGAATTTTGTAATTATATATTGAGATTTTACATTTGCATACTTATAGTATTAAGTAATATTTTCATTCATCATAAAGGTCAGGTTTTGGGAATATTGTCTTCAGACAGTGCTAAACTACAGGTAGTGCAAGATGGCATCCCCACCATTTTTAATTTATCAGCTAACACAGGTAGGCCTGTATTGGTGTTAAAAGCTCATACAAAGCAAGTTTTAAAATGGTATTTTTCAAAGTGTTCATTATTCTATTATACAGCACATGCATTTATTTGTGAGGTTTATCTATGTTAAAGAATTTAACTGCTACATAACTAGAACAATACAATGTACAACAATTTTTTACAATACATTTAGCTGACTTTTCTAAAACTTCTGTGTAGAATAGTTTTTTAGCTTCTAAGTATTAGATTAAAAATAGTATAAAGTATGATGTCTTATTTTAATATTCATTTATTAATGAGTTTTGTACTGCAGTTCATTGAGCTCATGTAACTTAGTAAACAAAAATATGTTGATCTTCATGACCTACTCAAAAAGTGGTCTGATTTACATTAACTGAACATTTTCAACTGTTCTTAAAGCCATTATAATTACCCATGAACAGCTTATTTTTTAAAAACTTCTTATGTGAGTTGTATATATTTTTTTGCTTATTTAAAGAGGAAAAATTACATTAATGTGTTTAATCCAAAGTGAAAGAGTGTGTACACATATGTGAGAGTATTAAGAAATGTATGTTGTATTATAAGAGACAAAAATATTTAAAGTTATATCATTTTGAACTGTGAGAGTGTTGCACTTTTCACTTATTTTATTCTGCTGTTTTTGTATTTGCTATTCAGTCATGTGTGAGCCTGAACAAAATGAAAAAACTAACTTAAAGAAAACAAAGCACCATCTTCGTCTCCAACGAAACCGAACTAGAGGAAAATCAATGCTTCAAAAGGTAGTACAAAGGAAACTGGATGTTGGTGGGCATGCTGTCATTTTACCTAAAGTTATATTCAGCCAGACAGTATCCCCTGAATGCAGTTCATTAACAGTTCATCAGACCAAAGTGCGAAGATGTCAAAAGTCATCAAAGAAATCAGTTAATGTGGCAGGTAGTGAAAATCAATCACAACAAGTAAATGTAGAAGTCCATCCAGTAGAAGTTGCTAGCACAAAAGTAGCTAAGAAATCATCTAGAAACATTGTAGACTCTGAAATGCAAAATAAAAATGGAACAATCACAAACAAACCAGAAACCCTTCTGCCTTGGCTCTCATGCAACCAAACTTCTCAAGCTCTAGTAAATTCTTGGCAACGTAAAGAAAACTCTTCATCTAAGAAAAAGAACTCTCACACTCCCCAAAATTTAGTGCTTAATCATCAGAAGAAACACAGTCCTCAGCTGAGAACTCTTATCAATTCTGCACGTGTTTTGGTGGGTGGTCAGCCAAATAGACAGAGACATGTTCGAGTTTTGAATTTTGGGCCAGAAAAGAGTCAGTGTGAATCTGAAGATGTGACCCATGAAATATCCAATTATTGTAAACATAAATATAAAAAATCTCCTAGTCAAAGGACTTCAAGAAAATCAAAACTTGTTAATCATTTTGAATCTCCTTCAAAAGTAAGCCCAAAGATCACAAAAGAGTCAGTCCAACAACAACAGATAACTGATAGTAATTCACATACTGCATCAGAAATTGGGCTAGTGAATAACTTAAACCATGTTTTAACATTTCCTTCACTTGAAGGAGAAAGTGACAAGTTTACCAAAATCATTGAAAGTCCAAAGATTAAATCAAGAAATAAACTCACTGATGTAGTTACCAGCAGTTCTACAAATGACAGTCAAGGAAAGAACCAATTAGAAAATGTTCAAATGGATAGCAGACCTATCAGTAGTAATCATTTTGATGAAAGAAACATTCAATCAAGAAATGTAGTATGTAATACAAGGTTAAAGAATGAATTAATAGTTGATGCTGATATCCATGAGGTATGTCACAGTGTAGAAGTACAGAAAAGCTTGACAAGTGATGTTAAAATACAAGATGTGCTTGATGATACTGAAATACAAAATGAATTAGTAAACAATGTTGATACTCAAGAGGTATGTGAAAATGTAGAAGTACAGAATAACTTTACATGTGATGCTAAAATACAAGATTTGCCTAATGATTCTAAAATCCAAAATAAATTAGTATACAGTGCCAATACCCAGGAATTCTGTCACAATGTAGAAGAGCAGAACAGCTTGACAAGTGATGTTAAAATACAAGGTGTGCTTCATGATGCTGAAATACAAAATAAATTGGTAAACAATGCTGATACCCAGGAGGTAAGTTGTAGTGTTCAAGTACAGAGTACCTTGACAGATGATGCTAGAACACAAGATGTTTCACATGATATTCAGCTACAGAACAAAGTAACAGACAATGCTGACACCCAGCAAGTATGTCCTAGTAGTATTCAAGTACAGAGTAGCTTGACATATAATGTTAAAACTCAGGGTGTATCACCTGGTGTTAAGATACATAATGGATTGATAGACAATGTTGACACCCAACAGGTATGTTGTAGTGTTCAAGTACAGAGTAACTTAACAGGTGAGGTTAAAAATAAAACAAAAAATGTGTCTCATGATATTGAGCTACCAAATGAATTAAAAACTGATATAAAATCAAACAATCATCGTCTTATTGCTGATACTGAACAACAGATTAAATATTTTACTATTAAAGCTGTAAATAGTAATGAACAGTTAAAAGATTCATTAATAGGAATTCAGACTGAAAGTAAAATCATAGAGAATGATTTAGAAAAGAAAGAACCTGTTTACTTGTCATTGTCAGTGAACCCAAACCCAGTTGTGCAAAATTTAAATAATTCAACTGCAAAATGTGAAGAACTGAATGATAATGAAATTGCAGAAACTCTTGTATCTCTTGCAACCCAAATCCCTCAGACACTTAAAATGAGGACAGCTGTGAGTAATATGAGCGATAATCAGATTGAAATGTCTTTCAAATTCTCAAATGTCACATCACTTTCTGATGAAACTAGTGGCCAAGACAGCTCCAGAGACTTCTCTTCTTGTGAAGATTTCCAGAGGAAGAAAAGAAAATTAGTGGATTCTGAAAAGGTGGGAATTTGATTTGCACTCTTATATTTAGTTACCATTTTACAAATAGAATTAAAAAAGAATAAAGTATGAATTTTCCTGTTTCAACAAGATTATTTATTTTATTATTATTTAATACTTAATCAACAATGTATATTTTATTCATAAGTGTTCAATGAGTTAGTTCATTTTATCAAATTATAAGAATATTTTAGTCTTTGCTTGCCTTTGATTATGAAATATATAAAACTTTAGTCAAGTCTGTTTTATTGACACAGATTTAAAGTATTACAAAAGAACTTCAACATTTGGTGGAATGTTAAAATTATCTTTTGATTTAAAGTTGAATTATTAAATTAAGAAAGGATTGGCTATAGATCTATCTACAGTAATGACTGAATTTAATGAAATTTAGATACTTTTTGTGCATTATTAATATTAAGTAATATGAAGTTCTCATGAGTAATGTGTACTGTTGTTTCATACTATTTTATTGTTTTAAAGCTTTTGTTGTTGTTAACTGGGTATATATGGAATTATATATGTTAAGAATGAATGTAACTGTATCCTTTTCTTTACTGAATTCATAATTCTTTTAAAATACTTGTTTTTTTGATACAGTGTTGTGAAAATTTTTAACAAGATGTTTTCCTTTTTGTGGTTATGTTTTAGAGTTTATGTTATTTGCATATATACAAATATAGGTTTTTATGTTATTTTTGAAGGGGAAAGTAAGAAAGAAGAGAAGAGTGAAGGTATTATATATGTTATGTATTATAGCATAATTATAATAATTTTTTCGAACAATAAGCCAGTTTTTGTCTCTTAAAAACTTTGTTACATGTAGAACTAGTAAGTTAGAGTAATGTGATAATCTACAGTTACTGGATTCATTAATCAATTACATTCAATAAATTGGTTATTTTCGTGAAATGGATAAAAAAATTGAGTTTGATATCTTCAGTGTTTAAGCAATTGAAATAATCAAAGATAATAATTAGAAAGCTAATTTGGATTAGTTGGTTATATTTGTCTGTCATGATTAATATATGAATCTGAACAAACTTGAATTAATTAAAAATCATTATGGCAATATTTAATTTATTGGATAATTGGAATAATCAGAATTGGTAATAACTAGAAACAGTACTTTGTAGGACATTAATCAGTTTAGTTGTAACTTTGATCATTGGATAGTCTGAATTATTGAAAACTGATTTTTATTAGCTAGTTATTTTCTTAAAATTAATAGTTTTAATCTTTATTGCAATCACTGGATAACTGAATAATGAAAGACAGTAAATGTTAAAAACACTAGCTGATTTTTTTCTGTAACATTAATTAATCACTTAATTTAGTTGTCTATTCATTTTACCTATTACTAAAATTTTTGTGATTATTTCTCATTAAGAAATTCATAGTAATCAAATCCAATAGGCTGTATCTTCCCTGTGAGTCCTCGAAAGATATAATTGCCAAGTTCATAGCAAAACTTCTAGAAACATTAATGTAGTATGACATATAACTTAGGCCTAAAAACAAAATGTACAATAATTGC
Organism: Carcinoscorpius rotundicauda; assembly: GCA_011833715.1. NCBI lineage: Eukaryota > Metazoa > Arthropoda > Merostomata > Xiphosura > Limulidae > Carcinoscorpius > Carcinoscorpius rotundicauda. The sequence goes on from CM022404.1 coordinate 26,739,493, forward strand.
TTTAATGTATATGCAAAGTATATTTTATGTTAAATATTCAAATAATGTTGTTACATTTTTAAATATGAAAAACTGTCAATTTTCTGATATCAGTCAGTGAGTAAAATCTTTTATTTTTGTATCATGTGAATATGTTATTTAACTTTCATTTTATAAATGCTTTTTGTTTCTTTAGGAGAAACTACTGAAGGAAATGGATGTTGAACAGATTCTTGCAAAGTTACATGGAAATTAAACTGTTCTGTTTAATAAAAGTTAACATAATTGTGGTTCATTAGACATCAATTTTTCAAAAGAAATTAAATGTTTTTTTAGCTTAAGTTTGAACATTATAGTTTCCAATCTAATAATTGTAAGTAAGTATGTAATAGGAATGTAATTTTAACTTGATAAAACATTAATTGAAAAATCAGCATGTAAAACTTAAGAAAATTGAGTATTTTTTTTAAAGCTCAGGAGCACTTGATGATATTACTATATTTGAATTACTGGTTAAACAGCAGTTTTATGTTTGTTGTACTGGATGTGTTTTATGTCAGTTTTTATCTTTTTTGTTTTAAAATAATTATACTTTATTTTCTTTAGTATGCTTTTCATTGAAGGTTACAAGATATTTTATTAGTTGGAGTGATAGCATCTTTTAAATGTTATTGTAAAACTGCTTAATTAGTATATGTACTGATATAATGCCCTACATATTAGGTTTACATTTAACTTAGTGTGTAACATTCTTGTGGCTCAAGAACTATGATTTTTGTTACATTTTAATTCTATAATGACTATGCATTCAGACAGTAAAACTGTCTTTTAAAGTATTTACCTCTGTCGTGTTGCTACAGTTATTCTTCCTACATGGGTTATTTTAAATGAGATTTTTTTTAAATTTATGCTTTTGTCCATCAGTTTTATTGCTATAGACATTGAAATTCAAAATATTATCTTTGAGATTTATTTTTGAACAAGTAATTTTTTATTGTACAAAAGTAATTGAAAGGTGTAACACACTGGCACAATAATTATGACATTGGGTAAATTGGTTTTTAAATAAATCTTTCAAGACTTAACTTTTGAAGTAACCATGAGAAATTCTTAACCCTTTAGAACAATATTAGTCAATCTGTATATGAAATGTTTATTGTAAATAGTTGTTTGCTTGCTTATTCACATCAGTATGGAAGAGAAGTTTATTATTAGGATTAGGTTAGGTATGTCAATATTAAATAATATACAGGTAGGTACAACTTCATTTTTTCTTTTGTCAGATAAAGCGTGAATTATTGTCTTATTATAGTAAATAAATATTAAAAACATAAAATTGTTTAACATATTTAAGTTCTCATATTGAAGACTGAAGATGTACTAAAATATTGATTTGTTTTTTTAAGTATTCATCTCACTATAGAAATTTATGCATTGAATGGTATGAAATCTGAAACTAAAATTGGATCCTATACTAAAAGGCTGTAATTATTCTGAATATATGTAGAATGTGGAAAGTTAAAGAGTATTTTTTTTCCTACTTTCTCAGCAGTTCCATGGCAGTGATAGTGGTAAGTTTATGGTGTTTTACAGTGCTAAAATCTGGGTATAATTCACTGTGATAGACAGAGCACACTTAGCCCATCGTGTGGCTCTGTGCTAAGACAACAGCAATTTTTTCATTACTTTCATGTTTTTGCCATTTTGTTTGTGTGAAGACAGTAACTGTTTTATAATTAAATGTTTCACTGCTGATTAACTTCAATACATACTGGCTTTAAAATACTTCTAGACTGGTCAGATAATTTGAATGTCGTATATAGATATTTATAATTTATTTTAACTCAAACCAAAACAAAAACAAATGAAACAAACAATGCTGCACTAAATGAAGAGATTCCAAGGTACAAGTTGATACAACATTTTTTGTTTAATTTCTTTTTGTTTCAGCTTGTTTTTGAGTTAACAAATTATATAATTAGTTAGAAGTTTGGATTTGCTGTTTTTCATTCAGTTCTTTCTTATGATTTTACTTATTTACTGTTTAATGTAATTAATTTTCATTAAAATTATGTATATATATATTTTTTGGGGTTAGCTGAATAGTAAAGTTTTTAGAATAGTTTGAGATAGTTGCATATTACTGAAGCTGTGTTGCATTATTTTACAGACATATTCTAGTTAGACTTAAGGAAAAAGTTATAGCAGCATTTAGTCAGATTTCTTTCAAAATATTCATTTGAGTGAAAATGATTTGGATATCTGATATGGTTTTGTTTTTGCTGTTTGGCAAATAAAAATAAAGCAGTTTGCACAAAAGAAATGCATGTCACTAAAACTTGGTAATATGTGTGCTTAAAAAGTAGCTATAAACTAAAATAGTTTATCAAAAATTTTCTGTAGACGTTTAGGAGTGTGTATTGAACCTCAAATCCCTCATGAATTAGTGCAACAGTTTTGACTCTAAGCAGTCATGTTTGTAAAATATGAAGACAAAATTTTGTTTAATCTTTATAATGTGTTTACCAAAACTACAGTTTTTAAACCTTGTTTTTAGTGCCACAAAGACAGGTATTTGTCATTGGAGTGGCTGTGTTTTTGTAAAAATGTTAATTATTTAACTTTTGATAATTTTGTTTAGTTCTTTGTACATTGCTTTATTCAGGTTAAATTCTGTTGAGTTGTATTTATAGAAAGAGCTCAGTTATTGTGTCATATTATCACATGCATTTCATTCCATGTTTGAAATGTTACCTTGTAAACATAACTTGTACTCAGAGAAATAATTTTTCTGTGCTATATATTGAATAAAAAATGGAATATACATTTATTTTGATATAGTGAGATTTTTATACAATTTCTTTAATTAAAAGATTCAAAGTATTTTTGAGAAGGTATAATAAATTTGGTAAACTGATGAACATACATTTACGATATTTCAGGCATATAAACAAGCCCATTACATTACATTATAGATTTTGTCAGTCGTTATAAAGAACAGTTTTATGGTCACATAGGACAAATCCGATAATCTTAGCATTCCCATGTCTCCATTCACTTTGGCACACTAGTTTGTGGGTATCTTCCAGTTTGTGTGTCGTTTTGTATCTTCTAGCCACTCCTAGGCAACTAGATAGTGTCATCCATCATGTATGTAGTATGTACACTAGTGACATTACTGGAATTTTTTTCTTTTCTCTGAAAAGAACGATTTCGATCATCCAATTATGTAAATTATGAACATTTGGTGATGATCTCAGTACTGGTGAAGAATGATGTACTTTAGAAATTTCCTTTTTTTTCATGTGTTATGTTTTCTACTATTTTAAGAATTGTTTTTTTTTTTTGCTCTTTATTTTAGATGCTATATCTGGAACTTGAATAAATACGTTTTTAATACAGTTAATATATAATTTTCATTCAATCTTTAAAAAATCCTTAATTTGTATGTTTGAACATTGGTTTCTGAAGTTTTGCAAGTTCTTGAATAATGAAGTGCTGAAAAAAAATAAGAGAAAAAGTCCATATTTTGAACACAAACACAAAGTGAGCGAGTGATGCAAAAAATTAAGTTGTTGTGTATAAGTAGTATATCTTTTAATATACTACAGATAATAATTGGAAGGATGCTGCAAATTTTTCCCAACATTTTGTGCACTTTAATGACCTGAATACAAAGAGTGAGTAAATGTTTTATTTATGAAGATGATAAAAGTGTAAACTAAGAGTATGTAATTTAATTTCTAAGGATTTATTTTAATAATTATAATAGTTCAATGTTTCAAAAATGAAACATTTGTTAATATGTTAATTAAAAAGTATTCTTAGCAACTGTCAATAAATATTCCTGCCCAAGCATTCAATCATATTTTGATATAATGGTAATCAGTCATATATATATCTTCAGTAATATTCAATCTGCCTAATAGTATTCAATCGTACTTGCACCTACTGTTGTTATACGTTTGATTCACAATAATTAATAATGTTCTTCAAAGTTACCTTGGCATCACATTATTTAATCATCTGTTATTTTACAATTCTCGATCTATCACCTAAATTATTCAACCATACCGTAACTCCACAATTTTCAGTCATTTCTTCATAGTATTTAGGTAAACTTTCACTTCAACTCATCTGATAGTTTAGGGAATGCATCTGACGCTTGGGTCTTCAGTGGCATAGCGGCATCTCACGCCGCTGGAAACCCGGTTTCGGCTGTGGTGGGAAAAGCATAGATAGCCCGTTGTGTAGCTTTGTGCTTAATTCAAACAATCAGTCAACCTTATACGTCTCGTTATCAGTCATATCTTAACGTGATAATATTCTATCATGCATTTATATCATAGTAATACATTATACTTTAATCTCAAAGTATTCAACTTTAACCTCAGTTGCTAGTTTCGACTTCACTTCGTAGTGCTTGATGATACTCTGACTTCATAACTTTTGGTCGTGTTTGTATATTTTTTTGGTTGTAGGCTTCACGTAGTTGTTATACTGCCGGACTGTGGATCTTAAGATCCATTTTTCGCATGCCATTACTGCAAAGTAAGGTAAAAAAATACACTTCACATTTATGGGCTTTAATTTTTTGGTTAGAATATTTCAATAGTTGACGGATGATGTTGATGACTATGTGCCTTCCGTCTAGTATACAAATTTGAAATTTAGGACGGCTAATGCAAATAACCTATGTGCAGCTCTCGGAGAGTTGAGTCATAACTTTCGTTTTACTGTTAATTAGTAAGACTTTTATTCCACTGTACGATGAAGTTCTGAGAATGGAGTATCTTAACTACTTTATTTGAAATTTTATTGAATTGTCAAACTTTATGTAAGGTTTTCTATTTTCAAGTTTCTAGATCTAGCATGCGTTCATATCTCTGTTTTCTACTAATGGATAACGTGTCTTGCCTGATATGTTATTTACATAGCTTAATTATTTTACGTTTTAATTTCACATCATAAATGTGATATACAACTTGTTCGCCTATACAGTATTCTCAGCAACTGATTCGTCTTCTGAATTAAACAAATGGTATCTCGTAAAATGTTAATTCTTTGTCGCCACTGTTAAAAAACAAAAAAGCAACAACAAAAAAACTTGTGGTCTCTTTTTAATTACAGCACTAGATCAAAACATTAGCCTGTACAAAATATAACTGAATGATCACCATGGTTTTATTTTCAAAACAAAGATCGTAGAGCCAAATGATAACTTTTGTTTATCACGTCGTTGTGATGGAAAGTTGTTTGTTTTTTGTTTAAAAAACACACCTAAGAAATCACATTTTTAAGCTGGCTAGTGTAGTTTTAGAGTTTAATCTTCAAGTGTTTAATTTATGAAAGTCTTTACGCTTTATTTCCATTCACAGATTTCTTAAAATTCTTGACCTCTTGAAATTATTCATGACATGTTCTTCCTCGATGCTTATCATTAGATAGCGTGTGGGCTCTTTATCTTTTTTTTCCCCCTGTATTCATCGCAGGTTGCCTTTCCCAGCTATCCCCTGAGCATTTAAGTATGGAAATGTTGGAGCTCATTTCAATTTAAAATTACCTTAGGCCTTTGTGTTCGGCATTTTTTTGTTCTTTCCTAGTTTAGCACGGAATCTTCTCCTGGGAAATCAAGCTCACGAACATGACAGCAACCAGAAAAGAGGCGATGGTCAAAGCAGAATTTTTCATTTGTCGTCAACTTTTGGGATTTTGAAGTCTTTTCAAAGAATGTCAACCACTTTGCCTCTGTCTTCAGATAATTTCACCACGTCTTTTCCGCAAATCACTTGTCTGTATGTCTATTCTCGGCAACAGAGTAAGCATAAACCGATGGCAGGGCATCAACCCCTGGTCTTGACAGCCTTTCTCATGCAAATCAGCTTTGGTAGATGACCCTCACTGTTACTGGGTGGGTGATACCAGATGAGAATTTTATGTAAATTATACTGGCACAACTGTGGTCCATTTCGCTTTTACTTCTTTCCTTTCTGGGACTCAAATTTGATTTAAAGCAATGAGAGAGAGACTTGACTAAACATGTCTGTGAGAATGTGTGACCTTCATTAATTAACTAATAAAGCGGAAATTTCCTGGATCTTGGAAATACCCGTTTGAACGAGGAATTGGTGGTTTAAAAATTGCTCTGTGATTCATACCAGAGTCAAATTTAAATTTATCACAATAAGAATGAATAGTTTTTTAATCGAATCTTAATTATGTTCGGATTTGTTATTTAAGTTTACTTTATAAAATGTAGAAGTCAGTATTGCCAAATTAAAAAAAAATTAGCCTCAACTGTATTAAATATTCAACATATATTTTGCCAAGTTTTGTAATTGTTACAATCAAACAGAACAGAAAATGTAACGTATAACACATTAGTTTAAAATAAAAACTGTGCAATGGAGTCAGAGTTATAACTTTTAATATTGAAAAAACAAATAAACATCAGTGACATGACTGTCACCTATAACATTATTAACCCAAAAGCTGGAAGCACGATTTATTTATATACTTTAATATTTTATCGATAACGGGACGCGAATGATAGAACCGTTGATCCATATTTTGTCACCCGAACCACTGAGTCATGATAGACCCCGATTTGAGTTAAGCTGAAAGGTATACAAAGGCTATTTTTGAATACTAATCATACTTTATTTTGAACAGAGTAAAAGAGAGATAAGTAAAAAAACAGCGTCCACCCGCTAACTCTCGAGTTACACTTACCTGGTCAAGTAGCGAGATTCAACTCTAACACCTTTTGTGTGCTCCAAAATTTGGAGCGCATTTTTTTTTTTGCCTCCTTTGCACTTGAACTACAAATCCTTGGGTTCACAATCTGTATGCATTATCACTAGGTCACATCAGTGAGTATTGGAAGTACTTTAACGAGTATTTTTATAAACGTTATGTCCAGATGGAAATAAAGGATTGGGGATGGAAGGAAATGTCTAATCAATCAAGCGCAAAACTTTATATTCTATTCAGAAACTGGTTGTCAGTAAGAAACCGCAACTATTGAGACATAACTTCATTAAATCCTGACTTTTCTAAACCCATCTCCTAATGAACAACTTTCATAATTACTTAAAAGTGTATACAATTTTTAAATATTTTTTATTATTCAATTATTTCTAAATCAAACGTCTGAAAGATTTAAGTCAAGAAGCGTAAATTAAGTAGTGAAACGCGTTGATTTTAAGGAGCAAGAATTAAAAGGGAAAACCACTTAAGAGTAGTAATTAATAAGTTTGGATTTTATTTGGCCCCCAGTGGCTGGTTGGTTGATTTGGTGTTTTATAGCACAAAGCAGCTAGGCTATTCGTGCCAAAAAGTTGAGATTGAAGTAAAATTAGAAAATTTATAAAAGGAAATTAAGGTAAAATAAAAGTTATAAAGCATAAATCCAATGTGTACATCTAGTCTACAGCATTAAGAGAAAAACTACAGTAATACAAGTGATAGAGGACTTTCTGTAGCATAACTGTAATTGTTATAACTCGCCAGGAAGATTAACAGATAACTACAAAAATCACCGCTAGTCAACTAAAGTTAACATTTCCAGTTCTGGTTCCGAGTTATTTGACGTTATGGCCATTTTCTAATTTCAAATCGAACAAGATGGATTGTGATTCTTAGAAGGGAATCTCGTTAAAAGAAAGTCTAATGTATAAATTAAGAAACTTAAATGGCATTAAAAAGATTGATGGCCTTAAAAATACTTCCAAGGTGAACAGTATCACCAATAAAAACAGTCTAACGTTATGGACAAACCTTGGGACAGAATATGGTGATAATGGCGCCGTCACTGAGAATCATAACGACGGCAAGAAAGTAAAACGTGGTTTACTGTGACCTGAGTATCACACAGACTACACAGTGGTGCATCGGTTCCAGACAAAAGAAAACGATGAGTTAAAAAAACTGTGACCAATGCGTAGTCTTGTTAGAACAACTTTCTCTTTCCAATCCTTACCCTTACTGAAGCAAGACGGCCAAAGTTCAATATAGGGTTTTATTTGGAAAAGCTTGTTGTCACGTTGCTCATTTTAAGTTGACTGTTAGCTGGTACGGAGCCGAACCTTGAACACAGGACGATAGTTCATATATGGAACAGGCACAGCGGTGTAGTGTGTTCCCACGAATACCAACACAGCCCGATATCCAGAGAAACTGGATAGAAGTAGACGTTAAAGATAATTAGGCCAGTCAGTTTTGAATATCGGCGAGAACAGGGTGTGAACTAATGTGAAGTAGTTCCAAGGCCAGTAGAAAATTGAGTCAGAATAAATAGTGTAGCTTGAATACTTCTTAGCTTCTATGTGATCCAGGGCAAGAGAAATAGCATACAGTTCAGCAGTGAACACACAAGCTGTAGCGGGGATTCTGTGCGAAACCACTGAACCAGAACCACAACAAACCATGGCAGAGCCCACACAATCACCTGATTTTAAACCATCTTTATAAGTAGGAATGGAAGAATGGTTCGAAAGATGTTTAGCAGATAACAGACAGTATTTACAATTGGGAGTGTCTACTTTTCTCAGATGACTTAAAGATAGGTCACATTTTAGGATCGTAAGAAGCCATGGTGGGATGGGCTGATCAGTGGATACAGCAATGTTATCCAAGGATAGACCCAATTCATCCAACTGTGCCTGGATGCGAAGGCCGAAAGGAGCAATGGCAGATAGTATATTTTGAAAAAGTATGGCCCACCAAGGAAGGAAAACGCAATCCCAGGTTAAATGGTTTGGTAAGGAACGAAGTTTCGAAGCATATTAGTAAAGACAGTTGCAAACTGCAGAGGTGCAGAAAACTCCAGTGCAGAGCCGAAGTTTTTGATGATGAATGGGGTCTAGCATCTTTTAGGTCGAAATCCTGGCAGAGCCGTAGACCAGTGATCGTTAGTCGAATTTCGAACGAATAAGAGTACGATATATCGTTAGCATCGGAAATCGATTCGCTCCCCAGGTGGTGGAAGAAAGGACACGGAGGATGTTCATTGCTCTTGTACATTTGACTCATAGCTGCTTATTGTGTGGCATAAAGGTCAGCTTACGGTCAAAGATAAGCCCCAAGAAATTTGTCTCAGGAACCATAGGCAGCACAACTTTGCCGATACAGAATTTAGGATGAGGTGAATATCCAGTTGGCGGCAAAAATGCATGCAAACGGTTTCAGAGAGAGAGAAGTTAAAGCAAGAACACATATAGCCTATCGTATAGTTTTGTGCTTATCTTCAAACAAAAAATAAAGTATTTAGCGGAAGAATTACATTAAACATCTGGGGTGAATGATAAGTTTCTTATAATGTGTAGGAATTTTAAGGAGGTGATTTTCTGTTTTCCTGAAAAATGTGAATTTATCTCAAAGTTAAAATGTTTTAATGAGAGTTATATAGTTCAATTATATCTTTAAGTACGTTGTTATTACTTAAGCCTAAGCTACTTTAATAGGGTACCTGTTTTGTGAACTTACTAACTGAGCCGGCATGAGGGTTGCGGGTTCGAATCCCAGTCACACCAAACTCACTTGCCCTTTCAGCCGTGAGAATGTTATTATGTGTCTGTCAAACCCATTATTCCTTGGTAAAAGAGCAGCCCAAGAGTTGGTGGTGGTGATGACTATCCGCCTTCCGTCTAGTCTTGCACTGCTAAATTAGGGACGGCTAGTGCAGATAGCCCTCCTATAGCTTTGCTCGAAGTTGAAAGCAAACATTCAAAAAATAAACAAAATTACCAACTGAAGATGCAAAACGTAATTTCTGTATTGGTTTAAGTAGCATATTTTTTTACTCTAACTTACTCGGTTTGCACATACAGTGCAAATACTGAAGGTAATATAATACCACGATCATATGGTTGTATGAAATGAAAACGTTGCTTTCTTCTCTACCAGTTAATATTATAGAAAGTTCCAAAAATGTTATAATTTGGCATTGAATGAGTAACGCTTATCATAAAATGTCAATGCTAAAGGAGATTAAGATTTGGTTAACCATTTTACTACAAATCTGGTTTGCAGAATATTTTGCTCTGTAATTATCAAACGATTTTTATACGCCAGAGAAAAATTTCTGGCACTAAAAAAACGAAGTAAAGCACCATTAAACAGATTGAATTAAGAATTATCTCGAGTTGGTTGTTATAAATAAATCACGAAATTCTTATTTTACGAGTTATGTCATTATTTGACCCGAAAATAAAAACGCAATCGAAAACGTGCACGAAATAAATGTAGAATTCAGCTTTCATTGGTATACTACTATAATTAAATATTGGTTTTGCTACATTACTTTAGATGTGAAACTACTTTTTTTTTTTGAAATCGGAGCTTAAAACAGAACATAGTATAAATAAGAGAAAATATTCTGCTTTTTATACAGATTTTTGAAAAAGTTTTATAGAAATTTGGATAAAAGTTTTATAACGAGTCCCTTTGGAAAGTTGCTTCTCAAAAACATTTCATTCATTCAATTCTTGTTTAGAAATTTGATCAACATTTTAACCACTTGTGGCTATGTGAGCAAGTCGGAATTTAATGAAAAAGTTCCGTTTTCAGAATTTTTCATCGAACAACCTCATCCATACAAAAAAATATCTTTGATACCAGTTAATGTGCTTTTATCTGGGGAAATTTCATTTATTCTTCTTATTTACCATGTTAAAATAACAAGTTAGCGAAAACTAAAGCACAAGAGTATGCGTTTTTTAAGAACTCTGAATTTCCCAACGCCTTTACTGAATATTCTCGTTTCTTAGGAAACTTGCCACTAACGTTCATGTATCCTGTTCTTTTAAATATGCACATACGTAATATCCAGGCGTTGCCGTAACATGCGTAAGTTGGTGGAGGGTGAAAGATTAATTTCATATCAAGTTTGCTATTTGAAATTCGGTCGTATATTCTGACAAGATCAGCGGCTACTGAAGGCGAAATAATTTTGTATTTCAAAACCCATTTCTGCACACACTGCTTCAGAAATGGTGCATAATGATATTTTCTTCAAAAGATCCGAGAATTTAAGCTAACGCCAAAAAGAATAAAGAAAAATATTATCGTAAATGTTTATATTTTTCTAAGAGTTAGAATGAGTTTTCTCTGTATGTATGTATATATATAATTTGTAACTTTCTTTACGTTTAAACAGACAGACTACACGCTGTTTTATACAAAATCTCGTCTTCTATAGCTGTGTACTTGTGTTAGTAACTGTTTGAATTCCAAAGACTATAAGTCATATCTTCTACTTGATGAAGTCTGATTGTGAATATTCATTTACACAAATTTAATGTTGCAGTGGAAAGCGGTAAGGGTGATGTATGATAATGTTAAAAATCAGGTTTCAAGACCGCGGATGACAAGTTCAGCGTATTAATCGTGAATTAGTAGCAGTAATTATAAATTAAATTTATACCGACAGTTTCTGAAACAAATGAAAAAATGGAATTCACTTAAGATGTCTTTTTTTTTTAAATCGCATATCCTGAAACTTAACTAAAATGTTACATGTTGTTTATTTGAAATGTTAATGCTATTTTAAACGTTCAATTTTACCTGAAATTTCAAAACTACAGTCTATTTTCGCACTGTCCTAGTCTGCTTACTCTAATCATAAAATACAGATAGTTAATTACATTTGTTTTGTAATTTCAGTGGCATGTCCTTCAGTGTTGTAAATATTCATTCAATTAAAATTTAGTCTTGCAGGTAATAACGGCTAAATATTTCACTGACGGTTACATAACGACCATCTTCTAAAGTTTTTGGAAAATTACTTATGTTTTTAACTATGATTACAATAAAATATTGAATATTACAGTTCCTTCTGGAAATATTGGGTTAAATACTTTTTATTGCAGTAAAGCAATTTTGAAATGTTAGATATTGTACTAGATAAAAAATAACTAAAAATACGTAAGTTCGGTCTAATATGGTTAGAAATGCTATTTCTGATAGTGCAGTTACAAAAAAAAGTTAACCACCAGCTGTTGAAGTGATAACCATTCCCTTATTACTTAAAGACTCGGAACTGGGCGAGGTAAGTGTTAAGCATGAGAGGGCGTCCTTGTCAAGAAAAGACAAAATGTACAGGCCTAATGAGATGCGGCGTTCGTTACGAGAAATCGATTTCAAATTCAATGTCGTAGAACCCTTTTACGAACACAAAGCTTTGATAAGTTCACGTATGTATGTCTTCCATCATGTCTATGAAACCACAGAGCGGCTGTTTAGAAATCAAGTTTACCCACATCAAAGTTTAAAGCTTAACACAAGAATACTAATAATATGTGGAAAAAACATCACAATATCTTGGTTATCCACGAACTTTTGAAACTAACGTGAATTCATTTGGAAAGTGAGCTAACGCTTTTAGAAAAAAAAGGACTCTCAGTAACTTCAGAGTTTGATGAAAGATTTTCTTTTGATTGAAGATTATATCTGTCAGTACAAACTTCAACTTTTTTCACTGAAATGAAGGGTTTCAGTTGCTAAACTCTAATAGATTAGTTAAGCAGAAATATATTTCGAAGCATTACTTTAATTTCATATTAAACACGATCACTCCAAGAATTTCTTATCGGTTTATAAATGCTAGTTGAAAATAATCTTGATTTAACAACAAAGAAAAATTAACACTGAAATTAAAAATACACTATTTCCTTGTATCAGTCGCTGACTTTCAAAGGATTTGAAGTTTAGAAATATCTAATGGAATACTGTTTTCGAACACATACTCGGAATGAAAATAAAAATAATGCAAAAATATTAATCGTTTATGTTTGTTTGGATTTATCAGAAAATTTACTTCACCAAAATCTTCATACGAACTGAACCAAAAGATGGAAGAACAAACACATTTCTTTACGTTACCAAAAACTATAACTTTCGTATATTGTGATTATTTTTTCCGAAGAAAACTTGTTATATAGTCTTGACTACAGTTTTGGGAGTATGTCAAAAATTAAACTAGTTGGAAATGAAATACTTTTAAACAACCTTCCACTTAACACGATACGTTACTGTTACATGAGTGGGGAGCTTGGATGAGGTAATGTTTTATAGGGTGTTCGGAAAGTCACTGTGCACTTATATATTTATTAACAGACATGTTTCAGTATAGAATACAGGAGGTAAATATGAATGACAATTATAAACAATGTTAAAAGTGACCCCTGTTGGTATCAATACAGGCCTGGACCCTTCTTATTTTGTTTCTAAACACCGCTACCAGTTGCTGGCTTGAAATAGACTGAATAATATATTACAAAACTGCACATTAACTTTCCGAACACCCTGTATTTACTCAGAAATCTGCTAATCCCAAAGTGTTATATATATCCAAAAGTAACACCACTGACATTTTGTGAGTTATATATGAATTAATTCTATACAAATCGCGTAGACAGACAACCAAATAGATGGATATTGACGAATTATTTATTTACAACAAAATTGTAATAAGATTAATTCGAGCATACTATTGTTTTCTAATAACTTGTTATTAATATTTAGCGCTTTTGTATTATCTTAAAATACATTAGTTTGCATATTACTCTAATATACTTCAATAGCTTGATGGTAAGAGTGAACGTTTATATCGCTAAAAAGCAGATTTCGATGGGCACGGCTAGCATAGCACTCATAATCAATTGTGTAGCTTTGCGCTTAACTACAAAAAAATTACTCTTTATTTACTCCTCTACAAATAGCAAGAAAAAAAATAAAGATTGTTGCGTGATAGTCAGAATATGCGTAAGGGTATAGATTCATATTCCCCTTGAAGAAAAAAAGCTTAAACGTTCACACTGAATAATAATAAAGTTAAGCAAAATTATTGCAAGTCTATAGGCTTCAAAAGTTGCTTAGTTCATATTTTGTGTACTTAAACAAGTATCACATCTACCCGTTCTTTTTATTTCGTGAACTTTTGCCATTGGTTTGAAGTCTACCATTGTTTAGCTTTCTCTATATCTAAGTATACTTAGAAAAAAAAACATTTTTTGTGCATTTGTAATTAGCTAAAACGTTTTTTTTTTTTTTGAAGTAGTAAACTACTTCTTCGTTTCAGTGTGTGTACAACAATTTTTACAGAAATGATCAAGGAGCCATTTTTGTAGAGACTATAGAAAGTTGCGAGGAAAATAATTTGTTTTTTGCAGCTTCTGAATTAATATCTGGCATTAGATATGTGTACAAAAACAGAGAATTCGCGTTTATACATCTTTCTTAAAGAAAATGATAAATAACGGTTGATCTCGATAAAACAAACATAAAACACAATGTGTCGTTTACATGATTTCAATTACTATACTTAAAAAACACCAATATATAAATAGAGCTGAGACGCTGAAATGTAGTGGAGGTCAGCCTCTTTAAATCTGGTGTTGAACAAAAACCTTCTTTTCAAAATGAGCTATAATTTAGAAATTATCTTGACAAAAATCGAACTGAATAGGCGTTGAAAAATAAGTGATTTTCTTTTACTTCATTAATTGTTCATAAAAAAATTACTTTTAATAATGAAAGTGAAATTTATTTATTTTTCTGGATATCAAAATTATCTATGGACTATGTAAATATTTATTCAAATTTCACCGAAACTTAAACTTCGGATGTTAATGTGTGATTAATATAATTTTCTCTAATACCTTTGTGTTGTGTATTGTTTTTAAGGTCGTAAGTAAAAACGTAATAAAGTATTGTTTCCAATAAATTAAATTTTTTAAAAGTTTGATCAATTTATTCACCAAATAGCATTTTACAATATCGATTGAAAAAATAAATTAAGTTACGCTATGGTAAAATAATAATCACTTGAATAAAAATTAGTTTTGTTTAAATTTCCAGCAGTACTTAGTTGTATGAACTTATATAGTTTTAAATGTTCAATCCTGTACCTCAGTTAAAAGTTTATATTATTCCAAGAATAAAAGTAGAAGTTTAACACCAATGTCAACTTTGGTGATAAGGTAATGCTTCAAATGTTTTGTAATTTATAAATGTTAATGTAAAGTACGAAAAGAGAACTACATATCTAAAGATAGGGCTTCGAATTTAAGGTTATAAAACCTTCTGACTGTTTTAAGATGAGCGGGAAGAACTATTGTAACAAACAGTTAGGAAAAGCACAGCAAGCAGCAGACTTGGCCAATGCTTTTCACTTAACAATTGATAACAAACCTAGGAAGGACATCTATCTCTCCTTTCAACGATGTTATTATATACACTATGGCTGTCATAACGCAATGGGAGAAGGCTATAGAGGATTTTAGGCCTCATTCAGAGTGGCGGAAGCCATATTTCATCCTTCGGTAGCCGAGATTTTTCAGAATTTATATAGGGTTCCGAGTCTTTGGGGATGCTTCTGATTACTGCCAGGGCAAGAGTGCCACCACTGAGGGAGACAGCTTGTGTGTAGAAAGTGAAAGCTATTCCGCGACAGTTGTCTCATCCATATTCAACAGTTAAACATTAACTGTAGTAGGCAGGCAATTTGATATCCTTACCCCCCTCTTCCACAAACCGCCCCTCCAGCAGCCATATTCCTTTTCGTCAAGAATGGGCTGCTGCAGTTGGACGCGAGAGAATACGTTCACAAAGCAAACGCAGTAGGTCGTTATCTATCTTTGTGACCACTGGAGTTGACTGTTTATGCATTTGAGTAAGTGACATGCGTCTCTGCGTCGGATCTTGCTACTGTTCACACGTTTACGCTCATATTAGCGCAATAAACTACTGCCATTAGTTGAACACCAGTCGGTCGTCTTCTTAGTTATACAACAAAGTCATACAGTAAAAATGCTTCTGCAGGTACAATTGTTTAAAACTATTTTTTTCTAAGCAAATAATTTATCTGATTAAGATATTCTTAAAATGCTCACAGCACTCACATAATTCCAGGTCATAAAATATTTATTTTAGATCAGTGCACTTTCCAAAACAGTAGAAACAAAATGTAAAAGTAGTTTCAGAAGTTTATTTTTGACACAAAATAATAATATTATCTTATCTTAAATGAAAATCATATCTATATCTTTGAATAAAGAAGTAACGTCATGTATAAATACTGAGTTTTGGAGAAAAAATATCTAGAAGCAATCTTTCACAACGTATATGTTGGATATTTTTTAAAGCTTTAAACCACGAATGAAATTTCATGCACTGCTTCTTTTTCCTGCTTTTCGTTAACAACCCATAATAGAAATTGAAACTGGGGTATTTTCCAGTAGCTGTCGTTATCCTGATACTTTCATAACTTATCAGTATCACGAAATGGGTGTGTCTCTTCTTCATAAACGACCACGAAAAATTGGTTTCTGAGAAGGTTAATTTTCTTATTCTGATGAATTTATATACATGTGTGTGTGTGTATGTTACAAGAGTTTGTTTTAAACTAATATTTTTAAATGGAATTGAGAGAATAAACAAAATTGGATTTAAAGGACAGAGATGAGTTAATAACATCCTCTGATATTATATACTTTTTGAAAAAGCAAAGCATTATTTTGAATCCAATATTCTAAATGCGCTTGTCTAAGCAAAGTGTATATGATATGATATGCGTTTTTTTACTAGTGCTAAATAATTATTTTGGTTAATGAAAAATTAAACTTGTGTTTAAACATACTTCTTATTTTAAAAAGTACTTTGCTGGTCAAAGTGTAAAATATTTTAAACTATTTATATGGTTTTATAAAAACAGTGTAACAGTTTTTTTAAAAACTTTTATGTCTTTAACATAAAATATTGGTAGAACCAAAAACGACTCTTTCATCCAATGTCTATTTTTGAGACAGAGTTCAAATATAAAACAGCTAAACCGTATTTTTCGCTATTTCAATACATTGAATTTACAATATAATTATAGCAAAACATTAATATACTATATACCTTATTATATTTGATTTATAAACACTATACCATGTATAACTTAATTTAGTTTCGATTTAAGACTACTTAATATGATCTCAGACTTAGCTAACATAAGATTAACAAGCTCTCTCTTTTGAGACCTTACAATTCAAACGCTCAGAGTTGTTGAAACATTGAAAATTAATAGTTTTAATAAAAATATCGTTAACTATGGTTATTTTCCTATATACCATTTAATTAATTTTTTTCGGATTCAAAATGAAAAACACGTAAAAATAGCACTTCAGGTATATCTTTTGTATCCCAGACGTTTCTACTCAATAGGCCCTTCATTCAATGCCAAAGCTCGTTAGCTGAACTAGCTATACGATGAAATATTTAAAAAGTCCCTTTTTTAAAAATATTTTTAAAGTTAAGTTAATCCAGTCTATCAAAGGAACTAGCCGATCATTGGATTTACATCCTCTCTTCGGCCAAAATAGTGGACTTCTAATAAGAGAGAGATTCGTATATTGTATTAGTTAAGAGAGTTCAAATATATTATTGAATTACAGTGTTTGGTAAATATGGTAAGGTAAGTTAGTCATTGATGTACCATCATGATCAAAATCAGATATCAAGTACATAGTAAGAAGGTGATTAAGTGGTGAAAGTAGCTTCTTTGGAGGATGAACTATTTTACTGGGCAAGTTATTAATAATAATGTTTGGGGTTTTAAACCTAGAAAAATAAATAATGTTCGAAGCAGTTTTACGAGAGGTGGGAATTAACCTGATCGTGCAGTTCACTATAACATCTAGATAACTTAACGTTCCAGATAATGAAGACAATCATAAAAAGAGGAGAAGACTGAAATCCAGAAAGAGTGACCATAGATGAGACAGGAAGGACGAACGTCTTGTACGTTTAAGGTATCCAGGTTAATCAACGTTTTTCTGAAGGTTAAAACGCTCTGAAACCTTGTGACTGAGTATAGATAATTGAGCTTTCCAGGTCAAGTGCCTTTCAAAATTAACATCGAGGTAATTAACATTAGATAAAAGTGGATGATAACGTGATTGATATGCGCTTTGAAAGTTCAGAGTTGTGACAAGGCCGAAATTTCTATAAGTGGGTTCGTATAGGATTGTCGTGGACTTGGTTGCATTGAAGGATTTGATAATACAGATCACACGATCTAAGAAATTGATTGATGGCGGATTGTAGAAACTTGTTTATAGTGATCACAGTGCAGGATATCATAAAGGCATTGCATTCAGCATATTGGTAAGCATTAATACTTGAAGGTCGCGGTATGTAAATGAGTGGTGATAGTGGAAACTCTTGGGACAACCACTAAGATATGGACTAGAAAGGAAGCCTTCTACAGAAAAATAAACGGATAACGTAAAGATAGTGACATTTTTTTAAAAGTTTACAGAGCAGACGTTAGTGCCAGACTGAATCAAAAGGTTTTTCGAAACAAAAAGAAGAATTGTACAGAATATTTGATTTATGTTGAAATGATTGATCATTGTGACAGAAAGCTCGAGTAATTGGACTTATGTGAAATAAAAGGCAGAGAGCTTGCTTGGAAATCTAACAGTCGATTTTCAGAAATAAAACAATGAAATAAATAATGCAATCATGTGACAAGAATGCGCTCAAAACTCTGGTGAGACTAATTAAATGGTAGGATCTAATATTGATATAATTCTTATTAGTTTATAAGACATTGAATGATATCTTATGCAAGGAATTGCATTGTAAAGCGTAACCAGTAAGAGGAAGAAACTTTATGGGGCTTGTAAAGGAATTATTATAATACCATCCTGGGTCACTGTTATCCTTATACACAATTGCTAGTCGAATATCAGATACCGTCATAAGAAGTACATACAGTTATTACTCAGTTCATGATAAAATGCAAATGCACGTCAGCAAAACTGAATAATCATTTAAGTAATGTAACAAACGTATAAGTGTTCTCAATTGAGGAAGCCAGGGCAGATTAGTTTCAATGTTTGAGTACTTTACAGTTTATAAGTGAGACTAAATCTAGTCTAAAGCTAAAATTTTCTTTATTTAAAGTTTGTTACAAAGCTATATAATGGGATATCTGTGCTCTGACAACAAAGTTTCCAACATTAAAAATCCACAGATATGCAGATGTGCTACTGGGAGGTAAGTTCAAAGGAGCTGTGAATATCCCGAAGTTGATTACATGGTTGATCATTTTTAAACTCACTTTTTAGCAACCATAAAAGCTTCACGCTGTCTTCTTAATGCTTCTATGATAGTTTAAAAGTCAAGTGATCTCGAGTTTTGTTGAATTCTTGATAGGTTATGAATATTTTGAAAAACTGAGCAAATACGTCCTTTTGAAAAAAGGATGTAAGATGAAACTATTCTAAAGGATATATACAGAACAATTGAAAAGAGAATCGACTAGAAATCGTTTGCATAGGTATTTATCTCTTCCAAAAAAAGATAAGTTTTAATTGAAATATCCAAATGCATTATCATTGTGAGCTTGATAGGAAGACCAATTCTCTTTGCTTTAATTCAAAATAATTTTTTGAATATGAATAGCTATTTATAGAGGTAAGTTAAACTGAGATAGGAAGATGGTCACCACCAACTGGGTGAAAAATATTAACAGTAAGAAATGTGACTAAATCTGTAGTGTAAAACACAATGTCTGGAGTAGCATTTGATTCTGGTCGTGTATGTGGTAGGTTTAAAGGAGAAACAAAAATGATGTTCAGCATTTAATGAAAGTTTGTTAACAGAAAAAGATGTCTACTATGATCACTGATATCACCTATAACACTATAGCTTGGGAACTTTTAAGTTCAGTCGAGTAAAAAAAAATAGGGTTAAGAAACAGTAATAAATGAACGTAAATTGTTGTTAGAGTGATAAGATATATTCCATTCGTATGGAATATAGACGATAAGAAGGCTTTCAGATGATCTGGTTTTAGAAAGCTTATGTGTTTAAACTGAAAAAACGTTTTATATACCATTCCTGTGTCATTTCTTGCAACACCAGCTGGAAAATCAAATCTTTATAAAATTTGAAAATTTGAGAAAAGTTTTATTCTAGAGGACGTATAAAGTAGATTCACAGATAAAATGTGTTTTAATATTGACAATTTGATGGAAGGTGGTAGAATATTTTTAAACGTTCAACGATATGTTTTTTGTGAAACCTGTCCATCCTTTGTCTTTGACATTTTGGCAGTAGAAGAGAAAGAGTGTGTAAAGAATAGAATAACTTGCTATAGACTGACTTTAAATACGAGTTTGGTGGCAGATTTGAGGTATCCATAATAAAGGATCTATGAAATTGATAAGGTAATAGTAAAAAATGCAAACATCTCCCTGTAACTAATACGAGTATCGTTACTGAATCAGTTGGAAGATTAACAGAATGCCTTGTTTCAAAAAATCTGTTAAGGCGTGCGACTCTTTATCTGAGGGTGGCGGGTTCGCATCCCAGTTGCGCTAAACATGCTTGCCCTTTTAGCCATGGGGGCGTTATAATGTAACGGTCAATCCCACTTTTCGTTGGTAAAAGAGTAGCCCAAGAGTTGGAGGTGGGTGGTGATGATTAGCTGCCTTCCCTCTAGTCTTACACTGCTAAATTAGGGACGGCTAGCACAGATAGCCCTCGAGTAGCTTTGTGCGAAATTCAAAAAACAAACAAGCATGTTTCGAGAAGAGTAAATGAAGTTGAAACATCAGGTGTAGATGCAGAACTATACTTTATATTTATAAGAAAATGTAAGATAGACCAAAACTGATTAAATTGATTGGAATACTGCTGACCTCTGCAGTAAGAACAGACTTGTTTATTGGGACATTGGACAGTAAAATGAGAGTTTTATGAAACACATTATTTACAAGGAATGGTTGAGTTGGAGAAATTCGAGATGTTCTGACTCAGTGGGGTAGTCTGTTTAATACAAGCACCGTGAAACAGGATGAAATCAATTACATCACAACACTCTGAGAAGAAAAACAAATCAAAAAGTAGGCCCTGTCAAATTTTGAATTTTAATCGCATGCTCAATGAAAATATTATCGTCAGCGAGTATAAAGATCTCATTATCAGCGATGCAAGTGAAAAAACCTTATAAATGTAAAATGATCCAGAGTGACAAAAGCTAAAAGAAGGCAAACAAGAATATAATGACGATTTTGGTAAACATGGTTAAACTTTAAGTTACTTTCATTATCAACAATTAATCTTGCACTGCATTATGCAGAGAAAAACTGGTTGCGAAGTCGGTCAATTTGACCGATCTGTAGAGAAAATCTTTAAAAATCTATAATAATGAAAGCAGATTTTGACTTGAATTTCCTTGTACATAGGCCCTAGGTTCTTAGTTACACTACATTGATGCCTATCCCAACATTATAATATTATGCTAAACAAATTGCACTTGAATAGTCAGGAATGTGTAACTTCCAATTGTGGTAATATTAAAGTCAATTATGCATTTTACAGTGTAACTTTAAATTTTAATGTTGAAAGTCGTGTATTGGTGTGTTATCTCTGTTTTCTTGTTTGTATTATATTTGGCACTGTCATCTCTATTTTATTTTACATTTATAAAATTATTTTTCTCACTTGTTTCTAACTGAAAACTATTGTATTCTAAGAATACGTGTTACATAATTTAATTTTATGTACACTGATATTTTATACTCCTTCTCTTCATATACAAAAATACGGTTGGTTCACTAAATACACCGATTGTATAGTGTACAAAACATTAAGAATTCTACATGTTATAATTGTCTAATGCTCATCTATTGCATAGATCTGTAAATTTAAATATTGTTTTGGTTTTAATTTCCTTAACAGATTTTACTTATAATTTAGCCACGCATATTTGAAAATAACGTTCATTTTTTATCTCACAAGATTTTTTTACAAATTAGGAAGATAAACTCTTTTGCCAATGAGATTATTATTTCGTTTGCTTTGCAGAACATTTTTTATTATTATGTTAATGTACATACGACGCTTTGTAAAAAATCTGTACATGATGGAGAAAAATAAATTTTTGGAATCAGTGTACAAGAACTACTGTAGAACATGTAACAATTTTGAAACAATAAAATCATCACAGGTCTGTGTTATTGACTAGTAATTTTTGTTTTACTCTGTACTTAAATTTTTTAAAGAAACATTAAATTTCTCTGAAAAAATCTAACTTAAAGGGGTAAAGATAACATTCTTTACACTAGAACTATCATTTTCTAAAATTACTTTTGATGTTATGACTAAGCGATGAATTCTTGCACTGCTCAAAAATTAGTGATAGATTAGTTGTAAGAGTTATCTCAACCGAAACAAGCAGAAGAAAGATAAACATTGTGTTGGGTTTATCGCTTTCTATTTTGGTATCTTAGCAATAATTCCCTGCCTTGTTTTGGGGTTTGTTTTGCAGAAAACAAATAAAATGAGTGTAAATAGTATTTTAAATTTAAAATCACTGTCATTATTAATTTTTAGCGTGCATATTTTTATTTTTCATTTTGAAAACCTTGAACATCCGTGTTTATAGAGGCCTGGCATGGCCAGGTGGTTAAGGCACTCGACTCGCAATCTGAGTGTCGCTGGTTCGAATCCCTATAACACCAAACATGCTCGAGTTTTCCTCTGTGTGGCGTTATAATGTGATGGTGAATCCCACTATTAATTGGTTAAAGAGTAGTCCAAGAGTTACTGGTGAGTGGTGATAACTAGCTGCCTTCCCTCTAGTCTTACACTGTTAAATTAGGGATAGCTCTTGTGTAGCTTTGCGCAAACTTCAAAAGAAACCAAACCCTGCATATAGAACTTACCAAAACTACGATAAAAATCAATATCACGAATAACGCATGAAATAAGACGTATTCTACAAGGATATTCCTGTTTTAGAAAAGTGTGTTTAAGAACTTGAATTGGTATTTTCATTTCAAATTATGGTAGCTCCATGTAATTATATATAATATCACAATGTTCAAAATTAGCATATTTCACCATCATGCCATTGTGATTCAGAAATTTTCAATTAATATATACACGAAGAAAACGCTTCAACATTTCTGTAAATAGTAAGCATGATGGGGAGAACTTAACATTCGATTCTGCCAAAAGAAACCCCTGAAAGAGCAGATCGTAGTTCAACTTCCACTGGGAAATCAGTTTAGAAGAAATAAAAGAGCTGACACAATTCTGTGAAGTAGGTCGATCACTATTTGAATATTAAAATAACGCGTTTAGATATAATGTCAGCGGAATATGAAGCAATCTTTGCATGACTACGTAGATACTTTGATCTGAAACAACTGTGAAAACACTTATTGTGAGTAGCAGGTAATGTTTAGGATACCTAGAAAACAAAGTCGACTTTATAATTCTTATAAAGTCTGTAAAACGATTTAACTAGTAAAAGTTCGGAAGACAGGCCAGTCATATTTAGTAGCTAGCGGTGTATTCACATACTGTAAAATGTTAACAGCTAATGAGTAAAATCTTTTTGCTTATTTGTTTAATTTTCGCACTACGCAAATCGTGGACTAACTCGTTAACCGTGTCTAATTTTGAAATGATAAACTACAGGGAAGGCAGGATGTCAACATCGAGTTAGTGGACCATCTCTTGGGATATTTATGAAACATTTACCAAGGAATAATGGGA
The DNA here is from genome assembly GCA_011833715.1 of Carcinoscorpius rotundicauda. Taxonomy (NCBI): domain Eukaryota; kingdom Metazoa; phylum Arthropoda; class Merostomata; order Xiphosura; family Limulidae; genus Carcinoscorpius; species Carcinoscorpius rotundicauda. The sequence goes on from CM022404.1 coordinate 26,763,034, forward strand.
TTTACATTTATATTATAATCAATACATAGAAAATGTTATACTCACAGAAACAGTTTAGTTAGTATATCCAAAACTATAATCAATATTAATGCAACAAGTTGAGAACGTCCAATATCACAAAACCGCTTCGAATACTTTGCAAAATTTAACGAGTCTGTGTTTTCCTACCCAATACCATGGCAAGAAATTTTACGAAAAAGCTCTTTATGTATAGGGTTGGCCAAAATGTTTGCTTACTGTTCTATATTGGTGTTACTACTTGGTGTTACACGTAGTAGTTATTGACTAAATGTCTGAGTAGTAACAGTGAAGGTATCGTATGATCGGATTTTATGTAAATTCATGCTTCTTCAAATGCCAGATGTTATTGGGCGTTGATTTGCGGAAACAGTATGAAGAAAATGACTATTGCCAGAATACTGGAGTACCCTTAGTGTACTTATCCAGAGTTCTGAAACGTCATTGGACTACAGGATACGTTCTTCCAGAAAAGACTACTGGTAGGAGCCAAAAAAGATGACCATATTTTGATCAGATTAACACTTCATGGTTAATAGAAGTCTAACAACATCTTGCGACAGAAATGGCATAAAAACATTTATTCCAGGTTATACAGAAAAAAACAGTAAATAGGAGAATAAACAAACAAGGTTATTTTGCTAGAAAAGCTATATGCAAGTCGATATTAACCACAATTTACCACCATAATCATGAGAGTTGAGCCAGACTTCGTGATGTGTCTTTTTTCTGGCTTGTTGAGGATTATGGTAGGATTCGGTTTCGTCGTTTGCCTATTGAACAGCTGATAACACACAGAAGGTGGTGCAGTTCACGTCTTGGCTGCTATTTATCGTGGTGAAAAAGCCGCTCTTCATATTCTCCACGAAAACGACAGTTTCTCCTCCTACAGACACTGCATGGAGACAATATTTCTGTTATATGTTTATAAGTTTAATACCAGATTTTATCATTTGAATTAAACAAAATAGCGCTTCAGAAAATCTTCAGTCTAATATTGTTCAGCACAATTGAGTAGTTCTGCTACTTATCTTGAATCCAAAATTTATAAGTTAACACGAATATGTAAAAATATCTGCACTTTACATAACTTTTATTATCATTTTCCAGGGTTTTTTACAGCAAACGTAAATATAATTTTAAGCAGGATCATAGTTAACACTAAACAGTGCATGAGAAAAGGGATATTTTTCCAAAGAAAATGTGCAAATCTTTTCTTCTATACAAAGAATTTTTAAAACTTCAAATACATTAGACTCTTTAGATTTTTTAGAATATTAGGTTGTCATTCAACCCTCTTTTCGGCTTGGTCCCTGCTTTATACAAGGGTGGAAATGCATAAAATTCTTAAATGACTTCGAACTTAGTGATTAGCTTCAGAGCTTACAGTAGTTAAAAATTGAAATTTAGTACATCAGTGGATGGAGTACAGACATCCTATTGTACTGCTTTGTGCATTACGAAAAACATGAAATATACTGCAAATATAACGTATAGTAGTTAAGGATTAGCTTTACTCACCATGAACCTAAAGGCTACTTAGAAACGTATTTCCACAAGTCTGTTTGTAATTAAGCACAATGCTATATTATGGACTATACGTGCTTTGTCCACCAAGATTATCGAAACCCGATTTCTAGCGTTGTAATTACACAGACATTCTGATGTCCCACTAGGGGACTTCTAGAAGTCAAATTTAAACCACATAAACGAAACATTAAAAATATTTGCGGGTGTTTACTATGATTAAACATTTTGAGCAGTTGACTGTAAATTGTTAAATGCCCCTAGTGACTTTATGGCAAGGCTACATGCTTCAGAGTTAGGCTTGTAGTTTAATAGCAACCAAACTTAATCTTTGTAAAATAATTCTCACATCTACCGTCTAACTTTGGACCTAACAGTTCATCGTACAAGCCTAAGAAGAGGTAGATTGTGTTCAATTTCAAAGGGAGAGAAGGGTTTTGAAGGTGAAAAATAATAGGCTTTTTAAATAAAACTTAGTTTTGAGATTTCTTGGAAAGTTCAAAGTGTTTGGCACAAGGAATTAAATATTAATCGTTAGTTATAAAACATTTCTTATAAAGTTCATTTAATTTTGTAACATGTAAAAACTGATGCGCAAAAAAATCAGTCCGTGTTGATACTTTAAAAAAACAACATCTGTTTCACTGCAGTGCTTCCCAACAGGCTTCCCACAAGGATGGAACCTCAAATTCTAACGTAATATGGCTGAGGTAAGCACTTAATGCTGAGTTACCAAGGAACTGCTTTAAAAAGCTTTGAGTTATTTTTGAATAAAAAAATACTTAAATGTTTAGAAATAAATTTGCCAACTGGATGCATAGTGTAAAGTACAGGTTTCGTTGGTGTCAGTATATTCATAAATATTAGCTTTTTAAACGTTTGAAATAATAACCAATCGATTTTCATTTGATCAGAAATCATGTTTCAGTACTTTGCTTTTCTGATGAACTTACTGCCGAACAATGAAAGTTACTTCCACAATTGCAGAACGACTTCTTGACGATGTAATCTCGTTAATATTCAAGACAAGCACCAAATGATATTAAGCGAGTGATCAGTGAAACATTTCTGTATTCAGTAGAAGGAAGGCATGGGCAATTTAATGTGGAAAAAATAAGGGAAAGGAGGAGACGAAGAAATGACAAGAAAAAAAAACATAAAGCAACAAATGACCAGACGAACATCATCCATCACAACCGACATTAATGCAGCATGAAGGCGGGAAACAACTCGTGCGGACGAAGGTATCTACGTCATTGCTTGAGCCAAAGTAGAGACCAGCCCATTCTCTTAAACGTATACAGTGGACCGGAAATCGGTTCCCATGTGCCAGCGTGTGCAAGCGCTCACGGGTAATCAGTCTGGTGCCGGTCGTGTAGTTGAAGTTTCTAGCGACATTTGAAATTCTATTCTCTCTCATCTGAATTTAATATGGCAGCGAGACGGTGCCAAACCCCAGTGATCATTATTATATTATTTATCCAGACATCAATCACAAAGCTCTATGAAGGCTGAGAAAACCACATTACTGGCTTGCTTGCTGACTTCGGAATGAGGGCCACAGCCTGCTGGTCCATCAGCTTGGAAAAACTTTTCTTTTCTTTCGAAAAGTATGATGAAATAACTTGTTGCAAGACAATCCAGTCTCCTCTTAACCAAGAAATCACTACACTATAATTTTTAATACAGTTGTAAAGTTTAGTTCATTACACTAAGTCTTCGTGCCAGCAATCATTAAAATTTAACATTGGTTAATATGGACACAAAATATTCACAATATACTAGATAATGGAAACAAAGTTTACGCTTTCAACCTTTTCAAAACGAAAAAAAAAAAATCATATTTTTAATATTAACAAATATATGAAAAATAAATATTCGTAGTAAAAAATCAAATGTTAAAAAGAGTCCATCTTCGAATTTTCTATTTTCACTCGGTCATTTGAAATTCCAGCAGACGACTAACCTTTACCATAATGGGTTGTGGTTCGAATGAAGAAACGATTCAGAAAAAGAGGGTACTTAAATACCAAACAACATATTAACTAAAGAAAATAGAGTAGTGTCCTCTGTATATCGGTAACGGCTAATATTCGAGAAGATATGACAGTTTTTGTTTTTATAATAGTTAACTTTATTCGCACTGACCACGAAAAATATTTAAATATACTTGTGCACGTCAAAAATTAAAGAAAGGTAGATTAAATAATAATAATCAAAATACGACCCGAAATATTAGAACTGAATAAATTTAAACTTTAGCAATGAATCATTAAAGCACTGATTAAAACAATCATGTAACATAGATTCAAACGTCTACAATAGTAATAGTGTTTTGCCAAAATAAGGAAATTAAAAACACCTTGAGACAGGACATATTTCTATTTTCTTATATAAATTATAGGTTTTGAATCTAAGGACGCAAGCACTTAGTCTATTAAATGAGTTAATAATTACCTCTTATAAAGCAGTGTGTGCAATAAGCATCTAATAAAGTCATTATGTGGATTTAAAAACAAAAGAATGAAATAAGGACGTTATATACCATTGTTCTTTATACAGTTTTTATTTTTTAATAGGTAATCTCAGCTAGCATAAATAAAGAAACAAACTCATTTCTAGTGGAAAGACTACGAATCGTAATATTATGCAAAACGCTGTTCAATCTAACTTCTAGCTATCGTAACAATACCTCGATTTGAGTTTGAAAAATTAAAAAAACCTTATATACCCATTTTCTGACGAGCTTCAGAACACAAATCGTCAACTTTGCTACCAGGCATTGTAATAGTATTTATAGCACATTAAAAACCGAGTTTCGATACCCGTGGTGGGCAGAGCACAGATAGCTCATTGTGTAGCTTTGTGTTTAATTCAGAACAAACAAACAAACAAACAAACAGTGTTTATAGTTTAAAAGAAACATTGCAAATGAAAAAAGTGTGAAAGAGCAAGTTTATGTAGCTCTTGAAAGACCTTTTAGCAGATGTTCGGCATAGACAGGTGATTAAGATGCTCAACTCGTAATCTGAGGGTGGCAGGTTTGAATCCCTTTCCTGTCAGACGTGTTCGCCATTTTAAGCCGTCGGGCGTTATAATGTAACGCTTAATCCCACTATTAGTTGGTAAAAGATTAGGGAGGGCTAGTGCATATAGCCCTCCTGTAGCCTTGCGTCAAATTAAAAACAATAAATCAAATCCTTTTGGTGAAAAATGTTACACATGTCTTTTGGGTAATACTTATAGGTTTATGTATGTATATTTAATTTGGACTAATTTTTACTTTTAATGCCATAAGTGATTGTATCTCATGTTTGAAGACGAAACGTTGTAATAAAAAGTAAACGTGCAAGTCACACCAAAGATGTTTGGAAAACTATATATATATGTGTGTGTGTGTGTGTAGATTTATATGTGTATGTTTATGTTCAATAATTATGTGCGAATAATCAGAGTATTTTATACGTAATGATAATCACGAGGATATTTACATATGCGCGGTCTTATAATTTAAATTTAAAAGAAAATTCTGTATTTCATTAATATCTGGTATTTTCAATTTAAACTACGCTTTATCTGATACTCGGAACAAACGGCCAGGCCAGAGATATCTAAGAGAACGAGACTACACTCAACCGAATGTCAAAATTGGTTGTCACAGTTTTAGCTCCCTTACTTGGGACCTGCATGTGGTCTGATGGTTAGCGTAACTGACTTTGAATTTGAAGATACATGACTCGTGTCCACTACTGAAAAAAATATGCAATACCTTGTGTGATTATAAGAACGTCTGTGACATCCAAATGTTTGGTTAAAAAAGTAGCCCGAGAGTTGGCAATGGGTGTTGTTGAAAAACTGCCTTCCCGCTAACGTATAAGCTCAAAAATTAGGAACTGATACGTACAGGTAGCCCCATGAAAAATTCTAAAACACACGAATTATAACACTTCCATACATAAAGTGTGGAGGGTGTCCAGCAGCGTGTCACGTCTCGAGCGTTACACCTTTCGATCTACAGTCAGAAACGCTAACTACTGTGTCACGCTCAGCATTGAATATGTTTTGGAATGTAAGTATTTCGGACCCAAAATATTAAAATTGTACAAGTTTTTTTAAATCTTATAATGAATAGTTAAAGCACTTATTACAACAAAAGACTCGTAATTTGAGGGTTGGGGGTTCAAATGTTCATCGCACCAAACATGCTCGCCCTTTGAGCCGTGGGGGGGTTATAATGTGACGGTCAATTGTTGGTAAAAGATTAGCCCAAGAGTTGGCAGTGGGTGGTGATGACTAGCTGCATTCTTCTCCCTAGCTGTCCCTAATTTAGCAGTGTAAGACAAGAGTAAAGGCAGCTCGTCATCACCACCCACCGCCAACTCTTGGGCTTCTCTTTTACCAATGAATAGTGGGATTGATCGTCATATTATAACGCCCCCATGGCTGAAAAGACGAGCATCTTTGGTGTAAGGGGGATGCAAACCTGCGACCCTCAGATTACGAGTCGTACGCCTTAACCCTCCTGGCCATGCCGGGCTATGTTAATGAAAATATCTTTTCTTATAATAAGATTTTAATTTAGATAACGTATGCGCAACTAGAACAAAACATTCTGAAATGTATAAAAATCAATACAAAAATTAAGACTATTTAGTGTTGTTAATTATAATATAAATAAAATGAATTCATATAACGTCAAAATAAACTATATCTTTACAAAAAATAACATGAAGGAGTAAAAGTATTATATTCATAATTTTCATAATTTGATAAAATAAAAAGTATATCGATGTTTTTCATAATTTAATATTTTTTTGTTAATCAATGAGTTATCTTACACAGTAATAGATTAGCGTCAACTCTTTTGTCGTTTCTCTTTATGTTAAACTAAATATATAAAGCATTAAACCACTGGCTTGCTGGCTAGGGTGCTTAACTCGCAATCTGAAAATTGAGGTTTCTAATCCTGCTACCAGCAAACTTAATCATCTTTTTAGCGTTAAAGGCACTATAATGTGACAGTTAATTTCACAATTCCTTGGTAAAAGAGTAGCCCAGGAGTTGTCGGTTGGAAGTGATGATTAGCTGCCTTTCCGTTTATCCTTTGCTACTTTGGGACACTTAGTGCAGCTAACCCTCGTGTAGCTTTGCGCGATATTCAAAACAAATCTATTTTTTAAAAATTAGCATCAAAGATCGTGTCTTGAAGCACATATTTTAAAATATTTATACTTTATAATACTAAAACTTTTCTGTCTTTCAAGGTGAGTTTGGTTCTAGTTATCTATACAATGTAAAATACAATTGTTGAGAATATACATCACAAAATCTTTGTGTAAGGTCCTTTCAGCCAAATTCCTTACATAAACATCTGCGCAATCTATTCATACAACCTTTAAAAAGAATCTATGTAAAAATTCAGCCATATACTTAAATATTTTGTTTGATGCGTGTGCAGCGATTTTGAAGTGTGACACTTCACTCATCACTCTTAATATCTAAACCTCCACAAGATGTGGTCTGGTGTAGAATTATGGTCAGCATTGTTTCATTTAAAATAAACTTTAGAATATTGATAAAGAGCTTAAGACTTCCTAAAATTTAGGTGTGTCACACAGTAATCATAACAGAAAAACTTGTGGCAAAAGTGATTTTGATTCACAAAAGTTAAAATATTTACTTTAGAACGCTTAGTTGAAAAAGCAATTCACTTTCACAATACTTTAAGAGCTATGGTCTAGAGCTCATGGTAAAGTAGCTGGATTCCACAAGATCTGAAAAGATAGTAATAAGAATTTCTTGTTAGAATGATTTGAATCGGTAACATGCCATTCGATCTCATGACATAATTGGTTTGGTTCCACAACATATGAAGTATGAAAGACAGCTCGTTGTAAAATTATTTTATTTGTTAAAACATCTGGAAATCTGATGAAAAGATCAGCATAAGTCGATTTGGTTGGAGAAAATAAATCAAGGAGCATCGAAGAATATGTCATATAAATTATGGGTAAACTCCTATCAATATATTTATGAATTAAACCTATATCTAAGAAACTCTGAATTAATCAACACACGTTCCTGACATTTTGCGAGCGTGCCTTAATAAGGTTTAAACAATGTGTGCTAAAAGGATTTTCTTCATAAAATATCCTGACGATACTGATTAAAGCTACAAGATTTGAGAGCCCATTGGGAATACTTGGATTTCAAATTTAGTTACTTAATTTCTTTGGTGTATTTGCGGTAAATAATCACTAGATATTTATGGAAGTTTGTCTGGCCAAGTAGACGATTTCAGAATATAATTTGTGACATTACCAAACCTGTAAGTAATGTGAAAGTTTTTCAAATGTTCACTTGAATGGACATGAATTGGCTGAAAATAAATAAGTTTGTATTCTCAACTTCTTAAAGTTGCAAGTGGTGTTCACAAAATATGGATATTGTTTGTTTGTTCATAAGCACAAAGCTACACCACGAGTATCGAAACCTGGTTTCTAGCAGTATAAGTCCGCAGACATACTGCTGTATCACCGGGAAGAGGGACACAAAGTATAGAAGGTTGTAAGCGGTTGGCCACAAAATATATAAGGAGGTGGTCATAGAACGTGCGAAAATGGTAAATTAGTAGTAACAAAGCATGTGAAAGTTGCAAGCGGATAGCCGCAAAGTGGATGAAAGCTGTATGTTGTTACTCTCAGAGGGTGTCATCGAGGACAAAAAACTGATGATAGAAGAAACTGAGAGCATCAGAATATCAGCACTTTACATTCCTAGCATTAAGCTATCTTCCTGTGCACGCGTCACCATTGAAACGTGTGAGAAAGTTATATCAAGCTAAACACTTGCTACATGAGGCTGCAATGTGCGTGATATAACTAAATTGTTAAATCTTCAGCGTGGAAATTCAATGAACGTGAGTTGCAAGCTCATTTTACTGTTATGTTACATAACATAAAGTACTCGATTCTGATGCTTCGAGTAATAAATTTTCTGTGAAGTCCTGTAATTTTCTAGATTTTATTAAGCACACTTCTAATTACTTCCAGCACGTTTAAAGCTTTATATACTCACTCAGTTCGTGTTGTTTAGTAATTATAAGAGGCCGTAAATAGAATATTTGATGTCCATCTTAGATGGATTTGTAAAGGTATATGCATACATATATAATCATATTTCATTTGAAACATTATATAAACCATGCACGGAAACATCAAACTGTTATGGGTACGTTCCCGTACAACACATTGTCTGCGTATACAAGTTTCACCTCAAATAAAAAAAAATATACGTGGAAAGATCGAAGGAGTCGATTTTCACGCCCAGACACCCTTTAGAGCAACAAGGACCTCATTATGCAGATACAATGAGAGGCTCTGGTCGGTAATAACGCCTCTGGTTGACGTAGAACAGAGTTCAAGCCCGCTAGGCTATAATTTCCCTCCCTAATAACCTCCACCTTCCATCAGTGTACGGCAGTGGACGATACAGAAGCTTTAATATACAGGCAACATGGTTCATTTCAAGCGCCGTCTAGAGGAAACAAATTCGGCATGCACGTGTTTGGTGTGAAGAAATTAGAGCCTTTCCACTTATTGATAAATGGTCTGAATCTGTTGTGATCGTTCTGAGCGAAACTAGTGAGGGTTTTTATGGGTTGAAACAGGAGAAAAAGGGTTTTCGTGAACAGACTGACCAGTGCAGTAGCACGCAAGAGAGAGATCAAGCACGTGAAGTATTTGAAAATAATTTTCCACTTAAGCTCACGCCTTTGAACGTTTAATTCACTCTAAAGACTCAAATCGTCGAATTTTGCATAAAGAGTTATGTAATCTACCTTTATAACGATCCATTAAAGCGTTCGCCACCAACTTCAAAATTCAATACATACTTTAACATTGTGGTTTTAAAAATATTCAGAAATTAAACAAATTTCCTCGTAAAAATTACACTTCACACGAAACATCGTTGATAAAAGATATGTTCTCTGAGCCTGTCGAAATCTATTTATCCCAAAAATTAAACAACAATTTATAACTGTTTGTTTCACTGTAGTGAAACATCTTATTGTCAAGCATGAGGAGAGAAGCTTGTATCTCTTGTGATTTTTTTTTGTTAGGTGTACCGCCACCAATATTGTGAACAGCATATACAGTGTTAGAGTTCTTCAGCTTTAGCTTTCATTATTAAAATGAATTTACACCATATAACATTGTTTCACTACAAGGAGATGAACAATAAATGGATTGTACGCTCTAAACAAATGCTTTTATTTATCTATTTAGTTTGCTCATTTGACACGCATCTACTTTATTTGCTAAATTATTTTTTTTTGCCAATCAAGTAAATATGACGTAGAGATCTAAACTATTTTCCGATTAGCTATTCTTGCTGCAACAGACTAGTTTCGTCGAATTCACGACTCCTTGTGCTGCTTGAAAGAGTGGAATAAATATTTTAAACCAGTATTGTTTCATTCCAGACCGTAGGGCTTGTGAGCCAACGGAAGTTTCTTTGTATAATGGACGAGTAGGTGTAAATGTTTCTGCTGTGAAAAGGATTCCAAAACGGAAGGGTATCAAATAATGCTTGCCAAATGTTAAGAGCTTTATAAGTCAGGCGCGAAAGGAAGATATAAGAAATAAAGAATACCTTCAAGTAGGATGCATATACGGAGATAATATCATAGAGATATCAGAAAGTCCTGCATTAGCTCCTGGAACAAACATTTCGTACATGTTGAAGAGATCTTCAGCTGGAAGTAAAAACGTTCCCAGAGGATGAATTGGATGGTTCAGCAAGTCACTGTGAGTGATGAAGAAACATGTTGTTGTTTTTTAGCGCGAATTTCACGAGGGCTATCTGTTTCTAATTTAACAATGTAGTGTAAGACTAGAAGGAAGGCGGCTCGTCATCACTATCCACTTTAAACTTTTGGGCTACTTTTTACCAACAAATAGTGGGATTGACCGTCATATTATAATGCTCCCATGACTTAAAGTGCGAACATTTTTGGTGCAATGGGGATTCGAACCTGGAACCCTCAGATTATGAGTTGAGTGCCCAAACCACCTGATCGTACAGTGCAGAAGGGCGTAACATATATTTCATACGAAGAATCTTAAGATGATAACAAGTGTTAAGACATATGGTGTGAGTGTACAACTCTTGAGTTGACGACAAAACGGAAGATATGGAACTCGAGCATCACAACTCTTCCATAAAAATAAGAGCCAGACATCCACGAGGTTTGACCACAGGTAATTCAAAACGTAACGAAGACCATATAAGAACGTAAAAGACGTTTTGATTTGTTTGTTTGGAATTAAGCAAAAATCTACACAATATCTGTGCTCTGCCAACCACGAGTATTGAAACCCGGTTTCTAGCGGTGTGAGTCGGAGACATACTGCTGTGTTACTGGGAGACAAATACAGAAGAAAAAATGAATTAAAACTTTAACTAATTTTAGTGAGACATTTCAGCAGTTTAGTTCATTGTACGAAGCAAATAAGTAGGTTTTCCTGCATTGGTAAAATGTAACCATTTTATTTAGTTTAAATGTATAGTAATTTATTCAACCTCAATAACATGAAACACTGTATGTGTTTATATAACATGTGACATATCGTCGAATTTAACAATCTATTATTATTCAGCAGATGTTATCCAATTATCCAAACATCTTTTATCCAACATCTAAGGTATTTTAGACGTAACGAGTAAAGAAAAAATAAAAGGTACTAAAGTTTTTTATTATTTGGTGTATATTAAAATTTGCAAATATTGAAATTTAGAGAAATGAAAAAAAATTAAAAAGTCCTTTTATATCGTTCATTTTCTGTACAAAGTTTAAGACGAAAGTTTCATAGAGTAATATTTATTCTGCTCGCCATGACCAGGTGGGTTAGGGCGTTTGACTTGTAATGTAACGATGACGGGTTTACATCCCCGTTGCACCAAACATGCTTGCCCTTTCAGCTATGAGGACGTTATAATGTGGCGGTCAACCTCATTATTTGTTGGTAAAAGAGTAGCCCAAGAGTTAGCAGTGAGTGGTGATGACGAGCTGCCCTCCCTCTAGTCTTACACTGCTAAATTAGGGACCGCTAGAGCAAATAACCCTCGTATAGCTTTTCGCGAAATTAAAAAACAACAACAAAATAATATTTATTCTAACAGTTTGTTTTGGATCGATAACACTGCACAACGAAGGTTTTGCTTCTTGAACACTGCTGGATGTTCCACATAGATTTTTGGCTGCTGATCACGAAAATCACATCCAAATTTGCCCATCACGTACCGTTATATCGAAATCTTCAGTTTTACCAGAACATTTCTACAATGGAAAAACAGTATCAGGGCAACTGGAATCCGTCAATGCTTGCTGACTACTGTTGGACACTGCAACGTAATGCACCGTACATCGAATACAAACGAAAATCAGGAGCATAACACTGTAATTATGTTGAAATTAATAGCGTATTAGAAACAAAAACACAATTAAATACGTTATTGTCGGTAAACAGTTAACTGTCTATTTCTCAGACTTCCTACGTGATGAAGCAAAACCAAAACTATATTTGTGCATACCCACCAGGTACCTGTCACAATCAGCAAAAACTTTTCAGGAAGCAAAAAATTGTTGTGCAGTGTAATGTTCTTGCTTCATATTTATGAAAATATTTGAAGTAAATACTCTCCGACACATCACCAGGTGACTGAAATATTTTTGTTTATTCTAAAATAATAATAAAACACACACACAAATATATATATATTATCTTTATCATGTACAACTATAACTACCTGAGTAATTTCTTCACAAAATTTATGACAGTCAATGCAGTATTAAAACAAATACATAAAAATATGTAATTGTAATATATTACCAATAGTGTAGATATTTTAAAGCGACTTGGAACAAGCCTGAGCAGATTCGTAAATTCCATAAAATTGCAAAAATGTTCGTTGATTTCCATGTTGTGGAAGTACTTAACAGCTCACACCATAACAGGTTTAATCAAGCAATTTCCCAACATAATTGAATCTCAACCACTACCGTATCTGTTACATACCAGTCAAAATAAAGATCTCTGGAATAGCCGAAAGGTCTCATCGGCACTGAATATACAGTCATTTTTTATTTTCATTGTTATTAATAATTATACGTAGTATTTCCACATTGAAGGAGCTTTTCGCTCAACACTGTGAAATGTTGAGAAGTGAGTTTGAACACTTTAATGGCCAAACTTTCCACATCATAACTGAGCGCAGGAAGCCAGTTCGTAAACAGGGGTTAAAACTCTCTGAATAGTTGGTAAAATTAAATTATTCACATACTAGCGTTAATATTGGTTACTTAGAGATTTCTTTAATGGCCACATTTTAAGATTTTTATAAGATATTTAAGCTTATTCAGATAGATTACACTTCTTACATATTTTCTATCAGATATTTATAGTGTGCACAAAGTATTGTGTAAACCTTTATTAAACTATACGGAGAAATGATTAAAAACGTTAAGAGGGGGTTTCACACATAGATGTTTAGAGCTGCATGTTTACTCTTCATCGGAATTAAATGTTATTAGTAGTCTGAATGTAAATAACAAACTTTGTAAATCTTTTAAGTATGAGCTCTTAAATGAGCTGTAACCTTCAAAATATATTGTGCTATTAGTTTGTTTCTCCCTGCTCTAAACCTCTTATAGAACCTTATACTTTGAATGATGATTCTATGAAATCCGGGGCATTCTTATCAAGTTAGTCGCACACGTTACACAATATGGACGCGAAAAACGGAACATCAAACAAATTATTGCATCATATGGGGCATTTTTATATTTTAATCTCTGCATTTGCATTAATCAGTAACTTGAATCGAAAAAATAATGGCTCCCCGGTGTGTGAGCGATAAGTTTACATATTTATAACGTGTAGAACCAGGATTCGATACCTCGCGGTGGGCAGAACACAGATCATCCATTGTGTAGCTTTGCGCCAGAAAAAAATATAGTAATGAAATATTTAAGAAATTAATATAAAATAAATAATTATGTGTTTATAAGTAAAGTACTTTTGCATAGTTTAATTTCTGTTTTCGTTTTTCGCCATAATAATTTACAAAAACTATCATTCGTGTCGTTCTAGCGCTTATAAATTAAATGCGTGTTCGAAAGTTTAGCTTGAATGACAAAAAGATTGCTCTTTGAATTATGTAGTTTTAACTTCTCTGTTAAAATACTAGTGGCATAATTAGCTCGTAAGCCGAATAAGTAATTTTTATTTCTTACGAATCAGATATACGAGACGAGACGTTTGGACTTGGCGTGGTCTTGTAGATATGGTGATGGACTAGCAATCTGAGGCTCAATTTTTAAGTTCGAATAGTCGTCGCTGAACATGCCAGCTTTATATGGTTGCTGACTGGGTTAGTCACTCCGATATAAAAAATTATTGACTTATAAAATTACTAGTTCAAACTAGTTGGGACTAAGATCGAAACGATTGTTTGTTTTGTTTTTTGTTTTTTGAATTAAGCACAAAGCTACACAATGGGCTATCTGTGCTCTGCCCACCACGGGTATTGAAACCCGGATTTTAGCGTGTAAGTCCGCAGACATACCGCTGAGCCACTGGGGGGCAAGATCGAAACGAAAAGAAATATGTATATAATACGTTTATTTCGGAAATTCGGAGAGTAAATATCAACTCATTTTTTATTGTTTTACTAAATACTTTCAAACGTAGTAACATAATTAATGTTATACATTCTTTTACTTAACAATAAGCAGTGACATTGGTGTTAACCTCAGTTAAGCCAATTTCAAGCCAAGATGGTGACCATTAGAAGTGCAAATGTATGTGTTTATCATATCTGGAATAGAAAAATTTTACTTATTTGTTTTTAGAACACTTCCCCCTTCCCCAGTGGCAGAGAGACATGTATACGCTAGAAACCAGGTTTCAGTACCAATGGTTGGCAGCTTTCTACCTAATTACAAAAAAATAGATAAAATCAAGTTTTTAGAATATAATTTGGATGAAAAAAGAAAGCATTTATATTGTCGTATTTCAAAACAGCGACTCATTGAACAGAATGTAGACACAAAATTAGTATGATATCAATTTTAACCAATCACTAGCTTCTTGTTATTTGTCCAGCACCGGAACGAATATGTTATTCTAATTTCGGCATCTGATTTGTTTGTTTGTTTGTTTTGGAATTTCGCACAAAGCTACTCGAGGGCTATCTGTGCTAGCCGTCTCTAATTTAACAGTGTAAAACTAGAGGGAAGGCAGCTAGTCATCACCACCTACCGCCAACTTTTGGGCTACTCTTTCATCAACGAAAAGTGGGATTGACCGTACATTATAACGCTCCCACGGCTGGGAGGGCGAGCATGTTTGGCGCGGCTAGGGCGCGAACCCGTGACCCTCAGATTACAAAGCGCACGCCTTAACGCTCTAGGCCATGCCGGGCCTCGGCATCTGAATAATGTATCATTCACACCAGCTAGCACTATCATATGTTAGTCGTGTGGCGTAAAAGATGTATTCTAGTTATGTTGGAAAGTGCCATAAAAGAATATGTTATATGAGAATAGCATCTCACTGTCCTCACCTTTAAATGAAACTGGAAACACCACATTGGGTGATAGGCGGTTGTAGTGTCACAGGAGATCCACAGGAACGAGACCTTTTATACCACATGCTATGAATAGTTTGATCCAGACCAGAGTGTTATGATGGAAGCGGACGTACCCACAAACGTCTTAACAAGTTTGATCCAGACCAGAGTGTCATGATGGAAGCGGACGTACCCACAAACGTCTTAACAAGTTTGATCCAGACCAGAGTGTTATGATGGAAGCGGATGTACCCACAAACGTCTTAACAAGTTTGATCCAGACCAGAGTGTTATGAGGGAAGCGGACGTACCCACAAACGTCTTAACATACGACTTAATTTGTTTATGTTCCAGCAGAGAAATCACGAAGATGGACCTAAGGCTACGCAGAAGTTATGAACAAAAATACAGCATGGTATGAAGCTAGCTTCTCCTGCTTAAATCTTATCTAGAACTGATTTGTTTGGAATGACAGTAACAGCAAGGCGAATGGAAACATTTCCCTTCCTTAGTTCCTTATTTGTTGTTCAAATAGTCTTTAGGCAAATTTTAAAGTAAGGGATTTGCAAAACATAAACGTAGAATTGCAAAACTCTTTATGAATGAAGCAATGGATGGACTTGATGGTGCTTATTCTCTATTCTAATGCTACACTATTCACACGCGTCCTACTTGCTCAGAAGACGAAAGTTTTCTGTGGTGCATAGAGCTGAAACTTGCCACAAACTGACACCTACTCATCTACAATATGTGATTCAAGTATCAAACATATACTACACGGAAAACCATTCCAAGTCATATTTACCGTGTTAACACACACCTTTAGAGCATGGTACAATTAACGTGACGTGCAAAACATGTAATTTAATTTTATGAAGATAACATGGTAAGTATTCCTTATTTGTGTTAAAGCAATATGTCATTTTAGATCTTTACTGACACACGTTCTTAACTCAATTACGTATTATATAACGTGTAGTACTTTTGTTGCTTAATTTTTGTAAAATAAAATGACTGTCTTATAGTGGTTTAATCACGACTAAGGAATATGACGAAAAGTAAAATCAAGCATACAGACAAAGACTTTGATTCTAGCCTATCTACAAACATGGGTATTATTTTATTTTACGTCCTTTTTTATAGCTCATTAGTTTTACCTTTTATAATTAAGCCATATTCACAACAGAAAACATTTTAAAATATGCCATAAACTTCTGTGAAACAAAAACTGTATTGCACACAGCGCTTTGAAGAATAGGTCGTTGTAAGACTAATGGTCAAATCTCACTGTTCAATAAGAGTAACCCACAAATCGATGGTGTGTGCTGTTGAAGAAATTCCTTCTCTCTGGTCAGTCATTTCAAAAGTAGACACAATTAGCGAACACAGACTTAGTGTAGCTTTGCGAAAATGACGCTATGTAATACATACTTTATTCCCGGATAGTATGTGTTATTTCTTAATTGCTTATGTTCCAAAGTACAGAAAATGGCTTTTGTGACTTGGATAATGAAAGTTAGAAATTAACCTATTTTCTATGCAAAAACGGGCAAATTTGCACATTTTCATTTACATAAGGTCTGAATAAAACAACATACGAATCAAGATTTACATGTATTTATACTAAAGTTATACATAAATGACCAAAAATATTTAGAAGTGAGTAGTTTTTTCAGATTTGTGACTGTAATGTAAATCACTTTCACATATCATGTTTTCATTATACACTCTCAGGTCGCAAAAGCAAAGTTTGAAGAGAAAAATAGGTCTTTTACATTTTCTTTAGGCATAAAGCAATTGGGAAATAACTCTTTCTGCCCAGGAACAAGAAAAAGTAAAAATTTTGTTTTTGAATTTTGCACAAAGCTACACAAGAGCTATCTGCGCTAGCCGTCCCTAACTTAGCAGTATAACACTAGAGGAAGGGCAGCTAGTCATCACCATGCATTGCCAACTCTTGGGCTACTCTTTTACTAACGAATAGTGGGATTGACCGCAAAATTATAACACCCCCACGGCTGAAAGGGAGAGCATGTTTGGTGTGACGAGGATTCAAACTCGTGACCCTCGGATTACGAGTCGAACTCCTTAACCCACCTGGCCATGCCGGGTCAAAAATTGTGATACGTGTTGTAATGAAACAAACAAACGTTTGTTTATTTTTAAATTCGCGTAAAGTTGTACGAGTACTATCTGCAGTAACTGTGTATAATTCAGCAGCAAAAGACTAGAGGCGAAGGTAAATAGTCATCATCATCCACCACCAACCATTGAGCTAATCTTTTACTAATGAATAATGACATTGATCGTTACATTATAACACCCACATGGCTTAAATGTTGAACACGTTTGGTGAAACGAGATATGAACTAGCGGAACTCAGGTTGCGAGTCAAACATCTTAATCACGTGGTCAAGTTTGCGTATGTACTGGCGTATGACAAATACAGAAACGGGATTGTGGTTGTGATCTACCTTTCTTTTGTTGCTAGTAATCTATAAAAAACTCAGTCAGTATATTATTAATAACTAATATAAGAATATAATTACGCAAAAGCGATTGTAAACATACATCACTGTAGTGAAGTATTGCATCCTGTTCAAATACATGAATTCAAATCTACATTTAAACTTAGATATAACAGTAATTTCTCTTAATATTTTATGCACTACTAAAGCAACTAACGTAATGTTCTCTTGTAAAGATCCTGCGGCAATTCTATAATTTCAAAATGAATACATTGAAATAAAAGCTCATATCTATCTATCTATATATATATATACGTTATCTCTGAATTTTATATTCTCCAAACTAACCTACTTAAACAGTAAAGGTATAATGTTTTCGTGAGAAAATTTGTCATTTTCGCTTGTAGTACTTATTCCAATAAAATACTAGAAATCGATCATGTGGTTTTTCAGATTCAAATCACGCACATTAAATAGTGAAGAGTGACTGATGAGAGCACAGAAGTAGCCATCTTCTCTGTGCTATCACATACTCCACGTGTAAGTTTGTCACACGCAATATATCTTTCCCAACAGAAATTCACGTGGCGAAACTGTATCATGATAGATGAAGCGGACGACGAGAGAGAAACTGCGGTGTTCACTTGACGAGAAAGAAAGCCGCTACATAACTGGTACACTGGTTATTGGTCTGTGATTTAACATTAATCTCCAACTTCTGGGAAATTAAAGGACTGGTCTAACCGAGTGAAAATAGCCAAGAAGAATAATTTTAACTTACTGAGAGAATTTGGGTACTGCATCTCTTTACTTTCTTTATATTTTAGAAGGGACTCCAAAGAATTTTATAAATGCAAAACAAAGTCTACAGTAATATAGGTGGAGGCAAAAATTGTATAACTGTTTTTCTGTCAAGAGTTTTTAGAAGTTACTGACGTATTTTTGTGAGTAGGTTAGTTTATCTTCGTGGCAAGGTTCTTGTAGTTGGAAATTGAAAACTCTTCTGTGACTTTTTTACCTTTCTCGCTGTTTACCAAAACGAAATAAAAATATTTGCAGGAATCATGAATCTATAGATCTTTTTCTTTAATGATTGTCCTGACATAACCATGTGGTTAGGGTTTGTCCTTTCATCCATGAGGACGTTATAATGTAACAATCAACTTCATTATTCCTTACTAAAAGTAGCCCAAAAGTTGATGATGACTAGCTGCCTTCTCTCTCGTTATTCACTGCTAAATTTGGAACGGTTAGCGCAGATAGTCGTCGAATAGTTTGCGCGATATTCAAAAACGAAAACAAGCCTTTAGAAATGACACATCATTCTATGAGTATTCAATGTCTTATACATTACTTTATTCTCGCACATTAGTAAGTTTGCTTCTTTCGACAAACCAAGGCTTTACGTGAAATGAATATTTTCTTCAAAACATGTTTCGTTTTGAATCCGTTTACATAATGCACTTCAAACTATTCTGTATGTATTACAAGTCTCAAGGTGGACTGTCAGCTTATTAAGCTTTCCTAAGAACTGCATCTTTATTAAGAAGTATTCATAACAAAGACAGTTTACTGTATTTTATGTTTCTGATGGTATGAAATGAGTCCATGCTATGTCTATGACTCAAATAAGTGTTTTTAAAAGACATAGTTTTTAATATTTTAATACATATTTCTGGAAATTTAAAAGTTCGTAAAACGTTACACGACTTCGCTATTTATGTAAGACGTATTGAAGAGTCATAACAACCAATGGTAATATAATTAATTTATTTAAGTTGTAAATAGTCTGTTTTAAACTGAAATAACTTTCATCCTATTTCTCAATAAATGAATAAACAAGGTGAACAGTTTATCAGTTTTTAATGTTATTCGGCGTTTATTGTATTTTTCAACGTGGTGGTGAACAAGTTCAGAACTTCAGCTAGACTTTATGCTTCACATCTTCTTGTGATAACTGTAATAAACGCAGCTACGCTAAGTTTTATAAAAACAACAACCTAGTTATCATCATATTGCCTTCTAAGATTAAACACTTAAAATATTTTTCTCTTGTTCAAAATTTATAAAATGTAACACAAAAATGAGTTTATATTAGTTTGAAGATAAGAAAGGGTTTGTATTTTAGATAACATGAAATTTAATTTACAACAAGTTTTATTGATTGCTTTTTTGCGGAACTCAGATTCACTCAAGTCAGACATTGAAACTTTAACATTATACAACCACTTTTGCGACATTAGAATGCATAATGTATTCTTATGTTATGCGAATACCCGTACTAGAAGTTAGAGAATTACTACCATATAGCAATACTGAGAACATTACTGATATATTTAACTATTTCGTTCTATGCAAACGTTTCTAACAAATCCACTCCTTTTTCTTGACAGCCATGTTTCGTTACAAATTGATTTCATTAGGTAAATAATTTTAAATCCTTAAAATTCACAGCTTACCAGTTTATATTTGATAATAATTATATCACTTGGTAATTGTACGGGACATTATTTTATTCTACATGATCCACTCTTAGAATTTTGATATAAAATGATACGTTATTTAAATAGATTGTTTGAAAATATGTATGGACATTTACCAACACCATTATATTTCTCCCCCCGCTAGTACAGCGATATGTCTCCGGATTTACAACGCTAAAATCAGGGGTTCGATTGCCCGCGGTGGGTTGAGCAGCTAGCCCTATGTGGCTTTGCTATAAGAAAAAAAACACACATTACATTCCCAGACAATCATAATACTACAGTCTTTCAAGTAGTTTTGTGTGTAAGTGACAAAGCAATATTGTCTTTATTATTATGTGTTACTGTTGATAGTTCATAAAATAAACAAAGAAATTCTTGACTTTTTCCAAAACTTCTTAAAAGAAAACATTTACTTTCTACCTCCTATGGTGGTTACCTTAATGGGGTAATAAACTTGACTAAAACAAAAAAAAAAAATGCGCCTTAAATTAAAATTCATTTACGAGATAAAACAAAAGCTATTCAACAAGATAAAAATGCAACATTACATATTGAAATAGAAATTCTTTGCCGGAGAAGAACCTTGTTGCCATGATACCAGTCTCAGAACGACTGAAGATCATTATCAGGTAACATCCAGTAGGTAGTTCCCTCTAACGACATACTTCATCAAAAACAGTTCAGTTTTGACATCAAGAAGAGACTAGCTTAAAGCACTGTAGAAAAAGGAAAGAATTTAAATAAGGCTTCAGTGCTACTGGAAACTTCTGCTGGATTTGTTTTTTCATTAGTATTTTTTGTCGTAACAGAAGAAAATAAACATTGAATCGTTATCTATCGTATAATTGTGGAACACTTTTTCAGTAACTTTAAGTTGTATTGGATATTTTAACTGATTCTGAAGGAGTTTTAGGCGCTGATTTCAAAACTGAAATTAGTTTTTCTCTACAAGCTCTAGTTTGTATGCAATTTGAGGTTAATGAAATTGTACAAATGTAAACTTGCGTAAACCATGTATAAGCATTTTCATGTCCATATATATAGATAGCTTCTAATATTTTGATCATTCTTCTTTTGTTTCAGATCAAACATGGCTTCCAAAAATAGATATCATTGCAGAACCAAGCCTGATGCCTTCTGCTACACACTCAATCGTCAGAGACGTAACATATCCTCGTTCGTCAAGCGTGCCTACAAGGCATATTTTGAAGTTCATCTTGGTGATCAAGACAAGCAATGGGCTCCTCATATTGTGTGCCACAATTGTGAGGAAATGCTTCGAGACTGGACCAAAGGAAAACGCAATGGTCTGTATGTGGGACAGCCGAGCACGAGACAGACATTGGGTCCAGAAGGACTGGCCTATTCGTGACACCCTTGAAGCAGGCATGCCAAATATCATACAAGACCCAATTGTAAGCAGGGATAAGATCATCTTTCCTTCTCTTTACATCAAATTAGGTTTGATGAAGCAACTTGTCAAGGCACTGGAAACCGAAGGTGAATGTTTCCAACACATCATCACAGCTTTACCAGGGTTATCATTTGAGAAGATCAAAGCAGGCGTGTTTGATGGCCCACAGATTCGAACCCAAATTCGTGATGATCAGTTTGTTGCTAAGATGACCGCTTTAGAAAAGGCAGCATGGTTATCCTTTGTGGCAGTCGTTCAGAACTTTCTTGGAAACAATAAGGCGGAGAACTACAGTGGACTTGTGAACAGAATGCTCCTCGCTTTTCGTGATCTCGGGTGCAACATGAGCATCAAGCTTCATTTTTTGAACATCCACCTTGATAAGTTCCCTGACAACCTGGGGGCTATGAGTAACGAACAAGGAGAACGATTCCACCAAGACCTAAAGGTCATGGAAGAACGCTACCAAGGGCGCTGGGACAAAAGTATGATGGCTGACTACTGTGGAGCATTAAACGAGATTGTCCAGATGAAGTATACAAACGCAAATTCTTACCTGAATAAAATACACAAACAAATTGATAAGCTGTTCATATAATTTCCTATAATAACGAAAAATTAAAAAAATAAATAAAAATGTCAAATTGCATAAAATCTGTAGCTTGCAGACAAAACCCGACTTCAGATTTGAAATCAACACGCTCAAATTGACTATAGAAAGGTATTTTTTTAAATGTTACAAAATGAGTGTTCCCCAGTGTAATTAATACGTTTAATCAAGAACAACGTTGAAACTCAATGCAACGAGAACATATT
Source organism: Carcinoscorpius rotundicauda (assembly GCA_011833715.1). Taxonomy (NCBI): domain Eukaryota; kingdom Metazoa; phylum Arthropoda; class Merostomata; order Xiphosura; family Limulidae; genus Carcinoscorpius; species Carcinoscorpius rotundicauda. The sequence continues at coordinate 26,785,398 of CM022404.1, forward strand.
GATAAAAATGCTTCTTTCTCCAAAGTTTCTGGCCGATAATGATTAAACGTAACCTGTACAAATAGACATAAAATTGACGTAAAGAAACTAAAATTTATAAAAATCTCCAAAATATTAGTAATTTTTAAAGAGAAAACTAATACTTTGTAAGGTTATAATGTGTATAACTTTACATTCTCGATCTTATATTATTAACAGCTCTAAATGAAAATCGAAAATAATGTTTTTAATACAGACGGGAACATTATGGGGATATTGTACAACGTAATTTTGCTATAACACAAAAACTTCTGACTGTCTCACTACGTTATGTAACAGTACTTTCTACTTTCATTAAATGAAATAGTGATGACAGATACTGTCAAAACATTACAAAAAATCGAGATTGTTTTTTTACCCACCATTCTCAGTATTAAATACATCAGTGACTTATGCATGAAACATTTATTTTTTTATTTTTCTATTGTTATGCCTCATTTCCTCCGAAAACCCCCGATTTTTCTACATACATTCATCTCCATCTAAACATTAAGGTTAATAAAACACAATGTGTTAATAAAAACAAATAATGTTCTTATCTTCAACAACAACACTGTCTGCGTATTTTGAAGATAAGAACATTACGTGTTTTTATTAACACACTGTTTTTCCTATGTGGCGAAAAATCCAATGTAACTTAAGTTTTTGAATAAACAAGTTTAAACTACAGTATTAATGATAAGTGTATCTTATTAGTTAGTTGAAAAGTATAGATTTTGTGGATTCCTCTTCTAGGTTATTTAAATGCGACTAAAACCCGATTTAAAGTAAGTAAGCGTTTGATTTATTGTTTCTAAATATCCATCCTCAGTGTCCCAGAGACAAACTTGAGAAACCTCTACATTAAAAATTCTAGCTTCGATGACTGCAGAAGGCACAGTATTGATGATATGGCGTGCAATATTGCTCTAAAAACAGAATAAAACGACAAAGAAAAAATGTTTCGATTAAACAATTATCGTTCGTTTGAAAGTGAAACAAAAGGTGCGGGAAGGAAAAGGTGAACTAGCCATTGTACACGTTCGTTTGAATAATTATTACTGATCTTAAATGAAATAAAGGTTACCGAAGGGACAAACTAGTTGTTACGTACTATTCAACCAAATAGTTGAACAATTATTAACAATTTTAAACAACAAAAAAGGGTTTTAGGGATCACTAAATAAATTGTGCGCCGTTTCTACTAGTAGAACAGAATAGACTCGAAACGTTCAAATAAAAATATGATAATTGGTGCACAGTTACTCTGGTGTCGAACAATTGCACCGAAATGTTTGTTTTATAAACCTGATGATGACTGTATTAAATACCAGTTTGTTTCAGTTTAAAAAAAATAGCATGTTAAAAAAATAGTATTTCATTGCTAGGACCAGTAAGTGAGTAATTTAATAAAATTCGGATATTTCCCAAACTTTTTAAAGTATTTTTAATTATACATGTAAAGCATTAGGTCTATTAGAATATACCTAATTCTAGTGTCTAATGACGGATATAATTAATTATTATCGTCCTTTGCTCGTTTAGAAGGAACACTAATGCCATAACAATTATTGAGTATCTTACAAATATTTTATAAGCAACAGTTACTTAGATTTCTGACTTTTAAATATCATTTTAATCATGTAGTAAAAACGAAGTTTAAAGAAATTCTTTTCTGGATCACCATGTAGTTAACACTTACCACTCACCACGCTACCATTACGCATACATTGTCTTAGACTTGCAGAGTAAGAAGTAAGTTGCATCTTATGAGTAAAAATAAATAAAAATGCAAAACAATATGCCAGCCACAGATGTCTTTTATAACAAGCGGACTATTGAAAGTTCCAAAAGAGGCCACTACGAGTGAACTCACTTTCTGCTTGTTGGACGTTATAATATCTTAATAATTGCCATTAGTAGAGGCAGGAAGGAGAGTGACCTATATTGATGAGTGTAAAAAAATAACATTTGGATGAGTTCCGAACGTTTTAGCGTACAAACTCCTATTGTGGTCGCAAATCAATCAAATCACGTTCAGGACAACTTACAAACCAAGAAAACTACTTCAGATAACACAATATATTGCAGCTGTTGACGGAAACAACCACTAATGCGGTAAGGGGACCTCTTAACTGCAGAAAAAATCCCGGCGTTTCATCAGAAAAGGAAAGGCAAAGCGTATAATACTGTTGATAAGTTTCATTTGACAATCTGTTACAACTTTTATATTATGATGATGAATAGCTTGCTTTCACAATGTACATAAACCAACGCGCACAAGTTCCTTCTGAAGGCTTAGTCAGGTTAGTCATACGCAGTAATTGATTTATACGTAAGAATATTTTATTGATTTCTAATGAAGCGTATAATGCCATTCTTTCAAATTCACATTGATTATAATAATAAGATCGTTCCTGGTGAAGATTCGACTGATTTTCTGAACATATTTTTAGATTGCAAAAAAAGTGACTGATAAAGACAGTTAAAATGAGGCCTCATTTGGTTTAAATAGTTTTTTTAATAGCTCGATAAACAGAAGTACTGACATAGGCGATATCTTAATCTTTATGAAGGCTATTTTCCTATATAAGAACCTCAGCAGACAGACGAAGGGAAAGAATGTACAATATACTTAAAACAGACTCACTTGTTAGGAACTTATATTTTTTTCAGTAGCTCAGTAAATAAAAAATAAGATGAAAGATAATCTTTGGAGGATTTTTAACGGTTCTGTACACAGTTCAGTTAATAGAAAGAGAGCTTCTTTCAAGAAAATATTTTAAATATTGCCTTGTTGGTGTAGATTTTATTGCTTCAAAGTACTAAATATTTGCAAAAAGGGCAGTATGGTCCAACATTCTGGGATTTTTATCTTTTCTATGAAGAACTAATCAATAGCTCATCATAAAAAAGGAGAACCGATGAAGACGATATTTCAAACATTATTCATCTTTATAGACTTAGCGTAACTTTTCGCAAATAAAGAAACAAACAATTGTTTGTTAAATTTGAATTTCGCACAAAGCTATACGAGGACTATCTACGCTAACCGTCTTTAATTCAGGAGTAAAATACTAGAGGGAAGGCAGATAGTCAAAATCACCGATTGCCAAAGCCTGAGTTAATCTTTTGCTAACAAATAGTGGGACTGATTGTCACACAATAACACCCCCACGGTTGAAAGAGTGACATGTGAGCATGCTTGGTGGAATCTGAATCCACAACCCTCAGACTGCGAGCCAAGAGCCCTAACCAGCTGGTCATCACAGGCCAGATCTGATAAGAATGTTAAAGTAAAAAGACCAAAACTTAAGAATGTTTAGGCGTTTTAGAAGAAACAGTTGCTCTTATTTTACGACTAGAGATAAACACATAACATTCAGTAATAGCATTCGACAACCAGAGACACAATTTTGAAAGTTTTACATTAATATTAAAACTTGTTAATTATCATTCACATTATTATTATTTTGTCTATTTGTTTATTTAGAATTAAGCACAAAGCTATACGATTGGCTGTCTTTGCTCTGTTCACCACGGGCATCGAAACCCGGTTTCTAGCAGTGCGAGTCCGCAGACATACCACGTGTCATTGAGGGAATCTACATATAATGAATTAAACGTCAGATTTGATACAGGAAGAAACATAAATTCGTAATTCGTAGCTTAAAAACAAAGAGAAGCTGATATAGCAATATATATATATATATATATATATTACTGACCCTCTGAAATACACAGAAAAGTATTTACCTACAAATGTTCACACAGTTCATATTTTCCTAAATAATTCTATTTCACTAGATTATGAATGTTCCGTTTTAAATTTATTTTTCTCCTGTGTTATTTCCTTGTAATTAAACATAAAGATAACAATGGGCTATGGGCGCTTTGCTCATCACGAGTATTGAAGCCAGGTTTCTAGCGTTGTAAGTCCACAGACGTACCGTTGTGCCACTGAGATGTTTGTTGAAACAATGTAAAAATCATAGATAGTATAAATTTATAGACCAAGTAGCCTCAACCCTTTATTCCGAGATTGATCTTACATATAAAAATATTATATGTCTATTTTGCATTTCCATGAAATTTAAAAGTCGTTTAGTTTTTATCTGCAATTTCTAGAAATTATTTTAAATCTTCCTTTTTCTTCTTAAGCCTAATCTTATAGATAATTTTTAACGGGAAAAAATTGGTTTATATTATACATGAAATTAAAACTTACTAGAAGTTACAGTTGAGATGTTCAAGAATGAGTAATTGTTAATGGTACATTTTTTAACGTTGTCTACGTTTCTCTACTGATATATTTTCTAATCTTTATTGATATACGATCGTTTAGTGGATTTAGTAACGTGATTCTCTTCAACAATATGCAGTACAAGAATAGCGTAGAATCTGGAAATTTAAAATGATGCATCAAATAATTGAAGAACGAACTTAAAAACATTGCACGTGTTACGAAGAAACCAAAGTAGTTAAACTAAACTTTACAACGTGTAAAATAATCTTGCAGAGTAGGGACATTTAATAAATAATCTTCAGAATCTGGTTTAAGCTAATTGATTGGGAGCTGTATACTTTCAGTAACAAACTTCATATATTCTAAGCATTTGTCAATTTGTAAGCCAGTCGCACGTTTTTTTTTCGAAAATGAGTGTTGAATAAACTCAAAATAAGTATTTAGATTTACTCATATAGCATTTGCCTTAACATTCTTTAACTACACAGCTGAAAATAAGTTTTGTCGAGATTAACATGTTTCTGGTTAGTCAAGGAAAGCTGCTAAATATATAAAATATATGATTTTAAGGAAGTCACTGAGCCTACTTAGTGCGAACTAAAGGCTTGACTACATATATCCAGTGCGTTAATTCAATGTTAATGAATAATGTTCGAGTACAGCATATATTAACACAAAAAGAAATTAAATTATACGTTGAACAGAGTGATCTTATAAACATTAACTGGCGCAACTGTAATAATAACATTTTATTTACTAATTGTAATTTTTTCTAAGCTTGTTTTAAAAATGAACATATAATGTTATTTTAATCCAGTTTGTTGCTGCGCGTACAAAAAATGTAAAGCGAATATTTCGAAGAATATCTTAATTTGGGAGCTAACTTTACAATTTTTTATGACATTTTTGTAATTAATATACTTATTTCAATTTGTATGCTGCTATATCAGAGTTATTTTAAATTAGTCAACGCAGGTAATAATATACTAGCAGAACATTATCACTTGTCAGGGTATCAAACCAGTCAATCCCGGTAATAATATACTAAATAGAATTTTATCACTTGTCAGGGTATTAAACCAGTCCATCTAGGTCAGGGGTTCCCAGCCGGTAGGTCGCGACCCCCAGGGGTCGCGAAGCCCTGGCAGGGGAATCGCGTAGCCTTGTTAGAAGTAGCTTGGGATAACATTAATTTTATTTCATCAATTACATTTTCAAGTTGCAAGTGCCAAAAGGTTGGGAACTCCTGATCTAGGTGATAATATACTAAACAGAGCTCCAGACATCTACTGGATATCAAACCAATCCATGCAGGTAATAATCTACTAAACAGAGCTTTATCACTTTTCAGAATATTAAACTAGTCCAAGCAGGTATTAATCTACAGAACACTAACATGTATATGTCAGGGTATTAAACCAGTTTATATAATTACGCAACGTTAAAACAGGTCTTCCTCATGCTGCAATGAAGAAAAAGAGTTATATAAATAAATTAAACAATAGATAAAACCATATATGTCTCTGTGATAACACTTATTATCCACAATGTTAAACCATCATCATGTTGATATGTTGTATAATCAGACAACACAAGAAACGGAACATAATTTTCAAGCCTATATTACTCCATTATAAATGATTCATATAAAGTTTAAATAACAAAATATCTTTAAAAAAAAGTCTTGATATTTCAATAGGCACACACATATATGCCGTATCATGTGCTCTTATAAGTTTTTTATACATATGATGCGATTACAACAGGAACATGTTTATATGCCCGATCAAATGCTCTAATAAGTTTTACTTAGCTATAATGAGATTAAAACAGGTATTTTTTAGAGTTGTCACTGTAAATATTTCTTAAAAGTTTTCGTCCGTTATTCGGAGAAACAGAAGTGAGAAAAACTTTTTCATTTCTTTGTAATTAATATTTTATATTACATAATTTTGTATGACAAAGAAGTTTATAATATAAAATAGAGCATAGCAGAAATATACGTTTACGTTAATTTTCCTCCATATTGATAAAATGTAGATATTTTAAAACCCAGTAAGAAGCTGGTTTATTGACACAGAACAAAATACAATCTTTCCACGTGTCTCTACTTTGCTAACAGAATCAGTCAACATAGTTTACCAACAGTTTGTCATGACGTTGAAGCTTCATTGCGTTTGACGTATTGGATCCCAACACGTATGGAGACGGGATTCACATAGTTATTGTTGGCCATGTGTGGTGGCGTTGTTCCTTCCACATGTGTCAGTGGACTCACGCTCTGAAAACAACGCGCTAAACAGACGCATCGGAGATCGCTACTGACAGAGTAAGGGAAACTGAGCACGTAGAACAACGGGTGGTTGAAAAAAAGATATGAAACAAATATGTTACAAAGTCCTCCATATACTAACAGTACTTGTCACATGGTGCTATAAGATGTTTCTGATTGTGTATATTCAGTGCGTTATTTACTGTTTGGCGTGAAAAAATAAAATGCTATTTCAGTTCATAAAGGAAAATATTCAAATTCACTTTTAAAAAAAAAAATCTCACAATGTCCTTTATTTTTCTGTTGTTTTTAATTACAGATTTATTCATTAACTCTTTCTACAACCCAACTTAGGGCAAAATAACTACATATTCTAAATTTTAATATTTTTAAGTTTTACTTAGTCATCCTTTTGTCTATACTTAATATAATTTACATTATGTAATCCTTGTATACGATATAAGCAAGCTTGTTTCAGTCCTATATAGTTCTAAAAACCTGAGCAGTTGACTCCGCATAATATAAAGAGTTATACTTTGTTCTTAAGCACTATAGATTCTAACTTCTATTGACCTTATAGAATATAACATCTTAACAATATATAGCTTCGAAACATGGTTCTGCTTTTGTACTGTTTCGAAATAATTTTTCTCATATATATATATAAAGAGAGAGAGAGAACTTAAAGATGGTGATCCTATAAGATAATAATATATGTAATATAATAAATCATACCATATTGACTTTATTTTTATCTTTCGAAGCCACTAAACAAAAAATATTAAAGTCATTAAACAAAAAAATTAGATATGAACAAAATAACAGAGATAACAAATATTTTTTAGCAATAATATACAGTATTTTTCGCTCAATTTTCGGGTCCTTAAATTGAAAATTAAGTTACCAATGATTTAGAAATTGTAGAATGCAAATGTGCACTACGTCAAACCTATTATTTGACCTAAATTCCCGAAAATCGGTTAAATCGCTATATACTGTGAATCTCTCTCTCTCTCTCTCTATTTATATGTACATATACGGAATGCTAAATACAGGTGCCTGAAAATTCTGGAATCAAAAAGCACTTCAATGAATTTTACAGAATGTGTTCCACATGCTGTTTTTGTAATTTGAAGCAAGTTTGGATTAACAACAGAATTAAACCAAACTTCTCATGTTTTGATCGATTAAACATTTGGAATTAAGCACAAAGCTACACAACGGGCTATCTGGACTCTGGCCACCACGGTTCTCGAAACTAGGTTTCTAGCAGTGTGAGTCTGCAGAAATACCGCTGTGCCGCTTTGGGCTCTGATGCTTTTGTAGCATCATACTCAGTTACTTATCAGAAATTTAAAAAAAAAATCTTCAAATTACTTATGGTTTCAGACATTTCAGGACGCCCTGTATGTGCACATATATATATGTATTCGTTTAAAGTAGACAGTCTATTCATTTGTTGAAGCTTTGATTATAGTATGATTGCACTACATGGGTGGTGAGAAGGGTGTTTGTAAAGGAACTGGAAGGAGTCTGATACTGGACACAACAGAGTGCTAAAAAAAGTGAAGGGAACTCTTAAAGCTCGTGTGCTGTGAAGTAGAAAATGTTTTCCAACACTAGTATATTATACAAAACTCAAGCATTTGATTCTTTCTCGAGCAGAACGAAGCTTCCAGATTCATGCATCTAAGGGCAATTCCTGTCCTCCAGCAGTTTCAGGGCACTTTTACTAATAATAAACACTTACCAGAGATCCTTAAGTATGTTCTTATTAAGTAGGACATGCAACAAATATTTTAAACATCTTTGTGTTACATTCGTTCTTTCGTTACTGATTTGTAACAAATAGCTAAGTTTGAAATTTATGACTGTATTACATTTGTGTGTTAATATAGCTGAAATAATATTTAAATTAAAGTGTTATGAAATATGAACCTTGTCAGACAGTAAAAGGTATATTCGATTTGGATTGAAAACATAATTTCTGTTATTTATTTTAGTATCATGGTCAATACCAGCACATAAAATCAGATCATTAATTCGTTAGGATATGCATCCTATCTGCGTGTTTAACTCAAAAATAACTTAAACTGTTCGTTTACGTAGCAAACCCATAAATAAAAAAAGTTTTTCTTCGCTGCACTATTTACAGGCTCTTAACTCTGGACAACCTGTGTCTGAAACCACATCCGATTTGTAAGGTTATAGATCTCCTCATTTCAACCACGTGGCGAATATGTTGCACATATTGATGTTATGTAAGTGAGAACCATTTGTTTATAAATATAATTTTATGCATAGGATTCTAATGAAAAGAGATAGTTGAAACTAATTCCCAACTTCTGCTTCTTTTCCATCACTTGAGTTAATTAAATTTTAGAAGAGGTTCTTTGCTGATATAACGTGCTTCTATGGAAATATACTTTTTATAATACAAGATGGAGACATGTAAGAATGGTTAATATCCAACATGAATCTTTAATTTCATAATAAATTGTTTGTGAAATACCAAGACTTTGAACCTTTGTTGAAAGTGGTAAATTTGATTCCTTGTGTTGTAAGATAAGTTGCTTTAAAAAACTAAATTAAGATGACTTGATTTGTTACAATGTAATGTCGATATAAAAATAATTATTTTCTTTTGAGAGACGATAATTGCAATCTTTGTTTCAACACTAAGAATAATGAAAGTAAGGTATCATGAAATTTATACTAAATCAGAGCTCTAATTGAGAGAAAAATGGTGCAAAAACCATAAATAGCTTAAAATAATCAAGTTTCTATAGATGCTTTGTTCGCATTTACCAGAAGTTTTCAAAGCGTATTTAGCAGTATCTGCCAAGACGTCTAGCGGGCTCTATAAAACAACAAGAGAACACAATCAAGTGAATAACACGCTAGAACATCAAACACTATACACAAAGCAATCTACATTTTTACACTTGAGCTGATTCAATGTAATTGTTCTCGAAATCTGAGAAGCGCGTTATTTTCCTTGATTTAAAAGTCCAACATGGCCGTCAATGGAGACTGTGTTGTAGATTAGATTATAAATTAGTGAATTAACTGATACTGACACATTACTTTTAACTCCTGGGAAATCATAAAAGTTATTTTGACCAGTTTTTTTCGATATCGAATAAACACATTTCTGATAAGATTCTCTTAATTACGTCTGTGTTCAGCCAAAAAAAGAAATCATATATGCTTTATCATGCAAATATTTCGAAGTAACCAGGTTGTCTCATGGGTTCCAACAACAATGAATATTTTATGGAATATTAACTTCACAACTGAAAATATCTGTTCTTACATAAAACGTTTAAGTATCAATCCTAAAATTAGAGGATATTTTGATGTGTTTTTGTTGTTCATTTTTTAACGTCAAGTATTGTGAAATGATATATTCCACTTGTAAATACATTTATTTAGTTTGTTGCTACCCCCACATTTTTAATTCACTGGTTCGATATCTAAGGATTAGAAAAAGTAAATATTTGATTATTTTAAGATGTACATATATTCATTTCGCTGGATATTAACTCCATGTTTTAAGTCAGTATTGTAATATTCTGTTGTACTAAACCTCAGAAGTAGTAAAGACAAATTCGTGATTTATTTGAAATATGGGTACTAACTTCAAGTCTTGTGTAAGCATGGTTATGCTCTGTCACATGTTAAAGCTCAGAAGTAGTAAAAATGAATATAAATAAACATTATTTTCAAAATGTGTAAGCTCATTTCGTTGAGTGTTAACTCATTATTTTTAGTGGGAGTTAAATGTAACTGGAAGGTGCAACTAAAACAAATAAATTATCATGTTTTTTCTTTAGTTTTTCACACAACTTTTACTTTGAAATGTCGTAAATAGCGGTACTTTCAGTTCTCTTTTGATTGATCGCGAATTCAACAGCATTTAAAATTACTTTAGGATTTTATGTTATCAAATCGAGATATTCTTGTAATATGAATTTATAATTAAAATACAAAATTTCTAAGCTTTGCTTAAGACACTATTTTTCTTTTAGATTTTTAGTACATTGAAATAAGAAGTAGCATTACAAAACACATCGTGTTGTTCGAAAATTTTGGGAGATTTTTTGAAACTTTAAAATCAGCAATGAAGGACCAAGAAGGGAAGGGCTTTCTGCGTTCTTAATGAGTTCAAATTTATCGTTCGATCGATAAAATACCACGCGCGTCTTGGCTCTATTGCACGTGATATGGGAATCGCAATATTGACTTGAGATTCTCTATATATAAACAAGTATATTGTCAATAGTTGGGAGGCTACTATTAATAAGTCTGCTTATTTTCTCAAGTAGAGTACTCTGTAAGATGGGTTACGAATGTTATATATCATTAAGAAAGCATGGGTACAGGGCAAAAAATGAACAAATACATTTCAAAACAAAGGAACCATTTTATTCTTGTTTGAACTGATAAAAGGGTTCTTTAGCAGTTAATTCAAGGAAACTTGGCATTAACTTGTTGAATGAGAGGTTTATTCGTATTAATAGCTTTTCTTGTATTACAGTTGCTATATATCTTCTTGCCGGCATAATGGTATGTCAAAGCCAGGGTAGTCGACTTCAAACAAGATAATTTCTCTGTGTGAAATCAGTTGGTAAGTGAAACAGTCTTTATAAATTAATGCTCCTCGTTGTAAGTGTTAATATAAGTATACATAGTTATAAAGATTATATGATAAACTAAACTGTTACTCCAACGCAGTTGGATTACATGGTCAAGTTGGTTATACGTTTTTTATGGAATGAGTGCTATTAAAAAATTAAAAAAGGGTATTAATTGAAGTTTAGGAGACAGCAATTCAGGAAAAATAATCAGAGCTCATCGGAATCAGTTTCAAAGCTTGAACTGTAGTTTCTAAGATTTTACAGAATTGAAAAAGGTAGAAAAAAGATTTTTATATATAAAAAGTTTTTGAAGCAAACGATAAATAACACATTCTTTAACGGAGCATAGAATGAACAAAATTTTATAATGAAGTAAAATACCGAGGGTTAATTGGATTTTATAAAAAAGGTGTTCGAGATATTGTACTGCTCTTAAATTCTATCATAGTGCTCACTTTGAAGGGCATGATTACATATTATTTCCGGACGATGAAGTACTTCTTAAAAATTTACATTTTTACAGCTTTTCACAGATCGTCCCCTCTATATGAACTTCGGCCTTCCAAACCACGTTTAAGAAAATCAGAAGGATGAAAGACCTTGAATGTGCAACTAGGCGATTTGAGAAGTGCCTCGGAAAACTGGAAAGATTGAGCATCAGTTTCATAAAAATACCTCTATGAGTTTAGATGTACGTCTTAGAGTTTTATCCTGATGCATCTTTTAGCGCTATTATTATATACTATAAAGGATTATTATCTCGCATAATTAGTTTGAATTAATTCTCCTGAGTATAACTTTGCTTCGATCAAGTGATCACTGAGTGAAGTTTAAAAATTCTTAATTACGTAAGAAACCTGCGGCAAACACAAAGATTGACAAATAATTTTTTTCTTAGTTTCCTGTACCATGTTATGGCTTCATTATCATTTTGTGAAAGGTAGCAAATCATTCATTCTTTCTAGAAGAGATTCAAACACTCACAGATCTAACACAATATGGAGGTCAAGTACGTTTTATTAATACGATGTCGGAACCTCACCGCGTTGTTACAGCTTGGTCGTGTTCTATCTGGCAACTATGCAGCTAAGTTTTCATTGCACAAAAGCTTTGTTATAAGGTTATCATGACCAAAACACACCATTCCTCTCTTTAGCTTACTATATTTCATGTAGTGTACGAGAAAGACAGTTTCCCAGCCTCAGGTTCAATTTTATAGTACAGAAATACATGGGAGTTGTGCCCAGCGACCTGACCACTATTTTTTTTTCCATTTTGATCAGTAGCAATACTCGTTTCTTTTTCAGTTCTTTGTGATAGAGAAAATTTGAACAGAAATTATGAGTAGAAGCCTTGTCTTGGTCGACTCATACCGTTGGGCTCGTTTGCAAACAGAGATAATTCTAAATTATATTGCATACTGTTAACTATAGTGAGTAGATAGTTTTTGCCACTATTCATGGATTTTTACTTTTTATAACACCGCTTTTTTTCTACATTTTGCATGTTTATTTTTGGGTGGTCCTGATAGCCCACACTGATCCACATTCTTTTGCTTTATAATGCTAATATATTATTTTGGGAATTCTAAGTCTCCAATCAGAACAGATATTTTATGATCTGAGCATATGAGCCCCCCAGTGGCTCAGCGGTATGTCTGCGGACTTACACGCTAAAATCCAGGTTTCGATACCCGTGGTGGGCAGAGCACAGATAGCCCATTGTGTAGCTTTGTGCTTAATTCAAAACAACAACAACAACAACTGAGTATATGAATATTTTGCTTCAGAGAAGGCTATCACATATTCTTCCCAATTGCAAATAGCGATCGGCTTTCGATTACATCACACTACTCACGCAATACCAAACAAGATTAAGTGTAGTTCTTATGCACACCCTGTTCTACTTTGACTTTACACTAAATGTGATTATCACACGATTTGCTGATTTTTATACACAAAATGTCTTTAAAATAGCATATCTAATCTTTTAGTATTGCAAAAACTTTCATCTTGCAAGTGTAAGTTGTTATCATGTCACATCAATGAGTTTCCACGTGGCTCATTGGTATGTTTTTTGAGGGCTTTTAAGCTAAAAATCAGATTTCGGTACTCGCAGTGGGTGCAACACAAATATCCTATTGCATATTTTATGTTTAAAAACAAACAGTTTATTTATGTTTCTGGTAAGCAGACTGTGAATATGTAGTTTACAAAAGCAAGGTATTTGAGATAAGCACATGTTTTTAGAAATCACTTTTTTGGATGGAATGATTTTCCTGGGTGACAAATCTGTTGACTTCGTCAATGGTAGCGGCATTGTGGACTGCTGTTCATGTGATTTACTTTCCTACATAGATATATAATGGTCTTGCGTTGTCTATACTAGTCATTATCTTCTAGAGAAAATCATCTTTGAAACGGATGTGCTCATGACTTTGTATACTTTTGGTATTTCACAATGTGGTAATATGCTGTGACATATACTCCAAACATAAAGCTGGTCACGAGAGAGAAAGACACAGCTGAATGACCAGGAATTCGTTATAATACAAAGATGTAGGTATTAAATACATAGGCCTGATCGCATCTGTGATGACCACTAGCATGGACAAATTTCTTTTTAATAAAGTAATATTGATCTTTCGTAAAATAATAATAGAATTGATTAACTAATTTCAAAATAAGAATAAAGAAGTATGGGATACATTAAAATAAAGTATTCAACTCAAAATAAAGATAAATATAAAAAGTAATTTAGAATAAGCTATAACACTTAATGATTATAAGAAACCAAATAAAGTAGAGAACCAAAACAAAACTTACGTATTCTAAAAGAATACAAATGAATTAAGTATCACCTTCTTCAAATGAAGGTTAACGAATATGAATTAAGTGAAAATATTGATTTATTATAGCATAAGAGAAAAGCAGATTTAATTATGTAACCTTTCTTCAAGCGAAAGTTAATGATTGTGGATTAAATTAAACCACTGACCCACTACAGGCATAAAGGAAAAGTAGAATAAATGAATTGTCCTTTCTTCAAATTAAAGTTAATTATTGTGTGCTAAATGAGAATGTTGGCACACTATAACACAGCAGAAAAGTAGAATATAACATATAATTTACAATATTGATAAAAACCCACTCATTAAAGAAAACTGAAAACTCTAATAAACGTAAAAATGTTAAGGTTTAAGTAAAATATATCTGTATATAATTTATTATAACATTTGAAGGCATTGAAGGAATCACAAATTGAATCACAAACAATGACATGAAACATATGAAGTTATATTTGTGAACATAATCCACACTATAATCTGTCGGTTCGAGAATACTTAACTCTCACGTACAATCCTAAGTCGATGGTAGTTTATGCCTTATACAGCTTACATTAATCTACAATGATGAATCTCGACAATCAACATGACACGCATGTTTTCCCATGGTTCAGGAATGTAATTAGTTTTTAATAATGTTATGTAGGAACGCTGGTTTATTAAATTATAACAAACAACAAACCGACAAACCACGTCTTGTGTAATTCTTCATGCGAATTAATAAGAGTTCAAAATAGATGATAAATCTCTGTTCACAGAATGGAGCCTTTTACTGAGGCACTTTGGCATGTTGAAATAACAGGCAGGTAGCATATACCTATATCATCTTCACGCTTCTTTGCATTGAAATCCTCCAGAGAGCAAGATAGCAAGGATGACTATTAAATCTAATTTACTGTCAGTCAACCAGCCATACTTCCTCAGTTGCGTTACGTCACGCGACTATCTGCAGTAATAAGACAAACTTATGCACAGACATCTTATGACTCGAACTCCGCCCTGCTAAAATAGAACACTCCAATAGATTTGAAAACATAATAATGTTACTGCCTTGGGTTGGCTTTGTGTGCACTAGAAAATTACCTACTTTGGTATTTATAAACCGCAATTCAAACTTTTTGTTCTGGTTTTGAATTCAATAAGAAATGCACTACGCATTTTATTTTCAAAATAAACTTCATAGATAAATGTTTTGTTAATAGATGAGCATTTAACTTTATTTGAGGATAAATGTTTGTAAAACTAACTAATCTTTTTAGCTTAACATTTAAGTATATTAAACTATTTTCATTACATATCATAAAATTTTGCTTTTATAGATCACAGGTTCACAATGATCAACAAACTAAAATATCTTACAAATGGTGGAAGACAAGTTTTCTGTTAACTCTTGGCTTATCAGGTTTATATTTTATATCCTTTAAATAATTCTACTATATACAGTATTAATATTAAATTTACTTTTTCATAAGATCAAAATATTCTATTGTTAACTATATCTATTTTTATTTTAAACAAAGTATGCGGAGCCAGATTTTAGAGCAAGTCTAATTCATTTGTAAATGGAAAGTGAAAACATGAATACGACTTTAAACATTAAGTTCGACCTAGACAATTTTCTTCAGCTGGTGGAAAATTCAGAGTAAATGTTTGTTTTTTCCAAATATTTTCACAGAAAATAAGTAGAGTAAACTTTGACTTCTTCAAGAGGTAGAGCAGTTCTTATTAGTTAACCTGAGGATAATATTATTAATTAGTTTAGATTTCTTAAGTACTCTGAAATTCGTTATCTGATAACTTCAAAACTCTAAAATCGATTCGTTTGAAAATAAATCCATGCGTTAATGATGTTATTCACTTGTGTTTGCTTCAGCGATTACCGTCTGCTTTCCTGTTAATGAATTGTCCAGTTTAATATAATTTCTTTATTAGAAATATTTTTTCTTCAACTGACATTTTATAGCTGTATTCTCTGCAGAAGAGGTTTGGTAAAAAAACGTCTTTGATACAGAATATATAGATGTGCAGAACTTTAACATCCGGGTGTTACTTGTCTTCTTTCAGTGCATTATCCAAATACACATTTTACTTTTCAAGCTTTTTAAAGACAAACAGTATCCTGTCATGCGGCCGAAACAAGGTGCAAGACACATTGCGTGTTATTAACAGGAATGATAATTTAGCTATTTTCCACTTTTAGTAGCTGAGAACATGGTACTTCAACCTATCAACTTTTATTTCAGAGTATGCGGCCTACTGGATCCTTACTTCACATTTGAAATTGTTATTTCTTTTATCTTTGCAATGAGAGTGCAGAAACTTAATTTTATAAATACTTAATTTCTATGGATTAAAAACAACTGATACACTGATAGATGTTTACAACCTATAATTAATTGTCAAATTTGGTTTAAGTATAGACCACATGTGCAAAGTTATTTAACAAAAATAGTTCAAATGTTATCAAAATAATTGCCACGCTACGGCTAAGCGAAAAATCACGTAAGCTGTGTAAAATGTTTACTTCCTTTTCACCTCAAGATGAAAGTAGGCTTTTTTTTGTAATTTTGGTTAAAGATGGCTGACTTATAATTGCAAAACTATAAGATGAAATGACGTTCAGATACATAAGATACAAAACTATATACATAAGATACAAAACTATAAGATGAAATGACGTTCAGATACATAAGTATTAGTTAAGCCAGGTTAAGAGTTTCCAGTTCAAATTTTCAAAAGAATCATAGGGTGGACTGGTTGGTATTTATTATTCATACAAACTTTTAAATTCTATTTGCTAAATTATATGTAATTATTCTAATTAAATGGAGTTCAGCGTCACGTAATACTATGTTTAGTAATTATTGTAAATATTGATGCTTAATACGCCTGTATGATGACAAGAAACTGTAGATCTTGATTCCAAGGCTTTGTTACAAATGAAGTTATTAGCACTATTTTAGATAGGAGAAACTACCAATATATATTTCAAAGAAAATAAATGGTTTTGTGAAGTATTTGTTTCTCCCGGATAATAGGATTGCAAACCGAAAGTTAATGTTGGTTATTGTCGTGTGTCACTTTCTTACTTGGTGTGATTTGTTAGTGTGTATTAACAAAAAGTCATGATATCTTATCAACAACACAAAAGGTGTGAAAATAAGTATGGTCAAAAAAAGGATTAAGCGAGCGACCTAAAAGAATAAAATCAAACTGATAACTAAACTTATAGAATTGATAATAATTTTACAACAAATATTCATTCATTAGTTAACCGTAAGGCATTTTTTGTTCAGTTTGGAGCACGATGTTGGGTAAAACAAATTACGAGGCTTAACTAACTAATGAATGAATATTTGTTGTAAAATTACTATCAATGCTATAAATGAAGCTTCCAGTTTGGCCCCGAATTTTGATTTCCTTCCTATAAGTCGCACACCCATTCCTTTTTCGGCCACACCTTTATTCACACCTTAGGTGTTTTTTTATTACATAGCAAATAGCAGGAAGACAGTTTCAGTTAGAAGATCAAAATAAAGTATAATGGTTGAAAAATATTTTAGGATATTAAACATTTTATGTTCAAAAATTATTTTTATTTTCAAACCAATTTCTTTACATTATTTATGTCATTGGGTTCACAAATATAATCTCCTTCACTTTGTTTTAAATATATTTCATATTATGAACATCTGTCTAAATTAACTAGATTTTTGCTATACATACCTGTACATTTTCTGTTTTTTTGGTACTTGATACCGAATAGTGATTAACGTGCACAGTCTATGCAGCACATAACTCATGGTTCGCATCCCGATACTACACACACTCTCTCCGCTTTTTGAGACCGTGTGTGCATTATATGAGTTATGATCAAATCCCATTATTTTTTTCAGGCGTCTAGAGTTGACGGTGGATGTTTTTAACCAGTTGCCTTTGTGTAAATTTACGCGAAAGTAAGGAAGAAACGTCTATGGTATTCATATCATAAAATGTAACCGAAATCCTAATCATGTAATTTCTAGATATCCGTGTTTCTTGTCAATGCCATGAAAACTTCTTAAAATTCTCCTTATTCTTGGCCCGACATGACCAGATGGTTAAAGCACTCGACTCCTAATTCGAGGGTCATGGGTTCAAATCCGCATCACATCAAACATTCTCGTCCTTTCTGTGGGGACGTTATAATGTGAGGGTCAATCTCACTATTCATTAGTAAAAGAGTTGGTGGTGGGTAATGATGACTGGCTGCCTACCCTCTAGTCTTACACTGCTAAATTAGAGAGCTCTGGTGTAGCCTTGCGTGAAATTAAAAAACAAATATACACACGATACAATGCTGAAATATGGACTCAATTCGTGTAACTTTGGGCTCAAACAACGACAATAAAAACTCTTATTTATTGCACCCTGTGAGTCAGCAATAAATGCGAGTGCTTATGTGTCTATTGTGTAATTTTACGCTTGACAACGAATTAAAGAAAAAAGAACGTGCTTCGTAGTGTCATACTAATGCCACATCATGTTATTTGCTGAGTCCATCCAAGTGAGTTTAATATTGATTGATAGTGTTTTTAGTGCACTTGAAGAATGTTTAAACAATTGTTTTCTTATACGAATAACGAAGATTTTAATGTTTCATATCTTAGAAGTGAGACAATAGTAAATCAAATGAAACATCGATCCAAAGTTTATTTGCATTGAAATCCTTTAAAAAACACATAATAACATATTATTTTCTTTGTCGCAAACTCCTTTTTTTTGTAATCTGGAATTTAGAGTTGCAAAAAATTACAGTCACAGATATTTCCATAATAAACGTTTGTAAATTCTAAATAAATTTAATGCATTTAATAAAACTAATATCATAGTGATAATTTTACTAATTTACAGCGATTATCACAAGAATTTTTCTGTTCTATCGAAAATTTAAAATCCAGAAACCACATGCAAAATAATAATACATAGTAAAATCGTGCATAATGTTGAAATTAGGAACTTACGGTTTCAAAACTGTGGATTGTTTTGTCAATTAAAAAATACATATTTTGTGAAGAAAATTCCCCAATTTTAAACTTTAAATTTTAAAATAATTCAAATAACAAAATTAAAATCCTCAATTGGTTAAAAGTAATATGTTATAAAACATCTTCTATTATATAATAACTTAACTAATTTACTTTCAAGTATCTAACTGGAATATTTCAATAAAAAAATTAATAGTTGAAGAATATTCCTAAAAAGAAGTAACTCACACTTTCATCCGTTTGCTGAATGTTTTCAAAATGTATGTTTAAAATAAATAATAATTATACTCAAACGAATGTTTAACCGTTATCAGTGTTTGGTTCATTTGTGTTGAATTTCGCGCAAAGTTACACAAGAGCTATCTGAGCTAGCTTTTACTGATTTAGCAGTGTACGACTATAGGAAAGACAACTAGTCATCACCACTTACTGCCAACTCTTGGACTACTATTTTTACCTACAAATAATGGGATTTACCATCACGTTAAAACATCCCCACAACTGAAAGGGCGAGCGTGTTTGGTGCAACGGGAATTTGAACTCGCGACTCTCGGATTGAGTCGAGTGCCTTAACCTCCTGGCCATGAGGTCACTAAATGAGGGACCTGTGTAACATTCAAACCCATAAAAGCGTTTCTCTTGAAAACAAAATGTAAAGTAAAGTAACTTCTTGCTCCTTTTAGTATTTTACCATAACTGTACTCATTTTTTCAAGAATTTAACTTTTCTGTTGTGTTAGGCATTGTAAATTAAACACTGTAAGATTGAAATCTTATATAGAGCAGGTTTCACGAATAAATCACTTTAAATTGTATAGTATATTTTCTTGAGAATGCCACGCAACACATGATTTATTCCTATTTAATCAAGTTCTCAGCTACAAGTAGCATCAAGACGTTTTCTCCTTACTCCATACTAATAAGGCATTGAAAGAGAATGTCACTGAGAAATAATATCAAAGAAATATAGAGCATCGTGAACATCAATTATGTACAAGAAGAATATATTAGGTACCTTTATCCGTCAGTTGATGTAGTATTAAAAACACAGGTTCATTCCCCGCCCATTCTCGTTTGCTGTGAATAATTAACTTTTAAACAAGTGCTAGAATTAATAACCACGAGCTAAAGAGAATAACGCTAGAGGGCGTAAATAATGCGCCAATTAGAAATAAAAATACACGGATACATAGTTTCCGGAGCATATAAAGTGTGCAGCCAAGCGTAATTAGACCGACCCTGCTCTCTAAGTCATGTAGCTCCGCCCACTGTTGCCTTTGTATTTTTCTTCAGTTCTTATTTTCAGGCGTATTCTAACATTGAACAAAGATTCATCTAAGGTAAAATATGGTGCCAACAAACTTACTTGAATACGTGAAAACTGCGTGTAAATATTACTAGTTCATACGATTCGCTATTACTGTATTCTTGCACTTAAGCAACTGTTTTATAAACATAAAAATAGTAGGTATGCATATATTCGTACCATTTTAAAACATGATAATTTAAGTTTAATATTATATCTGAAAATGTTTACAGATATAAGAATCATAGTTACATAATACATTCAAAATGTATTACAAAATATCAGAAACTGTAATATATTATGTTTTACAGGGTTAATATGGCTGAAATATATCTTATCCAAAACATTTTATTAATGTGTGGATCGTAGGCTCCCCAGTGGCTTCGGTATATTTGTTGGAGTTAATGCACAGAAAACCTATTATTTAGTTTTGCGCTTAACAACACACAAAAAACAATTTGTAGCTGTGTTATATACGTAAATATTTTACAAATAGGCTGACTTAACTACGTATTTACAGTTAAAATCTCAATAGACGTGAGGATCGTACCTTTTTATTGTACCTGAAACATTTTACAATGTTAAAAGATAGGCATTCACGTGTTCTATATGATTACGACCAGACTATACTTTTCTATATGCATAAAAAAGAGATTAAGAAGCCATCACATATAGAGAGACCATGGTAAACAATAAAGTTCAATACAAACAAAATAGTTAAAGTTATTGGATGTCGAGTGTGATAAACTATATGATCTATAATAACTGTTAAGGCTATCTGTCTGAAATAGAAACAAATGTATATTTCTGTTCTAATATCAATATAAACTTATTGTGATTAGTTAAAGATTTCGCTCTCCATTCTGGTAATAGATGCTTGTTTGACTGAGAGTCACTTCTAATGAAAGTTCTCGTGAAATCCGGACACTCCACTCATAGTCCAAATATGAATCTAATGTTGCTTCCTTAGAACAAAGGTAAAAAGTAGGCTATCTGTACTCTGTCCACCACGAATTATCAAATCCTGGATTTCAGCATGCTAAGTTTATAAATTTATTGTAGACCAGATGGGGATTCTTCTACTGTGCAAAGAAATATTTTTAGATCAAATATAAATATGTCTGAAAAGAGGTTCTCATTTTCAATATAAAACAGAGCTCTAGAATCAGTATTTTTAGTTTGTATTTTCGTTTTCTCAGCTTCAGGTAAGGCATTACAACTACTTCTGAAAAAACTGCATATTTGCATATTATTGATAGTTAATGACTCACGTAGAGAAACTTTATGTAATAATATTTTTCTTTTACTGGACTGTAGCTTGATGTTACAGAACAGTAAGCTGCACTTATTTCTGTGGCTCCTTCCGGCTATGATAAGCGATGATACTAGTTCATATATATTTACTCAGCTTTCATTTTTTACGGATCAAATATTCTGTAGAGCTTGTAATCATAATACAATATGATATGTTTTATGCCCGCTTCAATGAACAAATGTAGATAAAGTTTGTGGAAATATGGGAAGAAAAACACACCAATCTTCTAAACTGTCAGCTTATGCAACAGAAAACAGTCTTTGTTTTATCTCTAATTCTAACTTTGTCTTTAGATAAACTTTGAAATGAGCTTATTTTTTATTCGTTTTGCTGTATTAGATCGTACAAACAATTCAGCAAAAGTACTGAGAAATGTTTTTGTAGATTATAGGTAAACCGGTTAAAACATTAACTAACTGCAAAAAAAAATCAGGTATCTTGAAAACGATTTTTTTAACTTGTTTTGAAATTAATTTTGGATTATATAATTGGCTTATTACTTAAGCTAGTTGGTATTTTTTGAAGAAGTAATATAAACAAAGAGTAGGATTGTTTGAAATACATATTATTAATCGCTGACACTTTATTCTTAAAATACAGCTACTCTAAATACACTGAGTGAAGAAAAATGTATAATAAACTGTCGAGTCAAACATTCACGTATAACAAGGTATAAAATTATTGTAGATATATATTTCTTAGCCTAATTTTTGTAAACCACTACAACGTACACAAAATTTTTATCATAACCTTGAGAAGCACTCATAGTTGGAATCATTTAATAATCTAAAAATAAGTCACTGTTAGAAATTTATAACCGTTTATAAAACTTTTGTTGATTTACCCACTAATTTAAATAAAAAACTGTTTCACCGTTTATTTTACAGATTTATGTTACTAATTAATACAGTGGTATTAAAGCATTTAGTTAATGCGCTTCTTAAAAATATTCTACCACATTTCTGTGTAAGATCTCTAACTAGTTATTCTATTCCACCATATTTCTGTAGAAATTCTCTAACTAGTTATTCTGTTTGTTTGTTTTGGAATTTCGCACAAAGCTACTCGAGGGCTATCTGTGCTAGCCGTCCCTAATTTAGCAGTGTAAGACTAGAGGAAAGGCAGCTGGTCATCACCACCCACCGCCAACTGTTGGGCTACTCTTTTACCAACGAAAAGTGGGATTGACCATCACTTTATAACGCCCCCACGGCTGGGAGGGCGAGGATGTTTGGCGCGACGCGAACTAGTTATTCTATTCTACCACATTCCTGTATAAATTCTCCGTTTGCTTGTTTTAGTACAAAGCTGTACTGAGCTTCTGTTGTGTCTACTGCGGGAATCGAACGATGGATTTTAGCGTTGTAAGTTCTTAAACTTATCGCTATCCCACAGAAACATTAAATAAATAAGAACGCTTCTTGGTAGTCCACCTTTAACGTGGCTCACGCCAGTTTTTTTCATTCTTGTTTATTATGAATTACTCATATTCTCCTATGTATAAAGTGACTTAGTTATTTCAAATGTTAAGCACTGCATGCAATAGTTATTTTAAAATCCTGTATGACTGACAGATGACCAGCCCTACTTTAGTAAAACTGATAAGTAAAACTCATTTGAAAATACTACGTAAATTTATCCATTTTTATTTGATTCTGACAGTGACTACCCACTTACTATCCAAAATTCTATTTAATATTATTGGACTTTTAATTTAATAATTTAAAATGATCTAACAAAATTAAAATAAGTGCATTGCTAAGCATTTAAGAAAACAATTAAAAGTCCTCTGTCTGAATCTATGACTATATATTTTAACGTTTTGGTAAAATATTTAAAGGTTACTCACTTATTGACAGAAAGACGACGAGGGAGGGTAAAAGAAAATTCAATAATTAAGATATTAGAGAAGAAATATTTACATATAGATAAGTAAGTGATTTTAAGAATGACTTAGACTTTCCCTTTGTCTTTCTCTCTCTACATATATATATATAACATATGACTAAGCGTGTTTGTTTATCACTTGAACTAAAAGTTTCGATCTGGAATTTTCAAACATTTGCTTAAATCTTTTATTTTATTTTTGTTTCATGACTATAGGGGATGTTTATACTGTCATGGAGAATCCCTGTCTATTTTTTTTTTGTCCTCTAACATGAAAAGCTTTTCAAAACTGTTCGATTGAATTAAAGATCAAAATAAAATGCTGTGTGAAATCCGATTGTTTTGACAGAAAGAACTTCTTGGGAGGGAGGCACATGTTTAGGTAAGAAAAACGTAAACAACGAGGATCCTACGAGCCTGTTTTGCTAGGCCGACGGGCAGAATTATCGTTCAAAGTAAGCTTTGCTAACTCTCTTTCAAATCGATAGAGCTCTAGCTTGCCCCATGTCTCCAAAAGTATGAGGTTAAGGTTTGCTTGGAGGCATGATGCAAACCACGTGTATCGTTGAAATAAAAACGTTGTTGCATGATTTAACCATCAGAAAGAATTTTGTGATGACAGGCAAAGTAAAGGTTTATATTATTATTATTCATTATGTATATAAGTCGGTGAACCGATCTTTATTCCAGACAAATAATTGGTATAAGCTTAATATTCATTAAATAAACGCTTGTGGTGTATGTGTCTTTCAAACATTCTTTATTACTGAATGTACGTGTGTTTTTGGCCTGGCAGAAACAGTTAATATAATCACTACTTAGCTGAATGTAAGAAATATATATACATTGTTTCAGGCAAGGTGAAACCCTATAATCCTATCGCTTACAAAAGGGGGACTTTTTATCACTTTGTGTCGATATTTGTTGATTCTACGCGCTTTTCTGACATCATGAATATCATTTCAAGCATTGAAACTTAGACTTAACTTGTATATTTTTTACATGTTAAAAGTTGGTGAAACAAAAATGTGCATAAAAGTGTAAATGTGTGTAAATGATCTTTGTATTTGTCCAGAAAAAAAGACACAAAATATTCTCAAAGAGTTATCAGCACATAGTCATCCCTGGTTTGGATAAAATAGACTAGAGGGGAAGTAATTAGCCAATAGTGTGATTTATCGCAAACGTTTGGAATAATTTTATCTATTCGTCACTCTTACAGCGCACTCACTACGTTCAGTTCGTAATCCGGACACTCCACTCATAGTCCTATTAATATAAAACATACCATATTTGTGACCTTTGATTGATTTAGTATTTTACTTTCGTTAGTCATAACAGGTAACTTTTGATTACTCATTATGAAGCTTTATTTTGGGAGACACGCACTCTAACAAACTAACTTGAGAATTTAAGCAATTCTTAACGTCTTCTCTCAAGCAACATCAAATTAACCTTTAATGATTTCGTTTTGAAATGCGACTGTTGTCGTCGTCATGTACTAAACTTCCTACTGATGAGTGTTTCTCTTTATTTATCAATATGAACGATCTATATATTCATATTTTCTTACTTTTATGTACTGGCATAACACTCATTTTTTAACTACTTATTTCAAATATATTCGTATTTTGAGTGGATAAATTATTACAATCAGAACTTTTGAATTTTCTTACAAACCAAATATTTTAACATAAATTTTAAATACAAATTCCAACTCATGAGAGGGACGATATTTAGAAACGAAGAAAAGGAATGAAGCAAAAATAAAAGCGTAAAAAATATAACTATTTATCACCATTTACAATAAAATACTGAACAATGCACAGTAGTTAAAGGAAGGAAAAAAGTATCTCAAAACGTATTATTTTTTACTGGACTGGCTAAGAAGAGCCTCTTGAGAAACTTGGTGGTATTCATTCTATGAGGTTTTACTTACTGTAGTTCCGGACTCAATTACTCTTTTTATTCGTATACATAAAATACACTCTAAAATGCTAGAGAGTCTTATCAGCCTACGCTATATGCCTAGGTGGCCTGGCAGTTAAAGGAGGGTTAAGGTCATGAAAAAACCAGGACGCATGTTCAACTTAATCCACGTGCAAACACGTGCAGTTGCCCTGGGTTACGAAGCTTGATTCTTACAAAGTGTTTCGAAAAAAAAACGCTTAGCTTGTAAAACATTGACAAGAAGAGACAAAAATTGCTTCGATACTTGAGAAGAGTTTAGTATTTTAGATTCATAATGCCGCATTGGACGATGCCCATCATTTTCATAAAGGGGGAATTTGCTCTTCTATGAGCCCATTGAAACTGAAGAGCAAAAAAAAAAAGTTTAATACAGAAAAGTATACGAGAAATGGTAAGCTCTTAACATCGCTCTCCACCAAGTTTTAAGGACGGAGTAAGTCTTGTTCGTGAGTTACTTATTATGCAATGTAACTTAAAAGTCCTTATAGTAGTTTAACTCACTGTTTAAGCTGTCAACTGATTTACCCTATCGTTGTTGTAAAGCAATGTGGACTTGTTAGTTTTTAGTAGTCACCTACCTAGAGACCTTTTGCCATTTCTACTTAGGTAGGTGTGGAGACAACCCTAAATGTAAGAGTGTACTTCAGTTACAGAGCCCATATGACCTGATAGGGTTACGTTTCAGATGTACTAAATTCTTCTATCTAAGGAGGTAAAGAGTATAAATATTCAGTGTCTGAGGGGGAAAACTGGAGACAACAAAAAAGAATACACTATTGGAGCTTAGCATTGAACAGTGCCCATTGGACTTGAGAAATTCTTTCTAATAAAATATGTTGTGCAAATTTATTGCTTGAATGGTGTTTCTTGCTTTCGAGTATAGTCATTCACTGGAATAAGTGCACTTGAAGAATCATGGAAAGCGATTAATATTTGTTCTGTTTGTTAATGCGTTAAAAATCGATATGATTTTGTGCTTGCTACACGTATTAAGTGATTAACCCTTAAACGGTTGACATCATCAATTGATGCTGCTATCTACAACATTCTCGCTGTTTAAGAGTTAAGAACAATTATTACTTAAATATTTAAAGGAAAATATTATATATTACATATTTCAGGACAGAAATAAGTAAATAGTGAGAAGCATGGCATTGTTTGTTTGTTTTGGAATTTCGCACAAAGCTACTCGAGGGCTATCTGTGCTAGCCGTCCCTAATTTAGCAGTGTAAGACTAGAGGAAAGGCAGCTGGTCATCACCACCCACCGCCAACTGTTGGGCTACTCTTTTATCAACGAATAGTGGGATTGACCGTCACATTATAACGCCCCCACACGGCTGGGAGGGCGAGCATGTTTAGCGCTACTCGGATGCGAACCCGCGACCCTCAGGATTACGAGTGTCGCATGCCTTAACGCGCTCGGCCATGCCAGGCCAGCATGGCATTGTGAGATAAAGATAAAAGTTGGATTACCAAATTAAATGTAGAGATTAGGAAGTATATGTATTGAAGTTTGTTTGTCTGTTTTAAATTTCTCGCAAATCTACACGAGGGTTATCTGCGCCAGCCATCCTTCCCTAAGTTAGCAGTCTAAGACTAGAAGGAAGTCAGCTAGTCATTACCATCTACCATCAGCTCTTGAGCTACTCTTTCAGTGATGTCGAGAAACCCACTTGTTGAGAACTTTTATATGCAAAAACGGCTGTTCTGGGCCCAGAAAACACTTCAAATAGAAGAGCGAACAACGTTTCGACCTTCTTCGGTCATCGTCAGGTTCACAAAGAAAGGGTTACTGGTCGGAAGCTGACCACATGTTTGGGAGGGGTTGTAAAAACAAACAGAAAGAAGACAACTTAGATAACTTTATTGACATCCAACTGCCAAACTTCCCAGGTAAAATTACAAATTTATATTTTCCAGAACCACCTAAAAACATTATCTTAAACGATTTTTTCAAAGAATTTTCTTACAAAACTATCAACATAATTTCACAAAACAGAAAACTAAAAAACAACCTTACAAAAAGAGACATTAATTCCATTAGAAACCTAAAACAAGACAGAAACATAAAAATTCTAAAAGCAGATAAAGGTAACGCTATAGTAATAATGAACACGAATGAATACATACAAAAAATGAATAACATCCTATCAGACACGAACAAATTTAAACCAATACACACAAATCCAACAAAGACACATGAGACGCAACTAAACAAATTACTACTACAAATAAAAAAAGCCAACACAATTTCACAAACACTTTATTCCTACCTACGTAAAACCGACTCACGCACACCGCAAATATACGGCATCCCCAAACCTCATAAACCAGATTGTCCATTACGACCAATAATGTCAACATATGAATCGTTTAACTACAATCTTGGTAAATACATAGCATGGGCATTCTCCAAATATGCAACATCAGCCAGCTCATTCATCAAAGACTCTTTTAATTTCAAGTCCAATCTAAATCAACTTAATCATAAAGCCTTAATGGCCAGTTTCGATGTTATATCCCTCTTCACAGAAGTTCCAACAACAGAAGCCTGCAAGATAGCCTTAGAACTCTATATTCGAGACCCTAACCCGATCATAGACATTCCCAGTAACCAGTTAGCAACCCTCATAGAATTCACCACAATAAAGACAAACTTCATGTTCAACAACCAAAACTATATACAAACAAATGGCCTAAGCATGGGCAACCCAGTATCACCAGTTCTAGCCAATATTTTTATGACACAAATTGAAACACAAGCAATTAATACAGCATTACATCCACCACTATACTGGTACAGATATGTAGATGACACGATTGCGGGATTCGAATCTACAGAACACATACTTAACTTTTTCACTCACATTAACTCTATACATCCCAACATTAACTTCACATGTGAACAGGAAGAAAGCAATCAAATATCATTTCTTAACCTCAAAATTATAAGAACCGACACACAATTCAAAACAGAAATCCACCGAAAAATCACCCATACTGGACTATACATTCCTTGGGACTCAGCACATGAAACAAAACAAAAACTCAACATACTAAGAAACCAGATAAACACAGCCATAAAACTATGCTCACCAGATAAAATTAACGATGAATTAGATAAAATAAAACAACACTTCATCAACATTAATAAGTTTCCTCCACAAACCGTAGAAAACATTATACGCACACACCTAGACAGAAAGCAAAATCAACCAACAAAAGTAAATATATCTCACGAATCAAAAAATCACGAAACCATATACTGCTGTATACCATATATTCCTGACATCAGCAAACAAATAACCAACATTTGGCAAAAACTAGTAACAAAATATAATATTCCAGTTAACACTAAATTTATTCAAAAACCAGGCACAAAACTAAGGTCTATACTATGTAAGAACTACACTGACAAACACCACACCAACATTATTTATAAAATACAATGTGATAACTGCCACGACTTCTATATAGGAGAAACAAGTAGAAAAATGGAAACCAGATTCAAAGAACATAAAAAGTCACCTTCACACGTTTTCGAACACTGCAAGTCAAATGGACACAACATAACCATAGAAAACACTAAAATACTAAATAAAGAAACAAACATAAACAAACGAAAAATTAAAGAAGCCTTACTTATACAACAACTCAAACCCAAAATAAACCAATATAAAGGAACACCATTATACCTATATTAATATTATAGACAAAATTATATATTTCAAACCGCGCCCTCTACATTGCAACACTCAATTATACAACCCCTCCCAAACATGTGGTCAGCTTCCGACCAGTAACCCTTTCTTTGTGAACCTGACGATGACCGAAGAAGGTCGAAACGTTGTTCGCTCTTCTATTTGAAGTGTTTTCTGGGCCCAGAACAGCCGTTTTTGCATATAAAAATGAGCTACTCTTTATCAAAAATAGTGGGATTGACCGTCAATTATAATGTCCCCATGGCTGAAAGAGCAAACATATTTGGTGTTACGGGGATTCAAACCAACAACCATTAGATTATGAGTCGTTCGCCCTAACCATTTGGCTATCCGGGCCTCCATGTATTAAAATATAAAGAACTTCGAGTTTGGCTAATTCAAAAAGGGTTATTCTCATACGATTTTGTGAATAGTAACATAACACGTCATACTTTGAACACAGAAAGTTAATGAAATCTGTTCTCTCTTCTGGCATATACTGATTTGAACTTAGTAGCATTTTACTCAAAAAGCAAAATCGTCTAATCTATCATGATACTTATGAAGGTAATAGAGTTTGTTAGTTTGTGTTTTCTTTATAGCAAAGCTACGTCAAACTACCTGCTGAGTCTACTGAAGAGAATCGAACTCATGATTTTAGCGATGTAAATCCGTTGGCTTACAGCTGAACCAGGGGAGAACAGATAATAGGGCCGCAGTGAATTAAATTTCATGACGTAGAAATATCCAACTGTAATATACATTACATAACAGAAGTTGATCGCGTACTCTTTATTTTAAGGACGTTTGATGAGTATTATGATAGTTATGAATAACTGTACTTTATTCGTTTGACTGTTTATTTATTCTATAGTTTTAGTGTAAAACTTCAAAATAAATTATTTGCTCTCTGTTCACCACGAGAAATCGAATCACGATTATTTACTGATCTACGGGAGAGAGTTCTTGAACTATACAAACTACACTAATATTATGGTTGATTTTTTGTGTGAGTTCTACAGAAATTTACATAAAGGAAAATCTCAAAACATTCTGAGTTAAACAATGTAATGTGTTCTTTAAAACAAAGGTTGATGACCAAACTTTAACTGAAGTTTTTCATTTCGTGTGCTCTACTAAAGATATGTGAGCATTAACATGCTTAATATAGAAATACACATGACAATAGTAGAAATAAATACGTTTCATTGAACATAAATGTTTGTTTTTGCAGTTACTGTGTTAAGTATATTTTAATTATTGGAGAAACGCATCAGTGATTTTTTTTCTTATAAAATAACATGAACAAAGTGAATTATAGAAATGTTCCTCACTTAGGTGAAGTTACTTATACAGAAAGAGAGTGTTGTTTGAGCCAATGTAATTAAACTATTTTGAATGCTGATCAAGGACTGCTATGCGCAGAAAGACAAACACCAAGGATTTACTCTTTATTTTTTCCGGAGAATATGAGCGTGTTATGTAAAATTTACTTGTCACTAAACTATTTGTTTCAATATGCAAAATGTTTATGTTTCAACAAGTTATTCTACGCTTTCCACTATTTAAAATGAATTACGATCGATTAATATTTTTTTATGTTTTAAAGCTTTGTTTAAAACTACTAAGCTCTTCTAGTTGTGTTTGGTTATGTCTTCCCAGAACTCCAACAACTATCGAGGTAACGACTCGGCAGAACAATATTGCGTTGCGGACTACACATCTGAGCTAAAGCCGATTTACCATAGGAAATATGGTCCTGATAAGCTTTGAAGACTTTCAGCCCTTATTTCTTGGCCATTTATCAGACTTATTCGGCTTTGAAAGACCACAACGTCGTTACCTTAAGAAGAAATAGGGTCAGTTCTAAATAATTCCTTAAAGTTACATCACGTGATCAATATAGAAAGTAGTCGTTATTTGACCGGTATATAAGCCATAAGGTTATCCGATTTATATTATACCGTGAAAGAAACACTACTGTCTAAACAGAGTTCCGTAAGATATCATGATATATTATACATATAGTAACGGAGAAGTATTTCATAACTTTACTCAATAATTTTCTGTACCTGCATACAATTTTCAAAACATCTTTTACCTCTAGTTGGCCATTCTTTTTTTTGTTCACATTGCAGTTATGTTATGTTCAGCAAGACTGTGTGGAAACTATACAGCCTCTGACAGAGCTAGTACAGTTATATGTTGTTATTTATTGGATAATGCTAGCTAAGATTTTACTAGCAAATATAGAACTATCAACATACAAAACCTACAATTGGAAAGGCAAGTGGAAAGGCAAATTGAAAGTTACTAAATCGTATTTTATACTTTACACTGAATTATTGGTAATCCGCTAAAATAAATCAGCTAGGAAATTAATAATAAAATAACCGGCTCAGTCTTTACGAAACATTATCAAGCTTTGCAAAACAATTGACGCTCAATATATTTCCTAGAACTGTTCATCTATTGCAATATTTTGGAATATAATAAATATTAGATTTGGTATGAATCTCTTTTTTATGAATTATAGCGTGTTTTGAAACCTCTTCTTTCCTTAAACTGTTCTTTGAGGAGGAAGCTTGGCTAAAATTTGGTAAGGATCCGACTTGTTACAGCAGTTTAATTTGAATCAATTCCAAACCGCTTTTATTTAGTTGCGAGTGCCTGAACTTAAGTTTATTTCAACCGCTTGTTAAATGGTTGCAAGTATCTAAACTTGAGATCATTTAGTAACTTTTTGTATGGGTGTCAGTGTCAAATCGGCAGTTGTTGTTGTTTATTAATCACACGTTACTTGAGCAGGGTATAACATACACACGACAGTTAGAAGATTTATCAGTAAGTCAAAGTTGCACTTTGATTGCTTTTTAATTAAACTTAATATTTTGTTTTGTTTGAAGTTAGGCACAAAATTACTCAATAAGCTATGTGTGCTCTGCTCACTAAGGGTATCGAACATCAGTTTCTAACGTTGTAACTCTGCAGACATGTCGCTGTGGAACTGGAAGGGGAGGCAAACTTTTTTGAGGTTATACTTAATACTGAATTCTAAAATTTACCATTAGAGTCAAGAGTAAAACATGATAAAAATCACAAATAATATACATCTAACAAATATATAAACCTATTTCAATATTATGGCGAATTCGAGGTTAATTCTGTATGAAGAATATCGTAGTTAATGAAAGGATAACTGAATTGAAAACAACAAATGAGAATTTTCCAATGTTGAATTCAATAAATTAATTTTAGTTTTTACGTTTGCGTTCCCCTTCATGATTTCTTGAAAACCTTAATATCACATTTATTTGGTCATCAATTATATAAAATGTTTCCACTACTATTTTATTTGTAACAATAAATATTGGTTTGAATTTCATGCAAAGCTATATAAGAGCTATCTGCGCTAGCCGTCCCTGATTTAGCAGTTACAGAGCTGACGAAGGCAGTCATTCAACACAATCAATTGGCAGCAATTGGGTTACTCTTTTACCGACAAATACCGTATTTTCCGGTTAATAAGCCGAATCGCCGAATAAGCCGAGGCCAATTTTCAGGTCTAAAATTGAGGGTTTTTGCTTATTACCGTCCAATAAGTCAAGGCTATTTTTAAGAAGTGGCAAGTTTCTTCAAAATGATTTCTTAGTCTCGTTTCAGCGTCAGCATGCATGTTGTGTGTGATCGTTGGCGTTCTGTAGTAAAGCAGAACGTGTCGTATTGAGACAGAGATGGAATCAATACGTCATTCGTTATTGGTTCCACTCACTGTAATTAGGTAACCAATGAAATTCCAGAATTTTTCTCAGTAATTAAAATCACTAACCCAGGGTATAAATACCAAGGGTATTTAGTGGGAGTTTATCATTGTACCGTCAAAAACCAAAGATGTCTACACCTCCAAAAAAAAAAAAACGTTATAATGCTGCTTTTAAATTGAAAGTAGTAGAGCTAGCCTTAAAAACCTCAAATATGAATGCCGCTCGCCATTACTGTGTGAATGAAAAACAGGTCCGTGAATGGAAGAAAGCAGAATGTGTGCTAAAAGAAATGTCGAAAACAAGTAAATGTAACCAGAAAAATCAACCGAAGTGGCTAAAACTGGAAGAAGATGTAGCGACATGGGTGAATGAAAACCGGCAGAGTGGCCTGATTGTCACGCGTGCCCAGATCCGTATTTTTGCACTAAAGTGGGCTGGTCGAAATAAAGAAAATTCAAGAGACTTTAAGGCAACCAACAGCTGGTGTACCTGCTTCATGAAGCGACACAGGAATCTATTATTTGGTGCTTCTAACGATGAAGATGATGGATTTGAGAGATTTTAATACATTTCTGAGATTAAAGTGTGTATTTTTTATGAATTTTGTTATTTCTATGAATACATGTCATTCGTAATGTATAGACCTTTTCCTATTAATAAATAAAGTTTATTCAACTGAAATAACTCTGCCGTAACTGTCAGATCAAAGGTATGATTTTGGGGCCGATTTTGGTCTTCGGTATTTTTTGGTCCAAAGCTGGTGATCGGCCAATAAGCCGATCCCAAAAATCAGGTCCAAAATTTAGGGGGAGAAATTTGGCTTATTAGGCGGAAAATACGGTAATTGGATTGACAGTCACATTATAACACTCTCAATGCTGAAAGGGAAGATTCCATCCTCTGAAACCGATTATTGCGAGGCGAGAGTCCTAGTTAGGCCACGCTAGCAACGAAGAAATAATTTGTGTGGTAAAAATCATAAACATCTAAGGGTAAAGAGAAAATATTTGTTAACCTTCAGGAAAATCTAGAAAGTATAAGAAAAAGAAACCTATTAACCAGCCATTTACATCTAGTAAAAAAAAAAAAGAATCAAACTAAACTTCTGGCTAAAAACATTAACGTTAACATTTTACTTTTAGAAGTTGAATTAACTGAGATAGAGTAAATGCTTTCAGATGACATTATTTAGAATAAATTACTTAAGTAGATTTTAAAATAAGAAGAATTGTAACTTGAACTTTATACAAGCGATTAGAAAGTATTAATACAGTGGCGTGTCACCTGTGATATCAACTGGGACGTCATAAGCGACATGCTTAGCACTTGTATATTTAGTTCAAGGTGAACTTTTGATCATTCAACAATGTAATGCCATCAGAGATTTCCTTTTGGCTGAAGTAGTATCTCACATATCTTTTCAAAGAAGAACATACGTATTATAATATTGTAAAGAACGTAGAGCCAAAATACAACATTTCAAAGAACGGAATTTTCATAGCTCTTCAGCAAAGTGCATAGAGACATTCGTACGTCAGAGGGTTTGTAACAGCAACCACATCACAAGCCAATCCAGAACAATGCTTTTCTATGCAAACCTTTAGCATGTTTAAATGCTTTCTGGTAACATTATCAAGATATAAACAAGGATTTGAAATTTATGGAAACTCCAAAGCCAAATTCTTAGAAACTTTCAACCAGATCTCGAGATCAACGATTGTTCGATGATAAATATGATGATAAACTAAAGTCATTTTAATCAATTAAACCACATATCTGTCAACTTCCCTGATACAATTTATAAAGATTGTTTTTGTATATTTGTTCTCCTCAGAAATGGTCATGGAAGGTAACTATTGCTATCTGTAAAGGGTTCCGTGGAAAAGACGACATTCATATTCTGTGGATGATGTTGAAAGCTACTTTCGTGTTTTGCAGATAGTCATAGAAAGTTTGTAAAATATGCACTTTAAAATTGACTTTACTGTCATTTGTAGAAGCTTTCTGTAATGGGAATTACGATGTTGAGCAATGATGTACAATCATGATAGCGCGCGACTGACAATGGTGAAAATAGTCCCCCGGAAAGCACGGGACAAAGTGTAACTTACCATCGGTATTTCTAACTTGAAGAGGTCATCAACATAAATGTTCAGTATGATGGCTTTTCCTTTTAAGCTTGGCATGTAAATGATCTAAGTCTATTACACGCATAATACATAAATATAATCTACCTCTCACTATGCACAAAGCTCTTACTTTAAATAATTTTAGTATTGTATATTACAAATATTATTTGATAGCTTTGGACAGAGTCATTTTTTTACTGGAGGTAAGGACTTAGAAATCTTGGTTTGTAGGTTTTCTAAAAATAAATTTTACAACTACAAGATAACCTCTGGTTTACAGAATATATATTACGTTGTTTATACGTATTAGTCATTCATACATTTTCTTCTACAAATTTGCATCGAAAAGCAATAAAACGCCTTTTTAAATAATTAATAATGTAGATTAACTTTATTTAATTATTATATGCTTCGAAAAAACTTTTTTGTGAAATTAATCATAATACTTTTACAGAATTGTCCATAACATGAACCTTGTTTTATAAAACCTAGTTAATTCCGTTACAAGTTATATACATTTTAACAAAACCAGTATAAATAACCCTTTTTATTTGTAGCTTTATCATGGTTTATCTTATTTTACTAATTATACGTTTCTACACTTCAAGAAATACAGCTGAATTTGGATGAATTTTCTCAGCGTTCCATTATTATGGCTTCAATAAAAAATATGATAATTATATTTTAGCACGAGTTACTTTAACCAGCATAATAATAATAATACAAACTTTACTTGAAAAACATGCGCAAAGGGGAATTAAACAGTAGTAAAGATGTCATAACAAGATTACCTAAATAGAAAATCGATTGAAAGTCAACAAAAATAAAAATAATTAAACCACCTTATAAGGCGTTTAATATTCCTTGAAGCTATGTTCTTCTTAATACGTCTATTGTAGGTTGTTAGTATCCCTTGAAGCTATGTTCTTTTTAACACGTCTATTATAGGTTGTTAGTATCCCTTGAAGCTATGTTCTTTTTAACACGTCTATTATAGGTTGTTAGTATCCCTTTAAGCTGCCCCCAGTGGCATGTCTGCGGACTTGCACGCTAAAATCCGGGTTTCAATACCCGTGGTGGGCAGAGTACCGATAGCCCATTGTGTAGCTTTATGCTTAATTAAAAACAACAACAATCTCTTTAAGCTATGTTCTTCTTAACACGTCTATTATAGGTTGTTAGTATCCCTTGAAGTTATGTTCTTCTCAACACATGTTCTGTAGATTGTTAGTATTATACGAAACTATTCTTGTAACGTTTATCTGAATTATCCAATTATCATGTCTTTTGTAAACATACCACTTTAAATAAGTATTTCTTATTATTACAATTTTCTCTATCCATAATTGTCATTCCTTCATCTAAACATCCATTAATTACATTATCCAGTCAATGAACGCACAAAGCATAATCTCGCCATATCTCCTAACACAGGCACGTGAAAATACACATTCCATCCATGTCCTGACGTTTTACCTTAAATTACATCTTATATCCATAACCGTGCATTTTTTAAACTAAGTACACACGAGTAAACTTGTCAGGAAACATTGTCAGGGTAAGCGTTAGTAGGAGTATGTGTAGTAATATTTCAAAATGTATTTTTTTTCTGTGGAAGCAAGTCGCTATTTTGCAAAATCAATATGACAAACGATAACAAAATTTCTCCTTGAAGACTCCAGGCAAAATATTACCTGAATTTATTTTTGAGTAAAAGCCACCTTCGGTGCGTATGTTTCTGGGAGCGCAGAAACAGCTATACAAGCCAGAAAGTATTGTATCTCGAAACCTTTTTCCTGAAGTATGCTGCGTTTTATCAACCTTACACATTTTCATTTTGAAAGAAAAATCTAGAACAAACTAAAATATTTTTTCACACGAATTCAGAATGATATTTCTGGTTTATTGATCCAACAATAAACACGAGTAAATTAAATCTTTTGTTTTGAAACTCTTTCTTTTGTGGGTGAGATGTGTCTGTAGAAGCTATTAAATTTGGTTTCTGTTTCTTGTTATCATATCTCCATACCTGTGTAGTGTTTGATCCACGAGTATTTTCTTTGTAATCTAAGTTACTATATAGTGTATCAGAGTAATATTGGCGCAGCATGTTTAGCTGAGTTTTGATATAATGTCATTCATCCATTTCTATACCTCTTCTCTCATCTTCACACTAATTGTGTACAATGAACAGCTTATGCGCATAGACTCCATAGCCTAGAATATAGACTAGGAAATAGTGTGTTTTCTAAATTAGCATGCTCATTTCCCTGGGGCTAGGAGGTACGACGTGGCTAATTTAGTTGGAATTTTACTTCTATGCTATTGTAGTAATCTTCAGTACTTTAGTGCTGAAAGTTACCACGACAAATTATCTTGCCAATTTCCCAAAGGAAGAAAATTTTCTTCTTTATTCTGGATTAAATAAAGCGGATTGACATTTATAGTATTGTAGCAACATATGCCTTGATATTAAAATATGTTTACACATATTATTGTATACGGGTACGAAATGTTGTGACATCATTACCAGGTAAACATTTTGTATTAAACCAATAGAAAGAAGAATACACAGTGGGTAGTTTTACAGTTTTATTTTCGTACAAACAAAAATCACCAATTTAAAAATTTCAACAAACAAATTAGTTCATCGACAATATAAGTTTTTCGTTTCTTTCTATTGTGAATAGTGTACACCATATGTTCATTTCGAATTTTAATATTGTGAGCTGTCAATATATTTATTGAGAGCTTTAATATTGTATGGCGTCAATTCGTTTATCTGTAATTTTAATAACGTGCACTGTTAAATATTATATTAGTATTCTATTAATAGGGTTCAGCTCCAGACTCAGGTCTGTTCTGTAAAATTATTGCGGCATTAGACAACGTTTTAATAATGTAAATTGTTAGTATATTTATTTAGAATTTTAATATTGCAGGTTCGGCAGGGCCTGATGGTTAAGGCATTCGACTCATAATGGGAAGGTCGCGGGTTTGAATCCCTATCACACCAAACATGTTCGCCTCTTCACTCGCGAGGGCGTTATATTGTGAAGATCAATCCTACTATTTGTTGCTAAAAGGGTAACCCGATAGTTTGTGGTGGGTGGTGATAACTAGTTGCCTTTACTCTAGTCTTACACTGCTAAATTAGTGACGGCTAGCGCAGATAGCTCTCGTGTAGCTTTGCGCGAAATTAAAATAAACAAACAAAGGATTTAGTATTCTATAACGTCAATTCGTTTACGTGTGATGTCAAATAATGTATTAGTGTTCTATTAATCAGGTTCATTCTTAAGTTTGTTCTGTTTAATTAGTGCGGCAACGTTTTAATAATGCACACTGTTAATTTCGGCAACGTTTTAATAATGCACACTGTTAATTCTGTTGTTAGAAATTCTATGAATGTACACGTTTTGTAAATAACCGATTCAATTAATCTATCTTTTATTATTGATTTTTATCTTAAAAAAAGACAGAGTGTGACCGAGTAGATAGCGTACCTAAGTGTGGATCAAAATGTCAAAGGTTTGAGCCAGGACCTTGTGCAAAATAACGCTTTTTACTTTCAGCTGTGTAGATAACAGTTATAAATAAAGAATGTTATTATCTTTGATCCAGTCAGCTAGCCAGCGTCTTGCATAAGCGATGTCTGGATTAAAAATTTACCAAAAGTACTTTTTTTTAAAGTAAACGTTTTCTTTTAGTTTATTTTAATGATATAAATGATCCATATACATTTTATATCTAAGGTTTTGTTTGGTTTATTATATGTTTTAATAATTAATATTTTGGTTAATTTTTTATGTACACAATGAGAATCTTCGCTAATTTTAATCTTATTTATTTGAAAAGCTTATGACGGTAATGTAAATGATAAATTACTTATTTGACGATAACATATCAAGAGGTATGTTGACAATGACATTTTTGTTAGTGTACTAATGCTTTAACAATTGACGATAAAACAACTCGAGATAGGTTAACGAATACTTTCCTAATAGTGCATTAAAGCTGTAGTAACTGACGATAAAAATCTGGAGATATGTTAAAGGAAGATCTTGCAGTAGGGAAATAAGGCATGCCATAACTTATGACAAAAAAAATCTCGAAATTTATTGACGAAAGTTTTTCTAATAGTTCAGTAAAACTCGATAATCGACGATAAAATAACTCAAGAAATATTAACAAAAGCGTTTTGAATAGTAGAATAATGCTGTTATAATTGACGATAAAAATATTGAGATATGTTAACAAAAATTTGCCTAATAGTACAATAAGTCTGTTATAAAACGACTGAAATAACATTTTCATATGTACGAATAATGGATGCTTCTTGATGTTCTCAAAAAACGAGGCTCAAGAAAGTTTCTTTCCTTTCTGTAAAGGTCTCCATTAGTTCAGAACTATCTTCATGGCAATGCTGACAGTGGTAGAACCAGTTCTCTATAGGCTGGACTTCGATAAAGACAAATGGCATTTTGATGAATTTGTTTCGATCCTTCAAAACCGAGCTGCAATGTTTCGTGAGATAATGTATACAGGTCAATATATACTTAAGTCCAGTGTATGTACACTTATATTCATGAGATGGTCACGTGCGTCTTTACTGCAGAGAGATGTTATATTGAACTGATAAAATAATATCCATCCGGACTTTAAGAGTAAAGTTTGAATTTGTATCCCTCAGAGAGTTTCAGCGACGTTTTTCCCACTAAGACCGATCTGCTCGTGTGTCGGATACTAATTAAAGATGTGTGTCTGTATATCGATGTCATTTCTTTTTGATGGATTATTAATCCATAAAGCCAAATTTTGAAAACGCCTCACTAAAACTCGGACAGATACAGTAGAATATCAATCACTTTATAATGAGGTAATGTGCTTATGTATAAACTTAATACCAGTACAGCATTACCTCGCTATTTTAATCAATGCGAAGCTAAGAAGCCTTCAGTAAGTTCATTAAAAGAGGAAAAAAATGAAATCGTGCATAGCCATAAGACAATGTTTGAAGTAGAAAATTGCATGCGAAAAACACTGCTACAAATTCCATGCATACTGAATCTTGCTTCTATTATTTGAAAATATCGATGTGCTAAAAATGATATAGAGTCTATAGACGATTAGAAATATTATAAAATGTGTGTTTTCTTATAGCAAAGCCACATTGGGCTATCTGCTGAGTTCACCAAATGGAACCGAACCCCTGATTTTAGCATTGTAAATCCGTAGACTTACCGCTGTACTAGCGGGGAACAATTATAAAATTTTAGGCTTTTTAAATTATCGTTTTATAATAAACATAAAGTTTTTCAAGCTATCAGGGAAAACATTAACCAATATTTAGATCATTGTTTTAGTTAAGCACAGTGGGCTATCCGCGCCATACCCACAACTGGTATCGAATCTCAATTTGGCGTTATAAGTCTTCTTACTTACCATTAAATTTTTATAAAAAGTAATTTCGATATTTTTCTTGTTGTTGTTGTTTTGAATTAAGCACAAAGCTACACAATGGGCTATCTGTGCTCTGCCCACCACGGGTATCGAAACTCGGATTTTAGCGTGCAAGTCCGCAGACATACCGCTGAGCCACTGGGGGGCCGATATTTTTCTAATATTTAAAAAAATACTATTATTTAAAATTAGCTGACTAAAATAACTTGTCACATCATATTGTGGAATAGCTTTAGACATAATTAATTGATCAACATAGCTGTGTTTGCGTTAGATTACATTCTAGAAGAGATAAGTCATTGACGTATTCACAAATAATTATGTGTTTTTGTGTATCGGTATTAGTGTTACAGAATCAAAAACAGCATGGCATTTCTGAGCCATGGTACTTCGTTTAAAATTATGTCAAAGCCATAGTAGTTTAAGTCATTTCTTGATTAAAAAAGGCCTAATTCCTCATCTTCATGATTTTAGAAATTACTGTTCAAACTCGACATTAATCGAATCGCGTGCATGAAAAAGGTTAAAATGAAACGCTATCTACAAAAAATTTATTTATATGTTATCAATAAAACTGGTTATGAAAGCGTCATTTAAAAAACTTCTAAGCATTGGATATTACTTAAAAGAGTCAACCTGCAGCCCTTAGAAAGAGAAGTTGGTAAGCAGCAACACTGAAGAGCCCATTAATACAATTTTGAGAGAAAAAAGGAGGGAAAGAAAAGGGGAGAAATCTGCTGATTCACCAATTGCGACACCTTTAAATTCTTTGTTCCCGCTGCTTTATAAAAGCGATGCTGAAAGATGGTGGGTCATGAAGAGAGAGAATTGAGTTGTGCGTTTTGTTTGCAGCGCGTTAACAGAATTTAGGGTCCTACTTAACTCCATCCCAAGGCAGAGCCATTAGAGAAAACGCACTACTATAAATTTGCCGCTGTTTATGGCAATACAGTAGTGACGGTCTCGACAGAAAGATAGAAAGGAAAGGCTTCTGAGCCTCGAATTTGTATAGAGCAAACTAATTTAAGCAAATGGAGATGGACACATATGGCAAGTTGTTGAATTGAAATGTTTGCCGACGATGGTAGCTTCACAAACACAGCAAACGCACGCTTGAACGGTTTCAATATCGTTCTCCATGCTTTATTAGCTGTTAGTTTATATTTGAGAAAATTCCTTTACATCTGTATATTCTAAAGAGAACGCTCTTTCTGCTCTCGAGTTTTATGGGTATGCATTGACTATCCCTAGACAATAAGATCACGTATTTCCAAGCACATGTACAAACTGGCGAATAATATTCTAGTGTCAACACTCTTCAGATATCTTAACCCAAATGAATCTAGATTTTTGTAACGTTTCACTATATAGCACTTAACCATGAACAACTGTCGAGAAATAGGAGGCGTTAAAAACTTGTGTGTGCAGTTTCTAATGCGGTCGCTAAAGAGAGTTGACAAGAAAAACCGTCTGTGTCATAAATCTTAAACTATTTTACAATCAAGACAAACCTTAAATGAATCAACTTTCTCTGACATTGATGTTTTTTGTTCATTTATAAGTTGTAATTTGATTTATGGTGTGATTTGGACACTAATGTAGAGTGCTTTAAATCAAACTTATTTGACAAGTCATGGTTAAATAACACGTGC
Organism: Carcinoscorpius rotundicauda; assembly: GCA_011833715.1. Lineage (NCBI taxonomy): Eukaryota > Metazoa > Arthropoda > Merostomata > Xiphosura > Limulidae > Carcinoscorpius > Carcinoscorpius rotundicauda. The sequence continues at coordinate 26,827,635 of CM022404.1, forward strand.
TTTGTTTCGCATTCTTAAGATATGTTTTTTTTTACTGCTTTCATACTATTTAATTGCAATGTTATCTATCTCATTTTAAAGCAAATTATTCCAAGCAAATCATAAATGATATAAAGTTTCATGTCCCCCACTGGGTCAGCGGTATGTCTGCGGATTTACAACGCTAAAAATCGGTTTTCGATACCCGTGGTGGGCAAATAACAGTGTTCATTGAGTAGCTTTGTGCTTAATTTAACAACTACAATATAAATTTTCATATATTTTATCTATAATTACATTAATTTTGAATTAAAAAATAACAATAACACTGTATGAATAGCTATATACATGTAGTACGAGAAATTACAAATAGGTTGTCTGTAGACATATGTGATTTGGGCTTTAAAGATAGCTGAGCGTATTATAGTTATCGTTTGCATTTTTTAAATATGTTTTTAATTTGTGTGATATCTTGAAGGATGCAGAACATTTAATCCTGAGTACAGTAAATCATCGTAAGCTTAATAAAATAGGTCCCTAAATAAAGGTATTTAGTCTAAGGTTTATAACATCTGTCATTTATTATATAACTTCTTATCAAGTTTAGAAAGCTTTTTCCTAAATACGGCTCGGCATGGCCAGATGTTAAGATACTCGACTTGTAATCTGAGAGTCGCAGGTTCAAATCTCTGTCACAAACATACTCACCTCTTCAGCCTATAGGGTGTTATAACGTTAGGTAAATCCCACTATTCGTTGGTAAAAAAGTAGCCCAAAATTCAAAACAAACAATGTTCCTAAATACCCTCATCTTTTATGCCGTTAATAAAAGTTGAATAGTCATAATATATCAAAAATTTATTATATATGTAATCGGTGATTATCCAATTTCTATCTTGTTACCTTACATTAAACTGTTTCTCGAATTCAAATTACTTATGTTGAGCTATGAATCGGGAGATCCATAGTTCGCACTATGTTTTCACAAAACCATGCAGCGCAGTGTGGAGTCGTGGGTAGGTTATAAGGGTTACTATCAAATCTCACTATTTAATTACAATAGACAAACGCTGGTGGTGAGTACTGTTGAATAACCATCAACTGAAGACTAACGCAGATAGTCTTTGTATAGCTTGCAATTTTTAAAAGAAAGTTAAACTGCTACGTTTATTATAGAAACTATCTTATAAAACGTCTTCAACCACATACCTGTGTATTTTTGAGCAATGTATGCTATTTGATTTTCGAGTAATTTTTTTGTTTTGTTTGTTCTGTTATTGCTTTAAAGCATTATCTACATATTACTGTTCATACATAGTTATATATATAATCAAATGATTGACTAACCAACTTTTCAATTTTACAATGTGTAGAACTGAGTGATCAAGTACTATATAACAAATACAGATGCTTAACAAACATTGTCAAATTCGATAATCAATCCACTTCTGTACTAATGTGGAATATATATACACACACATATATTATCAGATATTCTCACTGCTGGATTTCATGTTAACAAAAACTACTCTTGAAGTTTTATATTTAAATCTCACTAATCCTTTAGACGTTAATACCTTGTTATGTTATTACTTCTATAAAATGTATTACAAATAGGTGGAAAAAACTATTACCAGATTCATGCATATACCTTAAAGAGTTATTCCAATAAACGTCAGCTCTTATACCAAGCTGTGATTGTATGTATACAATATATTCATTCACTCTAGGGGTGATTCATCAAGTTTCAGTTGACATAAATGGACAGCCAAAACCAGATGGGTGTCTTATCGGTAAATTGTGAGCATGTCCTTGGCTAGCCGCGGTCTGACATTCCGGGAAGAAACCCCAAATAATCGTATATGCGAATACAAACTTTAGGTTTATCTGACATAGACTACTGAGAAACGCACAGGCTTGATGCCTGCGAGATATGACGGCGTGTCACCAGGGATAATTTGACTTTGCTGCAGAGAGCGGTTGTTCAGGCCCTTCATTAACATTACAAAGGCAATAATATACCTTTACAAATCATGTATCGCGTGGTGAAAATTACTTTTATTTCTAAACTAACGACACTTATTATTTTATAGAACCAATGTGTAATGTAATAATGGGTATTTTGAAATTGCCTTTTAATTAGCACATTGACATATGTGATAAATAAAATTTGGTGCCTTATATTGCTATATAAAGTTTTTTAGTACTTAAATATATATTCATATCAATAAAGAAGAGAAAACTCACTTCTTGTACCAGTCAAATTTTCTCATTTGTTGGATCATTATAACTTGATTTGTCCTCATTTTGAAGACTATCAAATAGTTCTATGTTTATTTAATATTGCAGTAACTGAGTAGCCACAATTCTTCTCTAATCAGAATATATCTTAATAGATCAGTTCGTTTTCAGTAATTCAGGTTAACTTATTCTATGCCAAACATTTATAGGAATACATAACAAGAAAATTATATTTTATCTTAAGTTGATAATGCCATATGAGCTTATATATATTTAAAAATGAAAAACACTATATAAGACACTAAGTCCATCTCCTTATATCATTTTATCGTAGAAATATGTTACTTAGATATACTTTATACTAAAATGCATTCTGCATATTAAAATCCCTTCTTTTTCACAACATTATTGCCAAAATGCTTACTATTGAGAAATTTTGTATGACCAAGCTCTGACTTTCAATCGTAACGCAGTCTTGAAGATGATTGAAGGAAATCGAACTGTGTTTTTTAAACGTATTAAACAAAAATTCGACATACGAAATCACTTTTTTACTATAGATTAATAATCAGATGCATGTTATCTGTCAAGAAATCTTCAATGTTTAACATTATAATAGTATTCTTATTATAACGAATTAGTATGTTAAAAATTCTAGTCTGAGCGGGGCTTGAACACTGACTTTGGTTTATTTTAGTATTCTGGGAACGATGGCCTCTAATCCAAGTTACTCACAAAAAGTTTACCACATAATTACCATTCTAGTAATTACAATGTTTTAAAGCTCATAGAAACACTATTATACTGGATAAATCGTAGAATAAAATATTGACCTTGAAATTCCCGAAGAAAAATTTACATTTGAAAGAAAAGTCGCAGGAAAATGTAATCTGTGAATCTAAAGTATCGACATAAAAACACAATCAGTATTTGCAACTTTGAAGTCTGTGGAATATTTTGTGAATTATATAATATTTAGTTCAAACTGCGATTAATTAAATATGCTGATACAATCGAATTATTTTATGATCAATAGTTGAGCTTTAATGTCACTTTAGCACTTTCATATTCTAGATTATAAAAAATCACTAAGTGGGAAAAGATATCAGGAAAAACAAATATTAGAAAAATATCATTAATGTAAGCAAATTATCCAAACGTGTTGTATTGTGAAGGAAATTAATATTTAAAAAGTAACAGGTAAAGGATTATAAGAGTTAATTTTAAATTTAAAAGAAGCTTAAACTGTGGTTCAGACTGATAAAGTTTTCCATTCTAGTTAAATAACGCAATCAGTTCAAACATTATACTGATAAAGTTTTCCACTTCTAGTTAAATAACGCAATCAGTATTATAATAATATTTTATAAAATTTCAATTTAAAATAACAAATAGAAAACCAAACAACACAAAATACTGAGAAATACATAAATATAGGAATAATTTAGTAAGTGAACGATAGATGAATATACTCTTGGACAAGTGTGAATTATTAAGTGAATGATAAATGAAGATACCATAGGATGAAAGTAAATCAGTAAACGATGTTGTTTTGAATTAAGCACAAAGCTACACAATGTCCACCACGGGTATCGAAACCCGGATTTTAGCGTGTAAGTCCGCAGACATACCGCTGAGCCACTGGGGGGCATCAGTAAACGAACGACAGATAAATGTATTATGGGGTAAGAGCAAATTAACACGTAAACGATAGATGAGTATACTATGGGGTAAAAGTAAATTAGTAAGATAACAATAGACGAGTGCACCATGGGGTAAGAGTAAATTAGTACGCGAACGATAGGTGAATATTAGATAAAAGTGTGATGAGGAAAAACTAACTTAACAAGTGTTACTATTAGTATAAATTACTAACTTAAACAAACGATATTTACATCAACAACATTAACCACGACTTAGGGATTACGATAGAGTAAATCTCTCTGTTTTTGACAATATAATACATCGTAAAACAATTATTGTTCAGAATATACATGTTTATTAGTATAAAATACTTGTTGTAAATTACTATTGTAAACTAGTTACGATGATATTACTCCTGTTGCGTTCAATAAAAAATATACTGTTCATTGCTATATTAAGTCAACTTAAAGTTGATTCGATAGATCTATAGGACACTGAATAAGGTTATTTTCAGCTATAAAATAATTACATTGAATTTACTTATTACTGATATGGAGTAACGACTATAATATGCATTTGTATATAACTCGCACTGCTAAAAAAGAAAGATTTTAAATATATATATCCTTTACTGCAACAGAATAATGACTTTGAATACGTATCTATATGCATTCCGTACAGAAAAAGTGTTTTTAAACATATTAAAAACTACTTCTAAATGAAGACTTTAAATGCATACTTGTATATGTTCCATACTTCTAGAGAATAGCGACTTCAAATATATGTTTCGAACTACTAAAGAATAGCCTTAAAACTGATTTTGTTGCTTTGTAAAAGAATACTTAATTTCATATAGCACTGCTGCAGAACATTAAAGAAATGTATCTATTTCTTGTGTAGTATAATGAATATAGAGTAATTCTCTAACAGTAATTTTGTTCACATATTTTATTACTAGTAAAAGATTATTACTTCAAGTTTATTTCGTTACGGTACTGTAAACCAACTTTTTCTTTATTTCTTTTTATGTTGTTATAAAATAATTTTAGTTATTTTACCTAATCATGTAGAATTATGATTTGAAACGATTTCGTGTTGATAAGAGATACTAGTCTATCCTCTGTGGTTGATGGATAATAGCTATAGACGAAAGTTTCTTCTATGCGTCTGAGCTACACATATAATTATTCCTCCAAGATAACGTTGTTCAGATCACTAGGGCTGAATAAAATCATCTCATCATTTGTACAATACCAATAACAATAATTACGAGTAATAAAAAATTATTGTAACTACAAAACTAGTCATTTAACGCCTGTCTTTATATATGCAGTGGAAATTATAATCAGTTATCTTGGATTTTGATGCAAATCATTATTTTCCTAATTAATATCATCACAATAACTTCTACTCAATATAAGTTAGAAGAATAGCCGATTCATACTTCTAATGGTTAAAAGAATATTGTAACACTAAATAAGTACAAATCTATGAAATAAATGTTTTATATTTTGCCCTGAAGGCTTTATATCAGCTATTTTAACAGAGATTTGAAACCAAGTGTAAAAATGGTATTTTTTGTAGCGTATTTTTTTGAGTTTGATTACATTTCTTTCGTTGTTTATCCGCAATTACTGCTGGGTTTAATTACACGTAGTTTATCTAAAATATTATATGATTGTTTGAATTTGAACCTCAATATTACATAGCAGATATTCTTGAGGTGTGTAGAACTAAAGAAAGATAAGCTAATTTGGAAAACACTGGACTGTAATGTCTAACTCTCCATGTAATGTTGATTGTACATCACCTGCACAGCGAAAATGACTTAATCGTGATCTGTTTCCCAAATTGGTCCAACAGTAGAGAAGCGCTCATGTTAAAGTGCATGTGGTTCATTCTTCGAACTATTCAATCATTCACCCTGTATAATCTAATTCCCTTATACGTGAACTGAAGAATTAACAATCAAATCCACTTTAATATAAATCAAAGAACAATCAACAAGAAACATACGAACACATATACTTTGAAAAGAAACTACCTACTTCCTTTATAAATAATTTTCACCTGCGTGGTTTCGTCGACGCTCTTTTCCAAGTTAACGACGCTACAGATTAAGACTAAAGAGAAATTCAGTATTCTAGACATATCTCAGTGGTGTGACTGTGCTTCAGACTTAATACACCTTTTAATTGCAGATGGTTAGGGATAGTTACACATGCGTTTCCATCTTATAGACATTATAAGTACGGCAGTTGTGTTATCGATAATTACTAATAGATTATATGTACATAAAACGAAAATTAGGATAGTTGTGGGACCCCAATGAATTCTTAACAATAGAAAGAAGCCTATTATGTATACAGTATGCGCGTGACTTTAATTTAGATTTTAACACGGTCTGCTTTTTATCCTGAATCATCATTTACATATATTTATTTTAGCCCCGATCAGGGTATTTTTTGACCTGTGCGTCTGAACTCAGCGTTATTTAACAACCACGGTCGATATCCAAAGTGCTCGTGTCGGGAATAGAAGAGAGGTAATGAAAAGTGCCCTTTTGATAAAAAGGAAGTCATTCGTCATTTACAAATATATTGAAACAAAGAAATAACGTTAATCACGTCACGAAAAACGTTAGATGCCAATGTTGATTGAACGCGGAAATTACGATGACCAGCACTGAATACAAATAAACAATTTCTCATTTTACCTACAGCACAGGAAGTTGATGCCAATGTAGCGAATATCCAGAAAGATAGATATTTTATAATTGCTGTAAATTAAAAGTCTTAACCGTTCTTTGTTATTTTCCTGCAATTTTTGAAGAAGTTACTTACTAACAACCAAACCTTTAGTTACGTTCAGTGTGCACATATAATTTATGATATGATATCCTAGGACTTCAACAAGTTAAATTGTCATTGCATAAAAACTCAATAGGCTTGTTTGAACATTGTGTGCATAATTATATGCACACGTAAAAATACAAAATTAAACAGTTAATACAACGAAAACAAACTGCGAAGTTGTGATAACAATTTTAAGATATTTAACGATTATATTACAAGATACTAAACCCAAGCAAATTAATATTTTATTATCAAGATTATTGCTATGGGTATTTGAACTTTAATTAAAATAAAGTGCAAAACAACGTTTCGACCTTCTTAGATCATCTTCAGGTTAACAAAGAGAGTTTGCAACGGCAACGATCATAAACGCTGTAAATGAAATAACGCTTTATTATTCAGATAACCAAGCTATATCATATTTACACATGTCGTCACTGGCTAATAACAGGTTTATACTTTTTTATGGTATCACAATCGCTTTAGATTCAATGGATAATATTTTATCAAATTCGAAGAATTACAGCTGAGAGTGGAGTAACAGTAGTTTTTTCTGCTGTAATATTCATGTACTCTATAGAACATAAAGCACTTACAGAATGGAAAACTAAATGAAATAGTATAAGACTAACAATATGGCATCGTTTATAGATTATATATTTGTCAGATGTAATTCAGACTTGGATTTGTTAATAAACTTCCAGGAATTTCTCAGTAACGCCCATAGCTTCATAAAACGTACTTTTATATGTTACTTACCTTATAAACCCTTGTTGTTCTTAGATACCGCTGCGCAGTTCATAGATAGGCGTATAACCACAAAAGTATACAGAAAACCATCAACTACGAATGTGTCTGAACTACAATTCACAACACGTTCCAGCAGTAAGACAAAATATGATTTGTAATTTTACATACCGCATATAGCAATTATGTAATAATACAGATGGACTCATTAAAGGAGGGGAACTATTAAATATTTTACAAAGTAATTAATATTCAAAAGGTATATTTAAAACACAATGCTAGGGCTTAATTTTAAAAAAGAAGAAAAACAGTACTTCATATCATAAAGAAGTAAATATTCAATACGAAATCCCATGTTTCATACTTTATGTAAGTGACAAACTCAGAAACTTATTAAAGCGAGATGTATAAAAAAGATGCAAAACACATATTGCATAAATTAATATGGCCAGTAAACCTTTAAAATCCATTTTGATAAAAACAGTACACTAATTGCCAAATGAAAAGGTTGTGCAGCAGCTGAGTGGGGTATATAAAACAAATGTGAAACTTAAAACGTAATATATGAAGTTACATATAAATAATTATCAAAACTCTACATACGTGAAGCTAGTTTACCACTTATTGCACCACAGAATTGTTGAACATGCATAAAGACACTGTAAATCTAAACGAAGAAAATGTAATAATCTACTATATGAAAAAATGTTACATCAAAAAGGAAAATCTATTATCTATTATCCAAATCTATTTATTTTATATGAAGAAAAATTACAGAAGAACAATACAGAATGAGGTTGAACTATGTAAAAAACTAAAGTAAACGTTTTACACTTTTTACGCAATCATACATAAATTAAATCACGTAAACTATAGAGTTTTTGTTTTATGTTTCTGTTACTTTGTCTATTTCTGATTTGTTATTAGAGGCGTGTGAAACAGTGTTACGCTGCGTATATACACAGCTTTTCAAAAAATATTTGTTTCTTATCGTCAAATGTAATTGACACGATCCCCTGTGCAAAGAAATACCTCTTGAACAGTACTTTGTGTGAAACAAAAGATGGATATGAACACATGATTTTTATGTCTTTGATATTGAATCCGAAATCGACAAAAATCAGAGAAGTGTAACAAATTGCAATTTATATGATTTTTATTACAAATTTGATACTTATTGGTTTCTAATGCTTTATTATCTTTCAACGTTAAAATCGTAATTTTTATATGTAATTGTATATAATAATATTGTCTTTTAAGCTCAACAATGTATTAGATAATAACATAAAGATGCAGTATTAATTAAGATAGTGTATTGTAAATACAATTCCGTTCTGTACATAACACGTGCAATATGTGAAAACGTTAGGACCCTTTCCCATGTATCAATATTCATAAAGATTAGTTCTAATTAATCCCTAAAGAAAAATACTAGGTAATAAAATAGTTTTATTTCACAAAACTTGTTGTAAAATAATCAAAGAAAGTAAACTACCTTTTCTACTTTATCATAAGCAATCATATCAAGACAACTAATTCTATTCTTCAGATAATCATAGAAAAATACGTTTAATACGCTGACCATGGTATTTTTACAGTTCTTCATCAATTGTTAAAAAGAGGAAATTTCTCTCAAAAAGATGTCTGATCATTGCGAAACGCCCTAGCATGGGCAGGTGGTTAAGGCGCTCGACTCGTAATTTAAGGATTGCGAGTTCGAATCCCCGTTACACCAAACATACTCGCTCTTTCTGGGCTTTATAATGTGACAGTTAATCCCGCTATTCGTTAGTAAAATAGTAACTCAAGAGTTGGCGGTGGGTGATGATGACGAGTTGCCTTCCTTCTAGTCTTACACTTTTAAATTAGAACGGCTAATGCAGATAGCACCCCTCTTGTTGCTTTGCGCCATATGAAAAAACAAACAAACATTCTTATGAAACATAGATCTTTACTATTGTACACTGATTGGGTAGATATGTTTCTTGCTAGTATTTAAAGATATTATATGGATATACAAAACTGTCTAATAACGAAAAATTAAAATTAAATATGAATGAGATCTTGAATAGCTGAGCTGTCTGTTGTAATTATATTTTTTCTTGTTTGTCTTCAAACAGTCTTACCTACCTTATAACTTCAAATAGATAAATTAATTTAAACTGAGCGGCTGATTTACAATTACTCTATGCAATTACATAAATAGTGAATTGTTCCAGCAGAAAGCTGGTGAAAATAAACTTTTTAATAATTTTTATTTTTTACAGTAATTAATATTAGTGTGTGCTTGTGTATTTTTCTTATAGCAAACCCACATCAGGCTATCTGCCCTGTCTATGGAAGGCAATCGAATCCCTGATTTTAGCTTTCTAAATCCAAAAACTTATCCCTGTACCAAGAGGCGGCAATTAAGGTTAGAAAAACAAACTAAAATATAATACTTGCTAATAAAGCTACTAGATGGAGCCACTAAGATAGAATAAGGTAAATGTAAAGACAACGAAATACATTATGATTTATTTCAAATTATTTGAAATCCACGACCTTTGGAAAGGGGAATTGTTGAATGAGATTTTCCTGCACATGAAGTATAAACGTTGCAATAAAATTAATTGTTATTTTGAAATTGGTCTGAGATATTGTTACTGATAATTTTTGTTGTAAAGATGTTTCGACTATTCCTAACTCTGGCTTAAGCTACGTGAATTTCATAAAAACAACAACTTTTGTTAATCTTTTCTTAATTCATGTAATCAACAGAACATATTTTTAAGTTCATTAAATTACGTTTTATGTAAAAAATATAGTTAGATAATACAAAATATATGCATGACGTTAAAAGGTATTTTCATAATAAACTCACTAATTCGAAATTACGATAACGCATCGAGTCCTATATTTAACGGAAACTATATTGTGATACTAAATATATTTGCTCATTTAATCCTGTATTAAAGTGTCACAGCATTTGAGTTTTGTTACATTGTGAGTAAATGTTATAACTTCTACTTACGTGCTACAACATTTTGATTTTATGAAGACTAGAACTTTTACACTCGTAATTTTTTATCCAGTACACATGGTAATTGTTACTTAATCTTGGCTCAGTTGCATGGCTCAAGTAAAAGACCTGCTTAATCTGAGTAAAGTTGCATGTGTCTAGTGAAAGACTGCTGTTTAATCTAAGTTGAGTTGCATGCTCCAAGTAAAATATTGCTGTTTAATTTTGGTTAAGTTGTATGTTTCACGTAAAAAATGCCGGCAAAGAACTTTAATTAAAAATAATCTAAACTATTTTTACCTTGAATTGAGCTTGCTCGTTGTGACATGGAGAGATAGTCTCTGGTTTGAATTCGAATGCTGTTCGATATTTCCTTGGTATTTTACTGTAGAAGTATGTCTCCTTTTGGAGTCTGTAATTTTAAAACTTTTGCAGTCCATTTTCTTCTTTTGAGCTGACTAGATGGCAGAAGCTCTTTTGATTGATTTCTAATATGACAGAAATATAGATATTGCAATCTAAATGGTACCAAGAATTCACATAATTCTTGAAACAATAATGGAAGACCTAGTGTGCGAAAGATAAAATGGAATTATTTATGCATACAAAGCGTTCACGAAATGTTCATAAATATAATAAAAGCATAGGATATATACAGCATCGCTATATCTCACACAAAGTATATTCGAAAAGCTTTATGCTTATAGTTACTAGCTTAGACTTTAAGATAGGATTCGATCGTACATATAATATCGTCAATTAATTTCCACCCCGACCGACAGTGTGGCATTGTGAATGAGTGTTTGGATTAAGAGAATCCCATTATATACACAACGACAGAAGTGACTCTGATAACGGCTTGAAGGGAGCTAGCTAGCTTTATGTCCACAGATCAGCCTAACACATGCGCCATGGGTAGTGGAGAAAAACATGAATGTTAATCACTCCTTCTAATGAGTTAGGAATGCAAATGACCGAAAGCCACAACTTCAGTTCATGAGTCGTACTTGATATGCTACTGCGTTGAGTTTAATTTACGGTTTGGATAGCTGACAGGAGGTTAGTTCTTTATATATATATACTTTTGGGAGCTGATTAGTAGAACTAATACATAGTAGTACACATAGGGAGAGCAACGATAATAGATTATGCGCTGGATCAGAAAATAGAGTAGTGTTAAATCATAATAAATCCGATACTAGACCAAAGAATTAAATTAGAACAGGGAGGACCTAGTTTTAGTTCATAATAGAGTTTCTGCAGTGTCAAAGAAGAGATACAGATTAAATCTTATGTATGTATGTATGTATGTATGTATGGAGTATCGTACTAGGCCACGTACTATGAAGCCAAAGATTCATGATTTGCTTCCCGATAGCGTAGAATTGCGTTCCACTCTTTGAAGCCATGAGCGCGTTACGAGAGTGACAGTTAATTCTACTTTTCGATCTAGAATAGCCCTAACTAGAGTTGACTGTGCATGATACTTTGCACTAGGTGGTTTATTTCTATCGTTTCAAATTATGGACAACTAGCACATATATATCTCGGCAGCCTTCATGTTCGAAACAAAGTAACAAAATATAAACTTAATTTTTAAAGAGTTAGTATTCATTCTTTTCAATATTCCAAGTTGAAGTTTCTAAAACGCAGCGAATTTCTAAAACTATTTAACAGTTCTGTTTTTCTTGGGTGTGTGTTTTTTTTATTATGATGCATCACAACATTTAAAAGAGAATAAACTAAAGTTTGACGCTTATGTAATTGAAGATAAAGTTAAATAAGAAAAATAAAAAAGTACAACATTCTGGGTTAATCATTTAACAATTGTGTTTCTAAATTCTAGTTCCTACGTGCAACTAACAACAGATAAATCAAGCGTACACGAGAATGTTCACATTCTATTAAGTATGTTCACAGCGATATCTAATATATAAAAATCTAAACAAGATCAAGAACCTTTCAGGACCGGATTATGCTTAATAGAAATTATTAAAGAAAACAAATTTTTAAGTAGCAATGTTAGTCTGACATCAAAGTTAACCTAGCACCTGCGTGTTATGACAATAGCAGGTGTTAGTTCGATTTATCGTACGAGCACCATGCCAGCATCTATTTACTGTACATCAAATACTAGAAAAAAATACCTCACTGAGGTATTATCAAGGAACAAGTTTATTGAACATTTTAAACACAATTCAGCAAAAGTTCATGAAGTGTACTTGAAATTGAACATAACAAACGGGAAAAATATGGAATCTGTTCATTCTTTTATAATTTTGTAAACTGAATAATAGACAGGGCTTAATAAAGTGACATCCATCCAATAACTTGTGAAAAACAACACCCACACTTCTTTGTTGTTTTTTCAGTGATAATCATTTAATGAGATCAAGCAAAATGTTACACTTTGTGTTATTTTACAGAGATATAGGATGACTTAATTTAAGAAGTTTCGGATAAATCACCCAAAAAAAGTAGAAGAAACATCATATTCGGTTGTATTTTGATGATTTACGTTTAATGTAACCATTGATTGCTGTGATAAACATAAGAAAAACACAGTATAAATAAGTATACGTGGTTGATGTTTTATAGGCTTGTTTATATACTACTTTAGTCAGTGGCTTTTATTCAACAAATCTGTAGGTATACCGCATTTGATTTAAGTAACCAGCGTCTGTCATATAGAGTTTATTGGATATATCTTATTTGGTGGAGATCTACAGATATATGAGAGGATTACTGTCTCTGTCCTTCATCCTTCTGTGTACGCGTACAAAAGTTCTTTATTGTAACTTTAGGCATAGCAGATAAAGTCGGCTAAAAACTTTAATAGGCTGCACTTACTCTTCAATGTAAACGGAACGTTTTGGCTTCTCCACTTCTCGTTCAACATACAGCTGTAGTTCTTTTAAGTTCCCAAACATAATATATATATGAGCTATGCATTGTTTGTTTGAAATTAAGCACAAAACTACACATTGGACTATCTGTGCTCTGTTCACAACGTTTGTCGAAACTCCGTTTCTATCGTTGTAAGACCGAAGAAACATCGTTATACGACTGAGGAACAAGCTGTACATAATCATTAAATATTAAGAAAAATCCTCTAGCATTTGTTTTTTACAATTATAACCTAGGCATTACTTATATTTATAATTTATTGCCCTCTTAATTATTAAATTCAAGAGTAAAAAGGAAAATTATACACATGGATGAGAAAACAGAATTATCGTAAATTTCCTAATGTATATCTCTGTGTGTGTGTGTGTGTGTGTGTGTGTGTGTGTGTCTACAGGACCTTGCCAATTTACTTTGTAGGATACTTCGAGGTCTTAATCTGCCAAGAGAATAATGATATTTTAACCTGGACTTTAGCAGAACTGTAACATAAGCTAGTCATTAGTGCTACACTACGATGAAATCTGTCATGTCGGTTTTACATTATAGTGATCACACATACTACCCACAGTATTAAAAACCGCCGTTTGATTTTCAGAATCTTTGTTTATATACTATAAAGTGCATTAATCTACAACAATACCGACTGACTTAAAGTTCAACGCGGTCATTTCTTATGAGATATGCTGGTGTAATAACACTGAGAGTGTCAGCCGAGATGCTTTGACACCATGATAACACCAGCCTTTTGTTGTTACTTCTGCATGCCGTACGTGGCGTCCCAATATCTTTGTGATTTCCATTGTTGCCCCACCTGGCAGAAAATTTGATACTGTGAAGGTATGTATATAAAATACTGGTTTATAATCAATTTATTTAACACGACGTACAACACTAATTTAAGATTATAAACAAAATCTCCAAAATTTACGATATTATTAGCTGACTGTGAAATTAAGTACAAATTAGAGTAATTATTAGTAAAAAGTGTTGGACGTTATGAGGGAGAGAGATATAATTTACATTGACGCTGAATGGAGAGAAAAGGATACAAACTTTACACCAGCACTAGCAGAAATTTGAAACATGCAAATGTTGCACCAAGCTAGATGAAAGATGCAAAATCTACACCTACACTTAGTGAAAGATGTAAAAATACAGAAAATAAACAAGTTTTGAAATGTATTAGAACACACTGAAGCTGAAATGACTAATTACTTGTCTTCAAATGTCTGAAGTTAAAGAAACAAAACAAACAAACAAGCTAAAAAAAAAAGAAATACTCATACCAACAACGAGTATGTTTGTTTTATTTGTTCGTTTTCTAATTCCGCGCAGAGCTACACCGGCATTATCTGCGTTAACCGTCCCTAATTTAGCAGTTCTTAAAGATTAGCGGGAAAGCAGCTAGTCGCCACCACCCACTGCCAACTCTTGGGCTACTCTTTTATAAATGAATAGTGGGATTGAACGTACGTTATAACGCTCCCACTGCTGAAAGGGCAAGCACGCTTGGTGTCCCGTGGATTCGAACTCATGACCCTCAGATTATGAGTGGAACGCAACAACGAGTCAATAGTTCAAAGCAAACTTAGCACCAACCACTTAGCTATTACCAAAAGAAGCGAATAACACATTAGAAAGGAAAATGCGTTTTTTTATTATTTGCTTTAAGACAGGGTGTCAAATAAAAAATAAATACATTAAAAAATTATATAAATCTTAAATCTAATTTTTATATGTATGCATTGAGCTTCAAGAAATGACTTACAAAATATTTTAAATGTTCAGATTACAAAGTTATGTGAAGACAAGAGTTTATTGAAACTTCTAATTTTAACTGAAAAATGCCTCTCAATGGCACAGTGCAGACTTACGACGCTAGAAACCGGGTTTCGATACTCATGGCGAGCATAGTACAGATAGCCCATTATGTAGCTTTGTACTTAACTAGAAACAATCGTGTGAGGAATAAACAATTGAAAATGAGGATCTCTTCAAACGCAATCAAACGAAGCAGTTTATTCATTTATCCAAATAATTTGTTTAAATTAATCGCTAACAAATTAAATACACTTATACTACTGTAATGTTGTAGTTACAAGTGTGGTATAAACCTGGATCCATAAAGGTAGGGTTATGATTTCGCATCATATCAAGTAAGAAAGGTATATTGGTTTAGAAAAATGCTTTTGTGGTTTACGATGACGTAAAGATAGTTCTTCCTAAATTTAATCACATATCTTACTTAATTAAAAGAGCTGTTAAAAGAAAACCAACGTGTAACAATAAAAATTGAAAAGTGAGACTGGTACCAGTCTCAAAGTGTAAAAAAAAGATAGCTTTACTTCGTAATTTACTGCATAAACATAACAGCTTTGAAACGAGGGACAATTCCATACACTCTACATGTTTTGATTTCTTACTTCATTAATTGGAGTGAAATATTCTGAAAGAGTTAAAACCTATGTATACTTTACTTCAGAATCACATGTTCAAAATTAGATACGAATTTAACTAAAAGAAGGAGATGCCATTTATAATTAACATGTCCTTCTGATCCTTTATTTTTTATGTTTATTAGTTAAATTTTTGTATTATATTTAATTGAAATAAAATTTATAACAATGTAGATAATATATTATTATACATTTTATAAAATGTTTTGTACTATCAAGTAAGATGCGTGTTTGGACCTGAAGAGAAAAGGCCTGGCATGGCCGAGCGCGTAAGGCGTGCGACTCGTAATCCGAGGGTCGCGGATTCGCGCCCGCGTCGCGCTAAAACATGCTCGTCCTCCCAGCCGTGGGGGCATATAATGTGACGGTCAATCCCACTATTCGTTGGCAAAAGAGTAGCGCAAGAGTTGGCGGTGGGTGGCGATGACTAGTTGCCTTCCCTCTAGTCTCACACTGCTAAATTAGGGACGGCTAGCACAGATAGCCCTCGAGTAGCTTTGTACGATGGTTGTTTTGAATTAAGCACAAAGCTACACAATGGGCTATCTGTGCTCTGCCCATCACGGGTATCGAAACCCGGATTTTAGCGTGTAAATTTATCTTTGTTTTAAAATCATGTAGCAATAATACTTAATCTGTTTTGACTCACGTCATACTTTCTGTCGTTAACTTTGGGGATCTTCTGATCCATGTTGTGTTTACATTCTTAAATATGATTTGTGTTGGTATTAAACGTAAAGAATAGTTTACTCTGGGGAAGACCTGTCATGGTATGTACAAATACAAAATACAGAGATTAGTTTAATCTGTAGGAGATTTGTAATGATATGTACTAATACTAAATATGGATCATAGCTTATAGAATTATTGTTGTGACATTTCAAGATACTAAATGTGAAGTATAGTGTAATACGGAGAAGTGCTATTATGTTACGTAATAACCCTAAATATAAAGGATATGATATTGTAGATAGCGTCAGAGGTTTACGAACATATTAGCGTTGTGATAACTAGATAAAGGTCATATCCACAATATTATGTACAAAAATTATTTTTATTTCTTATGTGACGACGTTCCTAGCCCTCTGATGATACTTTTTGTCAGCTAGAGGACAACTGACCGATAACATCAATAGAAAATACAAAACTATATGTTAAGAGTACCATACATCAACCCAACAAAAAGTTCTGATTAACATGAAATAGCTGCAGAAGTTTTCAGCTTTCACACATGCTGCAAAGCGATCGAACGTCGTTTCTAACAATCTCAACTTTTATTTTATCTATTACATCAACGGTTCTCAAACCTTTTTCGACTATGACCACCTTACCAACCTGTTCTATTCTTCCGTATGGTCTCAGCTGTATCGTTGCACGTCAGTATTGTACCAGTGGACCACCTGGAGAACTCTTATGGTACCAAAATTGGGCCGAGGACCAAACTTTGAAAGATACTGCATTTCATGGTAAACAAAAGAACCTTTAGGCTATTAAAAATTCAGACATGATTACGAGTGGTCTTCTAATACCATTTCTGGCACTAAACCAAAACTAATTCCCGAAGTTTTCAAACATTTAGAGCAAGGAATTCCTTAGGCTCAACAGGATAAATATCAACTAACCATTTATATTCTCAAGAATTACTCAGAAATCAATTATGTTTACAATTTATAACAAATATTAAGAGATAATTTTGGCTGCTGTACGTTCTAAAAGTCATGAAGTTTGTTTTTGAAAATTAAGTAAATATTCATCTTTATTGGGATTTTTGGATGATAACAACTTCTTCAAACCACTTTTGTTTTCAGACATTGTGAGAAACACCTTCTAAACTATTGAAACCCAAACTAATGTTAATTTCATCAGTAGTTTCTTATATATATATATTGCAACAAGAAAATTTCTAGATTGTGTCACAACGGAACTCGGTGAAAATTTCATCGGCTTCTAACAGAGATAGTTATGATCCAAGAATGAAAATTTTGAGTAGGGTTTGTTTAAATATTCTTTAATTTAATGTTCAAACTGACTCATTTTATTTATGATATATAAAAAAGATGTTAAATTTACCTTTAGGGTAACGGTATTTGTTTTTAAATAATTTTAATTAATTTGTCACAATCGAATTATTTTCCAAAATTTTGAACTTGACATTGTAGCAATATTACAATTTTCTTTTCTTTTTAATTGAAGATCGGTAATATCGAGGGCTTATAACATTAGAATTTAGGGTTAGATTGACACGTTGGACACAGAAAAAATAACCTATATGCAGCTATGCGCTAAGGAAAACTGAAGCATTTTAAAATGTTTAAACTTCGTGCTTTTTAAGTTCATTCACAAAATGATTTATATGTATTTGTAAAATATTCTAAATAGGAATTGCTTGTCTAGTTAAAAAATATAGCTTATCTTTAGAAACTTTGACCGACAAACAGTATTTAATGAAACATCATTTAGCAATAAACATAGTACATTTCTATATGATATTTGTCATAAATAATGAAAATAAGTAAAGATTATCCAAATTTACGTTTTATATTTTATCCCTATCATCTGTGCTCCAGTGGCACAGCGGTGGATCTTCGGACTTAGACCGCTTGATACCTGTAGAGGGCAGAGCACAGACAGCTTTTTGTGTAGATTTGTGCTTAATAACAAACAGCCAATCATCTACGAGTCCATAAATTAATGTTCTTTGTACACTAACGATATATAAACACGGACAGGAACAGTAGGTCGAAAAATATATTTCTAAGTAGTTTTGGTGCTGAGGCTGTCTGGTCAGTATACACTAACTGTAACTATATGTAAATAACTGGCTATTTATCACAAGGACAAATTGCTCATGCTTGTGCAGGAAATATTTATTTTCTTGTTTCAACAGGAACGTTTATTTCACAACAACGTCTACAACCAAGTTCAGGTAGACCAGTTTTTGTAAAAGCTAGCGAATCTAATTTGGATGAAAAATATTTCTATCAAAGTTTCCTAAAAGAATAAAATGTTGTCTTATGTTCCGTATTTGTATGTTGGACATCAATGTATTGAAAGAAAATAAACATTGGGTAATGTTGACAATTAAGTAATTTTAGTTTCATGTGATTACAGTTGTAGTATATTGCTCGGTTACTTGAAACAGGGCGCTATTTTAGCACTGTCGTAATTATTTTCGAATTGTTAAATTTTATTATAATTTGATTATCCGTAAAGGTTTAGAGAGTTAAATAATTATATTTAAATGAAAATTTATTCGAATAATACCAAAAATACAAGAAAAAAAGTTTGGCTTTGTTTGAATTTTGCACAAAACTACTCGAGAGCTATCTGTGCTAGGCGTTCCTAATTTAGCGGTGTAAGACTAGAGGAAAGACAGCTAGTCATCACCACTCACCGCCAACTCTTGGGCTACTCTTTTATCAACGAATAGTGGGATTGACAGTCACATTATAACGCCCTCACGGCTGAAAGTGCGAGGATGTTTGGCGCGACCAGGATGCGAACCCGCGACCCTCATATTACGAGTCGCACGCCTTAATACGCTTGCCCATGCCATAGTGCTCAAATTTCGAGTTTTCATTTTATCGTATTATATGAACAAGAAACAAAAAACGTTTTCCGCTAAACAGAAGAAAGTCTACGGATTTACATCACACAAATCAGGGATTTGATTCCTCTCGGTGGACTCAGCAGATAGCCTGACGTAGCTTTGTTATGAGAAAACTCACACAAACATACATAAAAACAAGACTTATTAAAATGGAATCACATTTTAAACCTGTGGTCATTTTAATATACATGTAGATGTTGATCATCGTTTACAGACAAAATAAACCTTAATTTTTACTGCATTTACAAGTTACAAGAAATTTGATTTAAACATTCTCTCTCTCTCTCTCTTGTGTCACTACACACATTATACGTATAAACATTCTCTCTCTCTTGTGTCACTACACACATTATATATACAAACATTCTCTCTCTCTTGTGTCACTACACACATTATATATACAAACATTCTCTCTCTTGTGTCACTACACACATTATATATACAAACATTCTCTCTCTCGTGTCACTACACACATTATATATACAAACATTCTCTCTCGTGTCACTACACACATTATATATACAAACATTCTCTCTCGTGTCACTACACACATTATATATACGAACATTCTCTCTCTTGTGTCACTACACACATTATATATAAACGTATAAACATTCTCTCTCTTGTGTCACTACACACATTATATATAAACGTATAAACATTCTCTCTCTTATGTCACTACACACATTATATATACACGTATAAACATTCTCTCTCTTATGTCACTACACACATTATAAACATTTTTCTTATTTCTGTCATTAAACACATTATAAATATATAGCTGGAGTACCCTACGTTGGACGGTTGAATTAAAAATAGTGTGTTACAAAGAATAGGAAATTGTGCTTATATTTGTTTTTTTAACACAATGGACATTAAAAGTGCAATAAAAATACATAAAGATAACAATACTGAAAATAAAAGCAAACTGTTTTAATAATTCTGATAGTAGTGGCTATACAGTTCATTCTGTGACAACATGTAAGGAACAGATACA
Organism: Carcinoscorpius rotundicauda; assembly: GCA_011833715.1. Lineage (NCBI taxonomy): Eukaryota > Metazoa > Arthropoda > Merostomata > Xiphosura > Limulidae > Carcinoscorpius > Carcinoscorpius rotundicauda. Next base: position 26,848,075 of record CM022404.1, read on the forward strand.
CACACATATTGACGTTCATTTGTATAGATATACACATACTATACATGATTTATACACATGTATAAATAACCTCTACTGCGACTACGTAAATTTTCACGGCATATACACTTTTCCCTATAAAATTTATGTCATCATATATATACTTAAAGTAATTAATACTATCTTATGATCAATTAATACTATATTATGATCAAAGCAAGCTAACTACGTAGATTAAAACAAAAAGTATATTCTTAGTACTAAACATAACTAATTAAATATAATGTACAGAGTATGTGACTTATAATGATCAAGTATATATTGCTTATAACGGCCAAAGTATATTACTTATAAATGAGAAACTATGTTACTTGTAATGATTAGAAGGCATCGTTTCAGGAATTGGGAAACGTTTCTTACCTACATTTTCGACCGTAAACCCAATAATATTTCACATCGTTCGGTCAGCCTAAGTGGCTTAAGTTATTTTAAATCTACATACTGAGCTAACAATGTATAATGAAATATAACACATATATATTAAATATTCTAACTAACTGTGTGTGTCCTCACTTTGGTAAGAGCTTCACTCGTTTATGCCATTCTAATGTATCCTGAGTTTGTTTTGCTGTAACAAATGAAACTGGTGATTACACTTCACCATTTTAATTCAGTTCACAACGTAGCAGTTGTTATGAAGCCTGTTTGCTAATATAATATAAATAGCACCTCAACCAATAGTATGTTTTTATCTCAGTTGGCCTGGTATTGAACGGAAAGCGTAGTCGGTATGATATAACAAATAAAGTGTGGTTAACATACTATTATACACTCTACTATTACTCAGAAGTTCTAATTAATTATAACTGTAATTTAAACGCGCACTTTACAGATATATGCTTACATAATCTTCTAGCCACTATATAGGTCCTTAAAGCATATATGCTTTCTTACAGATGGCCCCTTAAGAAGAAAAGTCCACCTTTCGAAAGCCCTCGAGTTATAAGGGTTTCTGTTTAAGTTTTTTGCTTTCCTACATATTTCGGTCATCATAAATACGTATTACATAACTAAGCAAGACGTTCTGATACATTCGTTTTGTTAGTTGAAGATTCAGGTCAAATTTTGCAATTTACATTTTCTACCATCCATGTTTAGTGATTCAGCCACTTAACACTAGAACTCGTACAATTTAAACTAATATTTCAACAGTTATCTTTTCTTGTTATTTGCTGATTTTAATAGTAAGCTGTAAATCTTTAATTTTACTAACTAAAGAGTCGTAGAATAATCTGTAAAAATAGTTGCATCATTAGAGTAAATGCATAAATACTTCTGAATATATATCCATTAATTGGATGTAAATGGCTAAATTTGTGAAAGAAATTCACACATTTAAACTTCATGAATATTTGGATAACTTATCAATGCATATGGATTAAAAATGTTTGTTTGCTGTTTACTCATTTAGTCGATTTAGGCTTAGAATAACCGCCTTAAACCTGCCAGAACTGTTGAAACATTGATGGAATTACGGGAGACAAAGTAGTTTACGATAACGAATGTATCTAAATGATTAATTTGTGTAATTCATATGCTTTATTTGTTTTGTGTTAAAAATGGTATTATGATATCACACATCTTTAACTTCACTGGCTATTAGATATTTTAATCTAACTTATATCTAAATTCACGTAACACAGTTTCATTCGAAGATCTGAGCTTGCCATGTTGAGAACCTATTCGTGATTTGCGAGTTTTTGCCATCAGAAAAAAATTCAAGGTTAAACTGTTAATTATCGTTAACGATTTGTTTATTTTTGGAAGAGAGTAAATTTCCTTACACTTTTTACTCTTGAGTACAAAAGTGTACACTAAACATATGAATAACTAAACTTGTTTAGAATTCATGTTCGTCTTACAATAAGATGAACCACAAATAAAAGTTTTTAGCGAGCTTAAAGAAATACCACAGTCAAAATCATGGTTGAAGTTGTCGTCTAGAATGAAGAATTTACAAGTCGAGTCCAAATCAAACTTACTTAAAGATACGATTTTAGTGGGCGTAAAATAAAAGTATTGAAAAAAAGTAGATTGGAGGCGATGCTCTAGTTTTATCAGATTTTGAAAGAAAAATATACGGTTGAGTCGTTACTTTTACTTTTTAAACACTGTTTCTTCAATTGTACAAAGTATCGCATGAGAAAAATCTTTCGTCTTCAACTTGTAACAATAGAATTTACAACGAAATACATCAACACGCGAATATTAGGAAATTTAACAGTTTATATACACACACACACACATAAAAATATATAAATAAATCCAGTAAAACACCTTTTAAAAAATCTCACGATTCTATGCAATAGAACGTATTTTTCAATGTTTCACCTTTCGAACAACAACATAAGCTCAGAAACTGAGTAACCAGCGTTATTTGTATTTATGTTACAGATTAGTAGGTATGTTTGTACATAAAGAAGTCCCTTCAAACTGTACCTGAGTAATAATCTGAAGATACAAAACTTAATAACTAGGTGTCTACATAATAATGTATTTTCACTTTCCCAATTTAAAGAAATTTTAGGCCAAATCCCTAATTAAAAAACAGCTGATAAGAAATGAAACAAAAATACTTAGATTAATTTCTTGATGATGACTCTAATAGTGTACTTGACAACGAAAAAAAAACAAACATGTTTTATGTACATAGATATAAAGGCTAATTTTGCCCGATAGCGTGAAGTATACATTGATGTTCATGTATTATGGTCACTTTGATTAGCTTTAATTACACGTTTTATCAGTGTGTGTGTGTGTGTGTGTGTGTGTGTGTGTGTGTGTGTGTGTGTGTGTGTGTGTTAATCTGGTCTAATAATGTTAACATATAACTAGCTATATATCTGTGTGGCACATTTTTTTAAAGTCAGATTTCTAAACAAGAATATGTTTTAAGAGTTTTATTGTTATATAGTTTGGTAATGTCTTTTGTTAACTTACTGTAAAAGATTTATCCAATTAACAGGCTGATCTCATGGTCTGGGCGAGAAAAATAAATATTACAGCTAAGCTGTCAGGGAGTGGGGGGGAGAGGACTTACTTCAAACATGAAGCCACTTTATTCAGTTTATTAGACAGCAACAAATGACAACGATGCCCAGTTCTCTAACCACATGTAATATATATTTATAGTTTAAGGCAACATTTGCACGTACAAAAAAGACTTGTCTAGCTAGAAGCCACGGCTACTAATGAAGAACATCATTAAACTAGTACTAGCAACCGGCTTGCATCAAAGAAATGTATAACTTCTATCACGACCCAATGATCTATCAGACTCTCGGTGGCTGCACTCGGCTGACGGCAGAAGGCCCACTCACCTGGCTCACTGTCTGGCCGTCATCAGGCACGATGACCCGGCTACCTTTCCACAGCACACTTCGGATCAGCGTCAAGCAAAACAGAGGGCGTCATGCCTGGAAGGGACAGCGTCCGTCACCGATGCTGGAGGATTCAGCTCCCGTGAAGAACGACCGATGGTAATCTTCCGGGAAGAAACGAGTCATTGAACGGGAAGATACCTTTATTTAGCTATAAAGGCACAAAACTAGAAAATCTGCGATATTGTGTTTGTTTTAGAACAACAACAACACTAGAATCATTACACAGTAGAAACTAAATAATCTGTATAGTGATGAGTTCACTACATATTTCTTCATTCTACTTAAACAAAATGCACAAAAACCAGGAGGTGCCTTAGCGGCTCGAGCCCACACGGCGACTAACCCGGCAAATGATGGCCAAACGCGGCGCACATCGTTTCTTGTATTCGTTTCTAATTATATGGAAAGTACGGGTTCATCTGCATTGCAATAGGGTCGTTCCTGTTGGATAATTATCAACTTAATACGGATCATCATTGAAGGCGTGGAAGAAGCTAGTTAAGTGAATGAATTAGAGCAGCACACTCCGCGCTGCTCTATTAAAAACAGCTGAGTAGAAGGCCGGTCGTCAAATAAAAGCTTAGACTCACCGCTTCATTTACAGCTATATTCTCTGGTAGTTGCTGAATATAAATTTTAACAAAACAGAAACTCGCGATCCTATCTCATGCAATTCGATAAAAACCTTCATACATTTTAAAAAGGCCTTTTTGTTTTGATAAACATATTCTCGTGATGAAGAGATTACTGTGGTTGTTGCTGCATACAAAGTACAGCAGGGCTCGGGCAGTGAGCATACATTTAGTCCGGCCAGCCGTATAACATGACGTTCTCAATGAATAGTTTCTTGGTCTCATCCGTTCACTGTGCTTATTGAAGATAAGGTGTACTCGTAATTCTTACATAATAATGAAGCCTTTATGTGGTACAATTTTTTATTTTTTTTTTATTTGGACTATATGTGAATATTTATTTATTGTCGTAGGTCGATTTAGCTTTTTGGTAATATTCTTTTCCAATATTTATAGATTTTTAAAGAGAAATATTCAAAATTAAGCAGAAAAATACTGCTGATATTTACAATGCAAGAGTTAGCTAGTAAATACGCGTATGAAATAACACCGTATCTACAAATGAGTAAACGCTCCCTTTTATCGTTAGAAGATAATTCAAAGATATTAAGTAGGTAATTTTGAAGTAACATTTATTTCATTTAAACTAATTAGTTAATAATTGTCTGTATGTGCTGGATAAACCGGTATAACCACTTTGTGTGTGTGTGTGTGTGTGTGAAACAAGTTTACAGATTAGAAACATTTTGTATTATTTACATTAAGTTGTAGCATATAATAAATGAACGCATATGTAGGACTTAATCGTATTGCATAAAGATAATAATAAGAACATTCATTTGTAAAATATATATACATAAGTAAAATCTTAGTATTTCAGAAGGGGTTATTTTAACCTTTCATAAGAGCGTACGGCGAATGTATTTGATTGAAATAGTTTTTCATATTTCTATACCTAAATTATCTATGTTTCAAATTCATGTCAAATCACTTATTAGATCTTCTGAAACCCAGAACATTACGAGTCAAAATGATCACAGAACATTTACTTGTATACATTTAGAAAAAATCACCTCGTCGCTACATTACATGTCGCCTCTTCCGGTCATACTTTATATGACTGCTGTGTATTTTGATAATGGCCTTGAAGCATAGTTTTCACTGCACAAAAAATAAAACATACTGTCAAGTTCAAAGTATACATGTTCTCCTTGATGCTTTCCATAAGCTATCTAGCGTTCAAAGACAACATTTCCCAGTACCACTTTTTTACATTCTAATCGTACATAAATCTATAAGCAGCTTGATCGATGTTTTCGTATGGAATGGTATGAATAACTGTTTGCTTCTCCAGCTGCTTAATGTTTGAGAGGAAATGTAGAAGCAGCTTGCGTATATCTGATCTGTTTCATTTTTCCATATGCACATCATTCTTAACTATGTTGCATAATTGCATAATATCTGTTACCTGGTGCACGTGGATGACTTTTGCGACTGATCTTTCGGTGTGCATTTGTCAAGGATTGAGAAGACTTCTTGCAAGCTGCTATTTGAATTATCTTTAACCCACATTCATCAGTATTCTTTTATTTTCCAATGTTATTAAATAAGAGGTAATGACTCCATCTGAGAAATCCTAAATCCCCGATATGAGCACATGTTTATAATTTCAGACTATGAATATTTAACGTGGAAAAGAACTGTTATATACCTTTCCTAAAAACGATCAAGTTTTGATGGAATCACATCATCCAAGAAACACCAAACAATGTGAAAATACAACTCCGACATCTTTCATTTCATAACATTTTATTGGCTATTGTTTGTCACGTGACTTGCTTATTTACACTTTAAAATTTATTTTAATATAATGTATGAGCTCCCAGTGGTACAGTGGTAAGTCACAAGGCTTGTGACGCTAAAAAACGGGTTTCAATACCCGTGGTGAGTACAGCACAAACAGCTCATTAAGTAACTTTGAGCTTAACTGCAAACAAACAAGCCAGCCCTATATATTTATTATCATCGTGTTTTTGACATACAAGTACATGCATTAAAGGGTAACAATTTTTGTTTATGCTTAAGTGACAGAATCCAACAGTGAAAAGGATGCGATGTAGCTCTAACACTAAGAAAATTCCAAATTACAGGCGAAATAAAATAAAATAAGCGATTTTTTGTTTATAAATAAATCTGCACAATTGGATATTTTGATTTGTTTACCGCAGGGTTGAGCCTTGAATTTTAGTGCTATGAGCCTTTAATCTTATTGCAGAGTCCCTTGGAACCGACTAAAATGGGAAAAGAAGAAACGCCAAGATTATTCGTTAGTTTTTGTTGTAATATTTTTTGCATTCGTTCTGCTCAGATTTTAGAAGCATTTTATGATCTACATTTAAATATTTGTGTGTGAGTGCATGCACATAATAACAAATAACTTTTCAACCAGTTGTAGTAAATATCCGGTCATGTCAGTAGGCATTCAAACGTACATATGAGCACAAAACCATCATTAGTTTCGTAGACTTTAACTTAGAATTAATATTGACGGAAGTACGTTATTACACTTCAAACATTTTTCAAAAATTATTTAACAGTATGTATTGAAAAGTATTATAAAACAAAATATCACTAAATGTATATTGTTGAATGTCAAAGTACACGTAATTTGCAATTCCAAAAAAAAGATAATATTATACCAATCAATATTACAAACTATAACTTGGAAATCTTTACAATAATAAATAATTCCACTTTAAAATGGATACACAATTAAAACACTTTTAATTAAGCCAATTTATGGCCTCCAAAGTGTTTACTCTTACATGTTTCAATTTCATAATTAGGAATGAATTTGTAAGACATAATAATATTATATTTCTTACCTTTTAAAGTAAGTAATGTGACTTGTGTGTAGGCCTACTATTTTTGCATGATCTTTAGAGAATACCGCGCGACATTCCTTTGCAGATATTCGCTTAATCTTCGTCTCTTTATGATAATTCGGGATCTCTTTTTATACTTTATTATTCGTCCTAACACCCTCTGATTGAACAAATATTACCGTTTTCCCATAATATCTTACGTTTTGTTTTGTGTACATGCTTTTCTACAGTTGAGTTTAGAATTTTTTATTTCTTGCACGTATCTCATATAATGCTAAGCAATATTTTATCTAGGTTTTAAAGCTGGAACAGTTAAGAAAACCTCTAATGCTGTGATGTTAGACCAAAGTATTACTCTGAAATTTAATTGTAATAAAATAAAAAAGGAATGTTCAATTTTGCCATGTGTTCCATGTTTAACCACTAGTTTATTTAAAGTATTTTAAAATACAACTAGCATTTTTCTCTATATTTAAACTGTTAAACCAGATCAGGTAATTTTAGGTAATACTAAAGATGGCATAAAGCTATTAGAAAAAAATGGAACCTATAAAACTGAATGAAAATGTGGAAGTATTTACATTGGACAAACAATACGCAATGCCCCCCGCTAATACAGCGGTATGTCTATGGACTTACAACGCTAAAATCAGGGGTTGGATTCCACTCGGTGGGCTCGGCAGATAACCCAATGTGACTTTGCTATAAGAAAACACACATAGCACGCAATTCAATATGTCATTTAGTGGAAGATAAGGGATGTGTAAGAAATAAAAAAGATGAAGAATTTGATTACATCAGTGCATTCACACACAAAAACAACTCAAAATAAGACGTTATGGGAAAAGACAATCATGAATTATCAAACAGAATCAAAAGGTCCTGCAAATATACGCCTACGAATTTGTAGAGACCTCATCTAAGAATTATGCAGAAATATCAGACATGCACAGGTCACATGTTCTAATTACAGAGGTATAAAATATGACATCATTAAGTTTTTCAGTTTCATTCCTGAAATATGTAGAATAAACTTTATGGAAGTTTAGACTGGTCTAATTAAAAGTGTGTTTTTTAATTATGTACACTCTTTACAGCTGTGCGTTATATATTTTAACATTTTACTCGACTCCCAAGACACGATGGTTAATAATGTCTCATTGGTGATGATAAAATTGAAATATTGAAAGGGAATAACATTGTTCAGTTTTGAAAACATGTCTCTGTCACTACAAGTAAGATTTGTTAAGAATGAGTTGCTGTACAGACTATGTACTTAAGTTTATTTGACTCACTTTGTCCAATACAAGTTGACTATGTACAACAACAAACTAAATATAGTTTCTTTTTTCATAATTATCATATAACGCAGTTTGGATTATTTTAAATACAATGTGCGAACGAAACGACTCATCACTTTATTCGTTTCTCAACCAGCAGGTTTGCACCATTATCACGGGTGACAAAACTATTAATGACCCTCCGGCATATTTTATGTGTGTGTATGAGTGGTTAGAACCAATTCTTATCATCAGCTTTAACCTTTGATAAAGAAGCAAAAATCGAGACGCCTGGGGATACACTTGTTTTATCCACAAAATATTCCGTACATGTTGAAAATACGTCACCAATTTACACATTTACTCACTTTTAAAGCCACAGTGCGAAAAAAACCAAAAAAAACGTGGAAGTTGACATGGTCATATTATATACATATATCGAACAATATTTTATTTCTGCAATAAATTTAACACTTGCAGGTTCACACGCTTAACGATAAATAATGTGGATATATTTAAACAAGATTGTTTATGTGGGTGTGTAGTTTTGTTCTAATTGTTTACAGTTAAGCACACGCAAAAACAATGGGCTATCTGTGCTCTGTCCGCCACGGATATCAAAACCCGGATCCGAGTGTTGTAAGTTCACTGACCTGCAACTGTGCTCCTGAGGGTCGTTTTGTTTTAATCTTTTTTTTTAAAAAAAATCATTGCTTTAACCACGATAACTCAAATATTCCCTAGAAAGCTGAAGGTGTGTTGTTTTTTTTTTATTACGAAACTATTCAAAAACCTAATACATGCATGTTACTCGTGTTACACGTTTTGTGATGATCCCACGAAGCTATACGATCTAGTTGGTCCAAATTCACTCTTTTTTCTTACTTGTGCTTACTTCATTTACTGTCACAAATACATTACGAGTTATATTTTAAAATACCGCCTCCTCATTACAAGAGTAAAGTACCAGAAGAATGGAGTATATTAAAAAGTTTAAATTGGCAGTTTACACACATTCCCGCGATCCCTCTAAATAACACGTAAATGCTTTTATAGCACCGATTTATCTGCGAAGGTGTTTGATCAACCTGGCGGTCTTATTTTTGACAGAATCACAATCAATGAGCTAATCATTCCAAACCATTGTGTGTTGGTCAAAAAAGTTACAAAATGATTAATAACAACAATGAGATGTTATTCATGTTAAAGCAAAACAAAAAAGGCTTAATATATTGTTTCCTGTACAAATAATAATATGCCCAAATAGAATAATTCGAATTAAATATATTAGTCCTGTATAAATATTCAATTTTTAGCAAAACAATACTTTTTTAAAATTTTATTATTTTGATAAAACAGAAACTGTTTCAGCTGTGGCTCGCTCTGTATGCAGTTGCGAGAAGTGTGTTTTGGATTGTTTGTAGTTTAGTTTTGATTGTTTTATTACTTACAGTTACCCATATGGCTTGCTTTTATTGTTTGTTTGTTTATTTTGAATTTCGCGCTACCCGTTCCTAATTTAGCAGTGTAAGACTAGAGGAAAAGCAACTAGTTATCACCACCCACCGTCAATTCTTGGGCTACTCTTTCACCAACAAATAGTGGGATTGATCGTCATATTATAACGCCCGTCACAACAAACATTCTAGCTCTTTTCAATAAAAACGCGAAGGTATCTTATTTTTAACCAAATAACATTTTGTTTGACACTTATGTAGCGTGTTTTGTGAAAGCATTATCGAAATCAGGAACTTACTTGCATTTACTTTTATCTTGATTACTGGGCATATAACAATATTATTCGGTTATAATTTATATTTGTTTATTTAAAATACACATTTTCTTTGTTAATCTAGAGATATATTCAAGCTATTTCTCTTCTTGGATGAAAGAGGAGACTAATTTCGTGTAAGTAAGCAAGATTCAAAATATTGGAACAGCTCGTGATGAAATACGAAAACTGCTACTTCAACAGAACAGCACGTGATCTTAATTGAGGCCTCGTCGTCCTTCTCACAGATATGCGATTGTAAAAGCTTTAAGTTGGAATAAAAAAAACGGTTAAATCAGCAGCGTAAGAAGAACGTATAGTGGACAGATGACGAAAGATTAACTGCCTGTGTATAAGGAAATGTCCTAGGAATATTTCCTACAGAATGTTATTCTGAGTTGTTTAATGGAAGCAAAAACGGAATATTTGTTTGGTAACTGCGGAAACATCTAGCGATTAATCAAGGGACGGCATGGGGAGTGGTCAGCTAGCTAGATATTTGAACTCAGATGTGTATGTATAAAGCGCTTTTGAGGGGGGGGGGGTTGACGAACTATACGCCACTTGACGCCTTGATGGATCGCTCATAGGACAGCTTTACTCGCTCGAATGCCATATTTATGGAAGAGTTACTTATTATGCATACATAATTTTTCACTAGAGAAATGTCATTTGTCCTTGCCTACGTCACAGTGAAAGTGACAGCTCTGTTGAAAAGTACATCTTTAAAACTCGAAACCACCTCAAAGTAATCTGCAGTACGTACCCTGCATAAAAAAGAGACAGTTTAGACTCTCTTGTTGTCTTTTTCAAACCAACCCGACTCTTTTTATTGTGTTACGTGGTGGAAGCTTTGTTAGCAACTTTTAGTCATTTTTTGGGCCTTTCCTCCGCTCCTCTCCAGTCATACCAGTTCCCTTTTTAATCAAGTTTAGTTTCAAGCTCGTTGATTTTTGGCACCAAAGCCTTACATCATTGTAATCTTAGAAGCCTAAAATCAATTTCATTTTCACGCTTATTCACGTAGGTTTACACATAGTATAAACGTTTTTTGTTTTTTTAATATTCCACTTCACATTTCACCCTCTATTAATGTAAGATGGAAATCCGCGAAAATGATAAACTATGGGTAATATTCCATTTCGTATTTAATCATCTGTTAGCGTATGGTGGTAACCGTTCGGTTAAATTAGATTAACTAAATAGAAGTCCAAGGAAGGATAGTTTACCTGTCACAATTATAAAAGAACATAAGTATTAATATTGATTGTATTGATACAACGTGAGAACTCGGAACTATTTCTAGGCCTATTTATATCTATAACTGATAGGAACATTAAATTTTCTGTTATTTTTGCAAAAATCACTTAAAATGCGGATTACGTTTTCAAATTGTTCATTCGGCTATTTGAGATTTTAAACTAGAAGACCCCGCTAGTGGTAAGTTCACGGATTTACAACGCTAAAATCATGAGGTTTGATTCCCCTCGATTGGTTTAGCAGATAGCTCGATGTAGCTTTGCTACAAGAAAACGCACTCAAACTAGGAACGTCTCATAAATATTAAACCAATTGGGCTATAATGCTTCGTTGCCAACGCTCGTCTTGCAAACCGTAATCTTGCTAGAGACGAATTTATCTATTCCTTTTTTTTTTTTTGCTGAAGAGAAACCATTTCATCCAGATGAGATATCTAGTAAATAAAATATTAATAGTTGACCAAATAAAAATATAAGAGTATATACTTTTCAAAACAGTTGTATTTACCGTATGGGGACATAGTAAATGTTAATAAATCGGCTCTTCTGACAACGTGGTTGAAGTATCTCCCACCAGCTAGAGTTTTAAGATCTTTTAATATCACAGATGTGTCTTTCACATTGGAACAATAACTAATTTTACACAAAGACAATCAACTAATATTAACTTTATTTGATTTTAAGAGATTGATCAATTTCGTTTGGATGTTTACCAAGAATTAAGTTACATGATCGGTTCATAAATATTTTATGCTTGTTATCTCATATACTGGCAAAACTGAATTCTAACCTTGTTGTCTCCCGCAGTCGTGCATATTCATGATAAAGATCAATATATTTATCCTAGCTGTGCGTAGAACAAAAAAAAACAACAACTTCATATTAATGCAGTGTTTAAGTATAATATAAAATTCTTATGACGTTTTCCAGTGAATTCCTGGGATGTTTGGAGATAAATATGCGATATGCAAAAATTTTTAAATTTATTAAAAATGCGCTCATTACAGTAAAATATATACTCTCCAGATAAGTATACAAAACAACTTTAACATTAACCATGCCGTCTTATAATATTTAAACTCGAATGAATTTCAATAGGATTATACTGAGCAGTAAACTTTTTAGAAGCACACCTCCAATGACTTACCTGTTTTTTCTCATTGTTTAATACTTCCTTATTGAAAATAAAAATTTTACAACAGGGCCATTTATATAATTATTGCAAATAGATAATAGTCAATTAAACATTAAGAAACATTAAAAAAAGACATTTCGGCATACACACCTGAAGATCTCAGGTTTTATAACTCAATTATAACTGATAAGTTAGTTCTGAAGTGAAGAACACCTGGCGAGACGTACAAACGATACTAAATTAGTAATAATATTTGTAAATCTGTTTGCTTGTTTTTCAAAGGTAACTGAAGTGTTTTAAAATAGGCCGTTTTTCTATTCCCTTTTTCCAACAATAAATTTATGTATATACATGGGAATTAGAAACATAATACAATCAAAGGGTTGAGTACGTTATATTAAAAGTTTTGAATATGCAAATCAGCAAGCCACGTGATAACCACAGCCAATATAAACTTGCAAAGGAACAAATGTGACATCGTTGGTGTTACGTAATACTATGATATCACATCAAATTGATCGCTTTACGAAGGGTACGTAAAACCCTTTCAGGCCCAAAATATGAATAATGTTGGAAAATAAAGAAGTTCAGAACAAAGATTTAAAATTTTCAAGGCAAGGATAACTTTCATACATAACTGGAATAAAATCCAAAGGAATATCTATCAACTTTGACATTCAGAACCATAAAAAAAGACCTGTAACCTGAAACTAGCGAATAAACTGCAGCATCTTGTAATAGGTAGGACCCGACAAACACAGATATCAGTGGAAAAAGCCTTCTCTGTGTTCCATGCTAAAGAGCACAATAAACAATTTTGGAAAAGCGACACAAGTCACGTGTATACAAGCTAGGTCCGCCACATGTTCTGTCTATTATCGAATATTTCAAACAGCTTAAGAATGAAACAAGTATTCGTGTTATTTTATACAAATTCATAATCCTACGGATTCCTATGCGATCGGGCTGTTGAAATGGACACTGGATAAGAGTTGTCCTTATACACTAAATAGATTATGTAAAGCCTACAGATAGGAACTATGTGCCTCAAACATGACAGTCTTATAAAAAATTCTTTTGCAACGGAAACACAGCTAAAGGGCCATTTCCTTTATGCTCTGTTGTCAAATAGGGCATCAACAGTCACGGTTAACAATGGCTAAAATCTCAGAGTATGATTCAGAAAATAGTTAAGACACAACGTGTTCAACATCAACATAATTTGAAACTAATGATTTCTTTTATTATTACAGATAATTAATCAATTTTAAACTTGGAATCGCTTTAAAACAAGAGAAAAAAGCCTAAAAACCTGAAATTCTGAACACGTCTAAGGGTTTTGAAGGTGTCCACCTAGGTATTATTTTTTTATATTTTAATCAAAAACTTTAGTCTAATTTTTTGCTCCATAGGTTTCTTCTATAGCATATTTTATTCTAATTCTCACTTACTGAATGAACAATATACGGAAGGCTTCTGTCAAATACACTTTTTTCAATACAAACATGGGAAGAAAAACACAAATTTAAAAATTAAAATAAAAGTTGAATTAAAATGAGTTTGGGGTACACAATAAACAACGGGAAATGAAGTATGAATCCGAGAATGTCGGAGAATTCGAAGAATTAAAATAATTCAGATAAAACTAAGGAAAAATAAATCTTAGCTGCTAATTTAAAATTAATTGCTTTTAAAAATTGAATTTAATTAATATTAATAGCAAATTAATTAAATAACTATGCACTGGGGTAAATATAGAAGTAATTAAGATATGGAGACGTTTGGCTGGTGCATGGGAGGCCTTTGTGAATCATAAAGGGACCTTAGACTAGTGTAGCTTGAAGATGGTATGCTAGTTATTAAAATAGAAACAAACTAGACTCCAATCATATTATTCGTTCCAAATATGATCATCCTATCAGTCATGTGGGCGTTATAATATGGCAGTCAATCTTACTATTTGCTGGTAAAGAGTAGCCTAAAAGTTAGCGGTGAGGATTACCGACTAGTTATTCATCCTCTAGTCTGCAGCTCAAAACTTGGAACTGCATCAGATAGCTTTAGTAGCTTTGCCATAATCAAGTCTTCCGGTGTGTGAACAATAAGTTTAGGGACTTCCAACCTAATGCTCGGAATTCGATTCCTTACAGTGAAAAGAGCTTAGATAGTCACTGTGAGGCTCTGAGCTAAAATAAATAAATTAAGTTAATATAAAGACTAAAATATTAGGTAGAATAAAACTACTGCTGACTCTTTACAGGATCGCTCTTCGTAAGTAACACTCATTGTTAGGATGCCCTTTATCTTCATAACAAGACGTTTAATACCATATGTAAGAGCAACACAGTTTAATATCTGTTTATCCATTAGGAGAAGTAGGTAGTTCTATTTGCTCTCTTCAAATTAAATGTTAATAAATGTTGTTATTGTTGTCCGCTGACTTCAAGCATTTGTAACACTAATTGTGTTTAAACATTCATTGAACTCTAGTGAGGTGCAAAATGTTTTATTTATTTCTTTTTGCTTTATACTTTTTTGGGAGTCAGAGGCTCCAATCGCATTTCGAAATATTTTTACCAGGTTGTTAACTATTCTGATAACACATTTTAGAATTTGAAACATGTGGAATAGGCGGTAAGTCTACGGACTTTCAACGCTGACATCCGAGATTCGACAAAGCAGGTAGCTCAATATGGCTTTTCCGTGAAATAAATGTCCACCATTGGTACAGCGGTAAGTCGACGGATTTACAACGCTAAAATCAGGGGCTCCATTCCCCTCGGTGGACTCGGCAGATAACCCAATGTGGTTTTGCTGTAAGAAAACACACACAAACACTGAAATAAATAAACAAATTGTGTTTAACTGTGCATTTATTAGTTGAGCAATTTGAAGAATTCTGGCTAAAATTGTCGTAAGTTTAGTTCAGTCGAGGTTCTATTATTTCATTGAATTTTTTTCAAATATTAAATAAAATTGAAGTAATTATATCTGATAAAAATAATATAAATCACAAAACAACTTGAGCTAGAAAATCCACTTTAGGATGTGATTTCAACAAAATAAGCTAAGTTACAAAATTTACCAGTGTCAAAAATGTGCATTTTCAGTAAAAATGGCCAAAATTGTAAAGGATGCCAGCATTATAAGTCCAAATTGTCCTTCCTGCCTACCTATTTTTTAATATTTTAATTATTCAGTTGTAGTTGCCCCAATAGTAACATCCGCCAATATGTGTCAACATTTTTGCGATAAAACTTATAAAGTGGGCTACACATTTAGTCAAGAATTCAGAACACTTCATATCATATATTTATTAATATTGTACCGGTTGTAGACAGAAGCTAACTTTTCAATAAATGATGCCATGATGGAGTAACCTTACAACGAATAATTAACTTCATATTAGGTTTTGTGTATGTGAATGACAGGAAGGCCATGTTAGCTTCATTTGTGCAGTGGTTAAAGTAAGTTGTTTTATACGACATTTTTGCAGGGCTGATCCCTATTATCAGTTTGGGTTCCTGTTTTCGATATATTTCTAAGAGACAGATCCCGTTTAAGACTTGGATATTGTTATAAATTGTAATGATTCAGTCAGATAAACGTCACGTGACTTATAATTTTTCGTTTTTTATTTATATTTTAGTTCTACTTAAATAGCAACAACAGGTTTAAAAACGCATTATGGATAACAAGTTTCACAGATAATATTGACTCCCACGCTAAAAATTATTATGGCAAATAAAATTGTGAAGGTATCATTAATGATCTGTTGTTGTTCGTATTTTAAAGCTCCCATTTTATTGTTGTTGAATTAAGCACAAAGTTACACAATGGGCTATCTGTGCTCTGCCCACCACGGGTATCGAAAACCGGATTTTAGCGCGTAAGTCCGCAGACATACCGCTGAGCCACTGGGTGACCTCCTATTTTATCTTTTTTCTTTTCTTTTCTTTTAGGCTAAACAAGTCAAACACAAATATTTCGCAATCTTTGATCATCTATAAGGGTCAATTTAAAAAAAAATGCTAACCTAACCTACAGAACTAACCGAGCCAAAATTAACCTGTCTGTTCCAACTATGTATAAGACGGTTTACCCTACCATAAGTTAATTTAACCTTGTTTAGCATAGTTTGTTTAAATTACATGTAATTTGACTAGGCTTAATAGAAACGTTACATAAGTTTCAATCGTTTGTATCACAAAGAGCAAGAACGAGTGCAAGCATTACGAAAAGTATCGAACACGTTTTAGTAAATTTTGAAGAACCATAACATAAACTTCTACTCTAGATGATAAAATACATCTTCCATGATCAACCTTTTAAAATAATATAGATATACAGAATGGATTTTGGAATATATACACTGTAAGTTCGTATATAACGTTCTCTTCTTTTTTTCTATCATTTAAATGTATGGTGTGTTTTTATTATCTAGGAAGTATTTAATTTAAACCTATTGTTATTATTAAATTGTCGTGTAACAATAATTTTTAAGGAATAATTGAAATGGCTCAGAGTTTGGGTATTTTGTGTTTGTTTTTTTGTACATATTCAAAATTTCCTGAAAACAGATGCGTGAGATTTGACATACAATAAATCTTATCTCTTTGCAAGTGTCAGCTCTTACTGATAATACGAAACGTGCTTCTTCGTATTAATTTTGCTTCTGTTAGTAACAAAATACATTTTATGACGGTGATTATCTTATTTCTTTATAACACAAATTTTCAAAAATAAAAGTCCATAAAACAACTTGAACATTTTATGGAAGATTATTTTTTATATGAAGTTAAAATGCACTCAATAACCGAATGTGGGTTAGTCGTTAACGTGTTGCACTGTGAACCTGAAGGTTCATGATTTGCGTTCTTTTCGCGCAGAATCGCGCTCTGCATTTTTAGACCGTTAAGGTGTGTTGCTAAAAAAACGACTGAATTCTATTCGGTTCGTTCAAAACATATCAATAGTTGGTTGGATGCTGAAGGTAATGATTTCTTTCTAGGTAACACTTTTGCAAATTAATGCGAATAGCTAAAAAACAAAACAAAACACTAAATTCAGTCATCTGCGTAGAGATGGCAAGGATGTCGGTATTAAAAGAAAAAATCGTCTGGATTTCCTTTTCCACAGGTCATCAGAGGCTAGATATGAAAAATTACCTGGCAAAGTCACTCTATCTTCAGTGTAGATGCCAATTTTTAGCTATCCAGGGTGCCTCAACCGGCGAACAGCCAAAACCGAGATGTCTTGTTTTCGTTTAACATCAACTTTCTTCAACAAGCCTACCACTTATCTAGTTTCAGCAGTAGCTATAAGTTTATTATTATTATTTGATATGAATAAGGAAACTTCGCGATCTTTGCTACCTCTTTAGAATAAGACATATTATAACAACTAAAGAAAGAAGTATTAGGAAAAAAACATTTATCGCTAAATAATAAAACTATGTAGGACTGGCCACTGAGCTTGAGAAAAAGGAACCAAACAAGATATGGATGAAGTAGACATATCACATGATCACATAACAGACTAAGCCTTCTCATCTTTACATTGACAATAAGGTTTCCATATTACTGAATTCTTCACTTTCAAAACAAATAAAACCAGAATTTCAAATCATAAAGTGTTACTCTACTCTAAAATAGTCAAAAGTTATTCATTAGTATTCTAAAGTTAACTGTAATCATGAAAGCTAAGATTATATTCAAACTTCAATCTTTCGATATGCAAAGTAGTATGATTATCTTATTCATTGTGTAAAATTCAAACAGCTTAGTCTGTTCTATGGTTATAAGCCAATCAAATGATATTTTTAGAAGGCCTGTAGTCAGCTCTACACAACTTTTTTTTATTTAGCAACAATGTTTTTTCTTAATTTTTGTATAACACACACGAGCAAGAGTGGACATTTAAATGTATACTCTTCAATAAAGAAACGCAAAAGGCAAAATTTGAAACACATTGTTACCAAGTTTATTTTGGGTAGTTCTGTATGACATGTGTGAAACTTTGCAAATTCACTGCTGAACATCCAAAGTATGCAAAGACGAAGTCCACACTCACTAGTTGAAGTTTAACGTCACTCAACGTCAATAACGAATATGCCCCGCGTGAGCATCAATAACTTCTTGGCATCTCCTGCCCATGGCAGCGATGAGATGACGAATCACATCCTGTGGAATGGTGGTCCACTCAGCCTGCAAAGCTGCTGCAAGCTGAGGTAAAGTTTGCGTTTGATGTTGACGCCGTCGCAAACGTCGGTCCAACTCGTTCCAAAGATGTTCGATGGTGTTTAAATCTGGTGATCTGGAGGACCAAGGAAGAAAGTTGATGTTGTGGTGTCTCAAGAAGGCAGTGGTGAGTCGGGCTGTGGGAGAACGGGCGTTGTCGTGTTGAAAAACGTCGTTGACGTTCACCATGATGGGTTGCACATGGGGCCTAAAAATCTCGTCGACGGTTGCGTACGGTCTGATCGGAAATCCTTCGCAGCCCTGGTATGGTTGAGGCAGTAGACGTCGCAGTGGTGGTCCTATCCCGAAGGTGACGTAACCGGATGTAGCGATCTTGTACGGGCGTGGTCACATGAGGTGTGCCAGATCGTGGACGGTCACGAGTTGATCAATGTTGTTGGTGATGATTCCATAGCCTTGTGATGTTACTTGGGTGGATATTCACAGCTCTGGTAACATCTGATCGAAATTTGCCTGCTCAAGACCCCCAATGGCGTTGTTGCGTTGTGCTTCAGTCAGTCTTGGCGTAACTGTATTGCGTGTCCGTGGCTTAACATTGATCTATGGAAACCGAGAACTTTTATAGGGATTTTGCACATGTTGCACTTGCAGAACATGCAGATCTCTCAAACAAATTTATTGGACACGAATGCGTTTTGGCGAAAAATCCGATGTTTTCCTCCGTTTTCAAAGTGCACAACTTTTATTGTCATTTTGGTCTGACAATCAGTGCCTTAACACGTGTAACATCACATACTCTGAGCTTGTAACGTTATTACATATATTTCTCTTTAAACTAACAAAAATATCCCTTTTGCGTTTCTTTTTTTGAAGAGTATATAAGCAGATTTATAGGCCTGAACATAAACGTAGGCCCAGCGTATCCTGAGTGGTTAGAATGCCCGTAATGTCAAAGAGAGAAATCATGGCCGACATCCCTTTTCCGAAAATGTGCTCTTCACTTTGGCGCCGTGAATATGGTACATAAGAAAAAGTAAAATTCCACTGTTCGACTACGTAAGAGTACCTCAAAAATTGGCATATTTATTGATATAAAAGTACCTCAGTGAGATAGTTTAAAATAAAATACAATTAGTACAACGTACGTCAAAGAAGGCGACTTTGGGCACAGTTCTACATTCTTGGTTGTGAAATTTAATGGAATATATAAAATTTGCGATTTTATTATTACAACCTAAATAATGCATATAAAATTTATTAGTAATAGTGTTTATTTTACGCGTCTTTGTATCTCTTTACTATGACTTTATCTGTTGACAGACTGCAGTGTTAACCCTGAAGTTCAAAACGCTTATCATTAAGGCTAACTTCTAACTGGAGAAGGTACACTAAATGGTATGTAATATTATTCTTAGGAATGTTTATAAATTCATTAAATAAAGTTATAGCTGTTTAAGCCAAAGCTGCTGTTAACGTGAAATATACAATTTTAATGACATCAACGATCCATACTAAACTGATTTCCTGCCACGTGGTGAGCGATGTTGTTCTAATATATGATAATGTTCTTAGAACTAATCTCTCTTTGTTAGCTTGAAGATCACCTAAGAAGGTCGAAACCTTTTTCTGTACTTTATTTTAATTGAAGTGCTAATATCTTTACCAACAGTCTTGAAAATACATGTTTACTTTAAGTCGGTTTCTCGTCATCATGGACATTTGTGATGAATTGTTTTTTGATAAAACAAAAACAACACAGTATTAAAATATTTAAGTTACTAGTTACCAATATACATAAACAGACAAATACTTGGGTGGCTCAAAAACTAACAACGCTAAAATCAAGGGTTCGATTCCCCTCGGTATGCTGAGCAGATAGCTCGATGTGGCTTTGCTATAAGAAAAACACACAAACACACTCAAAAACTATTCATAAAAGAATAAGTTGATTCAATACATTTATTAAAAAGTAAGAAACCATCTATTTTTTGGAATGAATATGTTAATTATCGACTTTGTTTCATTTTTAGGGTTTTAAAATATTCAGTATCTTCAAGGTTAATCAATCCGTACACAAATCCTAAGTGCCAATTGGAAATAAACAGAATGTTTTAATTACGTAACTTTACTTTAAATAGACGACACGTGAAACAGAGTTTGCTTATTTTATACAAGTGTTTTATTCTGTGCTGCGAAAAATATTAACGTTTAAAGGATGGGATTTAATATCAAAAGTTAAGTATTCTTTATTAATAATTACTAAAATTGCAGTGTTTTCGTTTATGTGATTTCTCTCTCGACATAATCGGAACCAATTTACAGTTTACAGTTTAGCTTAACCTGATGTCTAGAACAAAATAGCATTAAATGATGCAACATAATTAGGTAACAAACACACCATTCTTTGTTGCATTCTCTTTTTGTTCATGGTCACATACGTTGATTGTAGCTAGACGGACTGTGACCTATGAAAACTACGGTAGCGGCAGCCAGTTAACACAATTTACACAGCGAATGGTCAGAATCGTGAGTCAAACGCTAGAAGAACGAATATTTAATAAAGTATATACGTCTGTATACATACACACACTATTGATCATGCATGACGTCACAGACAAGTCTGTTAATAAATACCGTGACTCAGGCTAATATATGCAAGCCACAGAGAAAGCTGTTCATTATTATTTAGCAAATTAAAAAAAGATGTTTCTAAGTTTCATGTTTAATACTAACATTCTCCAATATTCGATGATTGATATTAATAAAACTAACATACTTCATTGTAGTATTAATTTAAAAACAAAAAGTAGCAACAGCAGTGAAGGCAATTAACTCATATACATTTCTTGTAGCTGACGTCTAATGTTTGATTTTTCCTGAAGAGTTTTTACAAAAGCTCGATTAGTCTTAGCTTTTATTAAACTTAATGAAGTTGAATAAACACCAGAAACTTGTAAGGTTTAAGTCGTTTTCTTAGTTCTTTTATTCCTTTTATTAGTAGGAGAAGATTTTATGTCAATGCCATTGTATTATACTACGGAGTAAGAAAGGTTCGTAAGGTACTTAAATGTTGAATAAGGTATGAAACAAAATGTCTTATAATAATTGGTTCCTTTTTACTTTTCCTAAACATTTCTTACAAATCTATAAAAACATTCAAAATTTAAAATAAACTGTTTTCTCTCACAATACGGCAACAAATAGTTTCCGCGTGTCTTTAATGTGTTTAATTTTAACATAAGGTTATATGATCAGTGCTTTTCGTTTTTAATTAGTTAAAATGTCTCTCCAAATGACAAAATTTATTGAAGCATCTATAAAGCAAGATAAAACAAAGTAAAATTACTTGAAAGATACTCAACCCGGAGTTAATTTAGATTGGGTAGCTATAAAAAACACTATTCCGACGTACGGTAGCGCGAACTAAAAACTGGACTGACACTAAAGGCAAATCAGACGTGCTTGTTTTTTAACATAGGAGAGTCGATCCTTGTTATCTCGGCTTCCCCTGCAGGTGAAACTACATCCAGGACTATGTTGTAGTGGTTGGAGAAACTGAAAACCTGGCGAGACGAGCATACAAATAAAATGATTTACAGTGCTTTCTTACCTTGTTCTTATAGTCAGTTTAAAGAAAATGCAAAGAACTGAAAATCGTGCCTGGAATAATACTTCAGCTTAGTACCATACTTCAAAGTACACGTACGTATGATGCATTGCCCACGTTATGAAGGGGTATTTCAAGACTTCTGTGGTAAGTTTGTTTTTCTTTTGTGTTTTTTTTCTTTCCTCAGCGAAGAATGATATCTGTTGTCAAGTGAGATGAATACAAATGCCCCCCAGTGGCTCAGCGTTATGTCTGCGGACTTACACGCTAAAATCCGGGTTTCGATACCCGTGGTGGGCAGAGCACAGATAGCCCATTGTGTAGCTTTGTGCTTAATTCAAAACAACAACAACAAATCTAGGTTGCAACCGTTAAAATCATATTATCATCAAGATTAAATTATTCCATTACCTTTACTTAGATATCAGTTTAAGAAACAATGAAGAATGGCTACCAGTGAGGGCTCGAAATTGTTCAAATCAGATTTGGATGGAAAGTAGCATAAACATAATGACAGCTACAATAGATCAGTTGTGATACCGTATTATAATTCCCAAGATAACGGTCTGTAACTTGTGCTGATCTATACGAAAATTACAGCATATTTTCTGCCTGTGCAACTTTGTTATGAAACAGAAATGGTGAAAAGTTATATATTTGTTATAGATTTCAATAAAAAAAAAGTATTAGGTGATATGATTATATATACAGGCATTCATGTCTTCATATTTCATTATTGTGATTGAAACAATGGAATCGACAGGAAAATATCAGTATGTGTTGCTTCTCTGTTACAGAAAATCAATTTAAAACAAACTTTTAACCTTGTATATTCTGTCCAGGATTTAAATCGACGTATATTATGCTAATGTTGCGTTGGAAATTACGATGATATATTCTGGTGAATGGAAACTTAGATATTACAAAAGAGATGGAACACGTTCTTGTCCCTGAGAAACTACTAGCCTTTTACATTATCACTAACTGAGTGTATTGTTTGTTAAAGAAGATATGTATTAAACTTGTTTCTCAACAGTAAAAATTAACTTTATTTTAGATTACTTTACACGATATTATGTGCTTATTGTTATGTATATGTGTAAATATTTTGTTAACGACAACATGTCGTGTTGTGTGAGATGTTTTGCTTTTGTATGAGAAATCTTTGTGAGTCAAAGCATACTCGTCTGCCAAAACAGCAGCATCATGAATTTTGGAAGCTTTTTGTTCATCAATATAAGTTTTTAGCTCTACGGGAATACATCTTTTAAACTCTTCGACTAACATGAGTTCTCTGAGTTTCGTATAATCATCTTTAATTTCTCTGGAATCACACCACCTGTCGAACAGAGTTTCTTTTTCACGAGCAAATTCGACATAAGTTTGGCTGTCAAACTTTTTGTAACCACGAAATTTTTGTCTGTATGCCTCTGGCACCAATTCATATGCATTCAAAATGCATTTTTTGACGTGCTCGTAATCATAACTTTGCTCGGCCGTGAGTTTGGAAAATACTTCCTGGGCTTTACCCTTCAGAACACTCTGAAGTAATACTGTCCAATATTCGGTAGGCCATTTTAGACTAAGGGCCAATTTTTCAAATTGCTGAAAATATGTATCTACAGCTTTTTCATTGAATGGAGGTACTAAACGAATTTGTTTGGAAGGATCAAAATTATCCAACCGCATTTGAACAACCTTTTCTTCTGTCTGTGCCTTTCTCATACTGATTTCTTTATCGGCTTTAATGCGTTCTATTTGTATTTCGGCATCAAAAACAAGGCGTTTGTTTTCTTGTTCTGCTTCAATACGTTTTTGTTCTGCCTCAATACGTTTATTTTCTTGTTCTGCCTCAATACGTTTTTGTTCTGCCTCAAGTCGTTTGCTTTCAATTTCTAAACGAAATTTCATTTCCATTTCCATTTTTTTTTTAATTCGAAATTTGGGTCAAAATGAGCGACAGGCAATTGTTGTGCAACTGTTTGAGGTAAAACTTTTTGGCTGACCAAATGTTCAACAATAATTTGTTTAATATCTGCTTTCTTCATTGCTTGCTTCACTTCTAAATTAAAATGTTTACCAACATCAAGCAATTCAGATTTTTTTAATTCACTGATTAATTCGAAAGAGAGATTCTGATTAAATTCGTTTATAAAATCTTCAAGTTCGAATGCCATTTTAAATATACAAGCTGTCTATCTGTATAGAATATAAATCTTATTTTATAATAAAATTAAATTGTTTGTTCGATATCCCGGACGAGCCCCCAATTTTCTGTTACGTATTTTTTAATGTTTTAAGTTCTTCGTAGATTAAACGCAACAGAAAAATACAGATAACAGCTTGTATAATTTATTACACTAACCTATTAACAAATATAACAGATATAACATAAATTATATAATAACAGTGACAGATATTAAGTTACAACATTCGAAATTAATTACAAAACAAAATAATATTAGTTTCAAACTTCAAAATAAATCACAATACAAAACGGTACTGGCCTGTATCTAATGTAATGATCTAAAATTAAAGTCTCAAATTCCAGTCTAGGGTGTGAATTTAGTCCCACGAAGAAATTCCGAAACAGTTCACAGTTCAATAAAATCGCCGTCTCTCAGCTCAAGCAGTAATTCAGATGTATCGTAGAGATTGACGAAATAAAATCACAACTTCCGTAGATCTAACTTCAATCACAAATCCAAGTTGAATATTCACAGCAAACACTTAATCTTTCTCAAATAACTAAAACTGATGCCTGAATCTCACTCTTATTCTTCGAATAAAACTAATGACTGAATCTATCTTCTTTTTTCGAATAAAAACTGATGACTGAATCTATCTCTTGTCACCGTCTTTTTTACCGGTAGGCATATTTCTCGAACAATCTTGCAATTTCCATACAACTCTAGAGCAATCCGCGCGTGTCCGTTCTTGCGCGAGATTACCCGTCTGGACACGAAGTCACCAGCACTCATTTACAAACATATGATTGGTCTACTTAATTCAAGAAAATTCTAAAATGTTACCCTAAATGAATAACAAAATATTAGTTTAAACTTCGAAACAATAATATCAATATGGAAAAATGAATAATAGAAATGAAAATTTAAACACAACACGACATGTTGTCGTTAACAAAATATTTACACATATACATAACACTTATCTACTATTAAAATGCTATTTGGTTCTTTCACAAACATGCCTATTCTTGATCTTTCTAACAGACATATGAAGCATGTTCGAGGTTATTGAAAGTCATATGCTTGTCAGGTGTAAGATAAATTTCTTGAAACTGATCCTTGCCAATTTCAGCAACATTGTATCATTCATAATTTCTTCTAAATGCAAAATATCTAGAACTAGCATAGACCCTCATGTGTACTTTTCTATTAAACTATATGGCAACTATAACATATTTATTATATTAAAGCCATGTGGTGTCAAACGTCACAGGAAGCTTGTTCAGTTTGCCTTAATGTATCTAATTTCCAGACTCTTGACTCATAAAACTCTTACTTTTAGGTGGTGTAATAATGACCAGGTCTAGAAATACTGATATCTATTATTATGAGAAATATCTGTTTCAGCTATCTGCAGTTTCATTATTTCTGGTCTGAGTATGGAGTCACCAGGTAAATTAACTAATTTCTGACTTTCAGTACATATTTCTTCATTGACGATTTATGTTCGTGGGGAAGGCCAGCTTGCTTTAACCGCACGTGGTGTCTTTTGTAGAAAATTTTACTTGTTTCTCCACATGTTCATAATTTTAAGTTCGCTACTTCGTCCCAAATTATTCATTCTCGTATTTCATTAAACTGTTTCTTAAATAATATAAATCTGTGTTAGGCAAAGAAAACGTCTGATGACTTAAGATGTTCCTTAAGTTTTTGTCATGTATTTAAGACTGGCTTGTGTTTTCATAACGTGATTTTTAAGTAATTTCCTAATATTCAAGTCTGGGTTGTGTATCTAGCAAAGGTGAGAAACTATCTCCCTCTCAGGTCATACACCCTGTCATGACGTTAAACACTTCTTTTCACTAACAGGAGTTATACTTTGGAATGCTTACATTACAATATGAGATTTCACACCTTTCAAGAACAACCATCCAAAGGATTTTGTTATCAAGTCTGTATGTTGTCTTCAGCTGTTTTGGTTCCAGATAATTCTTGTAGTTTTGCAAGAATATTCGAAACTCACAAACAAATAATAATTTTGTCAACTTCTGTTCCTTCGAAGTGAAACCGCTTTGTTTGCTAGTTTGTTGAACTTCGCGCAAAATTATCTGAGCTAGCTGTCCTTAATTGTGAAGTGATTGGCTGGAAGGAAGACAGCTAGCCACTACCACTTACCACCGACATTGATGCTACTCTTCTACCAGCGAATAGTGGGATTGCCCGTCTTAATATAAAGCCCTCTCCAATGAAGTAATGTGTGTGTGTTATATATTTAAAAATGGCTTGTATGGGTAGAGAAAGCACGAATACAGGACATAACAACCGTTTTGATTTTCTTCGGTCATTGTTATGTTCACAAAGAAAGAAAGGGTTACTGAGCGGTAGCTGACCACATGTTTGAAGGCGGTTGTGTAATTGAGTGTAGAAATTTAGAGGACGTGCTTAGATGTTTAATTATATTTATTAATATAATTTGTTCCTTTGTTTGTTCTCTATTAGTGCTTTTTCTGCCTTTACCAGCTGCTTTTAAATATATATACTCTTAAAAAAAAAAAGAACGCATAAGGGATATTTTTTTTATTTTAAAGAGAAATATGGATAATAACGTTACAAGCTCAGAGTATGTGATGTTACATGTGTTAAGGCACTAATTGTCAGACCAAAATGACAATAAAAGTTGTGCACTTTGAAAACGGAGGAAAACATCGGATTTTTCGCCAAAACGCATTCGTGTCCAATAAATTTGTTTGAGAGATCTGCATGTTCTGCAAGTGCAACATGTGCAAAATCCCTATAAAAGTTCTCGGTTTCCATAGATCAGTGTTAAGCCATGGACACGCAATACAGTTACGTCAAGACTGACTGAAGCATAACGCAACAACGACATTGGTCGTTGGAAGCAGGCGAATCTCGATCAGATGTTGCCAGTGCTGTGAATATCCACCCAAGTAACATCACAAGGCTATGGAATCGTCACCAACAACATTGATCAACTCGTGACCGTCCACGATCTAGCACACCTCGTGTGACCACACCCGCACAAGATCGCTACATCCGGTTACGTCACCTTCGGGATAGGACCACCACTGCGACGTCTACTGCCTCAACCATACCAGCACTGCGTAGGATTTCCGATCAGACCGTACGCAACCGTCGACGAGATTTTTAGGCCACATGTGCAACCCATCATGGTGAACGTCAACGACGTGTTTCAACACGACAACGCCCGTTTTCGCACAGCCCGACTCACCACTGCCTTCTTGAGACACCACACTATCAACTTTCTTCCTTGACCCTCCAGATCACCAGATTTAAACACCATCAAACATCTTTGGAAGAGTTGGACCGACGTTTGCGACGGCGTCAACATCAAACACAAACTTTACCTCAGCTTGCAGCAGCTTTGCAGGTTGATTGGACAACCATTCCACAGGATGTGATTCGTCATCTCATCGCTTCTATGGACAGGAGATGCCAAGCAGTTATTGATGTTCACGGGGGGCATACTCGTTGTTGACGTTGAGTGACGTTAAACTTCAACTAGTGAGCGTGGACTTCGTCTTTGCAGACTTTGGATGTTCAGCAGTGAATTTGCAAAGTTTCACACATGTCATACAGAATTACACGGAATAAACTTGTTAACAATATGTCTCAAATTTTGCCTTTTGCGTTTCTTTTTTTTTGAAGAGTATATTTTTTTGCTGCAAGTGGTTTTTCTCGTCATCACAGATTATTATTTCATCACTGCAAATTATACTTCATAAAACAATATCTCATCAACATCAACAAGTTTCGTCCACAAACCGAAGAAAACATTATGCACACACACCTAGACAAAAAGCAAAATCAACTAACAAAAGTAAATATACCTTACAATTAAAAAAAATCACGAAACTATATATGGCTGCATACCACATATTCCCAACATCAGCAGAAAAATAAACATTTGGCAAAAACTTGTAACAAAATAAGACATCCCAATTCATACCATATTTATTCAAAAACCAGGCACAAAACTAAGGTCTATACCATGTAAAACCTACACTGATAAACACAATATCAACATTATTTATAAAATACAATGTAATAACTGCCACGAGTTATATATTGGGGAAACAAGTAAAAAAATGGAAAGCAGATTCAAAGAACATAAAAAGTTACCTTCACACGTTTTCGAACACTGTAAATCAAATAAACACAACATAACCATAAAAAACACCCAAATACTAAATGAAGAAACAAACACAAAATTAATGAAGCCTTACTTAAACAACGCTCAAGCCCAAAATAAACCAATACAAAGGAACATCTTTATACCTATATAAATAAATATAATTAAACATCTAAGCACATTCTCTAAATTTCTACCCTAAATTGCACAACCGCCTTCAAACATGTGGTTAGCTACCGGTCAGTAACCCTTTCTTTCTTTGTCAACTTGACGATGACCGAAAAAGGTCGAAACGTTGTTTGCTCCTCTAATAGTGTTTTCTCTATTCTTACTAGCCGTTTTTAAATATATATATTTTCTCTACAAGTGGGTTTTCTTGTCATCACGAATGTATGTGTGTCTGTGAATAACTTCACACTTCAATCAATTGAATAAATGTTCTCTTCATTCTAACGTGATACCTTTTCAAATTATCTGATTCCGAAATTTTAAAGAAAAATAATGCATATAAAATTTATATTTTTTAAATATTTTTATTTGATAAAGAAAGACAAAAGATGTGAGAAGTTAAGGAAGAGCAACTAAGAGCGTTTCCATTAATAAAGTAGATCGGAATAGTTTCTGAGCTGCGATGCTAATACGTCAAGTAACAATTTGATCTCACAATTTGTGAAACAGCGTATACGATGTTTATTGAAGAATTCTCAAATAAATTTTGTGGGAGTGACCCCGCTTGTATATGTTTAATCAAAGTTTCTACACCTATCAAATCTTTTTATTCCATAAATAAATAGACATGAATGTTACTGATGATTTTCATTACTTTTAAAACTGAAAAGTGGAAAGTCGAGTTTGTTCGAACAGTTATATTAAAAAGCATAATTAATATGTTTTTGTTTGTTTGTTTTGTATTGAATTTCGCGCAAAGCTACTCGAAAGCTATCTGCGCTAGCCGTCCCTAATTTAGCAGTGTAAGACTAGAGGGAAGGCAGCTAGTCATCACCACCGACCGCCAACTCTTGGACTACTCTTTTACTAACGAATAGTGGGATTGACCGTCACATTATAACGCCCACACGGTTGAAAGGGCGAGCATGTTTGGTGCGACAGGGATTCGAAATACGAGTCGAACGCTTTAACACGCTTGGCCATGCCCGGCCATGTGTTTTTGTCCATTCAGAGCAAAAGCACATAACCCTACCTGTACTTTCAGTGATAATCAAACTTCGGTTTTAATCGTTTAAGTTTTTTGAATAATGCAGTGATAAACTACAACGATTGAAATTTCATAGAACAGAACTTTAGGTTTCTATTTAATCTTCAGACAGAATGATTTGATGTCCACCGAGGGGAATCGAACGCGTGATTTTAGCGTTGAAAATCTGTAGATTTACCGGTGTATAATTAAGGTGGTTGTTCTTAAACACAAAATTGCACAATGAACTCTCTTGGCTATGCTCACCAGATATAGCGAAACTCGAATTTTAATGTCATTAACCTGCTGCTTCTTATACAGAAAGGTAGTGAAACTGTTCATGCTACAGACTGTAACAAAAAGCCTAGTAGTATCAATATATCGTTAAATAGGTTTCAAAATCTATTTTACAGCCCCCACTATTCGTTGGTAAAAGAGTACTCCAAGAGTTGGCGGTGGGTGGTGATGACTAGCTGCCTTCCCTCTCGTCTTACATTCCTAAATTAGGGACGGCTAGTGCAATACCCTTCGAGTATATTTGCGCAAAATTCAAAACAAACCAGACAAAAGTTATAGAGCGATATACTAAATTTATTTTGAATATGTAAATTAGCAAGTGAAATGACAAACTTAGCTGAAAATAAATAGCGGTGGAGTAGAATATGTCAGAGTTATTTTTTGATATTTCGTAGTTAGCGTGTGCCCCCCAGTGGCTCAGTGGTATGTCTGCTGACTTACACGCTAAAATCCGTGGTGGGCAGAGCACAGATAGCCCATTGTGTAGCTTTGTGCTTAATTCAAAACAAACAAAGTATTTAGCGTAATGGCAATCAGCTGAATAAATGAATTAAAATATTCTTACTTCATGAAAATTAAAGAGCTTATTGTTTACACGGAGATAATGATAAAACAAAGAAACAAAATATAACTAATGATAAAAAGGAAGAAACAACAATGAAATAAGCAAGATAAAAAATAAAAGCAAAACATAGGGTTTTGATTGTGTTTACTTTATCAAATTCTGATTAAAGGAAAATTTTAAATTTGTTTTGTTTCAAGCCACTGTGCTGATTTAAATCGATTTCGGAGACGATGACACTTGATCAAGTCTTATTCTCGTCTTCTTAAGAATATTAAAACTTAAGGTGTTAGCAATAAAGCTGTACCGTGACCTTTGAACCTGTGCAGTTTTGTAGAGTACGATATAGTGTGAAACAGACACAGAAAATATCATTAGCAGAAGCTCATAATGATTGTTTGTTTATCTTAATTTGAAGCTAGACAACGGTTCTCTGCGCTAGCCGTCCCTACTTTAGCATAGACAGAGTAGAGAGGAGGCAGCACACAACGCCAACTCTTGGGCCACTATTTTACCAACAATTTTGATTGTTCGTCAAATAATAACGCCTCCACGACTGAAAAGATGAGCATTTTGGTGGGACAGAGGTCGTCAGATTACGAGCCTTCCGCTTTAACCACCTGGCCATGCCGAACCTTCTCATAATGAATTTTTGACGTGAATTAGATTATATCCAGACAGGAAAGTTCATTAGAAAAAAAAGAAAAGAATTATAAAAGTAATTATAAGTCATTCCGATACAAAGAGGAAATAAAATATTAATGCCATTTATTTTAAAACTCAATCGTAATTGGATTATAAAAACTTGAAAATAAGGACAAAAATGCGGAAAAATACCAAAATAAAAACAAAGTAAAATAATAGGTAACACTATTTAAAATTTATGAAATGGTTTGAAAGTGTTTCACGTGGGTGTGACGAAGAATGCATGCGCTGTTCTTTGGTTGTTGGTTTATGAAGCAAAGTAACAAGTCTATTTATGACGACACTAGCGGACTACAGAATATTTGGTAATTTAAACTAGTGGGAAATTGTACAAACAGAAGATATTCCGAGTTTTCATATTCAGTTAAGCAAGTTAAGCACAAACCTACACAGTAAACTATTTGTGTTCCACCCATTTCGGGTATCGAAACCCACTTTCTAGCAGTGTGAATCTGAAGACATACTGTTGTGTCACAGCGCAGCAGAAAGTTAAGAAAACTACAAAATTTCGCAATAAATTCAAGAAAATAGAAAATTTATTAACTTGGATGTTTTAAGATTATCTGACGCTATTATCGATATCAAACAAAATCAAATAATCGTCAGAGCAATATTGTAATCTAAATAACAAGACTTATTTACAAAAGTTAAAAAAACGAATCTGGTCAAGGTAAATTAAATATGTTTCTGAAGTTACTCAAATGCTAAAACAACTAAACATTGGATATTTATTTAAGACAAAATCTGTTCCTTTATACAAAAAGATAAATAAAATAAAATAAAACTTTCATCAATGAAAAATAAAAAAGCATATGAGTAAACTCTTGCTTTAGCCCTATTGCCTAATATATGCAATATTAAAAATTAAGAAAAAAAACTAGGATTTACATGTTAAGAAATTAATTTTTGTTAAATGAAAATATGATTTTCAGATACGTTTCTTATATCTTTAGATACATTAACGTTAGTTTCCTTTGAAGTACATTTGGTTTTGTTGAATTAGTAGTTTGTTTAAGATAAAGCACCAAGCAACAAAATGGGTTATTTGTACTTTGCTTACCATGGGTATCGAAATCCAGTGTCTAGCGTTGTGAGTCCGCAGACATACTGCTGTGCCATTGGAGGGTGGGGGTAGTTATGAACTACTAGTTTAAATGTTTTGTCTATTTATTTCATTCTGCAGACTTATTACACATGAATACATGTGTTTAATATAACTGAGTTATATTTTTTATGCTCGAAAGTTTCGGAATATTTTCTTCTACTCATGTCTGGAATAAATAATAGTTCAAGTTAAATTATTACTAAATTGGAATCCGTTTCAGATACACCTTGAATATTGTTACGTTTACGAATTAAATTAACTTTCCAATACTTAAAAAGTGTTTTGTTTTGGATTTCTCGCAAAACGACACGAGGGCTATCTGTGCTAGTCGTCCCTAATTTAGCAATGAAAGACTAGGTGGATGGCACCTAGTTATCACTACCCACCCGCCAATTCTTGGACTACTCTTTTACTAACAAATAGGGCAATTAACCTTCACACTTATATTAATTCCCTCTGGCTGAAAGAGTGAACATGGTTGGTGTGACGGGGATTTGAACCCATTATCTTCCGATTACAAGTCAAGCGGCCCTAACCATCTGAACATGCCGAACCTGCTACGAAAATATATAGATAATAAAGGTAAAACGGAAAAAAGCTTTATATTATGAAGCAGATCAGTATAAAGGAATTAGAGCTTCTCAAGTTATTGCTTTTTAGGTTTTATTGACTTATAAGCTAAACTTATTTCAAAAAGTATAACACTGAAATTAAACTTTACGAAGAATGATAGATAGAGAAATAATCAGTTCGCCCTAGATATACACAGATAACACGTATATACACACACAAACATAGACAGACAGATAGATAATATCACTCTTAGATCATCTTATCTCAACAACTCAGGAGGGCGTTCATTTTGTGCAGCTGTGCCTACCGTGACAGTAATGGGAGCTAACCCTAAGGCTATACTGTTGAGTACTAATATTTCTAGCAGTACGCCGATAACATATATGATCGGGCAATATTCGATCGATTTGTAACTTCCTGGAATCCGGTGCTTCTTTTTTTTTCCACAGCTGGGGAAGAAATAAGAGAGGGGTGGAGAAGTAGGGATCGGTTACTACAACGATAGGTCTACTCAACCCCTATTATCAGAATACACCATGCCATTTTTCTTTTGACCGCAGGTTGACAGCACTTAGTCTTATACAAACTGTTTTGTGTCATTCATCTCTGGTCTACGGATAATAGCAAAGTTGTTCATAATCTAACATAAGTAAAGTGACAATTCCAGTAAATCGTCCTGGTTTTATTTTAAGTCGTAGTAAGGTGTAGAATCCTAGAATCCCAAATTAGTTTATATTAAAATAAGAGAAATATATATGTGTATATTATTAATAAAACAATATAAAATAATAATAAAATATTGTTTATTTAAGAAATAGAAAAACTAAAAAAGAGCCTGAACAATAAAAAAAGGAAAACGGAGAATGGTGGAAATACAAAGTTAGAATCGAAAATATGAGAAACAGTAAATGAAGAGAAAAATAAAATTAGAAGTAGGAATTAACCAAAGAAGTAAAAACTTTGAAAGGATGAAAGATATACGAAAATATAACAGTGAAATACTGTAGACAAGTATTGGTAAAACTGTAGAAATGCAAAATGTTTCCAAATTTCTTCATCAATCAGCACCAAACTTGACACAGTGATACAGGATGCCATAAGGGGAGGCGAACTTCTCTAATTTCGTTATGACGTATTTCTTTAGGACAACACGTCTTTCCTTTCAGTATTGGTAACTTATGACTCCAGTAATCTATAAAAATAAAAGTCAATATGGACCCTATCCAATTTCATATTGATAAAATTATTGAAACCGGTATGTATTTATTTTTAATACTGGTGTCTTTATGTATTTTAATTGCACTTTAATGTTTGTTGTGTTAAGAAAAAAAGCCCACTTTCTTATCCTTTGTTACGAATAAGTTTTTATTTCAGTTTCTAACAAACGGTTACTGCAGCTATATATATATATATATATATATAAATTATATAATATATACTTTAATATATATATATATATATATATTGTTACGTATTTTTTATGTTTTATGTTCTTCGTAGACTAAACGCAACAGAAAAACGCAGATAACAGCTTGTATAATTTATTACACTAAACTATTAACAAATATAACAGATATAACATAAATTATATAATAACAGTGACAGATATTAAGTTACAACATTCGAAATTAATTACAAAACAAAATAATACTAGTTTCAAACTTCAAAATTAATCACAATACAAAATGGTACTGGCCTGTATCTAATATAATGATCTAAAATGAAAGTCGCAAATTCCACTCTAGGGTGTGAATTTGGTCCCACGAAGAAATTCCGAAGCTTAAATGAAGAAGTTCAGAAACAGTTCACAGTTCAATAAATTCGCCGACTCTCAGCACAAGCAGTAATTCAGATAAATCGTAGAGATTGACGAAATAAAATCACAGCTTCCGTAGATCTAACTTTAGTCACAAATCCAAGTTGAATAATCACAGCAAACACTTAATCTTTCTCAAATAACTGACTCTCTTCTTTTGAAATAAAACTAATGTCTGACTCTCCTCTTTTTTTCGAATAATAACTGATGTCTGAATCTCTCTCTTGTCTCTCGCATCTTCGTCTGTTTATATATTGTAGGCCTAAACTCCTCGAAAGACCGCGAAAATTCTACAGGTCTCCAGAGCAATCCGCGCATGTCCGTTCTTGCACGAGACTACACGTCTAGACACGTAGTCACCAGCACTTCATTTACAAACATATGATTGGATTACTTAATTCAAAAACATTCTAAATGTTATCCTAAATATATAACAACATATTTTATTAGTTTAAACTTCGAAACAATAATATAAATATGGAAAAATGAATAATAGAAATGAAAATTCAAACACAACACGACATGTTGTCGTTTACAAAATATTTACACGACATTTACATAACAATATATATATATAAATGTCAGTATGTTTGTATATCTCTTTCTTATACGTTTCAACATTTATTGATCAATTATCATTAAAGTTGACACAGTGATACAGAATGAAATGAGGAAGGTCATAAGGGGGTTGGAGCCCCCATCTAATTTCATATTGATAAACTTCTTTGTTACAAATAAATTTTTATTTCACCTGTCCAACCGATGGATACTCCAGCTAGTTATAACTATAATTAAGAAAAACGGAGGAAGAATTTTATGAAAACCTTTCAGTGATAAAAAAATGGTCATAAGCACATATAAGAGAAAGATCAGGGCATTATAGTGAAAACTGATGAAGAGAGAGTGCTTATAAATACAGAGGAGAATATAGTAAATGTAATTGTGAGAAATATTTAGGAAATTTAATGATAGATGTGAAAAGCGAATGAATGGAGATTGGTACCATTATGAAGTAATGTTTTCTAGATATTTATCTCTTATATATTATGATTAATGGATTAGTTTTATTATTTCATTGCTCTACATTAAATAATTGTTCCTATATTTTATAAAAAATGAAATTTCTGAATAAGATTTAAGCTTCAATTTAAAATTCAATCATGTTTAAAAATTGAATTTGTGATAAAATATATAAAAGTGATCGAGATGTTAGTTAATTTGGTTCTCTGAAAATTAATGACAAAATCAGCGAAAATATTAATATTATCTTAGGAAGGTTTTGATTTATTTGTCATATTTTAAAAATTGTAGAATTTTACACTTGTTAACGAAGGTTAAATGTACAGGTTTATGATTTTTATAATTATTGTAAACACTAGAAGGTACGATTACACAAACTGCTATTGATTTGCAGTGCAGCACAATGGGTCCAGCTGTGCTGTGTTCATCACGGGTATAGGAACAAGGTTTCTAGCAACATAAATCCGCTGGCTTACTGCTGTGCAACTGGAGGCATAAGTTGCTGTATTTTATTTTACTTGTATTTTAACGTTTATCTACAATAAATAACACATGGAAATATAAGCGATATTTACGTTTAGGTTACAAACAATGACTAATGACAAGTAAATGGTAAATTCAATGATGATGCAAATCATTATCACAGAAAGAAACAAATGAAAAACAGAATCAGTTGTACAATGTTTTCTATGCAGAACGTTAAAGATTGTTTTCATGTTAATGTTTTGTGTGGTCACCTTTCCACCTCAGATTTTACATAAATTTATCGACCCCTGGTTGTTAGTGTTTGATAATTTTCTTTACCGTTAAAATATTATTCAACATCATTTGCTGTATGCTTGGGGTCGTTGTCTTGCTGAGCGATGAATACCTGTATGATGAGTCGTGTTACCAAGGGAGAGACATAATAGATCAGAACTTGCACGAGCTTGTCCAAAGTCAAAATACCTTCAGTTCTGCCTTCATCGCTGATACTTTTGGTTGAAATTCAGCCCTTATTTTTCACTTATTTCGCACCTTGGTTTACTGTAGATATTATACACTGATGAAATATCGTCGTTGTCTCCGCCGTAAAACAAACAAGTTGTTGTTGAACAACTTGGAATTGGATTTATAGCTACAAAAAGCACGCGTCTCTAACTCTCGTATTTCGATGTTTGTTGTCTAATGACTCTCTTATCCTCTTCGTTTTGCTACTTCTCAGCAGTTATTTTCAGGCAGCTACGTGACTACTGAGACCATTTCACGGCAAGATGTGCATCTTTCTGTTCTCAGGACAACGATCACATCTCTATCCTCAACAAGACAGTTGGCAAACATTTCTCATCGCTTATTGTAAAGTCATTTATGAAAGGTTTTCGTTTTCTTTCGTCTACAACATACAACATATATTATTCATAGTACCAGTTTCACAAACCTTTTTCACAGTCTTGCGTACAGCTCCTTTAAAAACTCGATGTCTTGTATATGGTATCCTTGACCACGCAAACTTAATATCACATGCTCATCGTATAGCACTTCAGTTCTGGGAACCACAATTGAATCCACAATGCCAATTTTGGGTGTCCTGTAACTTTTAGTATTTCTAAAGGCTTTATACTGCTGTTTCACTTTTACAATGGTTAATGATAAACAGTCATAGTATTATAATCACACACACACTTAGGAAGAGACTTTTCAACTCCAGATAATTATAAACATTTTTTTTAACTGAGGAGTGTGCAGGTCTTTTTTACTAACATTATTATCAAAATGGGCAAAACCCTCATACTATGCGCTACGTGTTTTGAAATACAACAAAATCATCGTGTTTACTGTAAACTACATTAGTAAAGTTCATTTTTACGCAGAATTTTCCTTTTCTACTTATCTTTTACCATTTCTTTAATTTTTTCCAATATTATACGCTTAGATAGAATTTATGCGAAAACAATGTAATTTCTATAAACCTAAATATCGTTAACATTGTGTGTTTTCGTACAGCTAAGACACATCGGGCTTCCTCTGCTGAATTCATCAAGGAGAATTTAACCCCTGATTTTAGCGTTATAAATCCGTAGACTTATCGCTGTACCAGCGGGGGACCGTTAACATTGTAACTTTATTTCAATGCTATTATGTGTTAATGACGTCATATCTAAGCTCAGTATTAAATGACATAAAATTTCACTAGGTTCTAAATAAAACAATATTTTATATTGTTTTGAAACGTCTTTACATTTTCCTAATGTACATAACAAATTTTATTTCAGCTTATTTTCATTACATTTGTTGTGTCCAGTAAAAGTAAGTTTATTGTAGTCTAAATGATATTATGTTCTACATTGAAATAATTTTTGCTACATTTTGGTGTGTTGAAAATGATGCTAGGTTTCAATGTTCAAATAAAAATGCTCGGCATGGCCAGGTGGTTAGGACGCTGGACTTTTGGTGAAAGAGTAGCCCAAGTCTTACACTGCTATATTAGGGACAGCTAGCAAATAGCCCTGTGTACTTTGCGAGAAATTCAAGACAAACAAACAAACTAAATAAATAAAAACTACTTTTCGCTATGCTTTAAATGCAACATACGTTCTAAATAAAACTTTCCGCTCTATTGTGAATGGCATTATTACCTCAGTTTGTAAAGACTATTACTTACTTTCTAATAATTATAATTAAACTATTTTACTGGATTATATGTGAAAATGTTTTAAGTTATTTTCCGAATGAAAAGTTTTTCCACTCCGTTTTGAAGGACTATGGTATAATTTAAATAATACAGAATTTTCTTAGCCACACCACAGCCAATAGCTTTATGTTACAAGTGAACATCATAACATGTTTGAATTGTGTAGTTTGTCCATCTGTAAATAAGCCTCAAAATATACTATATAACTCTGAACTATTGCTAAATGACAGGCCCCTTGAAGAGTTTGAGTTTTTAATTTTCAGAGCAGATATTGTATTCATAGGATTTAGATATTTTGATATGTTTATCAAACGCAATTCTTCAAGAGCACTCAACCATACGTGAAAGCAGATGTCGTATTAAGCTCTTAGGACAATTTGCATAAAATCTGTGTAACAAGATTGACGGTAAATAGGAATCGCGTGTTTTGTTCTTTGTTCTGAAAGGTATTA
The DNA here is from genome assembly GCA_011833715.1 of Carcinoscorpius rotundicauda. Taxonomy (NCBI): domain Eukaryota; kingdom Metazoa; phylum Arthropoda; class Merostomata; order Xiphosura; family Limulidae; genus Carcinoscorpius; species Carcinoscorpius rotundicauda. Next base: position 26,886,962 of record CM022404.1, read on the forward strand.
AATCCACACTTGAACAAGCCATCTTAGGTAGATACCACACATGACAGATTTCTCGAAGAATATTATTTCAAACATAGAAATGAATCAATCCTGGTAAGAGTTAAGCAGATACGTTTTTTATTTAACAGAAGAATGGTTGCCACTAGGCTAGGCACATTCAGCAACCGTATTGGCCTAGCGGGAGGTCAAATTTTCGTAGTATCTAGCATCCTCTCTCATTACCAAGAGTTAAGCTATGCTAGTATGACATTATACTATTACCTGATGGTCATGACAATAGCAGTCCTTCACTAAACAAAATGAAAAGTATTATTGCTTCTCACAAAAGATACTTCCAAAATAAAATTTCCTTAGAACATTTTGTATACGTTGTTTTAAGTCTGATAAAATCATAATAATTTATTTGGCCACGATGTTTTTTGATTGCATAATATTTATTTTACAACTGATTTTCAAGCTTGGTTCACTTTAGTTGATTTCAACTTCTTGTTTTGCTCTTCTGACAATTTTTAACGTAGGCTATTTCTGAGAAAAATCAAAATAATTTTGAAGTTAAAATAAATATTTCAGCACGATAACTATGTTACCTTAAGAACTTGTTTTGTATAAAGAAAAGGTTTTATACAATAAATGAATGTGAAAAACTAAATGAACAATAGAAAAATTGTGTTTGATATTGGTGACGTGAACAATAATGTTGAAAAAAGTTGGCAAAATAGTTCAAAAATATTAATTTTAAATGAATTGTGCAAAGGTTCTGACCAAGTATTGCCTAATATTATCAGAAATTATGCATTTATTCGAATTACACGATGTTTGATTATTTTTCTTCTTTTTCAGTTAAGTCAGTAGAAATTACAGTTTCAGGTTATTGCTGATTTAACTAATAAAAGGATTAGCAGCTAGTAAAGTATGTCATTTCTGTAGCAGTAGACATTAAGAATTATCATTGAGAAGGAGAAAAAAATAACATCATAATGAAACAAAATTAATTTATTAATTTTTAAATACTTTTAGATATTTTCGTGGGTTTACCATACAATCATTTTGAAAAAATAAAACATATTTTTGTCTTTGTCTAAAAAGAAGTTTGCTTTTTGACTTAGGTTTGTTTAGGCTCAACAGCCAACTTCTGTTTATTTTTTTTACCTATCTGTCTAATATCTTGTCAATGATAATCGCGAAACAACAAAGCAATGTACCAACATATACTCTTCAAAAAAAGAAAGGCAAAAGGCAAAATTTGAGACATATTGATAACAAGTTTATTCCGGGTAGTTCTGAATTACATGTCTGAAACTTTGCAAATTCACTGCTGAACATCCAAAGTATGCAAAGACGAAGTCCACGCTCACTAGTTGAAGTTTAACGTCACTCGACGTTAATAACGAGTATGCCCCCCGTGAGCATCAGTAACTGCTTGGCATCTCCTGTCCATGGAAGCGTTGAGATGAAGAATCACATCCTATGGAATGGCTGTCCACTCAGCCCGCAAAGCTGCTGCAAGCTGAGGTAGAGTCCGCGGTTGAGGTTGTCGCCGTCGCAGATGTCGGTCCAATTCGTCCCAAAAATGTTCGATAGTGTTTAAATCTGATGATTTGGAGGGCCAGGGAAAAACGTTGATGTTGTGGTGTCTCGAAAAGGCAGTGGTGAGTCGGGCTGTGTGAGGACGGGCGTTGTCATGTTGAAAAACGTCGTTGACGTTCACCATGATGGGTTGCACATGGGGCCTAAGAATCTCGTCGACGGTTGCGTACGGTCTGATCGGAAATCCTACGCAGCCCTGGTATGGTTGAGGCAGTAGATGTTGCAGTGGTGGTCCTATCCCGAAGGTGACGTAACCGGATGTAGCGATCTTGTGCGGGTGTGGTCACATGAGGTGTGCTAGATCGTGGACGGTCACGAGTTGATCAATGTTGTTGGTGACGATTCCATAGCCTTGTGATGTTGCTTGGGTGGATATTCACAGCACTGGCAACATCTGATCGAGATTCGCCTGCTTCCAACGACCAATGTCGTTGTTGCGTTATGCTTCAGTCAGTCTTGACGTAACTGTATTGCGTGTCCATGGCTTAACACTGATCTATGGAAACCGAGAACTTTTATAGGGATTTTGCACATGTTGCACTTGCAGAACATGCAGATCTCTCAAACAAATTTATTGGACACGAATGCGTTTTGGCGAAAAATCCGATGTTTTCCTCCGTTTTCAAAGTGCACAACTTTTATTGTCATTTTGGTCTGACAATCAGTATCTTAACACGTGTAACATCACATACTCTGTGCTTGTAACGTTATTACATATATTTCGCTTTAAAATAACAAAAATATCCCTTTTGCGTTTCTTTTTTTGAAGAGTATACTTATCTTACCTTAGTTTGGAGCATCTTTGCATATAAAATCACAAAAAATGTTTTAATTACCTTTTTTTCTGAAAAGATGTTTTTGTAACATTTTAACTTATACTTGAAAGCAATGTTTGTTTAGCTCATTTTCACTCTAGTCTGCTTGCTTTTCTTCGAAGATTGGTTTGGTTTTTGAAATTCTCGTAAAGCTAAAAAAGGGGTATTTGCGCTCGCCATCCCTAATTTAGCACTTTAATATTAAAGGGAAGGCAGCTAGTCATCACCATCCACCGCCAACTCTTTTACCACCGAATAGTGGAAGTGACAGTGACATTATAACGCCCCCACGGCTGAAAGGGTGATCATGTTTGGTGCGAAGGGGATTCGAACCCGCGACTGTCGAATTATGAGTCACGCGTCCTAACCACTTAGCAATACCGGGCCTCAATTGAATAACTGGCAAGTGAAATTTAATTTATCTTTCATAAATCTTAAATCTGAAAAATGTCAGGTGAATTCTAAGACAACACAGAAAAATCTTACAATGATTTTAATGCACTGAAACAACTTCGGTTTGTTTATTTTGGTTCTAACAGAATGCAAGGTTTAAAATGATAGGATGAGGAACTAAGTCAGGGATAAATATTTATATTTTGGAAATCAGTTTCAATATTAACATCCTAAGGTTTTACCCTTGTAAGATACGTGTCATTAATGTTACTATTAATCTATTTTGATAGTATCTTTTGCGCATGGGCCCTTAGACTTGAAATACATTAACATCAGAGGGTGCTGTGCGTGAGGTGGTTATTTTGCCGGACTGTGAATCCGAGGGTCCATTTTTCGCTACCGACTTCCTCAAAATTATTTATGTGAGATTACTATTTAGTGACAATTAACTTCTACCACTCTGTGGGACAAGAGTAGCCTGAAGATGTTGATGGATGCTGTTAATTTATTTGCGATCATTCCAAAATAAATAGCTGTCAAGCGTCATTTAAAAAGAAGTCAAGTGTTGGATGGTATACTAAAAGCCATACAGGTTTGCAATGAATGATATTGTGTCAGATAATACAATAAAATCACCCAGAAACGATAAAGAATGGAGCTGACTCTAGTTGTAGCTCATGAAGACTTAAAGTAAGGTTCCATTAATACCAAGTCAAAGTAAGATAAATATCAAATATAGCTATATATCTTTTCAAGAAAAGGTGTGTAGACTAAATTGTGTGTGGATCTTTTGTTTCTGTTAATAGTTGACTTATTACAACCAAAACTTGAAACATGCAGCTCATAAAGATTCCGTAACATACAAAATAAAAATAACAGAGCGAAACGTTTGTGTGTTTGCATGTATATATATATAAGTAGAAAAATGCAAAGGTGATAAAATAAAGGAGTTAGGCTCTTAGAAAAAAATCGCCTTTTAAAAACTACAGTAGTAATTTATGTACTTGGTGACGTTTCGACTAAACGCCCTTTTTCAAGCCAGAAGCAAATCTGTAAATGTCACTAACAGATAAGTTTGTTTCTGGCTTGAAATAAAGAGCATTTGATTTTTCTCTATAGGTGTAATCAATATATTTAGCACAACAATAACTAAAGACACAGAAAATACTTCCAATATTCCATTTTAGTTGTTATAAATATTTTAGAGTTTTCTGTTACATTGACCATTAACCCCGAAAAATGTAAATAACCGATTCTTAAGAATTACCCAACCTTGGGCCCAGCATGGACAGGCGTGTTAAGGCGTGCGACTAGTAATCTGAGCGTCGTGGTTTTGTATCCCTGTCGCGCCAAACATGCTCGCTTTTTTTTTTTAGCCGTGGGGGCGTTTTAATGTTACGGTCAATCCCACTATTCGTTGGTAAAAGAGTAGCCCATGAGTTGGCGTTGGGTGGTGATGACTAGCTGCTTTCCCTCTAGTTTTACACTGCTAAATTAGGGACGGCTAGCACAGATAGCCCTCTAGTAGCTATGTGCTAAATTCAAAACAAACAAACAAACAAACAAATACTCAATCTTTTCACCACGTGTTTTGCTTGCATCATGTGCAAACATTGTTAACACACAGAGAGAACGGCTCAGCATGGCCAGGTGGTTAAGACACTCGACTTGTAATCCGAGGGTCGCGGGTTTGAATCTCTAGCGCACCAAACATGTTTGCCCTTTCAGCCGTAGGGGCGTTATAATGTTACGGGTAATCCCACTATTCGTTGGTAAAACAGTAGCCCAAGAGTTGGCGGTGGATGGTGATGACTAGCTGCCTTCCCTCTAGTCTTACACTACAAAATTAGGGACGGATAGCTGTAGTGTAGCTTTTCGCGAAATTAAAAGAAAACAAACAAAACACAGAGAGAACGTATTAATGTTGTTCAGATGTAAGATCTCACAATTCTCAGAAACATTTAAATAAACGGTTCACATTGCAAATAAACAAATTATTGTTTATTTCTACCGGTTTCTGGAAGTATTGGAAATGTTATTTTTTGTTTCTAACAAGTTTTCAACATTAAAGAAAGGTTTTCAAAAACTAGATAAAAAATGTGGGCTTAATCTTATTTTAGAATGCACTTTCTTTTAACGCCTCTTATCATCTAATTAATGAGTGCCGATGCAACTACTTATATCTGTAAGTGTTTAAAAAAAAACAAGTAGAAGGATTTAGTAGCTAGTTATTTCATATGGTTTATAAGTTTCTAATGCATTTTTGTTATTTTGAAGCACAGTCTCTAAAAACATTTTATTCAGTAAAAGTATTTGAGATCATAAGGATTTATTCAATGAATAGCATCTGTTATTATAGCAGTAATTTTTTATTTTATTTACAATTTAAGGTGATGTAAGAAATTAAGCACTATTTCAAGACCAGTTATAAATTAAGCACTATATTTCAATACCAGTTATAAATTTAAATTAGAAACAAAATAGACTCATTTCTCGTGAAATATTTGTTAACTGATATAATAGGTATTTGTATTTTTATATAACACGATTTAGAAAAACTGAGTTTGAAATATTCGTTTGTTGTTAGAAGATGAGGATCAAGCTGTTAATTCATTTGAGCAAAATACGGTATATGATTAGAACTTCTTGAAATATTACTTCATATTGTAGGTGGATCTATTTTATGTAAGGTGCTAAAATATATATAACAGTATCTAGTGCAATAGAATAGCCTTCTTTCTTTCCGAGTCTCCAAACCTTTCAGCTTCTTCTAGAATGAGAGGGGATGAGATGACAAACATTCAAATTGGTAACGTAGAAGAAATTGAACAAATAGGTCCTGTACTGTGAGGGTAAAAGATGAAGGCAAACATTTAATTTTAAAAGAACTATTGGATTTTTAGTAGCAATAGAAATTTACACAAGGAGAATACTACAATGTGAGACTAAAAGGCATTGAACAAAAGAGAACGTCATATTTTTTGTGAGCAGATTAAATACGGTGAATTACAACGAGAAGTTTGGGTTATGTTGAATATTGTACATTCTGGAACATTTTGTGTAATAGATATTAAAAAGTGGGACTTAAAAAGCTTTAGAAAGCAGGATGTTAAAGAAGGGTAAGTGATTAGTCAGAAGTATCAGTTGTAACATTCCATATCGGCTAACTGTACTCTACTGGAATAATGCATGCGTTGGTCAGCAATTAGTAGCATGTGGTTTCCACAAACACCGATGACGTTGATGGATCAAAACGTAGATATATTGCTACTTTCTGCCCCTGTAAATTAAGCTTCTCCGTCGAAAAGTTGTGTATGAGCCCGCAGTACCGAGAATAGTTAATGACTAGCCTTGAGAGTATGGTCAATGTGGTTGGTGGATAAAAATGCAGTAATCGCGGAGGTTCATCCGGTCGATGTCCAACTCCATGCTAGTTTTGCTACTGAGGCTCGGGGAATTGGATTAGGTCACTCAGTAATGGCCAATTCACTTCTAATCTTATTGCGAGCCGTAAGAAATTGGTGCGTGCCGATCATAACAAATCAAGGTGGTTACAGTGTGAATAGCCACGGATATGGTCACTCTCGTCTTTGTCTCTCGAGTTACTCAAGTTGACCGGAAGAAAAGCTCGCTATTTACACTAGAGGGCTTTGCTTTTTACGCCCCTCATTTCTCCCCTACTAGTGCCACTTGGATTCTATACGTGCTTTGGTTTCTTCACTTTCGAGTGGCAATATTTTCCCTTATAGCTAGTGAGGTAAGTCTAATAGCAGTAACAGTTCTAACTACGTTTCCTCTATGGTTCCGGGCTCAACTGTACTACAGCTTTTTAAGAGTTGTATCGACTAGTCAATTAATTCAGTTAGTTCCAGCTAATTCCATCAACGGATGTTCCATCCCAGATTAACTGCATGTTTTCTAAACATGTAGATCTAAGAATTAAGCTGGATTTTTAGTCCACGGTTTAGTCATGCAGAAGTTATTCGAGAAGCATGGATATATATCCATATATGTTTGCATTTATGTATAGAATTTCAGTGTTACCTGTTTTGTTTTAAAATTACAGTCAACAAATTTCTGTATTATGTTGTAAAGGAACGATGAAATGTTTTATTAATATAGCAAATGTGTTTTCTTTGAACAACTAGTTTTATAGAAAATTAATACAAGTTCTTATTCAAAAGGTTTGATTTTGAAATACTAAAGTAATTTTTGAGTATCAAATGGTACAACTAGAGCAACAATAAAGCCATATTTACTCCATATAGACGGAAAATCGCCGAAAATATTTGTAAAATGATAAAGCATAAAAGTCTATTATGAAAACAAGTATTTAGTTTTTACGTAATTTTAAACATCATAGTTATATATTATATTTCGTACTATTAGATGAATTTTAAGTGTGTATTTTAATTAGTCTCTAACTAATTGCTTTGTTGTTGAACGAAATAAGTTAGAGAACAACAAAGTTTTGACTTTTATTTTTTATGTAGCCAAATTATTAATACCAAACTATTAATTAAGGAGAAGCTTATTCTTAAAGCTCTAAACCATTTGCCAGGTGGAAAGTAACTCTCACTTAAAAACATTACTTAAAAAGTTATGGATTCAAATGAACTTCAATGTATAAGTAAAATATTAACCTTGAAAGTTGTTTATCTAATTTTCTCTAGTTATTTAATCTTATTAAGTATATTTTTTCTCAGTGAATGAAATGTTCTGGACATTAAACTTCACATTTTTATTTATAAAAGTACCAAGGTTAAATATCCAGTTTATTTCACATGTGTAATTTGTAAGGTTAATATTCCAGATGTTTCATCTCGGTGGTTAAAACAAAATGCATCTTGATTTACCTTATACAGAAAACAAGTAAAAAAGAAATTAAGGTCCAACCAGAGGGACCTATAGTTATTTTTGCCTGGTTGTCACCACACGTTTTGATTCATTCATGTTTAGGGTAGAAGAGAAAGGAGAAACAATTATGATGGTAAAGTTCCAAAGCATCATTTCTGGCTGAGAGCTTCGGCCATAAATTCCAGTCAGAACAGTTTGTAATGCCCAATTTTCCTATGTAACATAATCATCTCTATTTTAAAAGAATTGTTCACGCTTGAATTCTAAAAAAAAAAAAAAAAAAATGCTATTAGGCACGCAAGATAAAAGGCTTACCATTATACGATTTGTATGTATGGCACATAAGAAACTTTTATCAGGTATCGTTTGTTTTGCTGCATCACTGAATACCTTTGGAAAATGCATATAAATTCAGCTTTATAAACTAAGTCGGAATAATAAATCCCCTTAGAGAAGAAACGCAATCGCCTTTTGTAAACTGGTATTGAGTAATAAAACCTCTATTATCTCGTGCTGGAGGTTTTTTTATAATAAGCAAGAGACCAATTTTACCCATAGAAAACGTGCTAATAAGATACAGTTCTGTCAATTACGGCTGTGTATAGTCTGACAACCCCCAATTAGTGGTCTTCGTTTTGGTATAATGCTGTGAAAGTTGTTTTAAAGTAAGCGATATGAGTCAAAATAACATTCACGTGTTTTTAAGTCTACCTGTAACGTTTTAAACATGGTATTCCTGAAACCGATCTCAAAAAGCGGTTCGTTTCTGAAGAAAGCTAGTCAGTTTTTCAAAAACAATTTGAAAAAAAAACCCAGTAAAACACAATCACCTAAATGACGCAGTAAATCTGAGTAATAATCAATTTGAAGCAGTAGCTTCGACTAGTATCAATCAGTCAAGGTGAATCATTTACAGGAATTGTCATTAGATGATGATATTCATGAAGTGCAATGTCTTCTCAAGTTTTAAAGTTTCTAAATATAGAAAGCTCTTAATTTCTCTTCATATTCTCAGTAAAACAAAATAGATAAAACTATTATTGTTGTGCCGTAATGAAAGCAAATCTGATAAACATGTATTGTTTGACATATGTAATAAAAACACTTAAAAGGTTGCAAAACGGTGACACTGACGTGTAACTTTAATAAACATTTGTTATTTAATAAATAAGACCATTTTTAGCAATGCTAAACAACCACATCACATATTATTTTCTTACTGACGTCTGATGGCTACCAACCTTTTAATGGCTTCACAATGTTTCGTAGTTGGCAAATTAAAGACTCGTGAAAATGTTTACTCGTACGGCAACCTGGTAGACAATTTAAGTCCACGGTCAAACTATTTTTTTATCATTTTCGTTCCCTGTTTGCCGATAGAGGCCAGCACGCACCTGTTTTTATCAGTTTCGAAGAAAAGTAAAAGCTGATTAATAAAGTTCACACAAGTTTATATCAGTTGTATGTAGTAAACACTTTTGTTTATTTGATTCACAACGATCCCCCAGGTATTATCAGGTTGCATAAAATAATAAAAAGTTTTATTATGTACAACCGCTAAACCATTGTATGAATTTTGAAAACATTGTTTTTTTGTTATTTCTAATATTTAATTAATGGTAATAAAATTTTGAATTGTACATTAACGATGCTTTATATGACAAATAAAATTAAATCTATGTCACATTTAGATCATGAACAGTAAATCTGGTGTTTCAAGTTATAGATTACTTATTTTAATCTATACCAACATCCATTTACAACTGGATCAATAAGGATGATAATGTATTTAACTGTAACGTCATGAAATATTTTCACTAGTACACAAATAAGAACATTAAATTTACTGTACAATTTTTAAATAGCGGATTCTTGAGTTGTTTGTTCTTTGACTTCTGTATTTTATCATTAGAAATATTGTTATTTGTCATAAATGTGTGGTAAATTTTAAGAACGTAATTATTTATTGGTTAAAACTAAATTTATTTTGTTTTCTACTTGCCGATGGTGGTCACAAATTAGTTGCTTATCATTTTATAATTTTGTGAAAGTTAGCATTAAAAAAAGAGATATGAGTCGGATTAAGGGGCACATAATTTTGTAAATACGTTACCAAAGCACAAAACTATTTTTATTAATTACATTACTATCGCTGAACATTATCCAACGACATATTGTTCCCTATCGAATTGTAATGTCTTTTAATTTATTATTTATATTAAGTTGTCTAGAAGCTCTACTTCATTTATAATCGGCCTGGCATGGCCAAGTATGTTAAGGCGTTAGACTCGTAATCAGAAGATCACGGGTTTAAATCTGGGTTGCACCAAACATGTTCACCCTTTCAGCCCCCACTATTTGTTGGTAAAAGAGTACTCCAAGAGTTGGCGGTGAGTGGTAATGACTAGCTGCCTTCCCTCTTGTCTCACACTGCTAAATTAGGGACGTCTAGCGCAGAAATAGCCCTCGAGTAGCTTTGCGCGAAATTCAAAACAAACAAATAATCATTTATAATCACCTGAAGTTCGTTTAGAAAATTAATAAACTTGCTTAGTAGTGACGAATAACAAATGTAACTAGACACTTTTATTATTTCAGTCAGTTTAAATCAGTTATTGCAATTATGTATATTTGTTATTACAAAAAAATTATATTATTTGGTAAGCTATTAATGATGTAATTAACAAGCTACTAACTCAAGCCGTTCCAATCTCAATTAAATTATTTTATTCTCAACAAAAACCTGCAAAATACTTTGACGAGAAATAACAAAACGAGCAAATTTGAATACTCAACAAGTGCAAGAACTATCACAATGCACTGTTTTACAATATACGAAAGTGAAGTAACTACCCAGATTTTATCATAATTTCTTCATATGTCTTAAAACACTAACTGTATCCTATGATTCATAAAGTAAGTAGTTAAATGTACTATGCATCAAGTATGAAGACAATTCTAAGACCAGTCTTTTGTTTAAATCGGTTCGTTGTACTTTTCAGTTTCTTTTTGGGCTATGTTTATTTGTTTTTGAATTTCGCGCAAAGCTATACAAGGGCGCTATCTGCGCTAGCTATTCCTCATTTAGCAGTGTAAGACTAGTCATCCCCATCCACCGCCAAATCTTGGGCTACTCTTTTACCAATGAATAATGAGATTGACCGTTACATTATAACGCCTCCCCGGCTGAAAGATAGTTGTTTTGAACTCTAATTAAAGCAACCTCAGCATTATCACTAAAATTAAATGCAGAAAATATATTGATTATAAAAAAATTTATATTTTCTAAGTTATCCCTCATTTCTGTCATTTGCATTTAATTCTTGCTATCACCTTTATTGATTACAATAAAGAGGATAAAATTAAAAATTTGACCATATTTTAAAGAATACGATAACTGTAAAAGTTACCTACATTTCACAAAAAGGTTAAGTACGCTATTGTAAAAAGATTTTTGAGCCCTCCAACTTCGTCACGGTCCTTGTTGCCACTTCCGATCATGCTGTATTTGGACAAAGGTCTACAGCGTAGCTCTCACGATAAAAGGTTTCATCGTAAGACTTTTACATTCTAAGCACGTTACTACTCCTTGTTTACTTTCCATAAACCAATTGGTGTTCGAGGATGACGAGTTATCAACGCCCAGTTCAACAGTCTGTTTACATAAAATTCTATTAGCGACTTGACTGGTATATCTTCATAAGAAATGACATAAATACCTGTTTTATGGCCTATTTAAACATTTGGTGGCTAGGGCACTCGACTCGCAACCTGTGTGTGGGTCGCGAGTTTGAATCCCGTACTCGAATATGTTTGCCCTTCAGCCGTAGGAGCATTATTGTGTTTATGTCAATATTATTTCTTGTTGGTAAATTACGAACAGCTAGTGCAGATATTTCTGAAGAAGCTTCGCGCGAAATTTAAAAAAAGCTTGAGGTATACACCACTGATTTTCATGTTGTGGCTTCTCACTATTACACAGTTTGCTTACCACAGCTGGGGTACAACTTCTTTTATGTTTCTTTATGGATGGTCCCGTTGGCCCTTAATTGGTCTAAATTCCTTCGTTATTCAAAACCGTTAAGTACAATGGATATTCGCATCTAGAAAGTTTTAAATCCACACTCTTGTGTCCGGCAACGGTCAGTTATAAACTGTCTTTGTTAACCTGAAGATGACCTATGAAAGTCGAAATGTTGTTGTGCACTTTATTTTGATGAAAGTTTTAATACCTATACCAGCTGTCTTGAGAATACCTGAGTGTATAAATATTTTCCGTGCAAAATAGCAGTTAAATATCCTTCTCAAAAGAATAAATGTTCAGTGGTATCACACTTCCTAATGTAACGTCAAGCAATATAGAAATGTAGTTCTGATATAGGTCTTTCCACTATAACTTTGTATCGGTTGTGGTTGTCAAGTGACTTTGTAATTAGCGTATTTAAAATCGTTTTAAAATAACTTATTCAACCCTTTGTATTAGCAACGAGTGGAACTGCTAGAACTTATATTCTTTGTATACACTCATGTATGGAAAGTCATGAAACAAAAAAAAAAGACCGTGCTGTCTGCCTTGATCAATAATGGTTTGTAACAAACGCTTGAAATAGTGATAAGATTATAAATTGAGTTTTGAACTTGTTGTTGGAGAAACTTTCCAGTAGAAAAACGTATGGTCTTTTGAACTGCTGTTCACTGTGAAATTTTCTACCAGCCATTTCTTCCAAACGGTAACCTCCTCTGGGACCTGTAAAACACTTAGGTTGCTCCCGGTTTGATGCTTTTGAACAAAATCTGGACGTCAAACCGTTTTGATTGGAGCTGTAAAATGCGACAAGACTTTCAAGACTGAAGATAACAACAAGTTTTGTGGGTATATTTCTTTCGTATTTTTTCTTCTCAGATTAAAAAATTCCATTAATGGTCTGTATATATTTGTTAGTTTAAAAACTTTCACTGATGCAAAAAGGATGTTGTATTTGTATCTTGTATCCAAATATTTTTTTTACAAAACTCTAGTGTGGTATAAATCTTATAAAGACAAGAAATTATTCAAAGAAAATTATTGGACTAACGTATCTCATGATTCAAACTACAGAAAGTAACATAAAAAGGAAAGTGAGTAAATTATAAAAGCGACAGTCAAATCTCAATATTCAGTTTGACAAGAGTGGGTAGATGGTGTCGATTAACTGCCTTTCTTCTAGTTTATACCTTCAGAATTATGACTGGTAGCCCTCGTGTATGCGCAAAATGAAACAAATAAACGAAACTTCAGGGTTATGAAAGGTAAACAGTTAGATTAATCTCTAAAGTATTTCCATCCAAAGCGTATTAACAGCCGACGATAGAACGTTTTAGTTCTAGATATGACTTTATTTTTAACTGTTGAAACAATGGTTTGTGCAATAATCTAGGCCTCCAAATCATTATTTTGTCAACAGTCCCTTTGTTGGACATTATTTAAACAACAGTGATTCTCAGAAAGACAGTATTCGAAGATTGGATTTTGAATCTCTGCGTTCAATTCTATTTTTTGCCTCAAACGTGACTGTCTACATCGTTGAAGAGCCTAACTAATGTTAGATTAACTTATCGGGCGCCAACTTGCCAATACTCTATTCCAAAGAGCCCCAGGGGAAACGCATCCTGTCACAAGTCCTCTTACGACTCCCCTGGTGGTGGATATCTAGGCCTAGCTTCGCCACTCTATTACAGTCAGATGAATCCACAGAGAATTTTGATTTCAAATCGTTAAACAGAATGACACCACATTTCATTGTCCTTATTTATTTGACTTAAACGAAGAGTGAATAAAAACGGCCTCGGGTTGTTCGAAGAATATAAAAAGTCCTCACTAGTACCTTCCTTTCTCGTGAGAAAAGCCTTATGTCTATTTATGGTAAAAAATAAAACTGATAGAAGAGTTCTTTATATACAAAACTGCTGTATATGTGGAAACATTAAATATTTCAAAATTATTTTCTCAGCAAAAGAATATATCAATTAAACAGTTATATAATTTAAATCTGAAATAATTTGGAAACGCTGAGGTAGTATGTTGTAAGTTTAGTTCTACGTTTGTCTAGCAGATTCATTAGAAATGTGCGTAAAGCTAAGGTCAAGATATTTGCGGTGAGTGTATGCAAATGTGTTAAGATTGTATATAATATTACGTAAAAGTTATTTGGAAAGAACATATTTATTAGCTAAATTTCAATTCATGAACAATGTAAAAGTTAATATTCGAAAACAAAAAAGTAAAAAATAATTTATTAAAGTTATGAGCAATAATAAGAGTTCTACGGAAATTTTATCAATAATTGTTAATCGTAGGTGCTTGTATTAATACAACATTTTCCAGTTACATATAATTAATGAATGAATAAAGTGTGTCTTCAAAATTTTATGTTATTGTTCATATCCTTGTGAGAAATATGAAAAGTCATTAAGGTTTAAAACTTTAGGTATTACGAGAGAGAATTATGTGTTGTCTTTAGTATTTTCAGCTATAATTTTCTTAATCATTTCACACTGAGAAAGCAAAGAAAATATTATAGCGTAGAATATTCATTTTGACAAACATCTGCAAAATTTAATTTTGTGTATATGAATGATTTTCATCAAAACTAGTGTAATTAGTTTGAAATGTTGGCTAATAAACAAAACATTCTTTGTTTTCAATAATACTAATATGTTTTACAAGAAAATACACCAATTTGCATTTTTCATTACCAAAAGCTTTTATTTTCTTTATTTAGTAAATTATCTTGGAGTCATTTAAACTATCATATGTTTTTACAAACATTTCGATCAAATATAGGAGCTGTCAAATCAGTCGACATAACTTGACAGAGAATAATTCGGTTATATTGAAATCCGTGATCAGTAACTTAAAGTAAAATATTGTTTTTAAATCATAATTTTCTTGAGACACCACTGTATATCAGTACCAGGCACGTGCAAAATTTGATGTTGTATTGAACTGTGGAAATTATTATTTTTCTACTAGATGCCACTTTCATAACATATAAGACAATAAATACAAAGTTATTTTGAAATTTATTTTCTGTAAGTTGTACGCAGGCAGATGCAAGAATTTTGCATCGATAATTGAAATAAATGGACAGAGTGTGAATATATCATAATGAAAATGTTATTTACAGGACATAAGTAATCATCCTTACGTTACCATTGATACAAAATCTTTAATTTGTGATTTATATTAGTAACAGACAACAATAATGAGCGATTCTAGACGAATCAGAGCGTTTCTCTTAAACGAAAAATAATATTTTAGCTCTAACGATCACGGACATTATGATAATAACAGCTAATACATACATCATAAATGACAAACGAATGAGGGCAAGTGTCATTATTTTAGAGTGAGAACTGGAAATAACATAAATTTGAAACAAAAATAAATAATAATAAGAAAAAAACAGTTCATATGTATAGTAAAGAAATTTCTTAGGAATAACAGCATATTTCCAAGTCAGAAAAGAAGGAAAAATATTTTTAAAACTTTCTCTACAAATTCATTTCTCTCTAATAATTTATGTTATTGTCTTGTTTCGTTTGGTAAAGAATTTTTAGACTAATGCATGTGTTTGTAGGTATGCTAGTAGGTATTAAAACAATACATATGTATTGTAAAATAATTATACATTACATGTTTCTCAAATAGAGTCATGAAAAATAATAATAATACACCTAAGTTTTATCTTAAGGAATTTGTTTATTTTTTGTGGTTAAGGATAAGGCTACACAATGGGTACAACGGTATCGAAATCCGGGTTTTAGCGGTTGGCATCCGCAGACATTCCGCTGTGCCACTGGGGGCTGAAGGGGGCTTATCTTAACGAAAAGTTAACTAAATTTCCCAACAAAATATTAAAACGTATACAATAAAAAATGTGTAGAAAGTGTTTAGTAAATTTCTAACCCAATAATGGTCTCAAAGTACATAAATCGTAATTGTTATTGAAGAGCCCCCCCCCAGTGGCTCAGCGGTATGTCTGCGGACTTACACGCTAAAATCCGGGTTTCGATACCCGTGGGGGGCAGAGCATAGATAGCCCATTGTGTAGCCTTCTGCTTAATTCAAAAACAGCAAAACAGTTACTGAAGATATTAAAATGTAACTGCGACACTAAACCGTGCGAAACAGTTAGAAGTAACACGTTATCTTGGGAAGGAGGGAAGTAGTTATAAATGTTGTAAAATTGCTCCAAGTAGCTTATTGAAAATCTGGGTGGACGGGAAGCAGTTAGACGAGAAGTGCTGAAAAGGAAGAAGCTAAACAGGAATAAATCAGGCAAGAAGAAATAAAACGAAGTAGCTATAAGAAGAACAGTTAGACAGCAACTGTTGGTAAAAATGTGGTTAGATAGAAAGAGGAAGTAACGAAGTGGTAAGATGCGTTCGGCAAAGAAACTGCTGGATAGAAAGTAGATAGAACAAGACGAAGTGGAGTGAAAATGGTTAGATAGGAAATTCAGACAAGAAGAGTAAAAGAGAGGAAATGTAAGTTGGTAAGCAGTTTGACGAAAAATAATAGGAAGAAAGTGACTCGAAGGAAAGCAGTAGGTCAGGAAATAATAGTAAAGAACTGACCAGACGGAAACCAATTAGAAAAGAAGACATTGAAAATAAATGGTTGGATGAACAGAGCTAGATAAGACCTGTTAACAGGAAAATAACAAAAAAGTAATAAAAAGTAATTAGTGATCAGTATGATTTACAGACATGAAGAAATATACTAAATTAATTAATTTTATTAATTCAAGTTGTAACAAGCGGTATTATAACAAGTTAGATTTGTATGTATGTTTATTACAGGGTTAGGTGGTCAGTTTCAGTAAATTACAAGCGTTGGGGTATGTAATACTCGAACAACAGAAAACCATTTTTTTCTGTACTACTTCATGAGATGTGAAGTAATAACCACTTGTAGATAAACACAATGACAAAGCAGCAAGTTTGATAAAAAAAAAGCTTTTAAAACTTTATTGTGTTGGAAAATACACTTTTAAGAGTTATAAACAATGCAACGTCTCGGAATATTGTAATATTGATCTAGATTGCTGGTATTAGTTTTATCTAACAAAAGCTTTCTTGAAGTTTTTATTGTTAATGTTTAAATAAGCTATTGCCATTTTAATGTAAAATATAATTACTTGTCAAATACTTTACTTACGTATGTAATTAATATCTAAAAACTATAACATTGCATTAATTTGTTTTCTCATGTTTTTCTAGTCATACATCACACGTCACTAACGATAAAATACTACTATTAAAAATACACAGCTAAAAGACTTAAAAATACATATATATTTCTGTGTATGTGTGCGTGTGTTTTTACAAGTGTTTAAGGTAGAGCTGTAATAATGATTCTGTCGTCTGTGTTACTTATATTGATAATTCTTAGAAACAGAAATAGTATTATCTATTCTAGTCTAAATTATAGATTATTTTTACATGTATTTAAAAAAAATTACAATACATTGAATTATTATCAGTGAAACATGCAAACGTAGAACGAAAGTCTATTTTTACAATATTTTTCAACGTCAAACATTCAGCTGATACTTAAAGTCTCTAATTAAAAATACGAAGCGTTTTGTACTTAACTGTAAAGACATTCTAGACTGTCAAACTTTATTTCACATTTCTGGAACGTTTCTCTGGGGATATATTTACGTAACGACTGCTAAATCATACACACACAAAAATTCTAGTTTACATCTACATGTGAGTGACAGTGATATGAAATGCACTGAAATGTATGCTGTATTCTTACATATGCCAGAAATGCTACACTGAGCGAGGGAACCTTCGCAATTCCAACGAGCCTTGACCCTAATAGTTAACAGATAAAGGTGTGTATTGATAAACGTGGCCCTCGAGGATTCCAACACGAACTCTACGACAAGGAAAACAAGCTTCGCAGTTCTTGCTACAGGTCTACCTCAAGGAAATGGAATTCTTGTTTATTGCGAATTATCGACATAGCATTGCAACACACTTTTCTTAATGTCGTAACTGAAATAGATATCATACTTCCATGAAATTATCTTGAATCAAATTGTTCAATGTTCAGAAGGTAAGTTTTACGGTGTTTATGCGTTTCTTGACGTCTTTATTAAAAACACAGTATCCAAAAGAGAATTTTCTATAACAAATATTTATATATTATAGTCTTCGTATACAGGTACTTTTAGAACTATATTTACATGTCAGTATTGCACAATATTTAGACAGTGATGTTGCACTATATTTAGATAGTGGTATTACACTATATTTACACAGCGGTATTACACTATATTTACTCAGTGATTTTTGTTTTTGCTACAGTGAAGAACACGTCATCCTACATAGGTCTTATAAAGAGTAAATGACGAACATCTAAAGGAAAATACACCACTTTCACAAGTGTAAAAGGTTTACTTTAGCTTGTCATGAACATTGGTTTGTGTATGTGCAAGTGTGGGAATGCGTATTTTCTTCTAGCAAAGTCACATCGGGCTATCTGCTGAGCCTACCTAGAGAAATCGAATCCCTGATTTTAGCGTTGTAAGTCCGTAGATTTCCCGCTGTACTAGCGGGGGTCACATTGGTTTGTATGTATTTAAATAAGAAATAAATTCATACATCATTCTTAGTGTAAATTATTATTAATTTTGCTAAATTATAAAAAAATACAACAAAATCTTTACACGTTGTTTACTAAAGTTTTATTATATTTATGTTATCAAAACTACATTCAACCAAACTGAAACTATAATAACGAAATTTAAATGTTTTATCTTTTATGAAAGGAAAGAAAAGAGTAGGGTGCAAGAAGTCACGTGACTTTGAGACTTTCATAGTCGTACCATTTACCCACCACTACTACTGGTCCTTTCCTTAATATACCAGTATTGTAATATTCTTATTGATCATTCTAGATAGTCATAAATTGCCATACATTTATATATCTATCAAGGCTGCTATTTCTCTTTTAAACACAACAGATTAACCTTCAAAATTAGCTTCAAGGTTCTACTGTTTATTAAATCACATCGTTTATGTATGTAGGTGTGGTTTTTCTGTGGGTATCAAGGACTTGAAGTAGTGTTGTTAGAAAACCTGAATTTCTATACACATGGACGCTTTCATATATATATAAAAAAGTTAAGTTGATAAACGTTATGAGCTAACAATAAAGATTTTTTTTTATAATCACGTACACGTTTTGTTGATTTAAGAAACCTTTCGAACATTCGTTTTTACAGTACATTATTATTTGTATTGGATAAATTATTGTGTAAAATATTTGTGTTTTCGAAAGTAACATAAAACTACAAATATAAGTGTAATGTTTTTCGTTTGCAAAAATCTTACTCTAGTGTTTTTCTTAAATTATTTTACATAGAAAGTGTTTTTGACAATATTCCACTAAAAATGTAAGATTAGTACTTTATGAACTACAAAGTCATGTAATTAACATTTAATATTAAAATGAAAGACGAATTTCATAAATTTGCAAATAAAGTTATACAATAATAAAACGGAATTATCCTTTATACAACAAAATCAATTTTCAATATTAAATTTAGAATCATTCTTTCGAGCTGAAAAGGCAGTGAATTACTAAGTAAATGAGAGATATTTTTTTGTTTGTCATAAACTCAGTAAACCATTAATAAAGTGAAACTTATTTTACAAACTACGGAACAAGTTAATGTTAAAACGAATTGCGTCATCTACCAGTCGGTTGACATTAAAATCAAAGAACTACAACTACGTGAATACCCGGATTATAATAATATTTGATGATCTAACCATAAGTGCTTCTGCATAAGAAGGAAAAGATATAATAAGTTTACTTCTTTAAATAGCATTATATATGTAAACAATTTAACTGAAAATTTAGTTGGGTAGAACATGTATCGTTACATAAATTCTAAAAAAATAGAAAAACAGTGGGTGACAAATATATATTTTGTTAGTATACCAATTTGGAAATGAGTCCAAATGCACAAACGTAAGCAGCCAGAATGGAACCAAAATTGTTTTATTGTTGTTTTTTATATGTTTTCATTAAAATAAATTACTATAACTAAAAGAAT
The DNA here is from genome assembly GCA_011833715.1 of Carcinoscorpius rotundicauda. Lineage (NCBI taxonomy): Eukaryota > Metazoa > Arthropoda > Merostomata > Xiphosura > Limulidae > Carcinoscorpius > Carcinoscorpius rotundicauda. The sequence continues at coordinate 26,906,733 of CM022404.1, forward strand.
GAATAAATTGTAAAATGATATTAGAAGAATTTAAGCTTTATATGTTTTTTTTCCATATAGATAGATTAGTTTAATAAATCGTATTCTAATCTACCTTTATAGACAAAAATACAAAGTTCAAATATTCTCATGACCAGATTGTTAAGGAGTTTGACTCTTTATATGAGGGGCGAGTGTTCGAATTCCTATCCCACCAAACATGTTCGCCCTTTGAACCGTGAAGGCATTATAAAATGATGATAAATCTCACTTTTCGTTGGTAAAAAAGTAACACAAGAGTTGGAATTGGTTGCTAATGACTAGCTGTCTACCTCTAGTCTTACTCTGCTAGATTATGGACGGTTACTGCAGAGAACCCTCATGTGACTTTGCGTGAAATTCAAAATCAAACATTTCAAGTTGTAATTTGATAATAAACGACTCTCCGCAAAACCATTTAAATTTTTCATAAAATTGTAATTTAGTAGTCTATATTAAAGTGAAACAAATCATCTATCAACACAATAATAAACAAAGTATGTTTAATATATGAAAAACACCTAAAACAAATCAAATTCATATCAACTCAAATACTGCTATTAAAACCAATTCTAATAAAATATACCTATCGTAATAAATACTGGTATACAAAACGCTAGTCTCGTTTAAATTTATAAAAGAAAACTGACATCAAAACCAATACATATCTCGCTTATATGATATAGAAAATACTGGCATCAAAATTTATCCCTTTCTAATAAACACATAAACAAAATCTGGTTTAAAACTAACAGATATCCTGCTTTCATATTATGTATGTAACTAACATTAAAACAAGTTTCAATTTCACAGACGTTCCATGCAAAATATTTGTATGAGAAACAATTACTAAGGAAGTTATGGCTGTCTCACATACATATTATAGAAAATACTGCTACCAAAATCAACCTCACTCTCCTATTTACGTACACTCGTAACAATAATATATCAAGCTTTATTTAATATATTTTATTAATATAAATATTAATACAAGGATTAATACTAGTCACTAGGTTTATAGTATAAATCTGATATAGAATATCAAAAACTAAAACGAACGGCTAGTCTCGCATGTATATCATACAAAGTATGGACTTTAAAACCTTTCTTACATATATGCAAACAACTGTTACCAGAACAGAATCTAGTATTTATTACATATCATATGAAAAACTATTACCAAACTAAATCTTCATTAAGTACACATTCAATGTAAAATATTCTTTACTGTAGTGCCAATATATCTTAAAACAGTACGATAAAAACAAACCCCTATTCTCGCAAACATATTATCTAAAAAAGGATCTTCCATCCGATTGTTTAGTTCAAATAATATCTCTAAAACATTCCTCTAAGTTCTTATATATATCATATAAATAATGGTATCTGACCAAACAACACATTTCATACTAAAAAATTTAGGCATGGAAACTAGCATCACTTTCATATAAGATATACTAACATGGAAATAAATCATAGTTTCATACAAAATATTACAACCAAAACCACATCCAAAGTTTCATATTCGTTTTATATGGAACCCTGGCATAATCACCTCCTAAACTTCAAAATTAACCTAATGCCTCGTGTACCGGATTCATGTCAAACAAAATACTAGCTCCAAGCTCGTGTAATGCTCATGTAAAATATAAACATGAAAAGCAGCTTCAATTTTAAATGGTAATTATATAATATCTAACTGCAAAAATCTTTTCCGAGGTAAAGTATAAATATCAGAGCTAACCTTGACAAATCATATAAATACGAGGAACAAAACTAGTTCTGAGACTCATACGTATACATAAAATACTGAAATGTGGATTAGATGAAAGTTTTGTCAGTGTATTAGACAAGTTAAAGCATGAAGCTCTATTATTTCACTTGTACGAACAGTTCCAAAGATTAAAACAGGTAATGTAAAACGTCACAGCAAAAAGGCTTATTTCTTGTGAAACTCAGACAAATATAAACTAAATTACGGTAAGGGCTTATATCCCATTATGACAGCTTTCTGTGTTTGATTTCAACATCACGCGAATTATAAAATAAATGTATTGTAAAAAATATTAGCTATCATAAAATTTAACAGTTTACAATGTATGTATTTGTGAAATGATGTTTTTCACATATAACTGTATATGTTATATTTTAATAAACTTACGAGTTTGTAATGGTTAAATGTGACCATTTAGCACTTTGAAAAAAGCAATATTTCAATTTCCGTGCTGCCTTTGAAACTATTTCATCCATCTTTAGTCACGCTCAGTCTGATGGCCAAGTGTAACCTCTATCACCTGACATTGCAGTTTCCACTATAACTATCATTTGGAAAATGTAGGTGTAATGGGATTGTTGTGTTTCCAGTTTTTCTGCCATATTTTTCATTAAAAATATCTGGTTTTAAAGTGGAGGATTAAAATCTGATGACCTGATTGGTCAACTTCATATACTTGTTTATTATATTGTTAAAAGTACCAAACTTTTCAAACTTAATCACAATATATACATTTTTTGGAGGTGGAGTCCAAGGGTTCTCTTTTGCAGAAACAGTCATATTCCAAACAACTTTTCTGTAGAAACTGCTAAATTTATTTTCAAGTAGATAAATTTATTGTTTGTTTTGAATTTCGCACAAAGCTACTTGAGGGCTATCTATGCTAGCCGTCCCTAATTTAGCAGTGTAAGACTAGAGGGAAGGCAGCTAGTCATCACCACCCACCGCCAACTCTTGGGCTACTCTTTTAAAAACGAATAATGGGATTGACCATAATATTATATTACCCCAACGACTGAAAGTGCGAGCATGTTTGGTGCGCCCGGGATTCGAACCCTCGACCCTCGGATTACGAGTCGAACGCCTTAACACACTTAGCAATGCCGGGCCAAAATTTATTGTTATAACGTTTTTGTATGTTTAGAGATTATTACTAATCTATATGGATTGTATCGGTCATAAATTCATAAGAGAAGACTATCATATTATACTCAATGATGTATGCTAGTTTTCTAAGCAAAATGACCATATTTATTAATTAGATAAATATGGAAAAACACTTTAACATCATCAAAACTATAATTACCAATAGATGGACAACGAACACCATAAACAAAATATTGTAGTGCTATCTAGGAGCCTGAAATGACCAAGATACGTAAGACTTCTGTTTTTTTTTCTTTAATATGACGAGAAACTTCAACAAGAAAGCAAAGTACGGGATGCGTTAGGCTTCACTCAGGGCTTGGCGACTCGTAATTTCTCTCATTGCAAATTCGCGAGAATTGTACGGTTCTTTCGTTTTGGTTTGTTACACCAGAATAGTTTATGGTTACACTGGCAAAAACAGACGATGGCGTGATAGAGAAATGTCAGCAGATTTCTAGCGCGTGGTAATTTCACGTGCAGGCACATCACAGCACGCTTCAAGTGGAACAAAATGGATAATTCCCACTTTTCAACCAGCCAAAGCCCGAGGATTTCCTTCCCAACGCTTCAATTACTGTGATTAACAAATGACAGGCTATATTTTTTCTAGTGGGAGGCTGTCAAATTTATTCCTCCTTCTCATCACTTCTCTTCAGAAATATGGCCTAATGCATGGTTGATAGTGGAACATGACGACCGTCCTATTGTTGTCCATTGTACTAGCCGTAAAACCATTATTTTATACAGAGAAACAATGCATGATTTTAAACGTTTAAAGAAAAAAAGCGGATGCGGGATTTATAATCTGAACAGATATTTGATTTTAACAAACTTAGACAAAACTGTTTTTATTACATCTCCACTAAAATATAGTCGATACTTTTCTGATTACAATCTTGGCCTATAACATTTTTTTTATGTTTTTAAACAGGCAAAAACCTAAACTCTGAGTGTAAATACTGTGCTATGAAACCTAATCCATTTATTTTCTTTACACGGAAAACTAAACGGTTTTATTTACTAATCTGGTTAACGACTTCTTTAGCTGAAAGAGCAGTGAAACATACCAGCAAGACCACTTAAGGCGTACCAAAACATGAAAGAGTGAGATATCACGAGTAGCTACAGAACCATCTGTTGGTATGTATTCTGTTGCAAATTAATTTATTGAGGATATCTGCCGAGGTCTAAAATTACTTCCTATGGTGAGCTCAGAACTCCGCTTTAAATTATATACAAAAAAAAGAAACAGACAACGACCTAAAAGTAATGGATTCTACACATACGCAGTTATACACATATAAACACACACATATATATGTATATAGCTCTTGTTTCCATTACAAATCTTAGTTTTCATAGCTTATTACGCACGGAAAGAAAGCCTAAAAAATCTCGTTTCATATGACCACACACAGTAGGGAGCTTGCCTAAGGAATCAACGTCGTTTTCAAAGTCTATTTTACTCCTTGTCAAGTAGCCTCGTGAGTAATAATTCACTTTCATTGAATGGCTGACAGAAATTTATTTTGACTTCTTAGCTTCTTTTTTATTCTTCAAACTTTTTGTTGAAGTAATTGATAAAGAGTGTCGTCACACTAGGGTTATCAAACAATACATTAACTTGTGCCTTAGGAAAACGTACTCTGTAAAGTGTGTTACTTTACAACAACAAAAATTAAATATGTAGTATATGTACTTCTATTTTTTATCCTCAAACTTTTAAACACAAAGCAAAAACTAATGAACGAAAAGAATGCTAAGGGAATTTTTTTGGAATAAACAAAAGCATATTCTTAATTATTGGCCCTTTTTGGAATCAAAATTATAAAATATTTCGACGTAAAAGTAGTTAAGGGTTGTTTAACATTTACAGATAATATAACGCTACACTTTTTGTAGTTATTATATATATTTTTATAAACTATATTTTATCATTTATTTCGGGTTTTTCTGAAGGCAGCATTACAGCTTCTAATCCAAAAATTGCATAAAATATTACATAACTGTTACGCAATTTTAACATAAAAAGCAATTTAATATAACACTAAAGTATCTCCTTACTTTGGAGTATTTTTAATAATGTTTGCTTGATTCAAAATTTTACATTTGTGAAACTTCACAAATTTTTTAAGAAAAAACAATAAGAAAACTTCAAAAATCTATTTTTGAAACTAGATTACGAATTGATTTGTGTTCATTATGCATAGACAAGAACAACAAGACATATATCATGATCTATTATAATTTCTGAAAATTAAACAAGTAATATTTGTTTTCTACTCTTTGGATAGAAATTGAATTAAAATTTAGGAACTGGAGCAAGTAAAGCGAATTTTATCATCTTCAATTAAAATCACAAAGTAAAAAAAATATTATAAATACTGTGAGAAATTATCAAAATAAAACAAGAAAGTCAGTGACATGTTGTCAATGGTAATAAATATAAAATAGATCGTTATTAAGCTACTGTGTAATTTAAAACATTGTGTAATTTTATCTCTGTGTCCTTCGCTTTCGAGATGACGTTCCATAAAAACTATCCTCGTTAGTTAAAATGTAATTAAAATTCACTCAAAATAGTTCTGGAAATACAGCTGAAATCTAGATTTTTTTCCGAATGTACAATCAACGAATAATTGAACGAACAAACTCACATTAAGAACTCGAAAACATTGATCAAAGTTTTGTTTTTCTCGAGTTCAATTATCAGAAATTACTAAATATTTAGTATTCAGAAAATATCTTCATTAGTTTTGTTTAATTCTTTGTTTATAAAGAAGTAAGGGAGGAAAATGAACATATATTTCACTTTAATAGTTGTAAAGACATTTTATGGAGAAAAAATGCAAAGTGTAATTTGTTCGTGATATATATTTGATCGTTAAAGATAAAGGCATATAATTAAACTAATTCTTAGAACAGGTTGATCAAGCACTTTTGATAATGTAAATGCAACTTTTTAACACTGCCTTGAAATTATGATTAAAATAGTTTTTTTTCATGTATTAAAATCAATGTAAGTAATACATGAAATAGGATGTTGTTTGTAATTGTTTTTACATAAAAGATAAAATTTAAAAGGACATTATTTACATGATTATATGACTAACAGTTTAAAATGATAATAAATTAGGCTTATTTAATCACAACGGATTACAATTAACATTTACAGACTGTCCTGCTTTATGTTTTTGTAAATAAACATAAATGTTTAGGTAATTACAAAAAAAATGAAAAGCCCTCATTTCCTAGCCCCAAACAAGAGAGGAGTGTCGTTTTCAAACACTGAAAAAAAACAACTATTGTTCATTATAAAGTCAAAGAAGTTAGTTGTTTGGATTGTCTAAAGCCAAAAAAAGAAATTTGCGAATTATAAAACCCTAGAAGAATGTTATTCATAAATGTAAAGAAAGCTGTTGTTATTTATTGGCTTATAAAGACAAAATATATATTTTTAGTTATACGACATAATTGCTTATACAGTTGAAAAGAAGCATTATTGTTCATAAAAACAAAGATATTTTTTATTATCATTTATGAAGCCGAAGAAGAGAGTTGTTTGAATCAGTGACGAGATTTATTGTTATTTACAAAGTCATATAAGATATATGTTGTTTTTGACACTCCAAATGAATTAACTTTATTTATAACTCAGAAGAAAATTATTGATAGCAAAAACTAAAAGCGTGATCGTTTTTCATTAAGCTGAGGACAGAAATGTTTGTTTTTTCGTGAAAACGTGAATTTCAGTAAAGAGAAGATGAAGCAGAGGTCCAGTGTATTCTTTGATTGAAACAGATTAGTTTTGCTGAATTTACGGCTCATTTGTGCTACTTGTGAGAGCAAAGTAAATAAATACAGTGGACCTTATGAAGCGGTGTAAATAAATCAATCAATTTAGTTTAGATGTCATTTCCTTGCCACTAATAATCTAAAAGACTTAAGGTACTTAGATAAGATGAAACATAACTAGTTTGTTGTAGCGAGATCGAATAACGAAGCAAAGAATAGATTAGACGTCTACTTCATCCATTGTTCACTAAAATTCACGTTTGACTAAAGAAAACAAATTAAGTTGTTATCTATTAAAAAATAGCGAATAATTAATTATGATTGTGTATTACATGTTATTTAATAACTTAATTTACTTAAGTGTGTGTGTGTGTGTTTCGTATAGCAAAGTCACAAAGGGCTATCAGCTCAGCCCACCGAGGGGAATCGAACCCCTGATTTTAGCGTTGTAAGTTCGGAGACATACCGCTGTACCAGTTGGGGGAATTTGCTTAGGTTATTAGCGGCGAGTAAAAAAAGGGGAGTGTTGTTGCTCAAAAGGCTGGGGAGAAAATTTATTTACAAATAAAGTACAATAAAATGAGTATTGTTTACTAACGAAGAAGAAAACTGTTGTTTAAAAACTCTTGAAGAAAAGTATTATTTACAAACTCAAAGAGAGATATTGTATTTAAAAACAAAAGGCGATATTTGTTATTTATGTCATTCACCAAGAGCTATCGCTCTATATAAAATCGTAGAAGAAAGTTATTGTTTGTTAATTTGCAGAAGAAGAGAATATTTCATTTATGTAACGAAAAATATTACACAGAAATTCAATAAAATAGAAGTTTTATGTTTCATTATACCATATAATATTCATTCTTTTTCTATAGGCTCGATATGGTCAAGTGGTTGGAATGCTTTATTCTTATTTTGAGAGTGGTTGATTCAAATCTCCGTCCCATCAAACATGCTGACCCTTTTAACCTAAAGAGCATTATAATGTTATGATCAATCCTACTACTCGATGGCTTTAAGAATAGCCCAAGAGTTAGGTGTGGATGATGATGACTCGCCTTTCCTTTAATCTTTCACTGCTAAATTATGGACGGCCAGAGAAGACAGTCCTCGTGTGGCTTTGCGAAAAATTCAAAACAAACCTTTTTCTGAAGTAAAGAAAGCTGCCGATTAATCAAATTGTTAACTGAACGATTATTTTGGAGGTATTTAGAATAAGATAAATGTAGATTTATTAATAAGTAATTATGAAAATGATTTACAAGAAAGTTTCATTCAATTCAGTAAAACTATTGCTTGTTATTGAAGGTAAGGTCGTCTCTGATCCACCTCCAAAGTTCATCGGAAACTATAAAATTCCGTGCTCGCAAGTAAATGTAGCCCAACAGTGTTAATACGTTTGTAGGAAAGCACGTTTTTGAATTTCATGACAATAACATATAAAATATTAAAACATTTGTACTTTTACAATATTTTAAGCCTTAAAATGAGTTTTTGAAAGACTAGTGTTTCAAGCCTATTTAATTGATAAAATATATTTAAAAAGCACGCAAATGCAAGTTAAGTCTTGTTGTGATAACGTAAAGTGTATGAAATTTTCTGTAACAAACATTAAGAATTTAGGTGTTTATGCAATTATTATGTTGTAGTATGCATTTTAATATTCAACAGAAGTACGTTTATTAGTAACAGTCATTAAACTAAAATTTTTCTTCAGTGAGAAACTTCATATGTTACTCACTGACTATAGTAGTTAAAATTAACTTCCTGTATTACATTACAAGCAGTTACATCATCAGAATTTATATAATACTAGATACTAAAGTCCACTGTAATGCGAATCATTCTCCTAAGTAATTCTTATGCAAATGAGGCATCTGATGATGTTTCACAATTGGCCAGTCACCCTTCATTATTTAAAATAGCAGCATACAGTTTGTATCAGTTATTAACTTGAAAAGAAGTAAAGAGCTTAAAGTATTCTAAATTTTTCAAGAACCATGAAAAAGTCCCCCAGAAAAAAAAAAATAATTGAGATGTGTCACTTAAAGTTTATGAACCAATGAAACTTGATCAATCACAGCAGGTATTGACTATTATTGTTTCAGATTATTTGTACCAAAATTGTTGAACCATTTCAAACCAAGGGTACAATTGTTTGTATGCTTGGATAAGACAGCCTAGTTTCTAACACAAACTAATGCTGACTCTGACTCACCAAAAATGTAGGTTTCCTCCTCTGAGATTGAATCAGAAACAGACTTTGCAAGCTCTCTCTGTAGCTGTACCCCAAACAGGTATATTTCACACAACAAGAGAAAAACAACAACACACCCATTGAATCAACAACAGATATCAAGTAGTATTTTACTCTGTAATCTAATAACATATGTACATTCATTTGAAAGATATGGAAAAGATATCCAATCTTTCTTTTTTTTTACACAGGTTCGTGGTGCATATGGATGGATTGGTTTGTGAAGGAATAAGGATCAGTGGATGAGCTAATTTCGATATACTGAAGAACAATACCATTATTTAATGCTTCTTGGTATAATAACGACATTGTACAACATTTTTT